>OZ005653.1:261926659-263193959 GCA_963930645.1 Salticus scenicus | reverse complement strand
ATTTTTTGTATCGCAATTATGGCCTTTTTAATGTGTATAAGCTTAACTGTAAATACACAGACGGACCTGTAAATATCCAGACAGAAAGATCACCTATTTCGTTAAATGCGTTACATGGCCGGTAATTTTTTTTTTTTTTTGAACAGTATAACTTTAATGGTTTCACCATAATTAAACGACCAGACTGCTTTAAAAACTCAGTTTAATATGTCAGCAAATACATTCCGCTAAAGATCGTAAAGAGGTAATGTGTTATGGTTGTATAGGAGAAGGGAATTTTTTATATTTTTTAACTTTCGTTTATGTTTATTTTGGTTAAAAATTAAAAAAAGAAAAAGGACTGGAATTTCTTAGAATTTAATACTTTTATTCACGTGTTCAAAAGCAATCATTTTGATATTTTTAACTTCAGTTTTGTTTATTTTAGTTGAAATAATAATAATAATAAAAGCTATAATTTCTTAGAATTTACTTTTTTTATTCATGTCTTCAAAAGTACACGTTTAATTACGTGACTTTAAATAATAATAATAATAATAATAATAATAATAATAATAAATAATAAATAAATAAATAAATAAATGGTTTTTGGAAAAAAAAATCTTTAATATCTTAATATTACGAGAACGACTCTAATGATGAATGTTTTTATTCTAATTTCCAAGAAATATTTCTTAAAGCATATATGGTGCATATGGCAGGGGTCTCCAAAATTTTTAAGGACACTTTCATTGATAAGAAATTTCAGCCTTTATTAATACCACTATTTTTATACAATAAATTTATAACCTATTTAATACTGTTACTATAAAAGATAAAATTACGATACATTACTATAAAAATACGATAAAGATTTTCATATGAAAGGTGGAAATATCTTATTCCTGATAATGTCCCGAAAAAACACAGGGGACTAAGACCCCTTGCATTTTCTATATCACTAATTTTATACAGCAAGTTTTGTCAAAAAATAAACCTATGAATTTAAGAAAAAATTTATTAATAGCGAAAAGTGGTAGGAGAATCCTTTCAAAAAGGCAGGTCTACGTGAACCATGTAGAATGATTTTATTAATGACGCGGACAGCATATTCATCTGCAAGAGATTTTGAGTGTTCCTGAAAAAGAAAAAAAATTAAAAATGTTTTACATGCATATTGAGTAAATCTTATAGAAAAAACATAAAGAAAAAACAAACATAAAAAAATATTTCAATATTTGATAAAAACTTCCTTTTTACTATACACATTTAAGGAAGCGACTATAAATTTATAAAACAAATATTAATAATAGTACATATATGTAAATAAACTCTTATATTATATACATATACACACACATAGATCAGTAATACTTAATTTTATTTACAAAAATCGCGGCTCATGAAAATAAAGAGTCTCTAGTGGCTCCACTGGACCACGGTTATTTAAATAAACTAAAGTAAGGGAAGTCTTTAAATAATCAAAAGATAAAATTGTAATAGGGTTTTACAGTTTTTTCCCCTTAATAGTTTGATGTCTAATTTAATACTGTTGGATTTCAAATAATTTCAGTGGATAGATCTTAAAAAAAATTTCGATAAAAAAAAAATTTCGTTGTATCCCTGTAGAAATCTGTAAGTCGTCAAACTCTATACAGTTCGTGCGACCTATAACCTGTATATAAATTTAATGTTCAATTGCATAAGGCATTTATATGCTATCGCATTTCAAATAATTTGAGCCCATAGGCCATAATGATAAAGAATTTTTCTTCGTGTCCCTGTAAAATACACCTGTATAGATTTACCAAAATCGTGTGTCGATGGCCTACATCATGTATATTTTTCAGCTCAATCGAACCAGGCATTTAGATTCTATCCCATTTTAAATAATTTGAGCCTATACCTATAGGCCATAATGATAAAGAATGTTTCGTTGTGTCCCTGTAAGAAACACTTTATGTGCTAAATTCATCAAAATCTATACATTTTATACTGTGGTGGCAAATAACATCCGTACCAACTTTTAGTTCAATCGAACAGAACATTTAGACACTATTGTGTTGACTCACTCATACCTACATGCACACACACGCACACACGTTCATACACCATCTTAAAAATAGCAAAAAATGACTTTATAACGTACGGATATACCAAAATTTTAAAGTCTAATTTTTGTCTTGATTACAATGCTTTCTTTAAATATTTATGTTCGAAAAATAAAATGTATTAAATAAAAATGTAATTATTTTAAGCGACACGCAATGCTATTTATTTCAATAGTTGTGACACAACTTTATGTTATTTTAAATTTTAATCTACAAAACATTTTAATGGTGAATTAAAAAAATGAATGTTTAAGTATTTAAACCACTTAAGTATTTAAAATGAATAGTATAAGCGTCTCATTTAAAAAAATATATTTCCTATTTATTATTCCTCTTTCCATTTTGCACTCGTTTCATTTTCTAAATATTTTTAATGAAGCTTTTTCCTCTCCCATTTCATTGAAGTATTTCTATAAAAGGAAATTGTGGAAGTTTAAAAGCAACATATTTTCAACGCAATTAAAGCCTTTTTTAAGTGTATATGCATAAATTTAAATAAAAACGGAAAAAGATAGATACTTTGTTAAATAGGTTATGCATCCGTCCAATACTTTATTTTATTTTATTTATATATTTCTTTACTTGACGATTAAAACTTTGGCATTTTGCCGTAACTAAGTATTTGGATAGCATTGAAAATTATGTTTTGAATGTTAGCAAATATACTTCGCCAAAGATTGTAAATAGTTAATATGTATATATCATTGTTATGGACAAAGCGTTTTTATATTTTTAATAATGATTTTTGTTTATTCTCGTTAAAAATTAAATAAATTGCTATAATTTGGAATACTTCAATATAGAAATGTCACTACAGGAAATTAATGTTTAGTTAATGTCATTAAAAATAGTGGTTCGATTCTATGGCTTCAATAAATAAATAAATAAATAAAACTATGTTCTTTGGAATGGATGCTTCAAAAGTCTTTGAATGAATTGAGAGAGTTGATTGCTGTACAATTCGAGAACGGCTCTAACGATTAACTTTTACATGCATAATGTATCTTTAATTCCAAATTATAGTACTAACTGTTGTGAAAGTTTTAGTTTTGGCTGAATACTATATCACCTTGGTCCATACGAACTAAGTGTGGAAAAAAAAAAAAAAAAAAGAAAATCCGCGTGCTTTTAAATGTGATACTTAAACTGACGAATTGTTCTGATGCGTTCTAATAAATTCGTGAAAATTAAGGGCGACAGTAATATTAATTTTTTTGCAGGTTTGTTTCAAAACTTTAAGCTGTTTTGATTTATTTCATAATAATTATCAATATATATATATATATATGCATACTTTTTTCTTAACAGTTAAACGATAATATTTATGTTTGTACTACATCGTGTATCATTTTTGAAACACTTCATTAAATATATATATATATAATAACAATTATTATTATTATGTATTTTTACATAAATTTATATAATAATCTACATAATATATTTTTTTCTAGGGGTCAAAACTAAAAAATTATGCATTTAAGGATTAAGATTATTTCTGTGAAAATTAAGATGAAACACTTTTACATTTTTATGAAATTGACAAAAGTAGGTTTTAGAAAACCTTCTAATGGATACTTCTAAAAAATTTAATGATTTTGAATACGGCATATTTATCTAAACGATTTTTTTTTTTTTTTTTTTTTTTTTTTTTTGATTGCATAGTAATAGCAAAGAGTTTATTTAATAGTAAATTTTTTTTATAATTTGTATTGAATATATTAAACGTAAAAACGATAAATTGGAGATGCCAAATATTAAAAACATTTTAAGATTTGATAAAGTTTTACATATTTTTTTTTTTTTCAAACATCATCTATAAGTTATTACGTCATTTATATGTTATTTAGAATAGCTTGTTATAAATTCATAACATAGGTATCAGTATTACGTATGTACATAAATATACTCCTATATTATGCGTTCATAAAAAGAAAACGTTATGACACAACTTCAAATCCTTTTAAAATTTAATCTACTCAAATTTTATAATAGGGAAAATTAATATTAAAATAAACAATAAATACTCTGCTAATTTTTTTTAGAACTCTCTAAGTCTTTCTTAATATATATATACTGTATATACTTCAGTTTATTATTTTTCATCTAGTATTTATAAACACTTTTAATGATGTACTCCTCCAAGATTTTTGATGAGTAAAACTTTGGCGGTTTGCCATAACTAAACGATCAGACAGTTTTGGAAACAAGTTTTAATGTGTCAACAAATCCGTTCCATTAAAAGATTGTAAAGAGTTAATATATTATGGTTATAGGGAAAGTATTTTGATAATTTTAGCTTTATTTTTAGTTGATTCCAGCTAAAATCTGAATAAAAAGCTATAAATTGATTTTTTTTTTTTAATATAAAGTTTTAGGATATTTAATGGATGTCGTAAATGTAGTCGTTTGATTATATGACATGCATTAAAAAAAAAAAAAAAAAAAAGTTTATGTGTAAAAAAATAAACATAAAAAGTAAAGAAATCCTTTTGCTCTCAATAAATAAAATGTTTATTTTTTTTTTTATTTATTATTATTATTATTATTATTTTTTTTTTTTTGGAATATTATTTCGATAGTATCTGGGAGAATGTAAGCATTGTATTATAAGAATTGCATTAAGTATTTTGCGTATTTACGTGAAAATGACGATTAAATTAAGTAATATGAATTTTTAAATAGATAAATGAAAAAAAAAGATACAAGTAATAAAATTTTATAGTCTTTCCCTGATTGAATATTAATCATATGCTGATTTTGTTTTAAATTTAATGTTTTATTTTATTTTTTATTCATTATTTTATTTTTAATGTGAATAGTGTATTCAATATCTAAAACGTGTAGAAAATGTAAAATATCAATTTTTTTTTTTTTTTTTTTTTTTTTTTTAATAGCACACAATAAATATATAATTAGTTAATTAATTACTTTTCCTTTTTTCGGTAACAGTATACAAGGTATTCTAAAAAATCCTTTAATTCCGCTTTAATATTTTAAATATTGATCTTTATAAATATATTTCGTAAGGAATATTTCGTTAAAAATTCTCATTATTATTACTTTCCGACCACTATAGTGAGGAAAGTATTGTAATCATGTCAAAAATCCGAATTTGAGATTTTGATGTTGCTATACGTTTCGAGGTCCAATGAGTCCCTTTTCACCATTTTTACGATGATATATGTATGTGTGTGTGTATGTATGTGTGTATGTATGTGTGTATGTCTGTGAGTGAACACGCTAGCGTCTAAACGCTTTGTTCGAATACGCTGAAAGTTGGTACGTATATTGTAAGTCACCATAGTGCGAACCCTATAGATTTTGGTGAATCTAGCACTTATAGTTTTTTTTTACAGGAACACCAGGAAAAATTCTTTATCAATATGGCCTATGGGGCCAAATTTTTAAAAGTGCGATAACGTCTAAAAGCTTTATTAATCTGAGCAAAAAATTTGTACACATGTTATAGGTCACAGTTGTACGAGCTGTATAGATTTTGGTGAATTTAGCACTTACAGTTTTTTTACAGGGGCACAAAGAAAAATTCTTTATCATTATGGTCTATGGGACCAAATTTTTAAAAGTGTGATAGCATCTAAACGCCTTATTCAATTGAGCTGAAAATTTATACGAATATTATAAATCACTGTTGCAATAAATATAAGCATTTTCGTGATTCTAGCCTTTATAGGTTTTTACAGGCACACAACGAAAAATTCTTTATCATTATGATCTAAGGGCTCAAAGTTCAGTAGCTTTAAATGAAACATCGTGTAATATATGGAGAAAAATACTCAAACACTCTATTATGGTTTTGTCTCTTTTGTTTGTTTAACAACTCCCCTTTCTTTACTTTATCTACAAAACTGTTAATTACTCAATGTTCGGACAGTCAAGCGGAGTCACTCCAGATTTTTTTTATTATTATTATTCAGAAAATTTAAATATACGAAAAATACATATCACAAAGAAATTTATTTTCAATGTTACTTTATTGTTCAGTTCCAGTTTAGAATATCGAATAGCATTTGATCTCACATTTTATTCAATATAGAATATCCTTTGAATTCCCGTTCTATTCAACCAACTTACATTATTGTAAGTTATTTCGAAATAGGATTATTTAATTGGAAAAGGATTTTTAAAAGAAAGCAAAATAGGATTTAGGTCTTTTAAACCAATAATTAAACGTAAAATTACAAAGAAAATAATAGAAATAAATCAAAAGATTTTTTATTTTTATTTATTTATTTATTTTTGTCTTTTATAAAATGTGTAAATGCAAACTTGTATTTTACTTTCATTATAAAAGTAAATTACAATAAACATTTTAATGAATAAATAATGAGTATTAATTTTAACGAATATAATTAAATCTATAATATATATATATATACAATATATGTATGTATTTTTAATTAATGTATTATTAAAGAAATAGGCTATAATTCAAAAACTCCTTTTTTATCTATTTATTTATTTTTATTCGACACAATTAAGAAGGTGCTAAAAGGGAATAACTTAAAAAAAAAAAAAAAAATACTTTTCCACCACAGTTTTGCTTAGTAGAAAACGGAGTAAAATGCAGAAAAAACATGGCTAAAATAAAATCTTTTTGTAAAAAAAAAAAAAAGAACCGACTCAAAAAACAACTACAGTCGAACCTCGTTAACGTGAACTACTTTTAACAAGAACTGTTTCCACAATCTCCCTCAAAAGGAAGAATAGTTTAGTTATATAAAGATTAGTTACTGATAGCATGAACTACTGATAACATGAACAAATTTTTTATCCCCCTTGAGATTCACGTTAACGAGGTTCAACTGTATTATTCAAACAACTAAAAATTAAATGATATCGAAAATTGCGCCAAAAACTATGAAATAAATTCTTTCGTCAATCAACATAAACACTACAGTTAATCATAACTTTTGAAGTCGGAGCGAAATTAGATAAAATTTTATTTTTTAACAGACTTGTTTTTAAACCGAGAGCTACAAACGCTGCTGCACCGAATGATTGATAAATCTTCATGGTTTCCTTTATTATTTTATCACTGTATACAATTTGTCCATTAGTAACATTTAAAGAGAACAATGAACATCCTTTGAAATTCAGTGCTTATTTATATTTCTAAGAAGTTACAAGAGTTTTCTTTACAAATTTGGTATAGCTTTGACATTTGTCGTTCTTGGCAGTTTTTGGATTTGTGGTTGATATCGTAATACAAAAATATACACGCGAGATGTATATTTTTGTAAGATACATTGTACTAAATATTGTTTCATATTCTTGATTGCTCTCTTAATATACGTTTTTAAGTAACCGTGATTTTTGAAATGAATTACGTATATTCGCCAGATAATTTGGCGAACTCTTTTTTTTTTTTTTTCCTCGCGAAGGGTACCAGATACCATGTCAACTCCGAAAACTTCTGCAGCTTAAGAAATCTTAACCGTATTTAAAATAAAATAATTTTCGGCTGTGTTTTGTAAATGCCAAAGTGAGATGCATATTTCAAAAAGAATTTGATTTTTGTACTAAATAAAACTATCAATTTTTATTTAATTTTGCGCCGACTTCAAAAGTTATGATTAATTGTAGTGTTTATGTTGTTTGGCAAAAGAATTTGTTTCATACTTTTAGGCGCAATTTTTGATTTCATTTCATTTTTAGTTCTTTGAATAACAATTGTTTTTTTGGAGTCGGTTTTTTTTTTTTTACAAAAAGATTTTATATATATATTTTTTTCCTCTCAGTGAAAATGTATTCATAAACAGAACATTCGAAGATGTCAACGACAGTCTCACGCGCAACCCGTAAGAAAAGTCATAAACTCTAAAAATGCTAATTTTGAGTTTATGTCACAGAAAAATATATGAAGTGCCACAATGTGCACAAATAACGTTACAACTCAATCTCGAAAATTCTCCACTCGAGAGGCAGTTCAAGTAAATGCCTTATTTTAATGTTAATTTTTCTCAAATACTGCATTTTAACTTTGTGTCACTTTTCTTGCCTTTATGCGATATGAGAAAAAATAAAAAACTATCTATTGAATCCACATACATTACATTAAAAAAGTTTTAGAAATGTAAAGAAAGGATGCACTACGTTCGTAACCAAAAATCCTGTTAGGCAGGGTTTTTGATTACGAACGTATTTTTGTTGCATGTAGTGTAAAAGTATCCTATATCAGTAAATATGTGAAATATATTTAATATCAAAAGAGAAGCAGCTTGAAAAGAATCGATAGATAGTAAATTCCAAACACACAGATGCACATTAAAACCTTCTGTTTTTAACATTCCTATTTATAAAGTGTCTGAATCGATGATGTTCTACAACTGTGTAATTTACATTTCCCCCCCTACTTCATAATATTTTCGAGATAGAAACGTTATTTACGCAGTTTTTCACCGAAGGCGTTGTAAGCGGTCGCATCTCGTAGCGCATGGCCACTATTATACTACTATTACGAGTATAGCTGCAGCCGTTCAGCATTTAAAAGAGTGAAAACAGATTTTTGTGAGCACCCTATAATTTATTTAGATCTTAATGAAATAATAATGGGACCTATTTCACGCCAAGATCTTTACAACATAAGAAAGTTGTTAAAATCGGAGCATCTCTTACGAAATAATAAGCTGACAAACAACAACAAGAGCAAAAACACATGCTTTGGGTTAAGAACGCCTCCTTTGTTAAGTCGGTTAAAAACGACAATGCGCTAAACGATATGACCGCTTACAGCAACCGTATTTTGAACTACATAGCATACGTGTCACAAGCTACGCTACAACGTGTGCAATGTAGTTCAAGTGTGCATGGTGTAAGAAATTGCGAACACACAAGTGCACGTTTTTAGCGTTCTATTTTTAGCATCAATGTCTACAAACTGTCTTTTTGTACTAAATCGATGATACTCTTCAACTTTGTAATTCACCTTTTTTCTCTATCTTGAACCGTTTTCGAGATAGGAACACTCACTCCACTATTTTGCACCAGGTGGCTCTGTAAGCGGTTTAATATTGTATCGCATGGCTACTTTACTATAAATACATGCCACTTTTATGACTATAGTTGCAACCGTTTAGCAGTTAAAAGAGTTGGAATTGACTTTTTTGGACATCCTGTATTTTCTTCAGATCGTAAAGATATTACAATAGGACCTATTTCAAACAAAGACTTTTTCAACAAAATAAAAAGTATCAAAATCGGAGCATCTATTCAGAAGTTATGAGCTAACAAAAAAAAACAAAAAAAAAACATACGGTTTGAATTGAGAAACTCCTCCTTTTAGAAGTCGGTTAAAAAAAAGAAACACAATCACATGTGTTAAAAACAATAAAATCTACTGACATAGGTCTAAATAGACATGAAAAAATTATAATAAAAAAGACGTCCAAAAGCGGGAGAAAGTAGAGCTGAAGACTCTGGAATTGTCAACATGGCTTGATAACTTCTGTTTTATATGTAAAGATGTTTTACTATATTTTGAAATGTTTATGATTGTTAATTTTATAAAGTTTTGCCTAAAGATACGTTTTATTTAAATTAAAGTAAACTTTTGGTTGTCATCAAATGCTTTGTCGGTAAAATGTGAAAAAATTGCTAGGTGACAATAAATTATTAAACTGTCTTACTGACCTTATCCTAATTTGCTGCTTAATTTTATGGGTGTCAAATTCAAATTTTTGTTTCAGTGATAAACCCAATAATGCAAGTGTATGGAAAAACATTTCTCTATTCTTCCATATTATGAAAAATTTTAATTTGAAAATTTCCACGAATTTTTTTTAAAAGAATGATGATATGCAATATGTATCTCATCAATCATTCGAATATCGTAAACGGTATTTTAAAAGTGCTTTGACCGTTTTTGTAATAATTCATTGATGATATAATATCTACAAAAGCTAACTAAAAAGCAATCTAAGTAATAAATTAACTAACCTACTGATAGACACCACATTCATTTTGTGATTTTCCCACTCCTCCAACTCCAAAATGTGTAAAAATCTTCAGAAAACTGAGGCCAAAAATATTAACGAACTGGGAACTGGAGTTGACGTTGATGGCCTGCCTAGTACATAGGTACTTTACAGCCACACTATGCATAATTGTCGTGCTATTTATAATAAGTCTACTAAATAAAGTATAGCTGCAGAAACATTTTCCTGCTTGAGCAGTTAAACTGCAAAAAATGAAATATGTTAAGAATGTAATAAAATTAAGAAAATTTAAGAAAATTAAGAAAATTAAAATTTAGAATATATATATATATATATATATATATATATATATATATATAATTAAAGTTAAAAAACAGTATATGCATAGGTAAAGTTCACAGATCCAAAAAATTAAAAACCAATGGTCAGGTTAAGGATGGAGAAATAAAGGCCCAAATCTGTAAATCTGTCAAAAAAAAAAAAAAAGGCGCTCGACAGCGACCAATTTTTTTTTTTTTTCTTTTTCTTTTTTTTTTTTTTTTTTTTTTTTTTCTCTGTTAAAGCGCCAGAATTGCATGTGATACAGCTCAATCCGTTCAGTTATGGTCAAGCCAGTAGGCTCTGAAAAGAGTCCTTTCTACGGACTGAGGCTTACGTGTCACGTGCTATCAACACCGTTTCAGCAGTATGAAAATTAACAAAAGGGCAAAAAAGTTAAAATATTACTTAAGGTTATGGTTTAAGGTAAGGAAAATACTATAAGAAAAATTAATTATCTAAAATAAGAGATAAGTGAGGACACTTCCGACCGGTAGGCGAGGAAATATCATAATCAGGAATTCCAGCAATAATTTTATTTGGAAGATCGTTAAGTGTGCTATAGAAGTTTTCGGATAAGTGTTTGACGCGTTCAGTGCACGATGTAGTATGGAGGTTTTTTCTGATAGTGGTATTTCGTAGATATCTGTTACCATAACGGATTTGACGCAAAGTTTCATCGTGTGAGCTGAACAGAACCTTGAAAGAAGAGTCGCAGGCACACCCCCATATGGGACAAGAATAAGTAAGTATAGGCAAAATGCAGGTACTGTAGAGGATAAGTTTATTTCTAATTGATAAGGTTTTGCCATAAAGAAGAGGTTCTAGTGATTTCTTCACACCAGAGGCTTTGCCTCTAGTGTAAAGAATGTGTTTCTTGAAAGTGAGTCGTCGATCAAGGTAGACTCCCAAGTATTTTGTCTTATCCAGCCATGGAGGCAGGGTTATTAATGACAATTCTATTAGGGTAAGTTAGTTTACTAGAGAAGAAAGTAGCTAAGGGGCATTACTCTCGTTTATTTGAACGCGCCACATGGAGAACTAGTTCATGAGTGTGTTGAAGTGTTCTGGCATATATTTATGCAAGGTGTAGGTGTAGTGGTTAGACATGTACAATACAGTGTCGTTCGTGTAAAGGGCGAAGTTGGTGTGTGGATGACGTGGAATGTCGTTAAAATATATATTGAAGAGTGTTGGACTGATGACAGATCCTTGAAAGATGCCAGCGGTGATGTTTCTAAGTTGTGACAGTGTGTTGTTAACACGGACGACAAAAGTTCGGTTGTTAAGGTAGTTTTATATAAGGTGTATGAGGTAGGCAAGAACATTCAGCTTAATTTGCAAATAAGGCCTTCGTGCCGTACCTTGTCAAAAGCCTTAGCAACGTCCAAAAAATGTGGCAGCTGCAAGAACCTTTGCTTTGAAGTTTTGAGAAAGAAATTCAACAACGCGGAGAAGTTGGTGTTGTGTGGAGTGTTTTGGTCGGAAGCCAAATTGTTCTGGCATAAGCAGATTGTTGTCGTGTAAGTGTTTATTGAGCCGGGCCCTAATAACACGTTCAACTACTTTACTAAGTTCAGGAAGAAGTGAGATAGGTCTAAAGTTAGTTGGGTTGGAGAGATAGTACATGGTTTAGGGATCGCTGAGATAACAGAAGTTTTCCATATTTTAGGGAAGTGTTGAAATTTGAAAATGTGGTTAGTGATGTCGATTAGAAAACGTATAAAATTAATGGGAAGGTTTTTAAGAGCAACATCAGATATCTTATCGATGCAACAGCTTTACGATTTTTAAGTTTATTGATAACATTTAAGATTTCATATGATTGGGTGCTAGTATCCGGGGGAGAGGCCGGGATGGAGATAAAGGTGTTAATTTCGGTGTTAATATGGCTGAGAATATTAACGAAGACCAAAGCTACCGATATAGATAACAAGATTAGAATCTAAAAAATTCTATATAAGGAAATGAGTGAAATATTTTAGAAAATATAATTAACAAAATTTGATTCAATGAATATAAAAAAGAATAATATAAATATATTTATAACTATGTAATTATTAAAGTTAAAGTTCGGAAAATAATAAACATTTTTACCTAGATTTAGCTTTGTTGTTATTTCGTTGGGATGTAGAAATTTTTATTTCATAACACAATTTAGTTTTCCAAATATTAAGTACATAAATACAAAATAATCCTATTAACTCAACGCAAAATTGTTTAAAAAGATTGTAAAGTCAAACCCAGTTCCTTTTATGTTCTATTTATTTCCCGGCTACAATTTTAGTTTTATAAATTTCCTCAATAATACTGAAATATTTTGTGTTACTTCCTTTTAGAACTTTAGAAACTCAAGTAACTATCCCTATTAAAGTTTGTAAGAGAAATCTTTTTGGTCTTATTTTAGTAGCGTTGTTAGATATTTTCCAGTTTACTCCCAATTAAATGATTTTCCAAAGTGCTTTTCTCTGAAAAGAAAAAGAAGATATTTATTGAGTTTTTAATTGATAAATTACTTCACTAATTCTCTTTTAACTAGGTTTTGTTAAAAACACGCTAAATAATTTTAAGGTATGTACAGAAAAATGCTAAAACTATCATTTATATAAAATTTTGTTATTAAACGTTTAACAAATTTATATTTTTTGTATCGTTTTTGATGAAATGATTTTAAGTATGGATGTCTTTAAAACTAAGTAAAGGAACAGAATTTACTTTTATATATTTTTAGAATATTTAAAGAAGTATTTCATGATATATTTTTCACAAGTTATGACAATAAGTAAAATTGAGAACCCTAAAAATAGAATCAAATCTATTTATAAGAATAACAATTTTATTAATAAAATAATTTTACTTAGCGATGTATTTGAATATTACATTTTCAAGTACGTTATCAATATTTAGAATTCTCAAAATTTAAAATGTTGTTTTGTTTTTCGAAAGAAAGGTGAAAAATATTTACAGAGTATCTAATCGATTATTTGCTGAACTATTTTTTTTAACTATATATTATAAAATACAATTGAAATAAATCTTAAGTATACGCTGAAAAAGTTAAACAAATATGTAATTTTATCATTTAAGAAATAAGCAAACTATTATTATTATTTTAGTTTTCGATACAAATATTTTTAGTGAATGTTTTTAATCCATATCGTAGCAAGCATTGAAAAAATATTTTTTTTTCTTTATAAAATCTTAAATATATGTTTCTTTAAGCTATACACACAAAATAAAAAAAAAATACCAAACTTTCATTAGCTTAATCGGAACAGGCGTTCCTAAAGATAGGACAATGGTTTAGGACAGTCAGGAAATATAACGAAAACAGACCATCTATATATATATATATATATATATATATATATATATATAATTGTTTTACAAGTACAAAAGTGTAGAATATTACCTCAATAAATTTATATGTCCATTACTCTTGAACGTAAAACCTTTTTAAGTAACAATGTGGTGAAAATGTAATGAATAAATCTTCAAAAATCGTCATTTTAAAAATTAAAAAAGTGTATATTAAACGTTAATTAACCTAACGATAAAGACACATACGTATTTATTCGACTTTTAAGTAATTTATCGCCTTTAATTTGAATTAAAATATTCAAAAGAATTTATATAAATACCACTTATGCATGGTGTCCTATTTTTAGAACGATGGGGAAATATGGGTTAAACTTAATTTAAGAAATGGGGTTTTCTTTTATATTTGACTAGATTTAGAAAAACTTAGTTATGGGAAGACTTAAGACTCAAGTAAGGTTCTTTGAACTGGTTAAATTTCTAGTTCAAAATAAGGTAAAAAATCTAATAGACGTAAAATAGCTAGTACTTAAACTTAAAAACTTCTTCACATACTGCTATTACCTCCAAAGTACACTGTAAAAAATAGGTTCTTAAAAATAAGTATATATTGTCTTAAAATAGCCCCAAAACAATATATATTTAAATTTGAAAACCCATGTACTCATTTTTGAGTACACTGACATGTCAAACATGGGGATATTGGGATTCTTATTGATCAACCCCATTTTTGAGGCGTGTCAATATACTCAAAAATGAGTACATGGGTTTTCGAATTTAAGTATATATTGTTTTGGGGCTATTTTGAGACAATATATACTTATTTTTAAGAACCTATTTATTACAGTGTAGTAGTACGCATTTTGCACTGAAGAAGAAAGGCCAATTTCTTTCGAAACCGGTTGTATTTTCATTAATTTTGTGGTCCGTGAAGAAGTTTTTAAGTTTAAATATTGATTGCACACCAGCTCTTTAGTTTTGTATTGTAAAATAGCTAGCCCTACCGACGATTCCAGATCCCTGAGCCCTATCCTTCTCGCTTTTCTATTTTTTAAATGTAATTTTTCACGCATATTTAGACCAGTGTCATTTATTTGTTTTTGTCGCACATATGATTGTGTAGTTTTTTTTTTTCAGTTTTTTTAACTATGTTTTTTTTCTGTATTTTTGCTATTCTATACCACTTCCTTCCATAAAAACTGCAGTAATAAAACTTACATTTCTTTTTTCTCTCTTTTTCTTTTTTTATATAAATTTATTTTTTATTACAATAAATTTGCCCATTTTATTAGAAATATCGCTAAAATTCTACTATCTCTACTAAAAACTCAATCGAAACTATTTATATGAATGCAAATTTTATCCAAATAACTTATTTTGATCAACGAGATAGTTAAAAAAAATAATAATAATAAATAATTTTTTAAATATATTGGCAATATTTAGAAGTATTAAAATATAAATGCATTTATGAATGTCTCCCGTAAAGCAAATAAGTTATTTACTGAGCTTCTAATTAATAATTTACTGGACGGATTCTCCTTTAATTAGCGTACCTTCCAACATCCTAATTAATACTGCGAAATATTGTTAATAGCCGCTTTTTTTTCACACGTTTTTAGAGTTTATTATTATTATTATTATTATTATTATTATTATTATTATTACTTAATCGTAATTACATCTGAAGAAAATTATTCTAAAAATTAGTGGTGTGGAAAAAGGAGCGGGTATTAACAAAATACTAGGGAATATTAATTAGAATGTTGGCCGTTATGAATTAGATATGGTTAAAGATATACAAAATGGTGTTTATGCACATATATTAGGAACTTGAATAAGTTTTCACTGTTTCTGAACTGTGTGCAATGCAGACTGTCCTGGTAATGCAGACTCTGCGTTACCAGGACTACGTCGTAACCTTAGGTAATTTCAGATGGTAACGCATCTAAGAGAAAGTACTGTCGGTAAAGTCTGAACTTCAGTGTATGGTAGTTCACTATACAGTTAAAAAAAAAAAAAAAAAAAAAAAAAGGTCTTCCCCCCCCCCTCCCACCCCAGTTCTAAAAATGTCAATTTTTGTGCCAGATAAAGAGTATTTGCAGGGAATTTTCTTAAACTGTTCTGTTCAAAAGAAATCTGCAGTTAAAGCACACAGTATTCTTGTTGAGATTTACGATGAGCATGCTCTTTTGGAACGACACGCTGAGACTGGGTTCCGACGCTTCAAAAATAATGATTTTGATATTGGAGATAAAGAATGCTCTGGCGCACCGAAAAAGTTTGAAGACGAAGAATTGCTTAATGAAGACCCCTGTCAGACGCTAGCTGAACTTGCAAAATCAATACGAGTACATGACACAATACTTTCGAAATGTTTGAAAGCATTAGAAATGATCTAGAATGAAGGACATTGGGTGCAATACAAAAAAGAAAGAAAAAAAAATAGTAAGAACTTATTTAAGGTCTTAATATATATATGCATTTGTACGTATGTATATATATATATATATATATATGTGTGTGTGTGTGTGTGTGTGTGTGTACTGCAAAAATTAGAAACAGAATGAAATTTTATTTTTCATAGCCTTATGTTAATAAGTTTTTTTTTTTTTTTTTTTTTTTTTTAAGTGGATACTAAATTAAGGAATAGAATTTTCGTTTCATTTATTATTAGAAGAACATTAAAAATATATATATAATTTTTTTAAATTCTCAGTTAGAGATAAATGGGCAAGTCTAAATATAGTCAAGTATTCTTAAGAAAAATAATTTTGCTGAAATATTTGTATATCTATTACTTTAATGTATATTTTTCGCAAGCTATAAGAATAAATAAAATTGTCGACTCTAAAAATATAGTCGAAGCTTAAGCTTTTTATACGGATAAAAATATCCTTGAAACAAATTATTTTGTTTTGAGTGATATTTCTAGATTAAATTTTCAATTATCTATATCGATGATATTTAGAATTGTTAAAATATAAAATATTGTCGTGCTTATTGGATGATAATATAGCCGACACTTTAAAGCTTATTTTAGTTTTTCAGTTGCAAAGTACATAAATACAAAATAATCCTATTACTGAATGCGAAATTGTTTCTTAAAGTTAACTAAATTCCTTTTATATATTTTCTATTTATTTCTCAGCCACTCTTTAAGTTTTATAAATTCATTTAATAATGCTGAAATATTTTAGTGCTACTTCTTCTTATTACAAACTCTGAAAATAGGTAAATATCTTTGTGAAAACTTTAACGCGATTTTTTTTTTCCGGTAATGTTATTATATTTATTTTACAGTTTACTCCAAACTAAGTTATTATCCAAAGTGCTTTTCGCTTGAAATGAAACAAAAAGACCTTTACTTAGTTTTTGACTAATAATTTACTAGACTAATTCTCTTTTAGCTAGATGTTGTCGAAAAAAAAAATGAAGTGATTTTTAGGTATTGAAAAAAGAAAAAACTAAATTAAGAAAGAGAATTTTCTTTCAGATTATATTAGAAGAAAGCTTCTAAAAATGTGACGAATTTCATTTAGAGCTAAATGAGCAATTCAAAATGTGGCGAAATTTTCTTATTTAAGAGCGGTTTTCCGAAAATAAATTATTTATCAAACAAATTTTTTAATTTCCTGTTTTTCGCAAGCATTGCAAAGATTTATAAAATTGTCATCGCTAAAAATACATTTAACCAATTTACAGGAATAAGAATTTTAAGAATGTAATATATTTTGCGATTACAATTAAAAATATATTAACGCATTTTTGAATTTTCGTATGTTTTGGATTTTATTGTGCCTCAATAATCATAAATCAGTTTAAATAACTAATTATATTTTATTTTGCTAGAAGATATGATGTGGTTCCAAAATGGGATGTAAATAAATTGCAAAACCCTTTTCGATTAGTATTCTTGATCCCTGTTTGTTATAATTTAAGAAAAGAATGTTTTCTTTCTTATTCAATGTTTAAAACCTCTGCAGTCGAATGAATTATTCTTTTTTTCTAATTCAGTAAAATCTTTATATATATAAGTTAAACATCTTCTATAAATAATACACCTTATAGCAATTGTTTGTTTAAACCTGAATTAATTTGACTGACCTATTAATGTTTAACTAGCTACACGATAGATGGCGCTTGCTCACTGCTGAATTAATGTTAGCTGTCGTTAATTTTCTTTTCCATGAAAGTTTTAAAGTTCATTGATTTAACTAAAATTTAAAATTTAAATTTAACTAACTTAATCAACAATTACACAGCGAATTTTATCGTTAATGAAAATGCTCAGTTGTTAATTCTTTATCGATTAATCGAAGTTTGCAAAGAATTTATTTTCAATTTCATTAATATGATGGCAACTTCCTTTTCTCCATGTTGGGTTGATGGCTTTACATGTGGTTACTCCGATTTTTTTCAATGTTTCTCACGGGTTTTCTTGATGACTCGATTTAATATTTTGTTTCATTTCTCATTCAAAATGGTTTTGCTGCTCGATTGTGCCCTGCACAATATAAATTTGCTATTGTTAGTTATATTGTTTTACGAAATCGTTGCAGCTTTCACAGCTTTATGAAGTACTTACCCCCTGATGAGTTAATATTTGTATTTTTAAGCCTATTTTATTCCGATTATTAATCCATTTTTTATTCCAATTATTATTCTGAAGACATTTAATTACTTTCTCCGCCATTACGTTTAATGGCCCTTTTTTTTTTTTTTTTTTTTTTTGTTGTTGTTCATGTGGGCGTAATTAACTTAAATTGTTTTTGTCTCTTATTGGATCATAACATGTATCGCAACCTTCTTGTGACAGTTTTAGCAATGTGTTATTATCAGTTTTATTTTTGTTGTGTTGGTATTGACATATATCTATTAAATGCTAAAATATTAAGGTTAATGTTTATTAAGATATCTATAATATATATAATTTTAAGCATTTTTATCCAATTATTATTTCTGTGGTCCTTTATTTACTTTCTTCGTCATTAAGTAAAAGGGTCTTTTTTTTTTTTTTTTTTTTTTTTTTTTTTTTTTTTCATTATTATTATTATTCATGTCGGCGTAAGTAATTCAAATTGTTTTTGTCTCTTATTGGTTCTTAATCTGTATCGCAACATTTTTGTGTAAGTCTTACCTATATGTTACAATCAGTTCCACTTTTGTTCTGTTGGTATTGTTTTGTATCTATTAATTGCTAAATATTAAGGTTAAATTTTGTTACGATAACTATCATTTATATATGTTTATATGTATATATATATATATATATAATTAAAGATTTAAAAATTACACTATAAACGTTTTGAATAAAACTGCCAACAAAGTTACTCACTTCAATATTCAATGAAAAAAATAATAAAAACTATTTGTTTTAATTACTTGTAGAAAAAAATAAAAATGAAAAATCTTAATCAAATATTCTCGCAAAGGGAGCTTTGCCACTTAATGGGTTAACAATGTTTAGAATTATTTGAATATAAAAGACAGTCGTGTTTTAAACCTGAAACGAAAAAAATATATATATTTAAAAAGATTCGAATAAGTAATTTTCTTAATTAATTGTCTTTAAATCAAATATTGTTGAAAATTGTTGAAAATAATGTTATTTTATATAGATAAAGTCAAAAATTAAAAATGTATGAAATTTTGCCCAATAATATTTAACAAACTTATACCTTTATAACTATTATGCTAAAAAAAGATTTTAATTGTATGTATTTAAAAAATAACTTAAAAAAAATACCCCCCCCCCACCCACGCCCCCCCCCCCCAAAAAAAAAAAAAAATTCTAATTAGAATTTTACATAAATAAATTTACTGTAAAACTTTTGTTAGAAAAGCACCTAAAAACATTCAGTAGTAAAGAAACATAGTGGAGATTGAATCTGCAGTTAAATTACAGTCAAGCATAAATATAAGAAAGCTATTTCTCGGAAATAATTACTTTATTATGTGGTATGTTTTATTTTATTTTATTTTTTTCGCAATATAAAATAATCTGGTGTGTCCCTCACAAGACTTTCTCTTACCCTGAAATTTAATACTATAAATACAGGTTGGAGATTAAGAAGTAAGATAACAAGTACTGTTATGTAAACCTATGTTAGAACCATGGTACAATTCAAATTAAGCTTCGGAAGAGTTTTATATGATAAGTAGTTCTGTGTGAGGGAGACTACCGCCCTCCTCAATCCCCCGTTTCATTACCGCACCTATATTTATATAGAATCTAAATCTGTTGTTAAAATTAAAAGTTCACTTAAAATTTTTCACACAACTTTCGCACGCACAATTCCTTGAAACTTTTCAATCTTGATCAAACTTTTCCAGCAACAAACTTATATTAATTTGAAAATACAACTTTTGGATCTCCTGAAATTATTCGTTTTTAAGTTGGTCTATAAGACACAAAGATCAAACTGTACAAACTTGACTTCGGTAATCATGAAACCTCAAAATGTTGAAATATACAAAAAATAAATAAATAAATCAACAAGGTATGAATTTTAGCTAAAAAACATACATTATTTATCATTCATATGTCTATGAGAAATTCATTTCTATTTCTCAGCAGCTTTCCTGGACAAGGTAAAATATTATAGTCAAGCACTTCCACTAACAATAAAAAAGAATGTTATCGCTTAAATATATGTAGCCCTGTATATCTTTTGAATATCATGTGCAAACCACATAGTGCACCTAAATATAATCCTACAGTAATAATATAGGCACAACCTGAAATGCACTTCCATCAATTTTCAAGTATTGTCGCATTATAATCTAGTTCTTTTGTGTAGCCCTGTAAATGAACAATGAATGATTTACTTGCCATATTCTACATAAGACATGTTTTTACGTATATAAAAAATACATATTAATTCCATTTGGTTTAGTGCAGCCTATAGATGTTAAACTCTACATACTTGCCATTTCCCCCGCAGACGTAATGCATTGAATATTCTTCAGTGTTCCTGTACACGAAATATTTGCTTCATCTCAACGAAAAGTAGCATCCCTATATGATACACATTTAGAATACTAAGTTTGGACTTTCTACTGCTATTTGTTCTTGAGATATGTTGATAACAGACAGACACACATACACACAGAGACCAATCGCTAAAAACTTAATTGATTTTTGGATTCAGGGGACCTCAAAACGTGTAAATATAACAAAAACTCACTTTCGAAAATTTGACCCAAAAATAATACTTTCTACCTTATGGGTAAGAGAAAGTAATGAAATAAAATAAAATTATCGACACAAAAAAATGAATAAAAACAAACAACTTTGTTTAGTAATAAGAAAGTACCATAGAACTGGCGTTTTAAAGTAATAAGTAGAAAACTTTGAATAAACAAAGTTTGTTCAACGTTTTGCGGGTTTATTGCATTTTATGGTGTTTATTCAAAGTTTTGTGCTTATAACTTTGTTTAGTGTCTGTTACTACATATTATATTTTTAAGTACCGGTTGTCCCATAAAAGTCTGTAGACATTTAAAAAATTCATGAAAATTGAAGGAATTGATAAAATATAACCAGAGGTTTTCGAAAAAGTTATCTTTGTAAGAAATTTATTTCTTATTTTATTTTATTTATTTATTTATTTATTTATTATTATTATTATTTGTAAAGAAAAAAAAAAGTTAAATTTTTCGTCAATAGAAGGCGCTGCACGGACACGTAACGATAACTATGCAAACTATACTGTTAAAAAAAATGCAGAAAAAATACAGAAATTCTCTGTAATTTCAGAAAAAAAGTCGTAAAACACGTTTTGTCTACGTAATTTTTCCGTAATTTACGCCTTTTTTTCTGAAATTACAGAGAATTTCTGTATTTTTTCTGCATTTTTTTAACAGTGTATACGTTGCACGGTTTTACGATTAATACAGCTTATTTCTTATTTTTCTTCCTACTTGTGCATATATGAAGGATTTATTTCGATGCTGACTTGGTGGATAAATCCTTATTAGTGAAGATATTTTCTCTCAGCTGAGAACCACCCATTAAAGCTTCAGTTAACGGTGTTGCAACTCGTTTGTAAACTGTAATTTGTGGTGATGGTGGATACATAGGATAGGATTTAAATGCCTGTGAACATTTGCATGCAAATGAATATAGTTTTTCGTGGAAAGGTGTAATTATCTCGAGTAGTACAGTGTCCTCTATCAACAAAAATTTTAACTATTATTTTTTTCGCTACCAAAAAAAAAAAAAAAAATCCCTCTTCACGCGAATAACTTTTTCGCAAACCGCATTCAATTCTACCAATTCCTTCAATTGTTATGAATATTTAAAATGTGTGCAGACTTATGGGACACCCGGTATATTAATGATATTTATAATTATTACAATACAAAATGTAGTCATCTTATTTATAAGATTGATACACAGGCCTACAAAATTGAAGTTGACAAAATTTGATTTGATGATTTTAGCTGAACTTTATGTTTTTTGATGTGCTGAAACCGAAAATGCAGCCCATTTTTCTCTATTACGTATAGATTTTTTTCTTAATAATGGGTGCTTAACGACTCAGTTTCTTATATATACTATCATAACAATAGGTTGGGTAGTTGGTTGGTATGGTTTTACGTCGCACTAGTGCTGCGCTATTACAACAATAGGTATCCGTAATTAATTAATCATGAAAACATACTATAAAACTTACCATATTATTATATTTGTGGAAGAGTAATGAAAGAAATTATATAGGTAGGCATCCTGTATACTAGCAAAAATCTATACGTGATAGAGAAAAACTGACTTCATTTTCGATTTCAGCACACTAAAAAACATAAACATCCGTCAAAATTATAAAATCAAAATTTTACATGTCTACACTGTTAAAAAAATGCAGAAAAAATACAGAAATTCTCTGTAATTTCAGAAAAAAAGGCGTAAATTACGGAAAAATTACGTAGACAAAACGTATTTTACGACTTTTTTTCTGAAATTACAGAGAATTTCTGTATTTTTTCTGCATTTTTTTAACAGTGTACCTGTAAAATGTTTTATAAAACATTTTTTTTTTTTTTTTTTTTTTTTTTAAATATTAATCACGTAAACATAAAATAATGCTATTACCTAAATGAGAAAATGTTAAAGATTCTTAAAGCGTACCCAATAGCTTTTATATTCTCTATTTCTATCTCAGCTGCTCGTTTAATACTTTTTAAAAGAGTAGCTAAATATAAAATATAAAATAAATTTATATTTATATAACAGAGCTTTTAGGGAGCTGTTTTTTAAATTACCTTAATAATGCTGAAGTTTTTTGCGTTACTTCTTTTTTTAACTTCAGAAATGAGATAAATATCCTTGTGAAAGCTTTTTAACAGATATCTTTTCCACTCATATGTCGGTAATATTATAAAGTTTCTTTTTTTTCTTTCAAGTTTACTGCCAATTAAATTATTTTCCAAAGCGCTTTTCTCCCAAAAGAAAAAAAAAAAAAAAAAAAAAAAGATATTTACTAAGTTTCTAACTAATAATTTGATATATTTGTTTTCTTTTAACTGGATATTAATATAAAGTAAACGAAACTAATTTTAGGTTTTTTATATAGAGAAAAATTAAGACTAAATAGGGTAGGTACTCCAGTGATTGCCATTCTCTAGTAATTGGCATCTATCCCGAAATAATTAATATATAAGAAAAATAATAAAATCATATGTTTTACGTATAAGAATTTTAACATTTTATGTCAAACATTGGAGCATAGGGTACTAATAACTGGTAAAATGAATAACTAGCAGTGTCAAACACTGGAACATAGGGGTCCAATTGCTGGTAAAGTGAAAAACTGGCAGTGTCAATTACTGGAACATTGGTAGATGTCAAATAAAAATTCATAATTTTTTTTTTATCAAATGTATATATTTTAACATATATGTGGTTCTGAATGTCTTTCATACCATATGTACAAACTTAAGATTTCTAAAAATATTTTCTGATGACTAGAACATTAAATCATCAGAGATTGCTCTAAAAGTGTCAATCACTGATGCACTTACCTTATATATATAAAAAAAAAATGTATCATTTGACGGTTAAGAAACTTGTACTATTAATAACATTTCTGATAAAAGATTTCAAGTGGTTTTTTTTAAATTACATTACGTAAGAGAATTTTCCAAGATTTTATTAATGGATACTCATAAATCTCAATTGGGAAGAATTTCCAATTAATGGGTTACGTGGGTTTCAAAGATTTAAAAAAGGAAACTTTCGTACTCTCTCTTTCCCTCTCCCTTTCTGCCCCTTCTCTCTCTCTCAAATAAATTTTTATTTTCAATATTTAAGCATATAAAAAAGGAACATATAGACAGTATTTTATAAAAATTTCATTAAAAATTTAGGAAATTTAGCTATTACAGACTGGTTTCCAGAGGTCCTTTGTCTTCGCGGTGTTTAAGATAACTTATGATAGCTTTATATGGAATTAAAAAAAAAAAAAAATTATGTTAATAAAAAATTATGATTTTTCTTGAACGAAAGATTTAATATGTGTATATTTGAAAAATTTAAATTTTTTGCAAAGTTGTGTATACAAAAACAGTGCATTTTACACCACGTATAGCCTTGTAAAATAAGTTGTAATTGAAAAAAAAGAAAGGAAAAGAAAAGATAGAAAAACTTTTGTTCAAGTACTAGTCATTTCTAATTTGAAGAAGTGTGCGAAATTTTAATAAGATAGGTGCACTACGTTTTGATAAATCGTGTCCACACCGTTAAAAATTTCAACAGAAAACTCTGTGTATTGTATTATCTTAAGTCTTACGTAAAATTACAGAGAATAATATTATAGTTTTAAAAAATTAAAGAACACGCTTTTATAGAAATGTGAACTAAAAAGCACAAAATATCTATCTTAGTATTAAAATGCAAGGTAAGAGAAAATCGTGTGAGTGACACACCATAATATTTACATACGTTTAAATCTTTAATTAAACTAATTTAGAATTAAACCATTTTTAAAAACCTCCCCTGACTGGGCTCGAACGCTAGACCTTTAGGTTCGTAGCGCAGAGCTTTACCTTACCGCCACAGCATTCACGTAGGGAAAGTCTTTTTTTACTATATAGATTTTTTGTTTGCTCCCAGAGCGATTACAAACATACATTATACATACAAACATACATACAAGCATACATACAGGTGAAGCTAATAAAAGCGTGTTAAAAATAAACGGAGATGTTAAAAAACTTATTTTAAACATTCACATTAATAACTAATATTAATTTAATTTATTATTGGTGAGAATATATTTCGGACTTAGAATGCTTTTTGTAAAATAGAAACAGTCATTTTTAATTTTAATTAAATAATAAAATAATAAAATTAGGTAAAAATACAAAATAAAGATTGAGAATCTCAATTATTCACTTTTAACTAAGAATTGCTGTAAATTTACAGAGACTCTGAATAAATAATTACATTAAATTTACAGAAATTTTTAACAGTGCACTCAATTCAAATAGTGTGTTTTCAGAAAAAAAAAAAAAAAAAAAAAAAAGCAATTAAACTTTTAATTAGGAATAAAACGAACCTAATGTGGGAAATTTCCAATGGCTTTCACTACTAGATTTTTTACATTAATTGGCTTGAAACTTTGGAAAAATATTCTAAATAAACTGTACTATTAGATTAAAAAAAAAAAAAAAAAAGATTATTTGAAAATTTGAAACGAATGTAACTCTTTAACCCTTTAATGCATAGCAATGTAGATCTGCATCGTATGTTTAAAACCTCATTTCTCTTTATGTAGCAACTTTTTCACAGTGTTTTTTTTTCTTAATTTTAATTTTACCAAAACAATTTTATAGTTTCTGAACGCGACTAGAATCTTTGACATTTTATTTCTTTATCTGTGACAATTTTCATTCTTGGCGCGTTATCTGAGTGCAATTTCATTTCGGTGGGTGTTACGAATTACGATTATTTATATAATAAAATTGTACTTTTAAAAAAATTAAAGAACACGCTTTTATTGAAATGTGAACTGAAAAGCACAAAATATCTGTCTTTATATAGAATTAAAATTCAGGGTAAGAAAAAATCGCGTGAGTGACACACGATAATATTTACATCCTTAATTAAAAAAAAAAAAAAAAAATTCCAATTGTTGGCACTCAACGTTATACAAATACGGCCAAATACTGTGCCACATACGATAGAGTTATATATATATATATATATATATATATATATATATTGCCCCTAGAACCTGCTCCTGATGGGATAAGAGCCTGGAAACACTTGCATGTAGTATTGTCATCGACTATGAAGTCGTGTGCAAACATTCAGGTCAGTCAAATGAGATTCAAGTCAATCACAAGAAGAATTTTGTGATTGATGTCAACGATGTGAATTTAAAAAAAGTCAAGAAATTACATAATATTAACTGAATAAATAACATAATTAAGGAATGAGAAATGAATAATTTAGAATTAAACAAAATCCATTTTTAAAAAATCTCCCCTGACTGGGCTCGAACGTTAGACCTTTAGGTTCGTAGCCCGGAGCTTTACCCCATCGCCGCAGCGTTCACGTAGGGAAAGTCTTTTTTTTTTAAAATATAGATTTTTTGTTTGCTCCCAGAGCAGTTACAAACATACATACAAGCATACATACAGGTGAAGCTAATAAAAGCGTGTTAAAAAATAATAAAAACGTACAGGAAAAATTGTTTGTAACGAATGATATTTATATTTTTGCATATACTAATAAAATTATGCAAGAAAAATGTAGTTTTTTTTGTGATGTAAAATACAGCAATATGCAAAATCAGTTCTACATAAGTTCACTAACCCTAAAGTAAATCCTATGTAGGTTTTTTTTTTTTTTTTTTTTTTTTGTATTTTTCCCATTAACTTCACCCATTTCCCGATTCATTCAAAATATTATTTATTGAAAATAAAAATTCAAGCATTTAAGGGTTAAGTAGGAATAAAACAAACCTAGTGTGAGAAATTTTCCAAAGGAAATTTTCCCTCCGATGGACATGAAACTTTGAAAAATTATTCTTAACATATTTTTTATTAGTTTAAAATAAATAAATAAATAAACTATTTTTTGAAATTTTAAGACCTATGTAACCCTTTAAGGTTGAAAAAGCATTTCAAAATATATATAAAAAACTTTATAAAAAGTAATTTTACGAAAATAGATTATTCTAATTAACAGAATGTTTAATTATCTGTATTTTCGATATATGTATAAAAATACAAAAAAATATCAATATTAAATTACTTTAATTAACAGAATGTTTAATTATCTTTTTTCAAAATCTGTACAAAAATACAAAAAAAGTATCAACATTAAATTACAGTTGAACCTATTTATATTAATAACAGTTTCATTAAAATACGAGTAAACAATTTTATTTAGCGTGATAATTTACAATTGAATTTTAGAGCACAATAACAAATATTTAAAACTGTTAAAATATAAAATGCAGTCACGCTTTTCTGTCGGAGGGAAAAGAGGATATTTACTGTATTTGTAACTGATAATTTTCTGAATTAATTCTCTTTTAGTTAGATATTGTTAAAAATAGTTAAAATGACTTTTAGATGACAGAAAAAAAGTTCAATATAACAATATAAAATATTTTGCCTCTTAACATTTAACAAACTTATATTATTTCTAACGTTTCTGATATAAAGATTTTAAGAAGTCTTTAATGCTTCTAAGTATCTAATAGAGTTCACCCTTAAGAAACACAGTTAAAAATATGCTAAAATAATAATAATAATAATTATTATTATTATCATTGTAGAGTAAGTACACCAGTGATTGATACTTTTAGAGCAATCTCTGATGTTTTTAATGTTCTAGTCATCAGAAAATATTTTTAGAAATCTTAATTTAATACATATGACATAAAAGACATTCAGAACCACATATATGTTAAAATATATACATTTGATAACAATTATTATTATTTTGTTTTATGAATTTTTATTTGACACCCACTCAATGTTCCAGTAATTGACACTGTCAGTTTTTTCTTTTATCAGTAATTGGCACCCTATGTTCTAGTGTTTGACACTGCTAGTTATTCATTTTACCAGTTATTAGCACCCCTATGCTCCAGTGTTTGACATAAAATGTTAAAATTTTTATATGTAAAATATATGATTTTATTATTTTTCTTATTTATTAATTATTTCGGGATAGATGTCAATTACTGGAGCATGCCAATCACTGGAGCACCTACCCTAGAGTGTTTTAGGTTTTTTTTTTTTCAAGTTTTAAATATAAGTAAAACTAGCGGTACTAAAAATGTACTCGAACCTATATATTAAAATAAAAATTTTATTGAAACAAATTATTTGTCTTAGAATAATACTTAAAAATTTTATTCTCAAGTATATTAACAATATTTAAAATTAATAAATATAAAATATAGAATAAATTAAAATATAAATATGAGATATTTTGTATGAATATAAGAATAAATAAAATGTATAAAGACAAAAAATGGAAATTATAAATGTAAGTGTGATAATTTCGCCAAGATTTTATATTTTATTTTACTTTTCCAAGTATATTAGTAACATATAATAATCCTATTGCTTCTATATGAAGTTGTTCAAAAATATTTTTAAAGAGGGAACCAAATTCCATTTATATTCCTTATTTATTTCACACTCTCTTTCAGTTTTGTAAATTTCTTTAATAAGGGTGAAATATTCTCGTGTTATTTCTTTTTTAAATTTAGGAATGCAGTAAATATCTTTGAGAAAGCTGTTAACAGACATTTTTAGTCTTATTTTGGTAATTTCGTATTTATCCAATTTACTACCAGTTGAATTATTTTCCAAAGTGCTTGTTTTCCGGAAGCAAAGGAAATACTTGCTGCGTCTTTTTAATTTTCTAGACAAATTCTCTCTCTCTCTCTCTCTTTTTTTTTTTTTTTTTTTTTTTTTTTTTTTTAACTAGATGTTGTTTAAAATAAATGAAACTATTTTTATCTTATAAACAAAACAATATAGATTAAAATATATTTTACCTATATATATATATTTTTTTTATATTTTTTATCTTTTTTCTCTATCTTCTTTCATCTTTTTTATCTTTTTTATCTTTTTTATCTTTTATCTTTTTTATCTTTTTTCTCTTTTATCTTTTTTCTCTTTCACAAGTTTAATGGTCCTTTTTTATTATCCTTCAGGTCGGCGTAAGTATTTTAAGTTAATATGGTAACTCATTGGTTCCTTATCTATATCGCAACTTTTTGTGTGTCAGTCTTTCCTCTATGTTAAATTCAGTTCTATATTTTAGTGTGCTGTTATTGTTTTAGTTCTATTAATTGCTAAATTTTAAGATTAAATTTTATTACGTTATCTATTATTTATATATATATATATATATATATATATATATATATATATATATATATATATATATATATATATATATATATATATATATATATATATATATGCATGTATCATTTAACGTTTAACAATCTTTTACTGTTAGAAACATTTGTGATAAAAATGTTTTAACTAGTCGTCTTTAAAATAAAATTACGAAATAAAAATTTCTTTTACATTTTATTAGAAGAACACTAATAAAATACAGTGGTGAGGAATTTCAATTGGGGTTCAATGGCTAATTTAAAATTTAGACAACCATCTTTATAAAAGACCTCTTTTGAAAAAAAATTAATTAAACAGTGTGTTTTATTAACGGTTTTTCGAAAGATTAACAATATATATATATATATATATATATATATCAACAGTAAAATAGTTAACCAGGAAAAAATAATGTGTATGTGTAGGGACATCGCGTACCCCTACATCTGGCATGTCAGATTTAAATATGGGTAACTTTCAAAAGAACTATTCAATTCCTTTAAAACAAGTGGTTGAACTTTAGATCTGTGATAACTTGATAATAATTTGAACTAATTTGTACTGTGTAAATTTGTATTTAAAAAATATTTTTGTGGCTACTACATGCTAATTTAATTTTTATCTTTCTTTATTTTTGCACGTTACTGCCATTTGATAGCCATGCATTCAATATTGTTATTTATGTGTATTTTATTTATTTTAAATATATCATTATCTTTCAGTTAAATAATTGTTTTCATTAATTCTTATAAAGAAATGATTAATTTGATAACTGGTGACTTTTACATTCTCGCATGAGACATGAGCAAAAAAGTAACTAGAAATTTTTCATTGCAAAAGGATTTTTTTTTTTTTTTTTCGGGGGAGGGGGGTGGTGGTGTAAAAAAAAAAAAGAAAGATGCAGTTTTTTTTTTTTTTTTTTTTTTTTTTACCAAAGGTTAAGAAGAGCGCATCCGCCTTAAACTTTCTGGGTGAATTCTGCTTGTGCTTTTATTCTAAGTTGAATGTTTTGTACTATTAAGGAGCTTAAACTGAGCCCGAAACGCCTGTTTTTTCTTTGTGGTATTAAATTGATTTTAAATATTTTACATGTTTTTAATAAATGTCACTCAAAACATGTTTTCATACTTGGGTTTAAAGAGGTATTATGTGTTTTAAATGTATAAATTTTAAGAATATTAACAGTTTTTAAAAGTATTAAAATATAAAATGCAGTCGTGATTTTTCTCGCGAAAGAAAAAAATAATACATTTACTGAATTTTTAATTGATGATTTGCTGGATTAATTATCTTTCCAGATATTGTTACCAGTTGTCAAAATGACTTATATGTATACACATATATATATATATACATACATCTATATCTATATATATAAAAGAGCAGAGTCTGTGTGTGTGTGTGTGTCTGTCCGCTATAGAATCCTAGGCCGTTTCACCGAGCGGGACCAAATTTGGCACGATTAATGCTTACGACCCGAGAAAGACAACGCCGCAAACGATTTTACAAAATTCGCCCCCCAAGGGGGGGAGGGGGGCAAAACGTAATTTCACAAAATCCTTCATATCTCAAACAAAAAAAAACAGATATCCGTAAAATTTTTGCTTTTAAATATAGCTAATACAAATGTCTAAAAATCGGTTTCTGGAATTTTTGAAATTCGGTCCCCAAGGGGGGCGGGGGGGGGGGCAAAACGTGATTTCACATGCGTAAAACGTGATTTCGCATAATCCTATATATATCAAACAAAAAAAATAGATATACGTGAAATTTTTGCTCTAAAATATAGCTAATGCAACTATCTAAAAACCAATTTCTGGAATTTTAGAAATTCAGCCTCCAGGTGGGGCAGCAGGGGGGGGGAGGGGGGCTAAGGGGCAAATACAAATAGAAATACAGTTAGGGCGTTCAAAATTGGTACAGATAGGTTTTAAAGGCCTGCAAGTCGAATGGGGATATTTTTGATTGTGTGAAGTTAAGTTATTAGGAGGGGCAAGAAGGGGGGGAGGGGAGGGGGGGCAAAAAAAATAAAATAGTGTCAGATCGTTCAAAATTGGTATGTAGAGGTTTTTGATACTTACAAATCGATTGCGGATATTTTTGAATTTGTAAAATTATTAGGAGGGGCGGGTAGGGGGGTGGGGCGGTAAGGGGGCTATGGGCAAAAACAAATAGAAATACAGTTAGGCCGTTCAAAATTGGTACAGATAGGTTTAAGAGGCCTGCAAGTCGAATGGGGATATTTTCGATTGTGTAAAGTTATTAGGAGGGGCAAGAAGGAGGGGGAGGGGAGGAGGAGGGCAAAAAAATAAAAGTAGTGTCAGATCGTTCAAAATTGGTACGTAGAGGTTTTCGATACTTGCAAATCGATTGCGGATGATTTTGAATTTGTAAAATTATTAGGAGGGGCAGGTAGGGGGGGTGGGGCGGTAAGGGGGGCTATGGGACAAAAACAAATAGAAATACAGTTAGGCCGTTCAAAATTGGTACAGATAGGTTTAAGAGGCCTGCAAGTCGAATGGGGATATTTTCGATTGTGTATAGTTATTAGGAGGGGCAAGAAAGGGGGAGGGGAGGGGGGGGGGCAAGAAAATAAAAATAGTGTCAGATCGTTCAAAATTGGTACGTAGAGGTTTTCGATACTTGCAAATCGATTGCGGATATTTTTGAATTTGTAAAATTATTAGGAGTGGTGGGAAGGGGGTGGGACGGTAAGGGGGCTATGGGCAAAAACAAATAGAAATACAGTTAGGCCGTTCAACATTGATACAAACAGGTCTTAGAGGCCTGCAACTGGAATGGGGAAATTTTCGAAAGTGTAAAGTTATTAGGAGGGGCGAGAAGAGGGGAGGGGAGAGGGGGGCAAAAAAATAAGAACACAGTTAGATCGTTCAAAATTGGTATATAGAGGTTTTCGATACTTACAAATCGATTGCGGATATTTTCGAATTTGTAAAATTATTAGGAGGGGCGGTAAGGGGGGGCTATGGGCAAAAACAAATAGAAATACAGTTAGGCCGTTCAAAATTGGTACAGATAGGTTTTAGAGGCCTGCAAATCGAATGGGGATATTTTCGAAAGTGTAAAGTTATTAGAAGGGACGGGAAGGGGGGGGGCAGAGGGGCAAAAAAAATAGAGTTAGATCATTCAAAATTGGTACATCGAGGTTTTCGATACCTACAAATCGATTGCGGATATTTTTGAATTTTTAAAATTATTGGGAGGGGCGGGAAGGGGGAGGAAGCGGTAGGGCAAAAAAATTAAGATAGAGATAGATCGTTCAAAACTGGTGCGTAGAGGTTTTTGATACTTACAAATCGATTGCGGATATTTTCGAATTTGTAAAATTATTAGGGCGCTCATATATATGCATTCGCGCTTGCGCATCACGCACGGGTCTACGCTGCCGAAGGCAGTGGGGACCCGGTGCGACATTTTTCCCGATCAGAGTTTTTTTTTTCTTTTTCACATGATAAAAATTAATGCAATTTTGAGAATTCACTAATTATAATGATTCATTTAAAAATAGTGACCAGCGAAGCGGGCATAGCCTGCTAGTATATATATATATATATATATACTGAAAAAAATTAACTAACAATAATGTGAACATTTTTCATTTAACATTTAACAAATTTATACAATTTGTAACTTTTCTGATGAATGTATTTTAAATAGATGCTTTTAAAACTATATTGAGAAGTAAAATTTTCCAATAAATTTTATTAGAAAAAAAAAAAAAAAATCTGGAAAAATTTAGTTGTGTAGTGTAACAGTTAAGGATTAATGAGCAATATAAAATATAGTCAAGTATCCTTATAAAAAAAACTATTTTGAGAATTTTTTTTTTTTTAAATGTATTTAATGTTTTTTATTTTTTTTCCCACAAGGTATAAAAATAAGTAAAATTATCGACACTAAAAGTGTAATCAAACTGAACCTATTTGTTAGAGAAAATTTTTTTCAAACAAACTACGAGGGAAAGTCATTAAGTAAGTCACAAAAGATAATAAAAAAATAATTTACCATGATAATCACTTGAAAACAATCTTTATTTTTCCACATAATCTCCAGTAATGTTGATGCACTTATCCCATCGTTTTATCAGAGCCCCAATTCCAGCTGCATAAAATTCTATGGGTTGATGTCTCATCCACAGTAGGACTTCATGTTGAACGTCATCGTCAACTGCAAATTGTTTGCCTCCAAGATGTTGTTTCACGGGACCAAACAGACGAAAATCGCTTCGAGCTAAGTCCGGCTGTAAGGTGGATGCTGTAGAACTTCCCATTTCTTTATGAATATTTTTTTTGTTGTTCAAGTCCTTTCGCCCACGAAAATTGGACCACGGCCAGGGCCTGATTATCCAAAAGGCTCAGGAAGCACAAGCTTCCCCTCTAAAATTTAAGAGGGGCCCCATAAGGATTAAAAACATGGTCCTGAATTTTTTGTTTCATATTTTCACACTGAGATTGAATTTTTTCTGAGAAAGGTTACATAAAACAAGACAAAACACTCACTATTTCGGGAAAAATCTATTATTTAACCTCAAAAATCTGAATGTTCTTAATTAAAAAGTTGTATGATTTTAATGTTCTGTGTAGAAGTGTAGAAACCACCCAGATGTATGAAAAAAAATTAAAATAATAAACGCACACTGTTTTTTGGTGTATAGCATTTTTATATTACAATATGTAACAGGAAAACAAGATTTTCCGAAATGAAAGGGGGCCCCGAAATGATGCTGAGCTCCCCCTAGCTTCAGAGCTTAATCGGGCCCTGACCACGGCACGCTGCTCTTCTACCGTACAACGTACAATCATTCAGCACCATCGCCATTTTTGAAACTGCATTACGCATGCGTGTGAATGCTACCTACTCAATATGAATTGAATATCATAAAGCTGTATGATGCTGCCATCAATCACTATTCTTTGGAGATATCTGTTACTACTTTAAATCATGCCGTATGCATTTGTGACTTACTTGATGACTTACCCTCGTATATTGTTTAAGCAAATACGATGTCTAATTATGTTAACAATATTTAGAATTATTAAAATGTAAAATATAGTACTTATATTTATATCTCATATAAAAAATAAATACATAATTTATAAACATACAAATATAAGAACAATTAATATAAAATATAAATGTATAAGGATGATAATTTTGTCAAGGCTTTTTAGAGTATTTTAGTTTTAACCAATTATTAGTAACACAAATACAAAATAATCCTATTAACACCAATACAAAATAATCCATGTGAAATTGTTCAAAAAGATTCTCAAAGCAAACTCAATTCCTTTTATGTTCTTTAATTTCACAGCCACTCTTTTACTTTTTTTAAATTTCCTTAATAATGTTGAAATATTTTCCTGTTTCTTCCTTTTATAACTTTAGAAATGAGGTAAATATCCCTGAGAAAGCTTTTAGCAGAAATTTTTTTTGTCGTATTTTGGTAATGCTGTTATATTTTTTCCAATTTACTCCCAATTAAATTATTTTCTAAAGTGTTTTGCTCTCTAAAAGAAAATAAGATATTTACTAAGTTTCAACTTAATAATTTGCGAGACTAATTCTCTTTTAATTAAGTATTGTTAAAAAATGGTGAAACGATTTTTAGGTCCTTCAAGAAATTGTTAAGGCTAAAAATATATAGAATTTTATAATTTAACGTTTAACAAATTTATAGAAACAGTAAACTTCCGATAAAAACATTTAAATTTGGATGAGTTAAAAACTAAATTAAGGAATAGAATTTTCTTTTGGATTTTGTTAGAAAGAACAATAAAACTCTGCTGTGAAGAATATCAGTCAAGGCTAAATAGGTAATCCAATATATAGACAAGTTTGCTTTAAAAAAAAAGTTTTATTTAATTATTATTTATTTTCCTGAAAATATTTTTAAAAATGGAGTGTTATATTATTATTATTATTAATAACTATAAAAATAATTAAAGTTATCGATATTAAAATTATAGTCGGACTTATTTATAGAAATAAAAATTTTATTTAAATATCTATCTATCTACACCACACTATTCCCGGACTCATTTTTGTTTTAAGACTAATTTAGAAAAATTTTAAGACTAAAATTTTTCTAATTTAAGACTACACTCCGCGACTAAAAAATAGGAAATTAGGTTTTTTTTTTTTTAATTTTTGAATATGATTATTTTGAAAATGAATATTTTGAATATGATTCAAATATTTTATATGTTTTTGATAGGATAATATTTTGTTATGATAATAAATGATCAGCAGAATTTAGATAATGTTATTTTATGAAAAATTAAAAAAAAAACCTTTATTCCTATCTTTTTGTCGCGGAGTGTCGTCTTAAATTAGAAAAATTTTAGTCTTAATTTTTTTCTAAATTAGTCTTAAAACAAAAATTAGTCCGGAAATAGTGTTATTTTATGATAATAATAAATGATAAGCACAATTTAGATAATGTTATTTTATGAAAAATCAAAGGAAAAACCCTTTGTACCTATCTTTTTGTCGCGGGGTGTATATGTGTGTGTATATATATGGGGGGGGGGGTACTAATATCTAAAGTTATTAGAATATTGAATTCAGCCTTGCTTTAGGAATAATATAGTCTGTCAATCACACAACTTTCTCTCACCATCCATTTCAACACTATAAAGTCAGATTGCAGTTTAAGGGGTTAGATAACAAGTACTGTACATGAATCTACTTTAAAACAATTTAAAATAAGTTAAGGAACAGTTTTCTTTGATATATAATTTTGTCGGGGGATGGGGAGGGGGGGGGGGAAGCCGCCCCATGAACTCCTTGTTTAAATATAGTGCATACATTTATTTAAAAAAAAAAATATCAAGATTTTTATTACATTTAAAAGATTACTCCAAATTATTCATGCAACTTTCACGCGCTCAATGCGAATTTTTAACTGTTATTATTATTATTATTTATTATGCTGATAATAGATATATAAACAGATAAACTACTGAAAACTTGATGTTTCATATTCAGAAAAACCTCAAAATACGGTATTGTACAAAAAAGACCAGACACTAAATGTAAACTTTAAAAAATACTTTATCTACTGCATATATGCTCATCCTGTGAAGTATCGTGCCAAATTCTGTCCAATTGGTGCATTAGATTGGCGAAATCCCGATCTGGTTGTAGTACCCTTTTTATGATGCTCCAAACATCCTCAGTGGAAGAGAGATCCGGAGACGATGAGGCTCAGTCCCATTTCACTGAGCCGCCTATGAAAGATTAAAGGTCTTTGAAGTCACTGAAGTACCAGTTGCACGTAGGATCGACGATAATGATGAATTGGAGCTTTGAGTATCGGTTTGCGATTGACTGGTTCTCACTTTCTGTCCTCTGTTTAGGCCGATCGCTTTCTCCCTGACGCTGTGTTCGGCCATGGTTCACTCATTTCTGTCAATATCATCTAATAGTGGTACCGCTCCTATCCAATTGTCAAAAAATTCGCAGGTTAGGCCAACCGGCTTCTTTGAGCCCAACTACACACCACACTCCAATGCTGACATCTGCGCACGTTGTTTGTGCACCTGTATGCGAGGCATAGTTACTGTCTTTCTGAGTAGATGGAATAAAATTCTCGTAGAATTTATGACCTGGAATAAAAATTTCTCATTTTTAATATTCTGCCAATGGAACAGTTAAGATGCGCTGCAGCGTCACATGCTCATTCGATGGCAGCCAAACTTTAAAATTTTGCATTTTCCATCTAAACCTGTATGTAAGTCAATTTGTGTCCAGTTTGCATTACTTCTTCTTGGTGCGGTTTTTTTTTTTTTTTTTTTTTTTTTTGTTATAGAGTATATATAGATACACTTAGAATAAAAATATAAAAAGTATATGGTTTCAATTATTGAATAACTATTGCTTCCTTTTATCATTATTACGAAGTTTTTCTAATACTAGATATGTACAGACTTCTAATTTATAGCTATGAATGTACGTAAAGAGTGTTATAATTTATGAAAATGAAATTTTTCTTTTGTTGTTTTGAAAAAAAGCATGGTAATTAAAACTTTTAACAATTAATTAAAATTAAAAAAAAAAAAAAATCTTTGTCTAACAAGTCGGTATTTCATTAATGTATTTTTCCATTTTTGTGAAACGGCTTTGTTCGAAGCGAGAAGATTTTTCTTTTTCTTCTCCTTGAAGAATAATGGCGTATTCTTTTACGGTTTTCAGTCAAAAGGAAAGGTATTTGACCGTTAAATGGTCAATTAGCGTTTTTTGAATTCATCGTTTAAAAGTCAGTTCGTGACTGAAAAATAAAAGCGTAAGTTTGATGAAGAAAATATGAATATGTCTTTGCTGGTATTTTGCCTTTTTTTTTTGGTTACATTAATACAACAATGGTTAATATTGAAATATGCGTCTTTGTCTAGAAGTCAATTGAGATTGTTAAAACTGGTCTATCGATTTTAGTAAAGCTTTTAACATTTCAATTAGTGTAAGGAATATAGTAAATTTAGTTTCCTTTCCTTTTCTTCTCTTCTCTCTCTTCTTCTTCTTCTTCTTTTTTTTTTTTTTAATAGCTGTAGCTGTTAACCTAATCATAATAATAAATAATGCTATCTAAGGCCTAAACGATTTCAAATTATCATCTCTCATACAATAAATAATTTAAACTCTGTCCAAAATAAAACTTAATTTTGGACGAGAAATCTTATTTTTTCACATAAAATTACACTGTCTTCGTTCAGTTAAATTACTTATTAAATTCATTAATTTCATAAATGAATTTAATAAATTCATTATTTTCAAGAATATTTAATTTTAAGAGCAATCAATTTATGTACAGTAAAACACTTTTTATTTTGAAGTATATGCATATATTTTTTTTTTCTGATTTAAAAAGTAATGGTTACAACTTCCCCCACGGATTGATTCAAAGAATTAAAATGAAAAGTTTTTTCCTGTACATAAATCAACTCCTCTTGAAATTAAAAATTCCTTTCGCTATACTACCATTCCTTATTATAAAGATATCTTACAAAACATTGCTAAATTACTAAAACTGGTGGTATATCCACTAGTTTTAAACCCCAACTAAGTATCAGTAGTTTACTTTCTTACTTTAACCCAGCAACTTTAGCGCCAAGTGTCCTCAGTTGAGGACAGCTAATAAAATGGAACGAATATTTTTTGTGGTTTCTCGGAATAATTTCTGCTTTTTAGTGACAGTTTATAGCGTCACTCTAAATGATCTCTGAAAGTTTCATGTGCCTACTATTAATTATTATTTCATAATTTGGATAGTCATTTTATGATTTTTCATTCGTCGCACATGTATTTGCTTTTTGCGCAGGTATACTAACTTAAATCAAGTTGAATAATAATGGTTTAAACCTGCTATTTGTCCTTTCAAACGTACATGTATTATTTGTTATATTCCATGTAAAAATTGCAATTCTACATATATTGGTAAAGCAGGCAGAATCTTTGATGTCAGCATCAAAGAACACAAAAGTTCAAATAAATCAGATGATGTTAAATCTAAAATTGTACATCTCTCTATTGACACAGATCATATTCCAGATTTTGATAATGTTAAGATCTTAGCTTCTGACTTAAACATATCACTCACGAATCTTCCTAGAGGGCGTGTTTACGAGGTTACAACCCTCTAATTTGAACAAGGCTAAAGTAATTCCTCTAGATTATTTAGTTTTATTTTGATATTTTACTGCTGGGTTTTAACTGTTATGCATTTAATGTATTGTAACTGAAGAGGGCTAATTTGTAGCCGAAATATTTTTCTCGTGTTTTATGTTTTCAAATAAATCGTGCTTTTATATTTTTAATGCATTTAATTATCTCATTTTAAAAGATGTATGAATACTGTAATATTGCCGAGTTGTATTTCCCATTCTTCAATATAGACAGTTGTTCGGCCTGGAAGCCTGCCTCTAGCTTCAAACCATTCTTGTGTATTGTGATGTCCGTTTTCCTATTATCCTGTCTGTGGTTTAGTCGTGTTTGGTGGGAGACTTCGCCAAATGATTTCGGTCAAATAGGCTTCTGAAAAGTATGTCCCTGAGACAGTGATGCCAGATGGTCGGAAATTATTTCCCCAAACAGGTCTTCAAATTCCCCCAAATCAGGAGGTTTTTTTCGAAAAAATCCCCAACTTTATTTCTACTAAAAAAGGAAAATATAAATTTAAAAAATATATATCAAGCAGATTTCGGCCCTCTTCACTCACCGTCGCCGGAAGCCCGAGCCAATGTTTTTCTATGGGGAAATTTTCTTTACAAATAACTTATTAACTAATACATATTTTTAAATTCTGTTTTCACATTCTGAAAGTTCACAGATGTTAAATTGACGCACCTTTTCTAAAAAATTATTTTTTTTAATTTTTTATATTTTATTTTGAAGCTGCAAAATACGAATTTTCAATATGTGAAATTTTTTCATTTTGCAATTTCGAAATAAAATATTAAAAATTTAAAAAATACATTTTTAAAAAAGGTGCGTCAATTTAACAGCTGGGAACTTTCAGAATTTAAAAATATGTATTAGTTAATAAGTTATTTGTAAAGAAAATTTCCCCATAGAAAAACATTGGCTCGGGCTTCCGGCGGCGGTGAGTGAAGAGGGCCCTTAAGTGGATTTAAGCTCAGATTTTTCTCCAAATAAAGGCAATTTTTGAAAAAATCCCCAAATAACAATAAAACTATTGAAAATCCCTGATCGTAGGGATAAATCATTACGTTGCCAATATTGACAAAAAGTTGAAAAACCCCAGATTTGTCCCCAAAAAAGTCCCCACAAACATTTGGTCCCAAAATTGTCCCCAGAAGCCTCAAAAATCCCCAAAATGGGGACAAAATCTCCAAGACGATATTGTTGCGAAGTCGTATGCGTGCACAAGTGCAATATCTATCCGATGTTGGACTTCATGTCGCAAATGTAAGACATTTCCACGTTTGTAGAACATCTCTGAGATGTATACGGAATAATGTAACGTACCTTCGATGTCATCAATGACACACTGCGATGAGTTTTTTATGGTCTACGGATCAAACTGTGCTGTAGGGAGATGCCACTCGACTTTCCGAACATTTAGTTATAAACGGTTATTTAAATAAATTTAAATAAAAGCTGTAGTTAAATAAACATTGCAGAAAATCAAAGTAGCTTGTTTGAGTATTTTTGCCAAGTTGTATGTCGTTTAATGGATCGTAATATATACAAATTCTTTTGTGCGTTGCCGTAAAAATAATACAAATGCTCAAAATGTCAAATATTTATCTATTCTTTTATGTTTTAAACAACTTAACATTACTTAATTAAACTTCAAATTGTTTGAGGCCATAGACCGCAATTTATAAAAATTCTACTTTGTATACTGGTAAAAAAAAAAAAAAAAAAAAAAAAAAAAAAAATCCTACATTCATATAAATTTGTATGGTTTTTCTGTAATATCCTAAAACACACATGCCTACCAATTTCTATCTTAATCGAACGTAGAATTTACACGCTATCGCACTCACTTCAAATAATTTTAATCTGTAGGCCATGTGTAAAATAATTTCTTTTTGTGTCCCTTTAAAAGAAACTATAAGTAAAAATCACCAAAATCTATACAATTCGTGCGACATATATAAAAAGTATATACATTTAAAGCTCAATCGAATAAGGCATTTAAACATTTAAACACTATTGCAATAATTTGGGCACATACGCCATAAAGATACATAATTTTTCTTTGTGCCTCTGTAAGAATAATAATAATAATAAATAAACTATATTCACCAAAATCTGGGCTGTTTGTGCCACAGTGACCTATAACATGCATATAAATTTTCAACTCAATTGAATAAGTCATGTAGATGCTTCGAAATTTAAATAATTTGAGCATATAGGACTTAATGATAAATAATTTTCCTTTTTGCCCCTGTAAATAAACTCTAAGTGTTGTATTCACCAAAATCTATAGATTGTGTGCGACAGTGATTTGTAATAAGTATATAAATTTTCAGCTCATTCGAATCAGGCGTTTAGACGCTATCACACTTTAAATAATTTGAGCCCATCGGCCATAATGATAAAGAATTATTTTTTGTGTCCGTGTAGAAAAAATATCAATGCTAGATCGTGCTACATTAACCTGTAACATAAGTATCATCTTCCATCTCAATCGATTAAAGCGTTTAAATATTATCGTGCTCGCTCACGTACGTACACACCAGTGTTGGGCATAATTGATTAAAAAATAATTGAATTACAACTGAAATACAATTAAAGTACAGTTATAATTATTTTGCTGTCAATCGATGAACAAGTAATTCATTACATTACAATGAATTATTACAAATAAATTGAATAAGTAATTCAATTTATTTGTAATCAATTACTTGTTAATTGATTGACAGTAAAATAATTATAATTGTAATTTAATTGTAATTCAATTGTAATTCAATTACGCCCAACACTGATACACACACGCATATACACACATGCATCCCCGTACAATAGCAAAAATGGATTCATGGAAGATCAAAATGTATAGACACACCAAAATTTCAAAGCCCAGTTTTTGTCATGATTAAAATACGTTCCTTACATATGCGTGTTCGGAAAGTCAAAAAGTAATACGTTTTAAGTCGTGGAAATCAAATAACTAAAATGTTGTAATACAAAATGAAAATTATATTGAATCTTTGCTTCTGCTAATTTTTATTCTTATTACTTTAGTGAGTGTTAATAATTTAGCAAAATAACGAATTTTTCAAAAGTATTCAACACATTCAATAAAAAATGTTTCATTACTTTTAACAAACGATTTCTAAGATAATAAAGCTTTTCTCGTAAAATTTTATTACATACTCAAAATATATTAAGTAACGTTCTTTTTCGTTTGTATGAGTCATTTTTTCTTTCTTTTTTAATTAAAAGTTTGATTAAAAAGTACTTAATATACTGAAAACAAAACGTTTCATGAGCTAGTAGTATATGAAAATTAAATATTTAATCAAATTAAACTACCAGTATTTATACGTCTCCTTATAAAACTTGTACATCTTTTATCAAACGACAGGCTAAAGAATTTTACGACTATTTTTATTTTCGGTTCAGTTAGATTTTTGATAGTGATCAGACTAAAAAAATAATTACATTATTATTATTATTTTATTTTAATTTTAATTTATTAATTTAATTTAATTTAATTATTTATTTATTTTATTTTTTGTATGAATTGGAGCATAAAATAAAATCTTTAAAGAAAAACATTCAAAAAAATATTAATAAACTTTTATTCAAAATAACTTGTACTAAAATAGAAATTTTTACTTTATTATATATTATTTAACCTCTTGAACCGAAATGACGAGTCCAGCTCGTCATGAATTTCCCAACACTAATTATGTTCTTATATGTATATATAACAATAAACATTCACATAAATGTGTGAAACAAATATTATTTTTAATAATAACAAATTATTTGAGCAACAAAACCGTAAGTTTCTATATCAATCCCTCCTCTTAAAACTAAGAAAATTAAATTGTCTGCATGAGCAGTGCTGACTAAAAATAAATTGCAGTTCAAGGGGTTAATAGAAGAAAGTCTTGGATTTGTAAGCATTTTCGACTTTCGGTTTTCGATGGATTTACAAGTTTTGACAACTTCCAGAACATGATTTGACCATCTGTGATCATAACCATATTGTCTGTCATTGTGTGAAAGCATTTGTGGCAGCTCTAGTATTTTATGTAAATCTGTATGTAGCTACATCTTGACATGAATTAGCGCCTATTAAATTTTCGTGAAAGTCACCCAACAAGTTATGTTGCCATCCTGCTTATTCACAATTTTTTATATAGAAGTATCAAATAAAATTTCGTATAAATGGACACAATGAATAATTGTGAAATTAAAAAGAGTATATGTGGGAGTATTGCTTCCCCCACTGCTGAGAAAGTGCGTCCCTTGGGGAGAGGGGTGTATGTAGATTTTCATTTTAAATATTTTTCAAAATATTTCGTTAATATTTTTAAAACGAATGGTTGAATCATACACTGAGAGAAAAAATATATACCGCCTTCCTCTAGAATGAATAAGTGGTCATTTTCTAAATCCCTGAACTAGAAATATAGATTTCCGAGCTATGCGCATAAGGCACGCCAATAAATTGAATAGACGAAATGATTCAGAAATTCCAGTCTACACATTTCTAGATGGTGAAACAATATTCTGAATATTCTGAATCCTTTGTATTGCGAGAAATTCTCGCTTGATTTTCTAGAATTGGGTCATAAACCAAGATTATAGTTGCTGAAAACCGCCTCTTGTATTCACATTTATTTGCAGAGATTTTAAATTTGCCGTCGATAATATAGGCAAACGCTCTAGAATTCTGATAGGGGTTTCTAGAACTCGCTTTCAAAGAGGACTAGAATTTATAAGGATGACATAAATGGAATTATTTTTTCTAGAGTCACAATTTAGATTCTAGATGTCAGCTACAGAATTTTTTCTCAGTGTAGACCTGTTACAACAGTGAATGGTACAATGGCAACCTTTTTGTGCGGCAAAGATCACTCATAAAAAAGGTCATGTGATACCATGAATTATAGTCAGCAGCAAAATTAGTGAAGCGCTAGCAATAATTTCTACTTAAAAGTTGGGCACCTAACACTGTTTTCTTAAATAAATACTTGTGAAGTCATGATCTTAGTTTTATACTGTTTATAAAAAAGTAAGTTAATGATAAAAATTAGCAATCAAATAATAAAAAAAAAAAAAAAAAAAAAAAAAATCCATGAAAACTGTGGATGTGAACTTCAATAATTTTGCCGCCCACTGTATAGTAAGTCAAACTTGCCAACATTGAAATTTTCTCGCCAATCTATAAACTCTGCTTTCTCTTACGCAGACAATATCTTTTCTTTTATTTGATTTTTTTTTTTTTTTTGTTCTTTTTAAAATTTTTATTTCCCTTTAAAAGTTAGATTGTTTTGAATCTAAAAGAAATTTTATCGCAAACAAGCAAACAATAGTACAGACAGACAAACTAAACTCATAAACACTTTTGAACTTTGTTAGAAAGTGTTAATAACAAGGTAAAAATAAATTTCGGCAGCTGTAGCATTTTACACAAGTTTTGCTTGCTGTATTTTTTAATAATAATAATAATAAATACGTATTTATATTCAAAACAAAAAATCGCCAGAAACGCGAAAAATGCCAAAAAAGGTAGCCCTTTTCCTATCGTCAGCTGTTTCATCTTTGCCATATTTTCTTATATTCCCATAATAATGGAATGCTCCGTCCACGGTTATAATATGTCTATTGTCCACAGATCTGTGACAATTCGAAAGAAAGTTATCGATTTTCTTCATTAAAAAAAAAAAAAAAAAAAAAAAAAGCATTTCTTCGGATTTTTTTATAGGGCATAAAATTGACTTTATTTTTGTTACACTTTTCTGAGATGAAAATTGTCTACATTCATTATGGAAAACAATTTTAATAAGTAATTTGTATTGCATGAATTTGTATAGAGAAGTGTTAAAGAAAGTGGCATATGTCAAAAAGATTTTTTGAAAGTTATCAATAGATTTTTTTTTTTTTTTTTTTAGTTTTTATTTATAAAGTAATGTAAAAAAATATATACCTGTGAAGTGGACAAAACCTTCAATAGTTTAAACGATTCCTACTCACTATAATTTTTCAATTTCTAAATTTGTCTTTAAATACTGTTATGTAAATTGAAAAATTTTTTAAAGAATTGTTATATTCTAAATTCCACAAAAACATCGACTTTATTTGTCTTTTTTAGCTCTTGTATTAATTATGATTTTGACCTTTTTTTTCAATAGTTTTTTTTACATAAAATTTTACATCTCTTTTAGAAGACTTCATCACAATTACGATTTTTACGGGTTCTTTAAGCATCTTACGAATATTAAGTAGTATTTCTCTTAAAAATAAATTTAAAAAGCAGCTGAATGACATTTGTGTCATTTGAGACAATACAGTATCACATAACTCAATTTTGAACTGACTCTACTTTTGTTACAGAACAAACAAGATTGACGCAGATAATTTTAACTATTTTAATCTTTTAATTAAATTTCAAGTGCTAGTAAACGGACGTGATTGATAATTATATTTTGGAAATAACTAGGAGCCCATATCTTGCAAAAATATAAAAGCACTTCTGGGGCTCCATACACTCGTATCTTACTTTAAGGAAATTAATTCCCCGATTCCCTATTTTTCCTATCTAACTTCCTTTTTCTGATATGATAAGCTGTACTTCAATCATTCTTTCTGTAATATTTCCTGCAACATTATTGAGTTATGTCTTTATGAAGTAACATTGAGTTTGGTTCTTTGATTATGAAACTTGACTTTTTTTTTTTTTTTTTCTTTACTGTGTGTTTAACGAAGCTTTGTATTCATTATGTTAAATTCAACATCTCCAGTTGAAAAGAAGCCTCATTATCCTTTTAAGCCACTGTATTCAATATGGTAAGAAATTGCTCAATAATAGGCTTATTAAATTTCACCATAAGTGTTTTATGTAATTATTTTTAATTACACATATGAAGTATCTATTTGAATGCGTATGTTTGAGGATGAAATAAAGATGTACATATTTTTTTACAAATTGTTGAAAACCACTAAAATTCGATGTAAATAAATAATACAAGTGTAAAGTTTACCGATCTTTTGTTAGAGTACAATAAACTATAGAAATACAGAAAAGTAATTTAGTGTGGTACTTAAACAAATTTCTCTTCTCTACGTTATTATAGGCATATCCTTAAACATTTTAAATGTAGTTTTCAAATTATTTTTAGAAAAAGTTTCAGTTGTCACATATTTTTATGTGAGGGTAGGCTGCCGCGTCTTTATCAACCACTTCTTCCCGTTTGAATATGCTAGCTACATTTATAAATAGCTTAAGACTGTTTTATAATTTGTACATTTATAAACTGTTAAATTAAAGAAACATACTTTAAATCACTCAGAAATTTTTCACCATTGCTACTCTTTGAAAGTTACTCAACTAATTTTGGGTAACTCGGCATATTAATAATAAATTGAAAGCGCAATACATATTGTGTTTAAATTTGGCACAACAAAGATATTTATTTTACAATTTGAAATTTATTTCTAAACATAACCCTAAAATACCGGAATTCCTTTCTATGGCTTTATAATTGAAAGGTGAATGCTTTTCATATACCGTATTTTGTGTGAAAAATGTTTTTGTGTATATCTATACATTATTTTTATTTTGTTTAGCGCAGTCTAAATGTACGGAATTGAGCTAAACATTGAACGGATAGGGCTGGTTAGATTATGACCGAGATAAATCAGTAATTAAAACATTGGAATGGCAAGGATACACTTTCAATTCCTGTCCTGTTCACTTTTGTCAAAAATAATTTTAGTCTTCCCATCAAAAATAACTATTTTACATTCTTGGAACTTACTGCTATCTAATTGCATAAAGGTACTTTTGCGTTCGAAGACCGCCATTTGGTGATTTGGTGGGTTCATTTTACGGCCTATGAGATAAATCGACAAATTATGTTTAAAACATTTAAACAAAATAGAGGTCGCCTTAAAGAAATAATTGAAATATGTAATAAGTTTAAATAATCAACAATTTATTAATATTGATAATAATATCAATAAAGAAATTTTCAAACTGAATGAATTGCATATTTATTATTTATTGTACTAGTATTTATTACAAACATCTTATTTATGAAGTGTTGGAGTGAAAAAAAAAACTTTCCAATAGTCATGCTGTGTGTATGAGCCGCAAATGCGACAAATAATAGGGCAGTCCCCAAACGGAAAAATACTTAATACGTAACATTATGTAACAATAATGTGTACATTAATATGTAACATTAATATACTTTTAATAAAAAAAGGAACTATGGTGCATAAACCTTCTGTAGTATGATAAATTCATAACGACATTGTTATACTGCAAATACAGAAAGTATTGATTCGGATAAAAGAAATGCATTGCAGATGTCTGGGAAAATAAAAGGGGGGGAGGTATAGTGCAACCACATTTCTCTCAACTAGCATTGGGGACGATTCTAAAGGCTTGAAAGGGGGCCAAACTGAGCGAAAAGTTAGGGATTTGATAAGCATCCGGTCATTTGGCGCCCCGTTATCGCTTATTTTCTCTCAACCATAAGGGTTATCATTCCTTATTTTTACTAGACTCGTTCAGCCAACGCATACGCAGAAATTTCCATCCTTGTAAGAAACTTGGTTGAATAAAGTGTGGTTTGAGAATATTCGTTATAATGTATATTCTATATAATGTATATACGTGTAATGTAATGTACGTGTAATGTACGTGTAATGTAATAATACGTGTAATATAATGTAATAATACGTGTAATGTATATAATGTATATTCTATATAGTGTATATATTCGTTAGAAATATAACCACGAATGTTCGTGATTATATTTCTCCCTGTGAAAGTAAATAATAATAATAATAGAAGTATGCCGAATTCAAATGCATCACAAGAGAAAACAATAAAATAAATTAAATGATAAAATAAATATGCCGAGTTTATATACATCACGAAAGGAAATAATTTAATTTGAAAAAATTCTTTCATAAACAGAATTTAATTTCGAACTCGAGTCCTACTCTAGACTTTTTTCTTTACGTATTTGCAAACTTTTAAATCCTGTAACAGGCCATTTCTCATTTTGTAAAATTCAAAATGGTTTACATAAAATGGTGACTACAGTTTTTTTTTTTTTTTTTTTTTTTTTTCTGTGTAAAAGAAATATGGTCCCTGTTATACATCTATAATAATAAGATGTCTGTGTACAACCTTTACATTCAACGAGTATGAGTCGCCAAATTACAGAAATTAGCATATGGGTAGAAAATGCAAAGTAAGTGGTAGCGAAAAAAATAAGTAAATTATTGATTAGTTGCGGATATATTAACTAAAACGTCAACAGAACCATAATTAATATCGGAGAGCAATTGGATCACCCCCAAAGTATTTCCGAAGTGATGTGACGAAAGAAGAAATGGCGAAAAAATGCGACCGTTTTTAAAGTGTCATTTTTTGGTGACGAAATATATATATAATAAGTCTGCACCATCAGAAGGCACGTTCCACACCACTTGCAATAATGTAATTGTTTCTAAAAATGCGCATTTTCAATAGTATTTACGAATTTATTTTTTCTGAAGATCCATAATTTCTGTTTTGGAAAAAGAATCGTTAAATTTCGTGAAACTGTCTGAAATGCTAACAAACTTATTATTATTATTATTATTTTACAAAAATGTATTAAAATTACATTTAATAGAGCTTTCCATATTTGTCTAAATAAAATACATTTTGAATTACAACCGATTGCCCTTTTATAACAATCTTCCTGTGTTTACTATGTCATGAAAGTACACTTGCCCTAAATAAAAAAAAAATCTGTTAATTTACTGAAATATGTTTCCAAAATCTTCATAAATTTACAATAATTTTCAATTAAAGAAAAGTAATCGAGATTTTCGATCTTTATTCATATTTTTTTTTTCTTTTATTATATTATCTCCAAATAGGGTAAAGGAATATGTGTGTGTGTGTGTGTCTATCCATCCCTTTGTAAGCAAACTGTTGATCTCAGAGCTACAGAATTTTGCGCGGAGGTCCGTACTGATCTCTTCTGATGCACCCTGAAGCCCGATTTCCAAATTTTTGATATTTTTTATAAAATTAATTAATATTAAATTTCTGAAATGAACAACTCTGTAGATAGAATCGTAAAAGTAAATAGATTTTCTGTGGCTCATTAGTTCAGTTGGTTAGAGCATAATGATAGTACCGCGAAATTCGTTATTTTGATCTTCCAAAGACCGATGTGTTACCTATTGCAGGTAATTAATGAAAAAGACGCCAATTGATAAACGAAAAATCTTTGAGTGTCTTCACAGTACCCTAAACCGTAAGGATGACAAAAAAGTGTTAAAAAACATTGTTAAACTTGGAGGTGCGATGGCCGCTTTGATCACAGAGCTACAGAATTTTGCATGAAGTTCCGTTTTGTCCTCTCCTGATGCCCCTCGAAGTCCGAGTTTCGAATTTTCATTTTTTTTTTTTTTTTTTTAATTAATTAAAACTTAGCTATAAAGATTGCCTTGTGCTGCCACCTGTTGTCATTGAGTGAAGATGATAATCTGTCCGAGAAATGCTTCTCTAAACAATTTAATTCTTTAACAATAGCACCGCCATTTACCATCCAGTTAGTACCTAAATTGAAATGTCCAATTATGCTGCAAACGCAAGCAGTGGGGACTGGTACCGTTAGAGCACAGGCAGGGTAGATAATACTGTATCAATATCCCCAAGTCAAGTTTTAAGCGATTTTAATGGAATTTTTTAGTTTTTATCTGAAAAGTGATTTAAAATATAGTGTTTTTTTTTTTTTTTTTTTTTTATTATTATTCTTTTAAATATAATGTCTTAAAGAATGCTAGTTTCTCAATAGAAAATAAAATCGATATTTTTTATTTCGGAAAAAGTGTTCGAAATCACTAATATACTCCTGTCAACTATTCGTTTAAAATTTAATATATAAAACAGAATTTTTTACATCTTCGTTTATATTTTGCTGTAATTTTATAAAATATTTCAAATAAGAGATTTTCTGCTGAATATTTTAACAGTGCATACCGAATGTTGGTGTTTATATTGAGTCGATCATAAAAATTATCTTTATAATTTTAAAAATATTTTCCATTGTTGTTATTATTATTATTATTATTATTTTAAATTGGGGAATTTATAACAGCTGCATATTTTAGGTATTCGGAAAGAAAAGGGCTTAAAACTGAGTCAGAGAGTAGTCAGTCTGGATTTAAGAACAACAATAGAAAATAAACTGTAAAATTTATTCAAAGTTTGACATTTTAAAGGTATTCATTCTTTTAAAATGTTACGTTTAAAACAGAAGCCAACTTTAACAAAAGGAAAGGCAAGTATTCTAACATTCAAATTTGATACCCTCGAGCATTCGAATTTTATGCAGATACTTCAGTTATTTGAGAAATTGTTCAAAAGGACTTAGGAACTAGGAACAACAGCTGAAAAGTTTCTTTCAATTTTAAAGCTACGTCTTCATAAAACTAATTTTCAATATTATTTACAAATATGGTGAAAATTATATCATTAGATATAATTAGGTATTATATGCACTTCTTTATCTCCGTATGTATTTGCTTATGTTGTTAATTTTTTCAATAAGTGTATCTAAATGTTTAAAAGTAAAATAAATGATTAAGAGAGCATATTTCAATAATTTTGTTTTCATTCGTGTAAGAAATATTATGCTTACATTTCATTACTTATATTAAAAAAAAAAGAAAAAAAAAAAAGAAGAAGAAGAAGGAGAAGAAGAAATAAGAAAAATAATAAAAGAGAATATACATTTTTGTAAATATACACAGAAAAATCCGACTGTAGCTCTAAGAATTTACCAATTCAGAAAATTGTGATTAACTTTTCTTCAACCATTTCGCTGCACTTGTTGGGTCTGCCCTGATTTACATACAGTATGCTGTGCAGCTATATATTTTACTGCTATACAGACTGTTAAAAAGTTCAGTAGAAAACTCCTGGCAACCATTTATCTTAAGTCTTAAACATTAACACACATAAAATTACAGAGAAAAACTAGTTTTTTGTGGCCACCGCAACACTTTCTTGTATAATTTTCTATATTAATTCACTAAGTGCAAATTTTTTTTTTCAACTATTGTTTATTAAAGTTATCTAACATGACGAATGCAAACGATTTTCATCTTAGAGAAAACTAGCACTAAATATTCAAAGAAAGACAGTTTTATTGTTTATAAATAGCATTTTACAAAATGCGTTTTTATAATGGTTATCACACCTATCAGTTTTCGTACAGTTACATGCCATAGAAGTTGAGATATAGCTTTTCCAATGCCGAGGAAAATTGCAGTATAACAGCGCCACCTATTGACCGATAAGCATCCAAATTGAAACAGCATAATGTCTCATAATGGCCTTCTCAAATATCAAGTTTTGTTTGATGATACACTGTAGAACCTGATATATTGCCTTCCCTTAAATTTCGGAAATCGCTATATAGCAGCGTCACCTGTTGAGTGGTTGACACCAAAAGTTGATAGGCATTAATTTATTTCAAGGTGCATCAACTTATAAATTTATGTGCAATTCTGTGCAGTAGTTCCTGAAATATAGCCTTCCCTTAAACTGCTGAAATCGCTGTATAGTAGCGCCACCTGTTGACCGATAAGCATTCAAATTGAATTAACATAATGTCTCATAATGGCATTTCTTAAATATCAAGTTTTGTTTGATTATACGCTATAGAACCTGAGATATAGCCTCCCCTTAAATTGCAGAAATCGCTGTATGGCAGCGCCACCTGTTGAGCGGTTTGCACCAAAAGTTGACAGGCACTAATATAGGTCGAGGTGCATCTACATATAAATTTATATTCAATTCTGAGCAGTAGTTCTGGAGACACAGTTCCGGAGATACAGCCAAAAAATTTCTGACACACACACACACAGACAGACAGACGGACAGCCAGATATTTTCTAAAAATGGTCAAATCGTACTCTACAGCTCTCAAAACGTGTAAATCCATCGAAAACCGGAAGTCGAAAATTTTTACAAATACAATACTGTTTTCTGTTGAATATAGAAGAAAGTAATAAATGGAGATGTTAAAAAATGCATGTTGCATACGAATTATTATGGCTAATATTAATTTAACTAATTACTGGAATATGTTTGCGAATATATTAACTGGAGAATATATTTGCGGCTTAGATGCCTTTTCTAAAGAAAAAAAAGTCATTTTTAATTTTTATATATTAATAAATAATTAAATAAATAAAATAAATAAAAATTCATGATAAAGATTGAAAATCTCGATTATTTACTTTTGTCTAAAATTTACTGTAAATTTGCAGAGAATCAGGATAAAAATTCCAGTAAATTTTCAGTATTGTTTAACAGTACATGAAAGTGCTATGCTTATAAATGTTCAAAATGTGCCATATATACTGTTATTTAGAAGACTTACTTAAAACCAAATAAGTAGAATTATTTCTGGAAAGTCTTGCATTAATTGTAAAATATTAAATTTTCAATAGTCGATCTAAGTTATTTCAGAAATTTATCAACAATATAAGAAATAATAAAATACACTGCAAAAATTTTCTACACTTTAAAAAAGCACTTTCTTAACAAAAATGCAGCGCAGGTTGTTGTAAATTTTTAAAAGTAGTTCTGTAGGAACAATTGAATATTGGTTACTTTATATTGTGCTGTAATCGGTAACGAAACATTTCCAGAAGCCATTTTGGGCATGTCACATGATTTATTAACCAATCAGCATCAATCTTAACCTTATTTGTTACCATGTTTCTATTAACTTCTATTCTTGTTTGTTTGTTTATTTGTTTGTTTGTCCGGTACAAATCTTGCAATCGAATTTTAACTAACTTCCCTACTAGCAAACTTTCACAGTAGCTCAGAGCACGGTGACAACACAATACTTCGAAGTCCTATTTTCGAATTTTTTATTAGTTTTCTTATAACTAATTAAAATATGAAAATAATAACATCCTAATAGCGTTAAAATAGCCATTAAAATACTAGCTATAATATAATTGTTGCCAAAAAAAAGAATTACGAGTTCATTTTCTTTCGACCTAAAAATAAATACACTTAATTAAACGTGAACGTTAAAAAATTATAAAAAGTTAAATTATGCATCTCAGAAAAATTGACGTCATTATCACTCTAAAAATTTTATGTACATTGATGATAGCTCTACGATTCATCAGAAAATTTAAAACATAGTATATAAAAAGTTTTTTTTTTTTTTTTTTAATCTTATAATTATTTTTGAAATGCAAAGAACGGACAAACCTTTTGTGAACCCAATGACCCATTTGACAGTATGCTGACTTTTAGAAGGCATTGAGTTCGAATTCCGGAAACAGCATGAATATTTGCTTCTCATATGTGTAAAAATAAATTGTACGTTATTTAGAATTGAACCCTGCACATGTGCGTAATAATGAGTGTTGCCATATTTTGCTATTTTTTTATTCAAATGTCAATAATTTTGAGAAGTGATATTTGATATACGTGTACATAACAGACGATTAACCTTCGAAGTGATTAAACAACCGTTACATTTAAAATTTAGTTGTGGATATTGAATAAAAAAGTCACAAAATCTGGCAACATTGGTAGTAATCATAGATATAGTAATACATATAGGTATATCATCCCCATGTTATCGAACAAAAATTTTTGATGTCGAAAAAAGTTTTGGAATCAGCAATTAGAAGGTATTGAAAAAAAGCAAAATGAATTTGAAACTGTATTTGGTGTTTTTCATTCACCTTTATCAAATAAATTATTCATAAATTTTATTTACTAAATCATCCGTGTGTATACCTGTGTGTAATTACCTCGGGGAAAGACAGCCATTATAGTGACTTTTCCCGAGTAAAAAGGAATTGCTTTTTCCCTCTCGCTGATCAATCTATGTCTTATTACTATATCTATGGTAGTAATAGCAGCAAATATTTTTATGACAAACTATGAAAATTACAGTACACGTAAGTAAAAATTACAGGAAGTTTATTTTACTACATTGGGATCTGGTACCTTTCACATGGCACCATTGAAGGTGATTTCATATAAAAACTTATACTTCCGTTAAATACTTATAAAATGAACTATATTAGATTTTCTCAGTAAAATATATATTCAGGTCACAATTTTTATAATTTTTGATATTTTTTTACAGATTTGAAACCTCTAAAATGCGTTTTTTCAGTTTGTATTTCTTCATGATACTCAAAATGCTAAAATTTCTACAGATATTTAAGAAAATATTTAACATTTTTTTAGTGTTCAAAAGTACCTGCTTTAAAGAATAAGGGATGGAAATTGAAGGGGGGTGGGGGATAGCGATGCTCCCACATACACATTTTTTTTCCTACTTAACTATTACTATTATCAATAATTCATATTAATTTTACATTCACACGTTTAAAATAACTCTCATTATGTACATTTATACGAAATTTTGTCCTATACTGCCATGTTAAAAATTTAGAAAAAATGCAATCACAGCGCCACTTGTTGAGCAATCGTTCCATAAATCTCATCAGTTTCAGTTTATGTCAGGGTCCAACTAAATACCAAGTTTGGTTAAATTTCGTTTATTGTTTTGTGAGATACAGCGTCCACAAAATTTATGATACACACACACACAGACAGACTGGCAGACATTTTCTAAGAACAGTCAAATCATGTTCAGGACATCCCAAAACGTGTAAATCCATCGAAAACAGGAGTTCGAAAATTTTCACGAATCCAATACTTTCTCTATATACACGTATAGAAGAAAGTAATAAAACATGATTTCTGTTAACGTACACAAACATCAAACCGTCTCAATTATATATATTAAAAACAAAACAACTATTTTATTTACGAAACAAAACTTAAGTCAAAATACATTTAAAAACAAAATATACATATAAAAATAATTAAAATCTAGACGTTTCGAAACTCGTCCGGGTTTCCTCGTCAGTATCAATTACAACATAATATGCAAGCATTACATGAATACCCAAGGAATTTAAAGAAGTACCGAATATTGATTTCTGTTGTATTTTTATTTTTAATTTTTTTTTCTTTTAAAAGGTATTGCGAAAGCCATCCCTAATTCTTTTAATTAGGTTCTATTAAACACCCAAAAAAATATATTAAGTGTTTTCTTAAATATCTGAAGAAGTCTTAGCATTTTGAAGACCATGAATTCATGAAAAAATTCAAATTGAGAAAACGCAATTTAAAGATTTCAAATCTGTAAAAAATGTATCAAAAACCGTAAGAATTGTCATTGTTGCCTGAATATATATTTTATTGAAAAAAAGAAAAAAATTATATAGTTCAGTTTATAAATATTAAATGGAAATATAAGCTTTTATATGAAACCTCTGCTTTAGTAGTGCCAAGTGAAAGGTGCCAGCATCCTTAAAATGCTTAGAAGCAATATTAAAATCAACATTTCGAAACTTTTATTATATGTTTCGGAGAAAAGGTCTTAACAGACTGATATTATAAAACTCTCTTAATTATTAATTAGTAAAATTACACTAATTTGTATATATATGTATATACACAGTCGCACCTCGTTAACGTGAACACAGTTAACGTGAATTACTTTTTACATGAACTGTTTTCACAATCCCCATCAAAATAAAGATTTGTTTAGTTATATGAAGATTAGTTACTAATAGCATGAACTACTGAGAACATGAACAAATATTTTATCCCCCTTGAGATTCACGTTAACGAGGTTTGACTGTATATACACTGATGGGGAAAAAAATCCCAACACCAAGAAAAAATTATTGTACAGTAATGAAATTTCAGCAATACATTTGTCTAGGTAACATATTTAATTGATTAAAGTTTCAAGATCACAGGTAGAGCCATTGGCGAGAAGAGCCATTTCAAATGTGAAATGTTGGTACATTAGTAACCGGTGTAACCGCCAGAATTTTGAATGCAAGCATGCAAACGTGCATGCATTGTGTCGTACCGGTGTCGGATATCAGTTTGTGGGATGGAGTTCCATGCCTGTTGCACTTGGGCGGTCAATGTAGGGACGGTTAATGCTGGTTGTGGATGACGCTGGAGTTGTCGTCCAATGATATCCCATACGTGCTCGATTGGAGAAAGATCTGGTGATCTAGCAGGCCAAGGCAACATGTCGACACTCTGTAGAGCATGTTGGTTTACAACAGCGGTATGAGGGCGAGCGTTATCCTGTTGGAAAACACCCGCTTGAATGTTGTTCATGAATGGCAGCACAACAGGTTGTATACCTAGACTGACGTACAAATTTGCAGTCAGGGTGCGGGGGATAACCACGAGAGTGCTCCTGCTGTCATACGAAATTGCTCCCCAAACCATAACTCCAGGAGTAGGCCTTGTGTGTCTAGGCCGCAGACAGGTCGCTAGCAGGCGTTCACCTGGCCTCCTTCTAACCAACACACGGCTATCACTGCGACCAAGGCAGAACCGGCTTTCATCAGAAAACACAACAGATATCCACTCCGTCCTCCAATGAGCTCTAGCTGGACACCATTCACGTCGCAAACGGCAGTGGTTTGGAGTCAGTGGAATGCACGCTACAGGGCGTCTGGCTCGGAGCTGTCCTTGAAGTAACCGATTTGTAACAGTTCGTTGTGTCACTGTGGTGCCAACTGCAGCTCGAATTTCAGCTGCAGACGCAGTACGATTAGCCACAGCCATACGCCGAACACGGCGGTCTTCCCTCTCAGTAGTGCCACGTGGCCGCCCGGAACCCGGTCTTCTTGAGGCAGTACCTTCCCTTGACCACTGCTGCCAACACTCATGCACAGTGGATACATTCCTGCCAAGTCTTTCTGCAATATCGCGGAGAGAAAACCCACCTTCTCGTAGCCCTACTACACGACCTCGTTCAAACTCAGTGAGCTGTTGATAATGGCTTCTTCGTCTTCTTAGAGGCATCCTTGACTAACATTAACCCACTACGTCAAATCTCAACTGTAAATAACGATCATGAACCTTACAGCGCTTATTTAAAGCAAACCTCATTTGCATGTTCATAGTGTCGCTACTAGCGCCACACTTATGCGCGTAGCTCGAAATTTGAATCGACGTCATCTTTCAGATGTATAAACACGCCTACCAAATTTCGTTTATCTAGCACAGCTCCTTCCTGTTGTTGGGATTTTTTTTTCCATCAGTGTATATATACAGGGTGTTTCAGTGAACCGTTTCAGAACTTCTAAGAGGGGTAGGGTACATCCTGACAACTCGAAATCATATAGCAATGTGGGGTCGGAAATGCTTTCCTGAAGCGGTGTTGTACACAGAAGCTGCCGGAGAAATTCGAGATATGCCTGGAGTATTCCAGAATGTTCGGATGTCCATGCGTCGGAGATGTGAGGCGTGCATTGTAGCCCGTGGAAGAAACTTCGAACACTTACTTTAATCCATGTACCTTTTGCTTCTTTTCATGTATTATTAAAATGATTTCTCACTTTACGGTCTCTTTTCTTTATGGTGCTTCTATGTACAATACCGCTTCAGGAAAGCATTTCCGACCCCACATTGCTATATGATTTCGAACTGTCAGAATGTACCCTACCCCTCTTAGAAGTTCTGAAACGGTTCACTGAAACACCCTGTATATATATATGTATGTGTGTGTAAAAGGAAATTTTGTTTTTAGGTACAATAAAGTTTATAAGTTTATTATGAAGAAGGTTTTCGTAGAGTATGTTAAATAAAATACTAGTACTTGGAATTTTAAAAGTTTGTTAACATATTAACAAATATACATGTTAATAAGTTAACATATTTTTTATTTAAAAATTTTGTTAACATATTAGACTCGTATTCAATATTCTCTTTAACAAACATAATTGTAAAATAAAAATGTATTATAGGTAATTTAAAAATACATGAATGTTATCTATAAAATGAATATTTTGTGTGAGAATTTTGAAACACTTTTTTTTTTAAACGGTTTATTATATAAATCAAATACCGTATTCTTCTTAATATAAAATATAATGTATATTAAGACAATTCATATGCACACACACACATATATATATATACATATAATTATTAACATAAATATAATTGCATGGATCTCTACCTTTCAACACTATATTTTAAATTAGATTAATTTTCTTGTTATTGAAAATAAAGTTATTAAAACGGCTTGATTAATTTTTTTTTTTTTTTTTAAAGTGAAGTAATATCAGTCTGTCAATGCTTATAAAGTTGTAACAAACTTGTTAGTTGACAAAAAAGATTTTCCGAAAAATCTCGCAAGTTTCGGAGCCCCGGACGGAGCTTATGATTGCTTTAGAAATCCCGGGCTGTCCCCGGATCCCTCGTAAGCCTAAATATAAATTCTCCAGCTCCTGTCTCATTTAGATGGCTATTTCCCACAGCGTTTTAAGTCTGTTCTACAGTTTTCTGTGTAATGCAATTGGAGAATTTTTAACGAAAAAAAAATTGGATGAAAATTTATGGTAAGAAATTAAACTGCTTTAATTATATTAAAAATACATCATTTAAAAAACATAATTAATAATAATTTAAATTAAAAAAAACTAAAAGGATTAGTCACTTTTTATTGTTACTAAACTACAAATGAAAAAATTATTTAAATTAATTGCGTGCTCTTAAAAAAAAAGAAAGAAAGAAAAGAAAAGAAAGGAAAAAAAAAAAAGAAAAGATTTATTTTTATTTTTTAATAAATTCAAATATTAAATCATATTAAAGATATATTTTTAAAATATAATTAATAATAATTTTAAGTAAAAAAAAAAAAAAAAAAAAGTAATAATAAAGAGGCTAGTTACTTTCATTTTAATGCAGATAAATAAATGCAGAATTTTTTATTTTCAGTATTAATACTTTAGCATTAATACTTTAAAAAATAAACAAAATGACTAATGTTTATTATTTTATTTATTTATTTATTAATTGATGTAATATAATTAATTCAGAATGTATGTAAATGTGTAATAAATGAATAGTGCTTGTAAAAAAAAATGCAAACTATGCACATTATCAAAAAATCTCATAGTTTTGCGTAATTTAAAACATTTAAAAGATTCATTTAATTCTAAAAAGTTATAACCAAAATTATAACTATCAAATAAAAGAAAAAAATATTGACGCATACATATATAAGATTAAATTAAATTACCTAATTACTTTTAAAATTTATTAATGTTTCAACAACTTCAGCATAATTTGTAATTACTGAATTAACTATTAATAATATCAAATGGAAAAGAAGAGATGGCATAGAAAAGATTATAAATATAGAGACGTTTTTTTCTTCTGTATTTTGCATAAATACATTACTGAACTCATGAGAAAGAACTTTTTTTTATACTTTTTTTTACTTTCTCTTACCCATAGGGTCGAGAAATTATTGTTTTAGGGTCAGATTTTCGAATGTGAGTTTTTGTTATATTTACATGCTCTGAGGTTCCCTGAATACGAAAATCTTATGGTCTGTGTGGATGCCTGTGTGTCTGTTATCAGCATGTCTCAAGAACAAATAGTAGCAGAAATTCCAAACTCGGTATTCTAAATGTGTATCATATAGGGATTCTACAGTAAGCTTTTCGTTGAGATGAAGCAAATGGTTCGTGTACAGGGATAGTCAAAAGTATTCAAATACTTTACGTCTATGGGGGAAATGGCAGGTAAGTAGAGTTTAACATCTATAGACTGCACTAAACCAAATGAAACGAATATATATTTTTTGTAATAGAGACAGTCAACTGAGAAAAAATGTTTGTGTATGTAGGAGCCACGCATTCCCCCCCCCCCCCCCTTTGGGGGGAAGTCCCCCTCGAGAGGAGTAAATTTTTATGATGGGTACCTTTCAAAAGAGCTTGCCAATACCTATAAAACGAATGGTTGAACTATCGATCTGCGATAATTTAAAATAAAGTTATTGATTTTTTCCTTTTTAATTTTTTTTTAATTTAATATTGAGAATAAATTCAACTTTCTTTTTATATTTAGTGTTATACTACTTCTCTAATCTGGAAATCGTCTGCATTATCATAAAAGATAATTCTTGTAAATAATAATTAAAAAAAAAAAAATATTTTTTAATAACCTAATTAAATTCTATATAAATGTAGGTGCATTAATGTAACGGGGGGTTTGGGAGGGGGGCGGTAGGCCCCCTCAAACAGAAATAATTGTCATATAAAACTCTTCCGAAGCCTGATTTGATTTGTTTAACACAGATTTACATAACGGTACTCTTTATCTTACCTCTTAATTTCCAACCTGTATTTATAGTATTAAATTTCAGGGTAAGAGAAAGTCGGGTGAGTGACACACCAGATTATTATTATTTTATTTTTTTCCAAAATTAGGTTTTAATTTTTTTGCAAAGCTCAGCAAAAATATTTTATATTCATATCATAATGTACAAATATAGCAGTTAATACAAGAAACAGTACCGCATACGTCAAGTGCAAATTCACAAGATCATTATTAAAAAACACTTAATTAAACGAATAAATAAATCAATAAAACGTTAGAATAAACTTAAATACTAATTCGATATTAATACTGAAGAATATACAGAGGAACGAAAAAAGCAGATGATCGAATATTTCACAGAAAATTAAATATGCAAAAGAGAAAATATACACCAATAAGTCTAAAATATTTCTCATCTGCGGCGATAATTTTTAAGAAGGATTAAAATTAACATAATTTTAATTTCAATTTCAAAATTAATTAGTAATAGCATGAAACTGAATAAATAAAAGTTGTAATAGTAATATAGCATAAAGCACATTTAGTTCCAAGTACATCCCAGAAGCATCGCGCCGTCCCATTCACGTACCGTCATTTTATCAGTACGTCACTGCGATAGTGTTTAGCGATATTTTTACAACTTCTTCGATTAAATCAAACTGCGCTGTAAAAAGTATGTCCCTAGACATCGATATTATCAGAAAGTCGCATGTGTTCACCAGTGCAATACCTTTGCGGTGTCGTATTTCATGTCGCAAATAGAGGGCTTTTCCACGTTTTACAACATCCCTAAGATGTATATGGAGAAATGTAACGTACCTGCGATGTCATCAGTATTACACTGCAAAGTTTTTTTTTTTTTTTTTTTTTTTCGTTTTATTGCTTGAATTGCTTTGTATAGGACGTTCTAGATTTTCATCTTTTTTCTTTTAATATTTTTCACCTGAATTCTACTTTTTGAAGCAATTGTGAGAATAAAGAAATGTGAAAATAGTTCTAACTAACTGTGAACTTTAGAATAAAGAACTGTGAGAATAAAGATAATGAAAATTTAGGGTAAAACGTATGGTTGCTTAGACAGAATGATAAATTTTATGAAAGAATTATAAATTCATGACAGAGGAATGAATTACTGATAGAGCAATGCATGAAATTCTATTGCATGATTTAAAAAAAAATATGTAAAAGAAACACTTTATTTATAAATTTTTAATTTAATACTAACACATTTTTCTATTATTTGTACAGAAACTAAAATTTTGAGAAGATGTGATTTATCAATTTATTATTATTATTATTATTATAATTATTATTTAATATTAGTTATTTAATTACTATTATTAACATTCACTTTTGTTATTTTTTGATGATTGAAAAATGAACAGAGTTGCAATCGTTTGTAATTTATTCCGGAGCAGTTAAGTCCCGCCTTCTTTTTCGTACCAGAAATTTTGTAGAATATATCTCTTTAATATGTGACATCGATGAAATAAGAAAAAAATTATTCTTCAAAATTTCCAGTACGAAAAAAGGGCGGGGCTTACAAAGCTCCGGAATAAACTGTAAAAGTTGGCAACTTTGAATAAATATCAGACTTGCGTCTTCAAAAATTATGTAAGCCCATTTGATGAAATTTATAGGAAAACTGGACATAAAAATAAATGCAGATCAAATATTCATAAAGGCCATTTTTTAAAATTTGTATTGGTTTTAGCATAAATTATTATATATGTTTGTGTAAATATTTGAAAAAAAAATAATAACAATTCTGAAACGTTTAATGAAATTTAATAATAAATATTTCCAATGATTGTATAAATATGAATTTTTAAAAAATAAATTTCTTTGTTAAAGTTTTTTTTTTTTTTTTTTTTTTTGTTTTTTTAAAAAGAAAAAAAAAAAAAGACTCATTCCCTTCGGTTTCATAAAATGTAGCAGTTTAGTAAAATCTAATAAGGTAGGGTGATCAGCCGTCATCGAGTTCCACTCTTTGTCCCCAAATAATTTGAACACATTTGAGGACGTCAGATATAAAGTTATTAATGTTTTATTATAAAAATTTATTATTTGCATAATAAATAAACTGAAATAAGTACTTTCAGGTACTGTCCCTTCTCCAATTCAAGTCCAAAACAAAGGCGATTCTGTTCGGGAAGAGGTGGGCGCTATCACTGACATCAGGATTTCCCGGAATTTTATCTCTGACGGTTTCCTTCCACCCCTTTTTTGATAAAATCGCAGCAGAATTGATTTATCTGTAAAAAATATAATAATAATAAAACTTATGATACATTATTTTTACTAATTATATCTATCACATTTTCTAATCTACAAATGTTCTGTAGTACAAGGAATGTGAAAAACTGTAGATTGAGTTCTGATGATTTAAAACAGGGAAATAATCATTTACCGAATATATTTCCTCTTATGGTCTGTTTTACTTGCTGTTATTTTTAAAATATTCATAAATCAGAACAAAAAGAAAACGAAAGTTCAACAGATCGTAGCAATATGTTGGCGAAGGTCAAACGTGACCTGAGTGTTGTATGAGAAGAAATTGTGGAATTGAATCTCCTTTTCTTTGGGAATCCTATAAATTCACTAGAACGGTGTAACAAAATTATATTTTCCAATGATTTTACAACACTGTTTTAAAAAAACAAACATTAGGCCAAATTCTTTTATTAATTGATTTTATAACAATGTTTTAAAAAAGAAATGGTAAGCCGAATCTGTTTATTAATTGATTTTAAATAGTATAGTCTGCATATCCACTTTTCGAGAAAAATGTATATCTTACAATAAATCATCAAATATGCAGACAAAAAAGAAAATGAAATAAATAAATAAATAAATCCATCTAGACTGCAGAACATTACACGGAATACTGACCTAATAATATTGTAATTAAAAAATAAAATAAAATAAATAAATAAATAAATGGATATAAACACATTTCAACTGCTCTGTGAATTAATTATTGATTAATTCAGATACCAGTTAAACAATGTAGAATCTCTCTATATAGCAAGAAAATGTTTGTTAATTTTATAAATATTTTTTCTAAAAAATCGAACGAAGACACATTAATAATGACGAAGACACCATTTCACATAATGACAATTCCATGTGACTCACAATGTCTTTGTGAAGGACTTCTACCGACTTAAAACGATAGATTTGTCAAGGGAAAAAGAGTTCTCTACTTGAGATTTGGTTGATCTATGAGTCCTTTTGTAAACAGAAGGTTCAAAAATACGTAAAAATACATACATTTATTTATTTATATTATTAGACAATGTAGAATCTAATTAAAAGAAACTACTATCATCCCAATTTCTGTAATTTTATGCAGATTACCTTTTAAAACTCATGTGCAACATTTTTTTTAAATTATTCATTTTACTTTTAGTATTTATTTATTTATACATTTTTGTTTTTACAGATTAGACAAGACTGTATGTTATATTGTGATTAATCACTGGAAAAGGTCTTCAAATTGCCTTTCTTCTAGGATATTCACAAAGGTAAAAATTTACTTTTGTTTATTTATTTCTGTTTTTTTTTTTTTTTTTTTTTTTTCCTGGTAAAATTAAAAGATTCTTATGCTGATATGCTGATGGTAAAAGCCGATGATTTATAAAAATAAAGGTTATAGTGTGCAATATTTTGGGAACAAATTTCTTTTTTGTTGTTGTTGTTGTTATTGTTAGCAACTCTTGAAAAAACTTATTTCAAAAAGAAACAAACTATCTCTTTTTTAATTTAATACGTAACAGTACAACAGGTCTTTTACATAAAAAATTTGCTCTAAAAAGAGATTCTTCTACCTATACTACTGCACAGAGGTTTGCATTAGACACTGAGTTGATCACAAGAACAGTTTATCAAAATTATTAATCATAAAGGTAGATGAACATGCCGTAAAGATGGATACACACACTGAGAAAAAATTCTGTAGCTGACATCTAGAATCTAAATTGTGGCTCTAGAAAAAATAGTTCCATGTCATCCTTATAAATTCTAGTCCCCTTGGAAAGCGAGTTCTAGAAGCCCCTATTAGAGTTCTAGAGCGTTTGCCTATATTCTCGAGGGCAAAGTTATTTAAAAATCCCTGCAAATAAATGAGACTAGAAGAGGCAGGTTTCTGCAACTATGATCTTGATTTATTACCAAATTCTAGAAAATCAAGCGAGAATTTCGCGCAATATAAATGAGTCAGAGTATTTAGAGTATTCAGAATATTGTTTCACCATCTAGAAATGTGTACACTAGAAATTCTCGATCATTTCGTCAATTCAGTTTATTGGCGTGCCTCATGTGCATAGCTCGGAAATCTATATTTCTAGTTAAAGGATTTAGAAAATGGCCACTTATATTCATACTAGAGAAAGGCGGTATATTTTTTTCTCAGTGCAGTGGATTATTAAAATATTAAAAAAAAAAAAAAAAAAAAAAAGATCAATTTAACAACAAATTTGAAACAAAATTCATGCGGCCCGCACAGTTTATCAGACACTTCCCAACTGTACATCGTTACATGGTATAAACTTTTATATTTTTCACTTTCGTGACGAAGCTTTAAAAGTATTCTTTGAAAGTGTTTAAATGCATATCACAAATTAAAATCAACTTCGCGCAATTTATTTGTATTCTTGATTATATAAGATTATTTTGGTTAAAAATTCGGTAAACTAATCTATAAAACTAATCAACTGTGTTCTATAGTAAACATACTTTTTACATCTGAAAAGCGTACATTAATTTTGTAATGTTTGTGCAATCTGCAGTGGAAAGATATTAAAATGGGCTTTAATCCTTTGAGGAAAGGTGTCAGCGCTGCGATGACACCAATTACTAAATTTCAACAGCAAAAATTCATCTGGGCAATTTTTTAGCAAAATTCTACTTTTATAACATAGCAGAAAAAGTCATTTATTTCTTTTATTTTAATTTTGTCCGTAAATTCCGGTGGCAGTGCAATTTGCATGAGAATAATTTTCTTGCGTCGCAAAGGGTTAAAGAAGTTCCTGTATGCAAACTAATTGTGCTAAGGTCATTGTGCCTAAATGCGACGTGATTTTTGGTAAGTTTATCGCATTTAGGAAACTTATGACATTTTAGTAAACAAATAATTATGAAAAGAAAGAAAAAATGGTTGAATATTATACTCATAGTTCTAAACTAGTGTTTTGAGTCATTTTTTTTCAAGAAATTAAAAAAATATCAGTAATTTATGAAAATATATACCAGCGTCGCATTTAGGGAATTTTTGTCGCATTTAAGGTACTATATCCTAAATGCGATGTTCAAACTCCCTAAATGCGATAATGCATTTAATGCATGGGAGTTACTTTAATGTTATTAACACTTTCCAAAGAAGGTTGAAAACTGTTATTAACACATTCCAACAAGGTTGAAAAGTGTTTAAGACTTCTGTTTGTCTGTCTGTCTGTCCGTCTGTCTGTCTGTCTGTCCGTCCGTCTGTCTGTCCGCACTCTAACTCCCGTAAATATTTATGGAATTTCTTGAAACTGATATATATTATTCAAGATTACTATTGGACGTTCCCTATTGAAAATGGAGTTCATACCTCTACTAGTTTGTGTACAGGGACACCCGAAAGTATTTCAAAGCATTGTGTTCAAGGAGAGGTATTTTTACAAACCATATTTTCTTACCTTTACTGTAGACATATCTTAATGAAATTGCAATATGTTATTAAAGTTTACTATAGGATGTTTTCTGTATAAAATGGATTAAATATCACCATCGGTTTATGTACAGGGACACTCAAAAGTATTCCAAAGCATCGTGTTCTATGAGAGAGATTTCTATAAATAAAATTTTAATAACTTTACTTTCCACGAAGTTTTTGGAAATTTAAATATGGTATTTATATGCACAAAAGAATGCTTTGCACAGAATATAGCATGATTAGCATTAGATTTACAGGGTGGCACAAAAATATCCAGTTACATTAACAGCTATTAAAAAAAATGGCTAGAATTGTACTTTCGTTTACGTTAAGCGTTTTTAACACATTCTAACATTTTTTAAGGGTGAATATGATACCTCTACTGGTTTGTGTACAGGGACACCCGAAAATATTTCAAAGCATTGTGTTCTATGAGAGGTATTTCTATAAACCATATTTTCACACCTTTATTGTAGACATATTTCAATGAAATTGAAATATGTTATTCAAGATCACTATCGGGCGTTCCCTATTAAAAATAGAGTTTATACCTCTACTGGTTTGCACACAGGACACCAAAAAGCATTCGAAAGCATTGTGTTCTATGAGAGGTATTTCTATAAATATTTTCATACCTTTACTGTAGGCATATCTTAATGAAATTGAAATATGTTATTCAAATTCCCTATTGGATGTTTCCTGTATAAAATGGAGGAAATACCACCACCGATTTTTATAGAGGGACACTCAAAAGTATTCCAAAGCATTGCGTTCTATTAGAGATATTTCTATAAATCAAATTTTAAAAACTTTACTTTCCACGAAGTTTTTGGAAATTTAAATATGGTATTTTTATGTACAAAAGAATGCTTTGCACAGAAAATAGCATGATTAGCATTAGATTTACAGGGTGGCACAAAAATATCCAGTTACATTAAGAGCTATTTAAAAAAAATGGCTAGAATTGTACGTTCGTTTACGTTAAGCGTTTTTAACACATTCTAACATTTTTTAAGGGTGAATATGATTTCAGTTTTGTGTATCTGCCTGTCCGCCTGTTTGTCTGCCTGTCTGTCTGTCCGAGCTCTAAATCTCATAAATATTTATGGAATTTCTTCAAAGTGATATATGTTATTCAAGTTCACTATCGGATGTTCCCTATTTAAAATGGAGTTTATACCTTTACTGGTTTGTGTACACGGACACCCGGAAGCATTTCAAAGCATTGTGTTCTATAAGAGGTATTTCTATTGGTTTTACTGTAGACATATCTCAATTAAATTGAAATATGTTATTCAAGTTCACTACTGGATGTTTCCTGTATAAAATGGCGGAAATACCACCACCGATTTATGTACAGGGACAGTTAAAAGTATTCCAAAGCATTGCGTTCTATGAGAGATATTTCTATAAATCAAATTTTAATAACTTTACTTTCCACGAAGTTTTAGGAAATTGAAATATGTTATTTATATGCAGAAAAAATGCTTTGCATAGAATACAGCATGATTAGCATTAAGTTTACAGGGTGACACAAAAATATACATTTATATTAAGAGCTACTGATAAAACAATTCTAGAATTGCACTTTCGTTTACATTAAGCGTTTTTAACACTTTCTAACATTTTTAAGTGTGAATATGATTTCAGTTTGTGTATCTGTCCATCTGTCTGTCCGTCTGTCCGCCCGCGCTCTAACTCCTGTAAATATTTATGGAATTTCTCGAAACTGATATATTTTATTGATGTTCACTATCGGATGTTCCATATTGAAAATGGAGTGAATATCTCTTCTGGTTTGTGTACAGGGACACCCAAAAGCATTCGAAAGCATTGTGTTTCATGAGTGTTATTTTTATAAACATTATCCCTATAGAATGTTCCCGTTTCAAAACGGCATTAATAAGTCCTGTACAACTAGTTTGTTTACAGGGACAACAAAAAAAAAAAAAAAAAAAAAAAAAAAAAAAAATGCCAATGCATTACGGTTTAGGACAGAATTTTTTGAAAGTTAAGTCTTTCTACTGCAAAAATCATAAAAATATTGAAATGTATTGTTAATATTCTAAAATAATGTTTTGTATAGAATATGGTATGATTACCTTTCTGATTTAAAGGGCTACACTAAAATATTCAGAGAGATCAAAAGCTGTAATTATAATTTAATGGCTGTATTTTATTTTGCGTTAAGCCTTTTTAACTCTTTCCAAAATGCCTAAGCGTAATTTTAAAATCAATTAGTCTATCTGTATATTTTTCAGTCCTTCTGTCTGTTGTGTGATAACGTTGTAAAGTTTGCGTTGACGCAAACTCCATCCTCACTTAATTAGATCACTAAATGGATAAGTAAGAGAACACAAGACTTGAATTAACAATAACTAAAGTTTATTTGAGCAGATTAATGGGGAGGGTGGCCTGGTAATTAAACTAGCTCAGTCAGTGTATCACTCAATCAAAATATATATATCAACAATTAAATTAGATTAACTTAAATATCTCACCCCAGCAAGCAATTGAAGGTGTAGTGACGGTTGCACTCGTAACTCCACTGCTGTGACTTCACTTTCGATCAGAGGATTCCCTACAGATTGAAATTCACTTTCACGAGCGCTAGCAAATACTCGTACTAACACTCATCATGACTTATTCCTCACTCCTCTAAATTTCTACTACTCAATATTCGCCAAAATAAGACTTTCAACAATCCACTATAATACTCCAATATCCACACTATAATATGCTCCGACATCCACTATAATATCCTCCAACATCCACTATAATATCCTCCAACATCCACTCCCATCTACTAAAACCTTCGCCATTTTATATTTCTTCCTACATCCTCCTCTCTCTTCATTTCAATCCGTCCTTTTAAAATCACTTCTAATTTATCTAACATTCAAAATCTAAGTCTTTCATTGCAGCACCCTGCCGACACAAAGCTAACTCGACCTCAACTTTCGCCGAGTCACTGGCGACGAAGCGATTTTAACCGTCCCCACTTTCTACTTTGCTGGATCCAGCTTAATTAAAACAACTGTGATGACGTTCTGACGTCTCAACCTCACAACGTAGGCAAAGAATATTAAAAGTTATTCGATACAACAATTACGTACAGTTGGAAAGTGTTACTAATCAATGAGTACTGCATGATTTTTCTTTCTTGTTTTTAAGTCTTAACGTGTTTTCAATTTCTGTATCTATGTGCCCGAATCTCCATTTGTCTATCTGTCCGTGTACCGCACTTAGCGTCCGGAAATATTTTCTGAATTTAAAAAAAAATATATATGTTGTTCATATTCACTATTGAATGTTCCCAAATAAAAAGGGCATTAATAGGTCCTGTACAACATGTTTATGTACAAGAACGCGCAAAAAATGCCAATGCGTTGCATTTTAGGACATACATTTTTATAATTTACTTTTAAAGAACTTTCATACTGTACTTTCAACTGTAAAATCATAAAGAAATTGGCATTTATTGTTAATTTGCTAAAATAATGTTTTGTATAAAATATGATTTTGTTAACCTTCAAATTTACAGGGCTACATTGAAATTTTCAGATAGATTAAGGGCTGGAATTACAATCGAAGGGCGACGGTTTCTTTTGTGTTAAGCATTTTTAACACTTTCAAACAGTGTTTAAGAATGATTAGGAATTCAATTAGTCTGTGTGTATGCTTTTCAGAACTACTGTTTGTTTGTTGTGTGATAACGTAGGTACAGAACTTTCAAAGTTATAAGATACAACAATTACGTGGAGTTGGAAAGTGTTAATAATCATTGCGTAATGCATGATTTTTCGTTCTTTTTTTATAGTTTATAAAATACTTAATACCGCATAACTATTTCAAGATAAAATGTTGTGTAACTCTATGTGCAACTCTGCCTTTGACAGTGTGTGTAACTCTTCCTTTATATTAACAGTGTGTGGAGCTTTGTGTCTAAATCTGCTGTTTGTTAACAGTGTGTAACTCTTCTTTTTTTTTAACAGTGTGTGTGTAATTCTGTGTGTATTGCTGAACTTTTCTAACAGGGTACGTAACGCTATGTGAAACTGTCACTGTGTGTGCAACCCTGTATGCAATTAACAGTGTGTGTGTAGCTCTTCTTTCTTATTCACAGTGTGTGTAATTTCATGTGTAATTTTGTTTTTTATTAACAGTTCTTTTTTTTAACACTGTGTGTATCGCTGATTTTTAGCAAAAAACGTGTGTAATTTTACTTATGTGTAACTAACAGTGTGCGTAACCCTGTACGTAATTAAATGTGTGTGTGCAACTCTGCCTTCTTATTAACTCTGTGTGTGTAAATCTGCGTGTAACTCTTTATTAACAGCGCCTTTTTATTAACAGTGCATATAACTCTGTGTATAATCCTGCCTTTTTATTAGCAGTGTGTGTAATTCAATGTTCATTTCTTTTTTTTTTAACAATGTGTGTAACTTTGCGTGTATCACTGATTTTTTGCTGTGTATAATTCCGCCTTTTTATTAACAGTGTGTGTAACTCCGTATGTAAATCTCTTTTTTTTTTTTTGACAATGTGTGTAACGCTGTGTGTAACGCTGTGTGTACCGCTAATTTTTTGCTAACAGTGTGTGTGTAACTCTGCATTTTTATTAACAGTTTGTGTGTAATTGTGTGTGTAACTCTGCATTTTTATTAACAGTTTGTGTGTAATTGTGTGTGTAACTTTGCCTTTTTATAACAGAGTGTGTAACTCCGTGTTTAACTCTTCTTTTCTGAGTAGTGTATGTGTAACTCTGATTCCATGAATATTTACGGGAGATAGAGCACGGACAGACAGACAAACCTAAGTCATTAACACTTTTCAACTTTATTGGAAAGTGTTAAAAACATTTAGAAAGTGATAAAAACGCTTATTATAAACGAAAATGCAATTCAAGCAATTTTCCAACAATACCTCTTAATGTATCTGAATATTTTTGTGTGGCCCTGTAAATATAATGCTAATAATGTTTTTTTTATGGAAGGCATTCTTTTGTGCATATGAATAATATGCATATATATATATATATATATATATATATATATATATATTTAGGACATGTGCAAAGTAAAATCATTAAAATTTGGTGCTTAGAAATACCTTCCATAGAACGCAATGCTTTTAAATACTTTCGGATGTCCCTGCATACAAACCAGTGATGGTATTTACTTCAATTTACATGGGGAATATCCGGCAGTGGACTTAAATGATATATTTCAATTTCGTTAAAATTTGTTTAAAGTAAACGTATCAAAATACGGTTTATAGAAATATCTATCATGGAACACAGTGCTTTGGAAAATTTTGGGTGTCCCTGTAGACAAATCAGAAGAGGAATTCCCTCCATTTTCAATAGGGAACATCCGATAGTGAACTTGAATACGATATATCAGCTTCAAGAAATTCCATGAAAATTTTCAGAAGTTCGACTGCGGACAGACAGACAAACCGAAGTCATTGACACTTTTCAACCTTGCTGGAAAGTGTTAAAAAAAGAACGAAAAATCATGCAATACGCACTGGTTATTAATACTCTCCAATTGTACGTGCTTGTTGTATCGTATAACTTTCAATATTCTTTGCCTGCATTATCAAACAAAGGAGAGAAGCACAGAAAAATATACAGATTGACAAATTCAATTTAAAACCGCTCTCAGACATCGTTGAAGAACGTTAAAAAGGCTTAATGCAAAAGAAAATCCAGCCGTTAGATTATAATTGATCCCTTAATGTATTTGAATATTTTAGTGTAGTCCTGTAAATCTGAAAGTTGATCATATCATATTCTATACAAAACATTATTTTAGAATATTAAAATACATTTCAATTTATTTATAATTTTTACAGTAGAAAGTTATTTAGATGTGATTTATAAAAATGTCTGTCCTAAAACGCAAAGCATTGGAAGTTCCCTGTACACAAACACGTTGTGTAGGACATATTAATGGCATTTTAAATAGGAAACATTCCATAGTGAACTTTAATAACATATATCAATTTTTCAAAATTCTGAAAATATTTAAGAACTCTTGGGACGAGAGCCAGATAGAAAGACAGACAATCGGACAGAAAGATAACCAAATTAAAATCATATTCGCGCTTAAAAATTGTTAGAAAGTGTTAAAAATGCTTATTGTAAAAGAAAATGCAATTACAGCAAATTTTTATTAATAGCTCATAATGTAACTTAATATTTTTATGTGGCCCTGTAAGATTAATACTAATCATACTGTATTTATAAAAAGCATTCCTTTTTGCATATGAATAACATTTTTCAATTTCATTAAGATTTGTGCAAAGTAAAGTTATTAAAATTTGGTTTGCAGAAATACCTCTCATACAACGCAATACTTGTAAGTCTCCCTGTACACAAAACAGTGGTAATATTTTCTCCATTTCACATAGGAAACATCCGATAGCGAACTTGAATAACATATTTCAATTTCATTAAGATTTGTGTAAAGTAACGGTATTAAAATATGGTTTATAAAAATGCCTCTCATAGAAAAAAAAAATAGTTTGCAGTACTTTCCGATGCCCCTGTACACAAACCAGTAGAGGTATTCACTCCATTTTTAATAGGGGACATCCGATAGTGAACTTGAAAAACATATATTAGTTTCAAGATATTCCATAAATATTTACCGGAGTTAGAGCGCCGAAAGACAGAGAGATGGGCAGACAAACAGATACACAGATACACAAATCGAAATTATATTCACACTTAAAAATTGTTAGAAAATGTTAAAAGCGCTTAATGTAAACGAAAGTGCAATTCCAGCAAACTCTTCTTAATAGCTCTTTATGTATCTGAATATTTTTTTGTTGCTCTGTAAAACTAATACTAAACATACTATATTCTATAGAAAGCAGTCTTTTGTGCATATGAATAACACATTTCAGTTTCATTAAGCTTTGTGGGAAGCAAAGATATCAAAATTTGGTTTATAGAAATACTTCTCGTATAACACAATGCATTTGGTATGCTTTCAAGTGACTCTGTGCCCAAACCAGTGGTGGTATTTACTCCATTTAATATATAAAACATCCGATAGTGAACTTGAATGACATTTCTCAATTTTATTAAGGTTTGTGTACAGTAAAGGTATTAAAATATGGTTTATAGAAATATCTCTCATAGAACACAATGCTTTGTAAAAGGTTTGTGTGCCTCTGTACACAAACCAGTAGAGATATTAACTCCTTTTTCGATAGGGAACATCCGATAGTGAACTTAAATAACATATATCAGTTTCAAGAAATTACATAAATATTTACTGGAGCTAGAGCGCGGACAGACGAACAGACAGATACTTAAATTGAAATTATATTCACAGATGAAAATTGTTAGAAAATGTTAAAAACGCTTAATGTAAACGAAATTGAAATTATAGCAAATTTTTATGAACAGCTCTTAATGTAACTGAATGTTTTTGTGTGGCCCTGTAAATCTAATGCTAATCATGCTATATTCTATGCAAAGCATTCTTTTGTGCATATGAGTAACATATTTCAGTTTCATTAAACTTTGTGGAAAGTAAAGTTATTAAAATTTGGTTTGTAGAAATACCTCTCATAGAACGCAATGCTTTGGAGTACTTTCGAGTGTCCCTGTGTACAAACTAGTGGTGGTATTTATTCCATTTTATATATGAAACATCCGATAGTGAACTTGAATAACATGATTCAATTTCACTAAGATTTGTATGCAGTTAAGGTATTAAATATGGTTTACAGCAATACCTCTCATAGAATACAGTACTTTGGAATACTTTCGGGTGTCCCTACAGGAATTAGAGCGCGGACAGACAGACAGACAGACGGACAGAGGGACAGACAAGTCTAAGTCACTTTTAAACCTTGTTGGAAAGTGTTAAAAAGGAAAAAAATGCTTAAACTTCCCTTAATATATCAACTGTAAAATTTGCCGCATTTAAGGGATAAAATTTGTCGCATTTAGGAAAATGGTGTAAACAGACCCTTAAATGCGATAAAAATTTTAAACCCCTCTTTTTAAAAAAATGTAGTATTTTTTTTTATTTTCTTCTGGTAGGTATGAAGGGTATTCAAGCACATGACGTAACAGTGGTTATTTGATCTTGAAAGATGAAAGGATAAAATTACAGTTACTATTTGAAAATATTTTATCGCAATTAGGAAAAGACGTCGGAAAGCCATAATGGACAATGTTTACTGCAAAAGAAAATTCTACTGGAAAAAACCTTTAAAATTGAATGAAAAGTTTCGCGAACCGTTCTTGAAATGTGTATGTTCCATTATGATTTATAAGTTTGTGATTTAAGCATTTAGATTTTCAGTAGTAGAACTTTGTCGCATTTATGGGTTATCGCATTTAGGCACAATGACCTTATATAGCACTGCCAATAGGAATCATGCTGTAATGAACCTCAGTAACATATATTGATTTTAAGGCACTAAGAAAAAAAAAAAAAAAAAAAAAAAAGATGAAGATGAGAGCGTGGATTGACAGACGACCAAGCAAACAGATTGATGAACCGTATTCATGAACGCTTTTGTTTCAACACTTTTTTAAATGCTAATATTGGTGAATAATATCAAGCAATAAATGGAGTTTAAAAGTTTAGTCGAAAAATATTTTACATCTCATCTGCGGCGTAATTAGACGTTTTATCGCAAATAGTTTTATGCCCCTTGAAAACTTTCGAGACAAAGAAAGAAATGAAAAATAAAGGTTTGGGGGTTACCAAACGAATGAGCTATTACTGCACAAGATTGTAATGGTATGTCTCCGAACTCGCTTTATGGGTGAGTCCAGACCACAGCGTTGCGTAGCTAACGTCCATTGCGTAGCTATATTACAGCATTAAAAACTCACACGACTCAACTTCATCGAAAACTATCCGTGAATTTAACATTGTAACTGATTTTCAACCCGGTTCGGTTAATGGCCGTTTTCACCATTAACCTCAACTCCCGGATCAACGCAAAAACTTGAAAAGCATCTAAAGGCAGGGTACAGCTTTCCAGCGAAATCTGTTACGTTATTTCTGCCATCTAGCGTCAAACATTTCATATAATCTTTGATTGGTTATGTTCACCTAAAAAAGCTGAAAATAATTATGCCACTAGATGGCCAAAACAACACTGCAAAATTTTCTGAAATTTTCACGCCGCCTTTATACACTTTTCAAATTTTCATGTTCAACCGAGAGTTGAAGTTATTAGTGAATAACAGCCTTAAATAATCATCAGTACGTTATGTTCTCGTTGACTTTTAGACCAAATTTTACCGCCATTTCCATCATACATTTAATGAAATTTAGAAGAAGTATACACATTACTCATTTCGAGGTATAGTTTTATTTTACCAGAAGATACGCTTATTCTCCAACAGGTCATTCACTTATAGGTAATTTTTTAGTCTTCTTTTTTTTTTTTTTTTTTTTACTTCTTTTTTACATTTTGTTACCCATATACCATGCGGGGGAAAGTATTGTTTCTGGATCAAATTTATGTAATTGAGATTTTTTTTATTATTATTGACACGTTTTTAGGTGCTCCAATTCCAAAAAACATGTTCTGTGTGTGCGACTGTGCGTTTCTGTTTCTGTAAGTGTGTCTCTTATTAGCATTTCTCAAGAATAAAAAGTAGCAAGAAGTCCAATAATGTTCCAATAAGTTCTAAATATGTGACATATAGGGATGCTACAATAAACTTTTCTTTGAAATCAAGTAAGGCGTTAGTGTACAGGGACATCAAAGAGAATTCAAATACTTCACCTCTATGGGCAAAATATTTGGCAGGTATACAGTTTAATATCAACACGCTGCACTAAACAAAATGAAATGAACTTATATTTTTTATATGCATAAAAGCATGTTTCGTGTAGAATATGGAATGAAAATTATTCACCATTCCTATACAGAGCTACCCAAAAGAACTATATGGTACACTGTAAAAAAAAAAAAAAAAAAAAAAAAACTGTTAAAAGTACAGGAAAAATCTGGCAACTGTGGTGCAAGTATTTCTCCGTCAAATATACAGGACAAAACTGTACTTTTAACAAAAAACCTGTTTAATTTACAGGATTCCTGTGTAAAATATATGTCAGTGATACAATTTTACGGTTTTATACTGTATATTTGACGGAGAAATACTGGCACCCCAGCTGCCAGATTTTTCCTGTACTTTTAACAGATTTTTTTTTTTTTTTTTTTTTTTTTTTCAGTGTAGAGCAGTACTTGGAAATTGCTGGAAGTATATTTCATGATATGCTGTGTGTTATTAATATACGAAATGTTTAAGAACATGATGTGGTGTGTACACAATTTATGAAAGACATACAGGGCTACCAATAATCGAGCGAAAACATTCTTTTTCATTTAATGTTCCTGACAGAATTTCTTTACTATATTTTATGATATCCAGAAAAACTGCTTAAGAATAAAAATTAATTCCTTATACCCATAAGTTAAATAAAGTATTTTTAGGTTAAATTTTATGCTTTTTTTTACATACATATAATTACGCGTTTTGAAATTTCTTGAATACTAAAGTCAAGTTTTCAGCAGTTGATTTTTGTGTATGTCTGTTATTAGCGTAACTTAAAAACAAATAATTGCAGCCAATTCAAACCTTTTGAAGTTCACATGAGGTTGCTACTTGAAGAGTTTGATCAATATTAATAAGCTTTAAAGAGCAATGCGGATAAACGTTGTCTTAATAATTTGGAATAAACTTTTATATTTAATAACAACTTTGAATTCTATATAAATGTAGGTACTGCATTCAAACGGGGTTTGAGAGGGATCCCCACACATAATTATTTATGAAATAAATCTTTTGAGTACGACAGGACTATTTCTTTCAATCTGGCATTTTGCGTCGTTACCAATTTATAGTGTTCCACTTCGAAAATGCCTGCAAATATCCCTTTTTACCATTTAATTTCTAACTCTATCTTAAAATATTTTGTGAAATCTGTAAAAACTTTTATTTATTTTATTTTTTTAACTTCCCATCGTTAAGGATCGAACACACAACCTTCGGGTTCGTAGTTGTGTACTCTGACAACAGAGCCAACGGGTCTCGGCTGAACATTTCCTGATTATTTAGACTAGTGTTTTCATATATATATATATATATATTGAAAGGGTATTAAAATACAAATATGAGTAGTCCTGTCGTACTAAATTAATTTTTGTCTTAGACAGAATTTCATCCATATTATATATATATATATATATATATATTAATCATTCCTCATGACGTAGTTGAATTCTACATATTTAATTTGTTATTATTATTTTCCCTGGCGTATTAAAATACCGCAGATTAAGCAGATTGAATTAATGAATGAATCTTTCAAAACCATGCAAAACATGGGTAAAATTTCAGCTACTTTATCTCAATACATTGTTGCGTTTGTGAAGTAAATTATCATAAATCTAGTTTGAATTCTTCTTAATGTAGGTTTTTATACAGTATTTCCTTTCTTGCCCTTCAATCTGTAATCTGTCTTTAAAGTAATGAAATGCAGGGTAAGAAAAAGAAGTCGTGTGAGTACCACACTAGATTATTATATGTCAAATTAAATATGACTGGTTTTTTTTTCTAATATTGTTAAGTTCCTATATTTAAATTTGAAACATTGCTAACCATAGAACGTGAGATAAATCAATAAAATTTATCACAAAAAGCATTGTAATGCACTTTTTATAAAATTTAAATGAATAATATATTACCATAGTTTTTTAAAAAATTACATATTAAGTGGCCTGTAATTTTACCTCATAAATACCGGGATATATCTGTACGCATATTAAAAGTGCAGAAACCATTTCTATTTCTTTGTAATATAAACAATAATCGAATGAAAATCAAATTATGTCAAAGTTCAACTACATATGAAATTTCAAAAGATTCTGTGCATTAGTTTTCGATTACAGACCTCACAAAACTCAAATAACACACTCACGAACAGATATCAGTGCTAATCCAATGAAATAATATTTCAGGGTATCACATAATTTGACCAATTATTAAAATCTGGAGCAAAACATTTTCAAGAATTCAATATTTTCTCCTTATTCATATGTAAAAGAAAAATCAAGAGACTAAATTTTTCTGAACACTGACTAAATTTTAATGGATGACTAAAGCTTTATCTATTAATAATAATAATAAAAAAAAAAAATTAAAATGTTTATAAATAAATAAATTATTATTGTGTTATGACATTTTTTGTGACAACAACTTAAAGATATTTACAAAAATGTACGATACAAAATCAATGGGTAAATAGGTAATTTTGAAAATTTTCTGTCGCCAAGGTTTTAAGAAATTTAAAAAACTGTTTGTGGGAAAAAATAAAAAATGACCTGTCTACAGCTGAGTAAAGTAAACCAGAAAAATGTTCGGATTCGCTTGAATTGATTTTTAGTTTCTCGCTCTTTTATTGCCTCAAAAATCTTTGAGGCGAGATTATTTCTTCTTTGTTGGTGATGCCAGTCACGTCAAACAAAAAAAGAAAAAAAAAAAGAAAAAAAATAGGGGAAAAAACGGGATATATAAGGAATAAAAAGAAAAAAGAAAACTCCACCTTTTGCTCATTTTCAGCTAATAGTTGAAATTGATAGCCTTATCACGCCCAGTTCGTGAAATGAATTTCTATCCTACATTTAAAATGGAAAAATTTATATGAATTATAGTGAAAAAATAATCCTTCTTTTCAAATGTGACAGTTACATAAATATTGTAAGATGTTGAATAGTAACTCTCATTAATAATATTAAAGTATTTATTATCATTCAGTTGAATACTATTCTTTTTTACTGCAATAAACAACATGCCCAATAGGGATAATCTGAATATTTATAATTCGTGTATGATGTATATGTAGTATATAAACATACATATATATATTACATAAATTGTACAAAAGCAATGTCTTATATGAATACAATTTTATATAGTAAATGTTTTATTAATTGTTAAAGTTATTAGATAATTATTAATGCTTATTATACTGTGACATTAGAAAACTTGAATGAAATTTAATAAAAATAAAGGTAATGCATTAAACACACGATAATCAAACTCGTTACGAAAGACGTGCATCATACCGATTACAGAGGTCATGAACCGTATACCACTTTTCATATCGATTCCACAAAATTTTTGTCCCTACTAAACGGCACCTAGACCCGGCACTGATACAGATTTGGAACAGTAGCGATGAAATTTAATTTATCGGCATATCGATATTCTACCGTTTTAATGCTATACGGTTCCCATTATTGCCGATGTCGATATTTTATTGGCCCACACAGACGGCCTGATGACCGACTTTCTGAATTTTTTACAAAAATGCCTTACTGTTTTGTTAAAGTTATAGAACAAATTGGTGAAGTTTTCTAATATTTGAATATAGCAGTTTCTTAAAGAGATCAGGGAGTTCATAAATCGCCTTTTAAGAGTTATGAAGTTTTAAATACGTGTAAGTGCATTGAAATAGATCAATATTAAGCAAGTATAATGAAATTTTAGGTGGATAGTGGAATATTTTCATTTAAATATCATTACCTTAAGAAATGTGTTATATTTGGACGTGAACTTGTGCAACTACATGATATTGCATGTATAGAACTATCAGACGTATTGTCTGAATAGTGAAAGAAAACAGCACTACTCATAATATACGTTTCACTTATATTGGAATTTGTATAACTGCTAATTGAAGCGTCTTCAGACAACACATGATTACCTATATTCAGTTGATTAGAATTGATCCATATGAATTTTCAGTCTTCATAACGGCTGAGCCAATTTAGGTTAAACTGAAATCGGACCATGCATTAGATAAAAGTGTTTTGGTCCACAAGCATATTTCCGATCATAAAACGTTAATAAATTTGCCGACTGTGTCGGAATTACTAATCGAGTAAATGTTTCCGAATAGTTCGGCATGCTGCAATTTCCAACGCTCGAGCTTACAATTATCGACAGTTCTGAGTTTGTTGTGAAGGCTACAAAAAATGAAAAGAACATCACAAAAATAATATGTATTTTATAATTTATGAATTTATAAATTACTTTTACATTTTCTGTTAATTTAAACATTTGTTTTAGGAAATTTCTTTGAAATGTTCTTACAATTAAACTGTTCGATACTGAAATTTTCTCAAAATAGAAAGCACTTCTATATCTAACAAAGGAAAGTGGAGGTACTTTGGTCTCGTAATGTTTGAAAGAAAGCAAAACGACGTGTAAAAAAGAAAAAAAAAAAGTACGAATTAAAGAAAATTTCAAAATTATCAAACGGCTGTTTAAAATATCTAATTTTTTTTTTTTTTTCGATGCTAGTGGAAATTTTTAAATTAAATAATGAAACGTGTTAAAAATAAAATGAACAAGAAGAATAAAAGTTAAATAAATAATTACAAGATTTAAAAAAAAAAAAAAAAAAAAAACTCTTTATATAACATGTTTTTAAATTTTCTGTTGAATCGTAGCTATACAACTAAATTAGTACGTTATCAATGTGTATAAAATTTTTAAAGCGATAATGACGTCAATTGTTGTGAGATGCATAATTTAACTTTTTACAATTTTTTAACCTTTACGTTTAACCAAATGTATTTATTTTTAAGTGGAAAGAAAATGAACTCGTTTTTTTTTTTTTTTTTTTTTTTTTTTTTTGGTGGGGGAGGGGGGGCAACAATTGAATTGTAGCTAATATTTTAATGGCTATTTTTTAATCTATTAGGAGGTTAATATTTTCATATCTTAATTAATTAAAAGTAAACATCGAAAATTCGAAAATCGGGCGTTGAAGTATTGTGTTGTCATCGGGTTCTGAGCCATTCTGGAATTTTCAAATGTCTAGCTAGTAGGGAAGTTAGTTAAAAATCGATTGCAAGAATTGTACCGGACAAACAATAATAGAAGTTAATTAAAACATGGTAAAATCCTGGAGCTCACCAAACAAGCATTAGCCCAGATTTAAGCCAAGAAAGGTGAGTTGTGTAGATGCACTGCACATATTTTTACCACTTTTGAAACAAAACAGCGAGGATTCTCATTTAGATTGCAGTAGGTTTATTCTTTGGTGTTTTTACGTAATGGCTATAAAAGTACTAGAGGTGGAAGTCTTTTTTTTTTATTGAAGCTAAATATACACTGCTCAAAAAAAAAAAAAAAATAATAATAATAATAAATAAATAAATAAATAAATAAATAAATAAATAATAATAATAATAAGGTAGCACATGGTTTTAACAAAATTACACAAATACTTATACCGACAACTAATGTCAAATAAAGCATCCATAATTTTGTTACCTCATGTCGTACGCTTTAAATTATAGATGTCTTATTTGACATTAGTCAACGATATAAGTATTTGCGTAATTTTGTTAAAACCATGTGCTCCCCTAATTTTTTTTAACAGTATGATAAATTTATCTTATTTTAAAATCTTACTTTAAAGTCTTTTACTATCTAAATAGTTTAAATATATAACCTTTAATACAAATGTATCTGATTTACGCTGATGAAATAATATTAAAGTCCTTAATATGAAAATCTGAAATAGTTAATTTTATCAACTTTAATCAATTGTAAAACGAAATGTTAGTGAATATCTTAAATAAAAATTGCTGCAGATCGTATGGATGGAAAATAATTTTCTTATATTTTTTTATCATTATTATTCCGAGTGCTAAATTAAGTTTAAACTTTAAACAGTCATTTATTTATTTATTTTATATATATATATATATATATATTTTTTTTTTTTTTTAAGAAGAATTATTTTAAATTAAATCATCATTTAAAAATCTGTGGAATGTTAACTCTTAATATATATCTGTCCGATTTCTGCTTATGTAAGCAAATATTCTTTTAATAATTTGATTTTCTGAAACCGCTATTTTTGTCCCTGTAAGCAAAATTCGAATCATTAAGATAAAATTTTAACGAACATTTTAAATAGAAAATCGCATATATATATGTATTTTAATTTAAGGGATTTCATCGAACTGTGGTATTTAATTAAGAATTTAAAACTTCAAAAAATGCTGTAAATTTAATTATTATTTTTTTTAGTACCAATGTAAAAATGAGCATATTATAAAATGCAAGATGGAAAAAAGTTCAGTACTTAGTTTAAATAGTTTGAATTTTAGAAAAGAAATACCTAGAATTATTTTACTTTTTAATAAACAAGCTAAAAATTATATTATTTTAATTACATTTTTTGAGAAGAAAGCGTAGGATCAAGAGAAAAAAACAATTTAGAAAAATTCATAATTTTTAATTAAAATTACATTTTTAAAAAGCACAGAAATGTAAAGTTTATTTAAAAAAAAATATTGAAAATAGTTTTTTGTGACACATTTAGATGACCGAATGTAATCTGTTTCAATAACAAAAAATCCCCCCATTCTCAATTGTAAAACTTGCTTAAAATAAAATTATTTACTGAGTTTTAAGATATTACAAGCTACTTTTTCATGCTGAAAAACAGGAGTCATTTTGGAAATTACGTGTGTTTTTTCTTAATTAAAATTTTAATTTTAAAGAGCCCGAATAACGTGCCATTATTCTTGTCCACAGCAACAATCCGTGAACTGCAACATAGAACATGGCTGTTGCATGGTGATTGGAAAAATCGACATTATTTCCAAGTAGCAAAATAAATTATAAAACTTTTTTTATTATTATTTTTATTCAAAGGTAACTTCCTCTTCTTCTTCTTCTTCTTTTTTTTTTTTTTTTTTTAAGTGTGAATATTTCAAAAATAAATATTTATTGCCAAGTTCATTTCATTTTTTATCTAGAGTGTACTCCTTTCTTTTTTATATATGCATAGGATATCATTATAGGTTTCATCACGACTATGATGTTCTAGAATAAATGAATCACTATTTCTGAGCTGACTATTAAAGAATAGTTGGTTGGTTGGGTTTTACGTCGTACTAGTGCTGCGCAATGGACAATTGGCGACGGTCTGTGATTCAGCTCCAGAGATGGTCCGGAGACATGTCATCACAATTTTGATCCTCCACGGAAGGGATGGCTCTCCCGCTTCGGTGACCTATTAAAGAATGGAAATCGATTCTCAAAAAAAAAAAATATATATATATATATATTAAGAATAATAATAAAAGAGAATATACATTTTTGTAAATATACACAAAATCCGACTGTAGCTCTAAGAATTTATCAATTCAGAAAATTTTGGTTAACTTTTCTTCAACCATTTCGCTGCACTTGTTGGGTCTGCCCTGATTTAATATACAGTATATTGTACAGCTATATATTTTCTGCTATACAGACTGTTAAATATTTCAGCAGAAAACTCCTGGTAACCATTTATCTTAAGTCTTAAACATTAACACACATAAAATTCCAGAAAAAAACTAGTACTTTGTGGCCACCACAACACTTTCTTTTATATTTTCCTATATTAATTCACTAAGTGCAAAAAAATTTTTAAATCTATTATTTATTAAAATTATAACACTTAAAAATGAAAAAAAAAAAAAAAAAATCTTAAATTAACCACATTAAAACAGCAGTAACGGGTATAAAATTATAACAATTTTAATTAAAGGTTTTTTTTTTTTTTCTATGAATTGTTATCAAAACCTTTAATGAATAGTAAAAATGTAGAAGAAATATTGTTGAAGATTTTTAATTTTATTCGAGAAATTCACTGAAAAAAAAAAAAAAAAAAAAAAATTAAAAAAAAAATTAATTTCCTGTAATGCTTATACAGTTTTATCTTTATATATATAAATAATTCAAATTATATTTACATTTAAATTTAATATGCTGCATATGCGCAAATATTTAAATGTATTTTGTTTATTCTCAACCATTTTTAAAGAACTTAAAAATTCTTAAATTTATTACTTATTGTATATATAATGAAATTTGTACAAATATTGGCCTAATTTGGCATTAACACTAATCTAAAAATTACATACACTTTGACTACAGCTGCTAATGCGCTTAAACAATCGTGTATTATTTCAATTTTTATTCCTATTATTGAATTTATGCATTTCTTAAATAATTAAATTAAATTATTAATTTTTGCATATTATATTTGGCATTTAAATAGATGTTTGATATACCAACTCTATTCTTCTGAAAATGATAAATTAAATTTGTTTTGTGTTGGTATCTTCATCTACACAATTTTTTTCATTGTTTTTTATACAGCTTTCAAAATAAATAAATATCTGTCAGTCACAAGTTCGAACACACTATATAGGCAGGTCGATGGATATTGCATGTAAAATCATAAATATTGTAGTCTTTACTAAACACACACACACACAAAATAAATAAATAAATAATCTGGTGCGGCGCTCACGCGACTTTCGCTGACCCAGCATTTCAATATTATAAAGACAGATTGCAGATTGAGAAGTAATAAATAAGAAGTATTGTATATAAATTCACGTTGAAAAGAATTCAATCTAGATACAAGAGCAATTTTATTTGACAAATAATTTTGTGTACCCCCCCCCCCCCCTCCCTTCAACCTTTCATTTAAGTATAGTACATGCATTTATATCATAATCGAAGCTGTTATTAAATTAAAAAAAAAAATATTCCAAAATATTCAGATAACTTTCCCCCGTATAACAAGAAGATAAAAAAGTAAAGACTTACATAATGCTGTATTATTAACATCCCCATAAGTAAAAACAAAGTAAGATAAAAGTGCTGAAATATTTTCACTTTCTAAACAACGTATTATCTACAATTTATTATACTACTGGTGTGTAATAAATAAAAAGAAGGTGTTATACAAAGCCGTCAGTGAAAAGAAGTTGTTACTTTTGCCATTCCTTTTTGTATTGCAATTCAAATATCATTTTACCAATTTTCGTTGCGCTCATTGTCTCCTAAATTGATATGAAAAGTTATTTTTCCCCAGCGTATCGTAATTATGACCCATTATTATCTGAATTGGACAGGCGCCATTCACCGCACCTTTTCTTTTTCTCTATCGCTGCGTTGCTACAGATGTTTTCTTTATGCCAATAGAAAAAGAGTTCTGTTAACTTTTTTTCTATTAAACTGGTTTATGATTTGAATATTTTTGTAAATATATATATATATAGTATTTTTCAATGTAAAAAATGCTATTTTAAGAATGAAAAATAAAGTTAATTGATCAAACACTTTTAATATTTATTGATCGATATTCATATTTTTAAATTCTTTCCAGAAAAGTACTTCATCTTGATTTATAAGTTACATTTTTATACTTCATTACCTCAAATAATTTCAAAACTTAATTTTTTACATTTATCCAAAAAGAAAAGAAAAAGAAAGAAGGAAAGAAAAAAAGATCTGTTTTTTTTTTTTTTTTTTTGGGGGGGGGGGAAGCTTTTTTTTTGTGTGTGTGTGTTAGATATTACATGATGTTTTTATAATAGCTGCATTTAATAAAGAAATATCCTTATTTAGGAACCTTTATATTCTTTTATATTCAAAAGAAGAAAGTATTGGATTTGTAAAAAAACAATTTCCAGTTTTCGACGGATTTACCCATTTTGAGATGTCCTGAACTAAATTGAGTTGTAGATCTGGTTGATTGTAATCTGGAAATTGTGTTGTAGATCTTTATGTAGATCTGGTACTGTAGGTTTTGGTTGCGCATGAACAGAGACACAGATGCAAACACTCAAACACACAGACAGACAAATATACAGACTTACAGTTGTCCGAACTGTGACACAGATATTTTCTAAAAATGGTCAAGCGCAACAAAAACCTACAGTACCAGATCTACATAAAGAACAAATGCTCAGAATTTTATGAAACTTAATATTTAGTTGCATCTTGACTTAAATTCGTGTCTGTTAACTTATGGTACTCATCAACGTTAGGTGGCGCTGCTATGCTGAAATTTTCTCCATTTATGGGAAGACTATATCTAAGCTTCTATAACGTATGAGTACACGAAGCTTGGTATGTAAAAAATCTATTATCACAAACTACGCTATTCGATTTGTGTGCATATCAGCCGGCGCTTCTATGCTGAATTTTTTTTCTATTTGTGGAAAGGATATATCTCAGCTTTAATAGTGTATAAGTGCACAAAACATGGTAAATACCATGGCTATTGTGAAAAAAAAAATTGACTCAATTTGGGTACACCCACGCCCAAATTGATCGGTTACTTGTTTTTTTTGTTTTTGTTTTTTTTTTTTTCAATTTTCCTTTTAAATTTTGCATAAATTGTTTAATTACAGATGTAAAGTATCTTGTAAATCAATTCAAATCTCTCACAATTGAGAAGCTTTATTATGTACAACAAGCAGTCCTTATTTACTAGTCTTCACAAATCGTGTCTTGAATACGGAGATGCGGAATGCAGATAAATTTGATTAAAATGGATTCCTCTCTACAGCATTCTCTATTAAATGTCAGTCTTTATCAGAAGTTAGAACGAATTGAACACATGTAAATGTCGTATTATTCCTGTATAATTACATACTATTGCAAATTCTCTTTTGTTACATCACTGAATTTTGCATTTCAGCGTTTAGCATATTCGTATGCAACGCTAATATCATTTTATTAAATTTTGTTTATTTTTTTTTTCTCTCATTAAAAGTACAGAATAGTTTTTGTGGAAACACTATTTAACACGATATCTTTAAAATAGGGTGTCGAATAATCTGGGAAACGGACAATGAGAGAATTCTCAGAGAATTTTGTATTTCTGAAAATAACAGGGAATAATCGGAGCATTTTTGGAGAAATCTAATAAATCACAGAGATAAAAATTCGAAAAATAATGGATTATGCCAAACCGCATTAAAAGTACAACTGAAACCAAGCCAACAAATGGCATCGATAGCTTTGTTACTTTCTCTTACCCATAGGGGTCGAGAAAGTATTGTTTTAGGGTCAAATTTTCGAACGTGAGTTTTTGTTATATTTACATGTTCTGAGGTCCCCTGAATACGAAAATCATGTTTTTAGCAAATGGTCTGCGTGTCTGTCTGTCTGATTGTCTGTTATCAGCATATCTCAAGAACAAATAGTAGCAGAAATTCCAAACTCGGTATTCTAAATGTGTATCATATAGGGATGCTACAGTAAGCTTTTCGTTGAGATGAAGCAAATGGTTCGTGTACAGGGACACTCAAAAGTATTCAAATACATTACGTCTATGGGGGAAATTGCAGGTAAGTAGAGTTTAACATCTATAGACTGCACTAAACCAAATGAAATGAATATATATTTTTTGTAATAGAGATAGTCAACTAAGATAAAAAAAAAATTGTGTATGTAGGAGCCTCCCCTCCCCCCCTGGAGGGAAGTCCCCCCCCCCTCGAGGGGAGTAAATTTTCATGATGGGTATCTTTCAAACGAGCTCGCCAATACCTATAAAACGAATGGTTGAACCATTGATCTGCGATAATTTAGAATAAAGTTATCGATTTTTTTCTTTTTTTTTTTTTTTTTTTTTGTGTAATATTGAGAATAAATTCAACTTTTTTTTTTTATTTAGTGTTATACTACTTCTCTAATATGGAAATCGTCTGCATTATCATAAAAGATAATTTTTTTAAATAATAATTTTAATAAATTATTTTTTAAAAACAGAATTATTTTTTAATAACCGAATTAAATTCTATATAAATGTAGGTGCATTAATGAAACGGGGGGGGTTGAGGGGGTGGTAGCCCCTCTCACACAGAACTAATTATCATATAAAACTCTTCCGAAGCCTAATTTGAATTGTTTAACACAGGTTTACATAACAGTACTCGTTATGTTACCTCTTAATTTCCAATCTGTATTTATAGTATTAAATTTCAGGGTAAGAGAAAGTCGTGTGAGTGACACACCAGATTATTTTTTATTTGGGAAAATGATTACACGTAACAAGGAGTTATTAGGGAAAATTTAGAAAATTTAAAAACATTTTCCTTTTGGATGCTCTGAAAATCTAGTACACTATAATAGTGGTCTGATATAATTCTATTTCGCTATCGTATTTACAGTATTGTTAGAATTATGCATAAATTTAGTGCATTTCTATTCCAATAGAATTTTGAGAATGCAATAGAATTATGAGGAGTGCACTGCTCTCTCTCTCTCTCTCTCTCTCTCTCTCTCTAGATAATCTAATGTTCTACCAGTAGTCAAGAGCTTCTGCTGAGACATCTGGTACACGGAGGGTGCCAAATTTGGAACCAGGTCACTTTGTTGGCCTAGACATTCGATGTTATCCATAATTAACTCCAAAACTTACGTAACTACGGGTTAAATCCCCTTAAAAAGACTATTCACTGAGGGCCTTTTTTCCTAGACCTAGATTCTTTGTCTAAATAGGTTGTTTCAACGCGTGAATCAACGCCAATACCTTGAATAATCTAAACCATAAATGATACTTTTTTTTATAGTTTTACATAATAATAATGTTAGGTATGGGGGGTTGTTTCCTTCCATACAAGCTAATATATATATATATATATATATATATATTTCTTTTTCAAGCAAATTTTAAGTAATTCAGCACAACAACACCATTACCGAGTCAATATTGATCAAAATTAAATTGAACTATGTTCCCTTAAGTTTATATAACTAAATAAAAATACTCTTGGTATGCCATTCATTATTTCTTGTGTTATAGCGCTTATAAAATTCGCCTAGAAGCCGTGAAATCGCATCCGAGATAGGGAATCTGTCTGTGGGGGGGAACACTGTGGGAATCTGTCAAAAAAGGGGTGTTAAACATTTTTACCTAATCCCATATTTAAAATATAGAAAATTTTTGGAGGAAAAATAAACGGAGAAAGTTTTAAAATTATTCGGAGGAGAATTAATGGAGAATTTTTTAAACTATTGTAAATTTAATTTTAATGAAAATTTAATTATTAATCATAAATGTAGGAAGAAAATTACAAAAAAAAAAAAAAAAAAAAAAAAAAAATTGCACTTTAATTCTAAAGTTAAGTAGAAAATAAAGTTTTATTACACAATCCAAATATATAAGAAAATATTTATTAGTTTTAGTTTAATTACTTTTTCATAATTAATTAAAAAAGCAATGAAATTGTTAAGTTTATAAAAATATCTCTATTATCATATTATGAAAATATCTATACATCAGTCATTTTGCAGTAAATTTTAAAATTCTATAAAGCATTCGTTTCACATTCGAATGACTAAATATTTTTATTTGCTTTACCCGACTTCTGTAGGTAATGAAGTATTGTATTCGGACAAAAAATAGATAAATAAATAAATAAAATGAAATAAATTCGATATCGAGCTTTTATCTGTTTTAAAGTTTCCTGAGCAGAAAAAAAAAAGGGGTTTTTGGCAATTGGTCAGTGTGTATGGGGTATGGGTCTATGTATGTGTGTATGTGTGTGTATGTAAATGTGGAATATTTTGACTATAATATTGCCAAAAAATAATAAAGATAGAACGACGAAATTCCATAACTGACAAGGAAACATTCAAAAGGTGTCGTCTTAAAAAAAATATTGAAAAAAAATATATACGATTCTACTCTTCATAAAACATCAGGAAGTGAAAAAATTATCGGCTGAAATGAATTACAGAGACCACAAAAACTTATAAAAATTAAGCATATTTGGCGATTTAGCGCTGTTAGGCATTCAGTTCGCTAGCACCGAGATTGCCGTGTACGAACAGAACCGTGTTTTGTTTCTCCGCCAAGAACTCAAAATCAATCGCCTAACAATGTGAAATCGCCAAATATGCTTAATTTTGATAATTTTTTGTGGTCGCTGTAATTCATTTCAGCCGATAATTTTTTCACTTTCTGGTGTTTTAGGAAGAGTAGAATCACATTTTTTTTTTTTTTTTTCAATATTTTTTGAAGACGACACCTTTTGAATGTTTCCTTGTGAGACAGATCTAGTACACAAATATTTTTTCGAACATCTTGCTGAAAATTAGAAAACGGAAATGGGACTGTCGGTCTAACTATCTCAAAACGGCTCTAACGATTTTCTTTTTTTAACACCCTCTATAAATTACCTTTTATATGTATTTACGACCTACACCCCGCGACAAAAAGATAGGTACAAAGAGTTTTTTGTTTGATTTTTCATAAAATTACATTATCTAAATTGTGCTTATCATTTATTATTATCATAAAATAACACTATTCCCGGACTAATTTTTGTTTCAAGACTAAATTAAAAAAGTTTTTAAGTCTAAAATTTTTCTAATTTAAGACTATACTTCGCGACAAAAAGAGAGGAACAAAGGGTTTTTTTAATTTTTTCATAAAATAACATTATCTAAATTGTGCTGATCATTTATTATCATAACAAAATATTATCATATCAAAAACATATTAAATATTTGAATCATATTCAAAATATTCATATTCATAATAATCATATTAAAAAAAAAAAAAAAAAAAAAAAAAACCTTTGTTCCTATTTTTTTGTCGCGGTGTGTAGTCTTAAATTAGAAAACTTTCAGTCTCAACATTTTTCTAAATTAGTCTTAAAACAAAAATTAGTCCGGGAATAGTGTTATTTTATGATAATAATAAATGATAAGCACAATTCAAATAATGCTATTTTATGAAAAATCAAAGAAAAAGCCCTTTGTACCTATCTTTTTGTCGCGGGATGTATGTATCAGTTTGCTCTCTCAGGAAAATTGTTCGGTATCTGATTTTTCAAATCAACTTGTGTCTTCTGACTATACTTTTTACAAAAAGAGTGTATAATACATGTAGCAGTCGGTCATGGAAGTCGTGTGGCCATTACACACCAGATATTTTATGTTAAAAGATAAATTTCCAAATATCTTTGAGAAATACATTCATCGGTCTACGTGACTTGTATACAACGCATTTTAAATTTCGAACGTTTCTTATACCGTTCCTGAAATAGACGTGATATATTTGCAAACTGTTTGTTATTTTATTTTTATACAATTGTTTCCATACAGATGTCATTTTCTATTATTATTATTATTTTTATTATTATTATTATTATTATTCCTGTTAACTGCAATATTTTCTTAGGGATGGCAATTTGTAAACAAAGAGTTTTTTATTGAGTTTATGTTTTTCTCTTTTTTCCCCCCCTAGAGGCATCTTGCCAATGAAATTTAAATAGATTTTTTTAAGAGCATGTAATTAATCACAGCTGTTGATTTTCGCGACAGTTTCGGTGTCATAAACTTGGCCGGTCTAGACCTTCATTAGACAATCAAGCAATAGCAATTTTAATTTGACCTTGCCATTATTGTTTAAAATGTATCTGAGTATTATTAAAATTTTCATATTAAATAAAATTTAATAACAGCTGTAAAAATGACGAGGAAATTTCCAGCATATGTACTGTTAAAGAGTTGTAAAATATTTTTTTATAAGGAGTGCCATGTATATTACAATCTATAACAGAGAACAATGGAGAATCCTAAGAGATACCGGGCCATGGTAGCCCAGTCGGTAGAGCGTCGGCCTCGTAATTCGAAGATTGCGGGTTCGGTACTCGAGCCGGCCAAAGACTGCCGTGTATACTAATGGTAGCTGGTGCACGTAAAATCTGTCGTGGCCGCAATGTCCTCCATGTTCCCATCAAAAGTTATACCTCTGGGGGTCACCGAAGCGGGAGAGCCATCCCTTCCGTGGAGGATCAAGATTGCGATGGCATGTCTCCGGACCACCTCTAGGGTCCCAGACCGTCGCCAATTGCCCATCTGCGCAGGTAAAACCCAACCAACTAATCAACCTAAGAGATACCAAAATAAATACCAGTAGAGATAATAGTATTTAAACAGACGGTACAGATAAAGTATTAATTTTTGTAATAATTTTTAATAATTTTGTCTCACCGTTGGAAAGTGATTTGAAATACTGGAAACACACATGCTTTTTCTTTCTTTTATTTTCCATTATTTAATTTTATTATAAATGGTAGTAATAATTATAAAGTCATGTACTATTACTTTCTTAATTAAATAATAATAGTAACAATAGTTGAGGGTGAAAATAAGGAAATGCTTATGAGACAGTAAATACAAAAAGGTTGAAATACTTCATACAATCAACAAGCATCACTTAACTGAAAATAGTTCTTTGCATTCGTTGTTTAAAAATAAGCTAACTGCCTTTAGAATGAATCCTAATAAATTCATTAATTCTTTCGGACAATCTTCAGTCAAGTACTTTGTCGTGAATAATTTACTTCCATTTATTTTTAGTTTCTCGTGTTCCGACCTTTCAAATTTTTTTAAACGCAACCACTGTAATTTATTTTATTCATTTTTACTTTCAGAACATATTATGTAAGGAAAGTATTGTAATCATGACTAAAATTCGACATTGAGATTTTGGTGTATCTATATGTTTTGTGGTCCCCTGAGCTCATTTTTTGCTATTTTTGCGGTGATGTGTGTATGCGTGTCAGTGAACACGATAGCGTCTACACGCCTTGTTTTATGATAAAGTACTGAAATTTTCCATTTTATTCCATAAGAATTTCTTTGGTCTTATAAGTGGAGTTTGACCTTTATTTTTCTCGTTGACTTGACCATTGTCATATTTTGCTTCGACCAAATTCATCTGATTGCTGTTTATTCTTAAAACTTTAAACTTTTCTAAAACAAGAACTTTCACTCTCCAGCTTTTATCTTCGCTAAATATACCTTACATTTTTCAAGGCCATAATCATCTTGTCTGTGACTTTCTTCTTCTTCTTCAATTTCCTCTGACTGGAGACAATTTTTATCGATTTCTTTTTCACTTACTTACGCTTCTATCATCTCATTCTATATCTGTTATTATTTATTGAAGGTTTTTTTTTTTTTTTTTTCCTTCCTTAAAATGGTCAAGATTCTTGTTTGATGATTTTAATTTTTAATAGTCTATTTTTTTTATCTCTCTCTTAGTTTTGACATTTGAGCTTCTTTTATTCTCTTACTACTTGTTGAATTCCTTCATTCATTTAAGTGTCATTGGTGTCCTCCGATTTAGTCATCTTCATCTTATTTTCTTTCAACTGACATGCAATTGTTCATTCTGCATTTGTTATTTGTTCAACAATGTTTTCAACTATTCTAAAATATAAAAGGGAGTTTGAAGTTTTAATATATGTATTTTTCTACAGTATCTGAAACTCTTGTAATAGATTATAGGACATTTTGAAACACTTGAAGAAGCTTTCGTGCAAAGAATTTATAATATATTTAAGAAAAGTTTTTAGTATTCCGAACGATTAAAGAAATTGATATTTACCATTATTGATTGAAATATATTTCAATATTATTAAACTATTTTAATTGAATAAAATTCTACTATATTTACAAAATATCAAAATTGATTCCGGACCAAAATTATTGCCAAAGTTATAAAAATTATTTTAAAGACATTTTTAAATAGTAAGTCGAATGTATAGCGTTATAGTGCCGGTCTTCATTTTAATGATAATTTTAAACAATGTTAAAAACGTGGGAATAAATTTATAAATATCTTTTTTATAAGATTTTCAAAACACCTAATACTGTGTTCTTGATTTCTTTTATTACAAAAGTCTGTAAAACGATATCAGTCATTATAATGCGATAATATAATGACTGATATCAGTCATTATAATATACGATATCAGTCATTATAATATACAAGGTTTGTTCCGAAAGTAATGCGCCCAATTTTTTTCTACCACGACTATCCATCGCACAGGGTTGCCGCTTGCACGGAAGGGTGGGTGGAGTCTTGGGAACACAGCGCCACCAGCGCCAGTCGACTCCGAGCTCCTGCAGAGTCACAGTGCCTGTTTCAGTGGACCCTTGTGTGAGTTCTCGGTCGAAATCAAAATGGAAAAAAACTCTCGAGCAGAATTGTTGCAGTGCTGTGAGGATGATCCGACTTTTTGGACAATGTGGTAAGTGGTGACGAATCTTGGATCTTCTTGTACGACCCAGAAACAAAAAGACAGAGCGCAGAGTAGCACACAACGTCATCCCCACGCCCAAAAACGGCAAGAATGTGCGAATCGCAGGTCAAAGCAATGCTCATTGCTTTTTTCGATTCCAATGGAGTGGTCCATTTTAAATTTGTTCCACCTGGCCAAGCAGTCACGCCAAATTCTACATCGAAGTACTGTAAAGGCTAAAGTAACGGGTCAACCGCGTCAGGCGCGAGATCAAGAATTCCTGGAAGCTGCACCATGACAATGCTCCCAGCACACCTCCTTTATGACGACCGACTACCTGACCAAGGCCAACATCTCAACGCTTCCCCAGCCACCTTACAGTCCTGATTTGTCCCCGCCAGACTTCTTTTTGTCCCCAAGGCGGCTTCGACGAGGTCACTAAAGGACATCCCTGTGACGGACTTCCAGAACGCATATAAAGCATGGAAATCGTGATGGAACAAGTGTGTTGAAGCAGGAAGAATGTATTTCGAAGAATATTGAGAAATTGTACGAATCGGTTCAATAAATTTCTTAAAATAAAAATGGGCGCATTGCTTTCGGGACAGACCTTGTATACCAGTGGTAATCAACTCGGTCCCTACCGCCCACATCTGAGCGTTTCAGTTTCTATGGTGGATGGTAGGAATTTTGTCCGATACTGAGCACGTAACTTTTTATTATTATTATTATTGAAATGGAAAAATGCTTTATTAGTATACGCTTTGTAAATTTTATAAAATAAAATTACTTCCCTACTTTATAAATCACCATTTTTGTGAATCCGGTAGGCAGTTAGAAAATTTTACTACTAATGTACATACAAAAGTGGGCGGTAGGTATAGGAAGGTTGACTACCTCTGACATATACTGTTACTTTCGTAAGTAAATAATGATTAAAAATTAAAATAATTATAATAAATATAAATAGTGGTAGTATATTTGAGAAAATATACAGTTGATGAGATGGCAGAGACAAATAGATTAAAATATCTCAAACTATCGACAAACAAAGTTTAATTGTAAATAATTCTTTCGTAGATATTACTTATAAATAAGTTAATGAAGATTTATTTATAAATTCTTAAAATGAATTCTTAATTCTTTAATACTTTAAAAATATCCTCAGTCAAGCATTTCGTTCATGAATATATACATGCATTTGCATTTATTTTTATTTATTTCGAATTTTCTAATTTTTTTCAAAAAGTGCTGTGTAGCTGTAAGCTGTTCATTTATTTATTTATTTATTTGTATCACAAAGTAGTACAAATTTTCCTTTTGTTCCATGAATATTTCTCCGATCTTATGAGTGGGCATGACCATTGCCGTCTTTTACTTATACTACTTCAAATTTCATTTGTTTTATGATTAGTTTAAAAAATTTTAAACTTTTCTAAAACAGCAACTTCTACTTTCTTGCTTTTATCTTCCTTAAATCTATCTTGCATTTTTCAAGATCACAATCTTCTTGTCGGTGACTTTCTTTAACTTCTTCAATTTCCTCTGAATGGAAGCATTTTTTATCGATTTTTTTTTCACTTGCTTCCGTTTTTATCCCATTTTATAGCTGTTATTGTTAAAGGTTTTCTTCTTCTTGCAGCAGTCAAAGTTTTCCTTTTGTTTGTGGACTCTTCTCTTTAGTGTCTCTTCTTTTTTTCTGTAATTTTTATTCTTTTTACCGTTTTTCTGCTTCAGTTTTTCGCTTGAGATTCTTTTATTTTTCCCCTGCATGATTGATTTCCTCCATCCATTTAAGAGTCATTGGTGTTCTTACGATTTTGTGATTTTTCATTTCCTTTTATTCTAACAGTATAAAAGACACATAATTGTTCATTCTGGGGTTATTATTAGTTTAACAGTTACTTTGAGCTGTTTTCAAATGTAAAAGGGAAATTAGATTTTTAATAAATTTTTTACTACAATATCTGAAGTTTTTATAGTACAATTAAAGAAACTTTTTTTTTCTTCTTTCTTTTTTTATTATCTTCAAGCACTGGGATTCAGTAGTAAAGTACAATGATGTACTGATTACTCATGAATGTTAAATCATAAAAGAATTCGAGTACTATAAGACTGTAAATTTTATGTATGATAACTTTAATGCATGTGTTTCATTCACTTTGTAGTTTCCTACAACTGCAGTAACTTTGTTATTTATAATGTTTGGAAAAAAAAAAGAAAAAGAAAAGAAATCCAGACTATACCATTTGTGGGCTAAAGGTACCTATGAATTGCAAACAAAGATAATACATGCGTTTTTTGACTAATCTCTACCTGCTACAATTATCACTATCTCCCACAACCAGCAGCCAAACCCTATATTATTCGAAGGAAAAATTTATTAACATAATTACCATTACTTAATATATATATATATATATATATATATATTATTTTATTTTTATTTATTTATTTATTTTATTTTATTTAGTTATTTATTTTTTCGTTTCCCTATTCAGGAAATTCACAGTCACCATATTTACTTGTTTTCAAAAATTTTACATTCTTTTATATCTATAAGAAGAAAGTATTGGATTCGTAAAAATTTTCGACCTCCAGTTTTCAATGGATTTACACGTTTAAGATGTCCTGAACACGATTTAATTATTTTTTGAAAATGTTTGTATGCGTGTGTGTGGCATGAATTTTGTAGGCGCTGTATTTACGAACCAATGAACGAAATTTAGTCAAATTTGGTATTTAATTGGACCTTGATCTAAACTTATGCTTATTAAAAATTACCAATCGCACAACAAGTGGTACTGTCATCCCATTTTTTCATAATTTTTAGTATGGCTGTATAGGACAAAATCTCATATAAAGGTATATAGTAAGAGCTATTTTTAATAAATGGTTATAAAACTAAATGAATTATTGATAATAATAGTAGTAGTAGTAAACTAGGAGAAAAATATTGCGGATGTATAGGAAAATTAAGCTACTTACCTTTATCTTAATTAAGTAATGAAAATTAAAATATTTTAAATGTTTCAGTTCCTTCAAGTGTTTAAAATATTCGCACCGCATATGTATCATAATATTATTTGAAGAAAAAATTAAATTACTACTATTAATCAGTTTTATCTTAATTAAGTCTGATGTTATCTTAGCTTGTAAACTTTTGTCTGCGTGAAAATTAAAATATTTTAAATGTTTCAGTTCCTTCAAGTGTTTAAAATATTCGCACCGCTTATTATCATAATATCATTTGAAGAGAAAATTAAATTACTACTATTAATCAGTTTTATCTTAATTAAGTCTGATGTTATCTTAGCTTGTAAACTTTTGTCTGCGTGAAAATTAAAATATTTTAAATGTATCAGTTCCTTCAAGTGTTTAAAATATTCGCACCGCATACGTTTCCTAATATTATTTGAAGAGAAAATTAAATTATTACTATTAATTACTTTTATCTTAATTAAGCATACTGTTATCTTAGCTTAACTTTTATCTGCGTGAAAATTAAAATATTTTAAATATATCAGTTCCTTCAAGTGTTTAAAATATTTGTACCGTATATATACCATAATATTATTTGAAGAGACACTAAAATTATTACTATTAATTACTTTTATCTTAGTTAAGTCTGCTGTTATCTTAGCTTGTAAACTTTTGTCTGCGTGAAAATTAAAATATTTTAAATGCATCAGTTCCTTCAAGTGTTTAAAATATTCGCATCGCATATGTATCATAACATTATTTGAAGAGAAAATTAAATTATTATTATTAATTACTTTTATCTTAATTAAACATGCTGTTATCTTAGCTTGAAAAGTCTTGTCTGCGTGAAAATTAAAATATTTTAAATATATCACTTCCTTCAGTTCTTTAAAATATTCACGTTGCATATGTATCATAAAATTATTTGAAAAAAAAATGAAATTACTACTATTAATTACCTTTATCTTAATTAAGCATAGTGTTATCTTAGTTTGTGAACTTTTTTTTGCGTGAAAGTTAAAATATTTTAAATGTATAAGTTCCTTTAATTGTTTAAAATTTTCACGCTGTATATATGTCAGAAAGTTATTTGAAAAGAAAATTAAATTATTACTGTTAATTATCTTTACCTTAATTAAACGTAGTGTTATCGTAATTATTCAAAATGTAATAGAGCATACAATACTATAGTGATGTATTCGCCTATTCTTTTTTCAGGAATCTAAACAGAATAAAAATATTTGTTTCTCAATAACTAAAAATTATTTTAAGAATGCGACGTGTACTTAATTAAATACGTGACAATTTAAAGAATTGTTTGATTAATTTAATTCTTCGCGTATTTGCAGTCCTTTATTATTTCGTAACATACGGACCTTATTTACACGGCTTTACTAGATGAATGTTGCGAATTTGGAGATGTGGAATGTAGATAATTTGATAAAATTGAATTAACTCAGTGTTAAATCGTGTGTTGAATATCAATCTTCATTTGAAATTAAAATCTAAGTGACAATGTGTTGTGTTTCTTCTTTGTGGTAGTGTTGCCAAATTTTAAGGAGTTTTATATTCAATATTCATCGCTAATCTTTAATTGCAGTATTTGTCTAATTGTGTATGTTTGTCTAATATACAAGCGAAGTCATGACGTCGTTGGCCGCCCGTGGGTCCAGGTAAAAGACTCCCTATGTTAATTGTTCCTTGAATTTTTTGTAAAAAATTATTAAAAATTAAGGGAAATTATCTCCCAATTTTAGTCCCAATATCTGGGTATAATTATATATAAGTTACTGTCTACTGTGTTAGATTGAAATATTTTTGCTGTAAAATTGATAAAATTTGGATTTTAAATTTCAAAACTCTAGAAAAAAAATGGCTAACTTGCGTATTCGATTGAAAACATAAACATTTCATTTCAAAGGATGATATTGACACAATAAATATCCAACTAATATACTAATTAAAAGGAAAATGGTAAATATTCTATCATAATTAGACGTCGTCAAATTTGTTTTCAAAGGTCTACATTAAGTATCTGATATAAGATACTAATATATTGCAGCGGAATAGATTTCGTATTCGTCATCCTTGGCGGAAAAAAAAATATCGCCAAATTATGTAGTGAACATATTTAATTCCTTTCAAAAATCATGGTTATTTTAACAACTTATATTAAGAGAGCAATGAATATTATGAAACAATATTTCGTATATTACTAAAATATACATTTGACATGTATATTTTCGTATTACGTTTTTGATCGCCAAATACAAAAAACGCCATGAACGCCATGATAGAGTTTTGAAATTTGAAATTAAAATTTTGTCAATTTGACAGCAAAATAACTTAACCTGACACATGTGCACAATAGCTAATTTGTAATTATATACAAATATAGAGATTAAAATCGGGAAAAAATTGTCCTCAATTTTTATTTTATTTTATTTTATTTTATTTTATTTTACAAAAAATCTAATGGATGATTATCATATGAAATCTTTTACTTGTCCCCAACGACGGTCAGTGGCGTCACACTTCGCTTGCGTATAGACTGTCATACATACCAAACAACATTTTTCAAAATTAGTGGTATTTATTAATTTAAAAAGTTTGTACGAGTTGGCAACTCTGTCTTGTGGCATTAAACATAGATTAATTTATATGAATTGCTTGGTTTATTGTTGGAAGAACAAGGTTTAGTCTAATTGACTTAACTTTTGTATGTTTCGTTTTTTTTCTTTCTTCTATACAAGTAAGAAGAAAACGTGAAAGCTATATCTCAGCTTTTATAACGTGTAAATGCACCAAATTTGATAGATGCGATAAATAGTATGAAAATTTAAGCTGGTTCAATTTGTTTGTATATCAAACGATGGGTGGCGTTGTTGTTATTTAGTTTATGCGATTTTTTAGATTTATATCTCAACATCTTTTGTATAAAACTGCACTAAATTGCACAGGGAAAACCTTTATTATTAGGATCTATGTTAATTAAATTTTTATGCATATTTACCGGTATGTGGCACTGTTTATTTATATATATATATATATATATATATAATGACCAAAGCATTTTATTTTCGACTATTTTTAAAAATTAATTCAAGTTAATTCTAAGGTTGTCATAAAAATTTCTAAATAATATACTATTATAGCTTATATTTGATTGAGCTCAAATACAGTGAGTATATTGTACATCAAACTGTATAAATTTTCATTATTGTAGGACTTACAGTTCCTTTACAGGGACACAGAGAAAACTTCCTACGCTTTACCGCATATATGAACTCAAAATTTTTTAAATGAACTTATTATTGAAGCACCTCTAAATAGTATATGCTTAATTAAGCTCAAATTGACTTGGATCATCGCACATCGTCACACAATCTATATAGATTTTTATGAGTCGTATACAAGAATATAAAGAAATTTCTAGTTTATAAACAACAGTTCAGTTTTTTTTTTTTCTTTTCAAAAATAGATTTATTTGACAAACATTTTTGTGTGGAGGAGTTAATATTGCAGTTACATTCATGAACTATTTAATTCAGTTAGTAACTTTTTTAATTTATTTCAATTTACAATTAAAATTGCCACCCACATAACTCTTTCAATTTTATTTGATTAACTTGGAGGGACCCTGTATTTTATTCTTAAATTACGTTCCCACTTAACAGTGAACTTGAATTTAGCATCTAAAAATAAATGTTTACCATAACTTAGCATGTATTCCAAGCCAGTTCCATGCATAGCACTTACATGTTAGGATTTTTTTATATAACCCTGCAAACGAAGGATAACGATTTTTCATTCACATTCTATGTAAAACATGTACTTTGTGCAGATAAAAAATACATGTCAATTTCATAAGTTTTAAGAACAGTATAAAGACGTTAAACTGCGTCTACAAAAAATTTAGTCCGTAGACGTAATAAATTTAAATACTTTTGTATCTCCCTGTATTTATGCAATCAGAATAAAAATTTTCAAGCAGCATCTTCCTTTCCAATATGATATTGATTAAAAATAACGAGTTTGGAATTCCTCTTAATACTTTTCTTGAGTTATGATGATAACAAACTTACAGATACTAACAGCTAAATATCTTATTTTTGAAATCAGGATACCTCAAAACATGTAAATGTTGCAAAAATTCATTTTTTAAATATTTGACCCGAAAACAGTATACTTTCTTTACCATGCATGAGTAAGAGAAAATAAAAATATGTGTATTATTATAGTTAAAAAACGCAATGCAAAAAAATATTTATTTCGTAAACCTCTTATGCTTTACTCGTCTACATAATTTTCTAACTATAGATACTGTTTAAAAGTATTTCAAATGAAATTTAAATTTCCCTACTTGAATGTTTATAATCTTTTCCATAAAACTCATTTTAATTAAATAAGTTAATTAAAAAGATTTCAAAGTTAATTAAATGCGTATCTTGTTATAATACCATAATCTGTTTCGTATCGTACTTCAAATTATGTTATCTATTCAAAAGTTTGAAAAATTAATTTACTATTAAACTAATTAGAACTTACATGTAAAGTCTTTTGCAAAAGTATAGATGAATAAATTAGCTAATAAAATATTTTGACATACTTTAAGTTAAAAGTGATTTAAATAGTTAGACTGTAACATAAATTTTTATTGAAATTGTAATATGTTTGAAAGAAAATTGAATGAGACATTTTTAAATTTTGAAAGCAGTCATACGTTTTTTATAGTGAAATATTTCTTAAATTGTCAGGCGGAACTAATAAGTTCTTAAAGTGAGGCATGTGTGATGGAAATGAAAAACTATGGTGGAATGGGAATTTTTCAAGAATAAAGATTAAATTTTTAAAGACGTTTATAATTTTAAATTTAAAGGTTTCCACATCTTTAAAATTTTAAAAATTAATAATGTAGCTGAATTGGATACTTAAACTTTGGTTTATAGCGTATCCATTATTTAAAGATTTAAAAAATAAAAAATAAATAAAAATAAATAGAATATGCATTTGAAACTGTTATTACATAAACTGTCTGTTCATAAATTCAGTGAGAGGGTGTTATAAATTTGCAGTCTTCTTTATCTGTTTGTGTCTTTGCATGCGTGTCTGTTTTTCCCCCCTTCCAAACGGATGCACCACTTTTAATTTGTTTTAATTTGTTTATTATTATTATTAGAACGCCGGTTTAAGCCATTAGCGCCCATTGTCCTCATTTGAGGACATCTAATAATATGGCACGTATATATTTTGTGGTTTCTTGGAATGATTTCTGCTTTTTAGTGAGAGTTTACAGCGTCATTCTGAATGATCCTGAAAGTTTTATGTCCCTACTATTAATTATTATTTCATAATTTGGATAGTCCTTTTATGATTTTTCATTCGTCGCACATATATTTGCTTTTTGCGCAGGTGTACTAATTTAAATGAAATTGAATAGTGATATGTATTATAATACTTTACTTTCGAGATCTTTGTCAACATATAATAGGAAATTAATCTGTTATCTCAAAGTTTTTTTTATCTCGAAGTCTTCTCTCTAGAACACTAAATGTCAATAAATGAGGATAGGCTTTAAATTTAAAACTATCAGAAGAATTGTTTAAGTTAATATATTTTACTGCAAGTTATCTATATTAATTTAGAAGTGAAATAATCAGCTAATAATATTTTGCAAAATTAATTCGGGCGTTAACGGGTTAATCGGGATAACTCTCAGATATGTTTTATAAAAATCTTTTTTGATAGCTTTCTAAGTTACTTAAAATGAGATTTTTAGGCCTAATTTGTATTATATTTTTATAATTTGCAATCTTACCTACCAACTGATTTCAGACAACAAGTTACGTATAGTTTCTGTATTGGGAGTAATTTTTTCCGCATTTTCAATTCACGTTTAAAAAAAAAAAAAAAAATCGTTATAAATAATGATTATAAGCTCACTTTTTCAAAAATCTCTTACTTTGGTTGAAAATTATAAATTTTAGGAAGAAAATATTAAATTAAATTAAAGTTCTGCTTTGGTTGAATTGATTGAGTTTTTTTTTTTTTTTTTTTTTTTTTTTTTTTTTGTTATATAAGATGTCCTTTATTCAATGTTTTTTTTTTTTCTTCTTAAATGTTGGCTTTACAGTTGTATAATTTACTTATATTTAGAAACAACATTATTAATTTAGTTAATTACTTTTTTTTTGCTAGAAATAGGATTCAGTGTTTATCACGTGAAACAAAGCATTAGCATTAGTTACAATTTTATCTGAATTTTAACACCTAGCAATCAAAATTACTTTACGGAAAGTGATTAAAAAATATAGGTAAATGTAACACCCCATATTTTAAAAGTGCATATTTATTTTAAATAAATTTATTTTATGCTTTTTATACATCTGAGTTTAATATTTTAGTTATTGTTTAAATTTGTAAAATAATTAGTAATAAATATGTAAATCGCCTTAAAATCTTATTTATTTTCTGTTATGATAAAATTTATTCTCAAATTATTTCCGTACAAAAAAATAGGGCTATACATTTTTAGTTTTATAATTCAAGGCTTAAAAAGAACGTATTATTTATTTGCTTGCAATTTTTTTATACACGCATTACTATAATTTTCTTATACTATTAAAATGTTATTTTATTACTTTATTACGTATGATTTAAACTGAGTACTTGGCGGAAAAGCTAAACACGGTTCTGTTCGTACACGGCAATATCGTTGCTAGCGAACTTATCGCCAAACAGCGCTAAATCGCGTAAAATGCTTAATTTTGATATTTTTTTGTGATCGCTGTAATTAATTTCAACCGATAATTTTTCCACTTTCTGGTGTTTTATAAAGAGTAGAATCACTTTTTTTTTTTTTTTTTTTTTCCAATATTTTTTGAAAACGACACCTTTTGAATGTTTCCTTGTAAGATACAAACAATATCCTTGAAATTAGTTTTGAACATCGCACACATTTTAAACCTGTTGTTTTCTAGATATTTCTTATTTAATATTTATATACAATCCAATTATTCATACTGTAGGACAAAATATAATAAATTGAAAATGTTTCCTGGGCACTTTGTTACCTGTAGAAAAGAATTCAAACTAATAAATATACATATAATATGATTACTATACTATTACTATGATACTAATAATATGATTACTATTCAGATGACATACTTGCTGTGGAATCTTCAGAAATAAAAGTATTAGTTACCAGAAATATAAGTTTTACTTTTTAGGTGAAACTTGGCACCTTTAACGGCACACACGTTTCATATGAAAGGTTATATTTCCATTTAGTATTTTTAAATTGAACTATATTAGGTTTGTCCAATATAATATATATATATATCCAGGCAACAATTCTTTATAGTTCTTGATACTTTTTTTGCCGTTTTGAAATTTTTAAATTTTGTTTTCTCAGTTTACGTTTTTTTTTACGAATTCATAATCTTTAAAATGATTATATCTTCTACGGATATTCAAGAAAAGGCTTCATACTTTTGTTGGGTGTTTAATAGAACGTACTTAAAATAATTTGGAATGGGGTTTTGTATTTATTAATTAGTTTTAGCGAAAAAAAAATTAAAAAATGCATGTCTAGATAAAACTTCTGAAAAAAAAAAGGATAGTTTTTGTTGTATTTTTTAATTTTAATATTTTTTCTCATAAAGATATTGCAAAATGCATCCCTAATTCTTTTAGTAGGTTCTACTAACCAGTGTTGGGCATAATTGATTGAAAAGTAATTGAATTACAATTGGATTACAATAAAATTACAATTATATTTATTTTACTGCCAATCAATTACTTGTTAATCGATTGACAGTAAAATAATTACTATTGTAATTTAATTGTAATTCAATTGTAATTCATTTGTATTTCAATTACTTTTTAATCAATTATGGCCAACACTGCTACTTACCATCCAAAAAAAACTTAAATCTTGTCTTTAATATCTGTAGAAGCATAGCCTCCTAAACTACATGCCTTCCGCGTGGCTCGGAAACTTGGCAACAGTTCTGCGGTAGACAGCGCCACCTGGTACAGATTGCGCGACTTTTTATTCAACTGTCTCTAATAATTTTAAGAAGTGATATATGATATATATAATCGACGTTTCTTCGATTCTATTCGCCTTTTATGTATATCAAATCCCACTTTTGAAAATTTTTTGTAGCTGTTGAATAAAAAAGTCGTGCAATCTGTACCAGGTGGCGCTGTCTGCCGCTTGAACTGTTGCCATATTTCCGAGCCACGCGGCAGGCACCTAGTTTAGGTTGGTTGGTTGGTTGGGTTTAACGTCGCACTAATGCTGCGCAGGTGGGCAATTGGCGACGGTCTGGGACACATCCCTAGAAGTGGTCCGGAGACATGCCATCACAATTTTGATCCTCCAAGGAAGGAAGGGCTCTCCCGCTTCGGTGACCCCCAGAGGTATAATTTTTGATGGGAACATGGAGGACATTGCGGCCACGACAGATTTTACGTGCACCAGCCACCATTAGTGTACACGACGGTCTTTGGCCGGCTCGAGTACCGAACCCGCAATCTTCCAATTACGAGGCCGGTGCTCTACCGACTGGGCTACCGCGGCCCCATCTAGTTTAGGAGGCTATGGTAGAAGTTTTAGCATTTTAAAGATCAATGAATTCGTTAAAAAATTCAAACTAAGTAAGCGCAAGTTAAAGATTTCAAATCTGTAAAAAATGCGTCAAAAACTATAGGAATTGTTGACTGAGTATATATTTTATTTAATAAATCTAATGTAGTTCAATTTATAAATATTAAGTGGAAATATAAGCTTTTATATGAAACCTATTTCAGAGGTTACATCAAAGGTGCCAAGTCCCCTTGAAGAGATGGCGGACGTTGAAAATCGTTTTCTGAAATTATTGTATTATAAATGTAGAATTTTATATAGGATAGGTGCTCCAGTGATTTACATGCTCCAGTAATTGACATCTACCCGAAATAATTAATAAATAAGAAAAATAATAAAATCATATATTTTACATATAAGAATTTTAACATTTTATGTCAGACACTGGAGCATAGGGTGCTAATAACTGGTAAAATGAATAACTAGCAGTGTCAAACACTGGGACATAGGGTGTCAATTGCTGATAAAAGAAAAAACTGGCAGTGTCAATTACTGGAACACTGAGTGGGTGTCAAATAAATTTCATAAAAAAAAAAAAATTGTTATCAAATGTATATATTTTAACATATATGTGGTTCTGAATGTCTTTCATACCACATGTACTAACTTAAGATTTCTCAAAATATTTTCTGATGACTAGAACATTAAAAACATCAGAGATTGCTCTAAAAGTGTCAATCACTGGTGTACTTACCATATATATGTGTACATTGAAATATATAAATATTAAATACATTAAATTTTCTCAAAAATTATTAAAATTCAAATTCAAAACGTTTTTTTTTTATTTTAAAATACCCCATGAGACTGAGTTTTTAAATTTTTCTCTTGATTTTACATTATTATAGTTTATCAATATGTTTTAAACATATTTGTGCATTATTTTGGAGGATTGATTGATAAATTAACTTTTTAAAATATATTTTTAATGTATGAATATTAAAAGTTGGCATGAAATTTCAGCATTTTGAACATTTTAAATATTTCTTTAACTAACTTATCAACCAATTCACAAAGTAATGCACAAATATCTTTAGAGTATATTGATAAACTACAATAATGTAAAATTGAGAGAAAATTTTAAAAACTTAATCGCATGGAATATGTTAAAAATTTTCAAAAATTAAAAATCATTATTAGATTTTTACATTTTAACAGTCTTTAATAAATTTTAATGTATTTCTTAATGATACATTTCAATGTACATGTACGCAAACTTTCATAACTTCTAAGACAGTAATTTCAAAGAATGGTTTTCAATGTTCACCATCCCCTTAAATTAAATAGAAAGAATTTAATTACGTTCTATTTATTTTTTATGTGAAAGATCATTTAGAAAGTCAAATTAATGTATGTTATTAAATCTGGTAGTTTATTTAAAAATATTTTTGTTGTTTTCAAAGAAATACTTTATGATTCTAACATATTTCTTAAATTTAGAACACTGTAGTTTCACTATTGTTTTTCGCACAATTTTTATGAATGTATTTTGTGTTTTCTATACACGTGACACAATTGCTTTATTCATACAAATTTGTTAAAGAATTGGAAATTTGTATAATAAAATTTTTTCTTATTTTCCCATGTAAAAATGCATTTTTAGTTATTTCTATCGAAAAAATAGTAATATCCATTTTCAGCCTGATTGTTTAACAAAATACGATTTAAAAAAATATATATATTTACTTGTTTTCGTTTTTTATATAGCTATGACTTAAATTTCAGAAATGTTTTATTATTTTTTAATGACTGCTGGAAAGATATTATATAAAATTAAATTTAAAAAGATAACAAAAAAAAAAAAAAAAAAAAAAAAAAAGATGGAAGTAAAATAATAATAATAATAATATATCGTTTATATTTTTAACTTTTTTCCCAAATGTAACTTACTAAGTCTGTCTTACTTAATAAGCACTTCGCATACTGTTTCATACACGCTCCTAAGATGAAATAACATTAAAACAAAACAAAAATACAAAGGTAAAAATATGCTTGAAATAATTTTTGACTCCGTAAGCACGTTTTAAACTCATTATTTTCAGTTTTCTTTATTAATATTTATAACTCATTTATTTTATTTGAATTGTAAGGCGAAATATACTGAGAAAAGAAACTCTTTTTTTAGAAAATGGGTTACGTGTAGCAAAAAAATACAAACTGATAACAATTTCTAATTCTTATTCAAATTGCTGTGACAATTTCCGAAATGCACGTATTGGTTAGACTAGAATTATAGGTTTCATTGTTGAAATCTCATCGAAGGAATTTGATGACGCTCGACCTATTTTCCAAGGGAACTATAGATTAGAAAATAGAGTTAATATCTGTTATTAAATCCAACTTACTGTATGAAAAAAATTTGTTGCTTTAGTGCACATACTCACTGTTGCTTGTAATTTCTAGCAATCTATGTAAATATAACGCACCATAATTTAGCAACTCATAAAAAAAAAAAAAAAAAAAAAAAAAATTAACGTATTTTATATTTTCTGTACATCTATCTTTTTTTTTTTTTTTTTTTTTTTTTTTTTTTGTACCTTTACACACACTGTTAAAAATTTCAACAGAAAACTCTGTGTAATCTATTATATTAAGTCTTACAAAAAATTACAGAGAAAAATAAACGGAGATGTTTAAAAACTTATTTTATACATTCATTTTAATAACTGATATTAATTTAATTAATTATTGTAGCGAATATATTTCGGACTTTGAATGCTTTTTTTTTTAAGTAGAAACAGTCATTTTTAATTTTAATTAAAAAATTAAATAATAAAATTACGTAAAACTACAGAATAAAGATTGAGAATCTCGATTGTCCACTTTTAACTAAGAATTACTGTAAATTTACAGACTCTGGATAAATATTTACATTAAATTTACAGAAATTTTTAACAGTGCATAAATTTGTTAAACAATTAGAAATTTGCATACTATTATTCTCAAAGTTTTACCCATTTTTGTATTGTGTTCAAATGCATTTTTGTATTAATGCCATAAAAAAATCTATATGCATTTTTAGTTTGACAAATTACAAACAATATTTTAATACATAATTGTTTATTTATTTTTTTACGTTATTTGTATAACTGTAATTAAATTAAAGTAATGTTTTGATAATACTCAGTGACTTCTGTAAAGATACAGTAGCTGAAAATTTTAAAAGGTTCAAAACAAAAATAGTTTTTCTTTTTAACTTTTCCCCAAATGAAAATTAACTTTGTCTTATTTAATGAGGATTTGGCATGTTTTATACATTCCCACGATGACATGAAATTAATGAAACAAAAATATTCTTAAAATTATTTTTGAACCAGTCATACCTATTACTTTAAACCTTTTATTTTCAGAGGTTTCCTTGTTTAAAATTTATGAACAAGAAAATATTATTTTGTTTATATTTATATAGTTGTTGTTTGTGTGTGTGATGTAATATTCAGAACACAAATATTTTCTAGAAAATGGGTTGCGGGTAGCAAAGAGTCCAAACTGAAAGTAAAATATATTTAGGTATATTCATGGTAAATATAATCTTAGTTACAGACATTTCCGTTTCCACCACAATTTTCTAACTATAATCATTATCCTATTTAATCACAAAATTCTGCAGTAAACATAAGATAAAGATTTGTGTAAGGTAATAGTGGTAACATAAAACATGTACATCTCAATCTTTTGAGTGTCTGGTACACTCAGAGAAATTTCTATTGAATCAAGAAACGTTTGGCGTGCACAACAAAAATTTCTGTTTAAATGTGTTCCAGTAGAAATTTTCTTTAGATTAACAAAATAGTTTCTGTTGCCATTCTTACAAAAATATTTTGTTTCACTTAAAATTGGTTTTTCTTATAAATATACAAAATTATTTTGAAGTTAAACAAAATATTTTGTTAATATAAGCAAATACAGAGGAATTTTGTTGAAATTTTGTTAATTTGTTACCAATATATCTTGTGCTGTAGAAACAAAACTGAATCTTTACTTCTAATAAAAATTTGCTTTAAAAAAAAAAAAAAAAATTATTGTTTAAAATAAATTTTTGAATTGAGAAAAATTTGATAAACAAAAACTTCTGTTTAAATAAGTTCCAATAGAAAGTTTGGTTAGATTAACAACATTATTTGTATTGCCATTCTAACAAAAGTATCTTGTTTTTCTTACAAAAAATTGTTTTTTTTCCTGACAAATATAAAAAACTATTCTAAAGTAAAACAAAATATTTTGTTAGTATAAGCAAATACAAAGACATTTTGTTAAAATTTTCTAAATTTGTTCCTAATATGTTTTGTGTTGTAGTAACAAAACTAACTTTTTACTTCTAACAAAAATTTGGTTCAAAACAAAATCAAAGTTTAAAACAAGTTGTTGAATTAAGAAAAACTTGATGTGCACAACAGAGATTTTAGTTAGATTAACCAAACAATTTTTATTGCTTTTCTAACATTTTTTTTTTCTTCCTTGCAAAAAACTGATTTTTCTTTACAAATAAAAAAAAATATTGTAAAATTAAACGAAATAATTTGTTAATATGAGCAATTACAAAAATATTTTGTTAAAGTTTTGTAAATTTGTTTATAATATGTTTTGTGTTGTAGTAATAAAACTGACTTTTTACATCTAATAAAAATTTGGTTTAAAACAAAATCAAAATTTAAAACAAATTGTTAAGTCAAGAAAAGTTTGGTATGCACAATAAAAATTTCTGTTTAATGTGTTCTAATAGATGTGTTTTGGTCAGATTAACAAAATTAAAATTTTTGTTGCATTTCTAACAAAAATATTTTGCTTTTTCTTACAAAAAAAATTTTTTTTAGTTACAAATATACAATTATTCTTGTAAAATTAAACGAAATGTTTTGTTAATATAAGCAAATACAAAAACATTTTGTTAAAATTTTGTAAATTTGTTGATAATATGTTTTGTGTTGTAATACAATTTTTTTTTTTTTTCTAACAAAAATTTGGTTCAAAGCAAATTGTTGAACGAAGAAAAATTTGTAGTGCACAACAAAAAATTTCTATTTAAATGAGTTTCAATAGAAATTTTATTCAGATTAACAAAATAGTTTTTGTTGCAGTTCTAATATGTTGAATTATTTAAATTATTTTAACCCTGGTTAATCCTGATTATCAGTTTTATTATGATACTTGGTTAATTCTATAAAGATACTGTAACTGAAATTTTAAAAAGTCAGAAAAGAATAACACCTTTTACCTTTACACCTTTTACCGAGTACTTTTTTAATTGTTTCTCCTTAAATAATCTGTCTTATCTAATAATATTTTGCATCTTCCATACTCTCCTAAAATTATACTAAAATTAAAGAAACAAAACTAAACTTGAAATTATTTTTGATGTCCTCGCATATATTTTAAACTTGTTATTTTCATATTTTATTCTTCTTTATATGTATCATTCTTCTTTTATATTTATAATCCAATTATTTCGTCAAACGTGTAGGGTAAAAGATAATTGAATATGATAAGTATATAAGTATTTTCTGATTCTACTTTCGATATTTTTTAGACGCAGTTTAAAGCTGGTTCTTTCTCGTAACAATAAAAAATCCATATCATTCATATCTGACGCCAAGAATGAAAGCAGTTCTAATCATGTATAAAAATACAACATGCTTTAAATTTGCAACTTTAAAAAAAAAAAAAAAAAAAAAAAAAAAAAAAAAAAAATCCTTTATTTTTATTTATGTAATATAAATACTTTATTTAACTTTTTACACGTGAATTTATCAAACAATTAGTAAAATGCATAAATTTATCTTCTTAAAGTTTTATTCATTTTCGATTATGAGCATATGTATTATTAAAATATTGTCACCGTAAACTAATGATATGCATTTACAATTTCATATTTTTACAAATAAGGTTTGAAAAGCGTATTGAATATTTATGTTATTTAAACTATGATTTAAATTTCACAAATTTTATAATGATAATTTGTCCCTTCTATGAAGATAATCATAACTTGAAATGTCAAAAGTAATAATAGTAATAATAATAATAATAATAATAATAATAATAAATAGTGTTGCTTTTTAACTTCCTCCTAAATGAAGCTGTCTTACTTAATAAGTGATTTGCCAGCCTCATACACTCCTAATATGGCGTAAATTTCAAGAAACTAAAATGTGCTTAAAATTATTTTTTAATTCCATGCAAATTTTTAAAAGTTATTTTCAGAGATTTTCATGTTAAATATATACATAATCTAATTTTTTTCATAGTATAAAGGAAAGTATAACTGAACAAAAATGCTTCCTAGAAAATGGCTTACGTATATTTTATATTCGCTATACATAAATACATTTATGGTACAAAAAAAATATATTTACAAACATATATATACAAAAATATATTTATGATACCATAAATTATTTATTTGTACCTTTACCCACACACTTGTTAAACAATCGGAAATATGTATGTATATATACCGGGTGATTCAAAATAGATGTTACAGCAATTATCTCGTAAACTAAGAAAGATAGAAACATACATCCAATTACAAAATTAGAGCAAATTAAGAGTAGATTTCAGATATGGCATTTCTTTTGTCAAAGGGGCTGTATACATATTAAATACGAAATTTAATTTTTATACGGCCCCTCCTATCACGTGACTTATATTTAGAAAAATATTCCCCTCGCTCTAACAAGCAAAATAAAAAAAAAAATCATTTATCTAAGTCAAAATCTCGCCGAGTTATTTCAATTTGAAAATTATGACTTACACCACTTTTTCTTCAATTTTGGCATCTATTTTTCGACGCCAAGTGGCTCACTTTAGGGGGTTATCTATGAGATGAGAAAAATTAAAAAAAGATCCTTTATTTTAAAATAGCAATTAAAACCGTTCAAACACGTGAAATCAACAGTTTTAAGAATTTAATGCAAATTTACATCATTTCGTATTGTTAAAAAATTTAATAGTTAAATTTCATAGGGGTCACCTGCAAATTAAAACACGTTAAGAGAGGGAAAAAACTAAAAGACTAGCAAAACCGTGTGAAATTTTCGCACTTTATTTTTACCACTTTCCATCATGGTTGATAAATTTAATGACCTCGGCTCTTTAACAATTCCAGCAAGATTGAAAAGTGTTAATGACTTCGATCTGTCTGTCTGTCCATCCGTCTTTCTGTGTGCCTGCGCTCTAACTCCCGTGAATATTCATAGAATTTTCTGAAACTGATATATGTTATTTGAGTTCACTATCGGATGTTCCTTATTGAAAATGGAGTGAATACCTCTTCTAGGTTGTGCACAGGGACACCCGAAAGTATTCCAAAGCATTGTGTTCTATGAGAGGTATTTTTATAAACCATATTTTAATACCTTTAATTTATGCATATATTAATAAAATTGAAATACATTATTATAGTTTTATATCGGATATTTTGTATAGAAAATGGCGTAAACACCATCACTGGTGGGACACCCGAAAATATTCCTAAGCATTGCGTTCTATGTGAAGATATTTCTATAAACCAAAATTTAATTACTTTGCATAAATCTTAATGAAATTGAAATATGTTATTCATATGCACAAAAGAATGCTTTCTATACTGTACAGTACGATTAGCATTAGATTTACAGGGCACACAAATTTATTCAGTTACGTTAAGGGTTATTATTGAACATTTGCTGGAATTGCATTTTCGTTTACATTAAACATTTTCTAACAATTTTTAACTGTGAATAAGATTTCAATTTGCATTTTTTTTTCTTTTTTTTTTTTTTTTTTTTTTTTTTTGTCCATCTGTCCGTCTGCCTGCCCCCAGCGTCTGTATTTCAGAAATTTTCAGAAATGATATATGTTATTCAGGTTTACTATATGATATTCCCTATTTAAAGTGGCATTAATTAATTCTCTACAATTGGTTTCTGTACAGGAACGCACAAAAAATGCCAATGTATTGCGTTTTGGGACAGGTATTCTTATAAATTACATTTAAATAACTTTATACTGTAAAAGTCATAAGGATATTCATATTTATTGTTAATATTGTAAAATAATGTTTTGTATAGAATATGATATGGTATAGATGTATAATTCTATGTCGGGGGGGGGGGGGTGTTACCGCCCTTCTCAACCCCCGTTTAATTATAGTGCCTATACTTATCAAAACAAAAATCAAGTCTGTTATCAAATTCCTTGAAAGTTGCAAACCTTCATGAACTTTTCAAGTGGCAACTAGATATTAAATCCAAAATACCAAATTCGCATTTCCTGTAGTTATTACTTACTCATACCCATAAGGTAGAGAAAGTGTTGTTTAGGGGGCCAAATTTTCGAAAGTGAGTTTTTGTTATATTTAGACGTTTTGAGGTCCCTTGAATATGAAAATCGTGTTTTTAGCGGTTGGTCTGTGTGTGTGTGTGTGTGTGTGTGTGTCTTTTATCAGTTTATCTCAAGAACAAATAGCAGCAGATATTCCAAACTTGGTATTCTAAATATGTATCATATTGGGATGCTACACTAAGCTTTTCATTGAGATGAAGCAAATGGTTCGTGTACTGGGACACTCAAGAAAATACAAATACATTACGTCTATGGGGAAAATTGCAGGTAAGTAGAGTTGAACACCTATAGACTGCACTAACCAAATAAAATGAATATATATTTTTTATATGCATAAAAACATGCCTCATGTAGAATATAGCAGGGAAATCATTCACTGTTCATTTACAGGGCTACACAAAATAACTAGATTATAATGTGACAATAGTTGAAAATTGATGGAAGTGCATTTTAGGTTGTGCCGTATATTATTACTATAGGTTTATATTTAGGTGCACTTTGTGGTTTGTACATATTCTTCAAAAGATATACAGTGTTGCAAATATTTAAGCTATAATATTCTTTCTTATTGTTAGTGAAAGTGCTTTACTATAATACTTTACCATGTCCAGGAAAGCTGCTCAGGAATGGAAATGAATTCCTCATAGACATATGATAAATAATGTATGTTTTTAAGCTAAATATGCATCGCTTCTGTTTTGTGTATTTACACGTTTTAAGGCTTCCTTATTACCAAAGCCAAGTTTTTTAAAGTTTGATTATTGCCTGCGTCGAATAATTTCAGGAGATTCCCCCCCTCACACAGAACTAATTATCATAAAAAACTCTTCCGAAGCCTAATTTGAATTATTTTAACATAGGTTTACATAACGGTACACTTTATGTTACCTCTTAATTTCCAATCTGTATTTATGGTATTAAATTTCAGGGTAAGAGAAAGTCGTGTGAGTGGAACACCAGATTATTTGTTGTTAAGTTATGCTGATAATTCATATATATACAGAGCAACGAATAAAAATTTACCTTTCGTATTCAGGAGGCCTCAAAATGTGATATTATACAGAAAAAAATCGCTCTCCAAAAGCTACTTTGTTTACAGTATGGGTATGAGAAATTAATTTTGCTGTGTCAGCAGTGTTCTTCGAAAAAAAAAAAAAAAAAAAAATGGAGCAAACACTTACACCAATTACATTTAATAATAATAATAATAAAAAAAAGTTACCTTAATTTTGGGCAGCCCTGTATATTGTCTATAAACTATATACACATGACTTTGTGTACGTAAATTTAGTGTTATATGTAAAACAAGTAACACAAAATGAAATGCACGTCCAGCATTTCCCAACTATATCTCCAATATATCGAAATACTCTGGGTAACCCTGTAAATGAATGATGAATGGTTGCTACACCAGAATCTACATAAAACATGCTTTTATGCGTATAAAAAATGTGTTCTTTTCATTTTGTTTAAGGCAGTCTATACATGTTACACTGTACATATGACAAAATTTCGCTCACAGACGTAATCTGTTTCAATTCTTTTGGATGACCCTGTAAACAAACAGTTGTCTGATCGTAACGAATACTTTAGTGTAGCACCGCAATATGATACGGATTTAGAATATCGAATTTAGATTTTCTGATACTATTTGTTCTTGAGATATTCTAATAACATACAGACACACACACACACACACACACACAGAGAGAGTGAGACCAACCGCTAAAAACATGATTTTTGAATTCAGAGGATCTGAAAATGTGCAAATATAACAAAAGCTAATTTTCGGAAATTTGACTCAAAAACAATGCTTTCTCTACACCGTGTATATGAGTAACAGAATGTATAAAAAAAGAAAAATGAATTTGAAAATTCCCTTTTAGTACATAAATTATTCATAAATTTTATTTGTTAAATTATCAATGAGTATTCTCTTGTGTATTCACTAGGGGAAAGTGAGACATAACAGGTTAAAATAGCCATCTTTCCCTGAATGATTTCTTTTTCTTTTTTTCTCCCCCGAACGTTGATCAACGTGTGCCTTATTACAAAAGCAATAGTAATTACAATTTCTCACTTTTGATACAACCCCTTAAGACTTGGCGAAAAATGCTAGAATTTTCAAATTGCAATAACTCAGCGAGATTTTGACTTAGAAAGATGATTTTTTTTTTATTTTGATTGTTAGAGCGAGGAGAATATTTTTCTAAATATAAGTCATATGATAGGAGGGGCCGTATAAAAATTAAATTTCGTATTTAATATGTATACAGCCCCTTGTACAAAAGAATGCCATATCTGAAATCTACTCTTAATTTGCACCAATTTTGTAATTGGAAGTTTGTTTCTATCTTTCTTAGTTTACGAAATAATCGCTGTAACATCTATTTTGAATCACCCGGTATATATATATCTTCTTAATGTTTCATTTATTTTCTTCTATGTTTCTGTCTGAAAATTGGAATATGTACTTTAAGTTGAATAATTTAACAAATAAGACTATGCTGCTTAGCGGCTTTTTTAAAATTATTATGATTCAAATTTTAAAAAGTCAAAAAGCAACACGCGTATATTTTTAATCTTTTCCCAAATAAAACTTGTTAATTCTGTCTTACTTAATGAAGATCCTACGTGTTTGTACAATAACAAAATTACTTAAAATTAAAGAAACAAAAATGGGCTTGATATTTTTAAACACTGCGCTCATATTTTAAACTTGGTATTTTCAAAGACTTTCTTGTTTAATATTTATAATCCAATCATTTTATTCGTAGCGCAGGGGGAAATGTAATGGAAGAAAAATGTTTTCTAGAAAATGGATTACATGTAACAAAATTCCAAATTGAAAATATTTATGACTCTCATTTAGATGATAAATTTCTGTGAGAGTCTCTGAGAGATAAGTATTGGTTAGACTAGAATTATAGGTTTCATTCGCAAAATCATCGCAAAAATCCTAGGCAGAGCTAGAATAGCAGACGTTTCATCTATTCTCTCTATCAAATATATTGCACGTATAGCTTATGTCCATTATTAAACCTGGTAGTTTATATATATATATATATATATATATATATATTTATATATACCTTTCTGTTGTTTTTATACAAATGTTTTCTAACGCTAATAATTTATGTGTATGTCATTTTCTAAATTTTAAAAATGCATAAGTATTTTTTACACACCTGAAATAAATGCTTTATTTGTAACTTAACTTTAAAAATAAATTTAAACTACTGAAAATGTATATATTTATTTTATTTAAGTTTTACTCACTTTTTATGTTACATTTTAATTATTTCCATCCCAAAATAGCTATGTAATACTATTTCAATTTAATAATTTATTAAATAAGATTTTAAAAGTACAGTCTGTAACAAAAGTGTCCGAACACTAGCAAAAATTCCTATGTGAAAAATGCATATTTCATACGGTTTTGTTAAATAAATTCTTGTCAAATCCTGTTCTTAGTCAGTGTAAGAAACATGATTCGATAAGGATTCATTTAACAAAACCGTATGAAGTGTACTTTTTTTACATAGGAATATTTTCTAGCGTTCGGACACTTTTGTAACCGACTGCACTTATTTTTGTATTTTTGTATTTAAATGAGATAATTATTTAACCCTGATTTAAATTGTAAGAATGTTATGATAATACCTAAGAACTTCTATAATGATATTATAAGTGAAATTTTAAAAAGATTAAAAAAAAAAAAATAGTTTATAGTTTTAACTTTTCTCTAAAAATATGTAATGTCTGTCTAATTTAATAACCATTTTGCATCTGCAGTACTCTCTCAAGTTGGCGTAAAATTGAAGAAACAAAAATATATATGCTGCAAATTATTTTTTAACTTGGCGCTCAAATTTTAAGCTTTTTGTTGTGAAAGTTAATTCAATTATTTTGTTCGAAAGAAATAGTGCCATATAATGGAGCAAAAATGTTTACTATAAAATGGATTACATGTATGTAGAATACAAATTGAAAAAGTATATTTATCATTTCTCGCCAAATATTAAATTTGTTGTGAAAATTTCATAAAAAAAAGTTTTTTTTTTTTTTTTTTTTTTTTGACTAGCATTATAGTTTTTATTTTTAAAGTCGTGCACATGGAATTTCATGAAGTTTTTATCTACTCTCTCTGTCGAAGATAGAATAGGGCATACCATTAATATCTGTTATTAAATCTAATCAAATATTTGAAATATTTTTATCGTGTACATGCAAATACTTTCTTAAAGTTCTAAATTTGTAAGTATGGAATATTTTATTCTTAAATAAGAGTATTTTTTAATTTTATGTCTAAAAAAAAAAAAAATCCTGAAATTTAAAAATTTTTGCTTTTGGTGTAATTATACATCAAGAAACTTCCCGAATTCTATATATAAAGATTTCGAGAGATTTCCTATATATATACATAAAGCTGTTATTTATGAATAAACGCATTTTATGACAGACATGGTCCAAGAAATTTCTTGATATGAAATGTATTTCGCAAAGCGTCATTTAGGTGAATTCATGATGATATATCTCGGCAAGGCACATTTCGCACGGCGGTTTCAGCCAGAATGGGTCGTGTCGTTTAAAGATTTTTTGAAAGGCTTACTATTATTATTATTATTATTGTTATTATTATTATTATTTTCAGCACATTGAAGGAAGTTTTGTAAGACGGCAATAATAAAATTAAATAAGTTAGCATATATAAATAGCTTACAATATTTGCCGAGAATAAGGATGTTTTGGATATAAAATACTTTGTATTTTTTTTTTTTTTCATTTCTTCTATAGCAAAATTTAAAAAATGGATAAATAAATAATTCAAAATTTCTTTTGATGTTCACCATTTATTTATTTATTTATTTATTTTTCAGAAAGTTTTATTTTTAAGCATTTTTATGATGTAAAATGAGTTGTTAAAGATTGGTTTGTGCTTTTTTTTCATATATTTTTGGAATGCTTCGGTTTATAAAATATACATTTTAATTCGTGTTTGAATATATTATTTGGAAAGATCAGAAAACTTTTATTTAGAATTGTGAACAATCTTTTAGTTTAGGTTATTTGCTACATTAATTATAGAAGGTTTCGTATAATATTTCATTTGGAATTAAATCAGTAATAAGCTAAACTACAAAATATCCTTTGATTTTTTCAGTAAGATTATAAAGATTCATGCATTTTATGAAACTGGGTACAAATAAATTCGCTTGATATAATATAAATTGAAATAACACCTTCTGCAATAATGGAATATGGATAAACAGTCTAGGTTTAAGAAGATAAACAGAAAAATTATAATCTAAAATAGATTTAAAAAAAAAAAACTTCTCGAACATCACACGAAGATGTATCTAATATATGGGTTATATTTATATATGACCATATACTGGTGAAGCATAAAAATTTTCTATACAAATAATAGTTTTTCACAGTAACACTACATTATTAAAAAAAAAAAAAGAAAAAAAAAAACCCTTTGTCGGGTTGGTTGGTTGGTTGGGTTTAACGTCGCACTAGTGGTAGGCAATGGACAATTGGCGACGGTCTGGGGCTTATACAGTCGGCAGCAAAAGTATCCGAGCATTAGCAAAAATTTCTATGTAAAAAAAGTACACTTAATACTGTTTTGTTAAATAAATCCTTGTTGTATCATGTTCTTAGACTGACTAAGAACAGGATTCGACAAGGATTTATGTAACTGTATTAAGTGTACTTTTTTTTACATAGAAATTTTTGCTAGTGCTCGGATACTTTTGCTGCCGCCTGTACCAAAGTACAGTCGGTAACAAAAGTCTCCGAACACTAGCAAAAATTCCTATATAAAAAATGTACACTTAATACAGTTTTGTAAAATAAATCCTTGTCTAATCCTGTTCTTAGTCAGTCTAAGAACATGATTCGACAAGGATTTATTTAACAAAACTGTATTAACTCTACTTTTTTTACATAGGAATTTTTGCTAGTGTTTGGAGACTTTTGTTACCGACTGTATGGTCCGGAGACATGCCATCACAATTTTAATCCTCCACGGAGGAAACCCGCTTTGGTGACCCCAGACTTCATCGGGAAAGCTGGGGTAACGAAGTTAGAATAGTGACTAAAATTAATCAGATAACTAAAGCTTTAGATAGAGAAGAGTTCAAAAATCTAACCACATCCGATAGTAAATTGTAAATGATTATTATTATTGCCTTTCATAATGATTGTCGTAATGTTTGTGTGCATTTATATATAAAATATATAATTCATCATTGTTATGACCTAATACTAGGAAGGAAGTTGGAATTAATCAATAAACAATTAGATATGGAAATGAAGCATTATACAACAAAAGATAGTGAAAAGGTTAATAAATGTAGAAAATTAATTTTGAAATTTCCCAAAATATTGCTATATCTTTATCAAGGGCTATTTCAGCTGCAAGTTACTAAAAAGTGAGTTGTTTCTGAGGCAGTGTTAAATGAGTTCATATAAAATATCTGTCCCTGCCCCCAAGTTCAAAGATTTCAACAACGAATTAAAAGACATTTAAAATAAGGATAAATAAAAAATAAATAAAAATGAAAAAAATGAAACCAGAAAAAAAAAATTATTAGTTTTCTTAAACAATTAACATTGCGATAAATAAAAAATATAATTACAATTAAGCAGCTAGAAATATAATAATTTAGGCTGTAAAAGTAGCTAATTATAAATATATTGCTATACAGCAACTATTTTTACTTAAAAATACCCAATTTTCAGAAATCAAGACACCAGTTGCGTAATTTTAAACAAAAACATAACCAATTTTAGTGATTGATATTTTTTTTTTTAACTGAAGATATATAAGGCGAAATATTTTTTTTTTTTTTTTTTTTTAATATAATATGTACATAATATTCTAAAACACACAGTTGAACTGTGAACGTTAAGCTTAAAAGCAGATATGGTATTATTTCTTTTTTTAATAAACGAATAACATATAAATAATTCACCATAATATCAATACCTTTAACCTGTGTAAAATTAGAATATTTTCTTTTAGTTAATAATACTCGCTATTTTATATTCATAACATATTATCCTAGAAATACTGAATCAGAATTGAATAAGACATGGCAGAGAACGAACTATCTTATTATTTATGAAAAAAAGAAAAAGAAAAAAAAGAAAGAAAGAAAGAAAACGCATTTCATGACATAGACATCACATCGTCCAAGAACTTTCTTGACATCAAATGCGTTTCGCAAACCATCATTTCAGCGAATCCATGATGAATCTCGACAAAGAACACTTTGCATGGCGGGTTTACTTATAATGGATCATGCCGTTCGAAGTTTTTTCAAAAAGATATTTTCCAGCACATTGAATAGGGTTTTGTAAGATAGTAATAACATCGTAGAACAACTTCGCCGTAAGAAACATTTACCAAGAATAAAAACATGTTGCATATTAAATGCAATTTTGTTCTTCCGTATGCCATAATTTTGGAAAACAAATTTCTTTTGATATTCTCCATTGTTTCACAATGTTCTTTTGTTTTGTTTTTTTCTCTCTCTTTCTATCAATTTGTGTTTTATAAAATGGCTCAGAAAAAGATTTGTTTACATTTGTATATTACTTCCATTACCCGACTACCGTAGGTAATGGATGTTGTATTCGATTCAAAAATTCTATATCGGGATTTCACCTGATTTACATGTTTTAAGGTCTCCTGAGTCCAAAAAAGTGGTTTTTGGCGATTGGTCAGTGTGTGTGTGTGTGTGTATGTGTGTGGGGAATCTTCTGGCTATTATATCTCGGAAACTAATAAAGATAAATTTACGAAACTTTAGAATTGAAACAGGTCTGGTGTACAGATGAATTTTCCAAATTTCGGTGAAATTTGAAAACCGGAAGTGGGGCCGTAAGTCCGTATCTCAAAAACGGCTCTAACGATTTTCTTCAAAATTGCTGTATAAACACTCTATTAGATGTCCTTTCGAATGGTATAGTTGGTTAGTACAGGGAAATTGATAGGCTTCCTGTATAAATAGCTGAATTTCAGGTCCTACCATTGCGTTTCTTTCAAAAGGCTGTATGATTTTTTTTTTTTTAACTTGCCATATTAATCCTCTTTTATATATCATTTTGCATGTAATTGTTGTTTTCTGCTCAACAATTAATTATGCCACGCTTTGGTAAAATTCGGTATCTCAAAAACGGCTTACATAAACCCATTTTAGGTATCCTTTCTCGTGCATTACTTGGTTATCACAGGAAAATTAATAGTCATCCTGATCAGATAGATCAGTTTCAGACCTCCGAAATTGTAGTTAAAAAATAAAAAAAAAAAAAAAAAAACTGTGTAAACTTTGTTTTATATGTTTTTACACGTGTATTAACTTTCTCTTACCGGAAAAGTTTTAGGTGTCTATTTCACTTGGTTAAGTCTATGTCTTCTGATAACATTATCTCCAAAAAGGTGCTTGTAATACGTGTAATAGTGGGTAATGGAAGTCGTGTGGTTGTTTCACACCAGATTTTTTTTTTTTTTTTTTTTTTTTAATGTTCTGATTATTACAAAGAGTATTATTATACACTGCATTATTGAAGAAGATCATAAAAACTTTATAAATATTTTAGTAGACGCAGTAAATAATTGCACGTAATTGCATTCTAATTATTTACTGCATAAATTAAACAATTTTCCGTGTAAGTGTTTTTTTTTTTTTCATCATTGCTATTGTAGACAATAAACTGAACACGAAAAAGAAATCATGTTCTTTTACATTATAAAACAGTTTCCAATTCTACATATCCGTTACATGATGCATCCGTCCCATGATTGACATTCTCTAAAAATGGTAAAATCGTGTTCCAGACATCTCAAAACTTGTAAATCCGTCTTTTTTTTTTTTTTTTTTTTTTTTTAATGTATTTTAATACATGAATAATTCTGAACATCTTGGCTTTTCATTTTATCTTCTACGCACTTTAGTTAAAAAGGTATGAATAAATTGAAAACTTACGTTAAGGTTGTACATTATTGTATTTGAAACTCTAAGTTTCTCAAAAGTGCATTTTTGCCCCTATCCGCATACTTTGCGTGCTCATGCTTTTTTAATAAAAAGTATCTGTAAAATGAATAAATAATTAATCAAACTAACGTTACTCAGTTATTATTACTGTTATTGTACAAAAATGTTTAAATATTTTGAAAATATCACGAATTTTAAGTTTGAAATATTTTTAAAAATAATAAATTTTAAAATATCTCTAAATAATCAAATCATTTTGTACAAATCCTTTATATAAACGTGTGGACAAAAATTGAAAACAATACATAAAAAAGTTTTTTTTTTTTTTTTTTTTTGATGGACTTTTCAGAAAAAATGACTTTTTAAAAAGGATTTTTCAGAAAATTGAAATTAAAAGTTTGGAAATACAATAAAATAACATCATTTACTATTTAGACCCAAAATGCGTAGAACCAAAAATGAAACATCGACATGTTTAGAACAGCTCGTGTTCTAAACGTTTGCTGACATGACGACATGAACTGTTTTGGAGCAGTTTCGAGAACAGTTCATATATGAACATAAAAATATATTTCGTTAAAAAAAAAGGATATTTTAATGGTAAAACCGCTTAGAATTCTAAAGTAATAGTTTCTTTCAATGCGATAGATTTTTCATATCTAAAACCATTTATATTATACTTTCTGTAAAGTATTTTTATAATAATATAATCAAGTTTAAAATGAGAAATATTTTTTTAAGTATCTGACAGAGAGATTCTGAACTATCTACAGTATTTGATTTCTGAATGTTTTTAAAGATATAATTTTAATTGTACAGTTTATTTCTTTTGAAAAAGCGAGTAGTTGTATGATTAAGTAGCACTTTTCAAATAAAAGTAGATCATTCATACCCATTAGTTCCTTTGTTCGCATTTTTTTTTTCTTTTCTTTTCCTTTAATTATTTTTTAATACTATACGAGAATAAATAAAATACTACTAAACTGATCGATATACTACCAAATGTTCGAGAATTTTGTTATAAAACGTATTTAAATATATATATATATATATATATATATAATATTGGTAGGTACGTAATAGAATTAGCTGTGTCAGAAAATCTAATTTATCTAAAATTTCTTCTCTCATCCTTCCCCAACTGATTCCATGAGGATATTTATATCAAAATAATTAGGAAAAGGTACATATGCCTTAGTGTTTGTAACCTGAAATTCATGCAATATTAAATAGCTTGTTCCAATCGAGAAAATTTTATTTTGAACAAAAGATAAATAAATAAATTTATAGGTGTATCAATATTATTTAGATTTAGAATTTAATAAAGCTTTTTATACCAGGAATCTCAAAACATACACTTATTCAATTCATGAGTTGCTTATGTTATAATAATAAACTGTTCTGTTACAAGTAACTGTAATTTTAATAATTTCATTTCATAAATAATAAAATAAAATTTTCAATAAAATAAAAAAATTTTAATAAAGAATTTTAAAACGATAAATGTAAATCATTAAAGCTATAACGACGAAAGAAAGTAAGAGAAAAAAAAATCTAAAATCTGTAAACAAAAAGCTATAATTTAAAAAATAATAATAATAATAAACACTAAGCCCTGTTTTTAAGATTTCTCTAACTTAAGATTTCTCAAAATATTTTCTGATGACTAGAACATTAAAAACATCAGAGATTGCTCTAAAAGTGTCAATCACTGGTGTACTTACCATATATATGTGTACATTGAAATATATAAATATTAAATACATTAAATTTTCTCAAAAATTATTAAAATTCAAATTCAAAACGTTTTTTTTTTATTTTAAAATACCCCATGAGACTGAGTTTTTAAATTTTTCTCTTGATTTTACATTATTATAGTTTATCAATATGTTTTAAACATATTTGTGCATTATTTTGGAGGATTGATTGATAAATTAACTTTTTAAAATATATTTTTAATGTATGAATATTAAAAGTTGGCATGAAATTTCAGCATTTTGAACATTTTAAATATTTCTTTAACTAACTTATCAACCAATTCACAAAGTAATGCACAAATATCTTTAGAGTATATTGATAAACTACAATAATGTAAAATTGAGAGAAAATTTTAAAAACTTAATCGCATGGAATATGTTAAAAATTTTCAAAAATTAAAAATCATTATTAGATTTTTACATTTTAACAGTCTTTAATAAATTTTAATGTATTTCTTAATGATACATTTCAATGTACATGTACGCAAACTTTCATAACTTCTAAGACAGTAATTTCAAAGAATGGTTTTCAATGTTCACCATCCCCTTAAATTAAATAGAAAGAATTTAATTACGTTCTATTTATTTTTTATGTGAAAGATCATTTAGAAAGTCAAATTAATGTATGTTATTAAATCTGGTAGTTTATTTAAAAATATTTTTGTTGTTTTCAAAGAAATACTTTATGATTCTAACATATTTCTTAAATTTAGAACACTGTAGTTTCACTATTGTTTTTCGCACAATTTTTATGAATGTATTTTGTGTTTTCTATACACGTGACACAATTGCTTTATTCATACAAATTTGTTAAAGAATTGGAAATTTGTATAATAAAATTTTTTCTTATTTTCCCATGTAAAAATGCATTTTTAGTTATTTCTATCGAAAAAATAGTAATATCCATTTTCAGCCTGATTGTTTAACAAAATACGATTTAAAAAAATATATATATTTACTTGTTTTCGTTTTTTATATAGCTATGACTTAAATTTCAGAAATGTTTTATTATTTTTTAATGACTGCTGGAAAGATATTATATAAAATTAAATTTAAAAAGATAACAAAAAAAAAAAAAAAAAGATGGAAGTAAAATAATAATAATAATAATATATCGTTTATATTTTTAACTTTTTTCCCAAATGTAACTTACTAAGTCTGTCTTACTTAATAAGCACTTCGCATACTGTTTCATACACGCTCCTAAGATGAAATAACATTAAAACAAAACAAAAATACAAAGGTAAAAATATGCTTGAAATAATTTTTGACTCCGTAAGCACGTTTTAAACTCATTATTTTCAGTTTTCTTTATTAATATTTATAACTCATTTATTTTATTTGAATTGTAAGGCGAAATATACTGAGAAAAGAAACTCTTTTTTTAGAAAATGGGTTACGTGTAGCAAAAAAATACAAACTGATAACAATTTCTAATTCTTATTCAAATTGCTGTGACAATTTCCGAAATGCACGTATTGGTTAGACTAGAATTATAGGTTTCATTGTTGAAATCTCATCGAAGGAATTTGATGACGCTCGACCTATTTTCCAAGGGAACTATAGATTAGAAAATAGAGTTAATATCTGTTATTAAATCCAACTTACTGTATGAAAAAAATTTGTTGCTTTAGTGCACATACTCACTGTTGCTTGTAATTTCTAGCAATCTATGTAAATATAACGCACCATAATTTAGCAACTCATAAAAAAAAAAAAAAAAAAAAAAAAAATTAACGTATTTTATATTTTCTGTACATCTATCTTTTTTTTTTTTTTTTTTTTTTTTTTTTTTTTTTGTACCTTTACACACACTGTTAAAAATTTCAACAGAAAACTCTGTGTAATCTATTATATTAAGTCTTACAAAAAATTACAGAGAAAAATAAACGGAGATGTTTAAAAACTTATTTTATACATTCATTTTAATAACTGATATTAATTTAATTAATTATTGTAGCGAATATATTTCGGACTTTGAATGCTTTTTTTTTTAAGTAGAAACAGTCATTTTTAATTTTAATTAAAAAATTAAATAATAAAATTACGTAAAACTACAGAATAAAGATTGAGAATCTCGATTGTCCACTTTTAACTAAGAATTACTGTAAATTTACAGACTCTGGATAAATATTTACATTAAATTTACAGAAATTTTTAACAGTGCATAAATTTCTTAAACAATTAGAAATTTGCATACTATTATTCTCAAAGTTTTACCCATTTTTGTATTGTGTTCAAATGCATTTTTGTATTAATGCCATAAAAAAATCTATATGCATTTTTAGTTTGACAAATTACAAACAATATTTTAATACATAATTGTTTATTTATTTTTTTACGTTATTTGTATAACTGTAATTAAATTAAAGTAATGTTTTGATAATACTCAGTGACTTCTGTAAAGATACAGTAGCTGAAAATTTTAAAAGGTTCAAAACAAAAATAGTTTTTCTTTTTAACTTTTCCCCAAATGAAAATTAACTTTGTCTTATTTAATGAGGATTTGGCATGTTTTATACATTCCCACGATGACATGAAATTAATGAAACAAAAATATTCTTAAAATTATTTTTGAACCAGTCATACCTATTACTTTAAACCTTTTATTTTCAGAGGTTTCCTTGTTTAAAATTTATGAACAAGAAAATATTATTTTGTTTATATTTATATAGTTGTTGTTTGTGTGTGTGATGTAATATTCAGAACACAAATATTTTCTAGAAAATGGGTTGCGGGTAGCAAAGAGTCCAAACTGAAAGTAAAATATATTTAGGTATATTCATGGTAAATATAATCTTAGTTACAGACATTTCCGTTTCCACCACAATTTTCTAACTATAATCATTATCCTATTTAATCACAAAATTCTGCAGTAAACATAAGATAAAGATTTGTGTAAGGTAATAGTGGTAACATAAAACATGTACATCTCAATCTTTTGAGTGTCTGGTACACTCAGAGAAATTTCTATTGAATCAAGAAACGTTTGGCGTGCACAACAAAAATTTCTGTTTAAATGTGTTCCAGTAGAAATTTTCTTTAGATTAACAAAATAGTTTCTGTTGCCATTCTTACAAAAATATTTTGTTTCACTTAAAATTGGTTTTTCTTATAAATATACAAAATTATTTTGAAGTTAAACAAAATATTTTGTTAATATAAGCAAATACAGAGGAATTTTGTTGAAATTTTGTTAATTTGTTACCAATATATCTTGTGCTGTAGAAACAAAACTGAATCTTTACTTCTAATAAAAATTTGCTTTAAAAAAAAAAAAAAAATTATTGTTTAAAATAAATTTTTGAATTGAGAAAAATTTGATAAACAAAAACTTCTGTTTAAATAAGTTCCAATAGAAAGTTTGGTTAGATTAACAACATTATTTGTATTGCCATTCTAACAAAAGTATCTTGTTTTTCTTACAAAAAATTGTTTTTTTTCCTGACAAATATAAAAAACTATTCTAAAGTAAAACAAAATATTTTGTTAGTATAAGCAAATACAAAGACATTTTGTTAAAATTTTCTAAATTTGTTCCTAATATGTTTTGTGTTGTAGTAACAAAACTAACTTTTTACTTCTAACAAAAATTTGGTTCAAAACAAAATCAAAGTTTAAAACAAGTTGTTGAATTAAGAAAAACTTGATGTGCACAACAGAGATTTTAGTTAGATTAACCAAACAATTTTTATTGCTTTTCTAACATTTTTTTTTTCTTCCTTGCAAAAAACTGATTTTTCTTTACAAATAAAAAAAAATATTGTAAAATTAAACGAAATAATTTGTTAATATGAGCAATTACAAAAATATTTTGTTAAAGTTTTGTAAATTTGTTTATAATATGTTTTGTGTTGTAGTAATAAAACTGACTTTTTACATCTAATAAAAATTTGGTTTAAAACAAAATCAAAATTTAAAACAAATTGTTAAGTCAAGAAAAGTTTGGTATGCACAATAAAAATTTCTGTTTAATGTGTTCTAATAGATGTGTTTTGGTCAGATTAACAAAATTAAAATTTTTGTTGCATTTCTAACAAAAATATTTTGCTTTTTCTTACAAAAAAAATTTTTTTTAGTTACAAATATACAATTATTCTTGTAAAATTAAACGAAATGTTTTGTTAATATAAGCAAATACAAAAACATTTTGTTAAAATTTTGTAAATTTGTTGATAATATGTTTTGTGTTGTAATACAATTTTTTTTTTTTTTCTAACAAAAATTTGGTTCAAAGCAAATTGTTGAACGAAGAAAAATTTGTAGTGCACAACAAAAAATTTCTATTTAAATGAGTTTCAATAGAAATTTTATTCAGATTAACAAAATAGTTTTTGTTGCAGTTCTAATATGTTGAATTATTTAAATTATTTTAACCCTGGTTAATCCTGATTATCAGTTTTATTATGATACTTGGTTAATTCTATAAAGATACTGTAACTGAAATTTTAAAAAGTCAGAAAAGAATAACACCTTTTACCTTTACACCTTTTACCGAGTACTTTTTTAATTGTTTCTCCTTAAATAATCTGTCTTATCTAATAATATTTTGCATCTTCCATACTCTCCTAAAATTATACTAAAATTAAAGAAACAAAACTAAACTTGAAATTATTTTTGATGTCCTCGCATATATTTTAAACTTGTTATTTTCATATTTTATTCTTCTTTATATGTATCATTCTTCTTTTATATTTATAATCCAATTATTTCGTCAAACGTGTAGGGTAAAAGATAATTGAATATGATAAGTATATAAGTATTTTCTGATTCTACTTTCGATATTTTTTAGACGCAGTTTAAAGCTGGTTCTTTCTCGTAACAATAAAAAATCCATATCATTCATATCTGACGCCAAGAATGAAAGCAGTTCTAATCATGTATAAAAATACAACATGCTTTAAATTTGCAACTTTAAAAAAAAAAAAAAAAAAAAAAAAAAAAAAAATCCTTTATTTTTATTTATGTAATATAAATACTTTATTTAACTTTTTACACGTGAATTTATCAAACAATTAGTAAAATGCATAAATTTATCTTCTTAAAGTTTTATTCATTTTCGATTATGAGCATATGTATTATTAAAATATTGTCACCGTAAACTAATGATATGCATTTACAATTTCATATTTTTACAAATAAGGTTTGAAAAGCGTATTGAATATTTATGTTATTTAAACTATGATTTAAATTTCACAAATTTTATAATGATAATTTGTCCCTTCTATGAAGATAATCATAACTTGAAATGTCAAAAGTAATAATAGTAATAATAATAATAATAATAATAATAATAATAAATAGTGTTGCTTTTTAACTTCCTCCTAAATGAAGCTGTCTTACTTAATAAGTGATTTGCCAGCCTCATACACTCCTAATATGGCGTAAATTTCAAGAAACTAAAATGTGCTTAAAATTATTTTTTAATTCCATGCAAATTTTTAAAAGTTATTTTCAGAGATTTTCATGTTAAATATATACATAATCTAATTTTTTTCATAGTATAAAGGAAAGTATAACTGAACAAAAATGCTTCCTAGAAAATGGCTTACGTATATTTTATATTCGCTATACATAAATACATTTATGGTACAAAAAAAATATATTTACAAACATATATATACAAAAATATATTTATGATACCATAAATTATTTATTTGTACCTTTACCCACACACTTGTTAAACAATCGGAAATATGTATGTATATATATATATATATCTTCTTAATGTTTCATTTATTTTCTTCTATGTTTCTGTCTGAAAATTGGAATATGTACTTTAAGTTGAATAATTTAACAAATAAGACTATGCTGCTTAGCGGCTTTTTTAAAATTATTATGATTCAAATTTTAAAAAGTCAAAAAGCAACACGCGTATATTTTTAATCTTTTCCCAAATAAAACTTGTTAATTCTGTCTTACTTAATGAAGATCCTACGTGTTTGTACAATAACAAAATTACTTAAAATTAAAGAAACAAAAATGGGCTTGATATTTTTAAACACTGCGCTCATATTTTAAACTTGGTATTTTCAAAGACTTTCTTGTTTAATATTTATAATCCAATCATTTTATTCGTAGCGCAGGGGGAAATGTAATGGAAGAAAAATGTTTTCTAGAAAATGGATTACATGTAACAAAATTCCAAATTGAAAATATTTATGACTCTCATTTAGATGATAAATTTCTGTGAGAGTCTCTGAGAGATAAGTATTGGTTAGACTAGAATTATAGGTTTCATTCGCAAAATCATCGCAAAAATCCTAGGCAGAGCTAGAATAGCAGACGTTTCATCTATTCTCTCTATCAAATATATTGCACGTATAGCTTATGTCCATTATTAAACCTGGTAGTTTATATATATATATATATATATATATATATATTTATATATACCTTTCTGTTGTTTTTATACAAATGTTTTCTAACGCTAATAATTTATGTGTATGTCATTTTCTAAATTTTAAAAATGCATAAGTATTTTTTACACACCTGAAATAAATGCTTTATTTGTAACTTAACTTTAAAAATAAATTTAAACTACTGAAAATGTATATATTTATTTTATTTAAGTTTTACTCACTTTTTATGTTACATTTTAATTATTTCCATCCCAAAATAGCTATGTAATACTATTTCAATTTAATAATTTATTAAATAAGATTTTAAAAGTACAGTCTGTAACAAAAGTGTCCGAACACTAGCAAAAATTCCTATGTGAAAAATGCATATTTCATACGGTTTTGTTAAATAAATTCTTGTCAAATCCTGTTCTTAGTCAGTGTAAGAAACATGATTCGATAAGGATTCATTTAACAAAACCGTATGAAGTGTACTTTTTTTACATAGGAATATTTTCTAGCGTTCGGACACTTTTGTAACCGACTGCACTTATTTTTGTATTTTTGTATTTAAATGAGATAATTATTTAACCCTGATTTAAATTGTAAGAATGTTATGATAATACCTAAGAACTTCTATAATGATATTATAAGTGAAATTTTAAAAAGATTAAAAAAAAAAAAATAGTTTATAGTTTTAACTTTTCTCTAAAAATATGTAATGTCTGTCTAATTTAATAACCATTTTGCATCTGCAGTACTCTCTCAAGTTGGCGTAAAATTGAAGAAACAAAAATATATATGCTGCAAATTATTTTTTAACTTGGCGCTCAAATTTTAAGCTTTTTGTTGTGAAAGTTAATTCAATTATTTTGTTCGAAAGAAATAGTGCCATATAATGGAGCAAAAATGTTTACTATAAAATGGATTACATGTATGTAGAATACAAATTGAAAAAGTATATTTATCATTTCTCGCCAAATATTAAATTTGTTGTGAAAATTTCATAAAAAAAAGTTTTTTTTTTTTTTTTTTTTTTTTTTTTGACTAGCATTATAGTTTTTATTTTTAAAGTCGTGCACATGGAATTTCATGAAGTTTTTATCTACTCTCTCTGTCGAAGATAGAATAGGGCATACCATTAATATCTGTTATTAAATCTAATCAAATATTTGAAATATTTTTATCGTGTACATGCAAATACTTTCTTAAAGTTCTAAATTTGTAAGTATGGAATATTTTATTCTTAAATAAGAGTATTTTTTAATTTTATGTCTAAAAAAAAAAAAAATCCTGAAATTTAAAAATTTTTGCTTTTGGTGTAATTATACATCAAGAAACTTCCCGAATTCTATATATAAAGATTTCGAGAGATTTCCTATATATATACATAAAGCTGTTATTTATGAATAAACGCATTTTATGACAGACATGGTCCAAGAAATTTCTTGATATGAAATGTATTTCGCAAAGCGTCATTTAGGTGAATTCATGATGATATATCTCGGCAAGGCACATTTCGCACGGCGGTTTCAGCCAGAATGGGTCGTGTCGTTTAAAGATTTTTTGAAAGGCTTACTATTATTATTATTATTATTGTTATTATTATTATTATTTTCAGCACATTGAAGGAAGTTTTGTAAGACGGCAATAATAAAATTAAATAAGTTAGCATATATAAATAGCTTACAATATTTGCCGAGAATAAGGATGTTTTGGATATAAAATACTTTGTATTTTTTTTTTTTTTTCATTTCTTCTATAGCAAAATTTAAAAAATGGATAAATAAATAATTCAAAATTTCTTTTGATGTTCACCATTTATTTATTTATTTATTTATTTTTCAGAAAGTTTTATTTTTAAGCATTTTTATGATGTAAAATGAGTTGTTAAAGATTGGTTTGTGCTTTTTTTTCATATATTTTTGGAATGCTTCGGTTTATAAAATATACATTTTAATTCGTGTTTGAATATATTATTTGGAAAGATCAGAAAACTTTTATTTAGAATTGTGAACAATCTTTTAGTTTAGGTTATTTGCTACATTAATTATAGAAGGTTTCGTATAATATTTCATTTGGAATTAAATCAGTAATAAGCTAAACTACAAAATATCCTTTGATTTTTTCAGTAAGATTATAAAGATTCATGCATTTTATGAAACTGGGTACAAATAAATTCGCTTGATATAATATAAATTGAAATAACACCTTCTGCAATAATGGAATATGGATAAACAGTCTAGGTTTAAGAAGATAAACAGAAAAATTATAATCTAAAATAGATTTAAAAAAAAAAAACTTCTCGAACATCACACGAAGATGTATCTAATATATGGGTTATATTTATATATGACCATATACTGGTGAAGCATAAAAATTTTCTATACAAATAATAGTTTTTCACAGTAACACTACATTATTAAAAAAAAAAAAAGAAAAAAAAAAACCCTTTGTCGGGTTGGTTGGTTGGTTGGGTTTAACGTCGCACTAGTGGTAGGCAATGGACAATTGGCGACGGTCTGGGGCTTATACAGTCGGCAGCAAAAGTATCCGAGCATTAGCAAAAATTTCTATGTAAAAAAAGTACACTTAATACTGTTTTGTTAAATAAATCCTTGTTGTATCATGTTCTTAGACTGACTAAGAACAGGATTCGACAAGGATTTATGTAACTGTATTAAGTGTACTTTTTTTTACATAGAAATTTTTGCTAGTGCTCGGATACTTTTGCTGCCGCCTGTACCAAAGTACAGTCGGTAACAAAAGTCTCCGAACACTAGCAAAAATTCCTATATAAAAAATGTACACTTAATACAGTTTTGTAAAATAAATCCTTGTCTAATCCTGTTCTTAGTCAGTCTAAGAACATGATTCGACAAGGATTTATTTAACAAAACTGTATTAACTCTACTTTTTTTACATAGGAATTTTTGCTAGTGTTTGGAGACTTTTGTTACCGACTGTATGGTCCGGAGACATGCCATCACAATTTTAATCCTCCACGGAGGAAACCCGCTTTGGTGACCCCAGACTTCATCGGGAAAGCTGGGGTAACGAAGTTAGAATAGTGACTAAAATTAATCAGATAACTAAAGCTTTAGATAGAGAAGAGTTCAAAAATCTAACCACATCCGATAGTAAATTGTAAATGATTATTATTATTGCCTTTCATAATGATTGTCGTAATGTTTGTGTGCATTTATATATAAAATATATAATTCATCATTGTTATGACCTAATACTAGGAAGGAAGTTGGAATTAATCAATAAACAATTAGATATGGAAATGAAGCATTATACAACAAAAGATAGTGAAAAGGTTAATAAATGTAGAAAATTAATTTTGAAATTTCCCAAAATATTGCTATATCTTTATCAAGGGCTATTTCAGCTGCAAGTTACTAAAAAGTGAGTTGTTTCTGAGGCAGTGTTAAATGAGTTCATATAAAATATCTGTCCCTGCCCCCAAGTTCAAAGATTTCAACAACGAATTAAAAGACATTTAAAATAAGGATAAATAAAAAATAAATAAAAATGAAAAAAATGAAACCAGAAAAAAAAAATTATTAGTTTTCTTAAACAATTAACATTGCGATAAATAAAAAATATAATTACAATTAAGCAGCTAGAAATATAATAATTTAGGCTGTAAAAGTAGCTAATTATAAATATATTGCTATACAGCAACTATTTTTACTTAAAAATACCCAATTTTCAGAAATCAAGACACCAGTTGCGTAATTTTAAACAAAAACATAACCAATTTTAGTGATTGATATTTTTTTTTTTAACTGAAGATATATAAGGCGAAATATTTTTTTTTTTTTTTTTTTTAATATAATATGTACATAATATTCTAAAACACACAGTTGAACTGTGAACGTTAAGCTTAAAAGCAGATATGGTATTATTTCTTTTTTTAATAAACGAATAACATATAAATAATTCACCATAATATCAATACCTTTAACCTGTGTAAAATTAGAATATTTTCTTTTAGTTAATAATACTCGCTATTTTATATTCATAACATATTATCCTAGAAATACTGAATCAGAATTGAATAAGACATGGCAGAGAACGAACTATCTTATTATTTATGAAAAAAAGAAAAAGAAAAAAAAGAAAGAAAGAAAGAAAACGCATTTCATGACATAGACATCACATCGTCCAAGAACTTTCTTGACATCAAATGCGTTTCGCAAACCATCATTTCAGCGAATCCATGATGAATCTCGACAAAGAACACTTTGCATGGCGGGTTTACTTATAATGGATCATGCCGTTCGAAGTTTTTTCAAAAAGATATTTTCCAGCACATTGAATAGGGTTTTGTAAGATAGTAATAACATCGTAGAACAACTTCGCCGTAAGAAACATTTACCAAGAATAAAAACATGTTGCATATTAAATGCAATTTTGTTCTTCCGTATGCCATAATTTTGGAAAACAAATTTCTTTTGATATTCTCCATTGTTTCACAATGTTCTTTTGTTTTGTTTTTTTCTCTCTCTTTCTATCAATTTGTGTTTTATAAAATGGCTCAGAAAAAGATTTGTTTACATTTGTATATTACTTCCATTACCCGACTACCGTAGGTAATGGATGTTGTATTCGATTCAAAAATTCTATATCGGGATTTCACCTGATTTACATGTTTTAAGGTCTCCTGAGTCCAAAAAAGTGGTTTTTGGCGATTGGTCAGTGTGTGTGTGTGTGTGTATGTGTGTGGGGAATCTTCTGGCTATTATATCTCGGAAACTAATAAAGATAAATTTACGAAACTTTAGAATTGAAACAGGTCTGGTGTACAGATGAATTTTCCAAATTTCGGTGAAATTTGAAAACCGGAAGTGGGGCCGTAAGTCCGTATCTCAAAAACGGCTCTAACGATTTTCTTCAAAATTGCTGTATAAACACTCTATTAGATGTCCTTTCGAATGGTATAGTTGGTTAGTACAGGGAAATTGATAGGCTTCCTGTATAAATAGCTGAATTTCAGGTCCTACCATTGCGTTTCTTTCAAAAGGCTGTATGATTTTTTTTTTTTTAACTTGCCATATTAATCCTCTTTTATATATCATTTTGCATGTAATTGTTGTTTTCTGCTCAACAATTAATTATGCCACGCTTTGGTAAAATTCGGTATCTCAAAAACGGCTTACATAAACCCATTTTAGGTATCCTTTCTCGTGCATTACTTGGTTATCACAGGAAAATTAATAGTCATCCTGATCAGATAGATCAGTTTCAGACCTCCGAAATTGTAGTTAAAAAATAAAAAAAAAAAAAAAACTGTGTAAACTTTGTTTTATATGTTTTTACACGTGTATTAACTTTCTCTTACCGGAAAAGTTTTAGGTGTCTATTTCACTTGGTTAAGTCTATGTCTTCTGATAACATTATCTCCAAAAAGGTGCTTGTAATACGTGTAATAGTGGGTAATGGAAGTCGTGTGGTTGTTTCACACCAGATTTTTTTTTTTTTTTTTTTTTTTTAATGTTCTGATTATTACAAAGAGTATTATTATACACTGCATTATTGAAGAAGATCATAAAAACTTTATAAATATTTTAGTAGACACAGTAAATAATTGCACGTAATTGCATTCTAATTATTTACTGCATAAATTAAACAATTTTCCGTGTAAGTGTTTTTTTTTTTTTCATCATTGCTATTGTAGACAATAAACTGAACACGAAAAAGAAATCATGTTCTTTTACATTATAAAACAGTTTCCAATTCTACATATCCGTTACATGATGCATCCGTCCCATGATTGACATTCTCTAAAAATGGTAAAATCGTGTTCCAGACATCTCAAAACTTGTAAATCCGTCTTTTTTTTTTTTTTTTTTTTTTTTAATGTATTTTAATACATGAATAATTCTGAACATCTTGGCTTTTCATTTTATCTTCTACGCACTTTAGTTAAAAAGGTATGAATAAATTGAAAACTTACGTTAAGGTTGTACATTATTGTATTTGAAACTCTAAGTTTCTCAAAAGTGCATTTTTGCCCCTATCCGCATACTTTGCGTGCTCATGCTTTTTTAATAAAAAGTATCTGTAAAATGAATAAATAATTAATCAAACTAACGTTACTCAGTTATTATTACTGTTATTGTACAAAAATGTTTAAATATTTTGAAAATATCACGAATTTTAAGTTTGAAATATTTTTAAAAATAATAAATTTTAAAATATCTCTAAATAATCAAATCATTTTGTACAAATCCTTTATATAAACGTGTGGACAAAAATTGAAAACAATACATAAAAAAGTTTTTTTTTTTTTTTTTTTTGATGGACTTTTCAGAAAAAATGACTTTTTAAAAAGGACTTTTCAGAAAATTGAAATTAAAAGTTTGGAAATACAATAAAATAACATCATTTACTATTTAGACCCAAAATGCGTAGAACCAAAAATGAAACATCGACATGTTTAGAACAGCTCGTGTTCTAAACGTTTGCTGACATGACGACATGAACTGTTTTGGAGCAGTTTCGAGAACAGTTCATATATGAACATAAAAATATATTTCGTTAAAAAAAAAGGATATTTTAATGGTAAAACCGCTTAGAATTCTAAAGTAATAGTTTCTTTCAATGCGATAGATTTTTCATATCTAAAACCATTTATATTATACTTTCTGTAAAGTATTTTTATAATAATATAATCAAGTTTAAAATGAGAAATATTTTTTTAAGTATCTGACAGAGAGATTCTGAACTATCTACAGTATTTGATTTCTGAATGTTTTTAAAGATATAATTTTAATTGTACAGTTTATTTCTTTTGAAAAAGCGAGTAGTTGTATGATTAAGTAGCACTTTTCAAATAAAAGTAGATCATTCATACCCATTAGTTCCTTTGTTCGCATTTTTTTTTTCTTTTCTTTTCCTTTAATTATTTTTTAATACTATACGAGAATAAATAAAATACTACTAAACTGATCGATATACTACCAAATGTTCGAGAATTTTGTTATAAAACGTATTTAAATATATATATATATATATATATATAATATTGGTAGGTACGTAATAGAATTAGCTGTGTCAGAAAATCTAATTTATCTAAAATTTCTTCTCTCATCCTTCCCCAACTGATTCCATGAGGATATTTATATCAAAATAATTAGGAAAAGGTACATATGCCTTAGTGTTTGTAACCTGAAATTCATGCAATATTAAATAGCTTGTTCCAATCGAGAAAATTTTATTTTGAACAAAAGATAAATAAATAAATTTATAGGTGTATCAATATTATTTAGATTTAGAATTTAATAAAGCTTTTTATACCAGGAATCTCAAAACATACACTTATTCAATTCATGAGTTGCTTATGTTATAATAATAAACTGTTCTGTTACAAGTAACTGTAATTTTAATAATTTCATTTCATAAATAATAAAATAAAATTTTCAATAAAATAAAAAAATTTTAATAAAGAATTTTAAAACGATAAATGTAAATCATTAAAGCTATAACGACGAAAGAAAGTAAGAGAAAAAAAAATCTAAAATCTGTAAACAAAAAGCTATAATTTAAAAAATAATAATAATAATAAACACTAAGCCCTGTTTTTTTTTTTTTTTTTTTTTTTCTAAATAATGGATATAAAATTCTACACAAAACAGAATTTAATTTAGTATGACAGGACTTATTTTAATCTATTATTCTATATAAATCCATGCAGTAACTGTGTTTCATTCCCCAGCATCAGTTACTATATTCATTTCTTAAAAAATTTTTGGTATAGCTTCAGCATAGGAGCCTCTTGGAGGGTTTTGCTTATTTATTTATTTATTTTTGGCATCAATTTGTTTCTTTCTTTTCAATAATTTTAAATTTAAAATGGGGTTTTTATTTAATACCTTTTGAACCAATTATCCGATTGAACTTAAAATTACTGGGTTAGCTAGATTTTGTCCTCATTAATAAGAATACCAGTTTTTGATAAAAATCTAATAATCCGCACAGATACAATGACAAACTTTCAGCTTTATATATTTTAAATAAAAACAAAATTGTTTGCACGTTTATTCAAGATGGCAGATAAAAGTTGGTAACGACGAAAAATCACTGCCCGAAAAAAAAAATAGTTCGACTTGTTGTACTAAAAACCAACAGAGAAATATTAATAAGTTGAATTCTAAGAACTATTTGAAAAAGAGCTTTATAGAATTTCTTATCTAAAGTTTGCCATACAATATCTATATTTCATATTTCAACATACGTTACAAAGGATTTAATTTGCAAGACTTTGATGTTACTTCTTAATGGAATATTTTGCCACAAGTGAAAAGGAAACTTGAAACTCGCTGAACTCTCTTACAATTTCTTGAAAAACAAAGTATCGGTTTCCATGGAAACCACATAGCAAACAAGCATTCATGAATGGATCTGCTGTAACAGCCATTTGCGCAAACATAGGTGACCCTAAGTCAAATACGTCTAAGCTAAAAGGGAAAAGTGATTTATAGGGAAAAGCCCGGCTTTTATTTCTTGGGGGAATTTCATTATTTGATTTTTCTACTCCATTCCAGTAAATGAAACTGAAAATCACTCTTCTAATGTTTTCGTGATATATGAAATGAAAGCAGAAAATTTCTTGTGTCAGAGAATGTTTCTTTGTATATGCCATGCATTCAAAATGGTAATATCATATATCTGCCATTAGCGTGCTGACACTAAAATAATATCAAACAGAAAAAATAATATTTCATCTACGATGAGTGGATGTGTACAACAAAATAATCCAGGTGTGGCATTCATATTACTTTCAGCAAACTACTTTTTGGCTTAAAAACTACTTATTTTGGGGGAAATTTTCATTGTTAATAACATCACAGGAAAAAAAAAAAAAATCTGGTATGACACTGACACCACTTTCCTTCCCCTGCATTTCGATTCCATTACTACAGATTACAGATTAAGGGGTAAGATGACAGGTAATTCATAAAAAGTTAAAAACAAAAATAAATAAATAAAAACAAAAAATATGTTTGTAGCAACAATTACAGTTGACATATAATTCTGTATGAGTGGTTCTATCCAGTGTTGCCAGATGATCGACAGTCAATTTCCCTAAACAAGCTTTCAAATTTTCCCTAATCAGGGGTTTTTTCCAAAAAAATCCCCAACTCAATTTTTACTAAAAAAATAAATTTTTTACAAAAACAAATTTTAATATTCAACAGATTTAAGCTCAGATTTTTTTTTTTTTTTTTTTTTTTTTTTTTTTTTCAGATAACGCTCTTTTTTTGAAAAAAATCCCCATACACAAAAAAAAACTTTTATATACACGCTAGTTATCGGAAAATTTTAAATCTGTGTAAAGTACTTTAGTGCTGAGGATGTACGCAAGACGTACTTCAGGATATCCTGAGGATGTTCTGGGGTGAAGAAGTACCTTTAAAAGCCCTTACATGCTAAAGAAAGCTGTTAAAAGCTCCTACGCGTAAGGACAAATCCCTACAATTGGTAATGCTGTAAACTTAACAGGTAGAATTAAATAAGTCAAAAAAAGTTGAAAATTCCCCAGATTTTTCCCCAAAAGTTTCAAAACTCCCCTCGAAATTCCCCACAAACTTTTGGTCCCCAAAATTGTCCCCAGAAGCCCAAAACATCCCCAAAATGGGGACAAAATCCCCAATCTGGCAACACTGGTTCCAGCTCAACCCTCTGTTTGAATAGAAAAAATTCAACTGTTTTTGAATTAAGTTTATTTTCAAATAACTTTTACTTGCATTTCTTCATGGAACTTACGAATCCTGATCAAACTTTTCAAGTATGGCAACCTCATAGGAACTTAAAAATACCAAATTTCAATTTCTAGCAATTGTTGGCTTGTAAGTTATGCTGATAACAGACTTACACACCTATCATCTGCTAAAAACATGACTTTCATATTTAGGGAACCAAAAATCTCTGGTTTCTGCCTGATATACGCGTTTTGGTATGTCTTTATTACAATTCTATCATTTTTAGAAAGTGTCTATCTGTCTGTGTGCATCACAAATTTTGTGGACACTACATCTCACTAAACCAATAAACGAAATTCAACCAAACTTGGTATTTAATTCGACTTTACTTAAATTGGTGTTGATTACCTTTGGGGATTAATCACTCAACAGGTGGCGCTGTCGTGCCACTTAAAAAAAAAGCATTAATATGGCAGTATAGGACAAAATTTCGTATAAATGTACATAACGAGAAATAATTTTAACGAATCATCGTGAAATTAATGAAAATTGTTGATAGAATAGTAATAGTAAACTAAAAATAAATTGTGTGTATGAATATTTTCATTTTGGTTATCTTTCAAAAGAACTCCTCAATACCTTTAAAAGAAATGGATAAATCCTAGATACGCGATAAACTGAAACGAATTTATCAATTTTTATCATTGAACAAAAAAAAAGAAAAAGAAAGAAAGAAAAAAAAAGTAAAAAGACTTAGTAAAAGAAAAAAACACATTTTCTAAATTACATAACATTGATTCTTCTTGTTATCCACTTTCTTATTAACACAAAAAATTAAAGCATAGATTAGTGCTTTCTAATTCATCAATATCTTCCAGATATTCGACAGCGGGTATACATTCATTGTATATCTGTCCATTCGTAACATAATACAACTCCAGTATTAGATACTCGATGAATATGTAATGGAAGCCTTACTTTCGAACGACATTTGCTGTCATTATAGGATTAAACAGGAAAGGTTTCAAATCCCCTTCTCTTAATGGCAACAATCATTTGTATTTATTTCCGGTAATTTCTTGTTTCATTTGAATCTAAGTTTCTAGGTCAAAATACGCCCAGTGGAGATATATCTTCCCACTCCGAACGGGGGAATGGTGGGGCGGTGGGGGTTGAAAGGTTGATTCAAGTTGGGAGATCGTTGCCAAAGATTTAAGAAGAAATTATGAATGTAGTGTAATTCTAAATATTACAGTAAAATAAACCGAAGTATTTATCTTCAAAGATTATGAATCAAAAACTTATAAGCAAACAACTAAAGCGCAAAGCAGTTGTTCCTGTTTAACTATGCATGAACCTTCATTAAATATATATATATATAATTCGCATTAATAATACCTGAAAAAATATTTTTTTTTTTTTTTTTTTTTTTTTTTTTTTTTAACTTACATATCATATGGTCAACCATAAAATGACCGCAATTTCACGCCAAATATAACATTATAATATGCTGTGAGTGTTATATCAGTCTTACGAGACAACTAAGTTTCGAATGGTTGCATATGACTTCCTATTTTACCTATTTTGTTTTGAAATATTTATATAAATATTAAATATAAATACTAAATGTACATTTTACATATTTATAAGACTGCTAAGCCTTTGTCTGATATTTTTAAACGTTTAAATTGAGAAAAAAAAAAAATATATATATATATATATTTAAATAAACAGAAAGCAGGAAAATTCCTTGGTAAATGGACATTCTCAAGAAAATACAAATTATATCTATAAGTTTATATTTTATTTTACATAAAAAGAAATATATATATATATATTTGCACGTAAGTGATAAAATTAACATAAAACTTTAACAATATGTATAAAATTTTTAAAACTATAATGAAGTCAATTTTATCAGATGCGTAAGTATATATAATTTTTGATATTTTCTTTATATTATTATTTTTATTATTATTATTATTATCATTATTCATGTGTAAATCAATATACATATATATATATATATATATATATAATGTCAAAAAAAAAGGAAGAAAGAAAGAACGCGTAAACTTTATTGTATCAGCTTAATAAGTTTTAAAGCTAATTTTAAACCTAATATAAGGTTTTTATTTACATGTTTTAATTAATTAAAAAAAAAAAAAAAAAAAACTAATCAAAAATTCGAAAACTGGGCCTCGAAGGGCATCAGGAGTGGCCAAAATGGACGTCTACGCAAAATTATCTCACTCTGTGGTAATCGCATTTGCTTAGAAAGTGACCGATACACACACAAACATCTTCTTTTGATAGTACCCATAAGGTAGAGAAAGTATTGTTTTTGGGTCAAATTTTCGAACGCGAGATTTTGTTATATTTACACGTTTTGAGGTCCCCTGAATACGAAAATCATGTTTTTAGCAAATGGTCTGTGTGTGTGTCTGCGTGTGTGTCTGTCTGTTATCAGCATATCTCAAAAACAAATTATGGCAGAAAGTTCAAACTTGGTATTCTAAATGTGTATCATATAGGGATGCTACAGTAAGCTTTTCGTTAAGATCAAGCAAATGGTTCGTGTACAGGGACAATCAAGAGAATTCTAATACATTACGTCTATGGGGGAAATTGCAGGTAAGTAGAGTTTAACGTCTATAGACTGCACTAAACCAAATGAAACAAACATATATTTTTTGTAATAGAGATAGTTAACTAGGAAAAAAAATTTGTGTATGTAGGAGCCTCGCCTCCCCCCCTGGGGGGGAAGTCCCCCCTCGAGGGGAGTAAATTTTCATGATGGGTATCATTCAAAAGAGCTTGCGAATACCTTTAAAACGAATGGTTGAACAATAAATCTGTGATAATTTAAAACAAAGTTATAGATTTTTTTTTAATTTTAACGAAAAAAAAACTTTTTTTTTTTTTTTTTTTTTTTAATATTGAGACTAAAATGGACTTTTTTGGATATTTAGTGTTACACTACCTCTCTAATACGGAAATCGTCTGCTATATCATAAAAAATATTTTTTTTTAATAATAATTTTAATAAATTATTTTTTAAAAACAGAATTATTTTTTAATAACCGAATTAAATTCTATATAAATGTAGGTGCATTAATGAAACGGGGGGTTGAGGGGGCGGTAGCCCCCCTCACACAGAACTAATTATCGTATAAAACTCTTCTGAAGCCTAATTTGAATTGTTTAGCATAGGTTTACATGACAGTTCTCGTTATCTTACCTCTTAATCTGAAACCTGTATTTATACTATTAAATTTCAGGGTAAGAGAAAGTCGTGTGAGTGACACACCAGATTATTTACTTTCTCTTACCCATAAGGTAGAGAAAGTATTGTTTTTGGGTCAAATTTTCAAACGCGAGATTTTGTTACATTTACACGTTTTGAGGTTACCTGAATAAGAAAATCACGTTTTTAGCAAATGGTCTGTGTGTGTGTCTGTGTGTATGTCTGTGTGTCTGTGTGTGTCTGTCTGTTATCAGCATATCTCAAGAACAAATAGTAGCAGACATTCCAAACTTGGTATTCTAAATGTGTATCATATATAGATGCTACAGTAAGCTTTTCGTTAAGATCAAGCAAATGGTTCGTGTACAGGGACAATCAAGAGAATTCTAATACATTACGTCTATGGGGGAAATTACAGGTAAGTAGAGTTTAACGTCTATAGACTGCACTAAACCAAATGAAACGAATATATATATATATATATATATATATATATATATGTATATATTATAATAGAGATAGTCAACTGGGAAAAAATTTTGTGTATGTAGGAAACTCGCCTCCCCCCCCCCTGGGGGGAAGTCCCCCCTCGAGGGGAGTAAATTTTCATGATGGGTATCTTTCAAAAGAGCTCACCAATACATTTAAAACGAATGGTTGAACCATCGATCTGCGATAATTTAAAACAATGTTATCGATTTTTTTCACTTTTAACGAAAAAAAAAAAAAAAACAGAAAAAAAAATCTTTTTTTTTTTTTTTTTTTTTAATAAAATGGACTTTTTTTTATATATATATATTTAGTGTTATACTACTTCTCTGTTATGGAAATCGTCTGCATTATCATAAAAGATAATTTTTTTAAATAATAATTTTAATAAATTATTTTTTAAAAACAGAATTATTACTTTCCGAACACTATAGTGAGGAAAGTATTGTAATCATGTCAAAAATCCGAATTTGAGATTTTGATGTTTCTATACGTTTCGAGGTCCAATGAGTCTGTTTTCACTATTTTTGCGATGACCGAATATTGCGATATGTGTGTATATGTAATATAGATATGTAATATAGTATGTGTGTGTGTATGTATGTGTGTATGTATGTGTGTATGTGTGTGAGTGAACACGCTAGCGTCTAAACGCTTTGTTCGAATAAGCTGAAAGTTGGTACGCATATTGTAAGTCACCATAATACGAATCCTATTGATTTTGGTGAATCTAGCACTTATAGTTTTTTACAGGGACACAAAGAAAAATTCTTTATCATTATGGCCTATGGGACCAAAATCTTAAAAGTGCGATAGCATCTAAACGCCTTCTTCAATTGAGCAAAAAATTTATGCACATATTATACGTCACATTTACTCAATCTGTATAGAGTTTGGAGAATCTGGCACTTACAGTTTTTTTACAGGGGCACAAAGAAAAATTCTTTATCATTATGGCCTATAGGGTCAAATTTTTAAAAGTGCGATAGCGTCTAAACGCTTATTTAATCTGAACAAAAATTTGTACATATGTTATAGGTCACAGTTGCACGAACTGTATAAATTTTGATGAATTTAGCATTTACAGTTTTTTTACAGGGACACAAAGAAAAATTCTTTATCATTATGACCTGTTGGACCAACTTTTTACTTTCTTCTATATTCAATAGAAGAAAGTATTGGATTCGTAAAAATTTTCGACCTCAGGTTTTTGATGGATTTACACGTTTTGAGAGCTGTAGAACACGATTTGACATTTTTTAGAAAATGTCTGTCTGTTTGTCTGTCAGTCTCTGCGTGTGTGTGACAAACTTTTGTGGCAACTGTATCTCAAGAACTACTTCACAGAATTTCATACAAATTGGTATGTAGTTGCACCTTGACATAAATTAGTGCCTGTCAACTTTTGGTAAAAATTGTCTTACAGGTTGCGTTGCCATCCCGCTTTTTCTAAATTTTTAACATGGTGGTATAGTAAAAAATTTTGTATAAATGTGCATAAAGAGAATTATTTTTTAATAATCATTATTAAATTTACCAGAATTATTTATAATAGAGATAGTCAACTGGGAAAAAAATTTTGTATGTTTAGGAGCCTCGCCACCCCACCCCCCCTTGGGGGGGAGTCCCCCCTCGAGGGGAGTAAATTTTCCTGATGGGTATCTTTCAAAAGAGCTCGACAGTACCTTTAAAACGAATGGTTGAACCATAGATATGCGATAATTTAAAATGAAGTTATCGATTTTTTTTACTTTTAACGAAAAAAAACTTAGGAAAAAAATCGTTTTTTTTTTTTTTTTTTTTTTTTAAATATGTATATATATATATATTGAGAATAAAATGGACATTATTTGAATATTTCGTGTTATACGACACGACTTCTCTAATATGGAAATCATCTGCATTATCATGGAAGATAATTTTTTTTAAATAATAAAATTAGTGAATTTTATAGGAAAATATAGAAGAAAGTCATGTGGTGGCCGCAACATACTAGTTAAAAGTGCGATAGCATCTAAACGTCTTATTCAATTGAGCTGAAAATTTATATGAATATTATAAATCACTGTTGCACTAACCATAAGCATTTTGGTGAATCTAGAATTTATAGGTTTTTACTTTCTTCTATATGTAATATAGAGAAAGTATTGGATTCGCGAAAATTTTCGAAGTCCACTTTTTGATGGATTTACATGTTTTGGGATATGGAGAACACGAATTAATAGTTTTTAGAAAATGTCTGTCTGTCTGTCTGTCTGTCTGTATCATTTTTTTGTGGACGCTGTATCTCACGAACCAATGAATGAAATTTAACCAAACTTGGTATTTAGTTGCACCCTGACATAAACTGGTGCTGATTAGATTTTGGGATCAATCGCTCAATAGGTGGCGTTGTGATCGCATTTTATGCAAATTTTTAACATGGCAGCATAGGACAAAATTCCGTATAAATGGGCATAAAGAGAGTTATTTTACACTTGTGATTGTAAAATTAATATGAATTATTGATAATAGTAGTAGTTAGCTAGGAAAAAAATTTTGTGCATGGGGGGGGCATCGGTTCCCCCCCGGAGGGGAAAATCCCCCCCCCCCGGGGAAGTAAATTTTCAAGATGGGTATCTTTCGAAAGGTCTCGTTGATAATAGTAATAGTTAACTTGGAAAAACTTTTTGTGCATGTGGGGGCATCGGTTGCCCCCCCCGGGGGGGGGGGGGGGGGAAGTTCCCACCCGGGGGGGGGGGCAAAGTTTCAAGATGGGTATCTTTCGAAAGATCTCGTCAATACCTTTAAAACGAATGGTTGAGCGATAAATCTGTGATAATTTAAACCAAAGTTATCGATTTTTTTAACTTTTAACAAAAAAAAACTTAGAAAAATATCGCATTTTTTTTTTTTTTTTTTTTTTTTTTTTTTTAACGAAATTTAACCAAACTTGGTATTTAGTTGGTCCCCGACATAAACTGGTGCTGATTATGTTTGGGGATCAATAGCTCAACAGGTGGCGCTGTGATAGCATTTTATCTAAATTTTTAACATGGCAGCATAGGACAAAAATTCGTATAAATGTGCATAATTAGAGTTGTTTTAAACTTGTGATTGTAAAATTAATATGAATTATTGATAATAGTAGTATGTAACTAGGAAAAAAATTTTTTGCATGGGGGGGCATCGCTTCCTCCCCTAGGGGGGAAATACCCCCCCCCCAGGGGGGGGTAAATTTTCACATTGGGTATCTTTCGAAAGATCAGGTTGATAATAGTAGTAGTTAACTAGGAAAAAATTTTTGTGCATGTGGGGGCATCGGTTGCCACATGCACATCGGTTGCAACATGCACATGTTGCCACATCGGGGGGGGGAAGTTCCCACCCGGGGGGGCAAAGTTTCAAGATGGGTATCTTTCGAAAGATCTCGTCAATACCTTTAAAACGAATGGTTGAACGATGAATCTGTGATAATTTAAACCAAAGTTATCGATTTTTTTAACTTTTAACAAAAAAAAACTTAGAAAAATATCGCAATTTTTTTTTTTTTTTTTTTTTTTTAACGAAATTTAACCAAACTTGGTATTTAGTTGGTCCCCGACATGAACTGGTGCTGATTATGTTTGGGGATCAATAGCTCAACAGGTGGCGCTGTGATAGCATTTTATCTAAATTTTTAACATGGCAGCATACGACAAAAATTCGTATAAATGTGCATAATTAGAGTTGTTTTAAACTTGTGATTGTAAAATTAATATGAATTATTGATAATAGTAGTATGTAACTAGGAAAAAAATTTTCTGCATGGGGGGCATCGTTCCCCCCCTGGGGGGAAGTAACCCCCCGGGGGGGATAAATTTCCAAGATGGGTATCTTTCGAAAGGTCTCGTCAATACCTTTAAAACGAATGGTTGAACTATAAATCTGTGATAATTTAAAACAAAGTTATCGATTTTTTTCACTTTTAACAAAAAAAAAAAAAAAACTTAGAAAAAAAAAATCGTACTTTTTTTTTTTTTTTAAATATTGTTACTGATTGAATATGTATAGGTAAATATAGAAGAAAGTCTTGTGGTGGCCACAACATACTAGTTTACAGGAACACAAGGAAAATTCTTTATCATTATGATCTATGGGCTCAAAGTTCAGTAGCGTTAAATAAAACATCGTGTAATATATGGAGAAAAATACTCAAAGACTCTATTATGGTTTTATCTCTTTTGTTTGTTTAACAACTCCTCTTTCTTTACTTTATCTACAAAACTGTTAATTACTCAATGTTCAGAAAGTCGAGTGGAGTCACTCCAGTTTTTTTTTAATAACCGAATTAAATTTTATTTAAATCTGGGTGCATTAATAAAACGGGGTGTTGAGGGGGGCGGCAGCCCCCCTCACACAGAATTGATTATCATATAAAACTCTTCCGAAGCCTAATTTGAATTGTTTAACATAGGTTTACATAACATCGTTATCTTACCTCTTAATCTCCAACCTGTATTTATAGTATTAAATTTCAGGGTAAGAGAAAGTCGTGTGAGTGACACACCAGATTATTTTTCTTTATTATTTTATTCATCCATTTATTTATTTATTTATTTTATTATTGTTGTTGTTTGTCTTTTTAAAATTTTATTAATGTCTTTGAATTTGCTCGAATATTTTAACGAATCATATGTTTAAATAGATAATTTACATATTTCGTTCCTGTTTTTACTGCCATTTTGATCTTGAAGTAATTTCTCTGTCATGAAAATATACAAGTGAATATAAGCGCGTGCATTTAAGTTGAAAAATACATTAAAAAAACTTTTTATTAAGTACAACAAAGTTAAGTGACGTGTGTCAGAGTTTGAAGCATTACCTTTTTGAATGCCATTATTTATATAAAGATATGTTCGGATTATTCAATAGAAGCGAAATACTGAAACTGGTTACTGAATGTTTCTTAAAAAAAAAAAAAAAAGACTGCGCTGAGCCTTACGCATTATTGACATTGCTGAGACAAATGTAATTATTAATGCATGTATTCTCATCTAAACATGCATAAACACTTTGAATCTGTCATCCAGATACGATTTCTCTGGAGATCCGGATTTCTCACTATAATTACAGGTCAGGTCTTAATTAACCTGGAAACATTTCTTTCTTTTATCGTAACATTTCTTTGCTCTCTTCTTTTAAGATATTGCTTAAGGTCACGGTCAATCACAGCTTATATTTGTTTCATTTTTAAGTTTAATATAATGACAATTATTATTTATTATTATTATTTAAATTTCGGTCACAATTAAAGATGGGTCACGATTCATTCCTATGGATTTCAATGTTTGTTTATTTTATAGAACTATTGAATATATCCAAGCATTCATAGAATGTTTAGATGACCGAGTTTCACTCGAAATCATTGTAAAAATACTTGCATAGTGGAAAGGATTTCTTTTTGGACACCCATGAAGCTTTTTACCTGTTTAAAAATTCGAAAAATCTTAATAATCACATTTCTTTTCCTCCGTTTTCATCTGATGCTTGGAAATTACTCACATAGCTTCTGTTCTCTTTTAGTTTTGATATATATATATATATACTAGCAGACCCGGCCACGCGTTGCTGTGACTAAGTTATACGTTGAATTATACGGCTGTAAACTATTTAGTACAGTCAAATTATTATTTACGAACAAAGACGAAAACGTTGTAGCCGATATAAAAACCCACAGGGTTGAGTTTTGAAACTTAGGTCAAAATTTGGAAGCGCGATTGATAAAAATTTTCGTAGTGTTGATATTAAGCACAAATTAATTTTATTGTAGGGTCCTATAAATTTTAATGGAGAAGTGAGATATATTATTTCTAATGCTACTTTGGATAAAATTGCTAAAATTACTAATATATAAATTAAATTCTATTAAAATTCTATTAAAATAAAAGTATAAAAGAAACAGACGATTTTAAAATAAATTTTTATGGAGGAGTGAAATATAATATATGCTATAATGGATAATTTTACTATAAAATGACCTCATCATTTTAAATATTTTAAAGAGGGCAACAGCTGTAGTTATAAAAAGGAAAAGAATAAGGCTAAACCAGAAGAATAAGTAAATTTGATAAATATTTTAAAACTTTAAAATTGGAAATCTTATAAAATATTGGACATTTAAAGTAAATACATGTATCATTTTAAATAGAAAAAGGTTTTGGAAAAGTTTAGTGTATTTTAACGATGAGAAGTTTTTGAGTATGTTAAAATTTTAATAGTAAATTCAAGTTAATAAAGATGGGAAACATTGAGGATTAAGATAAGAATAATTATAAGATAAAAAAAAAAAAAAAAAAAAACTTTTTATATACCATGCTTTTAAATTTTAATATACTAATAATATACTAATTAAAAGGAAAATGATAAATATTCTATCATAGTTTGAAGTCAAATTTCTTTTCAAATGTCTAAATAAAATATCTGATGTAAGATACTAATATTTTGCAGCGGAATAGATTTCATTTCTGTCATCCTTGGCAAAAAAAAAGAATATCGCCAAATTATCTGGCGAAAATATTTAATTCCTTTCAAAAATCATGGTTATTTTAACAACTTATATTAAAAGAGTAATGAATAATATGAAACAATATTTCGTACAATACATATTACATGTCATACATACGTACAATGAATAATACATATTACATTTCGTACAATGCATACATCTGGTATGTATATTTTCCTGTTACGCTGTTGATCGCCAAATAATAATAATAATAATAATAAAAGCCAAGGGCGACAGAGTTTTGAAATTTCAAATTAAAATTTTGTCAATTTGACAGCAAAATAATTCAATCTAACACCCGCGATAACTAATACATATCTATACCCAAATATAAGGATTAAAATCGGGAAATAAATTTCCTCGATTTTTAATAATTTCTTACAAAAAATCCAGTGGGCAATTAACATAGGAAATCTTTTTCTTGGCTGCACAGACGGTCAGTGAGTCACACTTCGCTTGCGTATAGAACCGGGGCCTTCGGAGAAGTCATCGTTTCTCCCTTTTTCCACCGGGCCGGCTCCTAGAATTGGTGACGTCACAAACGAGATCTGGTATTAGGAAAGCATCTGATCTATACGATGAAGTACCAACGCAAAAACCGTTAAATAATAATTCATTAATTTTGTTTTTCCATAGAATTATGAAATTAAACTTTATCTACATGACAATAAAAAATTATAAGCAAAATACTACCCATAAATAAGACTAATTTCAATTATTCTTCAAAAAAAATTTTTGTATTAAATGTTAATATGCAGTATATAGATGTTTTTTGAAACTAAAATTCCTGAATAAAAGACTAGAACTAAAATAACAGAAAATACTTAAAATTTCTAAGTTCTTTCTAAAGAATCAATGATTATTTCTTTGAAAGGTAAAAAAAAATTTAATAACATATTTGTTTCTATGTCAAGTAACTATCAAATAACTGAAACGTTAAACATATTAAGTATTTATAATTATGCAAAGAAATTCAAGAAAATGAAAATACATATGCACGTTTTAATCTTAAACAATTTTTGTTAAAATGAGAAAATGTTATAATTTTTCTACAAAAGTAAAAAAAAAAAAAAAAAAAAAAAAAAAAATGTTTGAAAAATTTAACATGATTTATTAACATTTTATTTTTTATGGAAATATTAATGAATCTGATTAGAATGCTCAACATTGTTATTAACGTTTCTAAAAATCACAAAGTTGTAAAAATATTTAAAGTAACAGATAAAAATTGAAAATCGTTGGTACATTTCTTGCAGTGTTTAACAGAAATAAATTTTTTACTTACAATTCTTATTTATTTATCTAAAAAAAAATTCAGTTATTTATGTCAATTTAAAGGCAACGAAAAAAAAAAAAAAATCATAGAAACTTCAAGAAATATTTTATTTTTTGGAGGGAAAGAACTACAACAAGAAAAATAACAATAATTTCAAACGCATATAATTAAATTAGCTAATTAGACCATATCAATATTTTTTAAAATTATTTTTGATTAATTAAAATACAAAATATAACTGAAATACTATGAAACAATGAACAAAAAGTTAAACACACCAAAATATATGTATGGAATGTGAATCTGATATTAATATATATATACATTTAAATATAATAAATAGATTTCATTTTTAATAGTTCTTACAAATTATTTCCTGTTTGTAATTTAACTACTTCCTTAAAATTAATTATGAAGTATAAGTTTTTTTTTTTTTTTTTTTTTTTTTTTTTTTTAATTATTATTATTTACTTGAATAAATTATTTGTACTGATGTATTTTCATGAAAGCGACACATAATGAAAATAACCATGATTTGAAAAAAAGACAAGTGAAAGTCCGTGTGAATCTATCTAAGAAGTTCTGGCCCGTATTCAGACGATTTTCGGAGAAAACCTCGGAAAACTTCGAACGGGTAGGTCGAAAAGTGCGTCCAGGGATCGAACCCGGTATTTTCTGTCATTCAGTTTTGAAAGAAGAAGCTTTTGGTTGCTATAATTAATTGGTTTAACTTACAATAAATCCTAATGAAAACCAAATATAATGTTTAAATTACAAAATTAAAAATTGCACTGAAAAAAAAATTTTAAATTAATAAAAAAAATAATAATAATAAATAAAATAAAAAATTAAGATTAAGAATTGGGTAATACAGTTAGTTTTCTTTTGGTGCCACTAATTTTTTTTTTTTTTTTTTTTTTGTATCATTTCTAACTTTCGTATAATTATTTAGGAAAATATTAGATATTCCTGAAAGGCACTGTTTAATTATATTATATAAATCATTTCCACACTTACATTTGCATGAAAAATCAATACCTAATATTTCTGATTTTTCCAGTTTTAATTGTATAATTATATTCTTTGGATTTTGCTGTTTTAAAAAAGAATCTTCATATTTTATATTAATCAGTTTTTGAAAAATTTGAAATGCATTTACTATAATAATAATTAAAATATCCTGGGGCTATTTGAGCTGACCTCTATCAATGACCATCAAGTATTTATAAACATCTTCAGGACAGTCTACATCTAATATTTTATCCTTAACTAACAAAGTAATGCAATCATGACATTTTAGTTTATTAAATTCTTTGTGTGCAATGTAACCGCCTATGAATATTAATACGGATAAAATTCCATTACTTATTTCTATATCGTCATTACTATTAAAAGTGTCATAAAATATTTTTGGAATTTCAATCTCTTCATTTTTTTCGTCTGAAAATATGTACTTGAGATCTTTTATTTAAAACTTTCCATTTTTTTTTCTGAATACATGCTAATTAAACTTAGTATTTTTAATTTGGATTCGGATTCCATTACCTGCATGCAAAAGGCAAAACGATATCTGTCTTCAATATGAAATCTATATTTTGCCTTTTGTTCTGTTTGAAAGGAAAAAACATTAAGATTTTAAAATAAATAATGTGATTCTGCGTATATCACTAGCTTATATGCTTCACATTCGAGGAAGAAAACCAGATCTCGTTTGTGACGTCACAGCGATTTCAGATGTCTAGGAGCCGGCCCGGTGGAAGAAGGGAGAAACGGTGACTTCTCCGAAGGCCCCGATAGAACTCATAGATATAGTATAGCATATATAGAATAGAGTGATCATTGGGGAGAAAAAAGTTATTCCTTTTCATTTGGGAAAAGACGACGTTTTTACCAAAATATGGCCGTCTTTCCCCGAGTGAATACACACGGGAATACATACTAATATTTTAGCAAATAAAATTTATGAATAATTTATTTGCTAAAGGGGAATGGAAGACTCCAGATACAGTTTCAAATTCATATTTCTTTCTTTCTTTTTTTTTTTTTTTTCAATACCACTTAATGGCTGTTTCCAAAGCTTTTATTTATTTTTTTTTTTTTTTTCGGCATCAAAAATCTTTGTACGATAACATGGGGATGAGAGATCTATATATATTACTATATCTATGATAGAACTACATTAGCACTTTATCAATGTGTATAAAATCTTTAAATTGATTATGACGTCAATTTTCATGAGATGCATAATTTAACTTTTTATAATTTTTTAACGTTCACGTTTGATTAAATGTATTTATTTTTATGTCGAAAGAAAATAAACTCGTATTTTTTTTTTTTTTTTTTTTTTTCGGCAACAATTAAATTAATGGAATTCACAGATATTTTGGAGCAACTTTAATAAAGGTCTATAATTAACAAATAATTGCAATAAAACAATATTGTGACAATAAATTGAGATAAAAACTATCCTATCTCTCAAGTTGGACCAAACTGCACACAGTGTGCAAAATTTCATTAAAATCGGTTCCTTAGTTTAGGAATTTACCCCGGACAAACATCGTGACACGTAATTTATATATATATACAGATATATATATATATTGTCTTTTTCTTCTTTTATTTTATAATTCTGGTCACACCAGTATTTATATTCACATTGGACTTTATTTTATTTTATTTTCACTTAAATTGGTTTTGTGCGTCGCCGCTTTATTTGCAGCACTCGTGTCTACTTTGTTCAGCTGATTAAGGGTCACGTTTTCTTTCGACCTGAAACAGTTGTTGCGAATTCTTGCATTTTATGGTGTTTATTCAAAGTTTTGTACTTATCAAAAGAGTGGCTTGTTTTTGAAAATCTTCCTTGTACATATACTTCTTCATTGATTGAAATTTTAGCATAATCTTCTCGTATTTCAAAAAAGGTCAATAAGACATATCTCTTTCAAATCTCAAAAATTAACCTAGCCGGGATTCTCATAAAATTCTGTAGAATTGTTTCCAAGAAAACCAAATTTTGTCATGTTTTAACGCAGTGTAAGTTACCAACAAAAGCTAATTTTCCTGAAGATGGGGGATGATTTAGATAGAATTTTTTAATCTCAAAATAGCCTCGTAGCCAAATTTTTTATCAAAATCATTCGAGAAATTTTCAAGAAAAGCGATTTACTGCTATATTTTGCCACAGGTGGAAAACTGAGAATAATTTAGATCAAATTTTATCTTTCAGAAAAAAATTATCTTAATATTTTTTTTATAAAAATCGTTCGAACACTTTTTCTAGAAAACCAGATTTCTGATTTACTTTGCCCATGGCGGGTGTGGGTTACCAGCGATCGCTAATTTTCCTGATGATGAAGATAACTCAAACCAACTTGTCACTTCTAAAAACCTTTAACCCTAAACTTTTTATCAAAACACATTACAGCTATTTCTTAGCAAATCAGTATATATAAAAGATTATCTCGTTTTATAAGAACGATATTAATACAGTCGAACCTCGTTAACGTGAATCTCAGGGGGGATAAAAAAAAAAAATTCATGTTATCAGTAGTTCATACTATCAGTAACTAATCTTCATATAACTATACTAATCTTCAACTTGAAAGGGATTATGAAAACAGTTCATGTTAAAAGTAATTCACGTTAACAGTGTTCACGTTAATCAGGTTCAACTGTATATCATTATATCTTATGTAAAGAATTTATTCATTAACTTACAATACCTAATTTGAAATTACTCTCAAGGAAAAATTTTTAATCAGGGTTGCCACTATTCAGGGAAAGTCAGGGAATCATGAAAAAGTCGGGGGATTTAAGTGAGTCTGGAAAAGTCATGGAATAGTCAGGGAATTTCATGTAAAGTCAGGGTGGTGTGGTGCAGTGCTTGGGAATGAGACCGATTGACTAAAGTCGTAGGCTTGAGGGGAAGTTCCCTCTGTGGGGGTCTTTCTAAGGGGGCCTAGCCCGTATTCATGCAAATTTCGGAGAAAGTCACGGGAAACACCGAACGCCTAGGTTGACGATCGCGACCTAGGATCGAAGTCGGCACCTCATGTCTACCAGCTTTGAGTGCAGAACCGCTCGGCCGCTAGTGAGCCTTAAAGTCAAGGAATTTTGACAAATTTTATTGAAATAGGCTATATTTGAAAATTCTCTATTGTAAATTACTAAATTCTTCACTAATCTTGTGAAAGGTTTTGGGAAATAAACAGCTTAAGTCAGGGAAAATGGTGGAAAAAAGTCATGGAAAAGTTCTAATGTTAGCCATCCTGTTGATTTTTAATTTATATGTTTATGAACTTTGTTATTTTTCCTATGTAAATCTTCAATTTTTTTTAAATAAAACTAAATTTTTAATTCAATGTTATGCTGTTGCATTTAAACAAATTGTTTCTTTCTTTCCTTTTTTTTTTTTTTTTTTTTTTTTTTAATTAATACGTTTAATTAAAATTTGTATTTGAAAGGAAGGCACAACTTATTTATATATTTTATATTATTTATCAGTAACTATTTAATCTATATACGTCACAAAATTAATTTTTGTAATATAAAATTTTTAGCGTCCTCATAAAAATACAAAGATTTTATAATAAGGTTCTAATTTTCATTTAAATTCCGATAAGGAATATTTAACCTTAAAAGCCTTAAATTCAACAGCTTTGCATTTTCAATAATGGAATAAACATCTGCATCGGTTTCCAGACAGCTTTAATAAAATTCAGAATAATGAACAGTTTTTACGTCCGCCTTAAATCTAATTACATAACACCATAACCTAAACTTCTAATTTAAAAACCATTTTAAAATATTAAATAAATTCCTAAATGCTAAGTAAATTTATTAAAACCTTTTCAACAAATATAGAGCAAAAACCGCGATGTCTAAATTATTTGATAACTGCAAAAATAACGAGAATTTTTGTAATGAAGAAACCTCTTCCTTTCTTCGAGTTTTCTTTAACCTAATATATTTTATTCAAGCTTCATACAATATAGCTAATTAAAAAATTATTTTCAAGTAAAAGTTATTTAGTAGTATCTTATCAGTGTGTGCGTTACGGTAGAAATAATGCTTCCAAATTTTTTTACTTCTTTTCACAGAAAATATTTTTTTTGCTTACTTTAATACGCAGTTAGTGCGGAATAATATTAAAGGGATAATCGCACTTAAAACAAGTTCTGATTCTGCTCTTCTGATTAAATAATATTATTTTTGAAAGAAAGATAAAGGGGACGGGGGGGGAGGTGGCTTGTCAGCAGACAATTTAGCATTTTCAAAATTCTTACAGAAATTATAATGAAAACTAGTATGTTGTGGCCATCACAAAACTTTCTTCTCTCTCTCTCTCTCTCTCTCTCTCTGTCTCTCCATATATATATATATATTACAAATTTACGCAGTGAAAACAATTTATTAAAGTTATTATTTATTTAAATTATTTTTCCCGGTGAATACACATGGTTTTAGTATTATAGATGCGTAACACTAAATGTTGATTAAAAGGCAAGTTTGTTCCCAACAGACAGTATCTGAGGAATGCATTTTTTTTTTTTTTAATTTTTGTTAAAAATTAAAGAAATCGATAACTTTGTGACAAATTACAACAGACCTATAGTTTAACCATTCCTTTCAGAGATGGCTGAGCTCTTTTGATAAATATTCATACTGATAATATATATTCCTCGGGGAATAACCTCTCCTGAAGGGGAGGTGATACTATTATTTTTGCAATTTTTTTCCCCCTGGTTGAGTATTACTATTACGAGTATTTTTTTTTTTTTTTAATATATCTTTATATATATATTTCTTTTGTGCGTGTGTATGTCACTGAACTCCTCCTAAACGGCTGGACCGAGTTTAATGAAATTTTTTGTGTGTCTTCAGATGGATTCGAGAATGGTTTAGATTTACAAATGAAAGTTGTAACTTAATTAGTTCTTTCTTAATTAATTTTTAACCAACTGTTTCAACAAATTTTCCACCTAGATGGCGTGAGTTGTCCATAAACACGATGTCAGAATTTATTTAATGTTGAAATGAAAAATGAATTTTTAACCGTCTTACGAAGTGTTTAAAATATTTTTTCAAAGTTAATATTTTTAGAATCGTAACCGTATCTTACGAAGTGTTTCAAATATTTTTTCAAAGTTAAAATTTTTAGAATCGTAAACACGATGTCAGAATTTATTTAATGTTGAAATGAAAAATGAATTTTTAACCGTAAGTGTTTAAAATATTTTTTGAAAGTTAATATTTTTAGCCTGAGGATTAAAACGGTATATTCTTTTAAAAAATTCGTCAATATCCGACGGAGTTATTTTATGTTAAAATGAAAAATGAATTTTTAGGCCATTATTATTTGTGCAGATGGAAAATGTACTAAAAGTTTTTCGAAAAATTTCACTAACGATACGATCACAAATGTTGACGGATATCCAATATATCGTCGAAGAAATCCCGATAATGGCGGACAATCTTATCATCTATGGCGGTCATCTATGTCAACAACATAGACATTGACATTGATAACCGTTGGGTGGTCCCATATTCACTCTGCTGAGCAAAACATTCAATGCTCATATTAATGTTGAGTTCTGCAGTTCAGTGAAGAGTATCAAATACATTTGCAAGTATGCGAATAAAGGCAGTGATATGGCTGTATTTCGAGTTGAAAATACCAATGTGAATGCTCCTCCGGTGAATAACAACTATGAAATAACACTTTACCAAATTGGCCGGTACGTCAGCTCCAATGAAGCTGTTTGGCGTATCTTTGGTTCCCCAATTCATGAACGGGATCCAGCAGTTCTTCATTTAGCCGTCCATCTTGAAAATGACCAGCGCGTATATTTCACGAGCGAGTACTAATTGAAATATTACATCAAGATGTAATTAGTGTTTGAAGAGTTTTGAAGTGTGCATAAAAAACTATACATTTTGCAAATTTAGTGCGGAATTGGACTATTATTTTATATAATTTTCTATCAAATTTACACGTGCGTTGATTAACAACCACCCTAACCTACAAATTTATTTGTGTAGCTAATTTATTATATTTTATTTATTTTTTTTTTTTTGAATGGAACACCTTTAATATCGGAACCCTTTGGCAAAATTTGAAATTTGGCACCGAAGTAGCTCGGACGCTTCTCGCCAAGATCTTTAGTTCCACAATTGAGATAGCCATTTCAATTCATCGCAAAAATGGCTTAAAATATTTAAAGTCACCAAAGGGGTCCCATACTTTTGTGCGTGTGCATGTCACTGATATTTTATTTATTTAATTTTTGTATGGAAAATTTGGCACCGAGGCAGCTCGGACGCTTCTCGCCAAGATCTTTAGTTCCACAATTGAGATAGCCATTTCAATTCATCGCAAAAATGGCTTAAAATATTTAAAGTCACCAATGAGCTCCCATACTTTTGTGCCTGTGTATGTCACTGATATTTTATTTATTTATTTTTTGTATGGAACACCTTTAGTATCGGATCCCTTTGGCAAAATTTGAAATTTGGCACCGAAGTAGCTCGGACGCTTCTCGCCAAGAACTTTAGTTCCACAATTGAGATAGCCATTTCAATTCATCGCAAAAATGGCTTAAAATATTTGAAGTCACCAAAGGGGCCCCAATTTGTGGCTTAGATTTAGAAAATCCGTGCTTTTCTCACGGCCAATTATATGTTGCGTGTTCCATTGTTGGAAAACCTTCGAATTTCTTTGTGTATATTCCTCAAGGATTAACCAAAAATATTGTACATCCAATAGCATTACGATAAATTAAGTTTTTGTAGATTAAAAAAATATACCTGTTATAAAATAAATTGAGTTTCAACTTTTTCACCTTTAATTAAAACGAATTTAAGTTTTTATTTAATACGAACTCTACTTTTCACTTCGCTCATACTATACACATACTCACATGCATCGATTGATTGAATTGTGATAAATGTACATGTAATGATGTTAGATATTGTAATAACTTTTTGATAAAAATTTTCATCAAATCGGTCCAGATTGTTACAGCTTATTCAAAAGAGACGGAATTTTCATGTGAAATTCGTTGCTATCAGAGATTCTCTCATAAATTGAAATATTTGCCGTATGAAATAAAATTTTGTGCTGTTCGACATTCAGCGGAGGTTTTAAATAACAAGTAGCAAGTAGAAAGTACCAAGTAGCAAGAAGCAAGTAGCGAAAGTTTCGGTAATTATGTCTTTTACGTTATAATAGGAATTCACAGTCACCGTTCACAGTGCTCTATACCTGTTTCACTTATATACCACATCTTTACACACGTACAATAAGTTAGTTATTTTTTTCTAGCAAAATATTCTCTAGAAATAATTTATATGACAAAACAACGTTTGTCGGGTCAGCTAGTATATATATATATATACTTAATTTTTAATATTATATTTTTAATATTATATTTATACTTAATTTTTAATATTATATTTTTAATATTATATATATATATATATATATATATATATATACTTTAAAATAATTAGTTGAAAATAGTTCTTATTTTGTACATTTAATCAAAGTTTTCTCCTATTTTGACGGATTAAAAAACACGAAGAAAATGGATTACCTGTTAAGAGATATAGCTCAAAATATATTCAGCCACAATTTCATTCTAGAACGAACTAAATATCAAGTTTTAGTTAAATTCCTTCCATTGGCTTGTGAGGTACAGCGTCCACAAAATTTTGATACCCCCCCCACGCACACACACACACACGTACAAAGCAGACATTTTTTTAAAAAATAGTCAAATCGTCTCCAGGACATCTGAGAACGTGTAAATCCATCGAAAACCGGAGTTAGAAAAAATTTCCCGAATCCAGTACTTTCTTCTTATAGAATAAAGTAAAGACTTTTACATTGATTTTTCTTCCATTACCCAACTACTATAAGTAAGGAAAGCACTGTATTCGATCAAAAATTTTGATTTCGAGTTTTCACTTGATTTACATGTTTTAAGGTCTCCTGAGACCAAAAAGTTAGTTTTTCGCAATTCATCAATATATATGCGTGTGGGAATCTTCTGTCATACCTCTGAAACTAACACAGATAGAATGACGAAAAACTTCATAATTAAGACAGGTCTAGTGTATAGATGTTTGTTTTAACTTTTGGTGAAAACTGTAAAATCGGATGTGGGACCGTAGATCCGTATCTCAAAAAAGACTCTAATTTTCTTTATCTCTATTTTTCTTAAAAATTGCTATATAAATACCTTTTCAAATGTCCTTTCGTCTGTATCATTTGGTTAGTTCAGGAATATTGATAGATGTTCTGTATGAATAGGTCAATTTTAGATCTTACAAGTGCGTTCCTTTAAAAAAAGCTCTAACAAATTTTTGAAATTTGCTACATAAATGCTTTTTTTGATGTCGTTTAGAATATATTATTTGGTTACTGCAGTAAAATCGACAAGCGTCTTTTTTTGGTAAGTCAGTTATAGATTTCGGAATGGGTTTTTCAAAAAATGTCTCTAACGATTATTTAAAAAAAAAATCTCGTTATGTAAACCATCTTTTATATGTCTTCACGGCATATGTATCACTTTGCTTTACATGAAAAAAATTTGTTAAATGAATTTTATCTTTTAATATAAACGTTATTTCCAAAAATATTATTTAATGTGTTATAGCGGGTAATGGAATTCGTGTGTTTGTTACACACCAGATTTTTTACGGATGATTTCTGCTCGGTTTCACTGGTCATATCTCTAAACAACTAAGAAATATTAAGAACCTAGTAGTTATACTTTTGTAACTACGTATGAATCACAGAAAAAAGTGGCGATTTTATTACCCAAAACAACTTATTCAGATATATGAATACGTTGTTGAACCAAAAAAGTAAGAATGTGTAAGAAATGTTGAGGTTATAAATTTATTATTCCATTAAAATTAGGCATGCCTCATGAAAAATGAGATTTTATTGATTGTGATAAAATAGTTTGTAGCGATTCAACTGCTTTGAACAAGTATATTTCAAATCACATAGATGGTTGAATAATTATTACGTACAGAAAACAGTATTTCGAAGTTATTTAAATGACGATAATGACAGAAATGCAATATCAGATGAATTAAGTGTAGGAATTTCCAGAGTGTTAATACATATTAATATACGTTCAATTATGTCAAAGCGAGATTCTAGATGTCATCAAAATTATTTTGGTCTGATAAACTGATAAATTTGGTCTGATAAATTCGAAACAACCGAAAACATTTATTTTAATGTTTGCAAGATGTCGATTTGTAGTTCCGATTTCGACAGTTATAACGACTTTATGAAAATAATTTATCACTAAAAAGTAGGCTTTTCAACAAAAAATTGCGTGTTGGTATGAATATGAATATGTAATGAAAAAATGTTAAAATTAAGTTTTTATATTGACTTATAAATTAGTTATATACAGGGTGATCAATTTAAAAGAGTACCCGTTGTTTTTTCTTATTACCTTTAAATATGACGGATGTGGCAACTATTCTAACGCTGAATTGTAATTGTTTGAACCTTTTTTAAGTGTGGGAGACAATTTCCAACACTGTTGAACTGTTACAACTTTATTTGTGAGGCAAAACACAAATGGAGACGCGCAATGTTATTTAATCTTATGAAAATTTTATTTATGAAAAACATAATTTAATTTCAATTTTTTACATTATCATTCTTACATTACATTTACATTATCATTATCATTTCACAGGGTTTTCTAGAGAAGCCCTGCAAACATCAGTGAATTAAAACAGATCATGACTGAAGAAATCTCGTCAATAACACCAACAATGCTGCGAAGTGTATTAAAAAACTTGGTTCGACGTGTTGTTCATGCTTGCATTCAAAATGGTGGCGAACATTTTCAACATTTTCTGTAGGGAATGATAATGTAAAAAATTTTAAATAAATTATGGTTTTTTAAAATAAAATTATCACAGTAACACTGTTCGTCTCCATTTCTATTTTACCTCACAAATAAAGTTGCAACAGTCCAACAGTGTTAGAAATTGTCTCCCACACTTAAACAAGGTTCAAAGAATTGTACGTTCGTGTTAGAATAGTTATCCGTCAGATTTAAGGGTAATAAGGAAAACCAACGTGTACTCTTTTAAATTAATCACCCAGTATATTCTGGTCTTAAAAATGCAGTTTTTTTAAACTGTAAGAGGTGTAATTTTCCATATGTCTACACATCAGCATGTATTAGTTAAGATTATTAATTCTTTAAGGTGTTCTTTGTTGTAAAAAGCTGTGATTAAATTTTTTTCGCATATTAACCAGTAGATCGCTGTTTAATAGAACGATATAGAAAAAGTATTGTAATAGACACAACACATTAGTTTTTTTTTTTTTTTTTTTTTTAAGTTCTTTTAAGCATTTAAGATATTTTAAGTGCAATATAAAAATAATAATTTCACTGTACATTCTCTCAGCGGTGAAATCCTAATTTACCCAATTTACGCATTGGTAGTTGAAAAAGAAATTATTTTCCTTTTAATTACTAAATTTCCTTAGCTTACAAAATAAGAGAAGGGTGATTACTGTTAATGGGCAATTTATGCACCTGAAAAGCATTTTAACAGCCTCCATTTATCACAGCTGGTACGAGATTGCACTAATAGTAATTTATTAAATCTAAAGCCCAGGTAATTTCTTCTAATAAGAAAAACACGACGATTTCTCTAAGTATTGCGTCAGATGAGAAAAATGTACTGAAATTTTAGTTTAAAAAGAATGTTTATAACCTTGCTAATAATAATTACTAATTGTAATTAAATTTCTTTGCCTTGCTTTCTTAAAAAGATTTAATTCGTAAAAAAAAAAAAAAAAAAAAAAAAACCTTGCTTTTCTTTATTATTTTTAAGATAACACAATAACTTAATGATTAGTAAATAAATATAGAAGGGTTGGCTTTTTCCCGTCCAAAACTTGTTTTTCCCATCCCACTGAGAAAAACTTCCAAATGACAATATGTAAAAAATACTCTGGCTTTCTGAATCTGATGTGTAAAATGAAAGTTAGAAATACATAGTTATTACAAATTTCCCTTAGGTTTAAAATTATTCTGTAGGAAAGAAGTATAAATAAATAAGAGTTATACATAAAATAGAGTAAAACATAAAATTTGCTCATAATTTTTTTTAATAATAATGAATTTCCTAAATAAATATTTTAGAACACAATAAAATAAAATTATTGATACTTAAAAATATCAGTGTAATCAAGAAAAGCAATAAATAATTTGTGTTAAATTTAAGTAAAAATTGTATTACTTTTTAAGTAGAACTATTATACATAATTTTTTTATTATTATTATTTTAATTTTTTTTTTTTTTTAATTTTACAGTTTCGGTTTGGTATAATATTTATGCAAAATTTTCTTTTGCGTCACCAGTAATGAAGCATCTTCAGGGATGTCCTGCATCATCAACATCTCTATAGCGTATTTTTTCTAATTTTTCTTTCATCCAAAACAAAATTAGAAATAGACTGGGTTTACAAAAAGCTTCTAAATTAGTATTTTGTTATATGATGCTAAAATCCGTGGAAGTGGAAAACAGAGAATCTGAATACGATTGCGATTGGTAAATGTGTGGCATGTAAATATTTAAATAAATGCACTCCATTGTCCGATTTTGTAGAACTTCCTTTTCTTTTACTTCTCAAGCTATTTAGTTCGAACAAAATTTTGACATTTTTTAGGTTGTTTTGAATTTATATTTATGTGTTTAATAATAAGTTTTTCCCATGCGGGAAAAACATATATAGTATTTCCCAGGACGGTAAATACCGGTATTTACCGGGGGTGGGGGAAAACCTTGCTAACCCTGAAATATAGCATAGTCATTGCACCTTACTTTATGTTCATACGAAAAATAAATTATTAAACATAGAGTTCATGTTCTCTCTGCAAATGTTCAGACTTTAATATTTTAGCATTCCAATGTATTAATGACTGTTCTCTAAAGTGCTGCCACTACTTTAACTTAATAGCGCCAATGCTATTGTTTTCAACATGATGTCTAGGTATAGTTAAGTGTTTATGTGCTAGTAATTTAGATTAGATACAGCGCCATCCGGCGAAAAATAACGAAATTAGCGTTCCTATATTGGAAATGATAAGAGATGCGGAAAAAAGTTAATTATAAAGTTATAAAGTGTCCTCAATTTAGTACGAATAGATACCAAGCGTACAATAATATTGAGAATGGAGCATGCGCATTTGTGTCAAAATTTTCCCAATCCCTGACTTTAAAAAGCATGTAAGATAAGAGAAAAGGGAATTGTGTTTGAACCAGAGTAAATCCGAACATGAATGATGGGGCGTACTACTGAATTAAAACGGCAGCTGGTTTGATATTTTCGACATTTTTCTGTGATTTTTAACGTCAAAGGGTTGAGAAATTGCGACAAAACAAAACCACGTTTGCCTTTCTGTTGAAACACTGATGCTCTACAACTATGTAATTAACTTTTTTCTCATATTCTTTTCTCTAACCGTTTTGAGATAGGATCACAAACTAGGACAGGTGACGCTTTAACTATTTTACCAAAATTTTTTAAACACTCTGTATACTATAAATATATAAATAAACTCATTGCAATAGATTTGTAAATAAATCAACCGAAAGGCATAGTAACCTGTTATTATTATATTTACAATGGGATATTTCCTTATTGCTCGTTTCTCATTTATTTTCTGAAAATTATTATCTCTCTTCAACTCTTTCCCCTCAAAACTAAAACAATACCTCAGCGAAATATTTCTATTTCACGCCGAAACAAATTTGCACCGCAAAAAAGAAAATCTTTAATAAAATGCCAGATGGAAAAGATAAATATGGAAATTTCCCAGTGCACAACAGAAATGAGTTTTTCCATATGAAGAGCAAAGTTTATTACTTTCTTTTAAACATTAATCTGCTACTTTTCGCGTTACTTTTAATTACATTTTAACTGCATTCTTGAAAGAAATACTTCATTTTTCTTTTGGCATTTAAAGAAATATAACATGAAGATTGTTTTTCAAATTTTAATATATTGTAGATACATCTTAACCCAAATGTATATTCTAAAGTATATTTTAAATCTCATATTCATTATTTTGTAAGCGTTTTGTTGAATAAAGACGCCATTTTAAGTTATTAAGATTAGTGATATTATAGTTAAGATGAGAATTATGATGATAACTAGGTGATATAATTAAGACCATTATACAAAGGGCATTCCATAAAAACTGAGAGTAAAATCATAAAAAATCAAGAAATATATTTACAGCAAAAAGTACATCATTCTTTTTCAAAATACCTTCCGTCAGATGATTTACAACGGTCCCATCGTTCAACCCACTTTTCAAAACAAGTAGAGAAGCCCTTTTCTGGAAGCTGCTTCAAAGAACCCTACACTGCTGAAATAACTTCAGAATCTGTATTAAATTTTCTGCCACGAAGCTTCTCCTTCAACGTCGGAAACAGCCAGAAATCGCATGGTGCGAGATCTGGACTGTAAGGGAGATGTGGCATGATTTTAATATTGCATTTACTAAGATATTGCTGAACAGAAGTAGCGACATACGGGCGAGCATTATCTTGATGTAATGTCCAATTCTCTACCAGTTCATGACGCTTTCTCGATATGTGTTCTCGCAAAGTTTTCAAAACTGAAACATAATATTCACCATTCACAGTAGTTTTTGGAGGCACAGCATGCTGATAGATTACACCTTTATGATCAAAGAAAATAATCATCATGACCTTTCCAGCAGATTTGGTTTGTCGGATTTTTTTCGGAGGCGGAGAATCAGTATATTTCCATACACTTGTTGCGGACTTGGTAAGGGGATCATAATGATGCACCCAAGTTTCATCACCTGTTATTACAGTCTTTAGGAGATTTGGATCATTTTGAAGCATCTGTTTCCATTCACAACATTGGTGAATTCTTGTTTTCATTTGTTCTTTAGTAAGGTGATGAGGGACCCATCTGGAACAAACATAGCGAAGCTGTAAATTGTTGCGTAGAATGCGAAATATCGACGTTTTCGAAATATTTGTTGATGCCGCTATCTTCTCAGATGTCATTCGCCGATTTTCTTGAAGGATTACCCACACAGTGTTAACATTTCGAACATTCACAACACTTTTTTGTCGCCTAGGAGTAGGAGCCAGTTCTGCAGACAAACGGCCTTTCTTGAAATCACCATGCCATCTAAAAATCGTAGACTCACCAAAATATTTGTCTTTGTAAGCTTCTTTCATTAACTTAACTGTTTCTGGAGCTGTTTTGCCCAAACGGTAGCAAAATTTTATGGCACAACGCATTTCGTTTTTTAACTCTGAATCACTCATCTCCATTTCTGTAGGGCAAATAAAACAGTTCTTCAAACAAGCACGGAAATAGGAAAATAAAATCGTCTGCTTCGTTTAGAATTTTGTATAAACGTACAGTTAACAGTTTGAAAAAAATCGCCTGCACTTCTATTTTTTAGTTTCGCGGTGTTGCCACTACGTAAAAAACTCTCAGTTTTTATGGAATGCCCTTTGTAATTCTCGATATTATTAGAACTTTGGCACGTTATTACTTTTTTCTATATTCAATAGAAGAAAGTATTTGATTCTTAAAATTTTTCGACCTCGGGTTTTTTAAGGATTTACATGTTTTAAGAGCTGTAGAACACAATTTGGCCATTTTTAGAAAACGTCTGTATGTCTGTGTGTTTGTGGCGACTGTATCTCAGGTACTACTGCACAGAATTTCATACAAATTGGTATGTAGTTACACATTGACATAAATTAGTGCCTATCAACTTTTGGTAAAAATTGTCCAACAGCTTGCGTTATCATCCCGGTTTTTCTAAATTTTTAACTTGGTGGTACAGGAGAAAATTTTGTATAAATGTGCATAAAGAGAATTATTTTTTAATAATCATCATGAAATTTAAAAGAATTATTTGTAATAGAGATAGTCAACTGGGGGAAAAAAATGTGTATGTAGGAGCCTCGGCTCTCTCCCCTGTGGGGCAAGTCCCCCCTTGAGGGAAGTAAATTTTCATGATGGGTATCTTTCAAAAGAGCTCGCCAATACCTTTAAAACGAATGGTTGAACCATCGATCTGCGATAATTTAAAATAAAGTTATCGATTTTTATTTATTTATTTATTTATTTTTATTTTTTTTTATTTTTTTTAAATGTAATATTGAGATTAAAATAGACTTTTTTTTTTTTTTTTGGGGGGGGGGGGGATATTTGGTATTATACTATTTCTCTAATATGGAAATCGTCTGCTTTATCATAGAATATAATTTTTTTAAATAATAATTTTAACAAATTATTTTTACTGAGTGAATTTGTTTAGGAAAATATAGAAGAAAGTGTCATGTTGTGGCCGCAACATACTAGTTTAAAATGTCTTAGATTTGACTCTTTTATTTAATTCATGGAGAAAGAATTCAGCAAATTTTAAAGATTAATATTGTACACGAGTAAATCCTTCCATAAAATTTTTAAATAGATTTCAGATAAAATTAAATAGAAAATTTTCTAAACAGTATGTGATTTCAACGTCACACTTCTAGCTTAATTTTTGTGATCGAGATTATTTTTTAAACATTTCTATTGTCAGAAACTGCACGGAGTGACATGAAGAAGCAAAGGGGACAAGCGATTAGAAAAGAACAACTAATAACCTATACAATGGTAAATATTTTATATAGTATACATTTTCAGATGTGAGTCGTACCTCAATGTGATAATTCTATTCCAAAAAGGAGTGACCGCTAACTTCCCGACTAGCTAGACATTTGAAGGTTTTAGAATAGCTCAGAACATGGTGACAATGCATTTGTAATTATTCGGGTCAAGTTTATATGATTCAACAGAAAATTTAAAAACGTGGTATATAAAATTTTTTATTATTATTATTATTATTTTATTCTATTTTATTTTTCCTTTCTTTACCAAAAAATATCCCCCTTCACGAGAATGATTTTTTCGCAAACCGCGTTCAATTCTACCCATAGATATAGTCTAATAAGACATAGATTGATCATTGAGAGGGGAAAAGACGGTCATTTTACTCTCTTATGGATGTATTTCCCCGAGTGAATATATACGGGAATACACATAGGTAATTTAGCAAATGAAATTTATGCACTAAAAGAGAATGAAAAACTCCAGATACCCCTTTTTCTTTTCGTTTTCCTTTCCTTTCCTTTTCCTTTTTCTTCTCTTTTCTTTTTCTTTTCTTTTTTTTTTTTTTTTTTTTTTTTTTTTTTTTTACTGTACTCTAGTATACTCATGTCTGCACATAACTGTCTTTCTTTCGGCATTATTATTATACTTCTTTGAGATAAAAATCGTCTGCATTCATCGTGAAAAATAATTTTAATAAATTATTTGTATTGCGTAAATTTGTATAGAATTATATATGGAAGAAAGTCTTTTGGTGGCCACAACATACTAGTTATATATTAAAACTTTCGCAGCTGCTGACTACATTTAAAAGAATTTTGAGAATTCCATATTACTTACTAATATAAAATATTAAAAAATATTAAAATTTTAAAAAAAGTTTTCCATTAAATATGAAGACAGTAATTATTTTATAATAATAACAAAGCAACTGATTATAAAAAATATATTTTTCATAAATTACTTGAATATTACTTATTTATGGAAACTTACCCCATTTCTTTTCATATATTTATTAGAACACTTAAAAGCCGTGCAATATTTCGGCATTTTCAAAATTCATTACCATTTTATTCTATTACTGTTTACGAGTTTTAACTCTCTAATGGCTGATGCCAAAAAACTTTTTCGGCATCAAAAATCTTTGCTTGTTAACATGGGGATGATAGATCTATATAAATTACTATATCTATGATTCTACCTATTTCTTTTTTTTTTTTTTTTTTTTATGCCTACAGACTTATATGACACCCAGTATGTATATTATTTTTTAAAATAATTATTATTAGTTAGATATTTACTGTTACATTTATTTAAAAAATAAAGAACGATTAGGGTTCTTTTACAAAATAAAATAAATATTTGGAACAATTATTTTTCAAAGGATAATTTTTATATTTCATATCTTAATCCATTCGTTAATATGTATATATATTATTTAAAATAATAATAATAATAACTTTTCGGATATTTACTGTTATATTTATTTAAAAACTATGTAGAAATATTTTCGCGTAAACAAAAAAGTTCCCGCGATGAATTAAGGATATTTTCTTTCGTCTGCTTCTACGCATAAGTATGATACATCTTAATCTATATTCCATCCACTTAATGCTCAAGATTGCTTACGTAAAATAACATTTATATCTCTTTCCAAGTGCCCATTTAGATTGGTCTCAAAAGAGACTATAGACTTTTTTTTTTATATACGCATATAAAATTTTCTGTCTTCTGTAATATTATCAGCGCTGGATATTCTTTTTCGCTTGACGACTTTTATAGTGCGATTGCTTTGTTTATGAAATCTTTTGAGAAATCTTTTGCTAAATTTGGAGAGAAATATTTAAGGTTTTTCTTTAGAACGGAAGCCTATTTCTTCCTGGCAGAATAGATGAAATTAAAACGTTTTTCCTTTTCTTTCCTTTGAGCCTCAAGTTAAAATAAACAATTTATAACAGTTTAATAAAATTAAACATAATTTATACGTCTCATTAATATATTAAAACCAATGTAACTTTTAAAATGAGATAAAAATACAAAAATTTTTAAAACATTAAAAATATATTTTAATTAAAAACATTAAAAACACAAGACAGACGTTTCGGCTAGAACACTAGCCCTCCTCAGTGTCAAACATACAAGTACAAACAACATTTACAAAAATTCATAATACATCATAATTAAATCAATTTAATCTTGTTATGATGTATTATGAATTTTTGTAAATATTGTTTGTACTTCTATGTTTGACACTGAGGAGGGCTAGTGTTCTAGCCGAAACGTCTGTCTTGTGTTTTTAATGTTTTTAATTAAAATATATTTTTAATGTTTTAAAAATTTTTGTATTTTTATCTCATTTTAAAAGTTACATTGGTTTTAATTTATAACAGATTATAAAAATAAAAACAAATACGCAATTAATTAAATTTTTTTTTCATAATTTAGTTTATATTCAAAATTAAATGGTGTTTAAAACAGAATTTTAATTTTTATTATATTTCATGCATATTCATTAATATTATTATTATTATTTTGTATTTAATTATTTATATTAAAATATTGGTAATTTTAAAAAATGTAAAAGAGTTGGAAAAATGAATAGTATGACGTCATAGCTGACGGGATACCTGACGTCACAGTCGCCAGAAGAAAAAATAAATTGTTATCCGTACTGGAAAATAATAATAATAATAATAAAGCAGAAGATACTGTGTGCATGAAATATTTTTATTGAATAAGTATTTGGTAACAGTAATTTATCAACCAATATTAAAAGTAATTTAAGTTGTAGAATACATTGTAATATCACAAGAGGAAAAAAGTCTCATCAAAAATTAAATTATGTTTAGGACAGAGATTTAGTTAGATTTAAGATTAGATTAGTTTCAAGAAAATTTCAGACAGTCTGATTCTTAGATGGAATTATTATTAATATTATTAATATTATTATTTACATTTTTTATTTTATTTACTTATATTAATTTATTTTATTTTAATAATTAATTAATTAAGTTTTATTAATTAATTTATTTTACTTATTTATTTATTACAATGAATAAAATTTGATTACCATATCTAGAAAAACTATTCATAAAAGTTTTGCTGAGCTGGTCAACAGAAACTGACAAATGCAAATATTTTTACTATATATTAGGAGAGAGAGGGGGGGGGGGAAGCTGTATAAATATATTTTCGCTTAAGCAACAGATTAGTTATTTTTCAGATTAATTATTATTATTATTATTATTTTCCTTTCTTTACCAAAAGAAATTCACCTTCACGAGAAAGATTTTTTCGCAAACCGCGTTCAATTCTACCTATTTCTTCTTCTTTTTTTTTTTTTTTTTTTTTTTTTTTTTTAATGTCTTCAGACACTACAGAATGTATATTATTTTTAAAAATAAAAATTATTATTTAGATATTTACTGTTACATTTAGTTAAATTTAATTAGATTCAGAAATCTCTTTTAATTCTTGTTTTCAGTTATTTTTCGCCACAAATTTCTTCTAACTAATTAAAAAAAAAAAATATTAAATTTTCACTTAAAAAAATATTAATGCAAAAATTACTTTCATCTTTTTTTAAATGTTTTCTTGCGATTATTTCGAGAGAATATTAATTCATTACAAGAAATACATTTTAATGAACATTCCATTTATTTAATGTACTAGGACATTCCATTTATTTAATATACTTACTCATCATCAATATTTACACTTTTTGACACCTGTCTGTTTCGAGAACTGTGCCTTCTACCCTTCTCTTACATACAGTTTCTCCTGATTTCTGGAATCTTATCCTCGTCGAATCTGCAAAGAGGTGAGAGAATGTTTGCTTTGCACCATCTGTATGTAACTGCAATATTCGTGAAAACCTTGATATTCACGAATAGTCACTGTATTTTGATTTAGTCAATTCCTGCAATTCGGAGAAAAGTATATAAAAATTTTCGTTGCAAGTAAATAACTTTTTTTTTTTTTAATGTTTAGTAGAAAAAAAGAATTAGGCTTGAAAAAAAATTCGACTAACGATTTTTATCAGTTTTATACCTTCATGAGGTCTTGAACGTGCTTTGGCCATTTTTAGAATGGTGTCTGTGTGTGTGATAAAATTTTTGTGGCAGTTCTAGATCAACAACCCATTTAGAGAACTTTTTTTCTTCTTTAGTTGCATCTTGATATAAATTGGCGTATATAAACTTTTGGTTCATATCGTCCAACAGGTAGTGCTGTTATGCTGTAATTTACAGCAGGCTATATCTAAGATTCTATAGTGTATATTTGTCTAAAACTTAATATGTGAGAGCGAAAATTTGAAATACATTGTAACTCAGTTTAAGTGCATATCAACCAGTGCGAGACGCATTTATGCTGCAATTCCCCTTTTATGATAAAGCTACGTATCAGCCCCTATACCATGCAAACGTCAAACCGTAGAATAATAATCAAGGAAGAAAACACGTCGAATGTTTCGCTTGATGCGCAGTTCCTTGAAGTAGGGTATTCATCCTTGGCACATTTATCGGTGTTTGTTGTGGGTGTTGCCTCGCTGACTGATTGACAGAGAGACGAGAAGATTCTAAAATCTCGCTAACAAGTCGCCAACCAATCAGATTGCAGCATTGTTACAACCCTATACACGGCATTCCTAAATTTTTTAAACAGAAACCAAAAGACATACGCTACATCTTGTACTATTTTATACCTATGCGTCAAACTTGATATGTAAGATGGCCATTATGAAAAATAATGCTAACTTAAGTTTGATGTATGTCGGTTGACAGATGGCGCTGTTATTACTTACCTTCTGCGATTTTTCATATGGCTATATCTCAGTGTCTGTTGGACAAAATTGCTCCAAACTGCATATGTAAAGTTTTATTGTGAAAAGCTATGTCAGTTACATTTTTGTGCATGTTAACTGGCAGGTGTGGCGCAGTCGTATAAAATGATGCAGAAAAAAGTTTTCTGATAGTCCCATCATACTTGATTTTCTTCCTTAGTAAATTATCGAGGGATTTACTTTTTTTAAAGTTTCATATAATTATTCATGCATAGGAAAAATATTCTAAACTATTTGGAATTGCTGGTTTGTATTCGAATAATCACGTGACTTTGCTCACGCGAAATTCAAAGGAAGACCCTTTTTAACAAAAACAATTAAACAAAATTTTCACATACTTCCATAAGCAGTTTTACCACGAAATAAAGGAGATATTCTACATACTCTTCCGACTGTAGAATTTCTATTTCTATTATACATGTATATTAATTTTTATCATTCATTTAAAATTGAATACATTAGAGAATAGATTTGAATTAGATCTGAATACTGATAGTTGAATTCAAATCAAACCTCATTCAGCAGATATTGACCAATGAATTTGGAATGAAAAAAATCTGTGTAAAAATCGCAGGACCAAAAGAATATAAGGAGAGAAATGTGCCTTGATGTTTTACAAAAATTATCCCTTTTTCCTTTAACGGTTTAAGGGTGACGGTTCTTGGGCGTTTGAGTACGACTCGGTAACCAAGTGCTAGAGTAGGGATGGCACGCTTCAACTTCTCCAACGCTCAAAAGGCAAGTAAGTATTCGTCCACTAAGTGTTTATGCGTCAAGGCAATCAGTCAATCGGCACTTTCACCGAGAAGTTCTTAAAAAACTTCGAAAATGGTTTTGCAAGTTATAACAAAAAGCATAGAAAAACTGAGTATTGCGTTACAAATATGATCTACGTTACATAACGATTTCAATGAACGAATTTTTGACCAGTAAAAGCATTCCTATAACTCCCCAGCCTCCTTATTCGCCTGACATGAGTCCTTACGGCTTTTTCTCTTAACGAGATTGGAAAAAGAAACTAAGAATATTCAATTTGAGATAATCGAAAACATTAAAAAGACTATAAAACTCAAGGCTATTCCATTATATGGGTTCTAATACTGTTATGAAGATTAAATAAGAATCACTTCTAGCTCTGTATAGTTTTCCAAAGGAATTTTGAAAAAGATAATACTGAAGTGTAATTATATTCTAATAATAAGACTTAAAAAATTACTTAATTTATGCACCTCGTATTTCGAAAGTGCTTTATACTCTATGTTAGTTATATTTTATTTATTTACTTATTTACGTATTCATTTATTTTCCTGATTTACTGGTCTGGTTGGTAGAGCGCTACCTTACTGATCCCTCGATCCTGGGTTCGATTCCCGGTGTGGGCGTAAATGTTTTAGTGTCCTATGTATTCAAGATATTGTGCATTATTTTGTTACTGTGAATCAGTGTAATTTGGATCAATCGAAACAATAAGCCCTTATAACAATAGATCTCAAAGCTGTCATGTGTCAAAATCGTTTCTTTTTTAGAAAAATGTAAAGAAAAAGTAACATAAATGTACATACTGAAAAATAAATTAATTAATTAATAAATATAAATAAATATTGTTAATAAATATTATCAAAGTCAATGAAAAATTTTAAAAAATGTAACTTATGTATCAATATTTATTCTCGGTATTTAATGATATGTTAATTCCAGGAATACAAGTTTTGAAAAAAATAAATAAATAAAAAAAAAAAAAAAAAAAAAATCAATTTTATATATAAAAAACTGTAGAAAGGCTTTTTTTTAGTTTACCTAAAAACAAATTCTTACAGCAACCGACGACGTTAAAAAAAAAAAAAAAAAAAAAAAAAAAAAAAAAAAAAAATCCTTTGTTTACTTAATGAATAGGAAGAACGTTGAAGAAAAAAGAAAAAGTTATACAGTCAGGCTTGACAAAATACATTTATTTAATAGCAGCAGTTCTGCAGCAAATTATCACAGCATTTTGAAAGTTTGCCAGTGAAAGAGAAAATACTAGAGTGACTAAGTGTGTCAGTGAAATTGCTGCTTTTTTCTTGAGAGGGTTGAAATTTTTTATTGGGTTTTCATGCACTTTATGTCCATTCTTAGGCTCCATTCTTCTCTTTAAAAAACTTTTGAAGTTTATTTCTTCGAGAGTTTATTTAAAGGATATTTTTAAACCAAAAACACAAATTTAAATATTACTGGATCTACAGACTGGAAACCTTAAATTCTCATTTGTATAATTCATTAATATTTAATTCAAATTTATTTATAACTACTAAGCAATTAAATTTTATTTATTATATACACTAATTAATAAACAATTCAATTTTATTTATTCTATATTATGTGCGTGTGTGTGTGTTAAATACAAAGGTAGATTTGTTAGTTTAGTAATGAAATATATTTTTGTGTTAGACACATTTTAGCAACCAGTTGGTTCGTGACCCATGAAATTTTGAGGGTATCAAATTCCCAACCAAAGGCTCTAGCGGCACTCTCAATCTAATATATTGCTTTAAAACATTCTGCCCGTGACAAACTCTGATAGACTGTTCGCACCTCTTAAAATTTCAGATTACTGTAAATTCTCGCTCACAAGCAAATAACACTAGATTGTTCACGTCCCGTAAAAAATCTGTCCTTGTGAAGTCCTGTTTGCTGGCATTGCTCAACCTGGAGCGTTGCATTAAACACTGAGCATACTTACTACCTGTAACAAAAATAATTTTAGAAAAAATAAGTTATTTATAGCAATACTTTAGTGATAATAAATCATTTATTATCGCAAAAGTTTTAGTTTTAATTATCGTTTAAATAGTAAATGCAAACAAGTGATTTTTTTTTCCTTGATACAGTAGAACCTCGATCCATAGTTTTTCACGGTGTGCGTGAACAAAAAAAAAAAAAAAAAAAAAAAGATGAAAGCGGGAAAACGACGAATGCGGGTTATAGTCAAAACACGAAGAAAACAATGTTTATGGATTATTACACACAATGTATACAGTATACTACTAATAAAAAAACTAATTTGTTACTTTCCAAACTGTCAAAGAAATAAATCAATGTTGAAAACATTAAGTAAAATTTATTTTTAAAAATCAAAAATTTTATGCTGATGGGTTTTTTGTTCCTTTTATAAATTAAACAGGAATATTTTCCAGATTTGCAACATTGTTCTGGTTTTTTTTTGTAATTTCATGTGCTTATATAAAAGTCCGTGCATCAGTCATCGGCGTGAAAATTATCCTCTGTTTCTTCGCCATTACTTTCATTTTTTGAAATCACACATTTCTTGTATGCTTTAGGATACCGCATGTCGCAACGTCATGATTAATGCAAATATTGTCACTAAATTTTGTACCAGACATATCCTCTGCTAAACGCAACCACTATTCATCTGCATTATCAACATCATCATTTTCTTGCCCTTCTGTTTGATATTTTTCATCATTTTTTCGCACGTAACCGCATTTCACGAAACAATTTTCTGGATTACTAAAGAGGTTATTTCCTGCCATGCTGAAATTACAAAATGAATAGATGAACGGGAGACATGGCATCACAAATTTGATCCTCCGTGGAAATGAGGAAAAGAGCTATTTTAGGATGAAAGAAGTATTTCTAGTTTGTATACCATATGGAACCGCTTGACCTTCAGGAGAAAATTTTTACAAGGTCAGGAGAAAAATTTTACAACGATGAATGCGGGAAAACGACTTTTTGAAGCACGATACATGCGGATTTCGTTAACATTATTTAAATACAATTTGTGCACGGACCATAGAAATAAAACGATCAATGCGGGAACGATAGATCGGGGTTTCACTGTATAACGCCAATTTTATGAAATGATTTTTATGTTCACTTTTTGCATGCCATGATTAAAGGCAATATATATTCACTTTTCTCTCTCTCTCTCTCTCTCTCTCTCACACACACACACACACACAGATTTAATAAAAGTTTGAAATCAAATAATATGTTAATTTCTCAAAAAACATTTTTTGCATTTAAATATTTATTGCCTTTTAAATCGCATAACTTTCCACAGATTTTGGAAAATGTACATTAAAAGAAACTCGAAATCGGGAATCCAGATAATGCAAAGATATACTTATGTAGGACATACAAAAAAAGGGCTATAGGGTCTCGAGTTTCTCACATTGAAACAGTTCTTTTATTTATTTATTTTTTTTTTATTTATTTATTTTTTTTCTTGATCATTGAAAGAAATTAGGAAGGCAATCTTGGCCTCGCAAATCACCTTAGTCCCCTACAAATAATGTCCCCCCTGATTACACCCCTTTTATGTACAATATTAGTGAATCTAAATAAGCTTTTTACATGCGAAATCGTGGTGAGAAACATACTCGCAGACAATTTTATTATTAACTAGACGACTTTGCTTGCTTCGCTGGTCACTATATTTAAATAATTCATTTTATAATAATAAGTCTAATTTATATATATATATATATATATTCTTATACTTATTAATAAGCCTCGAAAATATGAGCTCTTATTATTTGCTACAAATAAATTATTTTTGAAATAATTCATTTGTAAAACATGAAACCCTGGAATGGCAACACTAGTAAAAAAAGAAAAACTTGCTGCTCTGAGAAAAGAGCTTATATATGTTGAGCAGACCAATAAAATATTTATCTGTGACTAGGACCAGATTATGGCATGGGCACATGGGGCACTGGCCCAGGGCCTCCAAATTTAGGGGGCCTCGTATCCAACAATTGAGAAGTAATAGTACAAAATTTTTCATTATGTTTCTATTAAAAACTAAAATTGATTAAATTTTTCTTACTATATTTTATTAGAGAGCTTAAACAATTATTAAATTTTGTGACTTATTTCCTAAATATTAGCTGATCAATGTACTTTAGTTTTTCATTTATCTTGAACATAAAACTAATAATTTTGTTACAGATTGCTGAAAAAAATGAGCAAATAGAAGGTATAATTGAAGGAAAATTTTTAAAAATGCATTATTTTTATTTATTTAGTTTTGTTTTTAAGAATGGATCCTTTTGACAAGCTCTTTAGACCAGGGTAAGGGGGAGGGGGGGGGCTCCAAATATAGCATCAGTGGCCCAGGTCTTCAAAAAGCGCAGTCGGGCCCTGTCTGTAACATGCAAAACATTTCTGATATTATACTATAATTTGAATTTAAGATTACTACTTCTATACTTACTTCTGAAAATAAAAGCCCCACTTAATCAAACTAAAGTGTAGCAGTTTTCGCTATGATAATGCACGGTTTCCTTCAATGACTTCTAACAAATGACGTCATTTTCAAAGACAATAAAATTTCATCTGGGTGATTTTCTGAAATGACGTCATTCTAAAATGTTATAAAAATTAGTTTGATTTCAACTATACAAATTAAATGCATTTTAATAAATTATTATACTAGTAAATAATGACACTACACATTTTGACATATTCACAGTAAAATGATTGAATTACATACATGAAATTTGACGAAAGCGAAATTTTCGAAAGTGCTTTTTTAATTGTTTCACCTCTTTTTTATTTCGAATTTTTAATAACTTACAATGATTTTTATTTGTAATTGAAACAGAGGTAAGGGAGGTTACCAACAACTCATTCAGAATACGAGAAATATCCGTTGAATATTTATTTCCTTAATCAATATAAGTATTTACATTTACCCTATGGAAAATATACATTCAGTAGGTACCACAACCATGATATATAACTTCCCGATACGTAGCGTATCAGATTTTTTTCGTGTTGTAGCCCTGTGAACTATTTATTATTCTATACACACCTTTTCAACAGAAATCATGCTTTTTATACTGCTTTTGAAATAAGCTGAATCGCAAAAATAAGTTCCGAATATATAAGTTAGTAACATTAAAATAATAATAATAATATTAATAACTAGCAAACCCATGCGAAAGTTTCGCATTTTATTTATTTTTTCATTTACTTTTAAAATTTGAAACTTATGAACTCTTGTACCAATTTCACCACGCAATTTAAATTTTAATTCACCAAAAGCCAAATTATTATTAGTTTTTGTGGGATGAAACACTAATGATAGTTAAACCAAATCATTCAAAGAAAAGTTTCAAAATAAAATTCATGTTTGACGACCCAGTTTTCATACTTCCCCACGAAGGACAGTTTTAGCATAGGACCCCTATTGCGACTTTTAAATTTTTGCCGCCATGTTGGCGATGCCTTTTAATTTATTCATTTTGGCTTTTTTTTTTTTTTTTTTGTAAAAAAAAACTTAGTACCTATTTTGATTATACTTTAGGTTATTGCGTTTTTTGTCACTTTATGGCAAAATTCATATTTTGTTTATAACTTTAAAGTGTTGCTAGGTTAAAATGACGCTTGAAAAGATTGTAAATATGCAAGTTTTAAAAATAGATTTTTTTTTGTAAAGAGATGTCATCAAACAAATGTCGTAATTTTTTTAATTAGATCACTGAACTGAGTGTCCGTGTGCTTAAATACTGCTTACGTATTATTTTTTATTCTCGCGTATTTTACAATATAAAGTCACTATCGTATCGTTTCTACAAAAAATAATCGCAACTGGTCCACGTTAGAGAAATATTATATAGATAATAATGTGATGAACGAGCTGGCATTTAAGTGCTACTTTAAAAGTCTAAACTCTTCAGCTTCTGAAAACGTGATAAAATGCCCTTTTTCTTACGCCAATTACAATATTACTTACATTTTAAAAATAATTCGTAAAAATTTAGTTGAACATAGCTCACTTAGCGTAATTGCTGCGCTACTGAAAAGTTTCTGAAGCCAGATGATTCAACCGTTCCCAACAGGTCACCCTCAGCTTACGTTTTATATAATACTATTTTTATTTAAAAATTACTTATTAAAGGTACGTTGACTTTAAAAATAGCCCATTCAGCGTAATTGTTACGCAACTAACGAGGCCGGACAGTACAGTCGTTCTTTAGTCTTCTTTCAGCATGTTTCTTCTTTTGCGGAGCATACTTTCACTCCCTATAGTTACATCTTTTTCCCAGAGTAAGAGGTACTATCTGTGCGTGGAGAGTGCTGGATATTGCAAATAACCTAAGTTTAAAGCTAAATATTCTAAATCTGACTTTCAAAATGGCTTTCTAAGTCTTGTAAGTAAATGTAATCTGCAGTTCGTCTCTATTCTATGGCATATCTGCCGATCACAGAGACCATAGCTCACCTACTTCTGAGCGAGGAACATTACTTCAAAACACTATAAATTTTAAAAAAAGAAAAGAAAAGAAAGAAAGAAAATCTCAAAAAATTACTTTAAAAAAATGTGATCCCCCAAAATGCACGAATTTAATTAATAGATTCTGCATGATTTTGAAATCAGACAAATTATCCGCCACCGCGTTGCCGCTTTGCTTGCATTACAGAACTCGTGCCTACTTTTGTTCGCCTGACGAAGGGTCATATTTTCTTTTGACCCGAAACAATTGTTGCGAGTTCTTGTATTTTATGGTGTTTATTATTCAAAGTTTTGTATTAATTACTGATTAAGTGCTTTCTTATAATATCCATCATACTCACCTAAACCTCTCCAAGTATTGCATAGAAAAAAAAATTCTGCTGGATAACAACCACACGACTTCCATTATCCACTACTAACATATTATATACACTTTTTGGAAAGTGTGGTCAGAAGACATAAAATTGACTTAACAAATCAGACACCTAACAATTTACTTGTAAGAGCAAACTGGTACATATGTCCTTAAGACATATAAAAGAGAGTTTACATAGCAAGTTTAAAAAAAAAAATCGTTAGAGCCCTTTTTTGAAACACCCATTTCAGTGATTTATAACTCACCTACCTGATCAGGACGCCTGTCAATTTCCCTTTATGAACCAAGAATTGCATGTAAAAAGGCATCTAATAACGGATTTATGTAGAAAATTTGAATAAAATTGTTAGAGCCATTTTTGAGATATCGTGTCTCTCTGCCGATTTTCACCTTAACTTGGCAAACTCATTTATTCGCCGAAAACTAACAGTAGCTTAAAAAAGAATTTCTAAAAGAGAATTAAAATAACGAGTTTGAAGAAAATTCTTTGAGCTGTTTTTAAAGGAACACACTTGCGAAACTTAAAATTGACATATTTATATAGGCGCCTATCAGTTTTCCTGAACTAACTAACTGATACCTACAAAAAATCCTCTAATAGGGTATTTATATAACAAATTCGAAGAAAATAGTTATAGACGTTTTGAAGATACGGACTTACGGTCCCATATTTCCAATTTTCACCAAAAGTCGAAACAAGCATCTGTACACTTGAGGTTTTGTCGTTTTATCTTTATTACCCCAAATTGGTCTATTTATACAGAACGCTTTTCAATTTTCCTAAAGTGGCCAACTGATGCATACGAAAGTTCATCTAATAGGGTGTTTATATAACAACTTTGAAGAAAATTCTTAGAACTGTTTTTGAGATACGGATCTACGGTCCCACTTCGGTTTTCCAATTTTCACCAAAAGTTGGAAAAATTATTTGTACACTAGAAGGTTCACTATTCTGAAGGTTCATCGTTCTATCTTTATTAATTTCAGAGATATGATAATCAAAAGATTATCCATACGCATACACATACATAATTGACCAATTGCCGAAAACCACTTTTTTGCACTCAGGCGGTCTTAAAAAAAAACATGTATATCAAGTAAAAACTAGAAATCGAATTTTTTGATCGAATACAATTCTTTCGTTACCTATGGTATTCGGATAATGGAAGTAATAAAAATAGAAAAGTCAAAAAACAAAATCTATGCCAACTAGCCCCGATTTCCCTATATTTAATAAAAATTTTGAGAGTATATTTGAAGCATCCCAATCCTTTTATTAAAAATGGTTTAGGGGATGACCATTGATCTATTTTACAATTTTTTTCGAATTCTAAAATGAACTTTTGAAAAATTCGAAAGATTCGTAAAATGATTTTAAGTAAATATGATAATAACAATAGTAACGTTAATAATAATTCATAGAATAATTTTCAAGTTTTTTTTTTTTTTTTTTTTTTTTTTTTAAGTATTTAAACAATAATGCTTATTTTAATTTTCAAGTTATTTTTAATATGCAAAGAAGCAAAAAAAAAATATGTATATATACATATATATATGTATATATATATATATATATATATATATATATATATATATATATATATAAATGCATTCATAATTTGAAGCTGAATTCAATAGGCACAAACCCTCTTTTTTCTGCTCAAGTCTATTTGACCTGAAAAGGTTTTGATTTCTTTATTAAAAAAAAAAAGTAGTTTAGAAATATTTGCCAGACCTTTTGTGACATTGTCAGTAGAGATTCTTACGCTGATTTCCTGAAAATATTTTTATCGTATTTATATATTTTTAATACATAAATACAATAAAGCGTTAAAAATGCAATGTGTGGTAAATAGTAACGAAACAGCAGCGTTAGATACGAAATTAAAATGTGCAGTTAAATTATTGAATTCTAATTAACATGAAAAAGTAAATAAATAAACAATGCTTAATAAATAAATATCATTAGGGTACCGAAAAAACTAGTGTATTATGGCCATCACAAAACTTTCCTCAGTATAATTCTGTCTATCGTGTATTATAGCCCCATCTACCTATTAACATGAACAAAAATTTAATCGTTGTTCCTCAACATAAAGATTTTACCTATGCAATTTTTTACAATTTTAACCAACAAATGCTGAGCTATAGTTATATAAAAAATCGTAGAATCGGTATACATATAAATTAGGTTAGAATTCCTTTTCATGACGGCCATCTGACATATGAAGCATTCGATGCATTTATATGCTATAGAATCTGAGATATCTTCTTTCCGCGGAAATTGCAGCATAACAGCGCCTCCTGTCGGCTGATATGCATCCAATGGTATAGTGTTTTATAATGCCCTTTTACATATCAAGTTTTGTACAATACAATAGAGGCTGAGATAGAGCATTCCCTTAATTGGGAGAACTAACACTGTAGCAGCGCCATCTGTTGAGCGATTTTCAACAAAAGTTAATAGGCAGCAATGTATGTCAAGATACAACAAAATATGAACTTTTGTGAAGCTGTGTGCATTAGTTTTCATGATAGAACTGCACAAAGTTTTCGTCGCCCACAATCAGACGGACAATGTCTAAACGTTATCCAATCTTACTCAGAACATCTCAAAATGTGTAAATCCGTTGAAAACTGAAAGTCGAAATTTTTTACTAATCCAATATTTTTTTTTCTATGGATTTAAAAAAAAAAAAAAAAAAAAAAAAAAATTAATAATTTGAAATAGGAAGTAAAATTTTACTAAAAGCAAAATATTATAAATCTATATATTTATTATCAAATGCAAAGTATTAATTATTAGTATTAGTACATTTATTTTCATTTGCTGCTAAAACATTACTGCTAAAAATTCTTAAATACTGAATATTTTTATGGTAGTTCCTCAATTTAAAACAGACTATGTAAATTATAAAAATATGGTAGTAATTTACAAATTTTAAAAGTACCTAATAATCATAATAATTTTCGATTATTAATAAAATCTTCAAACAAGTTAGTTTTTGTTTAATTTAAATATTAAATGCTGCATCAACGACATTTTATCTAAATTTAAATCAATAACAAAAGACAAAATTGTATTCAAATGTTTAAAAAAAAAAAAATATCCGAAAGAAAAAAAAATCAAATATTAAATAAAAGAGAGTTGTTAATGTCGTTTTAATGACCAAACTAAATAAAGTTCTTTCATTAGTGTTCTTGTAAGGACTCTAATTAGATCCTTAATCTTGTTGTGCCCCTTCTATCTTAATTTCTTTTCGTTTTGCACTCTTCTTTTTCAGATGATTAGACTGTCATTATAGGAAACAGAGAACTATACTTTTTCTTTAGTGGCTTTCAATTTGCTTCCACTCATTTTTTTAAAACGTGTTTTAATAATATAGAGTTACAGATAATATATAAAGAAAAAATCACTTGAATTATAGCTAATGTGATTGTTATTGTATTAGGCACAGTCACTTTTTTTCAAAAATATTAAATTATCATCGAAAGTAGCAGATGTTATCTATATAAAAATATTCAGTTCAGTTACTGTTAATATGATTATGATTATATTAGGCACGATCGCTTTTTTTCAAAGTCATTAAATAATCATAGAAAGTAACAGATGTTATCAATATAAAAATGTTCGTTTCAGTTACTGTTAATATGATTATTATTGCGTTTTTTGCACCGTTAAACACACTGAAAACAGTTGTTGTGGCTGTTATCGATTTATAATACTGTTGTGAACTCGAGCAGAAAATATTGGATTGTGCAACTACGTCAAGATGGAGCTGTAAATAATTCACCGTGAAAGCTTCTTAGAGGGAGCATCTGTTCTAGCGTGCATATTTTCTCCCTTCGATTTTTATTATTTATTTATTTTTCCTCTTGTCTGTTTTTAACTCAGTAAGAGATGCTATATTTAGATGGATGAAAAAAACCTAAACAACGACATGAACGAGTGAAAATAATATTTTAAAGGTAAATCTTGTAATCAAAGAGGCGGTAAAAATTAAAGTACGGTTTAAATTTTGTAAGTAGGATGTCTATAATTTTTAATGTCTCAAAATAGGATGGAAATCCTCGAATGCAAAAATAATTACATATAATTATTTTCATATTATTTAGATTTTTTTTTTTTCTCATAGTTTTTCAAGACATCAAAATAAGGTTATGTTTTTGATATTATATTTTAAATAACACTGCTCTGCAAAAAAAAAAAATCAAGATCTGATACCATTCTTACTGATTGTTATGTAAAATGATGTCCTGAATCCGAATATGACTCCCATTTTGCCCAGTCACCCACTGTTTTCTAGATACACCACCCCCTCCCTCAATTTCTTTCCCTGTTCGATAACTTTATGACCATGAATATGATTTGGAATTAATTTAACACTTAAAAACAAAAAAATATAATTTAAAAAATAAATTAATAACAGATTAAAAGAATATAAGATATGCAGTAATGCATAATTTTAGTGGCAAATCCCCGCCCCCTCCCCCCAAAAAAAATTTTTTCCCTTGTCGCAAATGTGCATGTTTTAGAATTTTCCAACTCTGTAGCCAGTCAGAAGATATTTAACGGTTAAAATAATCCTCACCCCTCCTAAAAATCAAATTTATAGCCACAAAATCACCGAAAAATGATAAAAATAGGGGCCATTCCTAAAAAAACTGTGGGTGATAGGGCAAAATGAGCGTCATATTCGGAATGAGGAGGTCGTTTTACATAAGCATATCCTGAAATGGTGTCAGAGGCAATTTTCATGCCGAGTAGTGTAATTGCTTTCATATATATTTTTTATGAGTATCAAATGTTTATATTTGAATTTAAGATATTTACCTTAAACGTGCCGTGGGTTTTATGTAAGAAATGAAAAATTTAGTGGCCCAAAAGCTCCACCAAGGTTATCATTTAGTGGTTCAAAAAGATATAATAATACACAAACATGGGTTCACACCTTTTTATACATATATTTGTTGCGTATATCGAAGGTTTTATGCAATAAAAGCACAAAAACATTATTTTAATATACCTTAAACACGCTCTATCTGTTCGATTCTGTTTTATTAATACTAATTCTCGCAAAGGTAGTGCAGTTTAATTTCGATAATTAATTAAATATATGAATTATGTAATACAGGATTACAGCAACTAGCAGTAAAAATGCACCAAAATACTCGTGATGAAAAATGAAGATGGTAAGCAAATGCCGTAAATTACAAAAAGACAAAAACAGTTATTTTTGTCGAAATAATAAAGCCTACCCTTCATTAGACCAAAAGAAAAATAAATAAATAGGCACGAGTGCAGTGTAAAAGAAACAATGTAATGTTTCAGCCTTGGGGTAGTACTGGTACACAATTTTAAATATTAAAAAAAAAGAGCGTTGAAGCTGACAAAGGCGTTATGAACGAAATTAACCGAACAATCAACAAAACTGGATTAAGAAATTTATTCTTAATAAGTAAATTTTAGTTTCTAAAAGTTCTTTTTTTTTTTTCTTTTTGTCACCGAAGAAAAAAAATTTTAAGTAATATTTTTAAACATTTTTTGAAGACTTGGCGACAGATGGTCGCCTTGCTGCCATACTAGCTTGAACTCTAAATTTGATTGACAAAATACTCGCTACGAAAAATATGTACAGTAAAAATTGTAAAATTATAACTTGAAAACGTATAATATCTCTATTCCATTATTTATACAATTAGATGTTTAGCACATATTAACAAATTTTGGCACACACACGCTTAAAATTGTTTATTTTGTACAACCATAAATCTGGCTAAGGGAATAATTCTATGTTTTACAGGTTTCATTATTTTTCAAAAATATTCGTAATATGCGTATTTATAGAGTCCTTAGATTACGTGGATAAAATTTTTATATATATTCATTTATTATATAAACGCAAATAAAAGAAGAAATCTAGCTTTATAATGCAATATGCAAGAATAATGACCGTGGGAGATTTCTTGTTTAAAGAGACGATTACATTAGTTGCTAATGTCTTAACATAAACAGAAATAATCTCGCTAATTTGATACATTTTACCAGAAACCCATTTAAACCAATTTGATAATTGCAATGTATAGTTAACATTTTTACTTTCCGAACACTATAGTGAGGAAAGTATTGTAATCATGTCAAAAATCCGAATTTGAGATTTTGATGTTTCTATACGTTTCGAGGTCCAATGAGTCCGTTTTCACTATTTTTGCGATGATGTATGTATGTGTGTGTGTGTGTATGTGTGTATGTATGTGTGTATGTATGTGTGTATGTATGTGTGTATGTCTGTGAGTGAACACGCTAGCGTCTAAACGCTTTGTTCGAATAACCTGAAAGTTGGTACGTATATTGTAAGTCACCATAGTACGAACCCTATAGATTTTGGTGAATCTAGCACTTATAGTTCTTTTACAGGGACACAAAGAAAAATTCTTTATCATTATGGCCTATGGGAGCAAAATCTCAAAAGTGCGATAGCATCTAAACGCCTTATTCAATTGAGCAAAAAATTTATACACATATTATAGGTCACAAATACTCAATCTGTATAGATTTTGGAGAATCTAGCACTTATAGTTTTTTTACAGGGACACAAAGAAAAATTCTTTATCATTATGCCTATGGGGCCGAATTTTTAAAAGTGTGATAGCGTCTAAACGCCTTATTAATCTGAGCAAAAAATTTGTACTCATGTTATAGGTCACAGTTGCAACAACTGTATAGATTTTGGCGAATCTAGCACTTACAGTTTTTTTACAGGGACACAAAGAATAATTCTTTATCATTATGGCCTACGGGACCAAATTTTTAAAAGTACGATAGCATCTAAACGCCTTATTCAATTGAGCTGAAAATTTATATCAGTATTATAAATCACTGTTGCACTAACTATAAGCATTTTGGTGAATCTAGCATTTATAGGTTTTTACAGGGACACAACGAAAAATTCTTTATCATTATGATCTATGGGCTCAAAGTTCAGTAGTGTTAGATAAAACAGGGCTGGCCAACCCGCGGCCCTTGGGCCGCATGTGGCCCGCCGTGTAAGGTTCTGCGGCCCACGACAGAATTTACGAAATTTCTAATTTAACATCTTCAGTTAAAACATTTAAAATTAATAAATTATTTCTGACTTTTTTAATGAAAATACTGATTAATGTAGCTAAAGAAACAAATATTGCCCTCATTGATATGAACAATATACTATCAAATAAATAATTGATTCTTACTATTATACTTATGAATATATAACCATAATATTTTGCCTGTTTTACAGTTATGTTATGAACAAAAATATATTTAATATTCCTATTTTCTGTTTTAAATCCTCACGAGCCCACTGGAAAAATAAGTACTATATGTATATGGTTCATGCATTTATGCAATGCGGCCCGTCTGAGTAAAGTAGGTTTCTAATGCGGCCCGCCAAATGTTCTGAGTTGCACAGGTCTGAGATAAAACATCGTGTAATATATGGAGAAAATTACGCAAACACTCTATTATGGTTTTCTCTCTTTTGTTTGTTTAACAACTCTTCTTTCTTTACTTTATCTACAAAACTGTTAATTACTCAATGTTCGGAAAGTCGAGTGGAGTCACTCCAGATTTTTTTACTTTCCGAACACTATAGTGAGGAAAGTATTGTAATCATGTCAAAATCCGAATTTGAGATTTTGATGTTTCTATACGTTTCGAGGTCAAATGGGTCAGTTTTCACTATTTTTGCGATGATGTATGTATGTGTGTGTGTATGTATGTGTGTATGTATGTGTGTATGTATGTGTGTATGTCTGCGAGTGAACACGCTAGCGTCTAAACGCTTTGTTCGAATAAGCTGAAAGTTGGTACGTATATTGTAAGTCACCATAGTACGAACCCTATAGATTTTGGTGAATCTAGCACTTATAGTTTTTTTACAGGGACACAAAGAAAAATTCTTTATCATTATGGTCTATGGAACCAAAATTTTAAAAGTGCGATAGCATCTAAACGCCTTATTCAATTGAGCAAAAAAAATTATACACATATTATAGATCACAGATACTCAATATGTATAGATTTTGGAGAATCTAGCACTTATATTTTTTTAAAGGGGCACAAACAAAAATTCTTTATCATTATGGCCTATGGGGCCAAATTTTTAAATTTGCGATAGCGTCTAAATGCTTATTTAAACTGAACAAAAAATTTGTCACATGTTATAGGTCACAGTTACACGAACTGTATAGATTTTGGTGAATTTAGCACTTACAGTTTTTTTACAGGGACACATAGAAGAATTCCTTATCATTATGGCCTGTGGGACCAAATTTTCACTTTCTTCTATATTCAATAGAAGAAAGTATTGGATTCGTAAAAATTTTCGACTTCGGGTTTTTGATGGATTTACACGGTTTGAGAGCTGTAGAATATGATTTGACCATTTTTAGACAATGTCTTTCTGTTTGTCTGTCAGTCTCTGCGTGGGTGTGACAAACTATTTTGGCAACTTTATCTCAGGAACTACTTCACAGAATTTCATACAAATTGGTATGTAGTTGCACCTTGACATAAATTATGCCAATCAACTTTTGGTAAAAATTGTCTTACAGGTTGCGTTGCCATCCCGCTTTTTCTAAATTTTTGACATGGTGGTATAGTACAAAATTTTGTATAAATGTGCATAAAGAAAATTATTTTTTAATAATCATTATGAAATTTACCAGAATTATTTATAATAGAGATAGTCAACTGGGAAAATTTTTTTGTATGTGTAGGAACCTCGCCTCCCCCCCATGGGGGGAATTCCCTCCTCGAGTGGAGTAAATTTTCATGATGGGTATCTTTCAAAAGAGCTCGCCAGTACCTTTAAAACGAATGGTTGAACCATAGATCTGCGATAATTTAAAATGATGTTATCGAATTTTTAATGAAATATTTACAATAAAATTGATTTTTTTTTTTTTTTGGATATTTAGTGTTATACTACTTCTCTAATATGGAAATCATCTGCATGGAAGATAATTTTTTTAAATAATAATTTTAATAAATTATTTTTACTGAGGGAATTTGTATAGGAAAATATAGAAGAAAGCATTTGGTTGGCCACAACATACTAGTTAAAAGCGCGATAGCATCTAAACGCCTTATTCAAGTGAGCTGAAAATTTATATGAATATTATAAATTACTGTTGCACTAACTATAAGCATTTTGGTGAATCTAGCATTTAAAGGTTTTTTACAGGGACACAACGAAAATTCTTTATCATTATGATCTATGGGCTCAAAGTTCAGTATCATTAAATTAAACATCGTGTAATACATAGAGAAAAATACTCAAACACTGTATTATGGTTTTATCTCTTTTGTTTTTTAATAACTCCTCTTTCTTTACTTTATCTACGAAACTCTTAATTACTCAATGTTCGGAAAGTCGAGTGGAGTCACTCCAGATTTTTTTTATTATACTAATAATCTTTATAAAAATATAAATATCTTCAACAGTTCGAACGGGAATTCTTCCTTTAGCAAATATTAATAAATACTGAGAACTTCTACATCAACATAAAACTAATATTAAGTATAGTTTTAATTATTATCGAAGATCTTTTATTAATCATACACACACACATCAATACAATAGTGGTCAAAATTATGAGTACAATGAAAAAATCTCCAAAACTTTGCTACGGTTTACCGGAAAATTATGCAAATTTTATCTCTGAGCATACCAATCATAAATGAAGCATATTTTATAAGTTTTTATAGAAATATATGGGCAATTGCTATTCATAAAATATATTTTGGATTTAGGCAGCCTTGTGACATGTACGAAATTATAAGGACAACTGTATTTGTGTATTCTTAAAAGCAAGTTTTGCAAGTTTTTTTTTGTTTTGCACATGGCATTCCCAGACGATATAAATGCTTAATAAGCAATTGGGAACGTCGTATTTCATTTTTGCAGTCTTGCCACTAGCTACTAAACTTACGGTGTTTGAGAAAAGGAAAGTGGTTGTTTCAACAATTCAGGAGTTACTGCACGTCAAATTGCGACAAAGATGAATAGATCGAGAACAGTAATTTATAATTTTCTTTAAAATACGGCAAATACAAACAGCAAAGACGTACAAGTAGACCATTTTATGATTCTATATGCATAAGAAAAGAATGATAATAAAGCGTGATTTCTCAAGAAAAACAATTATCGACGGGAATTAAATTTACAATGCAGTGCTCGAACTGTTCGACGCATTTTAAAAAAAGAGAAAAAGGTTCTTTATGGAAAACACTTGTCAGGATCGTCTCTTACAAAAGTTCATAAGAGACTGAAGGGAGAATTTACCAAAAAATGTATTATTATGGGAAATAACTGGGGTTGTGTTTATCTTTTGAGAAATGGTTTAATTTGGAGGGATCAGATACATTATCCCGCTTTTTCCCCACAGCAATGCATTATTATTATTTTTTTAATTAATTTATTTATTTTTTTGCGAACTCCCACCTCAGTTTCTTATGAACTTTTGTAAGAAGTGATCGTGATAAGTGTTTTTTATAACGAACCCTTTTCTCTTTATGTAAAACACGTTGATCAGTTCGAGCACTACATTGTAAGTTTAGTTCCCGCTTAATCTTTATCGATAATTGTTTTTCTTGAGAAATCACGCCTTATTCTTTTCTTAAGCACAGAAGTAAATGGCCTACTTTGAGATAATTCGTATATATATATATATATATATATATTTGACAAAATGTCGAAAATCAAAAATGAAGTGTCATGTTTTGTTTTGTTTTTTTCGGTGGGGGGGGGGGGGAGGTAATTGAAAATTAAAATCGAAATTCTCTATAGATATATTTCTATTTTGCGAAATTTTTCAAATTATTTGGGACAGATTCGAAAATATTTTTGCAGTTACTCAGTCTTTCGGTTTTGAATAATAGATATTAATAACGAGTTCAAACCTTGCAACTCTTTCATGTTTAACAAAAAAAATTTATCAAGATTTCACTGATTAAAGTAATATCAATACGCTTTACGAAAATTTTATTTATCTATTTATTTTATTTTTCTTTATTTCTTTATTTTTTCTTTCTTTCTTTCTTTTTTTTTTTTTCTGATAAAATTTTGAACGTATATATTTAGAAATTTTTCAAGGATATTGCATTAAGTTTTATCTGTATTACACTGAGATAAATACAGTGCATTTTTACAGAATTTTATTTTGCTACTTTCAAAATATAAATGTCGCTTACAACTTACACTCCCTGACCTCTTTTTACTTTCTCTTACCCATACATATGGTAGAGAAGGTATTGATTTTGGGTCAAATTTTCAAAACTGAATTTTTTTGTATTTATATGTTTTGAGGTCCCCTGAATCTGAAAAACAGGTTTTTAGCGATTGATCTCTCTCTGCGTATGTGTGTATTTTATTAGCATATCTCAAGAATAAATAGCAGCATAAGTCCAAACTCGGCATTATAAATCTGCATCATATAGAGATGCTACACTAAATTTTTCGTTCAGATTAAGCAAATGGTTCGTATACAGGGACATCCAAGAGAATTCAAATACATTACGTCTGTGGGAGAAATTGCAAATTAGTAGAGTTTAACGTCTATAGACTACTCTAAACCAAATTAAATGAATTTATATATATATATATATATATATATATATATATATATATATATATACACATGAAAGCATGTATCATGTATAATATGGTAGGAAAATAATTCACCATTCATTTACAGGGCTACACAAAAGAACTAGAATATAGTGGGATAATACTTGGAAATTCATCTAAGTGCATTTCAGGCTGTGCTATATGTTATTAATATAGGATTATATTTAAGTGTACAATGTAGTTTGTACATAATTTTTAGAAGATGTACATGGCTGCCAATAGTTAAGCAAAAACGTTCTTTTTTATCGAATGTAATTAGTGGAAGTGCTTTACAATAATATTTTACCATGTTGAGGAAAACTGCTCAGAAATTAAATTTTATTCCTCATACCCATGTGGTAAATAAAGTATTTTTAAAACTAAATATTTAGCGTTGTTTTTTTTTTTATATATATATATATTGACACGTTTTGAGGTTCCCTGAATATTGAAATCGTGTTTTAATTTTTAATATTTGTCTATGAATTCTATCAGAATAACTTAAAAACAAATAATTTCAGGCAATTCAAATGTTGTATTTTGAAGTTAATGTAAGGAAGTTAATGTTACTTGAAATATTTTATCAAAATTCAAAAGTTTCAGGGAATAGTGCGAATGAAAGTTGTCTGAATAATTTAAAATCAACATTTAAATTTAATAACAGCTTTTGAATTTTCTTTAAATATAAGTACAATACTAAAACAGGGGGTTGAGGGGGGTCGGTAATCCCCTCACACACAACTAATTATCATATAAAACTCTTCCGAAGCCTACTTTAAGTTGCTTTTAACGAAGGTTTATATAACAGCATTCGTTATTTTATCCGTTAATGCCCAATCTGCCTTTATGGTATTGAATTTCAGGGTAAGAGAAAGTCGTGTAAGTGCCACACCAAATTATTAATATCTATATATATATATATATATATATATATATATATTTAATGTTTACATATATTTGCATATGTTTAAAAGACTTTTTAATACGTTAAAATATGTTTTTAATTACATTTATTTTAATGCTACATTCCTATATAATAATACGCTAATATAAAATTTTTGGTACGTTTTTAGCCTATTTTTAATAGAGAAAAAAAAAAGAAGGTATTGTCCGAAAGGTATAGTTAATGAAGGTTGTAGAAAAAAAAATATCTTCATTTATGGCCAAGTAGGCAGACAACAATACCTTTAATAAACAGTGTATCTAATTATTTTTGTGTGGCTGTATTCACCAGTCCTTAACGCTAATTATCCATTTCTGTGAAAAGCATGCTTATCTGGATATTAATAATCTGTTAATTTCTTTATATTATGGAGGTATGGTAGGAGGTATGGAGGTATGGAGATATTAAAATATGCCCAAAAGAAATCTCTTATGTAGGCTGTAATATATCCGAAGGTTTTAGAATAACTCCTGTGTACTAACGAGTAGTGCTATGTGTACTATTTTGGATAGAGACCATGCCATAATGAATATGAATAACATCTATCAGTTTCAGGGCATTCTGACATTACTTACAGAAATCGGAGCGCGAACAATCAGACAAACTAAAGTCTAAAACACTTTTCAACGTTGTTAGAAAATGTCAAAAATATCAGTCAAAGAATTTTTATTATTTATATATAAATTAATATAAATAACAATCATTAATTTTTTCTTATTAAAACTACCGTGAAGAGAAAAAGGAAGAAAATCTGGACAACCCACACGACTTCCATTACCCACTATTTCACGTATTATATGCAATTTTTAAAAATGTGATCAGAAGACATAAAATTGACCGAACGAAGCAGACACCTAACAAATTTTCTATAAGAGAAAGCTGATATATAAACATGTAAAACGGAGTTTACGTAGCGAGTTAAAAAAAAAAAAAAAAAAAAAAAAGAAAAAAAGAAAAAAAAAAGGTAGAGTTATTTTTTGAAACACCAATTTCCGAGATCTAAAACTGACCTACCTAAGCAGGATGACTGCTAGTTTTCCTATAATGACCACGTAATATACGAGAAAGGATATATAAAATGGATTTATGTAATAATTTTCAAGAAAATCGTTAGAGCCGTTTTTGAGATACCAACTTTTACCAAAATTTGGCATACTCCATTATTGACCGGAAAACAATAATTACATACAAAAGGATATTTAAAAGGGAGTTAATATGGTGAGTATGAAAAAAATTTGTACAGCCGTTTTTAAAAAAAACGCATTTGTGAGACCTGAAATTGAGCTATTTATACAGCGCGGATATCAATTTTCCTGAACTAACCAACTATATCATTCGAAAGGACATCTAATAGAGTGTTTATATAGCAAATTTGAAGAAAATCGTTTGAGCCGTTTTTGAGATACGGAATTACGGTTCCACTTCCGGTTTCCGATGTCCCACTTTCGGTTTACCAATTTTCACCAAAATTTGGAAAATTCATCTGTATACCAGTTCTGTCTTAATTCTGAAGTTTCGTTGCTGTATCTTTTTTAGTTTCGGAGATATGATAGTCAGAAGATTACACACACACACACACTGACCAATTGCCAAAAACTACTGTTTTGTACTCAGGAGACCTTAAAACATGTAAATCAGGTGAAATATCGACATCAAATTTTTGGACAGAATTTTTTACTTACATTACCTACGGTAGTAGAGTAATAGAAGTAAAAATAAAAATATTTTTTACATTACAGAATTGAGAAGAAATATATAAATTTAGATACACTTAGCGTATTGTTTTAATATTAACTAGTAAACCTACAGATCACGAGGCACCTTGTGAACTCATTGCCATCCAAAAAGCCCTAGACGAGTATATAAATCTCGAAGAAAATGAAAGAGCCAAAGGGTTAATCATCTTCAGTGACTGCAGAGCTGCTCTTCAAGCAATTCAAAGGGGTTCCTCAGGGCTAATTATAAATATACACCGTACACTTCGTAAGCTTTTCCATTTGAAGAAACAGTGCACCATGCAGTGGATTCCCGCGCATGTTGGCATTACTGAAAATGAGACGGCTGATGCCTTGGCAAAAGAAGCAAGACAATTAAACACCAGCAGGGTTACTCATGTCACCCTCAGCGATATCAATTCCGTTGCTAAGGCAAAATTCAAGGATAGGAAACTTAAAATCAAACACCAAATCCCTGAAATCAGTACCAACAGAACTCTCACCAGCACTCTAACAAGACTCCGGACAGGACACTTTAGGGGGATGAAGATCCATAAAGACGGGACAAGGACTTACTGCCTCTGCAAAAACTGCCCAGACATAGAACTAACCCCCAAACATCTTTTCAACTGTCCTGCTATTCTGGCGCAATTGCAGCAAATAAGTGACAATCCATGGGCAGACTTATATGAAGACAACTGCCTTCAAATCGCAGATGCTGTATATAGGACCTTTGGTCCCATTTAATTTTTTTATTTTTATTTTTTTCCTATCCATGACACGACACCAACCAACCAACCAACGAGGCACCTTATCCCATTTTAATATCTCATTAATCAGTATTTAATTTTTACCTTTTCTTTAATTTCCAATTGCATATATGTAATAAAAATATGTAATAATCCTGATTTGCGAAATGGATTTTGTATCTCACCTAGCTCAAATACGAACAGCCGTAGAATGTTACAAATTCATATTTGTGACTTTCATGACCTATAGTTGTACGCGTCTAACTTCAGTCTTGATACGAGTTCCCCCTTTAGAGATATCTGCGATTTTATACGATTTTTCGTGACGTCTGTATGTATGTGTGTGTATGTGCATATATGTATATGAGTGAACACGACAGCATCGATAGCCTTATTCGAATGAGCTAAAAAATTATGTACATATTATAGGTCACCGTCGCACAAACTGTATAGATTTTGGTAAATCTAGCACTTATAGATTTTTATAGGTACGTAACAAAAAATTCAATATCATTATGACCTATATGTGCAAATTATTTGAAGTGCTATGGCGTTAAACGCCTTGTTCGATTAAGCTGCTTAATTTCAGACTTCTCTTGCTTTAATTTTTTTTGAATAACCGTTAATTATTTAATGTTCGGAAAATCCAGTGAAGTCACTCCAGATTTTTATATTACGTATCTATGTGTAACATTAACTCGTAAAGATAAATTTTTGTAAGAGGGATCTACCGCCCTACTCAACTCTCCTCTCATTATTTCCTCTCGTAATTACCACGTAATACATAACGTATCGAAATTCTTTTGCGTAGCCCTGTAAAATATTTATTAACTTTTATCATACTATTTTAAACATAAAACATTTTTTTTTTTTTTAATCTGAATAATGTATATAAATTTCATTATGATAAACGCGGTATAACAATTTTAATTCCTTAACTGTCTCGGGCGTACATATACGTTTTTCCGAAGTACGATCCTTTGTACTGTACTGCTACCAGTGACATGTTTGATAGTGCAATAAAATAAACTTGAAAGTGATCTTAACAGTTTTTTTAAAAGATTTTGAAAGAGAACGGCGGTACTTTGAAGCGAATCTTGTAAATTTTCCTCGGCAGGTAAGGGGTTAAAATGCACTTAAAAGAGTTTCTGGCTATAGACCATTATGTATCCGAATTATTTTGTGTGTCCTTGTACACGAACCACAAGCGCTATACACACTGAAAACTATACAGTTGATTCCATGTAAATAGTAAGCATTTCTATGAAATTTCAATTTAATAGGGCGATCTTTGTGACCTCTGACCAGCGTTGGGCATAATTGATTAAAATGTAATTGAATTACAATTGAATTACAATTATAATTATTTTACTGTTAATAAATTTACAAATAATTGATTACAAATAATTTGAATTGCTTATTCAATTTATTTGTAATCAATTACTTGATTATAGATTGACCAAAAAAAAAAAAAAATTATAATTACAATTTAATTGTAATCCAATTGTAATTCAATTACTTTTAATCAATTATGCCCAACACTGCCGCTGACGTGGTACATACACAAAGCCAAACTTATTAATTTTATTATCATTACCATTATTTTTATCACAGACAATAAAACATTTTTTATTCTTTTCAGTTCCCTCACTGACGTTTCTGCAACTGCCAAAATTTTTGTACTTAAAATCATTTTTATTCAAATTGTTAAAAAATAAACATTTCAATTAGATAAAATTTTGCAATAACTTATTTAATAACTTACATACCTAAATATTTAAATTTCTGATCACTTTTACCAACGAAAAATTTATTATATGTACATGTTTATCGTAAAGCAAATATTCTGTTATTTTCTAAAACCATGATGTATAAACTTTTATTTGTTTTGTTATTTAGAACTTTGGGATAGTTAACAAGCAAAATAATAAATTGTTGCAGAATTTTCTTTCTTGTTATCTCGAATTCGCGTATATTTAATTTGATAATAAGTTACCTTCATAGTTTTAATCTTGTTATCTGATATAGTATCTTTTTCTATACTTGCTGATAAATTATATGATAGTTAAATTATGTATGGTGATCTTTTCAGTATTGTTTGCAACTTTTGTTTTATTGTATGTTTAAAATATCTTTCATTTGGCTTATAAAATTGTTTTTAATTGTTTCAGAAAAAACAGTCTGTTCAAGGAACTGTTAAGGACTAGGATTAGCACTTAAGGTAAATTATACATATATATATACACCCTTTTTTCATGCTTTTTTTTTTTTTTTTTTTTTTTTTTGGAAGATTTTAAATTAAATTATAATCAAAAATTTATGATTCATTTGACTATATCTTTTCTATGTGTTTGATTTTGGAATTGACAGGCTTTGTAAATATTAAAATTGTGTTGTTGCTTGTTAACTAGAATATTGCAAGAAGATAATTCGTTAATATTTACCAAAAGTGAGCCATTTTAAAAAAAAACTTTATAAAATGGGATAAAAAAATGTGAGAAATTAAAAGAAAGAAGTGCAGCTATTCATTATTCATACGCATATGTTTCAAAAACGAATTCTTAATATACATACACACACATACATGCATTATTTAATAATAGCCTTAATTGTGCTTTTTAGTTAAATTGTCATCTAGGGAGAAAATTGAGATCTTATAAAAGCATGCTGTATTCTCGCACATATGTCTCAAGCCACATAAAGTGTTTTTGGCAGTTTAATTCCTTTTGTCTAAGTTTGTAGATTAAGTTTTACTTCAGTTTCAGTTTTACAATTTTTGATTTACATGTAAGTTTGTTATAAGTTATTTTTGTTTAATTTGAATTACTTTTAACATGAACTGTTTCCACATTCTTCGTCAAAATGAAGATTAGTTTAGTTATATGAAGATTAGTTACCGATAGCATGAACTACTGATAACATGAATGAATTTTTTATCCCCTTTGAGATTCACGTTAACGAGGTTCGACTGTTTAACACATCGTTTAGTAAGTCCCGGGACTAATCCCCAGATAGCGTCGCAAATGAGATATTTCTGTGTGGGTAAAATAAACCCAACTTTCAAAAGATACACGTTAAAGTTTCGTGATATTTCGATCGCTTGTTGTCGAGATATCAAAGTTTTAGTGACCCTACTTCTAATGTTTTCAAAATGAGGGACAAAGCTGAATTTCGTTTGTTGTTTAAACATTGTTTTTTGATGGACAAAAATACTGTTGAAACTGTTAAGACATTGCTAAATTTCAAGAATGTTTTTGCCTATCACAAAGCAATAATTAATCAACTCATGAAATTCAGCTTTGTCCCTCATTTTGAAAACATCAGAAGTAGGGTCACTAAAACTTTGATATCTCGGCAACAAACGATCGAAATATCATGAAACTTTAACGTGCATATTTTGAAAGTTAGATTTACTTTACCCACACAGAAATATTTCATTTGCAACGCTATCTGGGGATTAGTCCCGGGACTTATTGAACGATGTGTAATATATATATTTATATTAAGCCGTGGTGACCTCTGGTCCTCCTTCTTGGTATTTCTATTTTATATATCTGAATTTTGCCCTTTTTCGCACAGTTTCCAGTTCTTATCAGATCATATATTGTGTACAGAATCATGTACAGAATATTAATTTAACTCGAATGAGAATGTATGTGGTATGATTCCGCATTTACATTCCCGGAAATTTAGTTTTTCTAAAAACTTACACTTAAAAAAGAAAAAAAAACCAGCCTGTAAAATTATTCTTGAATCATTTTCTTTGTAATAGTGTTTCTTGCGTGTAAATAATAATAATAATTATTATTATTATTATTATTTTATATTCGAAATTTGAAAAACACTTGTTTTCATTACCAAAAATCTAGACTTATTTATTAACTGTATAACTTGAGAAAAATTAACATAAATTTGGTTTGATTTTTTTTTTTTTTTTAATAAACAAAAATTTTCGATTCAAAATCGGATAATAACTTCCTGATGTAATGTAAAATTAATAACATAATTAATAAATAAATTATGTTATTTGAAAATAGTAGACATAATTACAACAGGATAAAAAGTTTAATATTCAAAAATTTCAAACTTGGCAAATATTGCCCTGAAAATAATTTATCCAATAACATATGTGGAAAATTTTTCTTTTTATACAATAATAATAATAATTTAATAAGTATTTCCAGATAAAAATAATTTCTTATAAAATCAAATCTTGTGAAAGATTTTAGAAATTTTAAATTCATTTTTAAAGAAATATGCAAAATTTTCTTTAAACATTATGCTAACAATAACATTTGCATCTCCCTGTCCACCTTCTTTAAACTTTTCCCACAAATGCACACTTATGAAAAAGAAATTCGATAACGTGCATTAAGATAGATAAAATCTTTCTTCGGTCAGTTTCATAATCAAAATGAAATCTGTGATCTTTGTTTTTACTGAGTACATTAAAAAATAAATAAAAAAAAAGATATTTTAATGGAAAAGTTATCGAAAAACAGTTACTGAAAAAGCATTAGAAATCATTTTCAGAAATATTTTTCTGTGGACTATTTTTATCGTTCACATTGTTGCGATAAATGTTTTCAACAGATTTTATTTTTTTTTTTTTTTTGTTTGAAGAAAATATTATATTCTCTTTTTAAAGCATTAGCTGTAAAATCGGTGGAAATTGAGAAAAAACTTAAGTTGTTGTGAAACTTGTCTACAATGAAATAATAATATGTAATTACTTTAAAAGAAGTTTTTTTTTTTTTTTTTTTTCAAAAACTCATAAGAACATCTTTTTGTTTTTTGTGTTATTATCGTTGAAGAAAAATAAATATATTACGAAAAGTGTTATATTAAACTCTTCTACGGCGAAATTGAAATTAACGAAACACTGCTTTCGTAAAAAGTGTAAACATTAAAAAAAAAAAAAAAAAAAAAAAAAAAGTGTTTTATGAGACAGATTTAACGCGGATATTACAGAAATAAAGTAAACACATTTTCTGTTAAATAAATTAAATTATCGGAAAGAAAGGTAATGTGAAAATGATGAAAGATGGCTTCCAAAGGAATTTAGACTTTTTTTAACCCTTAAAAATATACTGCATTAAAAGAATTAAACTTTAAGAGAGAATCCATTTTTTCTTCTCCCAAAATCTGGTAGGTATTTATTTACGTAAATTGAAAAGATTGAATTCTTCACTAACTTTGCTTCGCCACACTGTAAAAAATTTCTGTAAATTTACCCCCGAAATGTTTAATCAGAATCTATGTAAATTTAATTCTTTGTAAAAAATATGTAATCAATATTCTCTATTTTTATTCTCTATTTTAACCTATACTTATTATTTAATTTATCAATAAAAAAATGAATGGTTCTACTTTAGAAAAAGCATATTAAGTCACAAATTTATTCACGCCAATAAATAATTCAGGGTTGCCACGCTACCTGGAAAACCTGGAATAGTCAGAGAATTTGAAAATTGACCATGAAAGTCAGGGAAAAGTCAGGGAATTTGAATATTTTAGCCAGAATCTGGAATTTTTTTTTAAACAAGATCTCTTGCATAGACCCCTTGGAGGGTGATTTGTCCTTAGGTCAAAGTAATATGAAACTTTTGTGTTTTCAGGTGGTATCATAATTATTTTGCCCTTAACATAACCAATGCACAGTATATGACTAGACTGGAATTTTCTTAGAACACGTCTGTAAAATCTGGAAAAGTCAGGGAATTTCATTCTCCTATTTGAGTAGCAACCATGACAGGGTTGCCACGCTACCTGGAAAACCTGGAGAATCTGGAATTGTCAGGGAATTTGAAAATTGACCATGAAAGTTAGGGAAAAGTCAGGGAATTTGAATATTTTAAACAGAATCTGAAAAAGTCAGGGAATTTCATTCTCCTATTTGAGTGGCAACCGTGATCGGGTTGCCACGCTACCTGGAAAACCTGGAGAATCTGGAATTGTCAGGGAATTTGAAAATTGACTATGAAAGTCAGGGAATTTGAATATTTTAGACAGAATCTGGAAAAGTAAGGGAATTTCATACGATGACTGCCAAAAAAAAAACAAATTTTTCCTCCAACGTAGAATCATTTTTTCTTTTTCTTAGCTTCCGCCATTTTTTTAAAACAAGACCTCTTACAAAGACCCCTTGGAGGGTAATTTCTCCTTAGGCCAAAATAATATGTAACTTTTGTGTTTTCAGGTGATACTTTAATTATTTTGCCCTCAACATAACCAATGCACAATATATGACTAGACTGGAATTTTCTTAGAACACGTCTGGAAAACCTGGAAAAGTCAGGAAATTTCATTCTCCTATTTGAGTGGCAACCCTGACAGGGTTGCTACGCTACCTGGAAAACCTGGAGAATTTGGAATAGTCAGGAAATTTGAATATTTTAGACAGAATCTGGAATAGTCAGGGAGTTTCATACGATGACTGCCAAAAAAAAAAAAAAAAATTTCCTCCAACGTAGAGTGATTTTTTTTTTTTTTTTTTCTTAGATTCCACCAATTTTTTAAAACAAGACCTCTTACAAAGACCCCTTGGAGGGTAATTTCTCCTTAGGTCAAAGTAATATGTAACTTTAGTGTTTTCAGGTGGTACCATAATTATTTTGCCCTCAACATAACCAATGCACAATATATAGCTAGACTGGAATTTTCTTAGAACACGTCTGGAAAACCTGGAAAAGCCAGGGAATTTCATTCTCCTATTTCAGTAGCAACCCTGCAATTATCTTTTAATAAAACAATGACAAATTATAAATAAAATTGTTCTAAAATCCAGTATAATAAAAGTTTTAGATACTCTAAATTCATTTTGGCAGAAATATGCAAATTTATCTCTTAAACATTATGTTAGCAATAACATTTACTTCTGTCTAGCCGCCTACTTTTGCCTTTCAACCCATATACACTCTCTAGAAATAAAAATTTCAATTATGTGCATTAAACTAAACAAAAAAAATCTTTCCTCAGACACTATAGTAATCAAAATGAACTCCACGATCATTGTTTACATTCAGTCCATTAAATATAAGATAGTAAAATGGGAAATTTATTGAAAAACAGTTACCTAAAATATATAGGAATCACTTTTAAAAATATTTCCGTCTCGGTTTATTTTTATTGTTCGTATTGTTACACTAAATGTTCTCAACAGTATTTATTTTTCGTTTGAAGAAAGTATTTAATTTTTTCCTCCTTTAAAAGCATTAACGGTGAACATCGGTTTTGTAGGAAAAATATAAGGTATTGTAAAAAATTGTTCACGGAGTGAAATGATTATCTATAATTATTATCTATAATTATTTTATAAGTAGTTGTTTTTCTATAAGCTCAAAAAGAAAAAGTGTTTTTATGCGATTATTGTGATGTTTCTACATCAACGCATCCTCTGATGCCACACAAAATACACGTACCTGTGAACTGTAACAACTAATGTAAGATCTGAATAATCCCCTATGATGATGGTTCGCTCTGAAATAGTCAGTCTTAAAAACGTAATTGTGTGTATAATATGTCTATGTTAGTTGCAATTGTTTATTTGTCTTTCATTAAAATATACTATGGAACAAAAAAAAAAAAAAGAAAGAAAAGCAGCACTTGGATAATTCTATTTTTGCTTTCAAAAACAGCCAATTTAATCATTTAAAATTAAGGATGAAATTGATAGTAAATTTTCTGGCTATCGTATATCCATATATAGCAAACATTAGAACTTCCAGATATTCGATCATCACTGTCTGTTTCACCCCAAAATTTAAATGATAAAAATGGTGATTTTTGAAAGGAAAAATGAAAGTATCCAAGTCTTTTTTTTTTTTTTTTTCTTTTTTTTTTTGTCCCTTAGTTTACGTGTAAAAACAAAAGAACTGCATCTCGTCATAATTGAATAGTCTAGTCATAATTCTAATTATTGAAAATATCCAACCATTATCATTTAATAAAAATAAATGTAATGAAAATGAAAGTAATTTTGTTATTATATTAAACAGGTCTTCAGTGAAATCGGAGTTAAACAAAACCTGTTTTCAGAAAAAGAGGAAATATAAAGAAATTTATTTATTTATTTTATTTTATTTATTTATTTATTTTGAGAGACATTTAACGCAAATGTATGACTAAATAAGCAAAAATATTTTTAGTTTTATAAACTGAATCGTCATTAAGGAATGTAATAAATTAATGCAATAATGAATGTTGTTTTTGAATGGTTGATTAATATTATTTTTGTAAATATGCGTACAATGTCCGCTGAAAATTGCCTCTTAACACGTTGAGTGCCGCGCGAATTCTTAAAATCCATTAAAATTCCATAATGATTTCTCCTCTAATATATAAACATTAAGCAAATTTTTAATAAATTTTTAGTAATTACTTAAAACAATGTAATATTTTTAGTTTTATGTCCTATTTTACACTGTCAACCACCGATAGTTGATGCGGCTTTATATCATATTTGACGCTATCAGCCACCGATGGCTGACAGAGCGCTCAACGTGTTAATTTTTTATTGGTACTACTTTTACTTTCAGGGCAAAACTTTCACTGAAATGCCTGAAGTATAACATGTACGGCACGCTCTTAATTTTTCAAGATCATTCCTTCAGTTCTTTTAGAGGTATAATGACAAAATGTCTAGAATCTAGAATAAATGAGAAAATGTTCATACTCATTTCGAAATGAGTAATTCTGTTTCAAAAAGGAAAACATGCTTGCCTGATTTATGAAAAATTGTATGTTTTCAAATTAATATCTGTTCACTTCATAATTTATTATAAATCAGCTGAACTAAAAGTTCTTTAATAGAATTTCTACAACTTTAAACAGAAAGAGTTCAAACCCAAAATTTATACCCTCAAATCTCCAGAACTCTATTTCATGGCGGTTTCATACTGGTTTGTCGAAGAATACATCAATGAGAATCTATGTTTGGGATATTGGGATTCACGATAGTCATTGCCAATTTTTGAGCATGTTAATGTACTCAGTAATAAGTACATGGGATTTTTAAATTTAAATATATTTGCCTCAAAGCTATTTTCAGTATTTGATACACTCAAATTTGATACAAACTTACTCATTTTTTGAACATTTTACCTCCTTTATTATTTTTTATTTTTTTTCAGTGTTCATATAACTTCAGTTCGCCCTGAAAATCTTTCGTTACTGTACACTAAGAAAGGTATTTTCCATCTAATCAAAAATACAAACAATTATTAGAACATACAAATATTTTTCCGGGTCTAAATAACTACGCATAACTACACTTTAAACAGAAAGAGTTCAAACCCAAAATTTATACCCTTAGATCTCCAGAACTATATTTTGTGGTGGTTTCATACTGGTTTGTGGAAGAATACATCAACGAGAATCTATATTTGGGATATTGGGATTCACGATGGTCGATGCCAGTTTTTGAACATGATAATATACTCAGTAATAAGCACATGGGATTTTTAAATTTAAATAGATTTGCTTCGAAGCTATTTTCAGTATGTGATACACTCAAATTTGATACAAACTTACACATTTTTTGAACATTTTTGCTTCTTTATTATTTTTTTTTTTTCAGTGTTCATATAACTTCAGTTCGTCCTGAAAATCTTTCGTTGGTGTTACACTCTAAAAGGCATTTTCCGGCTAATCAAAAGTACAAACAATTGTTGGAACATACAAAAATTTTTTCGGGTCTAAATAAACTACGCATAACTACACTTTGAACAGAAAGAGTTCAAACACAAAATTTATACCCTCAAATCTCCAGAAGTATATTTAGTGGCGGTTTCATACTGGTTTGTGGAAGAATACGTACATCAATAAGAATCTATGTTTGGGATATTGGGATTCACGATGGTCGATGCCAATTTTTGAGCATGTTAATATACTCAGTAATAAGTACATGGGATTTTTAAATTTAAATACATTTGCTTCGAAGCTATTTTCAGTATGTGATATATTCAAATTTGATACAATCTTACTCATTTTTGAACATTTTACCTCCTGTATTTTTTTTTTTTTTATCAGTGTTCATATAACTTCAGTTCGCCCTGAAAATCTTTTGTTGGTGTTACACTAAAAAAGGTATTTTCAAGTTACTCAAAAATACAAACAATTGTTAGAACATACAATTTTTTTTTCGGGTCCAAATAACTACGCATGACCTTTCGTCACATGAAAAAACAGAAGGCACTGGTGTTCCATAAAAGCAGAAGCACACTTGCTACAACTGTACCTACTTTTGCTTTCACGTGATAAAGGGTCATGTTTAATTATTTTGACCGAAAACAATTGTTGCGTGATTTTTCAATTTACAGTGTTATGTTTAGGAAGATTTTATTCATCACCATACATCACCGGTGCAATTTTCTGAAATTTTAAGACTATTTTATGTTCAAGGAAATAAAGTCAAAAATTATTTACTTTTAAAGTTTGTTTATTCTATAGTCTTAAATTTAGCTTATCCAACAGTTAATAAACGCAGTTATTGCTGCTAAACAAAAAATTTCATAAAGTTTAATCAATAATTTACAGTGTGAAAAGAAAGAAGAGAAAAAAGTAGCGTACAAGGACGCTCGAAGTTAATATTATGAAATACTTAAGCATGCTTCTGTCATAACTCGAGAGAAATTGTCACGTAATTTGGCACCGGAATGTAAACGATCGATATCCGTACGTGTTTCTCGATATCAAATATTATTTTAAACACACACGAAATTAATACAAACAGCTCTGCTGGTATTTACTTACCTGAAAATTAAATTTAATTGAAAAATTAAAATTTTAGACTTTTTTCTACATATAGTGAATGGGTAATTTTATCTTCCGTAAATATTTATATTATATATAAGGGGAGAGGGGGGATGAATGGGACATTTTTCATGTTTTTATTGATAACGTTGGCCATATGTAATTCAGAATTTTGTAACATGGCTCATAAGTACACTTCAGTAATCAGTTACATATAAACATACTAACTTTGATAAAAAGTTATCATTTTTAATTAATAATATTTTTTTTTTTTTTACATGCATGTGCATTGTCCCATTCATCCCCACCTATGCGGATGAATGGGACATAATTGGGGATGAATTGGACAGGACTTGAATTAACAAAGAAAAAAAAATGAAAAGTAAATAAATTTTTAAAGTGAAGTTGGTTTATGTGATTTTATTACACACTATGAATTTACTGAAATTAACATGAACTGATGTATTGACTCAAATTAACATCAAAAAGCAAAAGTCCTTTGGTCCGTACAGTTCCTAGTGCTCTAGGCTTTGGTAATTTAATCTAATAAGACCTAGTCTAAAAATAAATAAATAAATAAGACACTAGAAAGAGATAAATCATTATAGTAAAGTACAAATTATCCAGATAAATTTTTATTTCCGACTGATCGGGAAAATCAGCATTCTATTCTGTATTACATTAATAATCACCAGGATTTATTTAATTAGCTTGATTGAAATTGTGATTTTGATCAAATTATTATTAGTTTATTTATTTATTTTTTTTTTAATTGTTGATTTAAGTTGCATTGAATATTCTAACTTATATATTTTTTAAATCATAATTATTATAAACAAAAATCAGAACAATTAATTTCAATTGTTTTTTTCTAAGTCTACAAAGTTAAGAATCCTGATAATCAATATGGCTAATTTACGTTTTAATATAATTCTTGTGTAAAATTTTAAATTAGTACATAGTGAGGAATGTCCCATTCATCCCCATTTAAACTGTCCCATTCATCCCAACCATCACATGATCATATAAAACAGGAAATAGGCTTAATGAACAATAGTCAATATTCTTCTTGAATAACATAAACGCAATAAAAGATTATTCCTTTTCACCGTATAAGAGTTATATTAACTTTAAGCAAATAGTTAATGTCTTAACTACTACCTAACTGAATCAGCAAAAACTTACTTTGCCAGCTGAAAAAGACACTTTAATTTTTTTCTGCCCTTCTATGGATAGCACAATTCTGAAACTACACTTGATGAATGATCTCAGTGCTGCAATATATCAGAAAAAAATGTCAAGTTTCTGTTGCTTGCAAACCATAAAAATCTAGCTATTGTCCCATTCATCCTGCGTCCCATTCAATCCCACCCTCCCCTATATTCAAAAATAATTTTATCACATAGTCAAATTGTGCTCTTTATCTGTTTTTTACTTCCGTGATTTCTTCTTTTAAATTAAATACTCTTTTAAATCATTAACAATAATGTATCTAAAATAAATACAGGGTGTCCCATAAGTCTGTAGACAGTTTAAAAATTCATAAAAATTGGAGAAAATGGTAGGATTGAGCGCGGTGTGCGAAAAAAATTATTCTCGTGAAGAGGGATTTTTTTAGCAAAGACAAAAATAATAGATAAGATTTTCGTTGATAGAGGGCGCTATACGGGCGCAAATCACGTATTTCCATGAAAAACTCTATTTATTTGCATGCAAATGTTTATAGACATATAAGTCCTATTCTTTGTGTCCGCCATCACTACAAATTACAGTTTTCAAACGAATGACTGCAGCTTCAGTCGGCGGTTTTTTACCTGAGGGTTGGTTGGTTAGTTGGTTGGGTTTAACGTCGCACTAGTACTGCGCAATAGGTAATTGGAGACGGTCTGGGACGCACCTCTAAGGATGGTCCTGTTACCTGAGGGAAAACATCTTCACCAATAACGCTTTACCTATGAAGTCAGCTTCGCAATTAAAGCTTCATGTATGCGGAGGGAAAGTATTAAATATGCTGCGCTAATCGTAAAATTGTGAAATTTATCGGACTGTGATATGCATATTTTTCATTACGCATACGTGCAGCGCACTATATCGACGAAAATTTAAACTTTTTTTTTCCTTTACCCCCCCCCTCCCCCCCCCCAAAAAAAAAAAAAAAAAAAAAAAAAAAAAAAAAAAAAAAAAAATCCCTTTTATGAGAATAATTTTTGCAAACTGCGTTCAATTCTATCAATTTCTTCAATTTTTATGAAATTTTAAAATGTCTACAGACTTATAAGACACCTGGTATTTCTTTTTTTTTTTTTTTTTTTTTCATTCAAATTTAACTTAAAATAGGTTGGTTTCTTGGGTTTTACGTCGCACTAGTGCTGCGCAATAGGCAACTGGCGACAGTCTAACTTAAAATAGGACAAACCACTCACATCATCATAGATTTGGATTTTTTTTTTTTTTTTCATCTATAAACTTTCCCCATTCTCTTCCGACGTAAAACATCACCACAACTGTTAAATTCTGAAAATGTTACAAGTTTCAGTGCTGATTCTGAGTCTTTCTACAAGTATCGATTATTTTCTTTCTTGAAAACTTTTTTCTTTCCTGTTTGGAAACAGGATTCCTCCATCTCAATCTTTTCCACAGGAAATATTTTCTAACAATAAACTGTCGACGAAAAAAAGAAAGATTTCTACTGAATCACTTTCAAAGTATTGTCCCAATATAACTCATATCTATTGCGTTTTATTTTCTTGCATTTCTCTTAAAAGCTTGCGGAGAAATTTAACTGTAGCAGAAAAAGCAGTAACTTTTAGTATAATGTATAATGTATTTTCCAGTTTCGATAGATTATTAAATAATGCTTCTAAAGCGAAATATGTATAAGTATATTTCAAAGAAGAATTTTTGTTCATATATATACTTTTTTTTTTTTCATCATATGATTGTTACTAGAAAATAAAATGATTTATAATAGAATCATGTTTGTGAAAATTGTAACACCATTAAGAAATTGTCAGAAATTAATGAAATTTAATAAACAAACGATTGATATTAGTACAAATAAATCATGAAATATTGAAAGCAAAAACAAATATATATATTAAATGCCCGAAATCTATATTTTGTATAGCCACCATGCTCTGTAATACAGTCGACTGCAAAAGTACCCGAACAATAGCGAAAATTCCTATGTGAAAGAAAGTACACTTAATGCTGTTTTTTAAATAAATCTTGTCGAATTTCTTAGTCAGTCTAAGATCATATTCTGACTGACTAAGAACAGGATTCGACAAGGATTTATTTAACAAAACTGTATTAAGTATACTTATAGGAATTTTTGCTAGTGCTCAGATACTTCTGCTGCCACTGTAAGTCCCTGTATACGACGTGGCATAAAGTTAAACAGATTTTGAATGTCTGCTTGGGGAAATTATTATTATTATTATTATTATTATTATGAATACTGGTGACGTATATATTTATTTTACGAAATATATTTTAATATAATTTAAAAAGTTAATTTCTTTGATTATCAGTTTAAATACCAGTTTAAAAAAATTAAAATTCGTTCCATACAGTAAAATTAAACCTTATACATTTTCGGTGTGGATTGAAATAACATTAATATAACCTTAATGGTAATTGGGTTTCATTTTAGGTGTTTTCTCTACTTATTCATATTTACGTATTCATGTACAGTCGGTAACACAAGTCTCCGAACACTAGCAAAAATTCCTATATAAAAAAAGTACACTTAATACAGTTTTTTTAAATAAATACTTGTCGAATCCTGTTCTTAGTCAGTCTAGAAACAGGATTAGACAAGGATTTATTTAACAAAGCTGTATTAAGTGTCCTTTTTTTAATATAAGAATTGTTTCTAGTGTTCGGAGATTTTTGTCACCGACTGTATGTGTCTGGATTTATCTATAATTTTATCTTCATTAAATGCTTCAGATCCTTTACTTAAAAAAAGATGGATGGATGGATGGTTGAATTTAACGTCGCACAAGTGCTTTGTACGCATCCCTAAGGATGTTCCTGAGACATGCCATCGCAATTTTGATCCTCTACGAGGGGGGGGGGCGGCTCCCTCACTTCGGTGATCCCCAGAGGTATAATTTGGATGGGAACATGGAATCCATTCACTTAAAGAAGAATTGTCTGTCTGCTGATATGATCATAGCTTTATTAAACAGCTACAGTCGGTAACAAAAGTGTCTGAACACTAGCAAAAATTCCTATGTAAAAAAAGTACATTTCATATGGTTTTGTTAAATAATCCTTGTCGAATCCTGTTCTTAGTCAGTGTAAGAACATGATTCGATAAGGATTTATTTAATAAAACCGTATGAAATGTACTTTTTTACATAGGAATTTTTGCTAGTGTTCGGACACTTTTGTTGCCGGCTGTACATTTACACATTGTTTAAATTATAGCAGAAAAACTACTGCGAATTATTCAAGTCTAAATAACCTTACAGTGAAGAGTAAAGGTATTTGTTAAAAATGTATTTTATATATGCATATTTTAATTGTAAATGCTATTATTTTAATGAGTCATATTAGCAGACGTAAATTTTTTGTCTATAACACATTTTCCAAAGCGAAAACATTCATTTTTAATTTTTACTGGCAATGAAACATTAAAAATAAAGGAAAAATCTGCAATAAACATTGATAATCTCGGTTATTTATCTGAAACCTATTATAAATTGACATTGATCTGGATAAACATTACGGTAAATTTACAGTTAAACTAGAGATAATTTATTAATAATATTCGTAATCTTAATTTCATTTTCCTGAAATGATTTCCTACATTTGGAAATTTTCTGTAAATAAACAGGTTTGCAACGGTGACGTGCCCTTAGCGACCGTGCCCTTAGCGGAACGTGCCCTTAGCGGAATGGGATGAAAAGGAAGAAGGAGGAATAGAAGCCGTGCCCTTAGCGGAAATAAGAAATTGTGCGAGCAGTAGATTGAAATATGTTATTCAGATGCACTTCATAATATATAAGAATGCTTTCTATAGAATGTAGTACGATTAGCATTAGATTTAGAGAGTCACACAAAAATATTCAGTTACAATGAGGGTTATTATTGGAAATTTGCAGAATTGAATTTTCATTTACATTAAGCGTATTCATAAGCGTATTCATAAACGTGAATCATATTCACATTTTAAAAAATGGTAGACTAATCCTACCATTTTTTTTATTATTATTATATGATTTGAATTAGTGTATTTGTCTACTCTACTGTCCGTTTGTCCGCCTCCGGCATCCGTAAATATTTTACGAATTGTTTATTTTTACTTTTTTCTATATTCAATAGAAGTAAGTATTGAATTCGTAAAAATATCGACTTCCGGTTTTCGACGGATTTACACGTTTTGAGAGTTTCAGAACACGATTTCACTATTTTTTGAAAATGTCTGTCTGTCCATTTGTCTGTGTGTGTGAGTGACAAAAATTTTGCGGCAACTGTATCTCCGGATCTACTGCTCAGAATTGCATAAAAATTTACATGTAGATATACTTTGAGCTAAATTAGTGCCTATCAACTTTTAGTGCCAATCGCTGAACAGATGGCACTGCTATACAGCGATTTCCACAATTTAAGGAGAAGCTATATCTCAGGTTCTATTGCGTATTATCAATCAAAACTTGATATAAGAGAAGGCCATCGTGAGACATTATGCTGATTCAATTTGAATGTTTATGGACCGACAGGTGGCGCTGCTATACAGCGATTTCTGCAATTTAAGGGAAAGCAAATAATAAATTAAGAGCAGCATTTCTGTTTGTGTTAAGCATTTTTAACACTTTCCAACAATGTTTCAGAGTGATTAGGAATTCAGTTAGTCTATATGTCTGTCCATTGTGTAATAATATAGTTAGACATAGAACATAGAATGTTATACGATACAACGAGTACGTACAGTTGGAAAGTGTTGATAATCAAAATCTACCTCATGATTTTTCGTTTTTGTTTTAGTTTTAAAAGGTGTAAAACTTAATTAGATTTTCAAAAACTTAAATAAAATCATAAATTGACAATAATGTACGTTTTCGTATGGAGTACTGTGATTCATTAAACTTTATATTGTTACAGATCACCGTTCCCTCAAATAACGGATATTCTACAGTAAGCATACCTATTTTTGCGACAGGTTACTTCTGAAGCAAAATATAGCCAGTGCTAAATGTGGATAAAGTGTGGAGGAAAATTGAAGAGTTCATTTTTTTAATTTATTAACCGACTTCAAAAAAAGAAGGAAGGTTCTCAATTCAAACCGTATGTTTTTTTTATGTTTGTTAGCTCATAACTTCTGAACGGATGCTCCGATTTTGATACTTTTTGTTTTGTTGAAAAGGTCTTGGTCTACAATAGGTCCCATTGTAATATTTTTACGATCTAAAGAAAATACAGGGTACCCAAAAAAATCAGTCCCAACTCTTTTAACTGCTAAACGGCTGCAGCTATAGTGATAAAAATGGTATGTAAGTATAGCAAAGTGGCCATACTGTACAAGGTTAAACCGCTTGCAGCGCCACCTGGTGGAAAATAGCGGAGTTAGTGTTCCTATCTCGAAAACGGTTCTACAGAAAAAGTGAATTACAAAGCTAAAGGGTATCACCGATTTAGTACAAAAAGATAGTTTAGACATTCATACTAACGTTAATATCTTGGAAACGGTTCAAGACAGGGGGACAAAGTGAATTATAAAATTGCAGAGCATCATCGATTTAGTACGAAAATATAGTTTTGTTATTGATGCTAAAAATACAAGGCTAAAAAAGTGCATTTTTTTGTTCACAATTTCTTACACTTTACATACTTGAGCTACATTGCTCACGTTGTAGCGTAACTGGTGAGACATACGCTATATAGTTCAAAATACGGTTACTTGATACTTTTTATTTTGTTGTAGAGATCTTGGTCTGAAGTAGGTCCCATTATAACTTCGTTACAATCTAAAGAAAATAAAGCGCCATCTGGTGAAAAACAGTGGAATTAGAGCTCCTATCTCAAAAACGGTTCAAGATGGGAGAAAATTTAATTACGAAGTTGTAGAGCATCTTCGATTTACTACGAAAAGACAGTTTTCAGACATTATTGCTAAAAATAGAACTGTTAAAGCGTGCAGTTGTTTGTTCGCAATTTCCTACATTGTGCACACTTGAACTACGTTGCACACTTTACAGCGTAGCGGATGACACGTATACTCTGTGGTTCAAAGTACTGTTACTGTAAGCGGTCACATCGATTAGCGCAAAGTCGTTTTCAACCAACTTCAGAAAAAAGGGTGTTCTTAATTCAAGCTATGTGTTGTTGGTGGTGTTTGTAAGCTTATAATTTCGTAAGAGATTCTCTAATTAACCGACTTCAAAAAGGAGGAGGTTCATAATTCAAAGCGTATGTTTTTTGTTTTTGTTTTTGTTTGTTAGCTCATAACTTCTGAACAGATGATCCGATTTTGATATTTTTTGTTTTAGTGTCGTGGTCTGAAATAAATCCCATTGTAAGATCTTTACGACCAAAAGAAAATACAGGGTGCCCAAAAATGTCAGTCCCGACTCTTTTAACTGCTGAACAGCTGCAGCTATAGTTATAAAAGTGGTATGTAGGTATTGTAAAGTGGACATGTGCTACGCGATTCAACCGACTAAAGCGCCACCTGGTGGAAAAGAGTGGAGTTAGCGATCCTATCTCGGAAACGTTTCAAGACAAGGGAAAAAGTGAATTATAAAATTGCAGAGCATCATCGATGTAGTACGGAAAGATAGTTTAGAAATTAATGCTAAAAACAGAACGCTTAAAACGTACATTTGTTTGTTCACAATTTCCTATTTTGTGCACACTTGAACGACATTGCATATGTTGTAGAGTAGCGGGTGACATTTATGCTATGTAAAATTCAAAGTATGGTTATTGTAAGCGGTCACATCGATTAACACATAGACGTTTTAAACCGACTTCATAAAGGAAGAGGTTCTCAATGCAAACCATGTTTCTCGTTGTTGTTGTTGAAATTTGTTAGCTTATAACTTCGTAAGAGATGATTCAATTTTAATACTTTTTTTGTTGTCGTAATGATCTTGGCCTGAAATAGGTTTCATATTTTATTAGGATATAATCAAATTACAGGATACTCACAAAAATCTGTTCTCACTCTAACTGCTGAACGCATGCAGCTACAATGGTAAAAGCAGTATGTAAGTATCGATGTTGAAACTTCTGTCCGTCAGCTGCAATGGATATTTTGCTCTTTATTTGAACTTTACGCTGCGCAATTTCCAGCGCAGCGGGTGACACGTATTCACTGTAAAGTACAATATATATGCCTAACAGAATTTTCGGTTGTGAATACAGCGTATCCGTCCTTTACATTTCTAAAGACTTTTTAATTTAACGTATGTTCGTTCAATAGATAGTTTTATGCTCATATCCGATAAAGGCAAGAAAAGTAACACAACTTAAAAATGCAGCATTTGAGAAAAATCAACTTAAAAATAACTTGACTATAATAAAACTGGCACAACTGTCTCTCGAGTGGATAACTTTCTAGATGGAGATGTAACTTTTTTTTTCACATTGGGTGCATTTCATGTATTTTCAGTGACATAAACCATTTTTTGAGTAATGTCACTTTTCTTGGAACTTATGATTTGTGAAACTTCCGTCGAACGTCTTCTGATGCTCTGCTATATAAATAAGTTTTCACTGAAAAGAGAAAAATAAAATCTTTTTGTAAAAAAATAGAACCGACTCCAAAAAGGAACTACTATTCAAACAACTAAAAATGAAAGAAAGTTGGCAGAAAATGGAACTGTAAATTGCGCCTAAAAGTATAAAATAATTTCCTTCGCCAAACAACCTATAACACAACAATTAATCATAACTTTTGAAGTCGGCGCAAAATTAAATAAAAATTGATACCTTTGTTCAATACAAAAATCAAATCCTATTCAAAATACACATCTCACATTGTTACTTGCAAAACACAACCGAGAACTAATTTGATTCAAGAAATCAAATAAGATTTCGTAAGCAGCAAAAGTTGGCGAAGATGCTGGTATCTGACGTCCTTGGTGAAAGAAAAATCACAAAATTATCTGGCAAACATATTTAATTTCTTTGGGATATCATGATTATTTTCATAAGGTATATAAAGAGATAAATCAAGGATATGAAACAACACATCGTACAATATATATTATGAAAATATACATCTTGCGTGTATATTTTTGCCTTACGTTTTGTTCCCCAAATCCAAAAGCCATCAAGGATGATAGTTATCAAAGTTATACCAAATTTGCAAAGGAAACTCTAACTTCGTAGAAACATAAATACCGCATTGTGAAGAATGTTCACTGTTCTATGTAGATGCTACTAATGGGCCAATTGTATACAGTGATAAAATAATAAAGGAAACATGAAAATGGATCATTCGAAACAACAGCATTTGTTGCTACCGATCTAAAGACAAACCTTTAAAAACTAATTAAATTTTATTTAATTTTGCGCCGACTTCAAAAGTTATGATTAATTGTTGTGTTATAGGTTGTTTGGCGAAGGAAATTATTTTATACTTTTAGGCGCAATTTACAGTTCCATTTTCTGCCAACTTTCTTTCATTTTTAGTTGTTTGAATAGTAGTTCCTTTTTGGAGTCGGTTCTATTTTTTTACAAAAAGATTTTATTAATTTATTTTTAAATTTATTATACATTTGCGCTAAAGGCACGTATGCTCAAAGCATGACACCGAGGGGAAGGGGGGGGGATAACATTTCCGCTAAGGACACGGGTTTATGGATTTCCGCTAAGGGCACTGTCGCTAAGGGCATGGCCCCTCTACAACGGACTCGACTTTTTCCCCTGCTACTTCCACCAGAATATCCATAAGTGATTTATACCGTAACTGAACATGGAAACTTATTACTGAAGATTACTATAAAAAAATTCTGGTGGAAGAGTCAGGAAAAAAATACAGACCGTATCAACCCTGATGAAGATTATAACAAGGTCAGAAAATTATCAAATGATTATGGCATAAAATATGCTTTATTGAGCGAAACAATTCAGATAGTTAATGAATATAAAATTGTAAGTAGTGACTGGTTGCGTACACTCTCTATCCACTTTATCTACATCTAAGGTGCTCGTCACCCTTAAAATCTGCACCAGTGTTCGTCACCGTTATAAAAGACATGTTAAAATAACCATTAATGAGCATCTATGGATTTGAATCCGCTCGTGCTAGATTCTCCGGTTCTAGGGAATCTATAGAGCCAGTGGTTTCAAATTCATAGATGTTATTGAACGCTTATTTTAACATGTCTTTTGTGAGGGTGACGAACACTGGTGCAGATTTTAAAAGCAACGAGCACTGGTGTCTTTACCTTACTTTATATCTGCCAAATCTATAAAATGTAAAGAGAAAAATAAAATAAAATAAAATTGGATTATTAATTAAATTCAATTGAGAGCTCATAGCAGAAATAACTAAAAAATTATTTTATGGTAGTCATTGAATTATAGTAATTGTAAATTAATAGAGTTGTGTTCGATGAAACAAATAAATCATGTCAATTTAAGTATATCTGCGACAATTCTTGGATATTACAGTCAACAGCAAAAGTATCCGAGCACTAGTAATAATCCCTGTCTAAAAAAAAAATACACTTAATACTGCTTTGTTAAATAAATCCTTGTTGAGTCATGTTGTTAGTCAGTCTAAGAACATGATTCGACAAGGATTTATTTAACAAAACAGTTTTTAGTGTACTTTTTTGACATCGGAATTATTGGCTAGTGCTAGGATACTTTTACTGCCGACTGTACTTCTGTCAAAAATTTTTGGTTAACTCAAATTTCAGATTATAGAAGTATTAAATATATTTGTTTAATTTCGGACAAGCTCAAAGGAGGAAAATCTGCTGCATTTGCAGAATACCAATATTTTTATTCTTGTTACACTTTAAATATTTCGAGAGTAGTCAAAATACAAAATTTGGAATACAAAATTTAAACTTCATTCATAATTTGCTTGACAAAAGTAGAAATAACATGTTGTTTCCGTATTCATTCTGAGTAACGCAACTTAAAAAAATTATTTTTATTCCCGTATGTAGCAATCATACGAACTATCAGACATACGTTTTTGTAATATTTCTCATGTCTAACTTTCTTTTATATAGAAAAGAAAACTTACATCACACGAAAATTCTAAAAATGTTAGAAGTTTTAGTGGGGGAAAAAACTGAAACTCTCGACAAAAATTGATCGTTTTCTTTCCTGTACTTTTACCCTCTTCCTTTTATTGTTTTGAAACAGGATACAGCCATCTCAATATTTTCGAGTAGAAGCGGTTACTAATAATAAACTATAAAATAAATAAATAAATAAACAAGAAAGGCTTCAAATAAATCTATTACAAAGCTTTACACACAATAATTTATCTTTAATTGCCTTTTTCTTTTCTTTTTTCTATATACATATACATAAGAAGAAAGTATTGGACTCGTGAAAATTTTCGAACTCTAGTTTTCAATGGATTTACACGTTTTGAGGTGTCCTGAAGACGATTTCACTGTTTTTAGAAAATGTGTGTCTGTGTGTATCACAAATTTTGTGGACGCTGTACCAATGAAGGAAATTTTGCCAAACTTGGTAATTAATTGGACCCTGACCTAAACTGGTGCTGATTACTTTTGAGGATCAATCGCGCTGTAATCCCATTTTTTCTAAATTTTTAACATGACAGTATAGGACAAAGTTTCCTACAAATGTACATAATCAGAGTTATTTTTAACGTATGATTGTAACATTAATATGAACTACTGATAATAGTAGTAATAAACTAGAAAAAAAAATGTTCATGCATGTAGGAGCATCATTTTCCCTCCCCAGGAGGGCGTAAATTTACAGGATTGGTACCTTTCAAAAGAACTCGTCACTGCTTTTAAAACGAATGGATGAACCATAGATTTGTGATATTTTTTTTATTTATTTATTTTATTATTTATTTATTTATTTTCATTTTTCACAAAAGAAAAAAAAATCGCATTTCTTTCTTTCTTTTTTCTTTTTTTTTTTTTTTTCTGATGTTGGCACAAAATTGACTTTCTTTCGATATTTAGAATTTTAATTATGTGAGATAAAAACCGCCTGCATTCATCATGGAAAATAATTTTAATAAATAATAATTTAATAAATAATTTGTACTGCATGAATTTGCGTAAAATAATGTAGAAGAAAATCTTGTGGTGGCTACAACATACCAGTTTTCTTTGCCTTTCTTCGTAGTAGTTAAGAAAAAATTCTAATTTAGCAGGAAAATAATAATAACTATAATATTTGTAATTCCTTTTCCATATAGCTATTATATAATATCACTAAATAATTACTCGGTAAAAGTTCTCGATCAGACATAACTCAGTAACTCTGGTAAATTGAATTGTTGCGATATTCCCAGTATTCGTTTTTTAAAACCGATAACGACAAAATTTTAAAAGTTAAACAAAAATCGAAGCAAAGAAAAGGTAATAACTAAAAAATCTGGAAACATGCCCATATTACCATTATATTATTCTGCTTATGAAGAATACTTTTTACTTTCTCTTACCCATAAGGTAGAGAAAGTATTGTTTTTGGGTCAAATTTTCGAACGCGAGATTTTGTTATATTTAGACGTTTTGAGGTCCCCTGAATACGAAAATCATGTTTTTAGCAAATGGTCTGTGTGTATGTCTGTGTGTCTGTCTGTTATCAGCATATCTCAAAAACAAATTATGGCAGAAAGTTCAAACTTGGTATTCTAAATGTATATCATATAGGGATGCTACAGTAAGCTTTTCGTTAAGATCAAGCAAATGGTTAGTGTACAGGGACAATCAAGATAATTCTAATACATTACGTCTATGGGGGAAATTGCAGGAAAGTAGAGTTTAACGTCTATACACTGAACTAAACCAAATGAAACGAATATATATTTTTTGTAATAGAGATAGTTAACTGGGAAAAAAATTTTGTGTATGTAGGAGCCTCGCCTCCCCCCCCCCCCCTGGGGGGGAGGAAGTCCCCCCTCGAGGGGAGTAAATTTTCATGATGGGATCTTTCAAAAGAGCTCGCCAATACCTTTAAAACGAATGGTTGAACCATCGATCTGCGATAATTTAAAACAAAGTTATCGATTTTTTTTACTTTTAACGAAAAAAAAAAAAAACTTTTTTTTTTTTTTTCCCCTTCTTTTTAATGATGAGAATAAAATGGACTTTTTTTTTTTATATTTGGTGTTATACCACTTCTCTAACATGGAAATCGTCTGCATTATCATAAGAGATATTTTTTTTAAATAATAATTTTAATATTTTTTTTTTTAAACAGAATTATTGTTTAATAACCGAATTAAATTCTATGTAAATGTAGGTGCATTAATGAAACGGGGGGTTGAGGGGGGCAGTAGCCCCCCTCACACAGAACTAATTATCATATAAAACTCTTCAGAAGCCTAATATGAATTGTTTAACACAGGTTTACATAACAGTACTCGTTATTTTACCTTTTAATCTGCAACCTGTATTTATAGTGTTAAATTTCAGGGTAAGAGAAAGTCGTGTGAGTGACACACCAGATTATTTATTGTTAAAATGTGTGTAGCACTAGTGTGACGGAATACCCACTCAACCAACCAGTTAATTAAAAATATTTATATTTTCGTTGTTTATTTCTAAAGTAATGAGGTTTAAATCTGAATAAAATTTCTCATATATATTAATTTTCCTATATATTGCTTAAGAATTGACCTAATACTGCGAAATTGCATGTGTAAAATATAGGCATTATAGAAAAACTGATTAAACCTTTCTTTTTTAAACGTGATACTGTACAAGAAACATTTCGTATATATTTATTACATTTATAATTTACAGGCATTATTGGGAATTAGCTAATTTATTTATTTATTTTATTTTTCATTTTACTACTTTCTCTTACCCAAAAGATAGAGAAAGTATTGTTTTTGGGTCAAATTTTCGAAATTGAGTTTTGTTATATTTGCACATTTTGAGGTATCCTGAATCTAAAAATCATGTTTTTAGCTGTTGGTCTATGTGTGTGTCTGTATGTGTGGATGTCTGTTATCAACATATCTCAAAAACAAATTATAGCAGAAAGTTCAATCTTGGTATTCTAAATGTGTATCATATAGGGATGCTACACTAAGCTTTTCGTTGGGATCAATCAAATGGTTCGTGTACAGGGACACCCAAGAGAATTCCAATACATTGCGTCTATGGGGAAATTGCAGGTACGTAGAGTTTAGCATCTATAGACTGCACTAAACCAAATGAAACGAATATATATATTTTATATGCGTAAAAACATATTTCATGTAGAATATGGTATAGAAATCATTCACTGTTCGTTTACAGGGCTACACAAAAGGACTAGATTATAATGCGATAATACTTGAAAATTCATGAAAGTGTATTTCAGGTTGTGCCGTGTGTTATTAATATAGGATTATATTTATGTGCACCATGTGATGAGTACATAACTTTCAGAAGATATACAGGGCTGCCAATATTTAAGCCTTAACGTTCTTTTTTATTTGTTAGTGGAAGTGCTTTACTATAATATACTATATCATACAATATTTTCCATGTACAGGAAAGCAGCTCAGGAATTGAAATTAATTCGTCAAAGCCATATGGTAAATAATGTATTTTTTAAGCTAAATATTCATCGATTGGTTTCTTTTATATTTACACGTTTTGAGACTTCCTGAATGAAATAAAGTTTTATAGTTTGATTTTTGCCTGTGTCTGTGTTTGTTAGAGTAAATTAAAAACAAATAATTTCAGGCGATCCAAATGATGTATTTTGAAGTGAATACGTTTTTTACTAAAAAAGTTTGTTCAAGATTGATAAGTTTCAAGGAATGATGCGTGTGAAAGTTGTCTGAATGATTTCAAATGATCTTTTGAACTTAATAACAGATTTGAATTCTCTATAAATGCAGATACAATGATGAAACACGGGGGAGGGGGGGGAGGGAGCCCCCCCCCCCCCTCACATAGAGTTATTTGACAAATAAAGCTGTTCCGATGCCTAAGTTGAATTGGTTTAACGTAGGTTTACATAACAGTACTCGTTATTTTAACCCTTAATCTCCAATCCGTACGTATAGTATTAAATTTCAGGGTAAAGAAAAAAAAGTCGTGTGGGTGACGCACCAGACTTTTTATTTATTTATTTATTTTTTTTTTAAGAAAATGTAAACTGGTTACTATAAATCTTATATTAAATTATTTCGAAAGTTTATAGGTTTCGATAAACATTGAAAATGGTCACAAATATCACTAAAGATTGATTATATATTATGTAATTGCATAATTCTTAAGATAGTTTTCTTAGAAACAGTTATGTTGGCTTAAATATACTGTGATTTTTTTAAAACAAAATGCATATTGAAAAGAAAAAAATTTTTAAGCAAAATTTTAAATGCTGTGTGCTCTTTTTACCTTATAAAACTTTCTGCTTAATCTTAAGAATTCATCATTATTCTCTTTCGCACAAATTTTCATCTTAAAATATTATAAATCATTCAAAACATGAAATATACATTTTTCTGATATCTCTCCCATCTAATATACTTTCGTTTTATAGGAAAATAATACCAACATTTTATAGACAAATAATACTGATTTTTTGTATTATATACATTCATTTTATAGAGCAGTAATAACCAGCAACTGATAAAATCTAAAAACTGAAAATTTTGAACCTTTCCACAAAAATTGATTTTTTGTCTCCTGCTTGTACTATTTTTTTAACCTTTATTTTATTGTTTCGAAACAAAATTTCTCCATCTGAATTTTTTTCATTGAAAAAGGTTACCAACAATAAATTGTCACAAAAAAAAAATAAATAAATAAAACAATAAAAAAGATTTCCACCAAAAATGTTGCGAAGCATTGCCTAATAACTCACCTTTTTTTTTATTTTTATTTTTATTTATTTATTTATTTGTTGTCTGTGTGCGTGTCTTTCTTTAGAGTAGTTCTGAAGAACTTCAAGTTTAGCAAAAAAGCATTTCTCTGGGGCAGGGAAATTTTACTCATTTAAAATAAGCTGCCACCAGAATTAATGAGCAAATCAAAGAACAAAACTAGTATGTTATAGCCACCAGAAGACTTTCTTCTATATTTTCCTATACAAATTTACTAAGTACAGATAATTTATTAAAACTATTATTTATTAAAATTATCTAACATAATGAATGCAAACGATTTTCATCTTAGAGAAAACTAACACTAAATATCCAAAGAAAGACAGTTGTCTATTAAATAACATCTTAAAAAATGCGTTTTTATAATGGTTATCTCACATATCAAGTTTCGTACAGTTATATGCCATACAAAGTTCAGATATAGCCTCCCCGTTATCGAGGAAATTTCCAGCATAACAGCGCCATCTATTGGCCTATAAGAATCCAACTTGAATAAGCATAACGCCTCATAATGGCCTTCTCACATATCGAGTTTTGTTTGATTATACGCAATAGAACTTGAGATATAGACTTTCCTGAAACTGCAATGTAGCAGCGCCACCTGTTGAGCAGTTGACTCCAAAAGTTGATAGGAACTAATTTATGTCAAGGTGCATCTACATATGAACTTATATGCAATTTTGTGCAGTAGTTCCTGAGATATAGCCTTCCCTTAAATTGCAGAAATCGCTGTATAGCAGCGCCACCTGTTGGCCGATAAGCATTCAAATTGAATCAGCATAATGTTTCACAATGACCTTCTTACATAGCAAGTTTTGTTTGATTACACTCAATGATTGACACCAAAAGTTAATAGGCACTAATTTAGGTCAAGGTGCATCTACGTATGAACTTATGTGCAATCCTGAGCAGTAGTTCCTGAGATACAGTTGCCACAAAATATTTGTCACACACACACAGACAGACGGACGGACAGACAGATATTTTCTAAAAATAATAAAATCGTGTTCTAGAACTCTCAAAACGTGTAAATCCGTCGAAAACCGGAAGTCGAAAATTTTTACGAATTTAATACTTTCTTCTACTGAATTAGAAGAAAGTAAAAGAATTCGGATGTAAATATCCAGAATGTAGATCCAGAAGTACTTCCTCTTTATTATAAAAGTAAAATTTTGTTAAAATTTTCCTGAGCGAGTTTTTGCAGATAAGAAATAAAATTATATGAGATGTAATATATCCCAGCGCCCCTGAAAGAGCTAATGTACCATAATGTAATTCCAATGCCGAAAGGGGCTATTAAAATAACATTTCTGGACGGTGAGTGATAACGGAAACATTCCCGATCAGAAAAAACGGAGCGATTCTTGCAGTTCACAGGTTTGATTCTTGGAATTCACAACTGTTAAACTGATTATCGCTTTCTACAAATTATTATTTATTTATTTATTTACTTTTTTTTAAATTTTTAATATGTTATTTTGAAGCTGTAAAATGTGAAATCAGTCTTCACAATGTGAAATTTTGCTTTTAACGGATTAAAAATAATATTTTAAAAATCCATTTTTGGAAAGCGATAACTTGTTTAACAGTTGTGGATTTTCTGAATGTGAAAACGGAATTTGAAAATATGCATTAGTTAATAAGTTAAAAAGGAGCAAAATCCCCCATAGAATAATACTGGCTTTGGTTGCCGAAGACACGGTAAGTACAAAGTCCTTGAAATTAATTATTACCATGTTTTTATTGACCCGCTTTCTTGTTTGTTTGTTTGTCCAGTACAAATCTTGCAATCGATTTTTAACTAACGTCCCGACTAGCTAGACATTTGAAACTTTTAGAATAGCTCAGAACACGATGACAACGCAATACCTCTAAGCCCCCGATTTTCGAATTTTTGATTAGTTTTCTATTAATTAATTAAAATATGAAAATAATAAACTCCTAATAGCTTTAAAATTAGCCATTTAAATATTAGCTATAATTTAATTGTTGTCAATAAAGAATTTACGAATTCATTTTCTTTCGACATAAAAATAAATACATTTAATTAAACGTGAACATTAAAAAATTATAAAAAGTTAAAACATGCATCTCACAAAAATTGACATCATTACAACTTTAAAAATTTTCTACATATTGATAAAGTGCTAATGTAGTTCATGACGCTAATATATGTTGTTCTAAAAGATTTTTCATTTTTACGATTTTTTTATACTTTTACTGCCAAGTAAAAAAAAAAAAAAAAAACACGACGTCACATATTCCTGAATAGTACTTCCTTACTACTCTAAACTCTATAATCATAAATTTATTTTAATTTTATTAGTTTTATTTATAAATCCTCATGGGTGATTTTTTTTAATTTTGGCACTGAAGTATACTAAACATTTTTCGCCAAGAACATTAATTTAGTAATAGCCATTTTAAACCAATTAGCACGTCAAAATTATAAATAAATTATAAAATATCGTAGAAATAATATTGAAACAGAAATAATAGTCACATAAATAATCTATTTTTATCTGAGAATTTATTGAATTAAGCACTATTTTAATGTGAATATTGGAAACGACTAAAAATCGGTTATATTTAAATAAAGAAAAAATTTAAAAACATGGTATATAAAAAATTCTTTTTACTTTCTCTTACCCATAAGGTAGAGAAAGTATTGTTTTAGGGTCAAATTTTCGAAAGTGAGTTTTTATTATATTTACATGTTCTGAGGTCCCCTGAATACGAAAATCATGTTTTTAGCTAATGGTCTGTGTGTGTGTCTGTATGTCTGTCTGTGTGTCTGTGTGTTATCATCATATCTCAAGAACAAACAGTAGCAGAAATTCCAAACTCTGTATTCTAAATGTGTATCATATAGGGATGTTACACTAAGCGTTTCGTTGAGATGAAGCAGATGGTTCATGCACAGGGACACTCAAAAGTATTCAAATACATTACGTCTATGGGGGAAATTGCAGGTAAGTAGAGTTTAACATCTATAGACTGCACTAAACCAAGTGAAATGAATATATATTTTTTATATGCATAAAAACATGTCTCATGTAGAATAGAGTAGGGAAATCATTGACTGTTCGTTTACAGTGCTACACAAAAGAACTAGATAAAAGTGCGACAATCGTTACAAATTGATGGAAGTATATTTCAGGCTGGGCCATGTATGATTATTATAGAATTATATTTAGATGCACCATGTGGTTTGTATATAATCTTCGAAAGATATACAGGGCTGCAAATATTTAAGCGATAACATTCTTTTTTGTTGTTAGTAGATGTGCTTTACTAATAATATTTTATTATTTCCAGGAAAGCTGTTCGGGAATTGAAATAAATTCCTCATAGAGATATGATAAATTATGTATGTTTTAAGCTAAATATTCATCGCTTGTTTTTTTTGTATATTTACACGTTTTGAGACTTCCTGATTAACGTAGTCAAGTTTTTTAACGTTTGATCTTTGTCTTACATGTTCTGAAGTCCCCTCAATACGAAAATCATGTTTTTAGCGAATGGTCTGTGGTGTGCGTCTGTGTGTCTGTGTGTTTGTTATCATCATATCTCAAGAATCTCAAGAGTCTCTTAGAGTGACTTAAAAACGAATAATTTTAGGAGATCCAAATGTTGTATCTTGAAGTTAATATACGTTTATAGCTGGAAAAGTTTGATCAAGATTGATAAGTTTCAAGGAATGTTGCGTGTGAAAATTGTCTGTATAATTTTAAGTAAACTTTTATTTTTAATAACAGAATTAAATTCTATATAAATGTAGGTGCATTAATGAAACGAGGTGTTGACATGTGTGTGGGGCGGCAGCCCCCCTCACACAGAACTAATTATCCTATAAAACTTTTCCGAAGCCTAATTTGAATTGTTTAACATAGGTTTATATAACAGTACTCGTTATCGTACCTCTTAATCTGCAAACTGTATTTATAGTACTAAATTTCAGGGTAAGAGATAGCCGTATGAGTGACACACCAGATTATTTATTTTGTAATTATTTTTGTTTTACATTTTGTTGCTTCTCAAATCAAATACTGTGATGAAACCATTTATCTATCCTTTTTATGCGTTTTGAATAATAAAAAATAATTTTTAAGATGAAAAGGCTTCTTTTGTGGGAATAATAATACAAAACTAGTTGGCATAGGTGGACTCTGCTCAGTTCCCCATCATATTTATGTTATCATAAATTTCTAGTGCGAGACATATTATAATCATGTTAAAAGAAATGAATTTGACCAAAGCTTCATACAGTGACAGAATGAAATCCCCGACTAATAGGCTATCCACCGTTCACTTCGATATATTTATCTTATTCTAATCTATTAATTTATTTTATCAGGGTCAATTTCGTTGTTTAGTTTTCATGCTACTATTTCCAATGCAATAATCCTCAAAATTCATATTTATATGAAAAATTTACAATTTCACTATGTTGATAAAATCATAAATTACGAATAATTTACGAAATTTTCCTATTACAATATTTGTATTCAATCATGTTCAAACAAATATCATAAATGTAATTTTGAAGTTGTCTAATGTATTTATGATCCTCAAAATGGAAGTTTATGCTCAATTTTGCCTTATTCTGACATGTTAAATAAATCGTAAATTCCAAATAACTTATGAATTTTTTGAATTGGAAAAATCATAGTCTATGATATTCATGCCAGTATCCTAAATAATATTTCGAAAGTGGTTTGACATCTTTACGATGAAAATATCCCTCAAGATTGACGTTTATGTGAAATTTTGCTTTATTCTGCCATGTTAAGAAATTCGTAAATTTCAAATAACTTACGAAATTTTTATATTGGAAAATTCATAGTCATTAATATTCATGCCAGTGTCCTAAATAATATTTCAAAAGTAGTCTGACAACTTTACGACGAAAATATCTCTCAAAATTGACAGTTATGTGAAATTTTGCCCTATACTGCCATGTTAAGAAATTCGTAAATTTCCAATAATTTGTGAAATTTTCAAAGTAGCATATTTATAGTAAATGATGTTCATATTTTAAAACTGGTCCGACATTTTTACAGTAAAAAGTTTCCATTTAATGCTTGTTTAAGTGAATTTTTGTCCTATTCTCCCATGTTAAGAAAATCGTAAATTTCTAATAACTTACGAAGTTTTTTAATTCGAATGTTGCAAATGAATAGGTTTCTTGACAGTATCGAAAGTAATATTTTAAAACTAATCTGACCTCTCTACGATCATTTGTTCGTGAGATATCGTGTAAACAAACTAACAAACTAACGGACTAACGAACTAACACACAAACGGACTGACCCACTAACAGACACCCTACAGACAGACACCATACAAATTTTGTCATTTTCGGATTCCTCACACCTGAAAACGTATAAAAAAGTCAAAAAACCGAGGTCGAAATTTTTCACGATTACCTAAGTTCCCCATACCTATAGTATGATGGGGAACTAATAATGCCCAATTTCAAACTGATCCATGCTAAGTTATTTTAATGATCCATCCTAAGCTATTTTAAAGCCTTAATTTTCTTACTGTGTATTAGCTCCCCATCATACTATAGGTATGGGGAACTTAGGTAATCGTGAAAATTATCGACCTCAGTTTTTAGACTTTTTTACACGATTTGAAGTATGAGGAATCTAAAAATATCAAAATGGGTATGGTGTCCATCTGTTGGGTGTCTGTTAGTTTGTTAGTCCTTTATTGTGTTAGTGTGGTAGTCTATGTACACGATATCTCATGAACAAATGCTCACAGAGAGGTCGGACTGGTTTTAAAGTATTCGTTATGACACTGGCAAGAACCCTATTCATTCGCAACATTCTAATTACAAAACTTCAGAAGTTATTCGAAATTTACAATTTTCTTAACATGGGAGAATAGGGCAAAATTTCACTTAAAGAAATGAAAATGCATATTGCCTGCAAATGCATATTGCATACAAATGTATATTGCGATGCTAATGCATATGCATAAATGCATGCATGAAAGAATTTCATGAAAAGAAATATTTTTATCGTAATGATGTAAAAACAGCTTTTAAATATCAGTTTTGATGCCGGGATGAACATCATTAACTAGAAACATGCTACTTTAAAAATTTCGTAAATTATTCGAAATCTTCGAATTTCTTAACATGGCAGAATACAGAAAAATTTCTCATAAATGTCTGTTTTGAGGGACATTTTCATCGTAAAGTTCTCAGACTACTTTATCTTTGACTATGAATTTTCCAATTTAAAAGTTTCGTAAGTCACTGGAAATTTACGATTTACTTAATATGGCGGAATAGGGCAAAATTTCACATAATTTTAGATATTTTTATTGTAAGGATTTCAGAACACTTTTAAAATATCATTTGAGATACTGGCATGGAACCCTGACAACGAATTTTTTAATTTAAAAATTTCGTAAGTTATTAGGAATTTACAATTTAATTAACATTGCAGAAAAAAAGCAAAATTCAGCATAAACGTCCATTTTGAGGATCATAAATATATCAGACAACTTCAAAATAACATTTATGATACTTGTTTGAACATGATTGATTATACAAATATACTAATAGGAAAATTTCGTAAGTTATTCGTAATTTAAGATTTTTGTCAACATAGCAAAATTGGGCGATATTCCATATAAATATACATTTTGAGGATTGTTGCATTGGAAATAGCAACATGAAAACTAAACTACGAAATTGACCCTAATAAAATAAATTAATAGATTAGAATAAGATAAATATATAGAAGTAAACGGTGGAGAGCCAGTTGGGAGGGGATTTCATTCTGTCACTGTGTCAAGCGTTTGGTTAAATACATTTCTCTTAACATTATTATAATATGTCCTGCACTAGAAATTTATGAGAATATAAGTATGATGGGGAACTCATCAGAGTCCACCTATGTCAACTAGTTTTATATGAGTTCTTTATAAACCGATATGCTCATTTAAGTATAATTTGATGTATAATGTGATGGTGAAGAAAATCTAGAAGAGAAAAAATAGCCTAATCGAAGTTAAGTTATAATTATTTAACACATATGTCAAAAGTTCTGAAAGTATACTTTTTTCTTATGCGATATTTGTAAAAAGTAATTTCCAGTGTTGAGATATTTCTAATTTTGTTGTTTCTTTCTACATCGTGATGTTTCTATTTAAATAAAATTACTTACTAGATTTTTTTCGTAATCTGGGTCAAATATTGGCCTTGTACTAATATTCCCCATCAAATAAAGACATTTATAAAATTATTGCAATATAAGAAATTGATACATCTTTCCTTCTTAAATGTGATATAAAAACAATTTATGTAATGTCAACTTTTGTCAGTTACAGACATGATAGAAAACTAACATACAACCTATAAAACCTTATTTTGATGTAATTCAAAGCTTTAAAAAGACCATGTAAAATGTTGTAAATTAATTATTTCGCCAATTTATCAACATTAATAAATAGTAAAAACAATCACAAATATGACTTAATATAGATTGCAAAATCTCTAAATGTACGTATATTTCTTTAGACGGGTACTTGATTAACAGTCGTGTTCTCTTAAGTGTAATGTGATGTTGTTAAAATAAAATGCCTATTTGAAAAAACATTTTACAAAAATGTAAATATTGTGTGTTCTTTGTATCCCTTTTAACAGTCTCTACTTATTCTGAAGAAATTACCTTTATTCCACTATACACAAAATTGTCTTGAACGATTATAAATCGCTAACCAAATATTTATTTTCTGGAATTTTTCACATGTAATATATTAATCTTTTATGAAAATAAATTATTAAACGGCAATGGTCTAAAAACTTTAGATGTTCTACTGAAAATTTTAAACCTCTCCACAAAAACTCGATTTTTCTCTTTCCTTGTACACTGGTGGACAAAATTAAAGCAACGACCTGTTTTCTCGTTTTCTTTGTTTGCCCATAATTTTTAAACAAATAAACATATGAATATCAAATTTGGATGGTCTGTTTGTTATCATATTATTAACCGAATTTTATGTAACTTTAGCATACGAATATTTTTTAAGCTAATAAATATTCATTTTTCTCTCAAAAGTAAGCTTTGGAAAAAATGAAAAATTTCAGTAATTTTTGGAGAGAATACTTAATGAAAAATGATCAAGGATGCCTTACAGATAGGTGAAGATGCACACGCATCCATGTTAGATTACAACCAAACCTTTCTACCTGTATTCATTTTTCTATTTCTTCCTCTTTTTTTCGCATGTGAATAGCTTTTTTAAAAAATATACATACAAACATGAAAATTAAATAAGAGATCAAATATATTTAAAACACTTTAAACACACGTAAATATAAATTTATTTAAAAGATGTTAAATTTTTTTATCCAAAGCTTTTCGCTTTAATAATAAAGCATCATCAGGGATTTATGATTCGTTTCCATTGCGCAGTTTTAAATGTGTTTTCTTTTTACAGTCAACAGTTAAGTCTTTTATATATAACGTGATATATAACGTGATATGATCCTCCAGTGGGTCCGCGACTTAAATGGACCCACTGGAGGAGTCTATCAAATTCCCATAGAAAGCAATAAAGAACTTTTCTATTATATTGGACAGACCAAGAGGACTTTAAATAAAAGAATACAAGAACATATAAGGAATATAAAAGAAGCAAATAGTTCTACTCTAGTCGACTTCATCTATGCCAACACAAACGCCAACCCTATATGGGATAAAGCCAAAATTATTACAGCACCATCTAATATCCAAGAACTTTACATTTCCGAAGCTATTCATATAATTAAATGCAAAAATGCAATAAATTCCAAAGATGCTGCAATTTTACCAATAATTTGGCACAATATTATAAAATAGTTAATAGTTTATTTCTGCTTATTCATGAAGTTTTTTCTCCTACAATAACCTCGTATGATATGCAATAGTTCCAGCTTCTTTCACTTTTCTTAACTCCTTGGTCCAACCTCTACCGGAGTTCATATTGTTTTTTGCTGATATTTAAAATATATCACGTTATATATAAAAGACTTAACTGTTGACTGTAAAAAGAAAACACATTTAAAACTGCGCAATGGAAACGAATCATAAATCCCTGATGATGCTTTATTATTAAAGCGAAAAGCTTTGGATAAAAAAATTTAACATCTTTTAAATAAATTTATATTTACGTGTGTTTAAAGTGTTTTAAATATATTTAATACAAATGACACGTGTTCAATTTAACTCTTTATTTTTTAGAGATTATTTATAAATAAGAGATCATTATAAAAGTATTTATCGACATTTTTATTATTCTGGTGATACTCATTAGTTTACAAATTATTAATTATATATATATATATATTTTTTTTCCAAGTCTATTATAAAAGTAAGAGAAAAGTTAATACAGAAAGAAAAATCGATATTTAGTTTAGCATTTCAAGGCATGTGCGTCTTTACCTATTTCTAATGCATCCTTAACATCACTTTTCATTAAGTGTTCTTTCCTAAAATCATTGAAATGGTTCATTTTTTTTCAAAGCTTACTTTTGAGAGAAAAATGAATATTTATTTGCTTAAAATTTATTCTTATGCTAAAGTTACATAAAATTCGGTTACTAATATGATAACGAACAGGCCATCCAAATTTTATGTTGACACGTTTATTTGCTTAAAAATTATGTGCAAAAGAAGAGAATGAGAAAACAGGTTGCTGCTTTAATTTTGTCCACCAGTGTACTTTTATTTTAATTTATTTTATTTTACATTCTTTTATTATTTCGAAACAAGATTCCTTCATCTCATTCTTTATAAAGGGAAATGTATACCAACAATAAAATAAACTGCAATAAAAAAGAAAGAAAGAAATTCTATTGAATTTATGCAAAACATTGCCCAATAATTCATCTTTATTGCCTTTTGCATCTCTAACATTTCTTCAAAAAAACTTTGAAGAGATGCAAGTGCACCAGAAAAGCAATATCATAATGTAATTCTGAAAGGCTAGTAGATAATATTACAGTTACAGTGCTACGAAAAATTTTCCGATCAGATGTAACTTAGCAACACTTTTTTACTAGTACTGTTGATAAGTTCAGTTGTTGCAATATTTGCAGTTTCTTATATATATATAAAGAGAGAGAGAGAAAGAAAAAATATCTCAATGAAAAAAAAAAAGTAATAATTAAAAGATCTGTCATCATGCACATTTAACAACTATATTATATGCCACTTCGTGAACTGAATTTTTCTGTTGTTAAGATGTTTAGACAGGGTATCTCGGAGCTAACTGACATTTTGAACTTGTCAAATAATGTATACGGAAGCAGGGGAAAAATACGTAAAAGTGTCTGTGAATACAACAGCCAAGTATGTCATTTATTTACCTCTGATTACAATATATATATATATATATATATTGGGAGTACAAATTAATTCGGTCCGTTTTCAATAGATGGCTCTGGCTGATTTGTTTACTGAATAATGATAGATGTTTTTGGCATTGTTAGAAAGGTTTGACCTTTGTCAACCATATTCAGTCAACGAAGCTTCGAGTTTTATACAACAACATTGGTTTTTTGAGCATTCAATATGTCGAGTTTTGTGCTAAAGAAACAACATTTGCGGGAAGTTTTGATTTTCTTTTTTAATTGGAAGAAAAGTGCCGCTGAAGCGCATCGATCGCTTGTGGAAGTTTATGGTGAATCTGCGCCATCTGATAAATCATGTAGAGAGTGGTTTCGACGCTTCAAAAATGGTGATTTTAGTGTCGAAGAGAAAGAGCGCCCGGGCCAGCCGAAAAAGTTCGAAGACGCCGAATTGGAGGAATTGCTCGATCAAGATCCGTGCCAAACGCAACAAGAGCTTGCAGGATCGTTGGGAGTCACTCAGCAAGCAATTTCCGTGCGCTTAAAAAAAATGGGAATGGTTCAAAAGCAAGGAAATTGGGTCCCATACGAGTTGAAACCGCGCGACGTTGAAAAGCGATTTTTCATTTGTCGTTAAAAATTACTTGGAAACGTTGAAATGGGAGGTCCTACCCCACCCGCCGTATTCGCCAGACCTTGCTCCTTCTGATTATTGGTTGTTCCGACGGATGCATCACGATTTGGCTGGACACCGCTTCACTTCTTTCGAAGAAATTCAAGAATGGCTCGATTCATGGTTTGCGTCCAGAGAGGACTCATTTTTCAGAGATGGAATCCGAAAATTGCCAGAAAGGTGGACAAAAGTTGTGGCTACCGATGGACAATACTTTGAATAACATGTTTTTTCATTTTGATAATAAATGAAATGTTTTTTTAACGAAAAAAAAACGGACCGAATTAATTTGTACTCCCAATATATATATTTTTTTTTTTTAACTACATTACACTGCATGCCATGAGTGTTCAAGAACTCGAGTAAGCCATTCATGATCGTGATGAAGTGAAGTTGCAGTCTGATGAGGATCTACAAAAGCGCGCGTATACGACCACTCCAAGAACCGTTTGATGCATTACATTGATGTATACAAAGGCCATCTGATTAAAGTAGTTAAAAAAATAACCTTGTAATCGAAGATAAATAAATGACATACTTGGTCGTGTTTATCATTTATGGACACTTTTACTTATTTTTCTCTTGTTATGGAAGAGGTCAAGTCCAATTGACTGCATGTGGATCCGTTTTTGTCTTCGTAAGGGGTTTTTCGAGTTATTCATTTTGGAGAGAGATAATTTCTGACGAAATACGGTGAGTTATGAATACCTTGTCAAGGTAAGAAATGAAGGAAACGTAACACGATTGTTGCTCTCGGATAGGGGATTTGTTCGAATCGCAATTCGGACATATTGATTTCAAGGTAATTCGCGGGGAGCGCAACTCGGTCGTCTTCCTGTCTAAGAATTTTTCGTAATGTTTCATAAGGGTTGGCCGTCTATTAAGAAATTGCGATATTTGTAAATTGTAGGCATTACTGAAAACAAGCTGAAACAATTTTTAAGATAAAAAATAAAAGAAATGAAATGAAAGAAAGAAAGATACCTTGAAAACTCAAACAGCACATAAAGCCTTTTATTTAATTATAACGTCAATTTAAGAAATTTCATAAACAGTCAAAATGATCATATAATTATGACTTAACATTGATTCCATACTCCTTAAATGCACATTTCTTAAGACGGTTTCTTAATAAACAGTTATGTCCACCTAAATATACAGGGTGATTATAATTAAAGTTACGTTTCAAAACGCTATCATTTTAAAACTATCCATCAAAGCGATTTGATACTTTATCAGAGCAATCGTGAGTCAATGAAATTTTGTTTGGCAAAAGAAAAAAAATCGTTCCCAAAATGTGCCGTTAATTATCCGTAAATTATTTGTTTCATGAAGCTCCTCTTTTTCTCTTTTCACTATGACTGTTTCCGCTGTAAACACGTATTCTTGTCTTTTTGCTAAAGGAATTTAGTAAACTATTGGAGTCTATTGTTTATTGCTATTCCATTATGTTGCTAACAACATTCCTGTGTTTAATGAGTCCATTTAGGCGTTTCCCCTGAGATTACCCTGACAGCGCTATCTATAGGAACATATTAGAACTACTTTTTTCCTCCCCCAAACAAAATTTCATTGCCTTACGATTGCTCTGGTAAAATATCAAATCGCTCTGATGGGTAGTTTTAAAATTATAGCATTTTAAAATCGTAACTTTAATTACAAATATAATCACCCTGTATTGTACCATTCCTATTATAACAAAATGTACAAAAAAACTTTTAAAGCTTTCTTTTTTCTTATGCCTTTGGTACTCCTAACTTAATCTGAAGAATTTAGATTTACTCTCCTACACAAAATTGTCCCAAAAGATTATAAATTATTCAAAGCATGAAAAATACTTCTTTTTGGTATTTCTCATATCTAAAATATTTTTCCATTTATAGGAGAGAAAACTGTACGCCACTCGGCAACCATTAAATTCAAAAAATGTTAGAAGTTCTACAAAAAATGTTGAATCTCTCCGCACAAAAATCAATTTTTTTCTTTCCTTGTACTTTTTCCTTTCCTTTTATTGTTTAGAAACAAGATTCCTCCATCTCAATCTTTTTCAACGGAAACACTTACCAACCATAAACTGTCGAGGAAAAAAAAGTTCTCTACTGAATTTTCTGCAAAGCATTGCCTAATATCTCATCGTTATTATCTTATACTTTCTGTGCCATTCTTCAGAGTAGCTCTGGTGAGATTCTAGTTTAGCAAAACAGCAATAAATTCATCATAATGTAAGAAGGGCTATTAGATAACACTATGGATAGTGATTCCGAAAAAGTCCCGATCAGACAGAATTTAGCAACACTTTTATATATTGGTATTGATAGATATATTGATTTGTTGCAATACTTTTTTTTTTCCTTTTCAAACGATAAATAAAAAATTTAAGAGAGAAAAACATCTAAGTAAAGAAAAGGCACTAATTTAAAATTCTAGAAACAAGGCCATATTACTACGTTATAAAACTTTTTGAACAGTACTTTTTCATTATAAAGATGTTTATATTTTCGTTGTTTATTGATGATATGCTGTTTAAATCTAAATAAATTTTCTTATGGTCATTTTCCGTAATATTCTTTAAGAATTGGTCTAGTACTATGAAATAACATTTAAAAAATATACGCGTTAAAAAGAAACTGGTTACATTTTTCATTTTTAAGTAAGATATTATACAAAAAAAAAATTCCTATAAATTAGCTACTTTTATAATTTACAAGCATTATTAAAAACCAGCTAATTAAAACATTTTTTAACGTGAATCGAAAGCTGAAACAGCATGTAAAGTGTTGTAGTTTCGTTATTGGGTCAATTTATCAAATTTGATAAATAGTGAAAATGGTCATAATCGTGACTTAAGACTGACTCCATACACTCTAATATTTTATTAAGACGGTTTTCTTATAAACATTTATGTCCACTTAAATATATTGTGCTATGCCTAAAACAAAATGCACATTTTTAAAAAAATTTCGAGATAAAAATGTAAATCTTGTACGTTCTTTGTATATTTTTAGCATTCGATACTTACTCTAAGTCTGTGAATGATTTATCTTTATTTACCTACGCACAAATTCATCTCGAATGATATAAATAATCCAAAACATCAAACATAATTTTTTTCTGGTACTTACTACATCAAATATAATTTTCTTTTATAGATGAAGAATGCATAAACCAATCAGTAATCGTTAAATTCGAAAAATGTTCGATGTTCTACTAAATATTTTTAACTTTTTCACAAAAATCGATTATTTTTTTCTTCGCTGGTTCCTTTTTTACCTTCCTTTTATTATTTTGAAACAAAATTCGTTCATCTCAATCTTGTTCAACGGAAACGATTACCAACAATAAACTGTTGAAAAAATAAAAAGATATCTTCTGAATCTGCTGCAGAACATTACCCAATAACTCATCCTTATTACCTTTTACTTTCTTTTCCTTTCTTCGGAGCAGTTTTTAAGAGATTCTAGTTTAGCAGAAAAGCAATAGCAGTGTAATTCCGATTCCGAAAGGCTATTAAATAATACTAGTAATTCCGAAAAAAGTTCTCGATCAGATTTAACTACACTTTCATTCTGGTATTATTGGATAAATTGAGCTTTTGCAATATTTGTGGTTTCGATTTTTTTTTAATCGATAAAAGAAGAACATTTAAAAGAGGAAAAAAAAAGAGAGAAAGAGAAAGTTATGAAGAAAAGGTAATAATCCAGTATGTTTACAAAATTATTTGAAAATATATCGAATTTTCTACTATACTATGTCATCTATGAATAGCATTTTCTAGTAATAGGATGCTTATATGTTCGTCGTGTATTTCTACTATTATATGAGGTTTTTATTTAAGTACATTTTTATCACAGTAATGTACTACATAATGTTGATTAAATATTGGCCCAATATTAAAAATATTCCATATGAAATGACAATATATGCAATAACATATACGTTTTATTTAAAATTTAAGTAGTTTTAAAAAAATATATTTTTTAGTAATCCACTAATTAAATCTTTCTTTTTTACTTTCTTCTGTTATGCCGAAGAAAAACGCTGGATTTATGAACAGTTTAAACTTCTGTTTTTCAATGGATTTACATGTTTGGATTTTACATAATATATATATCGCAACATTTTTGTGTCAGTCTTACCTACATGTTACAATCAGTTCTATTTTTGTTGTGTTGGTATTGTTTTGTATCTATTAATTGCTAAATTTTAAGGTTAAATTTTATTACGATATCTATCATTTAGATTTACATAATATATATATATATATATACATGGATTTACATAATATATATATATACATAGATTTACATTATATATATATATATACCACAAGATAAGTTCATATACTGTATTTTTGGGCTTAATACAGCCGTACAGTTTCTGAAATCTTGCGATATTTCTACTCTATACGAAGGATTGTATGTCCCTTGATGATAAAATCTTTCAAGTTTTGAGCATTTTTCAAATCCTATTCAAATTGGTTTATTGTGCTCCACTTCTTCTTTAAACTTGTTCAGTTCTTCTTAACAATTACTATTTTATATTTGAAGGGGTTTTTTTTTTTAAATATTATTTCATTTTTTTATTGGCATGCGTGAGTGTTTTTAATAAGTAATAATAGCGTGAGTATTTTATTCGTCTTTAATTACCGGTGAACGCTTTATTCATTTAGTTTTTTGAATGTAATTGTATAATGTATCTCCTGTAAGCTAAATTTTACCCAGATTTACAATTCTATATGATTTATTTATTGAAGGAAATTGGCATTAATATTGTATCTCTTGTATAATAAATTTTAAAATGATTTTCAATTATCAACATTATGTGTATATATATATATAGTAAATTAAATCAATAAAGTTTTTTTTTTTTTTTTTTTTTTTTTTTTTTTGAGGGGGGTAGGGGGGGGGAGGATATCCGGGAAAAATTCAACTGAACTTCTTGTTTGCTTGATTTTTTACAATACTTAAATTAAATATGTTTCTATACGAGTTGATGCTTTACGTAACTATTTCTTGTGAAAATTTGCTTGTTACAATTGCAGGTTGTAATCTGTATTATTCTCTTTTGTTTCAGTTATGGTGATATTTTGGATGCAGGGTTGAGCTACCTTTTGATATTTTGCGTAATATCGCGTTCTAAAAATAGAAACCTTGCATATTTTCGCTCAATGTTGAGAGGGTAACTTTTGATGAAATACCTCAGCATTCTGAGCCATTTTATTTATTTATTATCCATTCCATTATTTGTGTCTTGGTCCATAAATTTAGCTATTTTTATTCTTTTGGTTTATTTTGTTTTAGTAAGCTCGATTTGTAATCTTTTTAATACAATCAATTAAAAGTTTTTTTTCTTTTTTACCACACTTAATTGAAAGATCCTTCTTTTTTTATATTTTCAAAGTGTTTTGTAATATTAAAGGAAATTAATTTAAGTAAGTAATATTATTCTTTTTTTCAAATAAATTAAAATAATTATAAATATTCAAATTGACTAGTTACCAAATTGGCCTTTGTGGGTTTTTATGGTAAATTAATCATCTGTTTATTTTTCGTTCTTCTCATAATACATACATTTTCATTATTCCCATAATACATACATACATGTATTATAAGAATAGTCAACCAGGAAAAATAACAAGTATAATAATACCTTGTGCTCTTTGTTTGTCTCTCGCTTACATTAACAATCATTAAGAAGAATAACTTTTTCTTTTTTTTTTTTTTTTTTTTAAGTCTAAAGGAATCTTTTTAAGCATTTTTTTAATGATCATGCGTTGGATGGGTTTTCGGTAGAACGGGCTGAAATATTACATAACAATTTTTCTTTCTTTCCTAATAGCGTGCACTTGCTTAAGCAGCAAGTGCACGCTATGAGGAGATCAACGGCCAATACTGCTTAAGCATTGGCCGGAAAGTCGCCGAATTGAGGGCCATTTATGAAAGGGAACCAAGTCCAATGGGCGGCCATCGCAGCCTCTAACAGACACAACATAGAACTAAACACCCATGCCTTGTCCAGGATTCGAACCCGGACTCTGCCGTGTGGAGTCTGGGATGCTAACTATTATCCATCGCAAGCAAAAACTTCTATAAAATGATTAGAAGAAATTACTAAAAAGAAAAAAAAAAATTTAAAGAATGGAAGGTAAGATTAAAAAAGAAAAAAAAAAAAAAAACCATGCAATAAGAAAACATTAGCTTGTTTCATTTTATTAGTTAATAATGTTTTTTTTTTTTTTTTTTTTTTTTCCTTGTTTATTTATTTAATTTGGATTGACGTATCATTTTTCATTTAGACAGTTTTGAGTTTTAACTGTGCACTCTGTCTCCGTAAATGGTTACTTAACTTAATTTATCCTTTAATATTCGTGTTTGCCTCTTGTGATCAGCTAATGAATTTAAATTACATATTAGAGAACAAGTTTTTTTTTTTTAGTCTGTTTTAATCCTTCTATTAGTAGTTTACTGTGAGTTGTAGGAGATTAAGTGACTGAGAGAGTTAATCGATTAAGTAATTCAGGCTAATCCTTTCCAGCAGTTCTCACAATCATAATTATTAGTTATTATTTTCTCTTGTCTGAACATTAATTACAAAATGTAATGAATAAAAATGTCAAAAAATTAAATGTACAGATATTAAATAATTTCAATATTAAATTAAATAATTGGTGTACAATAAATAGTTAAACTCGAGAACTTTTTCACGCACCATAAAATTAATATAAGAACTACCAGTTTCGAAAAGACGTGACTTTTCTTCATCAGGTGAAAAGCATGTACCTTGAAGACAGAAGCAAGAGTCAAGTCTTGCGAGATTGAAACAAAGATAGATTGAATTTTATAGATTGAAACAAAGCATAACATTTCAAAATAGGAAATTTTTTTTTTTTTTTTTTTTTTTTTTTTTTTTCCCCTTTAAGGAAAAGTAAAGAAAAGAAAAAGGAAGGATAGGAAAGACAAAAGAACATTATGTAAATATGAAGAAAAATATTTTCCATTTTGTTAGTTAATTAATTAATTAATTAATTTTCATCTAATCACGATCCAGATATATTACGGTTTTCTCTTATAATACAAAATTCTTTTACGAACGTACTGAAAATGAAAGGTTTACTGAACTACATTTTCAGCCAGTGACGTCGATAAAAATCGTTCCGGCTCGATGACTTACAAATAATATAGTTAATGAATTTATGGCCTGTTTCGGTGACCAAGAAGTAATCCTTAAATAGCTAGCTATTCCACTCTTCCTAGTTCGTGATCGGAATCAGAAGGGATGCACTCGGTGATCTGCTTAAACTATTTGCTCAGTCATGTGCGGTGATAGCCGCTTGTTGTTTCAACTCTCTGAAATCAGTTAACTTGTGATTACATGGCTAGATAAAAGGCACGCTGAATTTAACTCACCTTATCTTCTTCCTGACGTGCAATAAGCAATTTGTTTTCAAACATGTATTTTTTTAAAACGATAGTAACTTCTGAACAATAAATCTTCTCTCCTTATCTACTTAAGGTTTTTTTATTTTCCGAACACTATAGTGAGGAAAGTATTGTAATCATTTCAAAAATCCGAATTTGATATTTTGATGTTTTTATATGTTTCGAGGTCCCCTGAGTCCGTTTCCACTATTTTTACGATGATGCATGTATGCATGTGTGTATTTCTGTGAGTGAACACGCTAGCGTCTAAACGCTTTGTTCGAATAAGCTGAAAGTTGGTACGTATATTGTAAGTCACCATAGTACGAACCCTATAGATTTTGGTGAATCTAGCACTTATAGTTTTTTTACAGGGACACAAAGAAAAATTCTTTATCATTATGGCCTGTGGTGCCATAAATTTTTTAAAGTGTGATAGCGTGTAAACGCCTTATTAATCTAAGCAAAAAATTTTTACACATGTTATAGGTCACAGTTGCACCAACTGTATAGATTTTGGTGAATTTAGCACTTACAGTTTTTTTACAGGGACACAAAGAAAAATTCTTTATCATTATGGCCTATGGGACCAAATTTTTAAAAGTGCGATAGCATCTAAACGCCTTATTCAATTGAGCTGAAAATTTATATGAATATTATAAATCATTGTTGCACTAACTGTAAGCATTTTGGTGAATCTTGCATCTATAGGTTTTTACAGGGACACAACGAAAAATTCTTTATCATTATGATCTTATGGGCTCAAAGTTCAGTAGCGTTAAATAAAACATCGTGTAATATATGGAGAAAAATACTCAAACACTCTATTATGGTTTTCTCTCTTTTGTTTGTTTAACAACTCCTCTTTCTTTACTTTATCTACAAAACTGTTAATTACTCAATGTTCGGAAAGTCGAGTGGACTCACTCCAGTTTTTTTTTTTTTTTTTTAACTCCTCCTGTAAAATTCAACATTAAAATTGATGGTCTAGTGCATGGATTCTCAAAGAATGTAATAGGGAGCGATGGTGCTTCCTGGAGTATTTCAGAGAAGTATTTGTTTAGATATAAATATAAATGTATTTATTATGTTACAAGCAAATTGCGAACATGCCGCTAGTTTCCGAACAATTTGCACCCCGGAAAAGAAAGTCCAAAAAAGCAGTATTTGAAAAGAATCAACAAAAAGATAAGATAAAGCATTGACTAACATTGAAATGAAACCAACACAATTGTCTTCCAGATAGATATTTTTCAAATAAGGATATGATTCTTTTTGTGCTCGTTGAGACATTTCATGCACATTTTTTTTTTCATGCACATTAATGACATAAACTTAAAATTTCTATTTTTATTTTTATTTTATTTTTATTTTTACAAAATGTTACATAAGAAAAGTGTTGAAGTCATGAAAAAAATCGGTTATGAGATCTTTGTGTTTTTATATGTTTTGAGGTCTCATAAATGTGCACTAAGGGACAAAAAAAGCCGCACTTGGATGTTTTCCTTTTCTCATTTTGCAACCTCCAATTTTATAGTTTAAAAAGCAAGTTTTCGAACAGATCTTTAATGCGTCGTCCTCCGTGTACGCTTTAGGATTGATCCAAGTTTTAAAAACAGAACGCAATTGTCAGGAAAATTGTAATTTTAGATAATATTTCAAAAATGGCAAGGATAAAACAATTAACGATACCACAAAAAGTATTAATTTTAGAATGAAAATCAAAAAATATTTTAATACGCGAATACGATGGCAAATTAATTAAATATCAACGAAATATCCGTGAGATAGTTTTTAGCAAGATATAAAATTTTTTGGCTGTCTAAACTGAAAATTTGGCTTCAGGTGGCCACGTTACTCATCTAAAAGAGATGACCGCTAGTTACGAAGCAAATATTTATAAAATCTATTTGTATCATGTTCAGAAATAGAAAAGATTTTTAAAAAGTGTTTACCAAAGTGTTTTTTTTTTTTTTTTTTTTTTTGTATCTTAATAGTTTTTCTATTTTTACGGTGATGTTTACATGCGTGTACATGTATATGTGTGTGAATGAATATGATAAAAAATGTTTAAACCTGTATAGAATTCGATCAGTGTAGGACTTAATATTTCTTTTACAAGGATTAATAAAATAAAAAATAAAAAATCGTGATTGTTACGGCCACTGGACACAAAATATTTGAAGTGCGCTAGCGTATAAATTCTGTTTTCGATAAACAAAAAATTAGGGAAGTATTTTTTATATTTTACAGGTATACGAAATGGAATCCTTATGCATTGCGATCTGTAGACTGAAATTAATCGAATTTCGTTTTAATAATATTAACATTGAAAAATAAATAAATAAACCTAAGATATGTTGCATAGTTTTGCTAATGAATGACCATTATGATGTGCCTATAATTTATAATTCTTTTACAGGGAAGTATGGAATAATTATACGTATTCATTAAATTATTAAAAAATCATTAAACTAATATAAGATTTAAAATTTTGTTACAGAATTGCTCTTACGAGAAATTACTTGTTTAAACTTTATACTCTTTTATAGGGATGAACAAAAGAATTTGGATACATGACCGTCCAATGTACAATATTCGAACTTGCGGAGAAATATTCAAACGTTTGACTAATAAATGTTCGGAAATTCGGGTTGAGCGTCAACAGATATATATATATATGTAATATATTATAATATATGTTTTCAGTCACACAAAATATTAAAAATATGTAACAAAAATAACTTAAAATAAACTTAGATGAAAACTAAAATTTGTGAAACAAAACGTAAGTAAAACTTATTTCAGAAACATAAAATAAAGGAATTAAACTGCCAAAAATGCCCCGTATGATGATAATAATGATCTGTTAATATATATATATATTAACATATCATTATTGCATGTTAATTAGCAGCGGTTTTTCATGTAAAAAGGAGCCACTAATGACTGTTTTGTATATAACTTAATTTGAAAGTTTTAGAAGTGAGTGTTACGTATGTAACATGTTACTTATTTTTAGATAAACGTACCCAACCCAAATAATATACGTAAATTTCTAAAAAAGAAGCATTATGTTGAACAATCCTAATCTGAAAGCAAATAAAAACTAAAACTCATTAAGAAAACAAAGTCACAGCCCACTTAGAAATATAATAAGAGTTATTTCAACGTCATATTTATGAAAATTAAATTGTTCTACTTTCACCTGAAGTAAGTGTAAAAAGAATGAAATTTTTCTATGTATTGATGCATTAACGGCCCTCTTCACTTACCGTCGCCGGAACCCCGAGCCAATGTTATTCTATGGGGAAATTTTCTTTACGAATAACTTATTAACTAATACATATTTTTAAATTCTGTTTCCACATTCAGAAAATTCCCAACTGTTAAATTGACGGACCTTTTTTTAAAAATGTATTTTTTTAATTTTTAATATTTTATTTTGAAATTGCAAAATGAAAAAAATTCACATATGGAAAATTCGTATTTTGCAGCTTCAAAATAAAATATAAAAAATTAAAAAAATATTTTTTTAAAAAAGGTCCGTCAATTTAACAGTTAGGAATTTCCAGAATGTGTAAACAGAGTTTAAAAATATGTATTAGTTAATCACTTATTTGTAAAGAAAAATTTCCCATAGAATAACATTAGCTTCGGCTTCCGGCGATGGTGAGTGAAGCGGGCCCTTAACGAAGACAGAGAGTTTGGTCTTCCAAATACTTAATTATTATGACATATTTCCCCGAAATCTGAAAATAGTGCACTTTTATTTTTTTTATAGGATATTAGATGCGTCTCGAGATCAAAAAGTTTGAAAACATTGATTTAATGACTAATATTTAATTATGTAGGATTAAGAATGAAATATTTAATCACAAGAAAATGCACTTTTAGGAGAATACAAGTGTATCTATGCATCATAGAGTCACATATACGAAAAACTGAATTTTTAGTTAACTTGAAACTTGAACAGAAGCCGACAAAGCAATTTTCGACAAAATCTTTAAAAATCATTCAGTTTACATAGACTATAAAACACTTTCTGACTTTGTATCAACCCATTGCATTGTTTAACATTCAACACTGTTAATTTTTTTGTACTAGGTTGAACCAAAACACGGTACACAGTAGCTATAATCATAAGATGGTGAAAACTTTTACCATGATTTGGTGTTTAGTTTAAAAAAATTTGGTACTATAGTAGCTACAATGGGGGAAATCTTCAACCATGTTTTTGGTATTTCTTTTCAACAAGAAGCACCAAATCGTAGTAAAAGGTACTACTAGTAGAAAGTTTCACCATCGTATAGTTGCAGCAACTGTAGTACCAAGTTTTGGATATTGCAGCTACTGAAGGATCTTCAACCATGTTTTTGGTACTTCTTTTCAACAAGAAGCACCAAATCGTAGTAAAAGGTACTACTAGTAGAAAGTTTCACCATCGCATGGTTGCAGCAACTGTAGTACCAAGTTTTGGATATTGCAGCTACTGAAGGATCTTCAACCATATTTTTGGTATTTCTTTCCAACAAGAAGCACCAAATCGTAGTAAAAGGTACTACTAGTAGAAAGTTTCACCATTGCATGGTTATAGCAACTGTAGTACCAAGTTTTGGATATTGCAACTACTGAAGTACCAAATTTTACCAACTTAAAATCGAAATTTTTAACAGTGAATTCCTTTCATGACAACGCCTTAATTTATATTGCGTATTTAACGAATGAAATTGCACTTTGAGCAATTCCCTTTTGTATTCCATGAAGTATTTTGTGTTTCCTGTAAACTAAACAATACTAATTACGCCCTATTATGTAGAAGATGTGCTTCTGTGCTACAGAATTATTTTGTTATATTTTGTGCATTATAAAGGTATTAAAATATGCTTTACAGAAATTAGAAATACGTCATGTACAGTCGGTAACAAAAGTGTCCGAACACTAGCAAAATTTCCTGTGTAAAAAAAGTACACTTCATATGGTTTTGTTAAATAAATCCTTATCGAATCGTGTTCTTACACTGACTAAGAACAGGATTCGACCAAGATTTATTTAATAAAACCGTATGAAGTGTGCTTTTTTCACATAGGAATTTTTGCTAGTGTTCGGACACTTTTGTTACCGACTGTACAACGTAATGTAGCCGAAATTTTTTTTGAGTCCCTGTACGCAAAATAGTAGTGCTATTTATATTATTTTCAAAGGTAAACATACTGTTGTGAAACTGAATAACATGTAACAGTTTTAAAGTACTCTAAAAATAGTTAAGAAAATGAGATCGAGTACATTCAGACGGACAGATAAGTAACTGGTTTGTGTCGCAATGCCATCCAATTATTTTTTACACATTAGGGTTTATTAGACGGATTAAAGTACATCTCGAATCCCTACGGAAATCTATGCCTAAACTGTGATTCGAACAGGTAGAATGGTGAATAGGAAAGCAGTGCGATAACCATTTTGTTACCAGATCAGCGACAGATATTCAAATCGAATTTATAACCATTCCTCATATGTGTTGCTAAGCTTTAATAATTATATATTTTGACTTTCCAAACATACATATGTAAAGAAAGTATTGTAATCATGTCAAGGATCCGACTTTGAGTTTTGGTGTTACGGCACGTTTTGAGGTCCCCTGAGTTCATTTTTGCTGTTTTTGTGGTGATGTATGTATATGAGAAATTGGTACGTATGTTATAGGTCACAGCACGAACTCTATTGGTTTTGGGGGATCTAGCGCTTATTGTTTTTTTACAGGAACACAAAGAAAAATTCTATATCATTATGGTCTATGAGTCCAAATTTCTTTAAAGTGTGATAGCGTCTAAACGCCTTATTCAATTGCACTAAACCTTTATACACATGTTATAGATCACTATCACACAAAATGTACATGTATTTTGGTAAATCTAGCTCTTACAGTGTTTTTTTTTTTTTTTTTTTCAGTGATACAAAGAAAAATTCTTTACCATATTATGGCTTGTGAGCCCGAATTTTTTAAAGTGCGATAGCATCTAAATGCCTCATTCATTTGAGCTGAAATTTTATATGCATATTATAGGTCACTGTCGCACGAACAATATAGATTTTGGTGAATCTAGCATTTATAGTTCTTTTACAGGGATAATAACGAAAATTTCTTTATCCTAAGGCCGATTTAAATTATTTAAAGTACGATAGCGTCTAAATGCCTTATCCGATTGAGCTGAAAATTTATATGCATGTTATATGCACACAAACTGTATAGATTTTCATGACTTAACGAGTTTTACAGGGACACAAATAAAAATTGTTCATCACTAAGACCTACAAGCTCAAATTATTTAAAGTGCGATAGCGACTAAATGCCTTATTCAAATTAACGGAAAATTTATTTACATGTTATACGTCACCATCACACGAACTTTATGAACTTTGGAATCTAGCATTTATGGTTCTTTATCATTGTGGCATATGGGCTCAAACTTTAAAATGCGATAGCGTCCAAATGCCTTATCCGATGAAACTGAAAGTTTATATAAATATTATAAGTCACTGTTGCACTAACTATAAGCGTTTTGATGAATCTATCATTTGTAGGTTTTTACAGGGACACAATGAAATATTCTTTATCATTATGATCTACGTGTTCGGTAAAATAGAGTTAAATTGAACACCGTCTACTATATAAAGAGAAATACTCAAATACACTATTATAATTTTCTCTTTTGTTTGTTTAAAAACTCCTCTTACTTTAATTTATCTACAAAACCATTAATTACTCAATGTTCGGAAAGTTCAGTGGAGTCACTCCAGATTTTTTTTCTTTTTTATTTATGACCCAATTCTAGGAAATCAAGCGATAAATTATCGCAATGCAAAGGATTTATAATATTCATGACACTCATAATAATGTTTCCCCGTCTAGAAAAGTGTCGACTAGTAACTCTCGATCATTTTGTCTATCCAGGTTATATGTTTACCTTATACGCATAACTTGGAAATCTATATTTCTAGTTTAGGTAATCAGAAAATGACTACTTATGCATTCTAGATGGAAGCGGTATATATTTTTTCTCAGTGTAGCTAAGTCAACAAATATTTTTGTTAATTTTAATCGTAAGCGATGCTCTACTCAATTCCTTATCTAAAATAATGTTTATTTATTTATTTATTTTTTAATATATGATATTATTTCCTACAATTTTACCTTTTTACCCCGTTTATTTACTATAAATTCTTATTTAGTTGTGTCTATCTTATCTTGCATGTATCTTCCACATATTTTAATAAAAATCACGATTGACTACACTTATTTAATAACAGACAGGCGAGATTTCATCATGCATGTGAATTATTTCCAACACAATGATACACCAAATGTTTTTAATGTACTTTTCAATAATAATAATAATAATAATAATGTAGGTGTATTTTAGTCATTCCCATGAAATCTGAAGAAACGAAAAAAAAAAGTTAAGAGAATAAATGTTTTGAAAATTTTGTGTTTTAAAAGTCTTTTAATACTCGTCTGAAATCTTTCAAAAATACTTTAACAGTGATTAAATTTCTTTCAATGCATAAATTCTGTGTAGTCTTATACAGGAAAGCATGTTTACAACAATACTTAAAAGCTTTTTTGCGTATGATAGGTTTTCATTTTTTCTTTTTAAAACGGATTTTTCTTTTTAGAAATAAGTTTTGGTTAAGTACGAGCAGATTAAAAAAAAAAAAAAATTATTTTAGTATGTTCAAGTTTCAATTTCCAAAGATATTCAAGAATTTTAGAAAAAAAAATTGGTAAAATGTAGCTTGGGATTTTTTTTTTTTCCAAGCAAAAAATAAACGTGATGTTTTAGATTTTTTTTTTTTTTTTTTTAAGTAGTATTTTCGGTTTTTGTAAAAATACGAAAAGAAAGTCATACTATTTGCATAAAACTCTTCCCAACTGTACTTTAACGTAACATTTAACTCTCAAAATGCACATCGAGCTGTATCCATTTATGCCATAAAATGCATCTGAACAACAATTTTGTGTGACCCTGTGACTCAATTAGTAAAGCTAATCGTATACCATACATTACAAAAACGTAATTTTGTGTATCGGAATAATTCGTGTAAATTTCATTATGCTTTGTGCTGTATAGGAATAGTTAATTAAAAGGCATTAAATAAATGTACTAGAACATCTTTAAAGAAATTTCTCTTATCGACAATAATGTATATGTATTCTTTCGTGAATTGTGACCTGTACATGAGCCAGTAGTGTTATTTATACAAAGATGCCAACATCTCTACTTTATTCCGCTGCATTGTTAGTATCACACTGTTAAAATAATAATAATAATAATAAAATGTTGATATTTATGATACGTGTATTGGCAGCAGATGAACCAGTATATGTACCGTAATTTTATCGAAAGTACATGAGCCGTAAATTTTTCAGATAAAACAGAAAAGTAGTAAGTTCACACTCCCTTCCCACACACACTACTACAAAAAATTAAGAAAGAAAGAATGGCCAAGTTCCAGAGCTAGTTTTAATCGTCGATTTCTTCGATCACTTATGTGAAGATTGATGATTGGTCTTGTATTTTCATGATTATTGATTGTTCAATCATTACTTATAATATCTTGAATACTTAATAGTTAATTGTAAAATTCGTCATTAACAACTGATAATTGCATTTTGCCCAACACTGAAGAATTTAACAGTATAAATACATTATATTTACTCGAATACTTATGTTTTACGGTGTAAATGCCGTTTACGAACGAAGTGGTACATATGACGTATTTTTGTGTTTTGTACTTTAAAAACACTGTTTATACCTAATACCGTAAAAGATCAAAACGTCACAAGTACTGTAACAGTTACGGTACTTACGATAATATTTGACACTTAACACTTTTTAATTTTTTTTTTTTTTTTTTTTTTTTTTTTAATACAAGGTATTTTTATAGCCAATTTTTTGAATTAACTACTCCATTAAGTAGAATTTAGAAATAATTACAAGATAAAAAGAACTTTTTATATACCATGTTTTTAAATTTTCTGTTGAATCATATAAACACTACCGAAGGCAGCGGGGATCCGAAACGCTTGGCTGAAAGTATTTTAAAATGTCATTGTCGTCGTGTTCTAAGCTATTCTAAAAATTTCAAATCTCTAGCTAGTCGAGAAGTTAAATAATTGTTGAATCATATAAACTCTACCGAAGGCAGTGCGGACCCGAAACAATTGGCTAAATGTATTTAAAAAATGCATTGTCATCGTGTTCTGAGCTATTCTAAAAGTTTCAAATGTCGGGAAGTTAGTTAAAAATCGATTGCAAGATTTGTACTGGACAAACAAACAAACAAACAAGAAAGCGTGTTAATAAAAACACATGATAAAATAGAATTGTCCAGCAAAATACAATGCGACTCATAGCAATAACTTTTTAATTGCGCATCATTAAAGGGCCTCCCATTAAGACAAAAAAAGTCTGTCACTTGCATGCGTGTGCGTATGTGTTACAGTGTTGCCAATTTGTAAGGGACTTGTAATATTCAATGTCCATCACTAATTTTTAGTTATTATGTTTGTCTAACTATATGCTTACCAGATCGAATGGCATATACATCAAAAATTATTCTTCAAAATTAGTGGTAATTATTAAATAAAAATACCATACACGATGAGAACACCGATATGTTGTCCTAATTTCCGTTTCAAATACCTAAAGCAGTTTAAACACCAATACACCGAGTAACCAAATGCAAAGCAAGTAACTTCTGTCAATTATTCGATTTGTTAACGCATGCCGTGACGTCTCGTAAAACTTTTTCTATGCTCTGAATCATTCTTTATTTTATTTTATTTTATTTTTTTAAGTTATTTAGAGACGTGATCTAAGTAACGTGCGGTGTGTACTGCGACAGCTGTCACAAAAATCATCCGAATTGACTTGAGAGTTAATACAATTGTTCATCAGTCATGGAATTAACTAAATATTTTTTTTATGTATATCTGTTTGTTGTTCATGTACAGGGACATTCAAAGAAAGTTCATATCATTAATGTCTATGGGCAGAATTTTATTTAGGTGAAATGGTTACACTGCGTTCAAGATAATGAAACATTATTAAGGTTATGAAACATTAATGAAACATTATTAAAACTTACATTATTAAGGTGCACAAAATTATAGTTAATATATAAAATTATGTGCACAGACTTAATAATTAATCTACAGAGCAACCCAAAATAATTCCTATATGCTATGCAATTATCCGATTGACTGTAAATTTGGTACAAATATTTGCGAGTTGAGAAAAAAATTAGCTGCATAGTTTCTGATGTATATAATGTTTCTAGATCGTATAAAGTGGGATACATAAAACTAGTATGCTGTGGCCACCACATGACTTTCTTCTATATTTTTCTACGCAAATTCACTCAGAAAAAATAATTTGTTAAAACTATTATTTATTAAATTTGTCTTCCATGATGAATACTGACGATTTCCATTCTAGATGAGCAGTATAACACTAAATAGCCAAAGAAAGTCAATTTTATTCTATATAATGATATTCTACGTACTATATGATTCTATATACTCTATTATGATGTTCTATTATATTCTATGTGATACTTTAAAAAAATGAGGGTTTTTTTTTTTTTTTTTTTTTTTTTTTTTTTTGTTAAAAATGAAAAAAATGATAACTTTATTTCAAATTATCGCATATCAGTAGTTCAACCATTCATTTTAAAAGTATTGACGAACTTCTTTGAAAGATAACCTTAATGAAAATTTGCTCTCCTCGTGTGTGTGCGTGTGGGGGTGGGTTGACTGTTCCCCTATGAGGGAAGAGATGCTCCTACACGTTAATTTTTTTTTTTTTTTTAAAGTTGAATATCACTATTATAAATAATTATTTTTAATTTTATAATGATTATTTTTTAAAAAATTATTCTATTTGCATGAAATTTTGCCCTATACCGCCATGTTAAAAATTTAGAAAATGCGATATGGCAATGTCACCTATTGGACGATTTTCCCCAAAAGTTGATAGGCTGTAATTCATGTCAAGGTGCAACTACGTATCAAATTTTATGAAATTCTGTGCAGAAGTTCCTGAGATACAGTTGCCACAAAATGTTGTCTCACACACACGCACACAGACATACATTTTATAAAAATGGTGAAATCGTTTTCTAGACCTCTCGAAACATGAAAATCCATCGAAAACACGAGCTCTAAAATTTTTACGAATCCAATACTTTATTCTATTTATTATAGACAAAAGTAATAATTTAAAATGAACTGCTCAATTATAAGTAACACAACTGGGAAGTTAAAGCTCCTTTTCTGTAGATCCACCAGTTAATGCACTTTACAAATGATGAAACTTCATAGACATCTAGGGTAATTTGTCTTCATGCATCATGTTTTGCTCCGAAAACTTTACCATTTGTGCACTGACTCGATAAAAGTTATTTAGTAGTAGTAGTATTTCAAGTAAATTACAACTATATCACATAACTACAGTTCATAATTCTAAGAAAAAGAACAAACTAATGAGATGAGGGGAATCTTTCTGTAGAACATATATCTTCCCTAGTATTTCTAAATAAATTTTAAATATTTAAGCGTTATCGAATAAAAATATTACTAATGACAAACAAAAAATCTTTAAATAAATGTATTTTTCCTTATACTGTAAACTGAAAAATTTTAAATATAACTTTTCTCAAACAGTATTTTTTTTTACTTTCCGAACACTATAGTGAGGAAAGTATTGTAATCATGTCAAAAATCCGAATTCGAGATTTTGATGTTTCTATACGTTTTGAGGTCCCCTGAGTCCGTTTTCACTATTTTTACGATGATGTATGTATGTGTGTGTGTATGTGTGTATGTCTGTGAACACGCTAGCGTCTAAAGGCTTTGTTCGATTAACCTGAAAGTTGGTACGTATATTGTAAGTCACCATAGTACGAACCCTATAGATTTTGGTGAATCTAGCACTTATAGTTTTTTTACAGGGACACAAAGAAAAATTCTTTATCATTATGGCCTATGGGACCAAAATCTTAAAAGTGCGATAGCATCTAAACGCCTTATTCAATTGAGCAAAAATTTTATACCCATATTATAGGTCACAGATACTCAATCTGTATAGATTTTGGAGAATCTAGCACTTATAGTTTTTTTACAGGGACACAAAGAAAAATTCTTTATCATTATGGCCTATGAGACCAAATTTTTAAAAGTGCGATAGCATCTAAACGCCTTATTCAATTGAGCTGAAAATTTGTATGAATATTATAAATCACTGTTGCACTAACTATAAGCATTTTGGTGAATCTAGCATCTATAGATTTTTACAGGGACAAAACGAAAAATTCTTTATCATTATGATCTAATGGCTCAAAGTTCAGTAGCGTTAAATAAAACCTCGTGTGATATATGGAGAAAAAAACACTCTATTATGGTTTTCTCTCTTTTGTTTGTTTAGTAATTCCTCTTTCTTTATTTTATCTACAAAACTGTTAGTTACTCAATGTTCGGAAAGTCGAGTGGAGTCACTCCAGATTTTTTTTTTTTTACTTTTAAACAGACAAAATAATTAGAGTAAAGTTTAGTTGTTTAATATTTCTTTTTCTATTCTGGATTAAAAGAAGGAATAAATTTATTTTGGAATATTATAACTGATGCCGAAAAAATGTTTTCTAATCCGCGTTTGTAATGATCGATAGATGGCGCTTTCCCAACTGCAGTTGTTAGTAAATATAATAGTCACACGTGTATTTATTATTATTATTTCTTGTTGTTCTATCATTGTTTCAGCGTGAAAGCTATCAGTGGTGTGATAATTTCACCTTAGCCCACCAGAGGGCGAGCATTTCATTACAATCGCGGATAGGAATCAGAAAAATGTCAAATAAGTCGAAATATTATACTCAAGACAAATATCAAATATCAAATTTCATATATATATATATATATTTTTTTTTTTTTTTTTCAATTAGTTCAACTATATTTTTCCCTCTAAACTTTATATCTTTTATCTGAAATGAAAATATTTCGAAAAGCATGTATATAAATGTAATTCTATACATAGTTTTTATCTAATTTATATTTTTAAATAAATGAGTTTATTCTGTTAAATTCTTATCGATTATTGCCTTTGCTCGAAGCCGAAGCAAATTTCTTTAAAAAAAAAAAAAAAAAAAAAAAAAAAAAAAAAAAAAAGCAGAAAATTTAAAACATGTGTTACTCAACAATCCGCGTTTGTAATGATCGATAGATGGCGCTTTTTCAGTTTTTGTTGTTAGTAAATATTATAGCCACGTGTATTTATTATTGTTCTTTTTGTTATTCTACTTAATATTCGTACTATAATTTCTCCGCCATTACATCATGGAAAATTGATTGCTTTTGGAAAAAAATATTTCAGTTTATTCAAAGTTCGATCGGAAGTAGATTTTTAACTGAAGTTGAACAAATATTAGCTTCAAATCATCTGATTAATTCTTTACTTCCATTAGCCGAAGCAACTGAAATTTTAAATTTGTCATTTGGAAATAAATGGAAGCTTAATTCTGGATTTCTTGGTCATTTGGAGTTATACTGGAGCACACAACAGTATGTGTTATCTTTTTTACCGGATTTATTCATTTTTATTCAATAAATATATGTGAAACTAAACATCGGCATGCAATGGCGGATTAATCAAAGCCGAATTAAAGCATGTTTATTGTAATTTCACCTTAGCCCACCAGAGGGCAAGAATTTCATTACAATTGCGGATTCGTATTTTAATAAAGATTTTATAATTCGATGATTCTTCTTATTCTGTTCAGTTCAGTTTATATATATACAAAGCTCATATTATTTTTTTATTTTGTAAATATTTCTTTTTTTTTTTTTTTTTTTTTTTTTTTTTCTGTTGTTGTTTTGTTTTTTTCACTTTTAAACAGACAAAAAAGAAAAAAGAGAGAGAGAGAGAGATTTAAAAAAGCATTTCCACAGATGCCATCTATAAAGCACAGAATCGATTTTGTTTCAACATCTAATATTATGTTTAACTGAGATGATATTTGTCTGCATTAATTATGATAAATAATCTTAATAAATAATTTGTACTGCGTGAATATGTATAGGAAAATATAGAAGAAAGTTTTGTGATGGTCTCAACATAGTAGTTCTAATTATCTTTAGCGGTTTTACCTAAGATTGTGAAGGCAGATGTGTATGTATGCATGTGTAAGTTGATATATTTGCTTGCATTTAAAAATTCCCTAAATCAATTTTGACTTTTTTGAATGACGTTCATATGATTATGACTTAGAGCGTAGACCCGATAGCGTCCAAACCATGACATCTTTGATTGGAGCGAAAATTTAATTTTATGTTATAATTGATTGTTTTTTACGAATATTTTTACGAACCAGTGTCCGATTTAGATGTGTGTGTCTTACGAACTAGTGTCCGATTTAGATATTTTTAAAATGAATTTTTGGAAATTTAAGTGGTGCTACTCAAGATTTTTATTAATTTATTTCTTATTATTGTTATTAAACACAAAATAAAACAGATGTAATAATAGCATTCTTTGTTATTATTATTATTATTTTAATTTATTTTATTTTACTGTTTTATTAAACAGTGCAAAATATTAAATAATATTACAGAATTTATGGTTAGAAATATCATTCAAAATTTATTCTATATATATAATTTCATTTTTTTTTTTCCCCTTAGAAAAATTTTCATACAAGAGAAAAATCGTAAAATTCGCAAATTATTATTTGATATTTAAATAAACAGACCACAATGTTGCCAAACTTTTCATTCTAGATTTTATATGTTGCTGGAACGAAAACAACAAACATAAGACTATTTTTTCTGTTCCAGAAAATCACAACAGAAAAATAAATGTACTTTTTATTTTTTAATGCATGAGCTTAAAAACATTTTCAAAAAAATCTTATGGATTTTTTTTTTTTTTTTTTTTTTTTAATATTTTATTAAAAAAGTAAATCAGAGGTTCAGACTCCGTATATTTTCTTTTCACTTATATAAAAAACTGTTTATTTATTTATTTGTTGGAATGCACACAAATACCATAAACAACATAATTTGTTTTTGTTTTTTTTCTGCGGAAGACAATAAAATTAAAAGATTTAGTAAGAAGATCTGCTTGACGTTCCAAGGAAAAATTCTTCGGATTTTGCATTCCCGTAAAAAATATTTTATAAAACAGGAAAAACAGAATTTACGCAAAAGTGTGTTCCTTTATGTAATAAATCTGAGGTAGGTTTTTTTTTTTTTTTTTTTTTTTTTTAATAAATGTTTATTTAACATCTATTAAAAATTCAAATAAATATTAAAACCGATTTTTTTTTTAATGTTTTATGCTTAAAAAAAATTCTAATTATTTCTTCAATAGGAAATCAATTTATAATTATTCCTTCCAACAAATTCTTGCGGTTATTATTATTATTATTATTATTAACTTATGAAAAAAGAAAAGAGAAGGAATACAGAGTAATATGACTGTTTTCTTAAGTGATAAAATTGCTTAAGGGCAGATGTTATATGATATATATATGTGTGTGTGTGTGTGTGTCTAAATTACTGTTTTAGAGCTATGAAAATTTCCATAAATATGCGTTGAACTATAACCATATTAAATGTATTAAAATATCTCGAAAAATATTTTTAAAAAATTCAAAATTTTTAACTTTTTTTAAATGCACCCTTCTAACTACTTGTAAAATTTTCCCCTCGATTTTATTTTATTAAAGTTTGACAATATCTTCTAAACACATTTGGGTATTTACTTTGTGTATTCATTCGCATGTTATTATTATTTTTTTTTTTTTAATCTGTGTTTGGATGCTTAAAATTTACAGTGAAGTTCGCCAATCAAACGTAGTTATCCTTTAAATTAACTTTATCAACGAAACCAAAAAGTAATACTCATCTATATTTAGAATATATTGTTAAACTATAATAATGTAAAATCAAGGAGGGAAAATAAAAGTTAATTAGCAAAGAATAAAAAAAAAAAAAAAAAAAAAAAAATCAAAATTTTGAATTTGATTTGTATTAAATTTAAATATTTTTCGGTAAATTTTAATATACTTAATATTATTATATTTCAGTGCACATATATGTACATTTTCATAATTCCAAGATAGTAATTTCTGATATATATATATATATATATATATATATATATATATATATAACGTCCATCAACCCCTTGAATTAATTTTTATTAACCACCTAAAAATAGGAAAACATAAGAAACTGAATAAATAATCTCTCATTTATATCTCTGGATTTCGAATGGATTTACCCTGACTAAGCATTATTTTAGTAAGTGAAGCTTTTTTAAAAATAGTCAATATCAGAAGAAGCCTGACAGTCCCATGTGATTAACCACGAACTATAAATCGCTTAAAAGAATTGCCATTCACTATTAGTATCTATATAGATGCGACTGGACATTTCGAATGGGATCAAGCAATCATTCGTCTGAAAAAGAGGTCTCGAGAATTAGCGATTTTTATTTTGAACAGCTGATTCTGTCAAAATGTCCCAACGGAAATTGTTATTTTATCGTAGTGTAGCATTCCTAAATATAGTTTAAACTATGTAAAGGACAAATTAATTGGAATGAAATATGACCAGGATAAGATTCGAATTTGGGTCCTGGGATTCTGACCTAGTCTTTGTTGTTGTTGTTATGCAGGTTAAGGTCTATTGAATACACTAGGGTTCTAAGCCTGGGTGGAGTCCATGGTCTTTCTGAAGGGTCTTAGCCCATATTCACGTGAGTTTCGAAAAAAACTGAGGAAGTCTCTGAAAGGCTCGGCCAACGAGCGCGACCTGGGATCAAACCTGGCACTGGCGGGCAACATTGAAACTACATTTTTTTTTTCAACCAGCCGTACTATATTTTTTATATCAGTGACGTACTGTGAATGACGTTTCGGGTATGCTCCATACAAGTGGCTAGAAACAGCTCGTTATTATGAAAAGCTCATTCTTCTGATCAACTATAGAAATGTCGTCATAAAAGGTTCTTTTTATCTTGTAATTATTTAAATCATAATAGTATTCTTGTTTAACATAATACTGATAATAACATAACTGCATTATTTAAATTAATTTTTTAGAAGACTTTTTTTTTTTTTTTTTTTTTGATAGCAACAACATACTAAGCCGTTTAAAAACCTCATTCATACTCATTACCTTACTTCAAATCCTCTCCAATATTATTTCATAAATAGCATTTGGATCACATTGATCCAATATGACCCAAAAGATCTTTTTTTTTTTTTTTTAAAATACATTGAGTCCTAGATACCTCTATTTTAATTATGGACATCACGTATTTCATAATTCCCTATTAATAAATTGTTCCATCATCGAAATAGCAACAACAAATTATTCAGGAAAGAATCTAACGCATCAATATTCCAAATATTCTACAAATAATATCCTGCAAATCCTGAATGCCTATAGAAGATCCCGTAAGCCATTCTATGGAAGACACGTCAATTAATCACATCGGGAGTAAATTATGAAGAATCGCAACAAAACCGAAGGCGGACGAAGTTGTGACACGAGGAACGCGATTCTGCTAATTACACGGCTAATCTCTTTTTATTCGGCCGTCGGCAAGCTGATTTAGTTTAGCGGATATGAGAAGTGTCACATCTTGTTAGAACTTTGTTTATAATTAATAACCGCGTTAAAGTAGAAGTGGGATAAAAATGTGATTATGTTCGTAACTCAGAAGTCTGAATTGGATTATTGCAAAACTTTTATGACTGTCTTAGTCTTCGAAATTGCTTTTCGCAATGTTTATTGCTTATTCTTAAAATGATAATAAGCTGTATATTAATAAAAATGATCTGGTGTGGCACTAACACTTCTTCCTCTTACATTACATTATTATAGATACATTAATACAGTTTATGGGAGGGAACAACTTCAGTATAACCCCACAACGATATTTGGCGATTTTTTTGTTGGCAATTATGGCTAAATCATAAATCTAAAAATCATAAATGATAAATTATAAAATCATAATCTAAATCATAAAACATAAAATCATAAATCCAAAATAAACAACATATAGGCTGTCATATTATATCGCAAACAGTTCAGAACGACATCGTTATCGTTCAAAACGGTGCCAAAGAAAAATCGCCAAATTCAGCTGTGGGGTTATACTGAAGTTATACCTATGGTAGAAGATGTATAATATTGTATTTGAAAACTTCTCGAGGACTTTAAAAACAATTCAAAACAAGTCCTTCCGGCTCATTTGGAAGGGTAGGTTGATTTCTTTCTCTTTATCAAGAAACCGGCATTTTGTTTCAAAACATAAATACAAATTATTAATGGGCTTTGTGATATTTGAATGATAAATCCATTTTTCAACTTTGGTTTGAATTCATTAATTATTTCAAAAGTTACCGTGATAACAAATTTTCAAGTGGCGGCCACTTGGAAACAATATAATGGAGCAAGTTATGAGAAATTTTCAAGAGGCAGTCTAATTGACTGCAACTTAGAAGCAAATTGGCGAAGCAACTTGTCCAGCGAAATCATACAAGATATTTGTATGATAAGTTCAATATCCAACTTTAGTTCAAATTAAATCAGTGTTTCAAAAAGTATCGTGATAAGAAATTTTCAAGTGGTAGCAGGATTTCAAGTGGCCACCACTTAGGAAAAAAAAAAAAAAAAAGCAGAATGAGATGCACAGCGAACTTATCTGTGATATATGAATGGTAAATCCACAACCCAAAATTGATGCGAATTGTTTTAGTATTACAAAAGTTATCATAATGACATATTTTCAAGGGGCTGCATTTGGAAATAAAATTACGGATCAAGTTATCAAGCGAACGTATACAAAATATTTTAACCATAAATTCACTAACTTTTCTTTGAATTAATTTAGTATTTTAAAAGTTATCTTGATAGCACATTTTCAAGTGGCAGCGGGATTTCAAGTGGCCGCAACTTGGAAACAAGAAGTTGGAACAAATTGCCCAGTGAATTTATCCAAGATAATTATATGATAAGATCACTGTTCAACTGTGGTTCGAATTGAATTAGAATTTAAAAAGTTATCCTGTTTATAAACTTTCAAGTGGTAGCCTAATTTCAAGTTGTCTCGCTTAGTTTATAACATCCACACTTTGTTAAAAATGGAAGATAAAGTTGATTGAGACACTTATATAGTCTATGTATACATCAAAATTCAAATAAATTCGGAATACGCTTTTTACAATTTGAATTTGAAATTTTCAAGTAGTCTCCACTTGAAAATATAATGGTGGAGTAACTTGGTTAAGAAACTTATCTAAGATATTTATAAGATAAGTTAAGACACTGTCCAAATTTAGTTTAATTTGGAGTATTAGTTTGGAAGGTATCATGATTTTAAATTTTCAAGTGGTAGCCTGATTTCAAGGTGCCCCGCTTAACTTAAGATATCCGCCACTTTATTAAAAATTGCGGATAAAGTTCATTGAGACATTTATATAATCTATGCATACATCAAAACTCAAACAAATTCTGAATACGCTTTTTAAAATTTGAATTTGAAATTTTCAAGTGGTCTCCACTTGAAAACAAAATAGCGGAGCAACTTCGTTAACAAACACATCTACGATAAGATAAGTTAAGATACTGTCCAAATTTGGTTCTTGGAGTATTATTTCAGAAGTTATTGTGATTTTAAATTTTCAAGTGGTAGCCTGATTTCAAGTGGCCCCGCTTGACTTAAGATATCTGCCCCTTTATTAAAAATGGCGGATATAGTTCATTAATAAACTTCATTAAGACCCTTATGTGGTCTATATTTGCATCAAAATTCAAAAAAATTCGGAATTCGCTTTTTACAATTTGAATTTGAAATTTTCAAGTGGTTTCCACTTGAAAACAAAATGGCGGAACAACTTGGTTAACAAACTCATCTAAGATATTTATAAGATAAGCTAAGACACTGTCCAAATTTGGATCGATTTGGAGTATTATGTCGGAAGTTATTGTGATTTTAAATTTTCAAGTGGTAGCCTGATTTCAAGTGGCCCTGTTTAACTTAAAATATCTGCCACTTTATTAAAAATGGCGGATAAACTTCATTAATAAATTTCATTGAGACCCTTATGTGGTCTATATTTACATCAAAATTCGAGCAAATCTTGCTTTAAATGTGCTTTTTACAATGTGGGTTTGTAATTTTCAAGTGGCTGCCACTTGAAAACAAAAAGTCGGAGCAACTTGGTTAACGAACTCATCCAAGATATTTATAAGATCAGTTCACTGTCCAAATTTGGTTTATTTTGGAGTATTATTTCGGAAGTTATCGTTATGACAAAATTTTCATTATAGATAGATAGATAAACGAAGTGATTGCAATAGGTCGATTTCTAAAGAAATCAGCCTAATAATTTTAGGAAGGGTTTTATTTGATATATATTTCTGTGTGAAAGGGACTACATCCCTCCCCTCCCTAACACCCTTGTCTAAATATTATAGCTGCATCCATAAATAGTAATAATAATAATAATAATAATAAATTAAATTGAAAAAATAATAATTATTTAGAGAATTTGGCCACATCGATCTTTGAAACTTATTCCATTAACAATGAGTATCCCTGCATATTGTTTATAAATTATAAACAGTCCAAATAGTGTACTTATATTTGACACAACAAAATTTTGTGCACATAAAAAATATATGTTAATTATTTTTTTTTTCCTTAGTGCACTGTAAAGAGGTTAAACTGTTCCGATGAGAAATTTTGCCCATTGATGTAATGATTTAAATACTACTTTTGTATGTCCCTGTACACAAACCATTTATCCGATCTCAGTGTAAAGTTTTAACTAACATACTCATACGATACAGATTTAGAACAGTGATTTTTTATTTCCAGCTTCAATTTGTTTTTGCGTTATGTTGATAACAGATTTACATACTTACACATGAGCTTAGAGAGAGACCAGACGCTAAAAATTCGATTTTTAATTCAGGAGACCTCAAAAAGTGTGAATAAATCGCAAACTGAATTTTGAAAATTTGATGAAAAACATTATTTTCTCTACTATATATAGCTAAAAGAAAGCAATAATATTTTTTAATACGTAAAAAACTGTTAGTTTTAAAACTGAAATAAATAATATGTGTTAATTTTGCAGCCGTCGCGCATCTTAAAATGTATCATGAATTACAATAATTTGCGTACAACATTAGTGCTTGAACGTGAATATTTTTCTCGTAATTAAAAGTTTTGTTGGGGAAAAAAAAAAAAGCTGCAAAAATTATATAGAGAAAATATTGTACCACACAAATGTTAAAAAAATAAAATAAAATAAAGATGAAATCGAACAATTATAAAAGTAACTGTAAGAACATCTGTTTCATTCAATTCGCAACCGTATTTCAGTGTATAATCCAGAGACTATTCTGCAATCGATGCTACACGTGGGTTCAAATTAATGGTTTGGAAGTAATTAGAATTATATGTAGTGGAAATAACGAAGGAATTTAGTAATTACTTTTGACAATGAGAAGTTTGTGTAGCTGCTTGTTGTGAATATTCAATATATATATATATATATATATTTTTTTTTTTTTTTTTTTTTTTTTTTGAGTGGTTTTTATTTATTTATTATTTTTTCTTAATCGTACTTTTTTACAGCAGCATCTTAATTTAAATATGAAATTTAAAAGTGTGTCAAAGGATTTTGACCCAACCTGCATGTTTAGTAATTAAATATTTCATTCTTGGAAGCAGAAAATAAAATAAAATTTATTTTCCAATTTCACAAAATAAACCAATATTTTCAAATACTTTCTGACTTTTTACTGGTATTTCTTGCACTATATTTTCTGTTTTGCAGATGTAAAATGACTTTCGATATTCATTAAGAAGGATAGTTACTCATACACTTTGTTATATAACAATGGCATCAAATTAAAAAATTATTAATTATTATATTTAAAAATTATCAATTATCATATCATATAAAAATGGCATGAACATTCATCTAACTGGTTTAACTCGCTCCATCCGTCTTAAACCATGGTGGCCTCTGCTCCTTCTTCTAGTTATTATTTTTTCTCTGTTATGCTTTGTTCATATTTTTACTTCCATTACCCTACTACCGTAGGTAATGGAAGTATTGTATTCGGTCTGAAAATTCGATATCGGGTTTTCACCTGATTTACACGTTTTAAGGTCCCCTGAGTCCAAAAAAGTGGTTTTTGGCAATTGGTCAGTGTGTATGTGTGTGTGTGTGTGTGTGTGTGTGTATTTATGTATGTGGAGAATCTTCTGGCTACTATAGCTCAGAAACTAATACAGATAGAGCTACGAAATTTTAGAATTGAAATACGTCTGGACTACAGATGAAATTTCCAAATTTTGGTGAAAATTGAAAAACCGGAAGTGGGACATCGGAAACCGGAAGTGGGACCGTAAGTCCGTATCTCAAAATCGGCTCTAACGATTTTCTTCAAACTTGCTATATAAACACTCTATTAGATGTCCTTTCGAATGATATAGTTGGTTAGTTCAGGAAAATTGATAGGCGGCCTGTATAAATAGCTCAATTTCAGGCCTCGCAAAGGCGTTCCTTTAAAAACGGTTTTACGGATTTTTTTCAAACTCGCCATTTTAACTCACTTTTAAATATGCTTTTGTATGTAATTATTGTTTTCCTGTCAATAATTGAGTTTAACCGGAAGTGGGACATCGGAAACCGGAAGTGGGACCGTAAGTCCGTATCTCAAAAACGGCTCTAACGATTTTCTTCAAACTTGCTATATAAACACTCTATTAGATGTCCTTTCGAATGATATAGTTGGTTAGTTCAGGAAAATTGATAGGCGTCCTGTATAAATAGCTCAATTTCAGGCCTCGCAAAGGCGTTCCTTTAAAAACGGTTGTACGGATTTTTTTCAAACTCGCCATTTTAACTCACTTTTAAATATGCTTTTGCATGTAATTATTATTTTCCGGTCAATAATTGATTTTTTGTAAAAGTTGGTACCTCAAAAACGGCTCTAACGATTTTCTCTTTAGGTCACTTTTATGTTTTCTGATCACATTATCTCTCAAAAATGCATATAATACATGTAATAGCGGGTAATGGAAGTCGTGTGGCTGTTACACACCAGATTTTTTATACATGATCTCATATATCAATGTCTCAGAAACAACTCTTTTTTTTTTTTTTCAATATCTTTTGATGTGTATAAGGCTTCACATCTATGTATAATTATTTGTTGATTAATTCAAGTCTTCCTTCCTTGTGTTTGATCATTGTAATGAATTATTATTATATTCTTTTCATATTTCATCATCATAAGCTTGTGTCTCTTAAAAATGCTTTTGTGAGAGAATTTCTAAAATAAATATATTTAGTTCTTTTTAAGTTGCTCTCGTCTTCAACTCACAACTACTATTGCAATATTTCATAAATACATTCAACTACAATTTGTTTCACTTTTATTAATTCGTTTTCTTTCTCATTTTATTATTATTATTATTATTATTACTCTGCGCTGATGAAATACATGAAGAAATTTATAACTTTTTTTTTTTTTCCCCATTTAGAATCTGTGTTTGAAATTAGCCAGTTGAGAAAGATACATAATTTAAATATTTCCTAAATGGAAAAAAAAATATTTTGAAATCTTGATTTTGCAAAATCATGTTTTCTAAGAAATAATCTGATGATTATAATATTATCTCTAGAGAAAACGTTTCGAAACATCATTTTATATTTAAATATTAAAGAAATAAAAACATATTAAATAGAGTATCAGCATTAAGAAATATTTTATTTTGCCAAAAATATAATATTTTAAAATGCTTTTCTAATATTTTAGTGATACAATGTGTAATATTTGAAATGTAATAAAAAATATGTTTTTTTTTTTTTTTAAGAACGTTTCTTTTTTTATTATAATATTTCGTGTCTTTTCTATGATTTCTATTTATAAAAATACTTTAAAGAGTGATAAAATTTTTGAATTAAATATATCTGACTCTTTTGAATTTTCTGTTATGCTTTCAAGAAAAAGGGGGGAGGGGAAGAGAAGTGCATGTAAATGAAGCGAAGCAAAATTTCTCAACAGAGTGTTTTGTAAATACATACAGCTACATCTTCTTTCATATTTCTTATTACATTTATTCAGCTATATCTTCTTTCCTCTTTTTTTTTTTTTTTTTTTTGTGTGTGTGTGTGTGAGAGAGAGAGAGAGAATACGTCAATAAAAAATGTACGAAACATCGAAAAATTAATGTGTGTTATTACTCTAGTTCTAAAAGTTTAAAAGTTTAGTTAATTACATAAATATTGCTCTATTATGGGAGTTAAATTCTTAAAGATAGTTATTGATTTGGGAGTAATCTATATATTGTTGAAGAGGGTAGGGTTAAACCCCTATCCTGCAACAGAAGTGTTGTCGAAGAAAAAATAGATTTGTTTCAGTGGAAACAAAAACAATCTATTGACTTCTAAGGAGACCAATAGAGACGAATTTGGCGATTTGGCGTCAAAATTAAGCGAAAATTATAGTTTACGGTTTTGAAAATCTCGAGGTTCTATTTTTAATAGGAACTGAGTTTCTGAAATTTGTGTTTAGATTTCGAGCTAAGCGTTTTGTTTCAGAGAAGTTTTAATAATAAATATCCGTATTTTTAAAGTATGACAGCTGATAATTTTGCACGTTTACAACTGAAAAAATATTTATAATGTATAAAATTTAAATATTTGTTAGTTATATATGAATTAAGTTATGCGTAACACTGTAATTAATTATGTAATTTTCTTTTTTTTTTATTAACACATAAATCATATACTGTATATGTAAATAAAATCAACATAAAGATATACTTATCAATGTCTTTCTAAACTGCAACAACTTCTTTAAAATTTGATAGCTATTTAAAATGTAAGAATGTTATATTCTTTACTTTTTCAAAATTACTTTCCTGGATATTCTAACATTCCGTATGCTTTCTCCTTGCAAAAATGTTTCTAAAAAGTGATAACATTTTTACAGTACTTGAAGCTCTTTTTCAATTTTCTTTTAAGTGCATCATCTTGTTCACCCAAGGGGAAAAAGGTAATATGTAAACAAAGTAAAGAAAGATTTCTCCGTTGAAGAATTTTGTAAATATATGCAACTACTAAATCTTTTTTCACTTTTATGTATCTTTTCTTTTTCTTATTTTTCATATACTTCGACTTTTATTCAAGTTAGAAGTATAATTTAATACCCCCCCCCCCGCCCCAAATATTCTAAAATTGCAAATAACATCGTTTCGTAAAGATATACGCATACCTGAAGATTATTATTTTTTTTTTTTTAATTCCAAAAATGAATTAATATATATATATATATATTTTATTATTATTATTATTTGTGTATGAAACAATAAAAGGTGGCCTGTAATACATCAATTTAAAAAAGATATTCTAAAATAAGCTTCATAAAATAAGTTTTCTAAAATATTTTAGCTGTTTGTTATTACATTATTTTCTATAGCTTCGTTAATAATAATAATAATAATTGATAATAATAATAATCAGTAATCGATAATAATTAATAAAAAAAAAACTACTAGATTTGTTTAATAAGATAATGGTTGATATTTTGTGTGTATATGATTACATTGAATATATAGTATACTAGCAGGCTTTGCCCGCTTCGCTGGTCTCTATATTTAAAGGAAACTCTTTTCTATGTAGCTTTATGAAAAAAAAAGAAACAAAAAAATACTGAAATCGCTCAAAAGCTCGCTTTGGGTTGCCTCTGCCTTCGGCAGCCACTTGTTCGTCCTCGCAGTCTCCGGTACCTGTCCCTATTGCCTGCAACAATGGCTTACCCGTGGGATTCCATTTGGGTGCTTATCGTATATGACAGTTTCGATACGGACAGTATCGAAAAATTTTAAGTAGTCCTTTTATATTTGAATCCCAGTTACATATGAACAACACTATACGTGATGTACATAATATTTGCTTTCCCGTTATTTCCTATATTTATTTGATTTAATCGATCAACCATAAAATGAATCAATTTCAAGACAAATATTAAATATTTCAATATGCTATGATCGGCTACGTCTATCGCATGAGACAATTATTATTATTATTATTATTATTATTTTGCAGTTATATATACTTCATGCTTAGTTAATAGTAGTTGGTATATAGAAAAATAAATTAATTAATTAATATGTAAACCTGATCATGGTGCAGCCTTAATATAGCTCCTCTTGGCGACGTTTGAATTTTTGTTGCCGTTTTAGACCAAAATATAATTTATGCGATTATTATTCCTATTTCTTTCTATCTCTTTCTTTTTTTCAATATTTTATAATTTAGTTATATTGTTGATGCGCTACTTGGCTTTGAGTGGCTGTCCTTGACGAAAAATCTTCGATCTACTTCAGCATCAAAATTTAAAAAATTGTCCAGAATTATCAATAAGTAAATACCTTTAATATAATGCTGAATTAGCTTTTATGCCAAGCGTGATTCATCCGTGAAAAAAAAAAAAAAAAATCTAAAGTTGAGGTATATAAAAAAAAATGCTATGGAATAACATTCAGAAGAAACATGCTAGATTTGTATTATTACTAATTTATTTTAAAGTTTTAAAGACGTCATTTTCTCATTTACCAATTTAACATTTAGTATTTTTTTTATTTTTCGCGTGAAAGCATATTTCATTTTATGTTGAAAATAAATAAATAAATAAATAAATAAAAATACCTCATAAACTTTTTTGCCAACAATTAAAAATTTAAATGTCTTATATTAAGGCAATTACCAGTTTATTATTTTCATATTTTAATTTATTTTTAAAAAATCTAATCAAATTTCCGGTATAAATAGTAGCCTATGTCCTATTCCAGACTATTATCTATCTCTGTACCAAATTTCATCCAGATCCGTTTAGCCGTTGTGGCGTTATTGAGTAACAAACATCCATCCAAACTTTCGCATTTATAATATTAGTATAGATAAAATCGAAGTAATTGTAATCTGTATACAGCATACGTTATATATAACATAGCATTTGTTTTTGTATTTTTTTAGTTAACTCTTAAAGAAAAAAAACTACATATTAATAAAAGCAACATAAAGACATACAATGTTCTTGTAATATGGGACACTATCTTTGAAATTTGATGCCTATTTGAAATGTAATTATTTTTACTAATATTCCAACATTTTTTTTATGCTTTTTCTTTGTAAAAATGTTTTAAAAAAATTGATAACATATTTTGGGTTCAGAAACGTCTTTTTTCAAATTTAAAAGCATAATTTATTTATTTATTTAATTTTATTATTATTATTATTATTATTCAAATTTAATAATTCTAAGTACATTGGTTCGAAAAAATATACACTTATCAGATAATTAAAATATTAATTCCAGAGGATCCAAAAATTAATTGAAGCACGCACTTGTTTATCAATCAAAAAGTTTTTGAAATATAATAATTATTTAATCCAAATATGTGTATGGTGTAAATTATATATAATATTTCTCTAACGTGTACCAGTTACGATTAAATTCTGAAGAAACGATACGATAGTGACTTAATAAAGTATGCTAGGATAAAAAATAATACATTAGCAATATTTAAGCGCGCGGATTCAGTTCAGTGATCTTAAAGGGGAAAAAAAAAAGAAAAAGAAGAATGCAAAAAATTCGCACGGGTTTGCTAGTAATGCAATATTTGTTTATTTTCATTTTTTAGTTAATTCTTAGGGAAAAAAAAAAACAGACATTGGTAGAAGTAGTTTATAAACAAACTTCTTGCAAAAAGCGTCAGCATCTTTAAAATTTCATACATATTTAAAATATAGCATTCAATTATATCCCTTGTCTTATTTTAACATTCGGTATTCTCCTTGTAAAAATGTTTTAAAAAGTGATAATATTTCTGAAGTACTGAAAGCTCTTTTTCAATTTTCTTTTGAGTGCTTCATCTTGTGCACTCAAGGGGAAGAAAAGAAAGTATGTAAACAAAGTAAAGAAAGATTTCTCTGTTAAAGTATTTTGTAAATATATGCAACTGCCGCATCTTCTTTCATTTTTTTTTTTTTTTTTTTTTAATCTTGCATGTTTCTCGTTTTTCCCATGCTTTGACATTTATTCAAGTTGGAGATATAGTTTAATATTTTTTTTTTTCTTTCTTCTATATCCAATAGAAATAATTATTATAAGATAAGAAACTTTTTATTTTCCATGTTTTTAAATTTTCTGTTGAATCTTAGCTATAGACAACATTAGCATTTTATAAATGCGTATAAAATTTTTAAAGTGATAATGACGTCAATTTTTGTGAGATGCATAATTTAACTTTTTACAATTTTTTAACGCCCACGTTTAATTAAATGTATTTATTTTTGTGTCAAAAAAAAAAAAAAAAAAAAAAAAAAACTCATAATTTATTTTATTTATTTATTTTTTTGTTTATTTTTTATTTATTTATTTTATTTTTTTTATTTTTTTTTTATTTTTTTTTTTTTGCAACAATTAAATTATAGCTGATATTCTAATGGCTATTTTTAAAGATATTAGGAGGTTATTATTTTCACATTTTAATTAATTAAAAGAAAACTAATCGAAAATTCGAAAATAGGGCTTCGAAGTATTGTATTGTCATTGGGTTCCGAGCTATTCTGAAACTTTCAAATGTCTAGCTAGTAGGGAAGTTAGTTAAAAATCGATTGCAAGATTTGTACCAGACAAACAAGAATAGAAGTTAATAAAAACATGGTTAAAAGTATTGGTTTCGTAAAAATTTCCGATGGATTTACGCGTTTTGAGGTGTCTAGAACACGATTTGACCATTTTTAGAAAAAAATATCTGTCTGTCTGTGTGTGTACTTACACAAAATTTTGTGATTACTGTATCTAAGGTACTACAGAAAAGAATTGCATACAACTTGATATTTAGTTGCACCTTGGCATAAATTAATGTTTTTCAACTTTGAGTGAAAATCGTCCGATAGGTAATGCTGCCATCTCGTTTTCTCTAAATTTTTAACATGTCAGTATAGGACAAAATTTCGTATAAATATGGATAAAGTGAATTATTTTTAACGAATCATTTTGATAATTATTTATAATAGGTCAAATTGGAAGAAAAAAAAAGGGGGACATATGTAGGAGAATCGCTCCCCCCCCCCCTCTCTGGGAAAGTCTCCGGGCAAATTTTCATTATGAGCATCTTTTAGAACTTCTCAATACTTTGAAAATTAACGGTTAAACCATCGATCTGTAATAATTTAAAATTAATTTATCATTTTTTTCCCATTAAAAAAAAAAAAAAAAAAAAAAAAAAAGACTCTGCATTTTTCAAATATCATTTACAGAGAATAAAACTGACTTTCTATATATACTTCTCTGGAATAAAAATCCTCTGCATTTATCATAGAAGGTAATTTTAATAAATAATAATTTTAATAGGTACTGAATGACTTTGTAAAGAAAAATATTGAAGATAGTCTTGTGATGACCAGAATATACGAATTTCTTTTTAAAATTCAGCCAGTGAAAATATATCGGTTCATAAAGATATACATAATCTGGTGATTAAAGCTAGGTGTATTCCAAAAAGTTATCAAAACACACCTTTTTATATAGTATTTATATAAAAAGCAATAAAATATTATTTGAAATATATTAATTTTTAGAAATATTCTAAAATATTTAATTTAAAAAGAAAAATGTTTGTTACATTCACTAGCGAGTTTTTCTTGTTTCTACTGCTTGCTATTTATTTATTTTATTTTATTTTATTTTATTTTTATTTATTTATTTTTTCGTAATATTTCTATAGTATTATTTTTTAAAAACAAATAAAATAAACTTTCCACAGTTGTTTTTAAAGATGTTAGCTAATAATTTAAAATTTTTAACATTACAAAAAATTAATGTTATATAAAATTTAAATATGTGTTGTCTATGTCCAGCGTAAGTTATGTATAAAGCATTTTTTTTTTTTTTTTTTTAAATGAACATATAAGAAAAACAAGTTACATAATGCATTATTATCATTCTAAAATGGGACAGCATTTTTGAAATTTGATACCTATAATTAATAATAATATTCTTTTCTTTTTCTTCTACAAAAATATTTTCTTCAATATTCTAACATTCTTCTTGCTTTCAACTTGTAAAAATGCTTTTAAAAGTGATAACATTTCTAAAGCATTAACCTCCCAAACTTTTTTTTTTCTCTCTCTCTCGCTTTTTCAACTTTTTTTGAGTACTTCACTTTATGCACTTAAGGGGAAGAAAAAAAGTATGTACACAAAGTAAAGAAAGTTTTCTCCGTTGAAGTATTTTGTAAATATATGCAACTACGTAATATATATATATATATATATATATATATATATATATATATATATATATTTTAATCTTTTATTCATTTTCCTATACTTTAACTTTTATTCAATTTAGAGGAATTATTTTTTCATTATATATATATATATATATATATATATATATATCGATTACTGTAGATATACGTTATATATTTTCAAGCTTTGGAATAGAAGACATTCAGAATTTTAAATCCATTGATGAAACAATGATTTCAAGGGAATAAGGGGATTTAACGTATTAACTTTTTTAGAAAAAGCGAGTATACATCAAAATCAAAAATATATTTTGATTAAAGTTTACCATTGTTGAAATATTCCGAAGAGTATTTTTAATTTTTGTTTTCAATTAAAAAATTTAAGCGAGAAAGAAGAGATAAAACAGGAGGTTACCGCAAAAGATCTGCGCCATCTAACATCATCGCTATTTATATCTCATTTGAAAGAGAATATTACCGCTGACTGGAAGTTTAAATTAGATTTAATACTGGTCAGCGATCATCGCCATTTTTGCATATGAATTAATTAGGGTGAATAAGCAAATGCGTCTTCCGGCTGTTCAATACCAGTTATTCAGAGGTAGACCAACTGTTTAATATTCCATACAGCATTCTTTTTCTAATGATGCATAAATTGTAATGTTTGATGGCGTACAAATTTCTGACATTACTTATCAGCTTAATGAAATAATCGTTATAAAAGTATTAGAAAAATAATTTACTGCAATATCAATGCTCGGCATGAAAATTGCCTCTGACAACCATTTCAGCATATTTTTTATGTAAAATGACCTCCTGAATCCGAATACGACACCCATTTTGCCCTATCACCCACCGATTTTTGGGAATGGCCCCCTATTTTTATCATTTTTCGGTGATTTTATGGCTGTAAATTTGATTTTTAGGAAGTGGGGAGGATTATTTTAACCGTTAAATATCTTCTGATGGGCTACAGAGTTGGAAAATTCTAAAACATGGACATTGTGACAAGGGAAAAATTTTGGAGGGGATTTGCCACAGAAATTATGCATTACATATCTTATATTTTTTATCTGTTATTAACGTTATTTTTTAAACTTTATATATATATATATATATTTGTTGTTGTTGTTATTGTTGTTTTTAGGTGTTAAATTAATTATTTTTCACTCTTCAAATCAAATTAATGGTCATAAAATTATCGAAAAAGAAATTGAGGGAGGGGTGGTGTATAGAAAACGATGGGTGACTGAGCAAAATGGGAGTCATATTCGGATTCAAGAGGTCATTTTACATAAGAATCAGCAAAAATGGTATCAGATCTCGATTTTTTTTTTTTTAAGCAGTGTATTTAAAGGACAATTTCAATAACTGTTTTAGATACTACTCTTTCTCTCTTTTTCTTTCTTCTCTATTCAATACAAGAAAGTATTAGATTCATAAAAATTTTTGTCTTACGGTTTTCAATGTATTTACACGTTTTGAGAGGTCCAGAACACGATTTGGCCATTTTTAGAAAAATGTCCGTTTCTCTGTATGTCTGTGTTTTTCTTTTTTTTTTTTTTTTTTTTTTTTTTTTGTGTGTGTGTGTGTGCGTGTGTGTGTGTGTTTTATTAAATTAAGAATCAAACTTAATACAGCATGCTCCATGACAAATAGTCATACTACCATGCATTTAACAAATAAACATACAAATAAACATACAAATTAAGTTCAATATAAATATACAAAATACAGCAACAAAGTCAAAAGTCCAAGAAAGGTATGTTGTTAATAAATCTTAGAAATAGAGAAAAGTGTGCGTGACAAAAATTTCGTGGCTACTGTATCTCAGGGACTTCTTCATATAAGTTAATAAAATTTATATATAGTTGCACATTGGCATAAATTATAGCCTATAAACTTTTGATGCAAATATTCCAACAGGTAACACTGCTATATAGCGATTTCTGCCATTTGAGGGAAGGGTATATCTTAGGTTCTATTGTGTATAATCGAACAAAATTTGACATACGGGAGAGCTATTTTAAAACACTATGCCGATTTAATTTTGGTGTATATCAATCGACAGGAGCCGCTGCTATGCTACAGTTTTTTCCCGTGAATATGAATAGGACCATTATGAAACACTATGCTGGTTCAGTTTGGGTAGCTCCCACCGCTTATTAAAATCACATTGGTTCTGACCCAAAGTGATTTTATTAAGTGGCTGATTTTTATTCCTGCACTTAAGGAAAAGGTATTACTTTCCTGAATTTGGAAAGAAGCTTCAAAAGGTAACGAATAATGGAATTAGTAAACAATATTAATTATTATTTTTTTTTTTACAAATAATTAATTAATTGTTTCTTTGATATAAGTAAATTAAACGCATTCCAAGTTTCCATGCACTTTCATTTGAGGAAAGTAATCGTTACTTTACCAAAAGTTCACACTGTTCTTATAAATTTAAAATCTTACCGTTTAAACCTCATGAATTATAGTAATTTCAAAATAAGAACTACAAATTGCCTTTTAATAATTAGAAATTTAAATATATATATGTATATCACTTAAAATCGAATTTCTAATTTATTACTGCTCTTTGAAGAATACGTTCCTTGAAATCGTTACTGAGGTAAAGTTATGGGGCGTGTTTAGTTTGTAACTGTGCTGCAAGTGTAAAATCTTCGACAATGAGCGATAACGGAGGGTTTGTTGTGATTTAATTTCTTTTTCTAATTCAAAAAAAAAAAAAAATTCACAATGTAAATTTTTAAAAAATTTAATGAGCATAAATGATATTTTTGGCTGCTGAGGAGATATTTTTAAGTTTATTAAACGGCGATGCTGATTTGATTAAGCGGCGGCTTTAAAAGTAGTTTGTATTGATTTGAGTCCGATCCTGGCACTTTGATTAGATTAAGCGGCTGATTTTATTAACCAGTGAATTTATTAAGCGGCGGTTACTGTATATCACTTGACAGGTGGTACTTCTATTACTTACCTTCTGTAATTTTCCACATGGCTACATCTCAGCATCTGTTGATTAAAATTGTACCAAACTCCATGTAAAATTGTAAAATCCTCATAATGTGAAGCTATGATTAAACTTTTGTACATGTTAAACTGTAAAAGCGATATAGAATGATATAGAAGAAAGTTTTGTAATAGCCACAACATACAAGTATTTTTTTTTTTTTCCTTTTTTAAGAATTTTAATTTTTTACATTTTGAATATCACTATTTTGAAATAATTTTCTTTGTCTTATTTAAATGAAGAATTTCGGTATTTAATAAAACAAAAAATTTTCTAGAAAAATAATTGCATTCGAAATGCATAAAAGTTGGCAACCATGTGTTGAAATAGTTACCACCTTAAAAAGAAATAAAAATATATATATATTTTTGGCAATAATATAGAACGACTTTCTAAAGCTACACGTCTTTTGTAACTGTTTATAAATAAATTAAACTATCGATATTGAAATAAAGTTATATATATATGTACTTAAACTTGACATATTATTTCGATTCAATGAAAAATTTTAATTTCAAATATGAAGACATTTAAGAATTACACAGATGTAAAATTAACCCCAATCCTAATGTTCAATTTATTTTAATATTTTCCTTCATAATTCCTGTGAATATTAATTTTTCATGTTTTTTTTTTTTTTTTTTTTTTTTAGTTTTAAACTAAAATCAAATATAATTATGTGATTTCAATGAATTTTGCATTTTTTATTTCTAAACACACATTATGTAATAAAAGTATTGTAATCATGAAAAAGTCCTAGTAAGAAATTTAGACGTATTTATAGTTTTTAGAGTTTCCTGAATTTATTTTTGCTGTTTCTACGGAAACACATGTGTATGTGTATGTGTGTATGTGTGCAAGTTCACACAACAGAATCTGAACACCGTATTCGATTGAGCTCCTATTTGATTGGCTTGTTATAGGTCATCATCGCACAAACTGTATTGATTTTCATGAGTGTAGGATGTACACTCCTTTTAACTCTTTATCTGCTGGTACTTTAGAGTACCATTAAATTAAAAAGCGTATAAAATAGAATTTATGGAAGAAATGTCAAAAGTGTTCAAAAGAATAGAACGTACATACCTCATTTTAGTCTCACTGCATGGCACTAGACGATACATGGAGCCGTTTTTGTTCAAAAAAGGATTTTATTGAATGTTGTCATTATTTTTACTTGGCATTTTTTACGATCTTCATGTGTGCTGTAATTAATTTATATATAACCTCAAGAAACTACTATTAGTCTTAAAAATTTATGTATAAAACATAAAAAAGTAAATACTATTTTACACTTTTTTAAAGTCCTAATATCTTTGTTGACTTCTATGTATCAGTGGCACACTAACGTGCCACTCCAATAAATCCTCATTAATTACTATGGTGTTGTAAAATACATAATTTTTCTTACATATACATCTTCAAAAATTATTCTTAAGTAACTAGAAAAATGTTTTTAGAACACTAGTTACCCATTATACTATAGGTATGGGGAACTTAGGTAATCGTGAAAATTTTCGACCTCGGTTTTTTGACTTTTTTACACGTTTTCGGGTGTATGGAATCCGAAAATATCAAAATGGGTATGGTATCCGTCTGTAGGGTGTCTGTTACTTTGTTAGTCTATTAGTGTGTTAGTCCGTGTACACGATATCTCACGAATGATTTATCGCAGAAAGGTCGGACCAGTTTTAAAATATTATTTATGACACTGGCAAGAACCCTATTCATTTGCAACATTCTAATTAAAAAACTTCAGAAGTTTTCGAAATTTACGATCTCCTTAACAGGGGAGAACAGGGCAAATTTTCACTTAAAGTTCATGAAAAGAAATATTTTTATCGTAAAGATGTAAGAACGGCTCTTAAATATCAGTTTTGATGCCGGGAGGAATATCATTAACTATAAGCATGCTACTTTAAAAAATTCGCAAGTTATTGGAAATTTACGAATTTCTTAACATGGAAAAATACAGCAAAATTTCACATAAACGTCGGTTTTGAAGGATATTTTTCAACGTAAAGGTGTCAGACTACTTTTAAAATATTATTTAAGATACTAGCATGCACCCTATTTATTTGCAACATTCTATTTTAAAAACTTCGTAAGTTATTCGAAATTTACGGTTTTCTTAACATGGGAAAATAGGGCAAAATTTCACTTAAGACGTGCATTAAATGGAATATTCATGCGAAAAATTAAGTTGTGTCATTTTTCTTGCCGAGATGCGATATGTCAATTTTGCTTTGATAGTTTTTAACAATAATTAAAATATGCTATAATGCAACCTTGTTACGGAATTGTAGAAATCCGTCTCAGAGAAAACTCGTTGAATCCATCATTGACTAAAGACAATTTTTTATATTGTTACGTATTCCTATATACAATAATTATTTTCTTATAAAGTACTGAACATGTAATTCTTACACACTTTTCTAATAAAATTTGAATATGCAATCTTACCAAAGATGATAGATTAGATGTGAGGTAGAGGGAAAACAAATTTGCAAATAATTGTGAACATTTATATATGTATATATATATAATAACATACATATGAGTGACATTGACATCTGCAGTTTTTTTTTTTTTTTTTTTTTTTGTGTGTGTGTGTGTTTCTTTCTTAAATTTTTATACTCTTGAAAAGAAAAATATCATCCTATTGAGATTGAGGTTTTTCTTCTTCTATTTCTTTTTAAGTATTTTTTATGAAGCGTTCTAAATCTCCCGGAACTGTCAACCTTTAGCAATTTTTTGTTTCGAACAATACTAATTTCTTTAATGTAACTTTCTATTTAAAAGTGGAGAAATATTCATACCTCGTGTTTGGGTAGAGCTTTCTCAAGCAACTTTTAACATTAATACGTATTTATAGGGTTTTTTTAATGTTTTAACCTTTTGTTCATTCACTGACAAAGACTCAATTTCTTTTATAAGCTCACCAATGGCCCAGAAGTTTTTCTCTTGATCTTGGTTGGCAGAAAGTGCTGGGTTCAAATTCAAGTCGTGCTCGTTGGCCTAGCATTTCGGAGTTTTCACTGGCTTTCTCCGAACTCACATGAATAAGGTCTCGGACCCCTTAGAAAGGTCCTTACGACGGACGCTCCATCCTCGAGTAAGACCCTCGTTTAGTCAATCGGTCTTAACCCCTCTACATCAACAACAACACCTTTCTTTATAGCTGCTCTTGTTAGAATGGATAATCATCTTAACTATTGCATTAATTATTATTATTATTATTATTATTTTAATTAAAGCCAGTTTTGAAGAAGCCAAGATATTAAAGCCTAAATTATTAATATTAAGTTTGGAAGCTTTTGGACATTTTCAAATTTTGCAAAAATTTTATTTTTTTAAAGAAATCTTTATAAAATTAGTGTGTGTGTGTGTGTGGGAAAGGGGGGGGGGGGAATATTACAATGTTGTAACAATCGTTTTAAAATATTACAATAAAATTAATAGGAGTTGCGTGTTTTTGAAAAAAATTATGAAATTAATAGTTAAACTTTAAATTATTTTCAAATATTTCAGATGTTCAAGGGTGTGATGATCTTCAGTAAAAGTTATTTGGTCAAACGGGTCATGTTCTAAAGGTCAAATGCAGTGTTTCCGCGGAACCGAAACTGGAGCAAAAGCAAAACTTAATACTTTTCCGATCCGAAATTCCGCTAGATGGCAGTAGTGTATCTGTTTTGACCGTGGCATTGCGGCAGTTGCTAGTTGATGGCATACTCATATTTCCGTTTTAGTGTGATATTATAATGTGATAAGCTTTTATTGCTAATAAATAATTTTAGTACATGCTTTTAAAAAAGTAACAATAGATTTAAATTAGATTTTTCATCCAAAACATACTAACTGAAGCAATACCAGAAATACTCGCAGCCCGTTACTACCTTTGGTAGGAACCGCTAGAAGTTCAAATTTCTGATTTAGCATACAGGTTTACGGTACCTGATTGCTATGAGTTATATGTGATCTCTATTTATCTTTAAGGTATTTATTTACTGTTTGATGAATTTTTATTATATTTGCACATTTTTTCATTTCATAACTTTTCCTTTTTTCCAAAAAAGCCTTGTTAAATTCCAAGGTTATAAAGTTATGTCATGCGCGGGATGTTTAACATTTTAAAGATTTTTTTTTAAATTCTTTCTTTCACTTTCTTTATGAATAGTGTAAAAAATGTTTGCTGATACAATTTTTTTATTGTTTCATACAAAATAAATTATCTCAAGAATTCCTGTAGTTTAAAGTTACGTTTAAAATTAAAAATATTTTTCCGTAAACTATCAGCGGATAAAAATAAAACTTCATATGCTATAAGTAGAAAATTTCTAATGATTGATATTATAGTTACAGTTTTGTGTGGTTTTACACAAAATTTTAGTAGTTATTTTCCTTTTAATTTGTTGCATGAGTTGTTTTATTTGTGTTTTTAGATCTAAAATTGTATTTTATCTATATTTCAGCAGCTATTATTTAATCACATTTTCTTACAATTTTCCCTTTAAAATATTTTATGATTATGCTAAATTATAAAAGTACAATTTTGATGCTAGTATTTAATTATGATATTTATTTATCAAAAGTGGGGAGAGAAATATTTATTCTTTTATTTTTATTTTTCGAGGAAAAGAAAGAAACCTTATTCTGTTACAGCATGACAGATTATTCTTATTACAAACTGAAATTATGCTCTCATAACTTTTTTTTTTTTCCTTTTTGTATGAAGTTAAAAAGTTTTTGCAATACTTTTAACTCTTCACTTGCTGTTGGAAACTTTTTTATTTTTATTAATTATATTTATTTGTATTAGAAAATAACCATTTATTCATAAATAATCATCTGCTTTTCAATTTATATTTAAAATAATAGATTTGAGGGGTTTTTCTTTTCTGTTTTCTCCAGTTAAAAGGAAAATTAATTTTAAAGATAATCTTGTGAAACCATATTTTTAAAGATTAGAAGTAGTTTGTGGCAATTAATGAATTAAAGGATTATAAATATAGGTATGCTTTTTTGTTTCATTTCTGAAAAAACAATTCACATAGTACATATTTGTTAACTACTAAATATTTTGTATGCATATTGCTAAAGAAGGATCGGGTCTGTTAATTATTATTAACCTTTAATATAAAATTTAAATCTTTTAAACATTAAAGGTTATATTTCATGGAAAAATTAAAAAAGTTGGGAATTCCAAAAATGTGGGGGGGAAAAAAAAAAAAAACCCTTTGCAGAGTTATAAATCTTTTGTGTGTGTGTGTGTGTTTTCCTTTGAATGATAACTCATTTTAGTCCATCTGGTCCGTCTACTTACATTACTTTGTTTTCCTTTATGAAATTATTTATGTAATTATTATGCAATATATCTAAAAATTTATTTATTTAAATAATTCAAACTGTATTGCTCTTTTTTCATTTCTTTTTTTTTATGTTGTGTATAACAAATATATACAGAGACTCACTTAAAATCTTTTTTTTTTTTTTTTTCCTTCAGATATTCTATTTCTAATAAATAGCTGTAAAATGTCAGTATACCTATTTACTGTATCAAATGCAGAGATATTGGTAGGATTTTTTCCTAGGAGTTAAAATACTCCTTGATCTTTTTTTTTTTTTTTTTTTTTTTTTTTCCCAGGTCGCGCTCATCGACCTAGCCGTTCGGAGTTTTCCGTGGTTTCCTCCGAAACTCGCGTAAATACGGGCTAGGACCCCTTAGAAAGACCCCCACGGAGGGCATTCCTCCTGTAGGCCTAGGACACATCAGGAGTCAATCGGCCTTAAATCCTACAACCAACCAACCAACCAACCTTGATCTTTTTTGAAGGAGTGAATTTGGCATTTATTAGGAGTAAAAAAAAAGTGGAAAAGAGAAAAAAGTTTTAATTATGAGTTCAAGTTATATTATATGGACTGGCCAATTGTAATTATATTCCTTTCAGCATAATTTGTACAATATAATATCAGAATATGAACATAATATGAATCAGTTTATAAATTACAATGAGCATCGAAAGATAAGTCCATACATGAATCTGAGAAATTCTATTATTGATGCAAATGTTTTTAGTTTTACTCAAACTAATTTTAATTATAAAAACTTTTTGTCCATTGTAAGAGAAGATAATAATTTCTTTTAAAAAAATAGTAGCAGAGCATTGAATTGTAGAAAGAATTATAAACTTACTCAGACATATTTAACAAAATACACTAAATTTAACCTAAAAATACAAAGCGGGAAAAATACTTATGGTTAAAATTTTAAGGAGTATTTTCAGATTTTTAATGTGTAAAATACGCTTGTTTAAGAGTTAAAAATATCTCTGATCTGATTAAATGTAAATGTTTTTCTGTTATAAGATGTTTGATGAGATATTCATTAATAGAACACATGTTTGTGGTGCTGGTTCTTAAGGCTATAAATCAGTCAGATTCCGTCTTTCTTTCTTCTCATGTTATCCAATGGGATTTTCGTTGCTTCGTTTTATAAGACTATATCTCATTCAAAAATGAAGTTTTTCGAATTCTGTTTTTTGAATAGTACTCTTTGAATAGATTGCCGGTTAGCTTAATAAGCAATTTTTGAAAAAATAAATTTACATATTTCATTTAGAGATCCAAACTTAGTCTTAATTTTACTTAAGGAAATTAAAAAAATATATTATTTTTTCAAAAAATTGCTCACTAAGTTAAAAGGCAACATATTCAAAGAGTAATATTCAAAAAACAGAATTCGGAAAATTTCATTTTTCAATGAGATATCCTTATAAAACGAAAGACTAAAAATCCCATAGAATAACATGGGAAGGGAGAAAAGGAGCTATCTGACTGATGCACAGCCTTAATCTTATTTTTAAACACTTGTAGCAAAAAAGAACCTACAAGGCCCAATGTGCTTGGGGACCCAGAAACTCAAGGGCACTCTGACAAGAGATCGAACCACGCATTATTTTTTGAGGAGTGCCATCACTGTTTTTAAATTTAAAAATACATACATATATGTGTGATATTCATTGAGTTAGATTCTAAAATGAATTATTCAAAAACTTTTAGATAATTCAGTAAAGAAGTAGCAATTGTTTGATTTACAGTTTAGTTAACATATTATCTTGAAATTGTACTATTCATTAATTTTTCTGATGCTTAACCCCTTACCTGTCAACGAAAAATCACAAGATTCACTTCCCAATGCCACCATTCCTCACACAGGCGCGAATAGTTATGCGTTCACTGTTCCAGAAACATTCCCTTTTATATTCCACCCACTTCCCATCTTCTCTGAAATAAGTAAATCCTTCAAAAACACTGTCATGGTCATTTAATTGTATTCAAAAGCCGTGATACTAGTTTCACTGGTAGCAGTGTAAACACAAATTTCGGCAAGATGTACACATGGGGCAGTTAATGCATCGACAAAGCAAGATGAATATATACACCCGGCACAGTTAAGGGGTTAATATGAAACTTATTGGCAGCTTCAGTAACGATTTTAGAACCCTGTTTTATAGATGCATATATTTAATTAATTAATTGATTATTTTCTGCGAACACTTAAAATTGTACTATTATAGTTTCTCTCCTTTCCCCTCCCCCCAATTTTTATTTATTTAATCATTCATTTTAATGTTAAAATGTTGAAAAGAATTCAAGCTAAAAGGCTGTGCAGTTTCTTCTATACATTTTGCTTATAATAATGATTTAATTTCATTTGATACAATGTAATGTAAATATGTATGAAGCTGAGTTAACATTTTACAGATAATGTCTTAATAAATTTGGTGATTAAGATATTATTTATCGTCTAGGGGACAGTGGAAGTGAACATCATAATTTTTTTTTATTTATTTTTGTTTTATAAATTACTGTATTAGAATTATAAAATTTCACACACGTATACATTGAAATAGAACAATATTAAAATTTCTCAAGCTATTGTAATTTAAAAAATAACTATTCAAAATATTAAGTTATTATTTTTTTTTATGCTGTATTTTTTAATTTTTCCCCTCAATTTTACAATATTATAGTTTAATAATATAATCAAATATATTTGGGTGCATTAATTAATTAATTTATTTTATTTGTTTATTTATTAATATTTTTATGTTTGAATGCTGAAAATAATATGTAAATTTTTGGCATTTAAACTTAAAAGACAATATCTCTAAAAAAGAGTTAATTAAACACGTGACATTTGTTATTTTTATTAAAAACATGTAAAATTAATTTTTATTTAAAAATTTTTAAAAATATTATCCTAAGCTTTTCGCTTTGAAATTCCAAAGCATCATCAGGGATTTTAAAAATAAACTTAAAACTATTTTTTATCAATGAATCCACAAAGTAGCATCCAAATATGTTTAGAATATGTGTATTGCTATTAAAAATTGATTAGCAAAGAGCATTTTAAAAATTTTCAAAACTAAATAAATACTGGGATTGTTAAATTTTAATGCAAATGTATAGAGAATTTCATAATTCAAAGACTGTAATTTACAAAAATGTTTTATGAAATCATCATTAGAGGTGAATTCGAAGCAAATTTGGTCCTGCTTTGATTCATTTTCACAAAATCGTTTACCCTTAACATCAATAAAACTACACTTTATAATTTTTCACAGTCATTACCTTAATGCATAGTAGAAATATAATTTTATCACTTATGTAAATATATATTTTACTGGTTTCAGATGACTTATTTTACTTTTTTTTTTCCAGATATCTCATCTGTGTAAAGTTATTTTATTACTGTGATTTCAAATTCCATAAAACAACGATGGCGTTTGCAGGTCTCAGAAAACAAATAAACAAAGCCAACCAGGTAATGTTTTTAAAATTTTATGGTTCCTATGGTTATTATTTATTTTTTATAATGTACTTTTTATATTTTTTATTTAGCATTTTGTATATCCCCAATTTAAATAAAAAGAAAATATTCTGTAAAAAATAATTCCTAAAAATTCTTTTTTATTTGTGTATTGTTTGTTATATTTGTATAACTTCTTAGATATGCTTCATTAATTTCTAATTTTATGGAAAAAGTTGCTCCATTTCTGTTGGTTAACTAAATCATGTACTTTTAAATAAATTTCAAAAAACAATTTTGGGGAGATTAATATATTTTTGTAACTAATACTCAAAACAGTAACATAAAAAATATCAACAGGGAATATAATTTATAAATATTTATAGCATTAAAAGTTATTTTAGTTAATTAACAAAACTAAAACTATTATTTAACCATCACGAGAAAACAACTGGAAATCCCACTTGGTGGAAGGCTTAAAGGTTGGAACTGCAGAATGAACAAGTAATTTAAGATTAAAAAAAAACAAATTCTTTGTGTGTTTTTCTTTGGCGAAAATTATGGTAACTTTCTTTAGAACGACGCGAAATGTCTTTTAAAGGAAGAACATTGCGTTCTAAAGAAGTGAAATTTTTTTTAAATGTATATTTATGTTTTGAAAACGAAGAGAAGACTCAATCTCTCTGTATTTCTATTAAGAAAGCCCAAGAACGATAAAAGTACAAATAAACAAACAAACAAACAACAACAACAACAAAAAACTTAAACTAGACACTGTTAAAGTATCATATGGCTCACTAGAAAAATTTAAACTCAGGTGCAATATACATTTTAATGTTTACTGTTTATGATTAATCTAAAGTTGAAAATTACCAGGAAGTAACACATTTGTTCAAAAAATTGGAAAAAATAAATGTGAGTTTAAAATTTAATAAATTAATATTTATGAATTCAATTTACTGTATAAATATTCAATAAACAGAATTTATAATTTTGCATTAATTCTCTAATTATTATGTAAAAACAGGGTTTAATTTTAAAAATGTAATTCTTCGCTAGAAATGTAACTTACTAGCATACATAAAATACATAAGAGACAAAAATGTTTGATCCTAAAGGTACTCTGTATTGAAACTACAAATTGAAAAAATAAAAGATTTAAAAAAAAAATTCTTCGTTTTTTTTTTTTTTTTTTTTTTTACATTTAAAATTTTTATACAGTCAAACCTCGTTAACTTGAATCTCAAGGGGGACACGAAATTGTTCATGCTATCAGTAACTAATCTTCAAATAATTAAACTATAACTTCATATAATTAACCCTTTTGATGGGGATTGTGGAAACAGTTCATGTTAAAAGTAATTCACATTAAGCGTGTTCATGTTAACGAGGTTTGACGGTACTTAATCTAAATTTTCATTTATTAAATTTTTTTTGGCTCTAAGCTCTAGTTTAATTATTAGTTATAGTTTATAATTACTTGAAATCATTTCATATCTTATTACCAATTTTACAGACTATATTAATATTTTCATGATGAAGTACATCATTAACGAAAAGAGTAAAAAATTATATTTTTATTTTTTTTTAAACATTAAAAACAAATATTCACATTTATGATATTTAAAAAAAAAAAAAAAAAAAAAAACCAAAGAATGGCTTTTTTAAATGTTATCATCACTAACATTACTTAAAATATGTGTTTATATTTTTTCTTACTAGAATTTGAAAGAATTCTTCTAAGCATCAACACATTTTCTTTAATATAGTCTTTTATTTAAATTTATTTTAAATAAAAGGATTATTTGACTATACCAAACTTTCAGTTGTAAAAGTACTAAGCTCTGAAGATGGACACGTAGATGTCTGAAATTAATTGCTAGTATGAAAAAAGGATTTTGTAAGGTATTGAAAGTTTGATATAGTCTTTTATTTTTTTGCATATTACTTTGGCACTAACCAGCCGACATAGAGTAAGGTAAGGACACCAGTGTTTCACTCTTGAAATTTGCACCAGTAGATGTCACCCTCGCAAAAGAAATGCTAAAATAAGCGTTTAATAACATCTGTAAATCTGAATCCACCTGTGTTATTCTCCATTTATAGGAAATCTAGGGAACATTTCTTTTGCGAGGGTGGTGACTAGTGTCCTGCATCGGGTCCGGTAACCTGATTTTACCCAAACCTGACCCGTGGTTCAGGGACGGGTCGGGTTGACTGGATTTTTTTACTGCTGGGTCGGGTTTATTTTTCAACGAATTGGGTTGACTTGAGAACATCTTTCAAAAAAAATTTTATCTTAATTTAATAAAGTAGAAATTGGTTTGCTCTATTCTATATACCCATGATGAATATACACTTACCCAAATTATCATAGTAAAATAAACATCCATATCCAAATAAAGCGATGAATTTAAAAAAAAAAAAAAAAAAAAAAAAAAACTTTATTATTTAGAATGTAAGCTGTTGAAAACAGGCTATTTCTCCCACAGTAACCAGATGTGTTATTTGTCTATTGTGATTACTCACATCCTTTCGAAATAGATTGTGAATTTAAACTGACAATTAATACTTTTTTCTTCTCTTGCAGATGTTTTTAAGAAGTTATAGGAATGTAGATTTAGATGAGTTTAAGGAAGTTTAGTTGGCATCTGTATAACTGTATTATTTTATTATCGTATGTGTGATAAGCATTAAACAATAAAACTACAAACACTGAGTTTGAATCCCATTTTCATACACTTGAAGTACACAACACATGAATAATTAAAAATTATTATTAATCCATTTTTCAGATTTTTTAATTTTTAAATTAGTGTATTAGTAATTGTATTTTTAATTCTTTTAAAATGATTTAACCAGCAGCGTGACTATGAAAATTTACTTTATTTTATAAATTAAAAATGTTTTGTATTATTTTTAGATGAATTATTAACTTTCATTTAGATTTGGGTCTCAGGTCAGGTTTGGGTTAAAAGAAGTCGGGTGCGGATCGTCAAAATTCTTTAGTGCGGGTTCGGGTATATTAAAAACCGACCCGTTCAGGACTCTAGTGGGAACTACTAGTGCAAATTTTAGGAGTGGCGAACACTGGTGTCTACCTTAATCTTAATTCAAACCACTTTGTATTACAGCTCTTTCTCCCATTCCTCCTTTCTTCACATATTCAGACATGTTACTTTTCCGCCTTAAGGCTGAATTCAGCCTTTTTAGGCTTGAAAATTATTATTCTTGGGATCAATGCAAATCTGCATTAAAACTTTTTGGACATGTGTAGTGGGGGGGGGGGGGTCAGCCTGAATTTGTGCAATATATTATTAGCAATTTCTATGCGATTGGTTTTCAAGAAATGTCAAATTCAAACTAAAATGTCAAATATAAGATTTATTGTTCTGATTTTGTTTATTGTGTGTACATGTATGCAAATCAGATTTAACATTATTTTTAGTATTGTAAAATTTATATTGTGTCAGTTGCCTGATACCACTTTTGAGGGGGCGGGGGGGTCGTGAAAAGTTCAGCCTTTTTTTTCCGTAAGCTTGTACCATGTCTGCATATTCAAATACTGCCCTTGTATGATTAATTGTAATGTGTTGCTAATATTTTCATGAATGTAATCTAGAAAATTTTTTAAACATTTGAATATGAACCATGATCAGCAATCTCTTTTTACTTAACAGTACTTTCAAAATCAGTTTACTGAATGCTTTACTAATTGTTCTTTGATTACAACTCTCTTCTCACTGCTATTATCGAGAATTTGTTGTTATATTCTGTGATTTTTTGATTAACCCTTAAAAACTGAGTGTTAGCTTTTGACAACATACTCAATTTAATTTTGCAAAATACCATGAGAATTGTGTTAGAACTTTAATGCCAATAAGATACACAATGAAAATATAGTAGCTGTTACATAAGTTCAGAAATTGGTATATTATATTTTCAGTTAAGTGTGTTTCACATAGAGATGTAAGATGAGAATATTCTCTGAGAACGAGAATATTGTCTGATGCTCCAAATTCAGAGAGAAATCGGGAATATTCTTATTTTTATTAAATATACTAGCAGGCACAGCCCGCTTCGCTGGTCCCTATTTTTAAATGAATCACTATAATGAATTCTCAAAATTGCATTAATTTTTATCATGTGAAAAAAAAGAGAAACAAAATCTGATTAGGAAAAATGTCGCACCGGGTTCTCACTGCCTTCGGAAAAAATTCCCAACATGCTCTAACCCTTATTTCTATTATTTTCCCACTTCGCCCCCCCTCCTGTCTATCCTAATAATTTTACAAATTTGAAAATATCCGCAATCGATTTGTAAGTATCAAAACCCTCTATGCACCAGTTTTTAACGATATATCTCTATTTTTATTTTTTTTGCCGCTCTACTCCTCCGCCTTCCCACCCTCCCAATAATTTTAAAAATTCGAAAATATCCGCAATCGATTTGTAGGTATTGGAAACCTCTATGTACCAATTTTGAATGATCTAACTCTATTTTCTTTTTTTTTTCCCCTCTGCCCCCCCTTCCCGGCCCTCCTAATAACTTTACACTTTCGAAAATATCCCCATTCGACTTGCAGGCCTCTAAAACCTATCTGTACCAATTTTGAACGGCCTAACTGTATTCATATTTGTTTTTGACCATACCCCCCCCCCCTTACCGCCCCCCCTTCCCGCCCCACGTAATAATTTTAAAAATTCGAAAATATCCGCAATCGATTTGTAAGTATCGAAACCCTCTATGCACCAGTTTTTAACGATATATCTCTATTTTTATTTTTTTTGCCGCTCTACTCCCCCGCCTTCCCACCCTCCCAATAATTTTAAAAATTCTAAAATATCCGCAATCGATTTGTAGGTATTGGAAACCTCTATGTACCAATTTTGAACGATCTAACTCTATTTTTATTTTTTTTTGCCCCCCCCCCTCTCCCCTCCCCCTTTCCCGGACCTCCTAATAACTTTACACTTTCGAAAATATCCCCATTCGACTTGCAGGCATCTAAAACCTATCTGTATCAATTTTGAACGCCCTAACTGTATTTCTATTTGTTTTTTGCCCCATAGCCCCCCCTTCCCGCCCCTCCTAATAATTTTACAAATTCGAAAATATCCGAAATCGATTTGTAGGTATCGAAAACCTCTATATATCAATTTTGAACGATCTAACTCTATTTTCATTTTTTGCCCCCCCCCTCTCCCTCCCCCTTCCTGTCCCTCCTAATAACTTTACACAATCGAAAATATCCTCATTCGACTTGCAGGCCTCTAAAACCTATCTGTACCAATTTTGAACGGCCTAACTGTATTTATATTTGTTTTTGACCATACCCCCCCCCCCTTCCCGCCCCACGTAATAATTTTAAAAATTCGAAAATATCCGCAATCGATTTGTAAGTATCGAAAACATCTATATACCAATTTTGAACGATCTAACTCTATTTTTATTTTTTTTGCCCCCCCCCCCTCTCCCCTCCCCCTCTCCCGGACCTCCTAATAACTTTACACTTTCGAAAATATCCCCATTCGACTTGCAGGCATCTAAAACCTATCTGTATCAATTTTGAACGCCCTAACTGTAATTCTATTTGTTTTTTGCCCCATAGCCCCCCCCCCCTTCCCGCCCCTCCTAATAATTTTACAAATTCGAAAATATCCGAAATCGATTTGTAGGTATGGAAAACCTCTATATATCAATTTTGAACGATCTAACTCTATTTTTATTTTTTGCCCCCCCCCCTCTCCCCTCCCCCTTCCTGTCCCTCCTAATAACTTTACACAATCGAAAATATCCTCATTCGACTTGCAGGCCTCTAAAACCTATCTGTATCAATTTTGAACGCCCTAACTGTAGTTCTATTTGTTTTAGCCCCTTAGCCCCCCTCCCCCACCTTGCTGCCCCACCTGGGAGCTGAATTTCTAAAATTCCAGAAATTGGTTTTTAGATATTTGCATTAGCTATATTTTAGAGCAAAAATTTCACGCATATCTATTTTTTTGTTTGAGATATATAGGATTATGCAAAATCACGTTTTACGCATGTGAAATCACGTTTTGCCCCCCCCCCCCCTTGGGGACCGAATTTTGAAAATTCCAGAAATTGGTTTTTTGACATTTGCATTAGCTATATTTTAAAGCAAAAATTTTACGGATATCTGTTTTTTTGTTTGAGATATGAAGGATTTTGTGAAATCACGTTTTGCCCCCCCCCCCTCCCCCTCTTGGGGGGCGAATTTTGTAAAATTGCTTCTTAGTGGATGCCTACGTCATAGAAAGAACATTGTCACAAAATTTTATGCTTCTAGGTCCAGGGGTTTGGTCTGGGCGTTGATAGATCACCCCCTCACTCACTCACTCAGGAAGTGTTCTTTTATATATATAGATAAAAAGAAATTTGATGTGTATGACATAAATTATAAAACTAATTCATAATTATTCAATTTTAAAGGCACAGCTAGTACAAACTTTATTTCACGATATTCTCTTTACAATTCGTAATTTTCAATCTGAGAATATTCTCCAGTAAGCTCCACAAAGCAATTTTTCTCTAAACGTTCGTTATTTATACCATGACAAAAAGCATTCAATGAAAAATAATGAATAATTATTCATATTTAAATACAAATTTCAATTTTTTTAACGTTTAAAGATTTGTGTTCGTAACAAAACCATCTTAGAAATTAAGAAAATTAAGTCACTGGTCTGCAAGACCAGTAATTTTAAGATTTCACTGGTCCCTATATCCATTCTATTATATTTTTTAACATATTTAAAAATTCAATAATCAAAATAAATTTATATGGAAAGTATAATTTTTTTTTAATTATTAAAAAATACAAATGAAGTCTTATATAAATAAAAAATTTATGCTTTAATGTAATGAGCTAAATGTCACATTAAAGTATTAGATTAAGTATTAAAGTTTAAAAAAAAAGCTATTAAAATGAAATAATATGAAAAATTACAGAGAATAAGTGATATTGATAATTATAATGAAGTAGACATACTGTTGTATGGCTGTAAGCCATATTTGAAAGCTCATTATTGTAAATTGCTAAATTATCCTTGGAAATAAATGGCGCAAGTCAGGGAAAATGGCGAAAAATAGTCATGGGAAAAGTTTTAATATTAGCCACCTTGTATAACAAACTATTTTGTGGCATATTTACATGCAGTTTTAGTGAAAAGTAAAAAATTAAAAAACTTCATTGATCTGGTGGACCACTCCACTAGAATTTATATTTTGCTGTTCTGTTAAATATTTTTATGGTCCTGAACTGACAGACCACTGTTAATTTCGAACGCTGTGAGTTGTAATATTTCTTTACAGATTTTTGTAATTATATTATTTCAGAATTCGGATTATATATTTATTTTAATCCAAATTGAAATTCTGTGGCTATGATAATTTGTCATTCTAAAATAAAATTTCATTATAATTTCAGTTACATTACATGATTTTTGTAATAGATTATAGTTAATTACAATTACAGGTTTAGAATTAATAAAACTTTCCTTCTCTGTATACAAAATATGTATAATTAGTACAACATAATCTTGTCTTTGATATGATATGCAAGTTTAATGAATGTCTGTATTTTAGTAATTTATATATATATATATATATATATATATATATATATATATATAATAAAGATGATCTATTAAGCATAGTAGAAGCCAAGCAACAGATACAAGATCACTGAAACACCAATGACCAATAAGATAAAAAAAAAAAAAAAAAAAAAATCATCAGTGGATGAAATACACTAATGTACAGAAACCAGATCTATTAATTAACAGCCTGCAAAACAAACGAATCAATAAAGTAAAACAACAAATCTTAACTTAAAACCATAAACTTATCAAAATTAATGAAAAAACAACCCAAGAAACACAAGATAGGAAGAAGGAGGCAGGCGGCAAGACTTGTGACTTGCCTGTGGGGTTACACTAGTTTTACGCCGGCAACACTCCCCCAGCCTGCCACAACCAGAACAGGAACATATGGATTTAAAAATGCAAAATTTCAAAGCAGATGAACAACAATGAAACCACGAAGCCACAATGAAATTCACCGATTGATCACATTGTGTTTAACAGTATAATTAGAACATTAAATATAGTTGACAACTCAAAAAGGAAAAATCTGAAATTTTATTGGAAAATGAAAGTTTGCATAGTAAATAAAGCAAATGCAACAAGCCTTCTACTTTTTTTTTTTTTTTTAATTTAATTTCACAAACCCACCCAACCATCCAGCCTTACAACACCACCCCCACCTCCGTAATCAAACATCTGCCCACCCAACCGCCACCTTTTTTATTGTCTTTTATTATTTTATAATTTTTTTGTTGATATACACAAGAGTGTACACAGCTTTTTATATATATGTGTATATATATATATATATATATATAAAGCATTGTTTAGAGTATTATTTTAAAATTTCATTGTCTCAATTTCAGTATATGAGCGAGAAGATAGGAGGGGCAGAAGGAACAAAGTTCACAGATGAGTATACAGAAATGGAAAGAGTAAGTTTAAAAATTATTTCATGCTTGTATAGAAAATTTTTTCAGCTCTATTTATTAAATTTTGTATATATTATTTCATGCTTGTATAGAAAATTTTTTCAGCTCTATTTATTAAATTTTGTATATATAACAATTGCAATATTAAAAATGCTATTAATTTCATAAACTAACTTTTTTTTTTTTTTTCTATGAATAAAATAATTTGTTACGTATTGGGTGAGCACAATAGTTCTACCCATTTTTATTACCCATAAAGAAGAGCAAATAAATGCAAAATGAACAATATCTATTATTGTACATAATCCTCATTGCTATCTATGACCTCTTGCCATCTTTCTGGTTGGAGATTAATCCCACGTCGTTAAAATTCCAGCGGTTTCGAGTCAAAAAAGTCTTGGATGGCAGTTTTCACAGCATCAAGATCATCAAAGATTTTGTGACTGAAGGAATTGTTCAACACACGAAATAGGTGATAGTCAGCTGGTGCCAAGTCAGGAGAATATGGAGGGTGGAAAAGCCCAGTAGCTTTTGGCGAGTGATGACAGCAGCATGTTGCCTGGCCCTGGCGTTATCATGATGGATAACAGCACGACAATTGAGGAGACCTGATTGCTTTGCTACCAAATTTGAATGCAACTTGTCTAACTGTAGGCAGTAGAAGGCAGAATTGATGGTTTGGTTGAGTGGCAGGACCTCCCAGTGAATTATTTCCTGCACATCCCACCACACACTCAATAATACCTTCTTGGGATGAAGTTCAGCTTTCGAAGTCGATGCAGGCGGATCGGAAGGGCGACACACAGTCCTACAACGCTTTACGTTACGGTACATAACCCACTTCTCATCTCCTGTCACAATTTGTGTCAAGAATGAGTAATTTTTATACGGGAAAAGCAAGGAAACACAGGTGGCAATTCGGTCATCACATTGATTAGCTGTCAGGTTATGTGAAATCCAGCGATCCAACTTTCTCATAAAACCTTTAACCAGCCATCTCTCGACCGTTGTCCAGTGTACATTGAAGGTCTCCGCTAATTCTTGCACAGTTGGGTTCAGGTTATTTCTTATGATTTGGTCAATATCATCATCGCCATTGTGTGATGGCTGTCCACTCCTAGCCTGAACTTGGCAGCTTCTGTCTCCTTCCCTAAATTTATGAAACCATCAATGACATGTGCTTTCGTCTGTTGCATCCTCCCCATAAACTTGACATGCATTGCGACATTCTGCAGCTGCCGAACTCTTTTTATCGAACTTGTGTAGCAAGCAATGTCTTATATGCTCCTTCTCGCTTTCCATGTTACACGGCTCTGATATTTTTTTAGATAACTTTGTGAGACACAATGCATTTATATGTGAGGCATCCACACATTTCATTGACCGACGATTTTTGTCATTACAATGTCATGTGTGACATCAATTCCATTGCAAATTTGCATATCCAAAAATGGGTAGAACTTTCGTACTCACCAAATAAAAAACTCATGTACATATTTATATTTATTTATAAACTAGATATATATTTGTTTTATTGTTGTGTAACTATGTTCAAGAGAGACTGTTCTAAATTAAATATTATATAGAAATGTTTTTAGTTAAAAATATTGCATTAATATATATCTATTATATTATAACACATTGTAGATATATATATGTAAAATATTTATATTACTTATAACTTATTTAATTTACTTCATTCTAGAAAACTGATTTGACAAATGAACTGGTTGAAGAACTCTTAGTTAAAACAAAAGAATATTTACAACCAAATCCAGGTATTGTATTTTTTCTGTAAATATTTTTAACTCTTTAATTTATAATTGCATAAAATCTAATTAACATAAATTTCTAGGAAAACTTCAATTTTTGTTTCTATTATTTTTATTTAAGAAAGATGATTGTGTGTTACATTTTTACTTGATTTGATGTGATAAACAAAAAAGTGTTATATCCATAATGAAATGGTATAGTAGAGTAACTATATTTTTATATTAGAACCAAGGTTTGAAATTAACAGTCATTAGGCCGTGTGTTTTGCACCTAGAAATTTAAAGTTTGACGACCAAAAAAGTCACACTCAGTCGTCATTTCTATTCTAACACTTAACTTATGATCAGATTTTTTAAAAAGTCAATCTCTTTTTTTTACTATTTAAAAAAAAATTCTTACATTATCAGTTTAACCACATGCATACATAAGCTCAATAAAAAACAGCAACTACAAAAATGCATAAATGATGTTTTAAAAGAATTTTTTTTAATTCACAGAACTTTTTTTTTTCTACTTTTTACAATAGAGAATTTGCACGTTTTCTGATTTTATTCTTATATAATTGAATATGAAAAGGTAAGAAAATAAATACAAACATTTTCTTTATTTGAAATCTAAAATCTGATTTATAACAATTTTAACATCGCACTATTTACTCTATCGAGAAAACGCAGTGTAATATATCGTGACGTCACTCTTTATGACAACAAACAGGAGTGATTGTTGTTTACATTCGATTTTGTGCTTTGCTTTGCTTTTTGAATCAGTGAAATAGGTTTTGCATTTTATAATAATGACGGATATTAAAAAATCCTAGTATAAATATTGTATTGTACCACTCTGCACTAATACAACAACTAAATGCTTCTCAAAAGCTATTCTTTAGAGTTTCACAGGATCCTATTGAACGAAAACATTGGACAACCGCCATGAAAAGAAAACAATAGAAAATAATGATCATGAAAAATGATGATAATGGTATTAAGTGATTATAAGATGAAAAAGAAATGCTCAGAAATTAGATAAATGATTGATAATTACGAAAGTTAAAACGAATTGCTGTTTGCTAACTAGGCTAACAAAGTGTAAACATTGAAGCATCATAAAGTGTGACGTCAGACAGCATTTTGAAGTCACGTGATTTTTGGTTAATTTTAAAGTTATTTTTGAATTTAATGAGAACTTTTTTTGTATTTTTAATAAACTTTTTTAAATTTATGAGCCTAAAACTACCAGAAAAATAGGATTTTGTTCAAATCCCCCATGTGTGCAAATTGTCCATTGCTCAATTACTTAGTTTATTTATATATAATCAAAAATTTATCATGATAATTTTTTAAATAATGAATTAATTTAAATCAAATTTAGGCTGATAAAAAATGAAAGTATAAAAAGCAACAAAAAAAAGTGTAAATGAATATTTTTTAATAGTTATATTTTTTTATATGTTCATGCTAGAACCTGTAATGTGTTTACATATTTTTATTTACTTATTTATAGCCTCTAGAACAAAGCTAATGGTTAGTTCAAAACTCCGGGGTGGTGCCAAAGCTCATGCCTATCCACAACCTGAAGGAACTTTAGGTGAAGCAATGGTTAAGTTTGGCAAAGAACTAGGAGAGGAATCAGCCTTTGGTAAGATTGTAGTTTTTAATTTTGCTGCTTGTTTTCTAGTATCTGTTTCATTTTCTGTTTATTTTACTTTAATATAACATTCCAATGACTTTCATTCAAAGGGGGGGGGGAGAAATTTTACCCCCGACACTGTTATTATTATCTGATAAATTCTGAATAAGATGTTAATCATTATTTTTGTAAAGAAATTATATTATCACATTATTTTTTAAAAGATTGAACAAAAATTGCATATTGAGTATCTGACTTAATATTAGAGCCGTCTCACACATTGAGTTGGAGAAAACCCGGGTTTTTTTTCAGGTTTAATCAGGGTTTTTTCAGCATATTTTCGAGTTTTATATCAGAGTTTTCAGGAATATTTTCCTTCCTTTTTATTTTATTTTTTTTTACTTAAAGTATATCATTTATAATAAGATAGTTTACAAAATTAAATATTCATTATTCATTAATATCAAAATTAAAAAATTTCTAAAGTCTTTTTATAATTAAGCTGTAAAGAAATTTTTAAAAATTAAATAATTTTTCTTTATGTATCCTAAAATTCTGTTTATCTACTCCTTACAACAAAAAACTGGATTTTAATAATTATTTAGTATGGCTTTATTAAATTTTTTATAGTTAATACATTTTCTTAAAATATTCCAATGTTGCGCTGTTAAAGTTTTCAGAATTTTTTAAAAATTGGATTCTTATTTATTTATATTTTAGATTCCTCGAGCCCAACAGTTTTCTTTGTATTGACAAACAACTGTGTTTTTTCTTGCTTTTATTTTTTTATGTGTATAATGTTTATTTTGTTTTAATAAGATAATTATAATTATAAATTTTGTCATGGGAATTTTTCAGGAATTTTTTTTTACAGAGCAGTTTGAGCCCCTCCAATATTTCTGAAAATTCTTTGTTAATGTTCTAATAATGTACACAATATTTGTTTTATATTTATAATTTATATGTTTATTATAAATTTTATATAAGGATTTTCAAAAAAACTACTTAGGTTTTTACTTTCTTCTATATTCAATAGAAGAAAGTATTAGATTCGTAAAAAAATTTGACCTTGGGTTTTCGATAGATGAGACGGTTTTTGATAGATTTGACATTTTGAGAGCTGTAGAACACAATTTAACCATTTTTAGAAAATGTCTGTCTCTGTGTGTGTGTGTGAGACAAAATTTTTTGGCAACTGTATCTCAGGTACTACTGCACAGAATTTCATACAAACTGGCATGTAGTTACACATTGACATAAATTAGTGCCTGTCAACTTTTGGTAAAAATTGTCCAACAGCTTGTGTTGCCATCCTGCTTTTCCTAAATTTTTAACATGGTGGTATAGGACAAAATTTTGTATAAATGTGCGTAAAGAGAATTTTTTTTTAATAATCATGAACATGCAACAAACATCTTCATTACAGGACAACAAATGACAATACTAGGCAAATTCACATCTCAAAGCCTATTATATGTGTTAAGACTGTCTCACCCACTGTGCCTCTTCTGGGGTGTATACCTGCGCATGGCATCTGATATCATAGTATCACTCCATCAAGCACAAGTGCAAATAGCTTGTTCAATTAATTCACTTGTGGTAGACTACTGTAATGCAGTCATTTCAAAGACAAACTGTCAGAACTTAACAATGATCAACAAATTCATCTTTTGCTCTGAGCTATCGCTCTTGATTTTTTATCCTATTATTCTGGGTTCAGCCCCAGCTTCCCTCAGTTCACCGTTCGCTACATAGGCAGTCATTACATGCATTGTTCTTCATTAATATTTCAACCATTTCTCATTTAAAGACATAAAAATAATTGTAATACTTCTCTAATTTAGAAGCATTTTAAAAATCTGTTTTTTTTTTTTTTTTTTTTTTTTTTTTGGGGGGGGGGGGGGGGATACTAGTGAGTTCAATAGTAATTTTATTGTTTTTGATGTTAAAATGTTCCATTCTTGAATAGAAATGTTCTATTTTTATGCCATTTTAAATTTTCTTGCACTTATTAAAATATACTAGCTAACTTTCCTTTTATGTTTTGTTGTTTTATGTTATACTACAAACCCGTGCGAAATTTTTGCACTTTATTTCTTTTCTTATTTATCTTTAAAATTTGAAACTCATAAATATTATACTAATTTCACCACCCAATTAAAATTTTAATTTACCAGAAGCCAAATTATTATTAGAACCAAATAAATATTTTACAATAATGAAACAAAAATCATTTAAAGAAAGGTTTCAAAATAAAATTCATGGTTCACAACCCAGTTTTCATACTACCACAGGCAGTACGTAGTATAGCACTCCCACGATGCCTTTTAAATTTTTGTCACCATGTTGGCGATGACTCTTTATTAATTTTAGTATAATTTTTTGTTTTTAAAAAAACTAATTCCTATTTTGTTTATTATTTTGACCATGTTTTTATTAACTTCAATTCTTGTAGTCAACTGTTTCAGGTCCCTACTGCCTTCGGCTGCGTTTATATGATTCGACAGAAAATTTATTTAACTAACTTCCCGACTAGCTAGACATTTGAAACTTTCAAAATAGTTTAGAACACAGTGAAAATTCATTTTTTTAATACTTTTAGCCAACTGTTTCTAGTTCCTGCTGCTTTCCGGTAGCGTTACCAGTACAAAGCATGCAACAGATTTTTCACTAACTTCCCGACTAGCTATAACTTTTGAAACTTTCAGGATAGCTCAGAACACGGTGACAATACATTTTTTTAATACTTTTAGTCAACTGTTTCAGGTCCCTACTGCCTTCGGCAGTATTTATTAGAGGTGAGTTCAGGCTCTATTTTGGCAATCCGAGCCCGCCCGGGCCCGAAACATTTTTGAACTGAGCCCGCCCGAGCCCGAAAAATTTTGTGTGATCCGAGCCCGATATTGAAAGTGGTACACTATGCAACGCATACACAATAGTAAAATTAAATACCGTTTTCATTTTCAAATAAATTTTCTTATTATCAATCCTCAATTTAAATAACTATAAATGTTATTATAACAATTTTTAATGTCTGTGTCTCTGTATACATGTATATATTTATATAATAGATATTTATAGTGCAGCCCATTGTTTATAACGCGCCTATCGGGGGGAAAAAAATTATCCGAATGAGTGATATAATGAGGCCCGATATAACGAAGGAGGAAGGATTACTGTATAACACTATGACATAATATGCATCCCGTTGAAAAAAGAGTTCTATTTAGAAAAAGGAAAGTCAAAGCTACTAAGGTTTGCAAGATTATTTTGTGATTTATAACCTATCATGACTATTATGACATTACTAAAGGTGCTCTCAAAATGAATAATTTTTTTTTTTTTTTTTTACATTTTCCAGTTAGTGAAGAATGAAATAAACGGAACTTTTAGCTTGAATCCGAGCCCGCCCGGAGCCCGAAGACTTGCGTAAGATTTGAGCCCGATCGGGCTCGGGCTGAGCCCGTCTCATCTCTAGTATTTATGTGATTCACCAGAAAATTTATTTAACTAACTTCCTGATTAGCTAGACATTTGAAACTTTCAGAATAGTTCAGAACACTGTGAAAATACATTTTAAAAATATTTTTAACCAACTGCTTCGGGACCCTGCTGCTTTCGGCAGCGTTACCAGTACAAAGCCTGCAATCGATTTTTAACTAACTGCCCGGCTAGCTAGCCATTTGCAACTTTTATAATAGCTCAAAACACAATAGCCATGAATTTTTTTAATACTTTTAGCCAATTGTTCTGGGTTCCTGCTGCCTTCGGTAGTGTTTATATGATTCAACAGAAAATTTAAAAACATGGTATATAAAAAGTTCTTTTTATCTTGTAATTATTTTTATTATTGTGTTTAGTAGTCAGTTTATGATAATAATTCATGTTCTGTTTATATTTTTAAAGTAATGCTAGGTTTAAAGTGATGCAAAGATTCTGAAGAAGCATCTTTTAAAAATACATTTTTCCGTAAAATAATGTCATCGGACAAATGTCGTCATTTTTCTTATTAGTTCACTGAGCTCAGTCCGCGTGTTTAAATATTGTTCATTTTTAAATATTATTTTTATCCTCGCGTATTTTATTAATTACACCACTATCGTATCATTTCGACAAAAATAATTGTAACTTGTTCACGTTAGAGAAGTATTATGTAGATTTGAATTATAAGTAAAATTGATATTTTCTCTATTTTCTAAATAAACTATTTTTACTCATACATAATGAATTCCAAGTATCTCATAGACTAGTAATTATGTCCTGAAAATGTTTTGAAATTCTACCTTGTGCTTGTAATACTCATGTTTATATTATGTAGCAAGTTTCCCCATTAAAAATTTTATAAATAGCATAAACTCATTTGTGTACAGAGGCTTAAGTAAAAATTGAGATACATTATACTCTATAAGAGGTATTTCTTTGAAAGAAAAGTATCTTAATACTCTTATACTGCATAAAATATAATGAAAATAACATACATTATTCAAATGCACAAATGCAGATTTCCTGTATAATATGGTATTATTAATGTACATTAAAGTACAGGGACGCACAAAAAAAAAACTTTTCATTATCTTTATACTGAAATCTTTATACCAATCTCATAAAAAATTGATATCTCAGCTGCCTTTGCCTGCTTTACCAGTCATTATAATTAAATAAAGCATTATTATTATTATTATTATTATTATTTTAATCTCATAATATAAATATAAAAAAATTCTTAGAAATTGGTTAATCTGTTTCTTAGTTAATTTAAAATCAGTGTAAAGATTATTTATATTTTTAATTTCTGGTACATTATCTAGATTATAATGAAATATTTCTTATTTTTGAGTGATTCTGTTATTTTATAACTTGCTGTATTTGTCTATTATATAGAGAATATCAATGTCTTGTAAACTTCTCATGTTTTAATTCTCCTGTTTCTGTTTTCAGGCTTAAGTTTAATTGAGTGTGGTGAAGCACTCAAACAGATGGCTGAGATAAAATATGCATTGGAAGATAATGTGAAACAAAATTTTCTTGAACCTTTACACCATTTACAAACAAAAGATCTCAAAGACGTTATGGTAATGTGTTTCTTTTCAAAATTAATGTCTTTGCTTAGTGAAAATTATTCCACTCATGTATCAGAAACTGGTTTTGATGTGTCACTATTTGAATTTTTGTTTGTTTAAATTAAGGAAAGATGTTTGGTGGAATTCTTGATGGATTTTCAGATACTTTTAACTGTTTTGCAAGGATTTAAAATGTTTTTTTAGTGAAAATTTATAGAGTGCTTGCAATTAAAATACTGTGTTCTTTTTAATTAAAATTTAGCATCAGATAAGTACCGTAAATTACCCATCAAGCACCCCTCTCAGTCTTTAAGGAAAATCGGGATACTTTTGGGGAGAGGATGGATAAACGGTATAAATTGACTTGTATTTTTTCTGCTAAAATTAAATGGTATAAATATTTTGAAACAAAACATGTAGATTTTTTAAGTAGTAATGATAATAAAAAAATATAATGAATGCAGTAAACTCTTGGTTGACTAACTGAGAAAATACGAGAAACTTTATTCAGGGATGAGATTTTTCAGCTTTTCAACTGATTTCAGCTCTCTTGTAAATTTTGTTTTTCAGCTTTTTTTCAGTTTTCTCAACTTTTTTTGTGATTTTTGATGTGCATTTGTTACATCAGCTAATCTAAACTTGAATGAATGCTTAATGAAGATTCAAAACTTATTTATTACTTTAATATAATAGATTTTGTCATAAAAGTTCTAGTATACTTTATTTCCTTTTGCATGCAGTTTCAGCTTTTTTGTCTTTTTGCTAATCTCATCCCTGTTTATTTTTTTCCCTAGCTTCTAGTAAATTGTTTAAAATATTTGTCGCTATTTTGGGAAGCTTATGTTTTCATTTTTCAATAACCAATGTCTGATTTAACATTAAAATATCCAATTTTTATATTTACAGAGGCGAATTGAAATAATGATGTAAAAAGCTGTCTTATATTAGGATAGGTCTTATATTATATTAGGATATTACTGAGCATAAGGGAAGGGGCATTTATTCAGTATTTTGAGGAAAAAATGGAAATCATGTGAAAAATGGGGGGGGGGGGGGGCATTTAATTGAGGGGTGCTTTTGCATATTTTACGGTAAGCTTAAATCATTTTTACTGTAAGTAATCATTAGATTCATAGACTTCATATTGAAAACAAGTATATTTCCTTTATTTATTTAAAACAAATTAATGTATCTTAAAAGAAATATAGTATTTAAGTTAAAACTCATTTTACTATGAAGGTTCTGTCAGTGAGGAGGTATGAGCACATTGATAGCATCTCGAGTATGTTAAGCTGACAGGCATTGGTAGTCCATAGATGCCACTTTTTAAATTTTTTCCATAATGTTGTTAAAACCTGCCCTTTTTTCCACACTAAGAGGATTTTTTTTATTATTATTATTTATGTATGTGCTTTTGATTCAAAAAAATTATTTTATTTCTGAAGTATACTATTTTTTTGTTAGCACCATCGTAAAAAATTACAAGGGAGAAGATTAGATTACGATTGCAAAAAAAGAAGGCAAGCGAAAAGTAAGAATAATTCTCCATTGTATCTATTTTAAATTTTCTATGCTTATATATAATTTTACAGTATTGCATTATATTTTTATTTAAGGTATATGGCTGTTTTATGTGTTTTTGCTTTGATTGATTTTAAGTTATTTATTATTGTTCTTTTATCATTATAAAATCAGTAGTATGTGTGTAGTTTATTTTATTTGAAGTTCTTAAAACATTCTATACTAATAAAATGATTATAAACTAAAAGATAAAGTGGCCATAGATTTTTTTTTTTTTTTTTTACTGTTTAGAAGCATCTATAGCTAAAATTAATGAATGGAATAAAACCAGGTTACATATTCAGACTGTGGAAGACATGTGGAGATGATTTCCTCAAAGGAAAAAAATTAGTACAGTCGGTAACAAAAGTGTCCGAACACTAGCAAAAATTCCTATGTGAAAAAGGTACACTTTGTACGGTTTTGTTAAATAAATCCTTATCGAATCGTGTTCTTACACTGACTAAGAACAGGATTCGACAAGGATTTATTTAACAAAACCGTATGAATTGCACTTTTTTTACATAGGAATTTTTGCTAGTGTTCGGACACTTTTGTTACCGACTGTACTAAAAGTTACTGATAGGAGGGATTTTTGGCACTGCTGTCATATGCACTAGCGACCCTTCATAGACTGAAATACTGGAAATGTGGAAATATATTTTTATTGATGGAAAGCAACAAAAGGTGAAATTGTGATGCTAAAAGTTCAGCTCTCAAGTAAAATTATTTGCTTAGAAATATTATTCATCAATTCAACAAACATGAATTTTCACTTAGCGAAATTGGAGTGTAAAGTTATTTTTTTTATACCAACTATGTCACGGTGAGTGCCTGGGTTCAATTCCCAGCTCTGGCATTTTTCACATAGTAGACAGGGTTGCAGAAAATGTTCAAACCTCAGAAATTTCCCCCAAATGCAATCTAAATTTCTCTCAATAGCACAAAAGTATTTTGTTATACAAAGCCACTTATTCTATGTAATAAGTGTTTAAGAGAATAAGCATACTCTGTAACATTAAAAATAAAGCTGTTTGCTTATAAGCATTGCAAAGTAGTAAATTGTTATTTTAAACATACATTTTTTTTTTCTCAAGAAAGTATTGAAAAATTTTCCAGTTAGTTCAAATTTCCCCCCAAATCTCATTTAGGAGTTCGGACATATTCCCACTCCTGATAGTTAGGTATAAAAAATCAACCTTACACTCCTGAATGAAAATTCGTGGTTAATAAATCGGTAAATAATATTTCTCAGTAGAAATTACGTGGTCTATCAGAATTCTGCCACAATTAATGTGCTCATCTGTTATATCTGGATTTGCAGATATAACAGACTTTGCCAATGGATATTATATGAGAAATGATGAGTTGGTAATCAGCCAAGGTGGCTCAGTGACAGAGCATTCACATGGTAAGCAGAGTGTCTGGGTTTGACTCCCAGCTAGATTTTTCACATAGTTGGTGTAAGGAAAAAAAAAAAAATTACACCCAACTAAATAAAATTATTTGTTTAAATTGACAAGATTTGCAAATTAATCTTAATATCGATGAATGCTTTCTTTTTGTTAAATGCAAGGACAAGCTTTATTAATATTAATAAATTTTAAATAAAAAGTATTTTATTATCAATTTGTGTAAACAAATATTTTTAAACTATATTTCCAAACTATGTCACTTAAAGACTACTAAAAATTAGAATTTTGGTGATGCAGTGCGATAGATAATGTATATAGTTTCTTTCTCCTTTACAACACATCTAATTAAAAAAAAAAGTTAATGAATATTTTTGAATATTATGCTTAAAGAATTTAAATATTTTTGTAAATGACCAGACACTTTCAATTTCATATGTTTTTTTTTATGTCTCAAAAAGTACTAAACAAATCATCTTGAAACTTCAAGAATGTAAAAAACATGTTATACCTCATGTACTTCAGTTAAAGTTTTGCACCAAAAGTGAAAGGGGGACCAGTAAAAAATTAAAGAAAAATGAAAGTTTTTGGCACCACCCTGTAAAAAGTAATGCTTGAAATACGATCCGGCTGTAGCATGTGATTATGGGGCTCTTTCTCATTTCTGTATGAATTTTTAAGTCTGTACCGCATGTAATCAGGGAGATATAAATGCTTTAAAAAATTGCCACAAAAAATTCCCTTTTTTAGCTATAACATGCAAGGTATTAAACCAAGTGCAAAGCTATTTTCGGGAAACCCGACATACAACATTAGACACAGTATACTGCAATGAGAATGAAAAGGTATTAAATATCTAATGAAAATCGAGCATTTTTACTAAATAATTTTTAACTGTGCAAAGATTTAGCGAAATTTCATTTGCATAATTTAATAACCAAATCATGCATTGAGCTACTTATATAAAACCCCAAACAAGTATCGTGTAAACTCAAGAAGTTCTACGCCATAGAATAAACTGCTATTTAGTTTCTCTCGAAAAAAAGATAAACTATAAGGTGCTTAACTCACATTTTTATTTTGATTCAATGAATGTTAATACAGTTTTCTGTGATTGTAAATAAATATTGAGAAAACCCCCTTATCAGTTTCTTATTTTTGAGAACAGCTGAAATTCAGTTCATTCTATGGTGTAGAACTTTTTGAGTTTACACGATACTTGTTTTGGGTTTTTATATAAGTAGCTCAATATATTTGGCTATTAAATTATGCAAATAAAATTTCGTTAGATCTTATGCATGCACAGTTAGAAATTTAGTAAAAATACTCATATTTCATTAGATATTTAATATTTTTTCATTCTGATTACAGTATGCTGTGTCTAATATTGTATGTCGAGTTTCCTGAAAATAGCTTTGCACTGGGTTTTAATACCTTGCGTGTTACAGCTAAAAAAGTGAAAATGTTTTTTGCAATTTTTTAAAGAAACTTGTATATCTCTCTGATTATATGCGGTAGAGACATAAAAATTTAAATAAATAATGAGAAAGATTCCCATAATCACATGCTACAGCTAGATTGGATTTCAAGCATTATTTTTTATAGGGTGATGCCAAACACTTTCATTTTTCTTGAATTTTTTACTGGTTCCCTATCACCTTCAGCAGAAAACTTTAATTGAAATATATGAGGAATAACATGTTCTTCACACTCCTGAATTTTCAAAATGATTTGTTTAGTACTTTTTGAGATATTTTAAAAAAACATCTGAAATCGAAAGTGTCTGGTCTTTTATGGAAAGGTAGTGTACAAATGAACTTTTAATTATTTCCATATGTTCCAACAGCTCCAAAATCACGTATGCACTAGGAAAATTGCATAATCTCTCTTGATTATGCAAATTTTACAGTGTGTATGTGACAACAGCGCCAAAATGTCCCCTATTTACAAATTCTAATACTTTTTCTCTTTTTGCAAAAATCATCTCCTTATGTCTTCTACAATCTGTATATGGAAATAGCTTTAACTACAGATGCTTCCAAATAGGGAAAATTTATGGTTATCTTTTAACAAGTAGCTTAAAGATAACTATTGGTGATAGTTTTTTTTTTTTTTTTTTTTAGCTCAAAAAGGTGAATGCTTGTGGCTGCTATAAATATGTTAAATTCTGTTAATTTTTAAAACAAAAGGTTATAAAAACATTGTGCTGACATAGGACTGTCAGATTGAAGAAATATATATATTACTAATACCTATTAAATATTTTTCATTTAAAAAATGAAAATAACCATTTAGGCCATGTATTATAACTATGCACAAGCTATTTTTATTTTAGTTATAAAATGAAATATTGTAAATATATTTAAATTATCATAAATGTACAATGTACTATTGTGTCTCAGACCTTTTTCTTTTATTTTTATTCCTATAAAAGCTGATCATTCAGGTAAGAAGCATAAAAAATTTAAAAATTAAGTAGGACATTGAAAGGAGCAAAATTTTCCCTTTTTGAAACAGTTGTCTTGTTTATACTCAATGTGCGTCATGCATATAAATACAAAGAGCAGTCAAACATAACTGTGCTAATAAAATAATAAAATGCTTAAAGTTATTTTTTCTTTTTGCCTTTTAAATTATAAAATAAAATTCATATCATGTAAATTAAATTATATAACTGAATTTATTGATATATTAATTAAATGAGCATATTGGTGATAATACAAGATTTATAAAAGTCTAAATATTTATAGTATTAAAAAATTCATATTATTATCATAGTGTTTCTTTTTGTAAAGTCTTAACCTTTTAATGTTCAGTTGTTTTACACTGAAACCAATTATAAATATATATGTAATGTTTTTGTCTTGTTTTAATGGCTTTACTTTTGTTCCTCCTCTGTCCATTAAATAGCAGCACTACTCTGAAATTTAACAAGTGACATACTTGCAAACTTTTCCGGTTTTCCCGGAAGACTTCCGGTTTTTTAGCGTATCTTCCGGTCTTCCAGACAGATGATGAAATCTTCCATTTTTAAAAAAGTCGCGGATATCGTTCGTTTTAAAAAGAAACCCCAAATGTTTTACGAAAACTCCAGATTCCCAATCTTTCTTCATCCATAATATGAATGTCAGTATTCATTTCAAACTTGCTTTATGAGATTTTAGAACATGTAAAGAAATTGAATTGTTAAATATTTCTTGCTGATGTAATTATTCCCCCCCCCCCCCCCACCTTTATTTATTTCCAACTAGTGATCAGCAATCAAATATTCTGCAGAAGTCTTTTGTTTCCTAATGGGGGGTGGGGGGGGGGGTGGCGTCATCCCTGAGCAGGGCTCAACTATGCTTTTTGAAGACCCGGGGCACTGATGCTGTTCAGAGGCCCCCCTCACCCTGCTCTACAGAGCTCACCAAAAGGACCCATTCTCAAAAACAAAAATACATAAATAAAAATAGTGCATCTTTAAAATTTTTCCTTCAATTATACCTTCTATTTCCTCGTTTTTTAGCAACCTATAACAAAATCATTAGTATTATGTTCAAGACAAATGAAAAACTGAAGCACATTGATCTGCCAATGTTTAGGAAATTAGTCGCAAAATTTAATAAGTGTTTAAGCTCTCAAATAAAGTATAAAAAGAAAAATTTAATCAATTTTTGTTTTAATAGACATATAATGAAAAAATTTGTACTATTACTTCTCATTTTTTGGAAATGAGGCCCCCTAAATTTGGAGACCCTGGGCCAGTGCCCCGTGTGCCCATGCCATAATCTGGCCATGTCCCTGAGTATAATCAATCTATAGTAAAACATTTTTATAGATTGCTTCAAAATATTAAAATTGTAAAACTGTATTGTTTAATACGTCAAAGAAAAAAAAAATCTTCCCTTTTTTTATGAAATCTTCTGGTTGGTTTTTTAACAAAAATCTTCCTTTTTTTTTATTAAAATTGGTTGGCAAGTATGAAATGATAGTTCAGAGGAAGCTGTATACAGAAGTCACTTTAAATTTATTACAAGTGCATCTTGCTGCTTTGATGATGCATTCTTACCTAGATTCGTCTCAGATTAAACTTTAAAGATTTTTTTTTTTTTATTTTGTAATGCAATTAAAAAGTTCTTGAAACTAAATTAGTTTGTAGTGAATATTAAAAGGTTAAGTGCTGAGTTATATATTTTTTTTTATTCCTTTATAAAATGGACAGTTTAATATTAAAGAATAAATAAGGGGAAGAAATTCCCTTATATATTCGAAGATATGAAAACTTTTTCAACAAACATAATTAAATTGTGCTCACATATTTTTATACTGCTCATCTACTTAAATGAAATCTGTTGATCTCTTTTTTTTTTTTCCTCCTGTTTTGAAAAATCATTTATTTATTTCCATTTTGTATTTTGCTTCTTTCATGTTGTTAGTATTGTAGGAGATTGTCTAGCTTAATTAAAGCATAGTGTATCTGTATATAGCTGTCTTGTGGCTTTTTCTGTTTGCTTGTAGAATTTCTTGTTGTTGTTATGTATAAAATGCTTTTAAATTGAAATGTGGATGCTTTTGTTATATTTTCTGTGCTATGTTTGCTTTAAATTGGTAGATCTAAAGGAAAGAGAAACTTTTATATTTTTATGAAATGTATCGATATAAATTGCCTGTAGTAATTTTTTATTTTTCTGCCTGGCATTAAAAAATTTGTTCTGCTCGTTGAATCGTAATTAACTCTGCGTATGTTTGCAAAATTCTATTTGTGATAATTCAAATAAAGGATTAAGTAAAATAAACAATTTTCTGTGCACCAAAAGTTGTAACAGGGTGGCAGTAGTTCAGAAAAATCAGGGAATTTCAACAAAATCTTCTGGAAATAGACCATTGTTCAAAGCTTACTATTAAAAATCACTAATTTTGTGAAATTTTTGTGGGAAATAAACAGTAGAAGTCAGGAAAAAGTCTGTGTGCACGTATAGTATATCTCTCCATAGAACTTGTGCTCCATAGGGCATCGACAGGATGTACTATATGAATTAGGGAGTATGGTATGCTACAGTTTTGATCGTGTTATGCATGCTACGCACAGGATTTTATGTCCTTCCTTGTATATGCTAAGGAAATAGATTGGAGTAAAAAAAAATATTATTAATCAATAGAATTTTTGGTGATTTGACGTTTCTGCAATTAGAAATATAGGGGAAGCTGGGGTAATAAGAGACGGGTTATAACAGTCAGGGGTTATAACAGACGCAGTCAAAAAAAACACCAAAAAATACACTTAGACAACTTTAAAAATATGTAATATTAAGTATCATGTGTATTCTTTACTACAATACACTTATTGAGAAGTTTATAACACATTTTGATTTTTTTTTTATACTATGAAAAAAAAACCTTCACTTTGAACTTACCCTAAAAGTTCGTGACTTTTTCTAAATTTTTTTAATTTTTTTTTTTTTTTTTTTTTTTTCTAGATAAGATGTTAAGGATTTATTAATGTGTAACCTTTTGACCAAGACTATGACTTTTTGATGTACAATTTTTAAAACCTTGAAAGCATTCTTTATTTACATGGTCTAGGCATGTTTCTTATTACCCCATTTTTATTTTTTGTGGGGGGTAATAAGAGACATGAATATCTTATTTACCCCCACTGTTAATTCCTGTATCCCCCCCCCCCATTGTAGTTCCTGTTAATTCTGCCTGACTAGTTTACGAAAAGTTTATCTAGTGTTAGGCCTAATCTAAGTTTACCAAGAGAACTTTTTTTTTTTTTTACTTTAAATCAAAAAGCAGTTTTACTCATTAGGCTAGACCATATTTAGTTGTTATGATTATGTAAATTTATGTTTAGAATGTCTATAAATTAATATTTAGTCATTAATACTTCATTACATAATAAATAAGTTCATTTATAATTACTAGAATTTTTTTTTAATAACATTTTGTTCGCTTGTATACCCTTCAAAGATACGTTTTTTTTTTTTTTTTTTTGCCTATTTACGACTACACTTTAGAAAAATGCGTAAAATATTTTCTGCCCATTTAAAAGATTGGTGCTTTTGGTTAATCCCTAGGTTATGTTGATCATGTAGAACTATCATTAAGTACAATATTATATTATTTAGGACCTAATATTAAAAGAAATGAATTTCACAAACACAATTATGACAGCTAATTTTCGAGAAAACATATTTTTTGAATGGATGTAAATAATAAAAATTAAAAACTATTGGCTGATTTAGAATTGTCTCCAGATGTCTTTTATTACCCCACATGATTTTACATTGCTATATATGGACAGTTACAAGCCTGGTCTCTTATTACCCCACGTGGGTTATTAAAGACAAGGATTTAATGAAAACATTTTTAACAAAAAATGTAAGTTCAAAAATCACCTAAAAAATCAAGAGGAGTCCATTTAGTGAAATTAATACGAGACATTTATTTCAAGTTATTTAGATTAATAGTATAGATTTTATTAATATTTTTTGTCTCTTATTACCCCGGCTTCCCCTATATTAGAAGGTAACATTTAAAAGACATTCAACAACAGCATATATTTTTAAAATGTTATTTATTACAGGGAGCTCAAAATTTCAGTTAAAACAATCATAATTAAAAAAAAAAAAAAAAAAAAAAAGTTTGACAAGAAATAGAAATTATGAGCTTGCTTGAAAATAAGAAAATGGGGGAGGGCAAATTTTGATGTACCGTATTTTTCTGCCTATTGTCCGCAGCGGTGTATAATACGCACCGGCGTATTATGCGTATCACTGTACAACTTAGTTGGCAATATAAACAATATTACTCTGCATGATTCCCAACAAAAACATAAGTACATAATACACTACATTCATTCATTAATATATGTTAAAAGATGATTTATTTCGAATTCATAAAATTAATATTTACTAGAAATATTTTCTTATTTCTAAACTACGCCACAGAACTTTATGAATCGAAATTCTATGTACGATCAATAGATGGTGCCAGTAAACAATTTTCGATTTCATAAAATTCTTAATACGATAATTAATTCACAAGCAAAGCATATTTTCCAGCCTAAATTAATAATTTTAGTGCATATGCAAACATATAGGAATATTTTTCGAAATCTTACAATAATATAAAAAATATGTTTGATTAAATTTTATTATTTCTAATAATAGAGCAATTATGTTTCTCTGGTTATTTAAACCTATATGCATTGTTTCCTCATTTTTAATTTAAAAACGAAAATTAAAAGTAATAATAATAATACTGCAGTTATGTTTATCTCATTATTTAGCTTTTATAAATACATTTTTTCATTTTAAATTGGTGATAATTCAGAAAATATGCCTTTTAAAATTTATAAATAAATATCTAAAATTAAATAATAATAATAATAAAATTTAATAATTTAAAAATATCTAAAAATTCACTTACCTGAAAATTCCTCCGGGGATCGAAATAAACATAAACTAGTATGTTGTGGCCACCACAAGACTTTCTTCTATACTTTCCTATTATACATATTCAATCAGTAACAATATTAAAAAAAAAAAAAAAAAAAAAAATTCTAAGGTTTTTTTTTTGTTGTTGTTGTTGTTAAAAGTAAAAAAAAAAAAAAATCGATAACTTTGTTTTAAATTATCACAGATTTATAGTTCAACCATTCGTTTTAAAGGTATTGACGAGATCTTTCGAAAGATACCCATCTTGAAAATGTAGGGGGGGGACCGGTGCCCCCACATGCACAAAATTTTTTTCGTAGTTAACTACTACTATTATCAATAATTCATATTAATTTTACAATCACAAGTTTAAAATAACACTCATTATGTACATTTATATGAAATTTTGTCCTATACTGCCATGTTAAAAGTTTACATAAAATGCGATCACAGCGCCATCTGCTGGGCGATTGATCCAGGGGTCGATCCAGGCAAAATTTGGGTCCCTTTTGCGGCCCTTTCACAAAATTCCACATAGAAAAAGGGACCCTTCATAAAATTCAAATTCATAAAAAGGGACCCTTCACAAAATTCAAATTCATATAAAGGGACCCTTCACAAAATTCAAATTCATATAAAGGGACCCTTCACAAAATTCAAATTCATATAAAGGGACCCTTCACAAAATTCAAATTTATAAAATGAGTCCCTTCACAAGATTTTGTTTTATAAAAATGATCTTTTTATTAAATGTTTTCATATTTTCAGTATTAATTTTAATTAATGCCTTAATTTGGCTCAACGAAATTCTATTAACTTGATATTAAACATTACATAAAGTGATTTTAAAAACTGAAGATTTTACACAATATTTTACTTTTTCACAAAAATATTTTATATTTCACAAAAATAAATAAAAATTTCACAAAAATAATTTGTTTTTCACAAAAAAGGGACCCAAAAATTAAAACCTGGATCGACCCCTGTGATCCCAAAATCTAATCAGCACCATTCCATGTCAGGGTCCAACTATATACCAAGTTTGGTTCAATTTCATTCATCGGTTCGTGAGATACAGTGAAAAATACGAAATGTTGCGATCACAGCGCCACCTGCTGGACGATTGATCCCCAAATCTAATCAGCACCATGCCCCGTCAGGTCCTAACTATATACCAAGTTTGGTTGAATTTCATTCATTGGTTCGTGAGATATGGTGAAAACACGAAACCACAGACATACACACAGACAGACATTTTCTAAAAACTATCAATTCGTGTTCAGGGCATCCCAAAACGTGTAGATCCGTCAAAAAACGGAGGTCGAAAATTTTCGCGAATCCAATACTTTCTCTATATTACATATAGAAGAAAGTAAAAAACAATGAAACATACACCTACTTAACATCATTAAATGAATTTTATTCAAAGCCTTCAAACTCCGATTCATCTGACTCTGAATTAAACAAATTTAAAATACTTTCATCTAATAAATTAGCATCTTCGTTTTCACTAGATGTAGAGTCACTGTTATCCCTCAATAAGTTTTGCCTTTTGAAATGATTTTTTAACAATTTCTTCCGAGATGTCATCCCATGATTTCTTTATCCATTCACATACTTCTGCGTACGTAGCTCGGCGCATTTTGCCCCTTTTGGTTGTAGTATGATTTCCGTCGGTCATCCAGTCTTCCCAAAAATGCCTGATCTTACTCTTGAACGATCTATTAATTCCGATATCAAGTGGCTGAAGCTTTTTTGTAAGACCTCTGGGAATTATAGCTAATTTAGCAGATGCTGATTTAAGCACATTCATTACGCTATCTTTAAGATGTGCTTTCATATAGAATCCATTATGAGCATGGCTTTTGGCTCGAAAAAAATCCCTTTTCTTTTTCTCCGCACACAATTCAGCCATTCAATCATTTCATCCTCATTCATCCACCCTTTTTCATTTGCTCTTACTTCAATCCCTTTGGGAAAATTTTCTTTGGGAATAGTCTTTCTTTTAAATATAACCATGGGTGGAAACTTCGTTCCATCGGCCGCGCAACTCAAAATGACAGTAAAGGCAGTTTTTTCGTGACCGGTTGTAACAATTGGAATAGATTTTAATGGTACTTCATCCATATTGATAATCTGCCCTGGAGAAAAATTATTATCATCTATTAGTTTTTTACAATGCTTATAAAAATCCTCAGCTTTTCCAATTGGACGGTAATTTTTGACCTACTGTTGTGCGGTTTCTAATAGCAAGACCTTTTCTTTTCATAAATCGAAAACACCATGTAGGTCCACCTTGAAAATTATCAATATTTTTCTCTTGGGCCAAGAGACGAGCTTTCAGTCTGATTTTTGTAGTTGAGACGGCAGATCCATTCTCCCTCTCGAGTACAATCCATCGATAAAGTTCTTCTTCTAATTCCGGCCACAATGGATGTCCGTGACGATTTGTTCTTCTTTTTTTATTTGATCTTTCGATATCAAGTTTATTTTTTCTCCATAATCGGACATTTGATTCATTGACATTAAACATTCGTCCTGCTGTTCGATTATTGCTATTTTCAGCTTCGCTGATTACTTTCAATTTAAATTCATTAGTATAACTCGTTCGCTTAGACATCGCCGCAACTGTTTACTGATCGCTTTGCTTCGCTAATAAAACTGAAATAAAATAAAACGGTAATGTATGTGGTAATCACATTCACTATTCTTTTGTCTTTTCCATGGATTACTCTCATTTTCTTACACTATATACAATTGGTTAAGATGTTATATCATTTTCACCAGCAGCCAATAAAAACGATCGTAAGAAAGACGAATGAGGTTGCGCTGCTGGCGCCATCTGTTGTCCTATATTGGAAATATTAGTTTTTCTTCTGAATATTTTGTATAAACTTAAAATAAAAAGTAATTTTGTAACAGAAAACTGTATTTTAAAACAAATAAGAAAAGAATAAGATATTTTTTATTAGTTATTTTCAATTCTTAATTTGGTACATACATTTCTACTTCCTTATACAAAGTATAAGGAAGTATAGTATTCCCGATTTGCGAAATGGATTTTGCATTTCACATTGCTCGAAAACGAATGACCGTTGAATATTGCCAATTTATACGTGTGACTGTCATGATGTCTAGTTGTACACCTGCAAGTGTCGTCTTAACACGAACTCTCGTTTTAGAGATATAAGGGACTTTACACGATTTTTCGTGACGTCTGTATGTATGTGTGTCTGTGTGTGTGAGTATGTCGCATAACTCACAAACGGTTGGACGTAGAAAGTTTCGAATTGGTACATGGGTTTGTTATAACATCTATTTGTGCACCTCCCTTTTCGGACTTAGTATGATTTTCCGTTTTGGAGATATTTAGGAAAATTAGGTTCATGATGGCCAAAATGTATCAAAAAACGGTGATAACTCAAAAACGGTTGGACAAATCTTGCAATTTAACTAACTTCCCGACTAGCTAGACATTTAAAACTTCTGGAAAAACTCAGAACACGGTGACAATAAATATTTTTTGCCAATTGTTTCAGGTGACTGCTGCCTTCGACAGCGTTTATATGGTTCAACAGAAAATTTATTTAACTATCTTCCCGACTAGCTAGACATTTGAAACTTTCAGAATAGTTCAAAACACGGTGAATATGCATTTTTTTAATACTTTTAGCCAATTTTTTCGGGTCCCTGCTGCCTTCGTCAGCGTTACCAGTACAAATCTTGCATCGGTTTTTAACTAACTTTCTGAAAAGCTCAGAACACGGTGATAATTCATTTTTTCAAATACTTTTAGCCAATTGTTTCGTGTCCAATGACAATGTTTTTTAACATTATGTATATTTCTAAAAGTGTATAAGGAAGTCATGTGGTGCCCACATCAGATTTTTATTTTACGTTTTATGTGCATATAATCCAAACTTGTTCATAATATAAGTGACATATACATATATCAGAAACTTGATCTGTTATTTATACAGATCTTAGATTAGATTACCTGTGCAGATATGTAGTCTTATATAAAAATTGTAGTCTTCGTCATATATTTATTTTAATGTTTTACCATTTCACTTTTCATGGGATAATATTTGAATAAAGTAAACTAGACAATTGGCTAATTGAAGCTCACTTGTTTAATGGCCCTCTTTACTTACCATCGCCGGAGACAATGTTATTCTATGGAGAAATTTTCTTTACAAATAACTTATTAACTAATACATATTTTTAAATTCTGTTTTCACATTTAGAAAATTCCCAACTGTTAAATTGATGGACCTTTTTTAAAAATTTATTTTTTTAATTTTTAATATTTTATTTTAAAATTTCAAAATGAAAAAATTTCACATATTGAAAATTCGTATTTTGCAGCTTCAAAATAAAATATAAAAAATTTAAAAAATAATTTTTTTTGAAAAATTTTTTTTTTTGTCCGTTTAACAGCTCAGAATTTTCAGAATAAGAAAACATAATTTAAAAATATGTATTAGTTAATAAGTTATTTGTAAAGAAAAATTTCCCATAGAATAACATTAGCTTAGGCTTCCGGCGGCGGTGAGTGAAGAGGGCCCTTAATCATTCATATTAAATTTAAAATACCACTATAAAGGTAATTGCCAAATTATGATATATTCTATTTTTTAACATTCTCTATAACTTTACAAGCCTTTCTGTATTTATACTTTTTTGAATATGGCTAAAAAGTATTTTTTCTTTTAAAGAGAATGGCTATAACGTGAATTGCCAATGCATGCTCAAAGCTTATTATTTCAGCAAAATATTTATTTTTCTTGCTACTCAGATGGCATGTTTAATTTTTCTTCCAGCATAATTGGTAGATCATTGCATGTAAGCAAATGTTCATGCATAATTTATTCAGTATAAAATTAATGTATTATTTTATGGAAAATATAATGCCTATAAATAGAATAAATGGGCTGTTGGGTTTTATTGAATTATAAAAAGCATACATGTTTTACATACATTGTGGTTATAATTAAACTCCCCCTATAAACAGCATCCTACAGTGTAAACGGGTGAACGGAATGCAATGAATTTTAGTATATAGACTATACACGAGATGCGCTCACTGAATTTCGGAAAAAAAATTTAGTTCCAAAATGTCCACCAGAGGGTGCCTTTTCCAGAAGAACATTAAATTTAATACAATAAACGACTAAAACGGAATACAGAAACAATATTAACATTTATTGACTAGTTTCTGATCACTTTGTCATCGAACCACATTAAGTAATACCTGTTTTGCATAAAGCTTCCTCTTCTTCGCAAGCATGCAAATCGCGACATTTTTTTTTCCTAGAATTGACAGCTTTTCCCGGTTTTACATTTTATTACTCATAATTCTTGTTCTGGATTTTTAATATTGTTTTCTGTGTTCCATTTTGGTTGTTTATTGTGTTAAATTTAATGTTTTTCTGGAAAAAGGTGCCCTCTGGTGGACATTTTGGAACTAATTTTTTTTTTCTTCAAAATTTCGTGAGCGCATCTCGGGTATAGTCTATATACCAAGTTTCGTTGCACTCTGTTCACCCATTTGTGCTGTAGGATACTGTTTATAGGGGAAGTTTAATTATAAGCACCCTCTATATTTTTAACACCATTTTGAATACTCTTTTTTTTTTTTTTTCCTTTATAGTATTTATTTTATTTTTATTTATTTTTTTTTTTTTTCTTGATTAATTTTAATTTAGCTTTTTGGGTTAAGGATTTGGCCTTCAATTAATAATTACTGAGTTTGACTCAGTCCTGGTTTAGATATGAATGTTCATAGTAGTTTGGAATCCACTTTAATCATTACATGCCTTAGTGTACAAAAAATGATCGTAAACAAAGCCAAACTTTTTTTTAAATACAATTAAAAACATATTGTTTTACAATTGTATATTCTTCTAGTTTAGCTGTTATATTTTTCTATGTTCTATTTTGTTTTTGTTTAACGTCTTATTTCTTCAAATTTCAAATATTAAAATTAAGATGGGAAAAAATTGCAATGACATTTTGTAATTGTTGTCTTGGTATTCATATTTTCTACAACTATCATGTTTTGTCAGATTTCTTTTGTTAAAGAGGATTAGATGAACAGTTTGGTCTTGTCCATCTTTCGAAATTTCCATTGTTTTTGTTTGCATTTAATTTTTGATCATTTCTCAGATTAAGGAAAAAAAAAAAAAAATGGTATGATAAGATATATTTGCAATAATATTCTACTACGGATACAAATAAGTTTCTGCCGTTTTCTATCAAAGATTAGGAATTTATTGTGAAAGAATGGTACATTATATTTTATTCAAAGTATTTGCCATTGCTAGCCACTACTTTTTCCCATCTTTCTGGCAGCATTCAGATACCATGTTGGATGAACTCTTCATTTTTGAGGCTATCCATGAATCAATCCAATTTTTGGGATCTTCATATGATGTAAAGCGCTGCTTAGACAGATCATGTGCCATCGACCGGAACAAGTGATAATCAGAAGCAGCAATGTCTGGTGAATACATCGGGTGGGGTAGGACTTCCCACTTAAATGTTTCCAAATAGGTTTTGACTGGTACCGCAACATGTGGACTTGGCTTCAGTTCATATGGAATTGAATTTCCTTGTTTTTGAATCATTCCCAACAATTTTGAACTATGTGAAATTGCTTGTTGAGTCACTTCTAATATACATGCAAGTTCTTTTTGCGTTTGGAGCAAATCTTTCTCCCATAATACTTTCAATTCTGTCTTTGTATACTTTCGGCTTTCTACTCCGTTCTTTGTCTTGCACGTCAAACTCGCCATTTTTAAACTTTTGAAACTACTCACGGCAACTTCTCTCACATAAAGCAACCTCACCATATGCTTCTACAAGCAATCAATGCGTCTCAGCTGCAGATTTCTTCAAATTAAAGAAGTAAATCAAAAGATCCTGGAAATGACGCCTATTTGGCACAAAACTTGACATTTTCGCACAAAAAAAAACTCTGATGCTGATACAGAGTCACTAATACTTCAAGGTTATGTTGTTACCAGATGACGAAACTTACAATGTTACATTTTACATCTGACAATTTCAACATAGACCTTCTGGTTCTGCCATCTTTTGTCAAATGGCAGAAACTTATTTGTACTCCTAAAATATAATCAGAGATCATTTAAACTCATGAACAAAAGTGAACTCTGCATTTAAAAAAAAAAAAAAAAAAAAAATCTTATTGTTGAACCAATTACTGCATTGAACCTATTTAAACAAAATAGGTTTTTAAATTGGTTCAATAAAGTAATGAGTCATTAATAATTATAGATTTTATAAAGAGTACTAATTGATATATCAATTTATTTAAATATTAAGTAATATTTAGGTGTGTCAAATCATATATTGTTTCCATCTCCACTGAAAAACACAATCTTCGCCCCGTGACACAAAGCCCCATCATGCATGAAAATTGAACATTTATGAACACGCATGTGAAGCTTCAACTTCTCACGCAACACATTAAGGTACCGCTTTCCGTTCATAGCGGAAAATATAGAGTAGCAGTACTGGACGCAGACATTGCACCCCGTATCATTTGGCTTGACGGACGTTTCACAGTTTGAATCGTATATCTCTCATCATATCATTTTCCCCTTGGGCGGCGAGCACTTGTAGCACATGCAGAAAATTGCTGCACACTTGACTCATCCGAAAATAAGATCCTACTCCACTGCTGTACTGTCCAATTCTGATATTGTCTGGCGAAAGTCAGTGATTTCTTTTTCATACTTAGAGTAAGTCGAGGTTTCCTTTCAGGTTTATGGGATAATAAACCAAGATCTTTAGCCAAACGTCTTGAAATAGTACTCAAACTGACGTTGGTACCTTTTGCAACCAGAGAATGTCTAATCGTATTGCAAGGGGTTCTTGAATCTCATACGACCATCCTTCTTATCACATGATCTTGTTTTTCTAGGGCGACCGCTTCTCTTAAGGTCCACAAATTTTCCCGAAATTTTAAATTTACTAATAGCTTGATGCACAGCTGTCTTGCTCGCATTTACCCTCGAACATATTTGACGTTCAGAAAATTCAATTTTGTGCAGGACCAGTATTTCTGACCTTTCTGTAAGTGAAAGGTTTTTTTTACCCATTACAATAATTACACAACAGCACTGTCTATGACAAAATCCAATAAACAACTGGGGATAAACATGCCGGCCACTTTTATTTATAGCAGTAGAATGCATCTGATGCACTCAGCACATGAAATGATGCAATAATCTGTGTAAATGGCGCAATGTGTTAAAATACTGAAAATCGGCTACTGGTCTTTGCAAATGACTGTAAAAATTGTATCTCTGATCAAATAAGGTTGAATAATTAAAGTTGTTAATAGTTGTATCACATTTTAAGAGATATGATTATTGTTATTTTATTCAATATGTAGTCGATCTTCAATGTAGAGTCATCTAGAAAGGAAAAGCTATTGAAAAATAACTTTATATGTGACAAAATCATTTGTTTTAAATTTTTGGGGTATAATAAAAATACTCAGTAAGCAAGATGATCGTTACTAAAATTTGACTCAAATAATATTATGAGTATGAGAGAATATTCAAAGCCTGAATTATGTTATACAATTTTTTTTATTTGGCTTTAATGATATAGTATTATTAAATTTCTTTAGTTTCAAAAAAAAAAAAAAAAAAAAAAAAATTATGGCTATTTGCTTTTTTTTTTTTTTTTTTTTTATCTTAACACAGTAACATTAATGATGATAATTAGTTTATTAATATTCATTAGATTGGTGTAAAATTTAATAAAATAAATGGATTTTTTCCATTTTTTAATGCCATCTTCAAAGGCCTTTTACAATTTCCTTGTCTGCTAAATCACATGTTATTTTATAGGGAAATTTTTTATGAGAACTAATTATATAATATATATATTCTGTTTGTACATCCAGAAAATTCTAAACTGTGAAATAGGTTCTTGTTTTCAAAAATAAATATTTATTTATATTTTAGTATTTCATTTTGAAAGTGTAAAGTGTGAAAAATGCACAAAGTTCTTTTTTTTTTTTTCATTTTTTAGAGCCCCAAAATAAAATTAAAAAAAATTTTTTGGAATAGTTGTGAATATTCTGAATGTGAAAACAGAATTAAAAAAAAATATATTCAGTATGAGTAATTCTCATAAAATTTTTTCCCATAGAATAACATGAGGTTTAGGCGGCTTGTAAGAATAGGTAGAACAGCTCCTTATTTAAAATATTTGTTATTTTCAACTAAAAGAATACCAAAATTTAGTTGCATATTAAATACAGTAAAAATTAAAACACTCTTAACTTTACAGAATCATATAATAATGATATAAAACAAATAAGAAATCAGATTTCTAAAAGATTAATAAATGTACATCATTTAACTACTATTAACTAACATTGTGTTTTCCTCTGTGTGTTTTAATTTTTGTGTTTCCTTATATTACTAGAATATTAATATTTTTATTGTTTGTTTCATGTGCTGCTCATTCACCCTAAGTAGCAGGTAATTTAATTTTATTTGGATTATCTACTCTAATTTGTTACTACTAAACCTTTTTGTATATATTTTATTGTCTGTATTTTAAAATCATGTAACATATGTGATTGAATATATTTAAGATGAAGGACAATAATATAAAATTTACATAATGTATTTTTTTCTTGTAAACATATAGAACACAATAATTATTTTATGTGTATTCTTAAATAAACTTTAACGGTGAAAGAAAAATTGAGGGTTTTTATGAGAGGTAAAAACTGGATGAGAATTTCTCACCCTTATTCTGAAACAGAGTGAGATTTCTTAAAAGAATGTGAGAACAGAAAAACACCTTTGAAAAAGAAAGTCTGGATTAATGTAAAATTCTAATATTTTTTAGTTTAATCACATTTAGATTTAATTGTTTAAACAAATATGTCAATATTTTCACTGCCAGTTACTGAAATAGGCAGCTATTGCACAAGTGGATAAAATGTGCAAAATACGTACTTTTCTTACCCAAAGTCTTTGAAAACTTTTTTAAATCATTGATTTTTTATGAAGAGTCTGTTTAAATTTGGTGATTTTTGTGAAAGGTGAAAAATTTTTCATTTGAAGATTGTTGGTTTTTATGAGTGACCTGTTTTTAGATAAAAAATGTTAATAAATTGGCCCCAAGCAGAATGCGGGAATGTCAATGTTAAAAATTGTATATGAGAAAGTAAAAAAAAAAAATCATGCGAGATTCTCACGATCTTGCACTTTAGTGGGAATCCTCAGATTATTTGTTTGAAAAGTTACACATGAGTGGTTTTGCTGAATCAAATTATAAAACGTCCGAGATTTAATTAATTTAAAAAATATTTTCTTTTCTATAAGTCACTATCTAGATTTTCCATTATTTATCATTGCTATCATGAGTAAGTTTTTTATTAACAACAAAATGCCATAATTTCCCTAAAGCACACTTTTTCTTGTTTGTGAATATTTAATACCATGATTGGGATCCTGGTTAATCAATTTACATTAGTAATGACATACTAATTCTGACTGGAAGTGATCATCCAGGGGTTAATACAGGTCGGTTTTACTACTGTTTATGGGTACCTTCACAAAAATTGACCTGACAAAAAAGGTACCTTCACAAAAATGATACAGCTAAAATGGGTACTTTCACAAAAATCTTAGTCATCCCAGCAAAATTTGACATTTAAATGACATTTTTAAAAAAAAGTAACTTATTTGTGCATTTCTGTTGATGCAATTCACGAAGCAAGAATCATACAGAATATTGGTTTTAATCTACACACAAGTGTTTGCTATGAGTGTATTATTTGTCAATGGTTTGACATTTTGATGACTGTATGGTAATGGGTCTATTCTCCCTGGTTCAATTCATATATAGTGCAGTGATACTAGCACGAATAAAAACAACTTCTACTTACACTTTCTCTACTGAGCTGTTTACTTCAGAGAGAAGTGAGTTTTGGATCCTGTTACGCTATAAGCCTCACACTAACTGTTGAGCGTTATTTTTATTATTTTACTTAGATTGATCCCCCACATACACAGAGAGAGAGAAAAAGAGTGTGCAATGATTTTTCACTAAAATGGGTATCAAGTTTGAAATCCTGGATTGGCCCCTGTCAGCGTAAGACAACTTGTTAAATAGCGGAAAGGTTTTTTTATTCAACCATCTAACACTCATAAGGTGATTATTTAAAAATTAATCAGCCTTCGCCCACCTAACAGTCGTTATTTCCAAATTTATGAACTTTTAATTTATTATGTCTTTCTTCTTTGACTCTCAAATGAATCTAAATCATTTAAGATTTGTTTAGATCAAGGGTGTTAACCGTTTATATCTACCATGTTTGCTAGCAATAAAATTTTCTAACTGCCCACCGGTTCCACAAAAAGTTCGTCTTATAAAGTAGGGAAGTAATTTTACTTTATAAAATTTTTTAAATGTTGTAGTAAGTTAATAATTTTTCCATTTCAATGTTTTTAAAAAGTCAAGTAAATTAAAAAAAAAAGGAATGTGCTTCAGTATCAGTCAAAATCCCTGCTTCCCACCATAAAAATAAAATTGAAATGCCCATTGACTACTACCATTGGTTTTGATGATATTTTTAAATTAATAGCATCTTTTACATCTTAACGCCTATTTAAAAAAAAAAAAAAAATAGTTTGAAAAGCTTCAAAAAAATTATTAGGCCTTCCTCTAATTTAGCTAAATGTTTTTAACTTAATTTAGTGGTTTATCAAGAAGAGCAAAAAAAGAAAACTACCAATCGCCAATTGGTGGTTTTTCACAGGATTTATATCTATTACTTTTTTTATTTATTTACTTACTTCGTTTCAAATTACGGTTAAAATTTATTTTTTCTCAGTACATTTTTGCAATTGTGACATTTTTTATTTTATTTTTATTTTATTTCTTTTATTTATTTCTTTTTTTTTTTTTTTTTTTTTTTTTTCCAAATCATCCTTTTATTATTATTATTATTATTATTATTATTTCTTTATTCATTCCAACAAACCATGTGTAAAAATTTATTTTCCTCATATCAATACATCATTGTAGCTATGTTGTTAGTTGTACATTTTTGTATCTATGATGTTAGCGTTATCTATGAGAGACTTGGGCTTTTATTATTAAGAAGGTAAAATGGTTAGCAAGGCCAATGTATAGCTGCCTCTAGAAAATAATAATAATAAATAAAAATATTGGATATATTTGCCTGTTTTTTGCAGTTGAAATGCATCAAAACAAATATGTTTCCAAAAATAAGAAATAGTTTGTGTTTAATATTAAGTGTTATATCTTGATATTAATGCAGACGTGCACCTGAATCAGTTCTTTAACAAGAAATCTCACAGATTGTATGAGCATGGGGTTGTGTTACTACTTGTGTGATTAATAAAATCAATAGAATAAACCAGTACCATGTTGTATTAAATAAAATTTGTTTTATATTTATTTTATTTTAATTTTTGTCCACAAAAAAAAGAAAGAATTTAGAACAAAATATTGGATTATGCAATTAAATGTATAGATCTTAAAGAATTTGAGTGATTAATTTTGTTTATTTTGTAACAGATGTAACTTTAAAATCATTTTTTCTTCTATAAATCGTAGCTTATAACATTTATAATGTCTATCATCATGTAAACATATTTGCCAATCCTTAAGTCAGACATTTTTGTTGCCAAAAAAAAACTTTAGGGAATATTTAAAGCTGTACACCAGTTATATTCTCTTATTCTTCCTTCCGATGTTATCATATAGAAATTTAGATGCTTTTTGTTTTATAAGGATATCTCATTCAAAAATGAATTTTTTCGAATTCTGTTTTTTGAATATTACTCTTTGAATTAGTCGTCTTTTAGCTTATTGAGCAATTTTTAATCCACTGAGCATCTTGTAAAAGAGCAAAATTGTAATTAATAAACAATAGTTTGCATTAAACAATAGTTTTTTCGCTTTCAAATTAAAAGTATGATTATGTATTTAAAGGTAAACTTCATGTCTACTATATGTGATCTCCATACAAACAAGCTAAGAATCTATAATCATGCCCGTTTGAATTATTGTGTATTAGAGAGAAAAAAGCTGCTCAGAAAATTGGAAAAATACATATCATACTCGTAGGATTAAAAAAATAAATAAATTGAAATATTTTATTAAGTAAACTTTTACTCTTAATTTATTTTAAAATAATTTTTATTTAGTCATTATTATGTTTTTTATTGCTTTTAATTAAAAGGCAACCTTTATAAAACTAAAATTTAAAAAAACAGAATTCGAAAAAATTCATTTTTGAATGGCTGAGGTATGATATGAAGCAACAAAAATTTCATAGGGGGTAACATAGGAAGGAAGAAAGTGAAAATTTGGCTGATGTACAACCTTAAGTTTTATATATATATATATATAAACCGTACTGTTTGCTTATTGTTTGTTTTTTCCTTTTGAAAAATAATTTTATTTATTTATTTTTTAAGGAGCACATCTCAGTGAAGAAGAAATTAAGCTAGCTGAGGATAAATTTGAAGAATCTTTCAACTTAGCATCCATGGGAATGTTCAATCTATTAGAAAATGATGTATGGAATTTTGTTGTTCAAAGTATTTGCAAACATTTTTTATGTTCATTGTCTTTTGGTATTTTGTTATATATAAAAGAAAATTTAATAGAATTATTTGTTCATTTTTCGTAAATCACTTTTTACATAAAACGTCAATTTTAACTGTTATGGTTAGTGTTGCTGTTTATAAAACTGCAGATTTATCTGTGTTTAGCAAAAATATTGATTGTGGTTTGAATATTTAGTCACTTGTATACATAATTGCATAGTTTTAGTATATTTTACAGTAGCAGTAAACCGTGCAAAATTTATTTTAAAATTATGCTTTTGAGTGAATAATTTTACTTGCTCCTTTAGTTTCTTTTGTATTACTGAATTTATTAGTTAAAAATGCACAATACAGTACTCTTCTAGAAATCTACACAGCTTGGGACCAAAGACTGCAAATTTTGGAATTTTGAGGACTTTTTTTTCCTTTTTAGCTTTTCTAAACTATAATTTTCATGTTATGATGTATTAAAAATGACAATGAGTGCATATAAGTAAGCTTGTAAAATTATCAGATATATATGAAGGCAATTAATAGGTAATAAATGCAGTAAAAAATACACAGGGTCTTTCTGAACTCTGTATACATTCTTCAAGGGGAAATAGAAAACATCAATAGAAATCAGAAAAGGAAGTCAGGGTCTCGATTGGATAAGTGGCTCTGCAATCCAGCTCTCAAAGTCAATGCGCACAGATTGCTCAATTAAATGGGCTCCCATAACTTTGCATGACCCCTTAGATTATCTGATTTATTGCTTCTTGATTTTTGTGAGAGGTGCCATAAAGATCGTTGTCTACAAAATGCCAGTAGATTCCGAAATGTATTTATTTCAAGAATTACCATTACTGCTGATACGATATGCGAAACATTCAGTATTTTTGAAAAGGTTTGCATAGAATCCATGCAGCATAGGTATCAATTGTGCTTGCATGCTAATGGGTGGAATTTCAAACACCTACTGCAATTGTTTCTAACTGTTATATTATTTCTTTTTGCATAATAAAGCACTCAATACTTCTTTCTGTATTGTATCTTTGATTTATCTATATGTCTCTTTATACTTAAAGAAAGCATTTGCGACGCTGTTTTCCCATGTGATTCTGATTCCTAATGATTTTTTCTACTTCCCCTTCAAGTTTGTACATGGAGTTTAGAAACACCCTGTACATATGAACATTTATATAATTATTTCAATCATCAAACTAAAATTTTCACCATAAAACAAAATGCTAAATTTTAGCATATATTATAAACATCTGATACAATATAAGCTTGTATTATAAATTTAAGATTTAGCAGGGTTGGCAAGTTTCTTCCAAGGTGGAAAAAACCGCGGAAAAAACCGGCCGGAAAAAATGGAAGAAACTGTTTTTCTTAAAAATTTATCCTATAAATTGCAGATTTGTAAGATACAATGGATGCATTTGTCTTATAAACAACTTTAAGTAACTTTAATTATACCTATAAAAATTTAATTACATATTTAATTAATAATTATGAGATTTTTACCGAAGTGATCTTCGGTATCTGATAATCACGTTCCAAAATACTCAAAATCCAGTAAAAAAAATCAATTTCAATTTAAAAAGTGTAAAGTTTTATAATTTATTATTTAGACAATTTTATTTCTTTAACTGGTAATAAATAATAGTTTGTATCACTTGCTTATACTTTCTGATAAAACAGCTCTTAACAAACATTCAGTTAATTAAAAGAGCCAGTATTCAATAATTACTGTATTACAAAATGTCATCAAAAACTTCATTTTCCTAATACAGTACAGTGAAAAAGAAATTTACAATTATTTATCATATATGAATATATGATCGATTAGTTTTATTAATATTGAAGAAATACTTTATTCTAAAATTTATTAGAAATTGTCTTTCCATTCTGATGTCTATTCTCATGAATTAATAATAACTGACTCTGTATCTGCAAAAGAAAACTGTAAACAAAGGCAATGATCTCTAACCTACAAATTCTTATAATCCGCACAACCTCTAGACAAAATTTTTGAGAGTTAAAGGGAGTTAAAAACTGTAAAACAAATGAAATGTTTTTTAGAGTAGTTCAATACTGCACTTTATTTTTCAACTTAAAATAGATAAATACAAACTATGCTTTTTTTTTATAAATCCTAGAGAACTTGCAGGAGAGTTTAAAAGTAGGTATATTTACTTATTGATACAGTTTACCAGCTTCGAGTTTATAAAAAAAATTGTATCCTTAAAAAAAAAAAAAACTAGTATGTTGTGGCCACCACAAGACTTTCTTCTATATTTTCCTATACATATTCAATCAGTAACAATATTTAAAAAAAAAAAAAAAGGATTTTTTTTTTTTTTTTTTTTTTTTTTTGAAAATTAATACATATTCAATCACTAACAATATTAAAAAAAAAAAAAAAAAAAAAAGAATTTTTTTCTAAGTTTTTTTTTTTTTTTGGTTAAAAGTAAAAAAAATCGATAACTTTGTTTTAAATTATCACAGATCTATAGTTCAACCATTCGTTTTAAAGGTATTGACGAGACCTTTCGAATGATACCCATCTTCAAAATTTACCCCCCCGGGGGGGTACTTCCCCCCCAGGGGGGGAAGCGATGCCCCCCATGCACAAAATTTTTTTCCTAGTTACGTACTACTATTATCAATAATTCATATTAATTTTACAAACACAAGTGTAAAATAACTCTTATTATGCACATTTATACGAATTTTTGTCCTATGCTGCCATGTTAAAAATTTAGATAAAATGCTATCACAGCGCCACCTGTTGAGCTATTGATCCCCAAATATAATCAGCAACAGTTTATGTCGGGGACCAACTAAATACCAAGTTTGGTAAAATTTCGTTTAAAAAAAAAAAAAAAAATACGATTATTTTTCTAAGTTTTTTTTTTGTTAAAAGTAAAAAAAATCGATAACTTTGTTTTAAATTATCACAGATTTATGGTTCAACCATTCGTTTTAAAGGTATTGACGAGATCTTTCGAATGATACCCATCTTCAAAATTTAACCCCCCCGGGGGGGTACTTCCCCCCCCAGGGGGGGAACCGATGCCCCCCCATGCACAATTTTTTTTTTCCTAGTTAACTACTACTATCATCAATAATTCAAATTAATTTTACAATCACAAGTTTAAAATAACTCTCATTATGCCCATTTATACGGAATTTTGTCCTATGCTGCCATGTTAAAAATTTGCATAAAATGCGATCACAACGCCACCTGTTGAGCTATTGATCCCCAAATCTAATGGGCACCAGTTCATGTCAGGGTGCAACTAAATACCAAGTTTGGTTAAATTTCATTCATTGGTTCGTGAGATACAGCGTCCACAAAAAAATGATACAGACAGACAGACAGACAGACACACAGACACACAGACAGACATTTTTTAAAAACTATCAATTCGTGTTCAGGACATCCCAAAACGTGTAGATCCGTCAAAAAACGGAGGTCGAAAATTTTCGCGAATCCAATACTTTCTCTATATTACATATAGAAGAAAGTAAAAAGTGCAAATATTATGGTTAATTCCGTAATTATTATCACTTGTACTGTCTGAATGTATACTAGTATGAGATAGTATATATGCAAAAAGCTCTAAAAATATCAGCATTGAAAAGTAAAAACCTATCACCTATATATATTTAGTGTTTGTTATAAAATAACTTATTTTTCTAGCAATATTTTTAATATTAATTGGATTATAGTTTAGATTTGACATTATATTTATGCTTTGAGTTCATATAGTTCATAAATTTTAATTTTGAACATCTGTTTTGTCTTCTGGTTAGTTTCTTCCGGTTTTTTCCAGTTTCTTCCACTGTCCTGGAAGAAACTAGTTTCTTCCGGAAGAAACCCAACCCTGAGATTTAGAAATGTTGATAAAACTGACCTTTTTTTTTTTTTTTTTTTTCTTGCAGTCTATATTATTATTTGTTCAAACACAAATATTGTTGCATTAATATCAGTGATATCTTATTTTTATTTTATTATTTATTTACTTACTTCAAAAACTTATTTTCGTTGTTTACATCTTTTGTGCTGTGCAGATTTCTCAAATTGTGAGTTTTAGGAGTAGGAATTTCTGGGAGTCTGCTTTATATATGTGCAGTAAAGCACCGATTATCCGCAGAATTAGGTGACAAGGGCATCGCGGATAGTGAAAATGGAGGATAACCCAAAAAACAGAGTAAGGTGCAAACAGGGAAAAAATGTTAACAGTATAACCTAGAGGTGCACAACATGCGGCCCATTAGCCATCGATTTGCGGCCCGCGGAAGGACAGACATTTTAGCTCGCATTAATCATCAGCATGACAGCATGAGAGAAAAAATGAAAAAGAAAGAAAGAAAAAAATATTTTATTTATTGCATTTGCAAAACTGGCATTTACAAAAACTTTTTTTGTTGTTGTTTGCTGGGGGGAGGGGGGGGGAATTGTTGGTTTATATACATATTTCTGTTTGAGAGCTAAGTTTTCCATTATATTTCTCAATAATGTAACCTACAGTATGTTCCTTCATTTTTTATTGGAAAAATCATGGAATAATCTACTGGTAAGTGATTTTCATCTACCTGAGAAGATTAAAAACTGAAAAATGTAACAATCAGTAAGTAAAAGCTTCTACCCCCTTTTTTAAAAATCTTTCCCTTATGTGTGTTAAAATTAATGATGAAGAAGCATAAATTTATAATAGTAATTAATTTCTATTAAAAAACTTCAAATGTGCAGTTAGTCAAATTTATTTCTGTCCGGTGACATAAAAAAGAAATACAAGTCCGGTGGGTTCGTAAAGTTGAAAAAAACACCGACCGTCATAATGATGACTGTCATTTAGGATTTATGAAGTTGCAAACAGAAATGGGGCAGCGGCTAAAAGAATGTGTAGATAAAACCAAGATTTTCAGTGGTCGTGCATGTATTGGGGTTACGTTTGCAAAAATATAAGTTATATCACATATTTTCAGCAGTATATTCAGTTGCTAATGGTAACTATTATGATAGTTTAGCTGATTGCTAACAGAGACATAACTACAGATGTTATCAGCAGGAGGCACGTAGGAGACTGAGGCTGATTTCCTAATTTGTTTAAAGAGTCAAAAATAAAAATTTATTTAATTCAGAAATATCTTAGCTACAATACAAGTGTCCTTTTCCTTGGCAATGCCCTTGGTTGCTGTTATAATATTTAGCAACCAAATCCTCATTAAATTAATTAAGACTTTTGCAGACCATGTTCTTTCTGTTTTGGCAAAACAGTAAGGTGGCACAATACATTGTTTGACATTCGTGTGGAAAATGACGCCTGGATTAAATTTTTTGGGCGTCGAAATGAAAAATCTAGGTGCCATCTATAATTAAATATGTATATTAAAAAAATAATAATACAGCATCAACTTGTAAATAATATATGCAAGATTATATAAAAGATATTTATGTAATGAATGTAATTACATTGACAGTATTAAACGTACATATTTAAAATCACAAATTCATTCTTCATTCAGAAGATACATCATTCCACTACAGTTTAATAGAATTTTCTGGGCAGAAATCTTCCAATTTAGGGCCTTTTAACTTAATCATTAACAAATCGTCAACTACTTTCATAGAGATACAATTTCTTAAATCAGTTTTTATTAGGTTCAGCTGACTTGTTTAGAGTCTGACGGAATTGGGAAAATTATTAAATATGATGAGGAAAAAATCCAGGCGTCAAATATGGCACCTATGATTGGAATTCTAGGAATCAAAATGGAAAAACTGGTTGCAAAATACGACTAACGACTGCTTATTTCTAACCCTGATTAAAACCCTGAGAAGCTTTTTCACTTATAGATCTCGCCAGTGCCATGTAATACCTCAAAGCGGTATTTTCATACCCATTTACCTACACTAAAGCTGCTTATTTTGGTACCCTCTATCTACCTTTACATTTGTGCTAGGTGTTTTTGAGAATCTAAGTATAACCTTTCTTTTCCCCCTCTCTCTGCAAAGCAATACATTTTATTTATCCTTTTTTGTATTTTATATGATACATTTATTTAATTCTTTTGCTTACTTTATGATTTGCATAACTTTATGATTATTACACTTTGAGATTCACTTGACTCGCTGATTTAAAAAAAATTATATATATTTTAAGAAACTCACACACGTATATATATATGTATATATTATACAGCAAATACATCTGCACAGTTTCATTCTTTTATAATACCTCGTCTGTGGCCCTTCATGTCCCACTCAACAGCGCGAGTGGCCCACCAGCCAAAAAGGTTGTGCACCCCTAGTATAACCCCTCTTTCTAAAATGGAAAGATCCATTTCCTAATAAATTGGTCAAATAAATTCCGAGAAGGCCTATAGGATTACAATTCCGATACACAATAAACAAGTTGGTAATTTTCGATCTTCGCACTGTAGAACCTATTGTATTTTCCGTTGTTGGCTTGGATTAAAATTGGGTTTTTTGGAGGTTAGTAATTAAATTTTTTTTCACGGCTCTTGCACTTGGGGATAATAGGTGCTCTACTGTATTTCATTTTTATGTTAAATGATTTAGAGAAAGGAAATTCCGCTAAGTATAATACATAAAATTAAATATTATATTAATTTACAATAATTGCATTTGTCGACTGAAATATGCCTGGAGCTTCTAAATTTGAATATTTTATCAGATATTTGAAAAATTACTGTTTTTCTTTGTTTTAATTTATGATTTTTTTTTAATTAGAACTATTTTTTAATTAACATTAATTATACATTGAGAGCTGTTTTCTAGGTTGAACAAATTTCCCAACTAGCATCACTTGCTGAATCACTATACGATTATCATAATCAATGTGCTGCTATTTTACAGAGTGCTGTAGAAAGATTAAATGAACAGTAAGTAGTTTAATGTATATTATGTCATTTATACTTCGACAATTTCTTTTATAATAAGTACAAAACTTTGAATAAACACCATAAAAATGCAAAAACTTGCAACAATTCTTTCGGGTGGAAATAAAACACAATCCTTCATCAGAAGAACAAAGTAAACACAAGTGCTGCAAACAAAGCAGCAATGCACAGTACTCGTGCCTACTTTGTTCACTTCATGAAGGGTCGGGTTTTATTTCTACCCAAAACAATTGTTGCGAGTTCTTGCACTTTTATGGTGTTTATTCAAAGTTTTGTACTTATTACATTTAAATGCCAGTTCTGTGTTTTTCTTTTTTTTATAATTTCTTTTTATAGTTTAACATTTATTCAACAATAATATCTTTCTATCAAAAGGGTAGTCTCTAGTAAGGGAATGTCGTGGAATTATGGAAAAGTTAGGGAATTTGAATCGGGAAAAATCAGGGAATTTTGACAAATTTTGTGGCAATATGCCATATTTGAAAGTTTGTTATTGAAAATCGTTAAATTTTTTGCTAATGCTGTGCAATTTTGTGAAAAATAAACAGCATAAGTCAGGGGAAATTGTGAAAAAATAGTCAGGGAATTTGTCAGTTCTAATTTTAGCCACCCTGATCAATAGCATGCTTTATTATTAAAATAAATTGCATGTTTTTTTATATATTTTTTTAATACATTTACTTTTAATAGAAATATATTTTGAGCAATTGAAATCAGTGAAATCTGTTGCTTAAATTTATAAGCATTGCTATAAATTACAGAAGGTATGTTATAAAAATTTGACTTTTTTTTTTTTTTTTTTACTTTGGTTTTACTTATATTGATGCTGTATGTCTAATTTATTTATTTTATTTTAAGTATCATGTTACTCAGAAAATTTTTAAATATTAACCTTAATTCACAGTACTTTTATCTAAATCATGCTTGAAATTTTTTAGGAGAAACGAGGCTGCAAATCGTCCAAGAGAAACCTACACACCGAAAAAGCTCCATGAACTTGATATACCATCCTTACATGACATCTCTCCACAAGTTGAATATGGAGGTAATTTTAATGGCGGTACAATAATCCCTACCATTAAAGGTAAATAGCCATTTTAAAATTAATCAGAAAAAAAAAAAAGAAATTGCTGGCTCTCGCCTTTCTTTTCACTTATGCTTTTTTCTGCGGTTTTAATGCTTTTACCGCAGCTCTTCTTATCTTACATTGCTCCTTCTCTTAGGTAAATATGACTATTTGCCTTATACAATTCCTTGTTTACTGTTATTCTCTCTGTTGTTGCTTTCTGTTTTGTAAAATTGTAAATTCATTTTTTTTTTTTTTTTTTTTTTACTTTTTTTTTTGTTGAATTGTTCCTAAAATATGTGTTTCTGATAAATTATGTTAGTTTGTGTTTATAACATTAATTATAAAGTTATGTTTGTGTGAAATATTCAGGTCCGTAAGATGTAAAGTAAAATATTAAGCTGAGCAACGTAAGACATTTAAGCTTGCAAGCAAAAAAAAATTTGCAGATTTAATCTTTTGCTGGGCATGCTTTATTTTGTCTACCTGCAATATAATGCTTTGTTTTATGTCTTTAGCAATATGTTTTTTCAGCATTTATTGTAGGCTCAAGTGTAATTAGTTGTTCACACACAAAATGCCTGCTAATTGTTGGCTGACATGTTTGTGTGTTAATTATTCACAACTTTATACCCATTGCACTATTCGTTGTTTGTATTTTTCACTATCCACTGGGTATATATATATCTGTACTAAATTTTGTGCCTAACTATTATGCCATTACTAACCATTCACCATGCCTACTAAAATGTCTTAACCATTTTTGCATTTAGATGTTAATTGCTACTTTGTTTCTTAGTTGTTGGCCTAAATATAAATGAATATCATCCTTATCAGTCCATAAAAGAAGAAATAAGTTAAAAGAAAAATGAATAATTAGCTAGGATTAAAAAAGAAGTCTGTTTGATTCCTTCAATATTGTGTGATAAGTTTGCTTTTTTTTTTTTTTTTGTAATCAGTAGAAATTGATTAACGAATAAAATCTTGCATTTTGGAAAAATAAATGAATAAATAAAGATATAGTAATAAATAATCAAATATATTTTATGTTACTAACTTCATTTTTTCCCCCTTATTTTACACAGCATTATTTTAAATATGCAGTGGATTTTTTTTTTTTTTTTTTTTTTTTTTTTTTTTTCCTTCACATTTAATTTTTGATTTTACATCCAATTTAAAACATATTTTATCTAATTAATAAAAACACAAATCCTGTTTTGTTTTAAGTTAGCAAAATTAATTTTTCAATATTATAAATATGATAATACATTACCTTTCCATAAATGACCAAACACTTTCGATTTTAGATGTTCTATCAACTATCTCTAATAGTACTAGATGAATTATCTTGAAACTTCAGGAGTGTGAAGAACATGTTGTACATCACATATTTTAGTAAAATTTTTGCCCTTAAATCTTGCAAAAAAAAAAAAAAAAATTAGAATATTATTAATCGCCCTGTCAAAAGTAATGCTTGAAGGCTGTAATATGTGATTATGAGGTTTCTTCTTATATCTGTATAAAGTCCACGTAAAGTCATGGGGATATAACATAGCTGCCAAGTCTTCTTGATTTCTAAGAAGACTTCCTGATTTTTGTGTTTTCTTCTTGCTTCGTGCCAGAAGATAAAATCTTTTTGATTTTCAGATTTTCCATGTATTTCATCTTTTTTGCTTCCAAAAAAGAAAAAACATCTAAATATATTTATAAATTACACATAAAAATCTTATTTACTTTATGCATAAATTTTCATCGATGAAATTTGTTCCAAAATATAAATCATATCTTGCAATAATGGCTTTTACAGTGCTAATTCCTGATAAAACTGGGAGTGTGCAAATAGGGCAATTCTTCCATGTTTGCTTATGAGAACTTTTTTTTTTTTTTTTTTTTGTGTGTGTGTGTGAATTGTATACTTGCTATCTTGAATAAAATATTAGTATATTTTTATTTAACTTGACGAATATTCCTTTAAAAGATTAGTGTTGTTAAAAGAAGCAATATATGCATATACAATAGAATTTACTTTTATCAAGAAGTCAAACATAAATTCACATAATGTTTTACTGTATTATTTGTTCCTCAGGTTTTAAATGTTCAAAACTAAACTTATTGGCTTATTTTAGAATTGATGCCTATGATTTTCATTAATAAAATGTAATTATTTCTGCTATACCTACTATATAGACAAAATCTTCTTGTTTTTTGAGTTCAAACTTCTTGATTCTTTCCACAAGAAGTTGGCAGGTATGATATAATGGTTTCTTTTAAAAATTACAAAAAAAAAATTGCCACTTTTTAAATTATAACACACGGAGTATTAAACCCTGTTCAAAGTCATTTTTAGGAAATTTGATATACTACATTAGACACTGCAATTGGAAAACAAAAATATTGAATAGCTTTATGAAATATAAGCATTTTTAATTATGCATGCACAAGCATTAATTTTTTTTTTCTTTCCCATAATGAAGTAACCAAAAATATGATCTACTTATATGATAACCCCAAACAAATACAGTTCCCGCCACTTATTAAAATCACATTCGTTCTGAGCAAAAGTGACTTTATAAAGCGGCTGATTTTTATAACCGGCGAACATTCTAGTAAAAGGTATTACTTCCCTAAATTTGGAAAGAATTTTTAAAATGTAATCAAATTAATTAATTAATTAAATGTAATCAAATGCAATTAATTTTTGACGCACAGTTAATTAATTGTTCCTTCAAAATAAGTACAATAAGCACACCCAAAGTTTCGATATGCTTTCGGAAAAATCATTATTACTTTGCCAAAATTTCACGCTTATTATTATTATTATTATTATTATTATTGTTGTTGTAATCTTTTGCCTGTTAGTTATTAAAGAATATGAATTAGAAATTGTCTTTTAATAATTAAAAATTGAAACAAATATACCAAACCAAATTTGTAACTTTAAAAAATACATTTCTTGAAATTGCTTCTAAGATATGTAATGAGTATTTTTATTTTGTAAGTATGCTTTTAAATGTAAAATTTTTGACAAAAGAGTGATGATGGAGGGATTGCTGTATTTTGTTTTCTTTTTTACTTCAAAAAAAAAAAAAAAAAAAAAAAAAATCACAGTGTACATAAAAATTTTTTTAATGTGCATAAATGACATTTTTGCTGCTGAAGAGACACTTTTTGAGTTTATTAACCAGCGATGTTGATTTGATTCTGGTCCTGGCAATTTGATCAGATTAAGCGGCTGATTTTATTAACCAGTGAATTTATTAAGCGGCGGTTACTGTATTGTGTAAATTCCAAAAGTTGTTGGTGATAGAATGAACTGAATTTTAGTTCTTCTTAAAATAAATAAATAAGAAAGCTAAACTATAAAGGGTTTTACTCACAATTTTATTTTTGATTCAATTAATGGTGATATAGTGCTTATTGATTATAAATAAATACATTGATGAAACTCCGTATCATTTTTACTTTTATTCTATTTATTTTGAGAGAAAGAGATAGAGAGGAACTGAAGTTTAGCTCATTCTATCAGTAACAATGTAGTTTATATTAATTACTTCTAGTATGTTTGTAAACTGAAGATATTCCATAATTTTATAATTGTAGATAAGCTAAATTTTTTTTTTATCTGCTTACTTATGTTATTAAGGGGGATAGTGATAGTACCTTGCGAACCACAATTTGTTCATTGTAACATATCTTTTACGACTCTGCATAAGTCAATACATATGGCATGTTTTAAAGTGAATTTTTTAAAATATCTAGTATAGAGTATTAAGTTTTAAATGATGATCCAATTAAAGCATTTGAATGTATCGTATACATAACAGGAACTGTAAACACAAAAATAAAAATTATTCATTTCACTTACATTCAGCTCTCGCATGATATTTTCTTAAATATACATTCTAGAAATCCAACTTTTAGATCAAATTAAAGCTAAATAAAACCTTTTGTCTGTAAACATCACAATTTATGGATATATAATATTTCAATATTTTTTAAATAAAAAAAAAAAAAAAAAAAAAAAAAGTAAAAATTTATTTTTTTATTATTTATTTTATTGTATGTATTTATTTATTTATTTATTTTTTCAGATTTCAGATTTTTGTTTGCTACTACTAAAATGTAATGATCTATTTAAGATAATATAGCTTTACAGAGTAGAGATAGATTCGTGAGCAGAATATGCATGCAAAGTTTCGTATCTCTACACTGATAACTTTTTTCCTATTCTTGTGAGAAAGTGTAAAAACTAGAAAGTGAGAAAATCGAGTTTAAAGATTTCATTTTTAATATGAATAATATAAAATAAACAAAGCTTAAAAAGCTTCTGCTTCATAAGTTGGTATTTCAAGTTCAGTAAAATGCTCATGCATGTTTTTCTTTCTCATCCTGTTATCTCTACAGACCTCTAGTATGCAAGATTTCAATTTAATTTCAGCTTTTCTTTTACATACATAGTTGGTTTGAAATACTGAAGTTACAGAAAAATATCCTAGTTTAAGTCCAAGCGCTACCATAACATTTATGTGCCCAATTATTCCCTCATTTAGCATACCTACTGCTTCATTTGCAGTAATATCTATAACTGTTTTGAAAGAGGAAGTTTTCAGACAATACTTCCATTGAATGATTCCTTTACATATATTAAAATATTAAAAACCTTTTAAAATTACCCGTACGAGCGCTTTCAACTGCTAAACCGTAGCCTTCATCAGGTACGCTTCAGTGAACTAGAGCATCCGGCGGTCTTGTCATCTGTATTTTACCTTTTATCTAATTTTAAATTGATTCCATTACATTCTTAGTTTTTTCACCGAAACATTTTTTCAACAGTTTTATAGAAAACAGTTCAGTGAATACTGGCTAATTCCATGCATTATGGCTACTGATACACTATCTGCAAATTCTGCTTTTTGATATTTGCATTCATAGGTGACATTTTACATTTTTTTATAGCTGTTGGCGTAGTTTTCATCCGATTTCCATGCGGTTTGCTTTAAAATGTTACAAACATTCCTTGTTTTTTTTTTTTTTTTTTTTAATGTTATTGAAAAATCGTTTTTTTACAAATGTTCAAAGGTACTATCCCCCTTAAAAGAGAAGTAGAAACAACATTAAAAGGGACTACTAAATGAAGGGAAATTTTTAATCTAGTATATAACCGTTTTATAACTTCCTAAGTTGCTTCCTCTAGACTGGTGGAAAATGAATTAAAACATAATAAAAAGTAAAAGATTAAAGAAACCAAAATTAAAAACTTAAAACCCTCGAGCTTGCAATGTATAGGTCTTGCAGCCCGAATACAATACTCTAAGTGACACAGTTGAAGGACCAATAGAAAGCAAGGTACAGAAACCATTTCAAAAGGAGAGGTGGAAGAGGAAATTATGGGGTTATATTTCTAAGTAAATTGTAACTTTCTTTTTTTAACTTTTAATATTCTAGCACAAAGTATCTCCACACTTATATTTAAATATCTAAGTGAACTATTTGATATTTTCATATTTATACTGTTTAAAAATAATTTTGCTAACTTAAACAAAACAGAATTTTTGTAATCAAAATTTGTATTTTCTTCTGTAACTTTATTATTATTATTTTTTTTTTATTAAGATATGCATATAATTTAGCTTTATTCCTCATTACTGGTAAATTTGTACTAGGTTCATATGACCAAGGGAAAATCTGAGAAACTCAGTGAATCAGGATTTTAATTCTAAATCTCAGGAAAATCTTACAAAAATTAAAATTTTCATTAAAATTCAGGGGAAAAAGGGAAAAAAAAAAAATTATAAATTAATTGTAAACTCTCAAAAAATAAAGTTTCTCCTTCTCACTCATATTTTTCTTGTTTAGCTCGATTCAAATGATAAAATATTGCAAAATTAAAAAAAATAAAATCAAAATCAAAATTTGCATAGCTATGATGGATGGTGTCATAACATCATACAATTTCAAAGACTTGTGCAGAATTATTACAAAAGATATACTGTAAAAACTGGTGTATGAGGTTCGGCCCTTAAAGAAAAAAAAGCTCTTTTTTCTTGGTTGCGGCCCATGCAAAAAGTGTGGCTGATTCACGATATTTTCTTTTTCTCCCATTATTACAATCTTCAAAAATGGACTAGTAAACTAACTGCTTTTTTTTTTAATCTCCTTTCTTCTTTGTGGGGGTGTGAATGGTTTGGGGGGTGGGGGGAGGCAGTAAACGCTAAAAATTAAGAGAATAAAAATAAAACAATGTAAATATCTGCCTCCTATTCAGTAGTGTGTACCCTTGAGCTTTGAGTATACAATGATGTGCTGTGCAGTGCAGTGCACCATAATCGCAAAGCTGAATAAAAGTGTGTTCATTCCTTCCTGTTAAAATGAAGGAGGAAGTGAGACTGCAGTCAAAGTAAACATTATTTCTTCTCTTCAGGCAGCAGCTGAAATCGCTTACGTAATATGAGTTCAAATCTTTGAATAAACATCATAAAATGCAAGAACTCGCGACAATTATTTCGGGTTGAAAGAAAACACAGCACTACACCAGGCAAACGAAGTAGGCATGAATGCTGTAACCAAAGCGGCAATGCACCTTGTGAAATAAATAAATGAAAAAGTAAAGTCAAAAGCCAAAAGTGGTGAAGTTAAAACAAAAAAAGGAGCGAAAAACACAAAGGCTGGTTAAACAAATAAAAAATAAAAATCGGTAAAATAAAAATTCAATATAAAAGGCATAAAAAGTGAGGGGGGAAAAAAGGGGGGGGGTGAATTTAACAAATAAAACAATAATAAGAAAAAAGAAATACTTGCAAAACTACTTGCTTGGTGCAAGAAGCCCAAAGAAGCAACGGAAATTAGGAAAAATTATAAAAAAGCACCACAGAACTGACTTTAAAAAGCAATAATTACAAAACTTTGAATAAACACCATAAAATACAAGAACTCACAACAATTGTTTCGGGTTGAAAGAAAACATGACTGACTCTACGTCAAGCAAACAAAGTAGGCACGAGTGCTGCAAACAAAGCAACAACACACCCAAGGATGGAACACTGGGGCAGAACTCGTACCGACATTTATTTAAGAAATTTCTCTACCTATAATATCGTTGATTTAAGAAGTAGAAAATTTTTACTCTATTGATAGTGGTATGAGTTATGTGCCAGTGTTTCATCCCTGCACACCTTATCCAATATTAACGATGAATATTGTAATGAATTTATAAATAGTTAGTTGTTTTTATGTAACTTTATGGAATATTTTTTGAAGTGCTGCCTTTACAGGGAGTGTGGCGCGTCTACAAAATTTAATTTTTTCTAGAACCGAAATTGCATTAGTGCGGCCCATACACTGGTTTTTACGGTACTGATCATTAACTCTTAGTGTATTATTTACAAATAAACAAAGAATAAAATATTATTAAGCTTAGCCAATTCTACACTGCGATGGCAGCAGATACTCACGACTTGTTATGTGATGTGTTATTATATTGCTTTAACAATTATCTGGAAATCTTGGGCCTTTTTTTTTTTTTTATCGTTTGAGTATAAACCCTATTGTAGTTTATAAAATAATACATCAAACAATTTTGATGGAAATGAAGACTTCATTAAACATTATGCTAGTAAAACAATTTTTTTAGACAGAATTTCATCTTGATCATTGTTTTTAAGGCTGAAAATTTTACAAGCTCTTAGTATGCATAAAGTAATGTTTTATTGTTCTGCAGCTTCTCCAGCGCGCTCTCCAGCTGGTACGCCTGTTGAGCCTTCTCCCCACAAACCTCTTTTTCTTGGTGGCCTTACTGCAGGTGGTGGTCAGGGTTCAGCCACCTCTCCCGGTCGTTCACCTAACCGTTCCCCTAACGGTACTAACGTTCCTTTCTTCTAACTTTATTAACTAACATTCTGCTATCTAACATAACAAATATGCATTTACATATATTTTTTTACATAATGCTATTGAAGCTTTATCGCTTTTCATCTTTTTTTTTTCTCCTCATGTGCATTATATAAATATAATAATTAAAAGAATATTTATTTTTTTCTAGGAGAAATTTACTACATATTACTTTCTCTTACCCATATAATGGTAAAGAAATTATTTTAGATAAAATTTATGAAATAATATTTTTACTATATTTACACATTTTGAGGTCACCTAAATCTGAAAATTAGATTTTTAGCTATTGATCTGTCTGTGAGTCTGTTATCAGCATAATTCAAGTATAAATGTTAGCAGAAAGTCCACATTTTTCAACATTTCAAGTTGTGTGATTTTTTTATTTTGCTATGTTAAATTTAAATGCACTGTTTGGTGTGTATAATTTACAAATAATATTCAGAACTATTCAAAATTAGTCAAATAAGTCTCAGAGTATAGCATAAATGACAGTTCTCTGAAAAATTTGAAATAACATTTTGAATTTAATGACAATCTCAAATATTTCATGAATATAGCTACAATATCCATCTTCCGCATGGTCTGTCTGTGTGTAGATCTGTTATCAGTATAACTCCAAAACAATAATCATAGAAAGTTCAAACTCTATTCTAAATCTGTGCGTTTTAAGAGGGTGTTATTTGAATTTTTTTATTGAAATCAGACAAATAGTTCATATACAGGAACATTCAAGACTAATTAAATACTTTACGCCTATAAGCAAAATTTTTTGTTGATACATTTTATCATCTAGAATCAATTAAGTGTTGTAAACGAATTATATTAAGTCCATTTAATTTGTTTAGAAATGTTTACTTTTTGTTATTCATATAGTAGATAATATATTTTGGGGGTCCAATTTTTCGATTATATGAGATGCCACTTGAAAATTTTGACTAAGATTCAAACAATGATATGAGTGAAAGTTCTGTAAGTAAGTTAAAGTATACTTTCAACATGTTAACAACCTTAAATACTTTATGAATATTGGTACAATTATTAAACGGTGGTTTGAGAGGGGCCATAGTCTTTCTCATCCTGAAACATATTCCAAATGAAATGTTTCTATATCCATTAGGGTAAAAGAAAGTAAGGTGAGTGCCACACAAGATTATTTTACAGTCTTGGAAGTGTGCTTGATTTTTATTCAAAAGATATTAATTCGGGCTTTTTTTACTGCAATAGTTTGAAATGTACAGTACTTAAATATGTAGAAACTGCCCCTATTTTAAAGAAACTTGATAAAAGAGTAACTATTAATTATATTTCAGATATTTAAGAAATTTTACTGAATTATAAGGTATTGTTTATTTCAGAAATCAAGACAGACATTAAAAAGTTAATTAAAAAAAAATTATAAATTTTCATCATAAATAATTTCCTTAAAATTTTATTTAAAAATTCAGTTTTATAAGTAAATAATATTTGTTGCTTCTTTGATGCATGAATTATTTGTAACTTATATTACCTTGCTTATTTTCCAGCATGGTTTGTGTATAACTGTTTGTTTAAAGTTTTATTATTAAGTGTACAACTTTGCCTCTGCTACTTTTTTCTGACATTCCAGGATTTATTTTAAAAAACTGGTTATACATTTATAATTCGAAATGTTATCCATCGCTGACTGCTACTTTATCCCATCTTTCAAATAGCATATGAAACCAGGGCCTGATTATCCAAAAGGCTCAGGAAGCACAAGCTTCCCCTCTAAAATTTAAGAGGGGGCCCCATAAGGATTAAAAACATGGTCTTGAATTTTTTGTTTCATATGTTCACACTGAGATTGAATTTTTTCTGAGAAAGGTTACCTAAAACAAGACAAAACACTAATTATTTCGGGAAAAATCTATTATTTAACCTAAAAAATCTGAATGTTCTTAATTAAAAAGTTGTATGATTTTAATGGTCTGTGTAGAAACTACCCAGATGTATGAATAAAAATAATAATAATAATAAACACATACTATTTTTTTTGGTCTGTAGCATTTTTATATTACAATTTGTAACAGGAAAACAAGATTTTCCGAAATGAAAGGGGGCTCCGAAATCATGCTGAGCTTCCCCTAGCTTCAAAGCTTAATCGGGCGCTGTATGAACCCTATGTCATAAATAATTGCTCACCTTTTGAATCGGTCCATGTATCAATCCATTTTTTTTTTTTTTTTTTTACTTCTTCATAAGACAGGGGAGAAATTTTTCAGGGACCCTGAATTCAGGGTTTTTAAAATTTTTGCTATTGCTAAATTTCATATTAAATTATTTTGTATTTTAGGAATTTCTCATTTTAAATGTTTAATTTGCCTTATAATATATTAAGAATGCTTAAACTATAACTTATTAAAGGTAGCCATATAAGTCTCCCCTATCTGCATGCAAATAGCAGTTTTCAGGGGTTTTGCCTGTTAGGTAATTTCACCCCTGATAAGAACTTTAATATTGATCAGCAAGGCGGTGTGCCATTGATCAAAACAAATTATAGTCAGAGTGAGCAATGTCTGGAGAATGCGGCAGGGGGGATAGAACTTCCCATTCAAAGTTTTTTAGCATGTTTTAGTTTTGACCAACTTTGTGACATAGGGTCTGGCATTGTTATGCTGTAAAATCATTTTATTGTGTCTTTCATTGAATTCTGACTGTTTGTCTTTTAATGCTTGGCTTAAACGTATTAATTGCTTTCAATACAGATCGCCTATGTTTATGTCAGTTTTAGCAGCTGATAATACACTATGTCAAGCTGGTTACACCAAATACAGAGCATAACCTTGGAATTGTGAATATTTGGTTTGGCAGTGGTCATGTAGACATGGCCAGAAAGTCCACATGATATTCTACACTTGGTGTTATCGTAATGAACCCATCTTTTGTCCCTAGTCACAGTGCAATGTAGAAATCCCTTCTATCTTTGCTTTTCAAACAAACAAACACCATTTGACATCTCTCAGCTTCAACTCATAAGCCACCCACTTCCTTGTTTTCCTTGGCTTTCTTTGAGGCATTTTGAAATGGCTTATTGAGTTGCTCCTAATGATCCTGCCAGTTCTTCTTGCGTTTGACACAAGCCTTCATGAAGTAATGCTTCCAATCCTGCATCTTCCAATACCTTCTCTCTTCCACCACCATGCCAGTCTTTGATGTCAAAATCACCATTCTTGAAGCGTTGAAATTATTCACGACATGTTCTTACACTAACAGTGTTCATGCCATACATATTTGAGGGCATTCAATAAGCCTCAGTCACATATTTCTTCATATTGAAACAGAAAATTAAAACCTCTTGCAAATAATGAGAATTTGGCTTGTAAACTAACATTTTCATATATCAATAATTTTACTACGCAGACACAAATTGACTAATATTTTAATGGGGTTATGTTGGCAAATGGCCAAACATTATATGATGTCTACATCCGTTTATTTCCTCCACCACAAACCACTAAAGCAATTTATTGGAAAATGGCGGAAGCAAAGTTGTACTCTTTATAATTAATAAATTATAAATTAATGTTTTTGTTATTTATTTAAAATGTGTTATGTCATTAAAAATAATTTTTAAAAATTCTCATTAGAATAATGTATTCTCTTAGAACTGTAATGTCTTCAAATTTAGCTACTTATCAATTTTAGGCTGTAATTATGTAGAAAATTTACTATTTATAAATATATATAATGTAGCCAAATTATCCCTTTTTTTTTTTTTCCTGGCAAGTCTTAATACATTTTTACTCTGAAAATGTTTACTGTCATTATTAAAAAAAAAAAAAAAAAAAAAACTGGAATTGATTTATTTTCTAATTTTCAATGACAAAAATATTATTACAATTGAACATTTCTTTTTTTTTTTTTTTTTTTTTTTTTTTGTTTGGGGGGGGGGGGGGGGGATTGTTAAATGCTTACAATTACCACAATTTTTCATTAGTTATCCAATTTCCATGAGATAATTTTTTGCGAATTGTTTGAGTTTGGATTGACAGAGTATTTTTCACTGAATTTTCGCTATAAAAATTCCGATATGAAGACTTATATTATCTAAAGTTTATTACAGCAAAAACACCAATCACTTCTTAGACAACCTTACTGTATTTTAAAAAGTAGATATATATGTAAAGTGTTTAATGTTTAGTTTAATTTCTTTCTTTTCTTTTTTTTTTTTTTTTTTTTCCAGAAGAATTCTTTTAATAAAATTTTGCTGCATATTTTCATAATTGTTTTTAAAACATATTGTAACTGCAAAAATTTAAAATAATTTACTTTTCTATTATAAATTCTCTCTTTTATTGATTATACCTTTCAGAAGCAGTAATTTCACATTTATGGTTCATTTTCTGCAATAAAAATGAAATATTTTCACAGGGGGTCACAATATAAAGCTGAAAAACTGGAATCAAGGACATTTCTGATCATATTAATAATTATCATCATTATAAGTTTTTTTTTTTTTTTTCTAGAAAATAAAAAAGGAGGGGCCAGTGTTTTACTTTGTTATTTATCTTCAGAACCAACATTTCAAAATCTCAGCTGTTGGAGGAGATGGAAAAACTATTTAAGAAGGAAAACTATTTAATTTGTACATATTATAAATTTCAATGTTACAACAAATAAAATTCATTGAGGAAATATGTAATTTTTCTTCGGTGAAATATCTTGAGGGCTGGCAAGTGTGTCTTCAAATTAAAATCGAAAAACATGTATGTCATATGTTTGTTTTTCAGTCAAAGTGCATTATTCAGCGTTCCCAGCGGCAACTAAAAAGCAACTATTTGCTACTAAAATTATCCCCAGACTACTATGGCTACTATTTCTGTGTAAAAGGGGCTTAAAAGCTACTATTTTCATGTTAGTCAGCACTATTTTTAGGAAAATGGAGACTATTTTGAACAAAAAATCGTTTCCCGCTATTTTTTCTGCACCTTCATTACATTTTTACTTCCATTACCTGACTACCATAGGTAATGGGAATATTTTTTGTATTCGGTCAAAAAATTCAATTTTAAGTTTTAATCTGATTTACATTTTTTAAGGTCTCCTGTGCCCAAAAAAGTGGTTTTCGGCAATTGGTGTGTGTGTGTGTTGGGGGGGGGGGGGGGTGAGACTTTCTGGCTACCATATATCCAAAACTAATAAATATGGAACGATGAAACTTCAGAATTGAGGCAGGTCTGGTGTAGAGATGATTTTTCCAACTTTTGTTGAAAATTGGAAAAATGGAAATGTGACACTGGAAACTGAAAGTGGGACCATACGACTGTGTATAAACACCCTCTTATATGTCCTTTCATATGTATTAGTTGGTTAGTTCAGAAAAATTGATAGGCTTTCTGTATAAGTAGGTCAATTTGAGGTTCTTGAAAAACAATTGTATGAATATTTTACAAACTCACCATATTAACTCTCTTTTAGATATCCTTTCATATGTAATTGTTGTTTTCTGGTCAACAATTGAATTTGCCACGTTTAAGTGAAAGTGTCTCAAAAATGGCTCTATTGATTTTCTTGAAAATTGCTATATAAATCCTGTTTTAGATATCTCTTTGCATCAAATTATTCTTAATTTGCCATGGTTATTACAGGAAAATGAACAATCATCTGATTAAGTAGGTCAGTTTTAGATCTCAAAAATTCGTGTCTCAAAAAAAAAAAAAAAAAAAAAAAAACTACCAAATCTTTTTTTTTTTTTTTTTTTTTTAATCTTGCTAGGAAACTATTTTCTGAGCCTTTACACATGCATCAGTTTTCTTTTACAAGAAAGATATCTAATTTCTTAGGTCCATTTTATATCTTCTGACCACGTTATCACCAAAAACTGCTTAAATATATTTATATTGATTTTTTTTAATCAAAGACTACCAGGGTTTAAACTGCCATTAGTTTTTTTAGCATTTTGCTAAAAGGTATCATATTTTGCTAAAACATGTTGGTCAGAATTTCGCTAAAAAGCTAAAACAGGATAACTGTATAAAATATTTCTATTATAATAACTCTTTTTTTTTTTTTTTTTTTTTTTTTTTTTTTGTAATATTTGCAGGCAAAAACTACGAAAGGACTGAAATTTTTGGGAATGATTATTTATATAGTAATTTGGATTTATTTTTTATTTTTAATGATTGAATTTAAATGCAAAAATATTTAAAAGTATGTCAGAATTCAGAATTTGATTCATAAAAGCTTTCTTAGCACTAGTATTTCACGATTATCTATCACTACACTTTAGTTAATTTTTCAATTGCTTTTTCATTTTACACATATGATATGAGTACCTCTTTTTCTATTGTTAAAATCAAAGCACAGTTTCCCTGATTCATATTTTTAAAGTCACAAATATGGATGCTTGGTTAAAATCATCAATGAACAAAATAATAGAAAATAAAATTGAGGATAACAAAGCTAAGTAAAAGAAATCAATGGTATCCAAAGAATTAACTTTCGAAAAAGCTAAAATAGTGCTTGCCTATTTTCGCTAAAATGCTAAAGTAATTTTTTTGCCAGGTTAAACCCTGAAGACTACTATTTGGATCAGAGTGGCTACTATTTCAGACTCAGTGGCTACTATTTTGGCCACTATTTCATACATTAAAGGCAACTAAAGCAACTATTTTTGAGTGTATTTCATGCTGGGAACCCTGATTATTCAAGGTCATAGTTCATATTTAATGAACTGGGGGGGGGGAACTGAAAATTGTTATGATATCTTTTATTTGATTTAACCCCACCGTGTAATGTTTTGCGGCCTGTGATGGAATTCACAAAATTTACCATTTTACATCTGTCGTTAACACATGAAAACTAATTAAATTCATTCTGACTCTGGAGTGAAATTACCGGTTTTGGTAGCTGGAAAAGCATATATTGCACTGATTATTGACAACAAAATATTAGCAGATCAATAATTTATTCTTATTATAATTAATATATAATCATAAATATTTTACTTGATCTATTTTTTATTTATTTTTTTAATAAAAATTAATTTAATGCGTATTCTATTTTAAATTTTCACATGCCGTTTCCAAAATATGTATTATATATATGTGTGTGTGTGTGTGTGTGTAGCCCACCTGAATAAAATAGATTTTAAATGTGGCTCAATATGTGTTCTAAATTGGACACGCCTGATCTATAGGATATAATTTGGTAAACAAGATAAATCAGCATTCCTTTATTGAAGTATCTGTACACCAGTGGCGTAGCGTGACATTTGAATCTGGGCATGCTCTGACGTCAACTATGGAAAAAACACTACTCATCAAGGCGATATCATTTCATCAAATTTAAGCTCAGATTTTTCCATTTTCTTGGTTGGTTGATTGTAGGATTCATGTCCGATTGACTGTACTTGGATCCCAGGCCAATGGGTGGAATGCCGTCCGTGGGAGTCTTTGTAAGAGGTTCTAGCCAGTTTTACGCGAGTTTCGTAGAAAACCACGGAAATCTATGAACGGCTCGGTTGATGAGTGCGACCTTTGATCGATCCCGACACTTCCCATCTACCAACTTTGAGCGCAAACCCGCTCAGTCGCTGGTGGGCTTCAATTTCTCGGAATCTTATATAAAATTTTACATACAAATTTTGTCCCTTTAACTTTAAATCATACATCTAAAGGACTCTTATATTAACTTATTGAAGGCCGCTTCACTAATAGCTGTATTTAAATGAATTTTCAAAAAAATTTAATCACAATTTTTTATATCACTTTAGAAATAAAAAATTAAAAGAAAAGACAGACAAAAGGAATAGTGGGAACCGGAAAGAAAATATCAATTAAAATCGCAGAAAACTTGGCTTTAGGCTCTCGCTGCGTTCTGCTGTGTTTTCCACAACCGCACAATGTCGGACTGAAGACCCCACTGCTAGTAGCAGAGCCTTAAGGGAGCGCTTGAATGTAGGTGCTTATCTGACCTCTGATAGTTCTTATACAAGAAGTAAATTGTTACAATTTTTAATAAAGTTAAATATTTTATAAGTTTAATTCTTTCTATCATATTACCATTTGATTTCGAGAAAAACAATGCATTAAAAATAATAAGCGTTACTCTTCAAAAGGATGTATGGCGCCTTTACATAAACAAATATTTTTGAAAACGCAACTATTATGTGTATTTTTTTTTTTTTTTAAGAAAGAAAGAAAGAAAAAAGAAAGTTTCGCTCAGGAAAAGATATAACTAAATTAAGAAAGTGTTTCTTGTTCAAAACTAACGTTAAAAAAAAAAAAAAAAAAAAAAAGAAAAAGAAGCAGTATTAAAATTTTATTATATAAAAACTACTTAATGGCATGGCTTAATGTGAAAGAATGAAAAATAAATAGAATAGCGATCTTTACTAAGGAATGCAGATGAAAAGAAAAACACAAATTAGATAAAATTTAATAAAATAAAGCAGAAAATTTAACGGAACATTCCAAAACAAATAAACAAATAAAATAATTAATTTAAGAAATTCAGGTTCGAAAATTAAGAAAAGAAAAGAAGCAAAAAAAGAAAAAGGAAAAAAAAAAAAATCTATGCACACCTGCAAGATCAAAGCTACGCATCTGCCAATTTTTTATAGATCTGCGATCAGTGACCATCATAGCGCATACAGGCACACATAAAAAAGACATTAGTGAAAAAAAAAACACTTTTTCTGGCACATAAAACAATTTTTGGAAATTTATCAAAATTTTATTTTGCAATTTAATCATCATTTTCAAATCAACTTTTTTTTTTTAAGTTTTTTTATTACATTATTGTAAAATGAAGTATAAGTTTTAATTTATCAATCAGTTGGAGTAATTTATCAATCTGTTGGAGAAACCAACTCTCTATGCGAACATTTCTACCGAAGGTAACAAAATCCCTAATAACGCTGTAAAAATACCTAAAACTCCAGAATATGCTCTCCAAGGATCGCATGCCTTGAATCGTTTACACAGCGGAACTCCCCTTGTACTTAGTACGAGAGAAAATTAGAGGGACGTTGAATATTCCCTCAAATAGCAAAAAATTCCTATACCAGGGCATGCTTTACAAAGGCAGCATGACCTAAGCAATAACCGGTCAGCAGGAGAAGAGGGTGACGGTATCTCTGGGATGATATTATGGTCAGCAGATGACGCCTAAACAAAGCCGGAGGGTACTAACAACAATAGTAAGAAAGAAAAAAAAAGCACTCGGATTTATCCAGGAATAATTTAACAAAAGAAATTTCCTTTCACTATAATTTTTCAAAACTGAATGACGGATAATGTATAAATGGAAGCGAGTATTTAACAAAATTAGTTGAAATAATTTATTTTTAAATAAATTCTGTTCAAAGTTTAGATTGTTTTTAGTGGGTATGCGGCGCATGCCTAGCATACCCAGAGAATACGCCACTGCTGTACACAAAACATATAAATTACAATAAAAAAAATATTACAAAGAAAACAAATTAACAAAATCACAATATATTACTTTTAACTTGAATTGACCTATTATCTGAGTATTTGGACAAATACATATTGTTTTCTTAGTGATGGCAAAAATAATTCCATAATCATTATGTTCCCAATGATTCCAGATTTTCAGCTTTGTACTGTATTTCTATTGGGAGAAGTTCTTTCAGAATGCTACTTGTACTAATAAATTGACATTAGTAATGTTAGAACAATAAGTACAATTACTAATTACTATTTTTATTTTATATTTATTTGGTAGTATAACATAATTTATAAATATATCTTTCTCAGTCAAAAGGTAGCTTGTCATAATAACTCTTCTACTCTTGTCGGTTTTAATATCATTTAATAAAGTATCCAGTCTTCAGCTAAGGGTAGTCATTAGTGTTTTTTCCTTTTTCCCAAATGTATATTGTATTTCATGCAGCAAAAATATATTACTTTTTGAAATACATTTTTGGCTCGGAAAGAGCAGTCATAAAAATCTCCCTGACTCTACTTCAAATCACCCTTTAGAGCCATCAGGCTAATCAAACTTTGATCTTCGAAAATCAGATCCCTTTCACAAAGATGTTCATATTTTGTAGCTGTATGCTTATCATTAGCGATCAGCTCTATGTAAACAGTGCTATCTGTAGAGAAAATATGTCTGGTCTGTCACTGGTAGAAGTAGTCTAGATTGGGTTTTTAATCATTTAATATTTTCTTATTTGTGTGATTGTATGGTTTCTCAGCATCGCCACTACCCTCTCCTGTTCGTTCTCCAGCCAGGACTCCTGCATTGCAACAGCCCTGCTGCCAAGCTCTGTATGATTTTGATCCTGAAAACGAAGGAGAACTCGGCTTTAAAGAAGGTGATGTAATCACACTCGTTAATCGTATTGATGATAATTGGTATGAAGGATCTGTAAACAACCGTTCAGGTCTTTTTCCTGTCAACTATGTGCAAGTACTAGTGCCATTACCATAAGAAAAGGTATGGAAATTTAATTCCTATTTTATAAGTAAACTATTTTTTTCAGTTTTCTTGCATCAATCTTCTATACACCTAAAACATGAGGCCAATTCTTTGGATATATTTCAAAGATTGTTGTGTAATATGTATTTTTACTTATCATATATTCAATCTAGTTTTTCATCTATATATACACATACATCATATATGGTATATCATTATATGAATTTTGCAATATACTTATAATTTAAGATACATACATAAAATAGTATTTACTCCATTGTCTGAATGCCATTATATTTAAAAAGCTAATTTAACACTAATCAATATGTATTGTCAGGGTTGTGAGAATCCCACCACATTTAAAAAAATATCCACTTAAAAATATATCACCTGAGGGCTTTTCCTACAATTTTTTCACATTGTTCATTGAGTATTTCATCCATTTTTTGCTTCTCTAGAACTTTCTTGAGTTCAAAAGAAATTTGAAAAATTAGATATTTCTTTCAAAACACTTAATTATAAATATTTATTAAAAGAATATATGAAGATGTGTATATTTTATTAACAAGCTGTTACAAAGTTTGGAAGCTAAAAATTACAATTATATATGAAATAACAAAATAATTACTCACTTAAATTGAAAAATCCCACTTAAATTTTTTGTTATAATGTGAATCCTGTAACAGTCAGGGAAAAAATAAATAAATAAAAAGTAATAAAGACAATTATACCAGACAACTATACACTTGCGCAAGGGAAAGCATAAAAAGTTTTATGTGGGAATTTTATTTATTTGAAACTCGGTGAAAAAGCATGAAGCGATTCGGTTTACATATAAATGAACAAAAAAGAGTATTTTTGACAATAATAGTATTTTTTATATGGTGTATAATCTCCTCAAACAGCTCTGATTGCTGCATATTTGTATTCCCATGAGTGACATGAGATTATTCATAAGACTTTGGGAAATCCTATTCCACTTTTCATGATTTTTTTTTTTTTTTTTAATCCTTTAAGGAGTGCGATCTCAAAAGTCCCAAACTGTAATCAATAGCATTAGTCTAGCTTCAATGCATTGAGTATATCCCAAACATGTTGAATCAGATATTTTGAAGTTGCTGGCTATTCTATAAGCTGCATTTATCTCTGTTGTAAGCATGTTCTGTACAGCTCTGGTTGCATGAGGTCTGATGTAACCATGCATTGACAGGAAAGAATAATTTATAACTGTCATATGAGATACTACATGAAGTCTCAGTATCTCATCTGTGTGGTGTTGGGCCAGCAAATTGTCATTTGAATGATATACAATCATCCCGTAACTCCACCTATTCTCATTATACCCTTACCATTAATCCATTCCGTCTGTTCTTTGACCTTTATCCAAAATAATAATTATTATTATTGCCCTTTATACCTGAACACATCAGGTGTCACACTCCAGACAGAATCTGGGTTCATTGGTGTGATTCTAATCACATTACATCCAATCTTGATGTTCAACAGCCTGAATTCATTTGAAATTTCATGGTGTCTTAAGGTTAAATGAACATATGCTACTAAATAATGCAAAAAATTTTACTTTCAAGTTTCAGCATTGTAGACCTTTCGTTGGGGATCCCCAACAACCTTAGCAGCTACATTGTGGAGTTCCTCGGTAAGATTGTCGATGTTTGTATTCTGAAGTTTTTTCTTTAGTAGATGGTGTCACATTTGATCCATGTTTGCCATTGACTTATTGCTATTATAAGAATTTGAGTTGCGTAAAATTCCAAGTATTTTTCTATTAAAGCTGAGGATCAGCAGAGGTAGAAAATAAGAAAATTAAATCATTGGTTTGCAGGACCAGAGATTTTAAGATTTAACTAATCCATACACATTTTCAAATATCCGTTCAACCATTCTATTAGATTTTTAAAAGAACTAACAAACTTGTAAGACAAAATAAATTTATATGATAAATATGATAATCAAATATATTTGTAATTAATTTTAAAATACAAATGAAGTTTTATATAAATCAAAAATGTTTCTTTTAATAAGTGGTTTAAATGTCACATATTTATCATATATAAAATACTATATATTAAGTATTAATAGTAAAAAAAAAAAAATATTATTAAATTAAAAATTACTGAGAATATGTAATATTAATAATTGTAATGTACACTTACTAATGTTGTAATATACTATATTTTGTGAAAGATTCATAAGCAATTTTTGAAAAAAAGTAAAATAAAATAAACTGCACTACAAGAAGCCTTACTGGTCTGGTGGACTCTTATAATTTATATTTTGCTGGTCCGTTGAATGTTTTGTGGTCCCAGACCAATGGACCACTGTTACTTTAAAGCCCTGATCACCATGTTGCAGGCCCCCAACGAAAGGTGTATAGTGCTGAAACTTAAAAGTAAGGTTTAGTGTATTGTTTAGTAATGTATAAAATAAGCTTCTAAAGAATATTTTCGATGAGCATACATTATTAGCCTATGTGCATCATGGTGGCTATGCAGTTGAAGCTTACTTTAGACTACTTATCTTCCATACTTAGTTTTGTTGCCCCTCCCTCCCCTCCCCCCCCCCAAAAAAAAAAAATAATAATAAAAATAAAATAAAATAAAATAATTACTTTGTCTTCTTGAACTCTTAATAGCAGATACAGACAAACCTTGTTAACATGAATCTCAAGGGGGATAAAAAATGTGTGCATGTTATCAGTAGTTCATGCTGTCAGTAACTAATCTTCATATAATTAAACTAGTCTTTATTTTGATGGGGATTGTGGAAACAGTTCATGTTAAAAGTAATTCCGGTTAACAGTGTTCACATTAATGAGGTTCGACTGTATTGTTTGTCAGTTACTTGCTAGCAACCTTGTTCTTATTCCTAACTTTTTTTTTCTTATGGAATCGATTCCATAGCTTTGAGTAACACTCCTTTGTGTCTGTTCAATTTAAAATCCCCGATAATTTACTTTATATAGATGGAGCATTTTTTAAATCTCCTTTTCCAAAAAATCTATAAATAATTTTAATTTACAAATGTGACAGTGAAAAAAGAAGTTTCTATGAAGTCGTCATTTCTATACTTATATATCCTTTTTCTGTTTTTTGATGTTATAAACAAAGATTTGCATATGACATTTTCTTCTATTTTTTGTTGTACTTTAGACTTTTTTTTTTTTTTTTTTTTTTTTTTTTAACATTATATATTAGCATAAATGCTTTTAATTTGTTTCAAACCTCTCCCCCCCCCCCTCCCCCAGGAATGTACTATGTGTAAACTGCACAAATGCAATCAAATGCTGCTTAGTTAATTTATAGATTTTGCTGAAATCAAACTTAATATGTTGTACTTAAATTACCTTAGTATTTATTATTATTATTTATTTATTATTATCTTTGCAATGTAAACTGAGTTTTTTGCTGTATAATTAGATATTTTTTCTTCTATTCCAGATCATCTCATCTGGCAACTGTCCGTAAGAGAGATGCCAATGGAACAGTTTCAGACTATTTTGTTTATATTTCTTGGTTTTTCTCAACAGCCTTGCCAAAGATATTTACAATTTTGTATCTAGTGATTGTGCTGCAGGAAGTTCAGATCAGCCAATGTTTGATTCAAAAAATAAATACATTAACTTTTAGAAATGCAGAGTTTACCAAAAAAATATTCACCTTATAAAAAATGAAAAGTGGTTTCATGTAACTGTGTAGATATATTTTTTCTTTTTTTGTTTATATGTTTAGCAACAAAAGTTCCTCATTGTTTAGTGCATTCATGCACATTATGTTTATAATTTCATGGCCAGTCTCATTGTCATTTTTAGTTGACAGTATCTCGTCAACAGATCAAAAGCTCAAGTGTTTTTATTATGAAAAAAAGATTGTGTTTATTGGTGGAAAAAAAATAATAAAATTACACATGTATATGTTTATCTTTGAATATATATATTTATGTATAGAGTCAACTCTCTCTGATCTGCAGATCTGTAATCTGTAAATACCTTTAAACCACCATTCATTTTTAGATGTAAACAGCGAGTTTCACTGTGGCAAAATCATAGTGTTTTTGTGTGTGTGTGTGTGTGTGTGAAATTAGCACTGTAAAATATGATTTGATTGCTGCCACAATCTTCAAGAAAAATTGGGATATTTTTATTTGGGGAAGGAGAGATAAATGGTAAAAATATCCAAAAGTATAAAAATTGACATTCTGCTAAAATTAAGTGGCATAAAAATTATTTAAAACAAAACATACATACTTAAGATGCAATAATTGAAAAATTAAGTTAAATACAGTAAACTCTTGGTTAACCAGCATTCAACTAACTAAAAAAAAATTAGAAAAAATTTTTCTCCATACCAATAAATTGTTTTTAAATATTTTATACTATTTTAGGAAGATTATGGTTTCCATTTTTAAATAATCTATTTTCGAATTAATATAATAGAAATCAATGTTCATATTTACAAAAGCAAATGTTATTAAAAAAAAAAACTGTTACTATTTGGGTAGAGTTTACCTCTCTCAATGTTAGGGGTGTTTAATTGAGGGAGGGCATTTTTGTGGTATTTTATGATATGAATATTTTTTTTTTCTATAATTTAATGAAATTTTCAGTATTTTTGGGGGGAGGGGGGAACATACGTTACAAAGTACCTTTTTAGTTTATTAAGGCACAATAGATAAGAACTTTATTATTCCGACTACAACAAAAAATTGAAAATTTGATTAGTTTCTTTACAATTTAACGATTTTACTCCAGAACTTTAAAGATTCTGGAAAAATCAAAAGAATCTTATATCAAAAATTAAATTTTCACATAATTTCAGTTATAAAATTTCCAGGCATAAATGTAAAGTATTAAAACAAACAGTTACTTCAATGTTCAAACTAAATAAATAAATAAAAATAATACTAATGCTAAATAATGGATTAACAAGTATTGGACAATTATTATAAAATAAAAACCTTACTTCAGCTTTTTTTATGTAACCTTTTAGCGGTGAAGTACTTTCAAATTAGGGCCCCCCCCCCCTCATCGTCATCGCTGGTCACTCCATGCTGCGTATCTGTGAAGATTTCCTCCCGGTGTTTGACTTCTCTTCTCTCTTTCAGGAGATGGCGCCAGGTAGCATCTATACCTGTTGTTGATTGGTCTAGCTTTCATGCATTGGGTTGGTTAATGATTTCTATTGTTTCTCGAAAGAGTGCATAATTGTAATTATTGTAGTTAGCAATTTTTTTCGTGTTTTTAAAATCTATTTCAATATTTTCATTTTTGTATGTTTGCGCTAACGCGGTGCCATATTTACCAAATTTAAAAGAAGACTGATATCTTTTTTCCTTATCTTTTTCTTTTATTAAATTTGGAAAATACGGCACCGCGTTAGCGCAAACATACAAAATTGAAAATATTGAAATAGATTTTAAAAACACGAAAAAAATTGCTAACTACAATAATTACAATTATGCACTCTTTCGAGAAACAATAGAAATCATTAACCAACCCAATGCATGCAAGCTAGACCAATCAACAACAGGTATAGATGCTACCTGGCGCCATCTCCTGAAAGAGAGAAGAGAAGTCAAACACCGGGAGGAAATCTTCACAGATACGCAGCATGGAGTGACCAGCGTTGACGATGAGGGGGGGCCCCCCTAATTTGAAAGTACTTCACCGCTAAAAGGTTACATCAATAAAGCTGAAGTAAGGTTTTTATTTTATAATAATTATATTTGTGGCTTTATATTTTTAAAATTTCTAAAGTATTGGACAGTTTGAATTTTTATATTCAAAATAAATATAAGTACACTATTTTATGGAACTTTTTTTTTATTATTATTATTACCATAATTTAGTGTATGTAAGCCGCAGCTTATAAAAATGTTGCGAAGAAAAATAATGCTCTTAGATAAACCGCACCGGAAGGCAAGCCGCGGCTTATGCAAGCATTGTTACGATGATGTGACAGGTAAATAAGGAAAAAAGATATCAGTCTTCTGACATCTATGCAAGTTAATAGAAATAATAAATTATTAATTATAAATGAAAATAATAAATTTTTAAAGTAAATCGGTATAAAGAAAATAAAATCAAACTGTACTAGTATGCAGATGTAATGCAACAAATATCAGAAACACGGGGATAAGATGGTGGAATCGGGGCATATATACAAAGTCATAAAAATAATTAATTATAAATAAAAGTAATGAATTATTTTAAAAGGCGATGTATAAAGAAAAAATTAAAACAAATCCAGTATACAAATACGATGGAAAAAATCAAAAACAAGGGAACAAGATGGCGAAAAATTCAGATGTCTATGCAAATTAATCAAAATAAGAGACTATTAGTTAATAAATAAGAGATTGTAAGCATAAAAACAAGAGATTATAAGCGTGAATCAGTGCTCGAGAAACTCTAATACTAGATTCCTGGTTTTGGGGAGAGATCAACTAAGATAGCCCGCATCTTATCTTGACTAAAATATAGTATTAAATTTATTAGCGGTTATTATACTTTCACTTTATGCATTAATAACAACTCAATTTGGAACTGCAAAATATAAACATGAACCAAATAATGAGCTATAATTCACAAAAATCTCCAATCTGCAAAACAACTGGTCCCAAGCTGTGCGGATTAGAGGAAGTTGATTGTATATATATATATATTTATTTATTTTTGTTAAAGTTGTTTTCAAATTTCAGTATATGTTTATTTTTTGTTGAAGTTGCATGTTTTTAAAACTTATTTTGCAAGATACTGTTTTTTTTTTCCCCTTCCCTTGCAAAATTTTAATATTGTATTTTGTTGATGATTATTTATTAAATGTTTTTTCTGCTAGTTTTTTAGTATATTGATACATGAAACACTGTTAAACAAATTATTTATTTTTGTTTCAAAATTGCAAAAATGTGTAGTTTGCACTTCTATATTTATGAATAGGATGTATACATCTAATTTCATTTATGATTATATTTTTATAACTGAAATGAGAGGTTTATCAAAAGAATTAAAGGATGTTTAATATTTCTGAATATTGGAGTTTTAAAGAAAAATAAATTAATTAATAAATAAATGCTGTTGTGTTTACAAAAATTTATAAAATAGTACATCATTGCATCTTTTCTACAGATCAGTTTATCATAAAGTTATTTTGTTATGGAGTGCTTTTATAAAAATTTATATTTTCCTGGGTAGTAATTTAAAAATGTATATTTGCTCTGAACAGGGATGAAATTCATAAATTTAAAATTTTTAATAACTTCAGTTACCGTACAGAAATTTACAATGTAAATAATTATTAAATTACATCAAAATAATTCTATTTTTCCTCTCAATCCAATATGTAATGGATTCTGTTGTATTCAATTTTTAGGGGACAAATAATGGATGAAAAAAAAAATATATATATTTTAAAGAAATGAATGATTTATAAAATAATTTCAATTTTAATCTTTTACCCAGTTATGTAAAAATAACTAACAAAATGAATATTTTATTAAATTACAACATTATATGCTTAGTGTGAAAGTGTTAATCGCTTATTCTCAATGAAAGAATTTATCAATTTTTTGTTATTGTAGTTTTTTTTTTATAATAAATCAACAAAATCCTCCATTTCTTGGATAAATTTATCAGTCTACTGTAATACAAACTTCAAATATTGTTACTTAATTTTCTTTACCTTATATAATTAAAATTTGATATGATTGTTTTCTTAACATGAAACACATAAAAATATATTTTTCTTTGAGTGTTTAAAATAAGAATTACATAGTTATTACTATTATTATTTAATGTAACTTTTAAGAAAAAAAAAAAAATCTTGCATTTTAAATTACAAAATAATATGAATCATCCGAGATCAAAGTTTGAATTAGTCAAGAATCTGCTGTACTTGTCTCTGTTCTTGATTTTCTATTTTCCTATGCTCTCCTTTTTGTTGTTTTCATCCCTGATAAGAGAAAAACGTTAACTCTTATAATCTCCATGCGTGTGATCATTTATTGTTCTTAAATTAGACTATATATTCTATTACACAAAATAAATTTAAGTTTACGAGAATTATTGCTAAAAACAGACTTTAATAACCGATACAAGCAAAACATTCTCCTTTGATTGCAAAAATATTTTGCTAACATTTGGCTTTTTATGTGTAATTATTTAATTTTTACTGCCATTTGACTAAACAGCCTTTTTTCCTCTGGAACCGTATATTGTCCTTTACACAATCACTACCTATAGACTTTCCACTACTTGGTTTTTATTGGATAAATTATTCAAACATATAAATATGTACACATACTTACATTATTGATGAAAAAGAAAAAAATTATTATTTAAATTGTCGTGTTTTAGCTTTTAATATATTCACTATAAAAGTGTTACTATTTGTGCTTGATGTTACAACTTAAATACTGGTGTTTCAGCCCTTTTTTTATTATTATTATTAATAATTTTCTTCGATTTACAGATTTGATTAAAAATGTTTTTCTCTTGATATGATTCAACATTACTATTTAACAATGATAATTATTTTTAAGATGTTTTTACAGATATTTTTAACTAATTTTTTATATTCTATATATATATATATATAAGTAAGCATGGTTCCTGCTAATGGCAATAGATTTTTAAAAATAAATAAATGAAAACTCTTTTATGATAAAGTATAAAAAGTCTAATTGTAAGGAATAAAATATTTTTTCATATATATATATATATAATAAAGATGATCTATTAAGCATAGTAGAAGCCAAGCAACAGATACAAGATCACAGTGCCTGTACATTCAGTCACATTGATCTGACACTTTATTCTTTTATACATTTTTTTTTTTTTTTTTTTTTCAAGATTTTGTTTGATGCAGTATGAAAATGCATATTGATCAAATAATCAACAACACAGATAAATAAAACAGTATTTAATTATGCACATTTTATACACTGTAAGAACCAGTCCCTAAAAATAAAGTTAATGAAAGTTTGAGTTATTTTCTTTTCCCAAGTATTTATTTATTTATTTTTAAGGGTAGTGAAAATTTAAATTCGTATTTTTCTTTGGAAAAAGTTGAAAGGACTCACTCAACACTCATAAGTATACTTTGCAATAAACTAAACCATGAAGTATAACTATAAATTAAATTAAAACATTCAACCTTTATTCTTCATGTTGATTGCGGACTAGTTTCGCATGGGGCGCCCCAGCTTTGTCACCGGCGAAACAGTGTTCGAAGTTTGACGAAACTGATGTTCCCTCTTAGCTCCTCCACTTTTAAAGAGCACCGAGTCTTTAAAAGTGGAGAAGCTAAGACTAAGAGGGAACATCAGTTTCATCCAACTTCGAACACCGTTTCGCCGGTGAAAAAGCTGGGGCACCTCATGTGAAACTAGTCCAGCAATCAACATGAAGAATAAAGGTTGTATGTGTTAATTTAACTTATACTCATAAGTATATTTAATAAAATGTCTTTGTAAAAATTTCATATTGAGCTGCCTTTGTAAAGATAACTAATTTTTTTTAAATAAAATTATTTTAAATGTAGTTTTTGAAAAATTCAAAAAAATGTTCACTTATTCAAAAGAAAAAAAATATATTTTCAATTATGGGCTGTGGACCAGTCTCTGATACAACTTTTTGCTATTTTGCAAAACACCGTTCGACTTACCAGTGCTTGTTTCTTGAACTTGAAAGCCCTGTGGAATAATTTTTCTGGTGTTTATGTGCTTCTCCAATTTTAACTGTCAAATTGACTGCAATAAAACCGAGTCATGAAAGAAAACTAAATTTCTAAATAAAAAGCAATAAAGAAGAAATTGGGGATTTAAATTATCAAGGTTATTTAATTTATGATGTGAATTTAAGGTAATTTGTCTAATTAAACAGAATTAAACAAAATATATGAAGATGTTTCAGTATCCTTGTAAATTCAGTTTAAAACTATAAAAATGTTATATAATACTAAGGTTAGTGTCTTTGTTTTAAAATGATTATCTCATAAAATTAAATTGTAAAAGTAAAAAAAAAAAAAGATATATATATATATATCCTAGTCTTTTTGAGCTATTTAAGCTACGTTAAAAGTTTAGTTTATAGCTGATAAAAATGTATTGAAATATGATCGTATGTATTTTACTCATGCATTTTAGTTTTACTTATACTATATGTTTTATTAAATTAAAGCACTTCCATGCAAAATAATCAGTTACATATATATTCATTTGATACACTGTGCCATAATTGGTACGAAATATGTTATAACCCAGAATATTTATATTTTAAGCAGGGAACCATGCTTAATAAAGAATTTGTGTTGTTTTTTTTAGTTTATATCATTTGTTAAGTTTAGTTGTTTTTATGTACTTTATTTATTTTTAATGTCTAATATTGATCATGGGGAAAAAATGAAATTAAAATTTCAATTTTACATATATTATCTTTATTTTCTTATGCAGTAAAGTTTATATTTTGTGGAAAGTAAACCTTTATCACAGTTCCATACCCCCTGTCACCTTTCCCTACTCTTATGGCTTCTAGATGTTAAACACTTTAAATAGAATCCAAACTCTCTTGATGTAGCGTCGTGCTTGTTGTTAATATTACATATGTCCTACCATTTCAGACATCAGACAGACAAATTGTATCAAAGGCAAACAAACAAAAACGTGTGTAGTGGTGCTGTAAATTTGACATTGTTAACATTTGCCTTTCTTGGTGTCTTAAAAAATGACTTTCCTCGATTCGGAATGTTGTGCCTACAGCTTGTAAAGTAAAGTGTTTTTTGAATGAATTTTAATTCTTGGCAACAGATTTTATGGAAAAAGAAGTTTTTTTTTTTTTCATTTGCTGACTATGCTGTATTTATTTATATTGTATTTCTTTATCAAAGTGATTTCATTTGCATATCATTATGAAATTTTAATAGTATTAGAAGTTTTGAGGGGTGAAATCTTTTGCAGTTTTGTGACTCTGTTTTGTTATGGTTTCAATATTGTATTTTTAAATGTATACCATTAAGACTTATATGTATGATAAGAGCTTCAATCATTTTTAAGCGTATTGTGCTTACAATTATGTAGACTCTTAAAATTCTTCAAAAATTTAGATATTGTGATTTACTTATGTATAAATTTGTACAAAGTTATTTTTATTTATTTATTTTAATCAAATTTTATAAAATCTGCCTGCAATGTACTAAAGCATTTTGTCTGCCAAATCATTTTTTTTTTTTTTTTTTTTTTTTTTTGTAATATGTTTCTGCTCCCAGATGCTAAATAGATTGCATGGTTGTTTAGTCAAAAAAAAAATCATAATATTGAACTTATGTAAAATGAATTTAACATTTTCCTTGTTTCTCATTAAAACAAGAACAAAAATTAATTAATCTATCAAAATTTTAATACTATTAGTCCGTACAGAATTTGAGTTTAATAAATGTTAAAATTTTATATGTTTAGGTGAAAAAAAAAAAAAAAAAAAAAAAAAACATTTTGGCTAATGTTCAATGTGCACGCTAATCAGAATTTTAATGCTGTGTACTTACTCATTTTAATAATAATAAGAAGAAAAAACTCTACCTGCCAAGTCTTCCAAATATTTAACAAAATATATACAGGAAAATTTACTGTATTTTCTTATGATGAAATTCTCTCTTTTTATATCTGGTTTGATCTTTATTTTATACATAGAATGTATTTTTGATATTCCATCAAAATGAAAATTTTACTCAGAAGATAATTTTATTTCTTATTGACATGAGAATTTTAGATTGGCAGGCTCCATTTTCCCTCCTTTTTGTTTATTTGTTTTATTTTAATAGAGTACTTATTTTATTTTTCTGTATCATGATCTCTAAAATATATTATGCCTTGAATGTTATTAACTTAAGGCTTTTTATCAGAGAAGCATCAAGGTTCATCCAATATGCATGTTGACCGATATGAAAATAATCCCCATTATTAATCATTATTACATAATGCATATTTTTTAAATTAAGTTTTCATATTCAGAAAATTCATGACTGTTAAAAAACAGTCCTTGCTTTGCAAAAATTGATTTTTGAAGCTGTAAATTGTGAAATTTCACCAAGTGAAATTTTGACTTTTATAACGTTAAAATAAATTTTGTAAAAGATGATAGCAGTTATAAATTTTCGTAAATGGGAAAACACAATTTTAAAATATGTATGTAATGAATAATAATGGGGACTATTTTCCCATAGGTTAAGATGGAGTTTGAATGGTTTTGCTTAAAAGCCTTCATTATAGAATTAGAATTATGGTTATCTGAAAATTTTCAAATCTGTATATTTTTTCTTCAGGTGTCTTTTTAAAAAACCTATTTTCTTAAAACAGCATGAAATAGGCAGTTCCTGTTAGAATCAAATCTCCGTTAAAATTTCATTGTGATATTATCACTATTGTATGTATTCTTTTTTTTTTTACTAATTAAAATTTGCGTATGCTTTTTTCTATGTGATAAGCATCAAAGAAAAATGCTTGTGATACATTTTATCTTTTTTTTCTTTCTTTCTTTCTTTCTTTCTTTCATTCATTTTCTCCCCTCATTATTCATGTTGCCAAGTTTTGTGTTTATCTTTGACTACATCTATGAATTTTTGATAGCATAGGTATAGAAAAAAAAAAAAAAAAATACTGTACAGGAAAGTTTGTGTGTTGTCTTTGTATATCACCTTGTTATTTTTTTTCCCTTGACTTTTTTCAAATGTGTATTTTACAATTTCGATGCATTTTTTTTGTTTAATCATCTTTTCAAAATTTTCATGAATTGGCTTCATTGATGCCATTTACTACAAAATGAGTGTTTTAGACTATCTCAATAGTTATATTATGACGACTCTATAATTTTTACTCACTGTTCTAACTGGCAATATTAATCATACAATTGAACTTGTTCTTAGTGAATTTGCAATATAATTGATCTGTGTCTGTTTTTTGAGCAGTTCATCCATTATTCTACTATTTTTGAGCAATAAATCTATTTCAAACAATATATATCATTCTCACTGATCAGGTGTTGTTACATCCAGTTGTAAAGAAATTTGATTGTTTGGGTGAAAAGCGATGAAATAAAATATATGTATTTAATGAGTATTTCTTTTGTTTGTTTTTGTGTCTCGATCAGAATTACTTTTTTTTTTTTTTTTTTTTTTTTTATGTTTCTAATTATTAACCAAACACTTAACATTTTTTAATGCAAGATTTTTTCAAAACATTTGTCTTGTTACAAATGTTTTTTAAACTTTAGTTCCTTCTTTGTTAGAGAACAGCACTATTCCAAAATTTAACACATGATGTTCAAGAGGAAGCCATATACAAAAGTCACTTGAAATTTCTTAATTGGCATGAGCACATCTTGCGGTTTTGATCATGCACTCATACCTAGTTTTTTTTTACTTGATAGAGAGATATGTTATCCTTTTGACCTGAAAGAACTGTTGTGAGTTTTTGCAATTTATAGTGTTTACTGATAAAGTTATTTATTTATAAAATTAATTATTTGAATTTAATCAGGTGTATATTTTGGTGTTCCAAACCAAAAATTTCATTAAAAAAAAAAAAAAAATTTTTTTTTTTTCATATTTATGATCAACTATGCCCTGTCTAATAGTAATTTTTGAAATTATTTTAGAAAATTTTAAAGAACTAGGGGGCTCTACCCCCTGCTCGCTTCACTCACCAACCCCTATAGGAGCTTCGCACCCAACTTGTTTCAATAACCAAACTCTATGGGTCTTCACCCCCTTACTTTAGGTATCCACAAATAAAAATAGCCATGTAAAAATTTACACTGAAATACTATTATAATTATTATTTATCAGAAGTATAGTTTCTATTTGCCTATAATTATTTTTTTAATGGCTGAAATGTAAGTGTATAAGCATAAACGTTATTGCAAAATAATATTAAATTTGATAAATTCCATTTCATCTGCCAGATTTATTAGCATTCAGCAATGATACTTTACAAGACCCCTATGTGAAAGAAGATTCTTGGCAAAAAAAAAAAAAAAAAAAATTCATATCTCTTTTTCTTACGGACATCATCAATTCCTATTTTGACAGCTTTACGACCTTGAAGGTAACGCCTATATTTATATCCCGTTCGTTAAGATGTGTAGAGAGAGAAGCAAAATTTCCTTGTTATTTAAAAAGTTATTCTGATAAGGAAAGACAGGGTGGCGACAATCAGGGAAAACGGGGAAATCATGGAAAAATGAGGGTACTTTATCTATCTGGAAAAATCGGGAAATTTTGTAAAAACACCCAAAAATCATGGAAATTTTCATTTTTGCCCAGCAAGCATGACTGAAAGATCGCCAAACAGGTGTTATCTTAACCACGATTGTACGTGATTGGCTGCTTTCTAATTGAATCTCACCAAGTTAACATTAAAAAAAAAAAAAAAAATATTTTTAGTGAAACAACTTGAGTAGTAATTTTATGTCTTGATCTTAATATATTGTGCAATTAAAATGAGTCATATTTTTATAATTTTGTTAATTTTTCCAAAATTTAAAATTTTTCATTTTATTTTCCTTTTTGTAAGTGAACAAAGAAAGAAATGAAAAAATTGAGATATTTTTGTCAATCAGTATAGTTTTTTGAATTGCAGTGGTTTAGCGAGTATGCTACACAAGAGTATGATGTACACAAAATTATGGAATGTATATAATAGGTAACGGAAATCATGGAAATTTGTCAAAGTTAGTCATGGAAATCATGGAAAAATCAGGGAAATTTTTTTCTGAATTTTTGTAGCCACCCTGAAAGAAAAAAACTTGTATGAAGTCACCTAACTGAAATATTTTAATGAAATGTGTCATAATTTAAGTATTTTTCAACCACATTTCTTGAAACCATGGAAGCCTCTGCGCAAAATGCTGACTCGACGAGTCCAGTGTTAAAATAGGTGAAATAGGCATCTAATTCAGAGAAAATAAGTAATAAAAGAGTGCTGAATTACTGGATGTTTTCCAAATCCCAAGCTGTAGGTCAATGTGGTACCTCTCCATGTTTTTGGACTGTTCCTTACTGCTAGTTTTAGTAAACATGATTACACTATAAAATATCTTTGTCTGTGTTTTATGAAAATTTTAGAGAATTATTTCAAGTACTTTCAAGATCTGTAAATTTAAATACAAATGAAATCTAAATTCAGCATATTTATGCTTTGGAAAAAAAAAAAAAAAAACGAAAAACAAATTAAAAATTCATCAAAATCAAAAAATGTTATATACTGCGCACCACAGACATGTCTTAGGAACACCACATATTATGTCTTAGGAAAATATGAAGTTTCCACTAATAGTTTTACTTTTTTAGGCCGCAGTAGCCTGGTCGGTAAGAGCAGCGAGTTCATGATCGAAAGATTGCGGGTTCAGTCCTCGAGCCGGCCGAAGACCGTCGTGTACGCTAATGGTGACTGGTGCATGTTAAACTCCGTCGTGGTCGCAAAGTCCTCCAAGTTCCCTTAAAAAATTATACCTCTGGGGGTACCATAATATGGGTTTAACTCGTTCTGATCCGGTTCAAAATTAGAGTTCCTGTTGTTTGGCTGGTGCTGCCATCTTTCACCAGCTTCTGGAGCTAAAGTCGTACTTCCTCCCTATGAGGCACTCCTAAATAACGGAAGATGCACCCCTCATGCCTTAAAAAAAATCCGGTCAGTTCCACTAACGGGGCTCGGAATTTCTAGGTGGCATACGACAACAACAACAACAACTAATAGTTTTGTGTCTATAAAATTTTTGTAACTGAAATGTTTTGTCCTATTTTAACATTTAATAGCATCTAAAATAATGCATTGATATGTAAATGATTTGTTGCAGCATGTTTATCCCACATTTTTGTACAAGACTGCTAAATTCCATGTTTTTATGTAAATCAGTTTTTGCTGTATAAACCAAGAAAGCAAAAAAGACATGATAAATTGAAATATGGCAGCATCATGGTAGTAACTTTTTTTTAGAGAAATATGTACTAGATATTAAAGGGTTAAAAACAATCGCAATGCCTTTATTTTTATTTTCTTTTACCCATATAAAATATTGTTTTGAGATCACCAATTAATTAAAATTAGGGCTTTTACAATATTTACAAATTTTGAGATTCTCCTGAATTTGAAAATCATGCTAGACGTTTGTCTGCATAATTCAACATAATTAAAAAATCGATGCAACTCAAAAACAAACATCAGCAGAAATCCAAACTTGGTATTCTGAATCTGTTCATACAGGGGTGTTATTTGAAACTTTTAATTGAAATTGAACAAATGGATCATGTACAGGGACATTCAAAGATATTCATAGATATATAATAGATAGACATTAGATATTTATAGATATATATTAGATAGACATTAGATATGTATTAGATATTCATTAAATCTATGGGCGAAATTTTTTTAATACATTTTAGCATCTTCAAACTGTACTAAATAAAATAAACATACATTTCTTAATTGCACAAAAAAATGTTCTATGTTGAAAACATTGATTATTGTGTACAGGGCCACACAAAAGAATTCAGATATATTAGTGCTATGTTTGGAAATGGCTCAAAATTCATTTCGAGTTCTGTTTCTTTTTTTTTTTTTTTTTTTTTTTATTGTGCTAAGTTTAAGTACATTGTTTGGTACCTTCATAATTTATGGATAATAATACAGGATTATTCAAATTTAGTCCAATAAGTTTCAGTGATTTAGGCAGCAATTCTGAAATAATTTGAAATAGAATTTAATAAAAGCCTTAAGTGATAAATGTACAGTAGAACTTCAATCCATCGTTTTTCATAGGGTGTGTGAAAAAAAAAAAAAAAATGAAAACAGGAAAATGACGAATGCGGGTTAAAGTCAAAACACCAATGAAGCAATGTTTATGAAATAATACACGTAATATATTTAGTATTCTACTAATAAAAACTAATTTGTTACTTCCCAAACTGTCAAAGCAATAAATCAATGTTGTAGAACATTAAGTGATATTTATTTATAAAAATCAGTAATTTTATATTGGGTTTTTTGTTCATTTTATAAATTAAACAGGGATTTTCCAGATTTATAACATTTTATGGTGCTTTTCTGTAATTTCATGCGCATAAAAAGAAAGATTGTGTATTTTCAAATGCAATGATTATGTCAGACACACTTGACATTAGCGTTGGCTCAGCCTCGGGAATGTGAAAAAATTTAGTAGCTGGCCATACTGGATGCATCCATTCTCCTCTTTACACAAAGTAGAATGACTTATTCTTCAAGCAACAACACACAATCTGTTTTCAGCAATTCATACACATATGTTGAAATATCTGCACAATCCCTGTTCTTGTTGGGTTTTACATCACGCAGGGGTGTTTGTGTTCAGGGTTTACCCCTGATTTCAGGGTTTTTACTCTAACAATCTGTTTTTTCATATTTCCTATAAAGTTATTTTTTGCTTTCATTGGTTGTTCATTTTTTATCGAGGTGATATGTGAATGAAATGTAAAAGAATTGAGGGCTTCTGGCCTAAATAGTTTGAGTATTATTTGATATTTTGGGTTTTTTTCTCATTTGAGGGTCTAATTTTCAGGGTTTTTACCTTTAAGTCACAATCACCCCTAATAGTGCTACAATAGGAGCAAATGGCGACAGTCTGGAACTCACCTTTGAGGATGGTCCATCACAATTATGACCCTCCGTGGAGGAGAAAAAGAGTTATTTTTAGGATCAAAGAAGTAATTCCAGTTTGAATGCCATATGGAATCGCTTAATTTTCAATTTCATTTCAGTCAGAAGAAAAATATGACAATGAATGCGGGAAAAATGACCTTTTAAAGAGCGATACATGCGGGTTCTGTTAACATTATTTAAATACAGTTTGTGCATTGACTATAGAAATAAAACGATCAATGCAGGAAAACGATAGATCGGGGTCACTGTATCTACATTATTTACCAGAAGCTTTGTCAAATAAAACTGTTTCTGAGACTTTGGTTGAATTGTTGTTTAAAATATATTAGAAATAATCAGCTACAGCAACACATATCGATATTAATATAGGTTAAGAAAAAGTAATGTGAGTGCCACAACAGTTTTTATTATTATTAGGGCTCCAAGAATTTGAAAAAAACTGGTCGCCAGGAAAAATTTTTAGTAGCCTGTAAAAAATACCCCTTGCCTTTATTTATTTTTATTCTTTTCAGTTTTAAAATTTACTTGAATATAGAAATTAAAATCCTGTGTATAAAAATCAAATACTAATTAGGACTAGATTATACACCAGGAAACAGCTGTTTGAATTTAACATCCTCAAACCAGTTTTATTATTTCCTCTAAACCGATACACCGTCGGCATTGACACATACATCATTACACAGCTGCAATGATTCAGCACTGGGTCGCAAAGCAAGTAAACGAGAGCAGTGTAAACTGCATCAATTCAACACTGGATTGTTAAGCATGTACAGTGAAAATGCAATGTAAATTCCATATTGGTATATTGATTCAACATGACAGTGTGTGAAACATGCACTGATAGCCATGAGTCGCTGTTTTCCGTCTACTTGCTTCTTACAAAAATTGATATGAACTACATTGCAGTTTAGCATAGATTTCAGCATTCAATTCTAGGCCCAATCTCCCCCCCCCAAATTAAAAAAAATTTTGAGTTTTCATTGAAAACATAGTTGTCAGCTAAAATATGTTGATTGCTAATGAGGATTAGGCGACTGTATTTCATGAGCCCTGATTATTATTGTTTACTTTCATATATATATTTGACCACATTTCGTGGAAGCCTGTGTGCAGGTGCTGATTCAACGAGTCCAGTGTTAAAATAGGGGTGACAGTCATCTGATTCAAAGAAAATAAACGATAACATAGTGCAGAATTACTGGATGTTTTCCAAATCCCTACCTGTCAGTGAAGTTGGCAACCCTCCAACTTTTTGCACTCATCCTCACTGCTAGTTTTAGGTAACGTGGCGACACTATAGATATGTATATTTATTATTATTCTTTTATTTAGCTATACATTGTTATAGATTAAAATTATTATTCGAAGATAACTTAAGCTATTATTTCTAATCATAAGTACAGTATTGAAGGATTTTTTCATAAAATTTACCTACCTATTCAGGAAGCTGAATTTATTTAAACTTTATCAATATTTAAAAAAAAAAGCCGTATAGTAAAAAAACAGAATAAAAAAAAGACCATTAAATATGCAAAATTTTTCTCTTTAATGATACCACATGACTGCCATGAAGTTTTCTCTTCCCTTTCAAATCTTTCTGTTGCTACCATCTCTATAATTTTTGTGATAATTAAAAATCTTGTGTGACTCTCTTATTTTCCGAAATTTTCATCACACTGATGAATCACTGATTACTTCAGTTAATAAACCAAAATGAAAAATATAATAAGGGTGTTTGTGTATTTCTGTTCAAGTATTTGTCCAGTGGTCTGTAATGTATTTCTGATCTTGCATGTGTTGTTGTTAAAGAACTATAAATAGTAAACAAGCAATTTCCAGTAAATATTATTCTGTAGCAAAATTCTAAAACATATATTAGTTTAATTCTCTTTTAAATAATTTAATGTACTTCAGATAATACTCCCCATAGGAAGGACATAAGTCTTTCATACTTTCCTCAAATATATATATATATAATTAATGCACGCAATTTTCATAATGATTATACTTTTGCAAAGCTATTTAACATCTTTGTGTGTGTGTGTCTGTCTGTGTGATAAGCAATCTGATATTAAATTCAAATAATCTCAATCTGTGGATATTGTTAAATGGTGGACTGTATGTGATTTGTGAAAGTAAAACTAAATAACTATTAGATGAAAATTAATGTCATATCTGAGCTATTTATATTACAAACATATTACAATTTTTTAGGGCAACATATGTTCTATAACACATGTAATTAAGGGATAAGGGTGCACCATAACACCAATTAGTGGATGAGTGCTGCTTCCATAGCATATAAAAAAAAGGATCTTAGGACAGGGATGGAAAATTTTTGAAAAAGTTCTAATGTTAACCACCCTGTAGGAACCACCATAATTGGTCTATTGTGGATTGCTACTTCTAACCAGTGTTGCCAGATTCGGGACTTTTTTAATCAATATCCACCACTAAATTTTAATTGTGACGGTTGCCTAATCACTTTGAAGATTAATCGTCTATTGTATATATCAAATATCACTTCTCAAAATTATTGGTGAGAGTCGAATAAAAAAAAGTCCCCAATCTGGAAACACTGCTTCTAACCAACTTTTCACTAGAGGTTCGGTGATAACATCTCTCATAGGAGGACACTATAAGGCTCTGCAGATGTAGGGGACAGTCTGAATTTTCTGAAGTATATTATGGCTTTTATACATGAGATCTCCACGTTTTATTTGTTTGGGATCTTCAAAATTTTTTATTGTGCTGTGCCTGTTGTTTGTATTAATTATGCCAACCTTAATTGTAAAATGCTGTACACAGGCCCGGACTGGCCAGGTCGGCGATTGCCGAGGGCCCCTGACGCAAGGAGGCCCCAGAAAACCCCTTAAACATACTACTTTATAATTTGTTACATCAGAGTAATTCGATTATTTATTTTCTTATAATTTTACGGATTTACAATCAATTTTAATTCATCGCGTGTTATACAGTGCTCATAATTTCAGGCAAGTTCGCGACCAGTTCCATATCAGTTATCAGTATTAAAATCACACACGTGAAAAGAAAGAAAAAAAAAAATCATTTAAAGTCTCTATTTGAGTTCCTGCTCCCCTTAGCAGCAGCTTTCACGCCCGTACAATGCTGATCCAACAGCTCTTTTTCCCCTATAAAATTCTGTACAAAACAAAATTTAATTTAGTATGACGATTTTTTTTTTTTTTTTTTAAACCTGCACTGTAAAAAATATGTCCTATTTGCTGCCAGAAATTCTCTGTAATTTGAGAAAATACGTTCTGACAACGTAATTTTTTCGTAAATTATGCATATTTTCTCAAATTACAGAGAATTTCTGGCAGCAAATAGGACATTTTTTTTACAGTGTATTTTTCAATATACAAGCATGCAGTAATTGTTTCGTTCCTTAGCAACGGTTATTATACTTGTTTCTTAAAAAAAACTTGGTGCAGCTTTAGTATAAGATCTCTCACCTTGGCAACTATTAAACTTTCGTTGTCATTTTGGAGATGAATTAAAGAGGCTGTCGCAATAGCATAAATAAAGATCTTGGTGAGAGTTGCTTAGTTCACTATATTTGTACCAAGGTTTTTTAGAGTTATTTTCCTTTTTGTCATAAAATATATTTTAAAATTTGTATCAACTGAATCACTATTGAAGAAGACTTTCCCCCCCCCCCCCCCCCACAAATATGCTTGCTAATTTATTACTGTTGTGTCCCTTTTTGTAACTATTTAAGTATTATTGTAGGATTTAGATTATTATGGTTTCTTCAATAATGTGATTTGGTTGTCTAAAAGTAAAATATTTCACAATCTCAAAACTGGGTCTGATTATAGAACATATAGCGTAAACACCCCCTAATGCAGCAATTTTACAAAATTCGCTCCTGAAGGGTTGCAAGGAGGGCAGAACGTGATTTCATAAAATCCTCTATATTTAAATAAAAAAAAAACAGATATCAGTAAAATTGTTGCTAAAATATAGTTAACACAAAACCTAAAAACATATTTCTGGAATTTTAGAAATTCGGCCCTCAAGAGAAAAGGGGCAAAACGTGATTTTACATAACCCTTCATTTCTCAAACAAAAAGACAGATATATGTAAGATTTTTGCTTTAAAATATAGAAAACACAAATATCTAAAAAACAAATTCTGGAATTTTAAAAATTCAGTCCCCAAAGCAGGGAGGAGAAAGCAAAATGTAATTTCACATTTAAATATGTGATTTCACATAATCCTACATAACTCAAATAAACAAACAATAACAAAAACAGATATCTGTGAAATTTTTGTTTTAAAATACAGCGAGTAAAATACCTAAAACTCAGTTTCAGGAATTTTATTAATTCAGTGCCCAAGGGGAAAAAGTGATTTCCAACAACTGAATAAACATTGTCGTGGTGATTTTGAGCAGGACTGGGTCATGAGTTTTGTAGTGATAGTTGGTTCCAGAGAACTGACTCCGGCTAAAACGGAGTTTTACAAAATTCCCCTTTCCCCCTCCCTGAGGGGAGATAAGAAAAGCATGTTTACGAGTATAAGTTGGCTCCAAATTACTTCACGATTAAGAAGTAGCACAAGAGACTAGACTTGTGTACAAAAATGAAAAATATTTATCGATTTTTGAATTCTTGATTTTAAGGGGGAAGAGAAGAATTTTGCAAAATCCGGATTTTCTGTAAAACTCTACCAAAAGTGGCACGTAGAAGTAGAAAACAACTGAGTCTTTTGGAATATATTTCCAAAAATTCTTTTGGGTGTTTTGCGATTTTTGATTTGAGGAGGGGGGGGGGGTACAAGAGGGGCAATTTCCACCTTTTTGCATTAAATTTTTCCTAGGGAAGCTGTGGAAGCTAGATTCACGAATTTTAGAGTGTGTTGAATATTTTCATCAAACATTAACTGTTTAATAAAGAAGCATCACAAAACTGGCGTTGTAAAAATTATTACTTACAAACTTTGAATAAACACCATAAAATGCAATAAACTCGCTTATTACAATTCTTTCAGGTCGAAAAAACACACGACCCTTCATCAGGCGAACAAAGTAAGCACGAGTGCTGCAGTCAAAGCGGCAACGCACAAAATCATTTAAAATGAAAAGAAAAAGTTTATAAAGTAGAAAGTAAATATAGCTACTGGTGTGAGTAGAATTGTACAAAAAACAAGAAAATAAATAAATGTGTGAGATTAAACATATAACAATCTAAGGATAACAAAAATTAAACTAAAATCTAAGTTACGTGAGTAATTTCCAAGCATCAGAGAAGAAAGGAGTGGCAGAAATATCATTAACAAGATCAAGATTTTTCGAATTTTTAAATATGTAAAATGCTTCATGAATATCCAAATGGGAGGAACAGACAGGAGATGAAATTATGTTAGTTTTGCAAAAATCAAAACGATGACCTTGAGACCAGCAGTGGGAAGCAATAGAAGATTTGGTAATCTCATCGTTACGAACATTACGACGGTGCTCATTTATTCTGTATTTCAAACGCCTCCTAGTTTGACCAATATAACCTAAGTTGCAGGACGAACACGGAATTAAATAAATTCCAGAACGGTTTTCGGTGGGAATGGGATCCTTAAGAGAAGATAATTTAATTTTATTGACGGGTTTGTAAATAACTTTGAAACCAAACGGTGAAAGAATTTTAGAGATTTTAAAAGAGAGTGAAGAATAAAAAGGTAAAACAAGTGGGATGAGACTGTGATCGTTTAATTTGGGAGCAGAACGTTTAGGATTCTTAAATTTATATAGAGCTTTATCGATGATAGATGGGTTATAGCCACGAGAGAGAGCAAGAGATTTTAAATAATTAGTTTCTTTCGAAAGATTAGACGGATCAGAACAAATGTGTTAGGCACGGTAAACATAAGTGTAAAAAGCAGACATTTTTTGTTGAGGGGCGTGGTTAGAGAGAGCATGCGGCGGCAAAGAGACTGAGAATGGTTTTCTAAAAACAGTAGTTGAGAAACAATCCTTTTCTTTATTCACAAGAACATCAAGGAAAGGCAAAGAGTTTATTGCATTTTATGGTGTTTATTCAAAGTTTGTAAGTAATAGACATTAACTGTGACAGGATTTTGCTGAGTTTCCCCATGAGAATGGCGAAGGAGCAACCAAAAATTTGCAAACGTTATTCTGTTCCAAATTATCTCAGGATGACAATTTTTTGGTATGTGGGTTTGCTATGTGTACACAACACTCATTATAAAGGGATTTTGCGAACAGTTTCTCTTCTCTCCCTTTGGGGGTCAGGAAAGCAAAAACACATTTTAAGTTGTAACTCTCATCTAAATTATCTCAGAAGGGCAATTTCTGAGTTTATGGATTGCTTATGTGCGCCTAAAACACTAAAAATACATTTTGTGAAACATCCCCCTTCTCCTTTTGGTGGGGTTGGTTGGTTGGTTGGGTTTTTATGTTGCACTAGTGCTGAGCAGATGGACAATTGGCGACGGTCTGGGACTCACCCCTAGAGATGGTCCAGAGACATGCCATCGCAATTTTGATCCTCCATAGAAGGGATCCTTTTGGCGGGGTTTGGTGGCACAAAATACATATCGTAATTCTATTCCAAATTATCTCAGGAAGGTGATTTTTTTTTTTTTTTTCTTGCGCGTTGGCTGTTAACCATGTAATTACAGTCCAAGCTGCACAAGCTGATTACACTGCAAAGGGAAAAATGCTTGGCAGAAAAGTTTTCAAAGAAATCATGAAAAACAATTTTAAATGAGCTGAAAAAATTATATATAAAAACCTACTTCAAAATGCATTTATAAAGTTTAATGTAAAATTTGCACTCTTAAAATTTAAAAATTATTCTTTAAACATGCACAAAACATTCTTCCAAATAAATATTGGAATTTTATTTATTTATTTTATTTTATTATTATTATTATTTAGAAAATAGGGAAAATGTCAAAAAAATAAAAATAAAAATCCCTAATAATTTGAACAACACTGTATACATACAGAAGGTTTGAGAAACATCCAATTTTATTTAATAAAAAAGCACCACAAAACTGGCGTTGTAAAAAATATTACTTTCAAACTTTGAATCAACACCATAAAATGCAATAAACTCGCAACAATTGTTTCGGGTCAAAAAACACACGACCCTTCATCAGGCGAATAAAGTAAGGACGAGTGCTTACTTTATTTGCCTGATGAAGGGTCGTGTGTTTTTCGACCAGAAACAATTGTTGCGAGTTTATTGCATTTTATGGTATTGATTCAAAGTTTGAAAGTAATATCCAATTTTATTATTGAATGAAAATCTAGAATCATCCAGAATAAAGAGTCATGAATAATTTTTTTAATTAAAATTCCAGTCTTTGAATAAACTACCAGAACTAGGATTCAAACCAAACACAAAGAGTTGACAAACATTGCACAAAGTGATTTGCAATCCAGTACTCTGCCAACTGAACCACAGAGATCGCCGACTACTATTTGTGCAATATTGGTCCCTTCTTAGAAAGAGAGAGTACCATGCTGTCGTTCAAATTAAGTGCTTTCATTCTGGAATGTGTCATGTGTCCTTTGTAAGCATCTTGCTTTTTGGGAATACCAACATCTTGATTTTGTCTATCTTCAATTTTAATAATTTTCTTAGCTAGATCGTGGTATTGTTTTATATATAATACATGCACATCATCTCTTGTTTTTTTTTTTTTTCTTCAGGAGGCAGGATCAAAATTTTGCACTTCATAGGTCCCATCCGATAAATGGTATAACATCTGATATGGTCCAAAATACCTTGTTTAGAGTCCTTCAGAGAAAATGACACTTTTTGGATTGGAGTATAAACCTATACGAGATCTCCAAGGGCATAAGATACCATTCAGTGTTTGTGAGTTCTAACAGTGAAGGTCTTTATCTCGAACTTTCAGAGTTTGCATTCTGACTGGCTGTCTTAATTCTTCAGCTCTGGCAATCATCTTGGGGATGTAATCACCATCTACTTCATCATCAGGACAGAATGGTATCAGCGTGTCTCATGTCATTTCAGCTTCATAAAGTAAATAGAAAGACATAAAACCTATCATTTCTTGTTTAGTAGTATTATACGCAAATGTTACGAATGTTAGAATTTCATCCCAATTTTTTCTGCTCTGTATCAGCATACATGGACAACATGTCAGCCAGAGTCTTATTAAAGTGCTCTGTCAGTACATTTGTTTTTATGTGATACACTGTTCTCATACGATGATCAGTGTTACACAGTTTAAGGAGAGTGGAAACAAGCCTGGACTGAAAAACAGCTGCATGATCTGTAATAATTACTCAAAGAGCTCTATATAAGATTTTGTTCGAACAAAAACTTTACTACTACTTCGGCCTCGGCTGGTAGTAAAGCTTTAGTTACTGCATATCCTGTCACGTAATCTATACAGACCAAGATCAATTTCTTTTCACAAGCAGATTTTGGAAATATTCCAAGTAGCTCAATTCCAATGCAGTGGAAAGAGGCTATAGCTGGAGGGATGGAAACTGAGTGTCCAGGTGGTTGTTGAGGAACACAGACGTCTGTCATCAGGTTCCCTCATTTTATATGTAGCTGCTCTTCCTTCCTTTATTATGCCTAATAATTACATGTAATGAGATATGCTTTTCGTAAGCCTCTTAAGATTTACTTCCCTTCTAGGGAAGGTTGGCTTAAGTCTCCTAATTGGCTTAAAGGCAACTGTTTGGCTTCGTATATCGTATACTGACAGTTCTAAGCATAATTTTTAATCTAGGGTGTAAGTGATTATTGCCCCAAGGATGAAATTCGGCTTTCTTTCTCTCTACTGGGAAATTTGTCAGTCTTCCAAGCTGAGATTTTTGCCATAATTTTATATTGTAAGGTGTACTTAGACATATGTTATCGCAATTTAACAATAATGATTCGTATCTGTTCAGAAAGTCAAGCTACTCTCATTTCACTGATGAGGTTTAGGTTCACTTCTCTTGCATAGGAATGCTTATCATGTACTTTATGTACTTTTTTTTTCTAAAATAAAATTAGTCGATAAAGTTATTAATAAACAAGAAAATTTGAAATTTTATGTCTCTCATTTGCACAATCGTACAAGAGGAAGTTCATCGATTGGTCAACCAAACTAACGAGACTTCGGACTTCTATTCCCAATTACTAAAAGAAATTGTCCAAGACAAAGTTGAAAGGGCACTGGCATCAGTTTCAACAAAACCTACAGAAACTCGACGAAACCGATGTAACAAGGAAATTAAATCCATTTCCACTGTGAACGCTATTGTAGAGAGAGGAAAGGTGTTTTTGACAATTATCAAATCCAACGACAGAACTTTGATAAAGTTGATGCAGAAGAATTTTGTTGAACAAATTCCATTCGCTGCTCTACACCTAGCCCAACTAGAGGCCAATCTCATACGTTGTTTCAAATCACCGGTGTTATATCATCGATCCAGTCAATCTCCAAACCGTAGAAATGAGCAAAACTAAATGCAGTGACCTTCCAAGGAGGTGAGCTGCATTTAATGAAAACCCTCCGCAAAGATGACTGATAATCACTTACAAGTAATAGATAATATGCCATTACATGCTCTAGTAAATTCTGGAGTCTCATTTTCTGTAGTGTCCGATAAGTATCATTCATTTCTAAAGAAAATTACGTTTTCTGATGCCAAGTACATTATGCTGAAAGTCGCTAATAGAAGTCTTGTTCAGCCAATAAGAAAATGTATTTTGCGTGTCATTATAAATAACTGAGAACTACCATTTGAATTCATCTATTTTCAACATTGTAGTCTTGACATAATCCTTGGGTTGGGTGGGACTTTTTAAAAGCTTCTCGAGCCGTGATAAACTGTGGTTGGAGGGAGCTACTTTTGAGAAGATATTGGCCAGGATTTCACAGTGTTGGATGCCTGGAAAATATATGCCACCATCACCAAGGACTACAAACTTAAGCCTATTCGTCTGATTCCGTTAAGCAACGAACATAAAATAATCTAGCGGAACTGCTCCGAAATATTTATGGAATTTTCATGAAAACTTGCAAATCAATAGTCGAGTCGCACAGATAAATGTGAAATACAGGATTAATATTGATAATCAATGCTCCGAACAACCAAAAGGTCTACCTAATTTCATTGACTGAGAGACATATCAAGAAGTTTAGAAAATGCTTAATAAAGGTATCATCCAGCCATTTGAAAGTCACTGTTCGTCACCTGTTGTATTCGTAAGGAAAAAAAGACAGAAGCTGGCATTTTTGCATAGATTATCGCAAACTCAATAAGTCATAAAGTGTTACATATTGACAAAAGTATTATTGATAAATATTTCAATTTACTTCTTATATATTTTATAAAAATAGTTCAAGGTTTATAAGGTAAGTAAAATGCACTCACCTTGATTGTGAGTATCCTCTTTTATATCAGCTTTCAGTATCAACATGTTGTATTTTGTAAATGAAAATAAATCGATTGGAGTATCAGGAACTATCAGTTGACTGATGCTGTTTAAAATATATAATTTGATATTAATTAATTAATGGTTTTAATTGAATTAAACCAGCCTTCTTTAGCTTGGTTTATGAATAGGAAAAAATAATGTATGTGGGAATAAAAAGAAGAACCCACATGTTTTCCTTTTAATCACATTTTTATTATAAAACTGAACATCGAAGAAGAGAGAAAAAAAAAAAAAAATACGTCATTACATGTACATAGAAACAAAGACGGCCAATCAGAACAAAATGCGTCACACCGACGCTCCAATGTAGATGTATATATGCATGAAGAAATAAAAGAGTCAAATGAAATGTTTTTAGAATAATATGAAAATGAAAGTTTTTGTAATTATTGAAAGAATGTCATTTTGAGTTTATTTCTCACCAACACCCCTGCGTAAACTCGATGACATTTAATCACAGTTCAACAAGGAAATTCGCAATTTTCGAAAAGAATGTCTCGGCAGAGGCTTGGTGAGCACGTCTGCTATCATATTATCCGTACTTACATACTCAATCTTTATTGTGCCTTGCTCAACAAGGTCTCGAATCAGATGGTACCTTAGTTCAATATGCTTAATTTTCTGTCGAAATTTGTCATTTTCGGCCAATTTGATGCAAGAAAGATTGTCTTCATAGAGTGTAATAGGACAATTTTGTTGCATATCAATTTCTTCAAAAAGGTTTATAAGCCATTTTACTTCTTGCGCGGCACTTGCTGCAGAAATATATTCCGCTTCTGCTCATGACATTGATACAGATTTTTGTTTTTTGCTTGTCCAGTATACAGTATTTGCTCCTATGCAGAACAAATTTCCTGTTGTAGACTTACGATCACTGGGATCGTTTGCCCAGTCGGAATCTGCATATACCCTCAAGACAGGCTCTTCAATATTATTATATGTCAATTTAAGATTAATTGTACTTTTTAAATATCTCATTAATCTTTTTACCGCTTCCCAATCTTTTGCTCTTGGGCGCTCATTTCTTCTACTCAAAATATTTACCGCGGCGCTAATATCCGGACGTGACACGGTTGAAATATATAACAATGCGCCTACAGCCTGTCTATATTGTGTATTTTCTGGTAAAAGGTTTTCTTCGTCATTTAATTTTATGTAACCTGTGTCCATAGGAGTGTCTGTAGGTTTTGAATTTTCTAAACCGTATTTGACTATAAGTTCTTGTATTTTGTGTGTTTGATCAAGAGTCATTGTATTTTCACTAGGACGATTAATATTTATCCCAAGATATTGTTTTGCTTCTCCCAAGTCTGTTAACGGGTATTCTTGTTTTAGTTTGTTTACAATTTCATTTATTTGTTGATCATTCCCCGCTATTAACAAATCATCGACATACACAAGTATATAAGTAGTTACATCGTTTTGTTTACGTTTATAAAGACACTTGTCGAATTGACTTTGAATAAAGCCTAAGTTAAGTAATGACTCATTCAATTTTAAATTCCATGCTCTCGCGGCCTGCTTTAGCCCGTATATTGCCTTTTTTAATTTACACACCTTATGTTCTTCCCCGGATACCACGTATCCTTCTGGCTGATGCATATAAACATCTTCACTCAATTTACCGTGTAAAAATGCAGTCTTGATATCAATATGTCTAAGACTTAAATTCTTATAAAGACTCATTGCCAAAAAACTTCTCAAAGTTGTGTGAGACGCCACTGGGGCGAAAGTCTCATCGTAGTCTATTCCATATTTCTGTGAAAAGCCCTTCGCAACCAGCCTAGCTTTGTATTTTTCAACACGGCCCTGACTGTTATATTTTGCTTTGAATGCCCATTTGCACCCTACTATTTTCATCCCTGGTGAAACCTCAACTAAATCCCAGGTGTCATTCTGCTTGAGTGAATTTATTTCATCTAATGTAGCATTGATCCAATTTTCCTTTTCTACAGGGTTTTCCATACTTATTATATCATCCCAGCATTTTGGTTCACTTATTCTTTCATTGTGTAATGTGAATGCGAATCTATCTGGTGGTACCCCTTTATTAGATCTTTGTGATCTACGTGGAGTATTTTGAGAATTATCTGACACAACACTATCATTAGTTTCATCTGAGTCTATTATTTGCAAATTTGGTGATGGATTTTTATTATCACTTTTCTCATCATTGTTTTGTGATGTTTCATATTTAAGTATCGCTTGTTTTTCATTTTCTACAAATTTTACGGTTCGACTAATAATTATGTTTTTTCCATTTGTGCAGATCCTATATCCTTTACTTCTATTATCGTACCCTACGAATATACCTTCCTGTGCCGTATTATCTAATTTTCCCCTGTGTACCTTTTGTACGTATGCATAGGCACAACAACCAAATGCTTTTAACATCGATAGGTCAGGTTTTCGACCTGTCCATAATTCATAAGGTGTCAATTCACACGAAGATGTTGGGAGTCTATTTTGCAAGTAAACTGCGGTATTTATTGCCTCCCCCCAGAAAGAATTTGGTAAATTGCCATCCTTTAATAAACAACGTGCCATTTCAACTAAAGTACGATTTTTACGTTCAGCAGTTCCATTTTGAGAAGCTGAATAGGGAACAGTGAATTGGTGGTCTATACCTAATTTTGTTAAGTAATCGTTTAATTCTGTCCCTGTATACTCCCCTCCGTTATCGGAGTGGATTGCATGCAAAGTTCGTCCGAACTTGTTTGATGTCATTGCAATGTATTCCCTCAATTTTGTGAAAACTTCATCCTTTTTTCTCAGTAGGTATATAACTGTAAATCTACTAAAATCGTCAATGAAGGTTAAAAAATAGTATTTTCCACCGACTGTGGGGGTTGTCATTGGTCCACACAAGTCAGTGTGTACCAACTCTAGTGCTTTAGTTGCCCTAAACTGAGCCTTTTTGGGATAAGGATTGTTCGTTAATTTAGTTAATATGCAAGTTTCACATGCATTATCATGTTCGCAGTTGTCTAGTTTTATCCCAACTGCCATGTTGTTGTTTACCAATTGTTTTATATGACTAATGTTTCTATGGCCTAATTTAATGTGCCATTTATCAATGCAATTTGTATTTTCACATATTTTTACCATGTTTATAGTGTGTGTTGTATCATAGTTAACTTTGCATTCGTATAAATTGTTGTTAATGTAACCTTCAATGCATGTTTCTCCTTCATGCATTATTTTGCATGATTTGTTTTCAAATATTGCTACACAACCATTTTCAGTAGCTTCTTTTACAGATATGAGGTTTGTCTCTATCTCTGGTACATATAAAACATTTTTCAATATTATAGTATTATGTGTGTTATTGGAATTTATGGTGTTTAATTTCACAGACCCATGACCCAGGGATTCTATCTCCTGTCCATTCGCGATTGTTACGCGTGAATTATTATGATTAAATTCATGAAATTTACTCCTATCATTGCATACATGCGTTGAACAACCTGAGTCTACATACCAATTGTTAGATTTCTCACCGATAAATAGAGTGAATATTTTATCGTTAGGTTTTTTATTTTCACTCTCAGTAATAAGAGCCCTATCCGCGTTATGTCTGTCTTGAGAGTACATACCAGATTTGAAAGTTGATCTGGCATTGCTGGCTTTTGTTTGTTTCAGAGTCTTTTCTTTATTTTTATTTTTAAGATGCCAGCATTCTTCAATTGTATGCGATTTTTTTTTACAATAACGGCAGAACTTTGAATTTTCTGGTTTCGGTTTAAATTTAACCTTTAACACTGAATTATTTTCAGATTTGTTTTCTTTTCTTTTAGAAAATTCATCAATCAATTTCGAGCGTATAAACTCTGGTACAAGATCCTTTTCATCACGCGATTCTAAAGCGGTGATTAATACATCATAACTTGGAGGTAAGGAACAGAGCATTAGGGCTGAAAGGTGCCTGTCATTTATTTCTTCTCCGAGTGATACTAACTTATCTCGCAATTGATAAATGTTCGTTAAGTGGTCGATCATATCGCCACCCTCAGTTAATTTCGTAGAGTAAAGCTTTCTAAGCAAAAATAGTTTACTGCTGAGGGTTGAACGCTCATGTACAGCTTTTAAGGCGTTCCAGCATTCTTTAGCGGTCTCGAGATTTTTGACATGGATTATTTGATTATCCTCTATTAAGAGGTTTATAATGGCGCGTGCTTTCCTATTTTTGTTATTCCATGTGTCCGTAATGGGATTCGGAGCATCGTTAAGAACCACGGAATATAAATCTTCCTTTTGGAGAAACATTTCCAATTTAAATTTCCAAACATCGTAGTTTTGTGCGTTAAGTTTTTCAATTATAGTGTCCTTGAGGATACTCATTTTAATATTTCAATTTTGTTTTCTTTCTAGTTTATAATAACTACAATTTTATATTTAATCATTCATATGTTTATTTTAAACATTCTTTTACTTCTTTCGTTTTTAATGTTTATACAGATTTCTATACTTTCGTTTTCAAGAAACAACAAAAAACATATTTATTTATTTTCGCTTACATTTTTTATCATTATTATTATTTTAAATGTAGCAAATGTTTCTTCAAATATGCAAAGAAAGAACTTTTGTCAGGAATAAATTTAAAAACTCAATTTAGCGCATCAGTTGACATAATCTGTTACATATTGACAAAAGTATTATTGATAAATATTTCAATTTACTTCTTATATATTTTATAAAAATAGTTCAAGGTTTATAAGGTAAGTAAAATGCACTCACCTTGATTGTGAGTATCCTCTTTTATATCAGCTTTCAGTATCAACATGTTGTATTTTGTAAATGAAAATAAATCCATTGGAGTATCAGGAACTATCAGTTGACTGATGCTGTTTAAAATATATAATTTGATATTAATTAATTAATGGTTTTAATTGAATTAAACCAGCCTTCTTTAGCTTGGTTTATGAATAGGAAAAAATAATGTATGTGGGAATAAAAAGAAGAACCCACATGTTTTCCTTTTAATCACATTTTTATTATAAAACTGAACATCGAAGAAGAGAGAAAAAAAAAAAAAAATACGTCATTACATGTACATAGAAACAAAGACGGCCAATCAGAACAAAATGCGTCACACCGACGCTCCAATGTAGATGTATATATGCATGAAGAAATAAAAGAGTCAAATGAAATGTTTTTAGAATAATATGAAAATGAAAGTTTTTGTAATTATTGAAAGAATGTCATTTTGAGTTTATTTCTCACCAACATAAAGATGTTTATCCTCTTTCTCGTTTTGACAATACATTAGACTATCTGAAGGGCCCCAAGTTTTTTTCTTCCATGGACCTCTTCCCTGGTTATTGATAGGTAGAAGTAGATGAAACTGATCGTGAAAAGACGGCATTTATTACTCCCAAAAGGTTATATGAATTTAAAGTCATGCCATGTGGACTCTGTAATGCATCGGTGAACTTTGAGAGCATGAAGGACAATTAACTACTGCGACTCTTGAAATGGATTATGTGATTTTGTTACCTAGACCTTTGTTATCAAATAGTGTTTTCAGGAATCTTTTGAAAACCATCTTACATGATTAAGAATTGTCCTGAAATGCATTCAAGAAGTTGACTTTGTACTCAACCCAAAGAAATGCTTTTTTGCAGCCCAAGAAATAAAAATGCTGGGCCATCTTGTATCTAGTAATGGCATATATGAAATCCAGACCTGAAAACTATAAGCAATTTTCCTACTCCAATGAATGTACATTATGTACAAAGCTTTCTTGGACATTGCTTACATTTCTGAAAGTTTATCAAAGGCTTTTGTTGTTTTGCTGAACCTTTGCAGTTGCTTTGCCTTTGCTGTCCTGGTACAAATTTAGAATGAGGTTGAAAAAGTTATACTTTAGGTCTCTAAAACTTTGACAAAATCTGAATACAACTATTATACTACAGAACAGGGATGCCTTGCAGCTTTATGAGCTATCAACAAATTTAAGATGTAGCTATTCGGAAACATTTTACTGTTGTGACAGATCATCATTCACTGTGCTGGTTCATGAGTCTAAAGGGTTCTTCAGGAAGACTGGCAAGATTTACTTTTCGACTTCAAGAACAGGATTTTTCAGTAAAATATAAAATCGGTATGAAGCATAAGAATACTGACAATCTCTTGAGAAATCCAATGGAAGAAGAAGCTGAAATATCAAACAAATTTCTAGCTGTCACTACTAATATGAACCTTGTTCTGGAACAGAAGAAAGACCCATACCTCGCAATAAAAAAATTTTCAGAAACCTGCTCAGATAAGAAAGGATTTAATATAATTGGTAGAGAATGAAGAAAGAACTTTGATCCGATTGGAAAGACATGGTTACCAGTAGGGCTGGATTATTTATCAATATATCCCCAAGTATCGATATTTTTTTAATATCGCGATAACAGTATTTAAGTTCTTGCTCTACCAATATATCCCTCTAACGATATTTCCTAGTGCGCACAATGCAATCGATCCATATGCCGATAAACAGCGTCCAACGCCAACCACCATATCTTCAAATTCTGCTTCCCCGCCTCACCGTACCACCCCGTAAACACCCAACAAACAGACCGCCGAATATCTTATACAAATACACCTTCACTTCCTCCTATTTACTCACTGACTAAACTCAAAAAAATAACCCCAACCTCAAACGATTCAAACACACTTTCTCTTCCTTACTCCTGCGATCAGTCCATTTGCTTCATTTGTGCGGACTCTCAAATCGAAACCACTACTTAAAAAGTATGACCTTGAACGATAACATATAAAATGTTTCATTCCTCATTCATCAAGTTATCGCAGTAGTATATTATTTCCCAGCTTCTCACATTCGATAATATCCCCACTCCAATAATATCGAAGCTGCTCATCGCTCGCAGGTGAAAAGTGAAAACACTGCAAACAGTATATCGCGTTTAGTTCTTGCTATCAATTCGTTGATATATTGTTCGGAATTGCATGGATTGTTCGAAATATCGTCACGTGTTTTTTTTTTTTTTTTCTTTTTTAAGCAAAGAATTAACTGAATTTGATTCTTATTTTTTAAAAATTGGATTTATTATTCTATCTTCTGCATATATAAGAAGAAAATATAAGATTTGGAAAAACGTTTTTCCGGTTTTCGATGAATTTACACGTTTTGAGATTTCTCTGCATTTTAATTAACTGAAATTGTCTACTCATTTTTAAAAAGTGGATTTATTACTAGTTTCTGCGTACATAAGAAGAAAGAAGATACGAAATAAATGTCGATTTCCGTTTTTTGATATATTTACACGTTTTCGGATTTCCTTGCATTTCAATTAAGTGAAACTTATTTTTTAAAAAGTTGATTTATTATTATATCTTCTGCATATACAAGAAGAAAGTATAAGATTTGGATAAATTTTGATTTCCAGTTTTCGATGAATTTTCACGTTTTGAGATTTCCTTGCTTTTCAATTAACTGAAACTGACTACTTATTATTTAAAATGTGGATTTATTACTGGCTTCTGCATGCATACGAAGAAAGTAAAAGACACGGGGAAATTTTCGATTTCTGGTTTTCGATGAATTTACACGTTTTGAGATTTCCTTGCATTTCAATTAACTGAAATTGACTACTTATTCTTAAAAAAGTGGATCTATTATTTTACCTTCTGCATATATAAGAAGAAAGTATAAGATTCAGAAAAAATTTAGATTTCCAGTTTTCGGTGATGTTACAAGTTTTGAGATTCCTTGAACTCTAATTGACCATTTTTAAGATTTCCTTTCTTTCTTTCTTTTCTTTTCTTTTTTTTTTTTTTTTTTTTTTTTTTAGTTCGAACGCTTTATTTCATGGACGACTCGTGCCTATCGGCCAACAGGGGTCGCTGCTGTTGTGCTGCAATTTAATTCCGTTTATGAGAAGGCAGTTGTTTTACTTTGCTTTGCAAAAAGTGATTGATCTTCAACCACTGGGCGGTACTAGTATATAAATATAATACAATTTCCAAATGTTATAAAAACATTACAAAATATGAATTCAATATATATATCTTAAAAAAAAAAAAAAAAATCATGATATGGTAAGTAGATAAAAAATAAAATAAAAATGGCAGGTAATTGACCTTTAGAATACCTATGAGTTATAGGGTCTCAAATTAATATTACTCTACAACCGAGAAAGTTTATTCGGTGGCAATTCTATAGAAAGTTTATAAACAGTATTTCTACTGTGCATTTCTTATTCACTGAAATTAATTTAATTTTACAACCATATCGCTATCAATGACTGACAGGACTATTAGTAAATGAACTTTCTTTATACTCAGGGATGGGAATTAGGCGCAAAACTCATACTAATATTTATTTTTAAAATTTCCGTATATAAGTGAATCATTGATACATATATAGAGATAGATAGATAAGTTACGACTTCTGCGCAAAATTTTATTAATCATCTACATTCTAAGTACACTTCATTTTTCTTAAGCTTATATTTTTGTTTTAATTATGTATCTTGATGATATACTTTGTGTAAATAAAACACATATCACCCATTAGCTCTCTTAAAATGTGATTTTGAAATAATTAAATCTTAAAATAGAAAGAATGGAGGACAAACTATTCAGAAATATACTTAAAAGTAATGGTATAAATTAAAAGAAACACAAAACATTGTGTTGCTATTTATGCATTTTCTTTCTTTTTTTTTTCTTTTTAATAAAAAAGATTTGGAAGTAATATACCAGAAAATATAAATATACATATAGAAAACACTCCCCACTTGTATACATTAAAATTGGTGTTCATTTGTCTTTAAAAAGTAGCAAATATCTATTTTCCTTCTCTTGAGATAAATATTGCAATATATCACCAATATCGATATTAACTTGATGATATATCGCGATATTTAATTTCTGATGTCGTCCAGCTCTAGTTACCAGTCAGTGGCATAGCGTGGTATTTGAATAGGTATGCTCTGAAGCCAACTGTGGAAAGAGTACTGCTCCTAAAGTCGTTATCATTTCTTATCATTTCAGCTTTGTAAATTTCTAATTTCTCCAAATCATAAATATAATTTTATATACGAATTTTATTGCATTTATCTTAAAAGCATATATTTAAATGGCACTTATTATAATTTATTGAAGGACTAGTGGGCTTTGCACGCTTCGCTGGTTACTATATATAAGTGAATTCTCAAGGAAATTGAATCACTGATTTTTTCTATATCACTTTATACATACGTCTATAAATCTATTGAAATCACTCAAAATATGGCAGTGACTTCCTTACCCCCACTATGTCAGATTCGAGTCCCCACAGTGTGATAACGCTCGGACCACAAATAGTTCTTATACATGAACTTAATTGTTGAACATTTTAATAAAGTTAAAAACGTAATAAGTTTAATTATTTTTTACTATATTGACGTTTGATTCTGATAAACAAAAAATTTAAAATGATAAACATTTCCATTTCAAAGAAATTTTTATGTCCCCAAATAAAAAATTGTTTTGAAGAGGCAACTTATTGAAATAAAATATCACATTTTGTTCAATTAAAATATATATATATATCTGTCGATAGCTTCTCTTTTTTAAAAGACATCACCTGATTGAGAAAGCATTGCTAAATAAGCTAGTAGCCATTGCTTAGGAATGGAGATGATTGAAAATAAAAACCAGGCAATTTGAATAAAATTTAAGAAAATGAAACAGAAAAATAAACGGAAAATTTCGGAAGGGGGGGGGGGAGCAATTAAAATTTCTGATTTGAAAATTGGGAGAAAAGAAAAAATAATGTTGATGAGTTGCACACTTGCAAGGTCCAAACTACACCTCTGCTACGTTTGTAGTTTTGTAACCAATGGCCTGCGCTTCAGCGCCAAATTATTACAAAAAGAGATTTGAATACCACTATTTTAAAATTGCAATTTTTCACTTGATGAATCGTTAATATCGTTACATCAGTCAAGCTCAAGTCTTCCACAGAAGATGTCGTTCTGAAGAGGGCCGGGTGCCCGGCTGAAAAATTTAAATAACAACTCACGAAGTAATGTTTTGAGGTTTTTTCTATGTTTTTAATTTCGTTAATATTCGTTTTACGTATTAAAAAAAATAATATATAAAAATTCTGGTACATAAATTATTTGTGAAACCCTGTAAAGAGTGCATGCAGACACACAGAGAGAGAGAGTCTTTATTCAACATGATAAACAAAATTTTGATCATAGTTTTATTTCTTTCGGAAGATTTTGCTTGGTAAAAGTTATTTATGTCAAATATATAAAAACAGCAGTAATTTTCCTGGTGCATAAAATGGCAGAGATATTTTCCAGAAGTTTATCTAAATTTTATTTTACATTAACTTAATTATAAACAAAGATAACCTTTTATGACTCCATATTACTTGGCCAGAACGTTTTCATTGGGACACTCCAGCATCATCAGCGGCACATTTGGTGCTGGTAGAATAATCCTTCCACAAACTCAGATATATGAACCATTTCACGCAAGTCAAAACCTCAGTTTCAGAATGTAAATGAAGCTGAAGCGGTTCTAAGGTAAACGTAAGAGTAGTCTTAATGCAATTCGAAAGAGCAATACGGACCATCCTTTGCAACTTATTACGGCAAGCCCATGTAGAAATCAACCTAGTCCTAGACCACCAGATAATATCATCGTAGGTGATGATTGAACAGATAATCATGAAATAGATATAGATCCAATGGACCACCTTGGAACTTGGAACTTTTTCCAATGAAGCTCTTACAAGCTTAAAGGTCTTTATGGCCTTGTGTCAACAAACGTCGACATGTTTATTCATGGTTCACCTTAAAAAACACATCCAGGAACATCCTGCAAACAACATCCTTCATTTGAAAACAATTACTTAACTAGATATCACCAAGAATTAGATATCTTCTAAAAAAGTTAAAAAAGCTTATCTTAGACGGAATGACAAATAAGTCCGAATCAGAGCACCTGCAACATGCTGAAGAACATCATTCATAATATCAGAGACAAAGTTACCAAACTTCCCTTGAGAACAATAGCCTCATCACCAATGTAACCAACATACGGAACCAAGGTTGGTTAGACAGACTGAAAATCTTCCGATTTTTTATGAGTTTTTACAAGTTTTAAGATGTTCTAAACATGAATCGACTATTTTTAGAAAATTCTGTCTGTGTGTGTTAGCAAAATTTTGTTGACGCTGTATCTCCCGAACACCCGAACCAATGGATAGAAATCAATCAAAACTTGATATTTCGTTGGACCCTTGACTTAAACTGGTAATGATTAATTTTTGAAATAGATCGCACAACAGCTATTTATGTTATGCTACAAATTGCTTCCATTTAAGGGAAGGTTGTAGCTCAGTTTCTATAATGTGTAAATCTATAAATGCACCAAAATTTGGTATGTGAGATATATATTATGTAAAACTCTATAGATTTTATTTGGGTGCATATCAACCGACAGGTGACGTTGCTATGCTGCAATTAAATCCTGTTTACTGGAAAGCAATCTCTCAACTTTTATGATATACAAATGCATCAAACTTGGTAAGTGAAATGGATATTATCTAAAACTATGCTGATTCAATTTGGGAGCATACTGGATGGCAGGTGGCGCTGCTATGCTGCAATATTTTCTTTTTATAGGAAGGTTATATATCAGATTGTAATATAAATGCACCAAACTTGGTACAATTACGAAAAATTATGCTGATTTAATTTGAACTGCTGATTAAATTGATTTGCTGATTTATATCAACCGACAGCTGGTGCGGCTTTTATTTTTCTCCCTATTTTATCTATAAAATATGGTGCAATTTTCTTCAATAGATGCTGAGGTATATCCATTTTGAATATCACGTAAAATAGCAGCCGGTGATAAACACCTAAATTAAATAAGCATAATTTTTCATAATATATATATGACACACAAAGTTTGGTGCATTTATATAGCATAGAAGCTGAGATATATTCTTTCTGTAAACGGAATTATCTTGCAGCATAGCAGCGCCATCTTTTATCCGATATGCACCTAAATTGAATCAGTACAATTTTTCACGATATCCATTTCGCATATCAAGTTTGGTTCTTTTATATATCAAAGAAGTTGAGATTCCCTACCCATAAATGGGATTAAATTGCAACACAGCAGCGCCACCTGTCAGCCAATATGTACCCTAATTCAACCAACATAGCTTTTACTCAATTTTCACTTAGTATACCAAGTTTGGTGTGTTTATACATTACAGAAACTGTGATATAATCGTTCTTTAAATAGAGAAAATCACAGTAAACTAACGCCACCTATTGAGTAATATATTCCAAAAGCTAATGAGCATTAATTTAAATCAAGCTCTAACCAAATATCAAGCTTAGTTAAATTCCGTCTGTTGATTTGTGAGTTAAAAACTTTACTAACTCATGATGCATGCGCACATACAGTTTTCCTAAAAATGGGTGAATAGCGTTCAGGAAATCTAAAAACGTGTAAATTCATCAAAAACTGGAAGTCGAAAATGTTCACTAATCTAATACTTTCTTCTTGTGCTGTGCCAATCACAAAACTTTCATTAATTTTGTGCAACAGTCGCCACCTAACGGTTAAGGGACCGCTTCACTTACCGTCGCAGGAAGCACACGCCAATGTTACTCTATGGGAAATTCTGTTTGCTTATAACTCATTAACTAATACATATTTTTAAATTCTGTTTACACATTCAAACATTTCTTGACTGTTAAATTGACGGGCTTTTTTTAAAATGGATTTTTTAAATATTTTATTTTGAAGCTGTAAAATACGAATTTTCAGTATGTGAAACTTTTCATTTTAAAGTTTCAAAATAAAATATTAAAAATTAAAAAAATCCATTTTAAACTAGTATGTTGTGGCCACCACAAGACTTTCTTCTATATTTACCTATACATATTCAAACAGTAACAATATTAAAAAAAAAAAAAAAAAAAGTACGATTTTTTTTCTAAGTTTTTTTTTTTCTGTTAAAAGTAAAAAAAATCGATAACTTTGGTTTAAATTGTCACAGATTTATGGTTCAACCATTCGTTTTAAAGGTATTGACGAGACCTTTCGAAAGATACCCATCTTGAAACTTTGCCCCCCCCGGTGGGGGGGGGGGAACCGATGCCCCCACATGCACAAAATTTTTTTCCTAGTTAACTACTACTATTATCAACCTGATCTTTCGAAAGATACCCATTGTGAAAATTTACCCCCCCTGGGGGGGGGTATTTCCCCCCTAGGGGGGGGAAGCGATGCCCCCCCATGCAGAAAATTTTTTTCCTAGTTACATACTACTATTATCAATAATTCATATTAATTTTACAATCACAAGTTTAAAACAACTCTAATTATGCACATTTATACGAATTTTTGTCCTATGCTGCCATCCCAAGTTAAAATCCATGCTAGTACCAGCAAAGAAAATAGGCTAGTTATTGCTATGTTTTGCTTTGTCTGCTAGATTTTCATGCTGTTATATGCTTTATAATGCTAGCCAGCATAAAATGCTATATTAGCTAGCTTACACAGCAATAGCACGACAAGCTATATACAAGCATTTTATGCTTATTTGTTGTTTAAGCTTTTCCAAAGCCTGGAGAGGTATGTACCTTAACAAGCTATTATGTGCTTTTCTATGCTTGCCAGCGTAATATGTTATGGCGGCAGCTTAAGTAGAAATAGCATGGCATGCTAGATGCCAGTGAGAAGTGAGAAAATAGCAACAAAAAAGCATCTGTTGGTTCTGAATTACTGCTAGTATAGCACTAATTTCAAACAAATAGTAGTCATAATTACTGCTGGACCAGCAACATACTATTCAAGCAACAGAAGCTGGATTATGTATGCTGGGCAAGCAATAAACTGTGCCAATACACACCATGACTTGCTGGTAATTTTGGTGGAACCAGCAAATATTTTTGGTATTTTATGCTATTTTACATGCTGGGATACAGCATTTAATGCTAGACTAGCAAACAAATACCAGCAAGAATTTTAACTTGGGATGGTAAAAATTTAGATAAAATGCTATCACAGCGCCACCTGTTGAGCTATTGATCCTCAAACATAATCAGCACCAGTTTATGTCGGGGACCAACTAAATACCAAGTTTGGTTAAATTTCGTTAAAAAAAAAAAAATTGCGATTTTTTTGGGTTTTTTTGTTAAAAGTAAAAAAAATCGATAACTTTGTTTTAAATTATCACAGATTTATGGTTCAACCATTCGTTGTAAAGGTATTGACGAGACCTTTCGAAAGATACCCATCTTGAAACTTTGCCCCCCCCGGGGGGGTACTTCCCCCCCAGGGGTGGAAGCGATGCCCCCTCATGCAGAAAATTTTTTTCCTAGTTACATACTACTATTATCAATAATTCATATTAATTTTACAATTACAAGTTTAAAACAACTCTTATTATGCACATTTATACGAATTTTTGTCCTATGCTGCCATGTTAAAAATTTAGATAAAATGCTATCACAGCGCCACCTGTTGAGCTATTGATCCCCAAACATAATCAGCACCAGTTAATGTCGGGGACAAACTAAATACCAAGTTTGGTTAAATTTCGTTAAAAAAAAAAATAAAAATTTTGTTAAAAGTAAAAAAAATCGATAACTTTGGTTTAAATTATCACAGATTTATGGTTCAACCACTCGTTTTAAAGGTATTGACGAGACCTTTCGAAAGATACCCATCTTGAAACTTTGCCCCCCCGGGTGGGAACTTCCCCCCTTCGGTGGGGGGGGAACCGATGCCCCCACATGCACAAAAATTTTTTCCTAGTTAACTACTACTATTATCAACCTGATCTTTCGAAAGATACCCATTGTGAAAATTTACCCCCCCCTCTGGGGGGGTGTTTCCCCCCTAGGGGGGGAAGCGATGCCCCCCCATGCAGAAAATTTTTTTCCTAGTTACATACTACTATTATCAATAATTCATATTAATTTTACAATCACAAGTTTAAAACAACTCTAATTATGCTCATTTATACGAATTTTTGTCCTATGCTGCCATGTTAAAAATTTAGATAAAATGCTATCACAGCGCCACCTGTTGAGCTATTGATCCCCAAACATAATCAGCACCAGTTTATGTCGGGGACCAACTAAATACCAAGTTTGGTTAAATTTCGTTAAAAAAAAAAAAAAATGCGATTTTTTTCTGTTTTTTTTTGTTAAAAGTAAAAAAAATCGATAACTTTGTTTTAAATTATCACAGATTTATTGTTCAACCATTCGTTTTAAAGGTATTGACGAGGCCTTTCGAAAGATACCCATCTTGAAACTTTGCCCCCCCGGGTGGGTACTTCCCCCCCCCCCCCGGTGGTGGTGGGGGGGAACCGATGCCCCCACATGCACAAAAAATTTTTCCCAGTTAACTATTACTATTATCAACGAGACCTTTCGAAAGATACCCATCTTGAAAATTTACTTCCCTGGGGGGGAACCGATGCCCCCACATGCACAAAATTTTTTTCCTAGTTAACTTCTACTATTATCAATAATTCATATTAATTTTACAATCACAAGTGTAAAATAACTCTATGCCCATTTATACGGAATTTTGTCCTATGTTGCCATGTTAAAAATTTGCATAAAATGCGATCACAACGCCACCTATTGAGCGATTGATCCCAAAATCTAATCAGCACCAGTTTATGTCAGGGTGCAACTAAATACCAAGTTTGATTAAATTTCATTGATTGGTTCGTGAGATACAGCGTTACAGAAGACAGACAGACAGACAGGCATTTTCTAAAAACTATTAATTCGTAATCTAGACATCCCAAAACATGTAAATCCATCAAAAAACGGAGGTCGAAAATTTTCGCGAATCCAATACTTTCTCTATATTACATATAGAAGAAAGTAAAAACGTCCGTCAATTCAACAGTCGAGAATTTTTTGAATGTGAAAACAGAATTTAAAAATATGTATTAATTAATGAGTTATAAATAAACAAAATTTCCCATAGAATAACATTGGCTTGGGCTTCCGGCGGCGATAAGTGGAGCGGCTCCTTAGCATGTACAAAAATTTATTTAACATAGCTTCTCACAATTAGCATTTTACAATTTTTACCATTTGATTGTGAGATATGGTCATCTCAGAAATCGCAGAAAGCAATAGTAGCAGCACCTATTGGGCGATATGCACCAAAATTTAATGTGTATGATTTTTCATAACATATGTCCCACACCAAATTTAGTGCATTTTTAAAACATAGAAGCTGATATACTGCTTTCCCGTAAACGAAAAATACTGGAGAGTTGTAGCGCCACCAGTCAGCCCATGTGCACCTTGTGTAAAGACTAAAATTGATAGTTTATAACTAGACGTCATATCGGTCCCAAATATAAATATACAGTATGATCATTCATTTTTGAGCTATATGAGATAAAAATCGGTTTCATAATACTTCCTTATATTTCTAGGGGACAAAACCACAAAATTAAATATCAAGCAAATTAATTACTGGAACAACACTAATGAGAAAATTTAATTGTAATTGTGTAGATTTTAATCCTTTACAGTTTACAGCCCCCCCCCCCCAAAAAAAAAAAAAAAAGAAAAAGTCAGAAAAATTACATAAATGACACTTTAAGACCCCCATAAACCAAAAAGGAGTAAAATTTAAAAAAAAAAAAAGAAAGAAAAATACTCACAAAATAATGTTTAAATATTTATTTAAAAAATGAACAAAGATTTTTAATGTTTTATCATAATTCCATTAAAGTAACTTTGTATTATTATAAAGCACAGTTTTAATAAAAAATAATCTGGTGTGTCACTCGCACGGCTTTCTTTTGCACTGCATTTCAATACTATACTATAAAGAAAGACAGATTACAGATTAAGTCGTAAGGGCTACCTCCTCAATCTCCCGTTCAGTTATAGCGCCTACATTTATTAAAAAGAAAATTCAAAATTGTTATTAATTTGCCTTGAAACTTGAAAATCTTGATCAAATTTTTAAGTGGCAACCTAATACAAACTTCAAAATACCAAATTTGAATTTCCTGCAGTTATTTGCTTTTAAGTTATGTTGATAACAGATATACATGCACATCAACCGCTAAAAATTGGACTTTCGAATTCAGGTTACCGCAAAGCGTGAAAAAAAAACCAGAACTAGACACCAAACACCCGAGTTGTAAAGAGAACGTACCAAAATTTGCAGTATGGCTATGAAAAATTAATTTTCCTTCCTGAGCAGTTTTTGTGCAGTCAGTGTTCGAAAATGTATCAAAGAACTTCCATCAATTGCATTCAAACGTTCAGCTTAACTTTGGGTAACCTTGTATATAGTAAGTAAACTACATGCACATCACATTGTGCACTTAAATATTGTCTTATATGAGATAAACATAACACAAAATGAAATACACTCCCAGCAATTGCCAAGTATAGCCCCAATATATTCAAATACCCTGTAAATGTATGATGAATGATTTACATACCACAATCTACATCTACACAAAACGTGCTTATAAATACACATAAAAATGTATGTTCATCACATTTTGTTTTGGGCAGCCTATAGATGTTACACTGTACGTACCAGATATTTCCCCCGTCGACGTAGTACATTTGAATTCTCTTGAATGTCCCTGTTCACGAACCAGAGTTTGGTCTTCCTGCTGCTACTCATTCTTGAGATATGCAAATAACACACAGACACACTACTAAAAATATTATTTTCTGATTCAAGGGAGCTCAAAACGTGTAAATATAACAAAAACTCAATTTCGAAAATTTGACCCCAAAACAATACTTTTTATACCATATATATAGGTAAGAGAAGAATTAATCAGGAATAATTTAATTCAACGTTTAATTTTCTACTTTAGTGTGTGTCAATTAGCCGAACTATTTAAAACAACTATACGTATATATAATTTTTTTAATCAAAACCACCAATCAATTCACAGAGTATAAATAATACATTAATCGATTAAAAAGTTGCCAAAGATTTTTATTATTATTATTTCATCCCCTTTTGCTTTTATGGAAGTTATTAATGTTTTTTTTTTTTGACAGGGGGTTGTAAACTGCAAAGGGTTAAAAACCAGCGGGGTGGACCAGTCCGCGCTCGGCACAGACCAACCGCTAAAAATATGATTTTCGGATTTAGGAAATCTCAAAACGTGTAACTATAGCAAAAACTCAATCTAAAAAATTTGACCCAAAAACAATACTTTTTCTACCACATATATGGGTAAGAGAAAAATTAATCTGTAATAATTTAATGCAACGTTTAATTTCCTACTTCAGTGTGCGTTAATTAGCCGAAGTACACAAATTAAAACAACTATATATTTTTAATCCGTTAGTAGTCTCTAGTTGGTCGATTCGCCGCCCATCCCTTCAGTGCTGCCAGATTTTTTTACTCAATAGCCACCAAAAATTTTTAGAAGTAGCATTTGATATACATAATCGACGATTATTCTAGTCGATTCGCCTTTTATGTATATCAAATGCCACTTCTAAAAATTTTTGGTGGCTATTAGGACTGGGCTTTATATCGATGTAAAATAAAATATCGATTTAACGCTATTATCGTTTATCCGATTTAAAAATTTCATCTTCCGTAAAATATCGATGCAGAAACATCAAAACACGCGAAAATCTGATTCCAGTCTAAACCGATTCAATGCTGAAATAGTGCCAGATAGATATTCATATTCATTCAACGGGATAACGGTTTAGTCAAGCATGCGCACTCATAGACAATCAAGGCTGGGATTGCGGTGCCTCGCTCAACACTATCTTACGCACAAACTCTGTCTTAAGATGTAAACAAAACGCAAGTCGTATTGCAGTGCCTCACTATCTTACGACAACCTCAGAGCTATCTTAAGTCGAATCGTAACTGGATGCGCGCGCAATCACAACATAGCTCGCTCTGCGTCTCCCATTGGCTGGCTGGCTTTCTCTTACGAGGACACGCGGAGGACTTACGCTTGAGGCACCGCAATACCAAGTTAAGATCGTTCTTAACCACGCCCATCTAAGAAAGTTCGTAACATTTAAGATAAGACTTAAGAACGAGGCACCGCAATCCCAGCCCTAATCATAAAAATCTTGACTGAATGAAACCGCAAAAAGTCAAGCAAATAATATTTATTCGAAATGCCGTTTCGATTTAGTGTTACGCAGGCGCACTGGGAAAAAGATAATATCGGTTTAAAAAAAGATGCATTCTTTCGAGCCATGATTGCGGTTTTAACGCATGTGCAGAAGCAAAATGAAAACCGATTCTGATTTCGGATACAAGCAAATGGGATTATTCATTCATTCAAAATTCGTTTGATTTGATTACAAGAGATTTATTTTATCAATATTAGTATTTTTATCTGCTATTTTTTGTTATTTTTTTGCCAGTTCCTATAATTTATAAATAAGAAATCCCAGTTTCTTTTTATTAGATAAGTGAATTAACTATTCTTTATTAATATTTTATGTAATTAATAATATTTCTTCATTAAATTCATTAATATTAGTTCAGAATACGGCATTCTCATATTGTCAAAAATAAATTAATTCAAACAACGGCGTTATTTTAGATATGATTATTTTAATATTTTAATATCTATTTTTTATTTATTTAGAAGGTATGGGTATTTAAAGGGTATGGGTACTCGAAGGTATGGGTATTTCGAACAGTATGAGTATTTAAAAATAATTTTAAATACTGTGAGAATTAATTTTTTTTTCTTTCAAATGCACCAAATTGTTCTTTTTATCTATTTTATTTCCCTATACTGAGTTAGTTATTTAAGTCTTTTTGTCTTTTGTAATATTTGATGTAATTTAATCTAAAATAAGTAAAAATTTTAAAACTTCATTAAAAAAAAATAAATCTCGTAAACTTAAAAAAATTATATTTTAGAAAATTTTAATTAAGAATTATATTTATTAGGAGATTTAAGGCACTATAGAAATTTAATAACATGTGTGAAGCGCTTCTCTTAATTAGCAATTTTCTGCTGATACTAGCCATTTTGCAATTTATTCGCATGTAAGTGGGGAATATAAATATTTTAATGCATTACAAAGTAGTAAGAAATAATAAAATTCTTAATTTATCAATTAATTAAAATAATAATAATAAATTGGGGTGTTTTAAATAGATAAAACCCTAAAAAATTTAATCCTTTTTGTAAAAATCAACGAAATATAATAAGTGGGCAAGAAAGCGTGGTACAGTGTCAGAAGGTTTGACTTGAGACAAGAAGATCTTCAGTTCAATCCCCGTCTCAGTTATTTTATTATTATTTTTTTCCATAATACTAATATTTGGTTAATCTAAAATTAACAAATCATGGTAAAAAGTTAAACCATCAGATGGTTGCAGCTACTTCAGAACCAAGTTTTGGTTCAAACTAACACCAAATTTTTAATATTGTAACGCTGTACTACTGTGACGTTAAACCCAACCAATTAACTATAAAAACCGTCTCTACACCCTAAAGAAAACTGCTAAAAGTCCTTACGTGTAGGAATTATACCCTACAATTAGTAACGCTGCATTAAATCGATATATCCTTATATCGGTATTTTAGACGAACGACATATCGATTTAAGAAATGTCAACATCGCCCAGCACTAGTGGCTATTGAGTAAAAAAAATCTGGCAACACTGAAGGAATGTGCGGCGAATCGACCAACTAACATAGAATAATAATAAAGGAAGAAGGAGCATGCCAATACTCTTAATGCTTACAAACCCCTTCTAGTGAAATGCCAGCGAAAGCTACTTTTGCTCCTCTCAACCTTGAAGTAGGGCACCCATCCTCAGCGCATTTATAGCTTTTTGTTGTGGCAACACAACAGCTTATGTAGAAACACTTATGCTCCTTCTTCCTTTATTATTATTCTATGCCAACTAACGACTACTAACGGTTTAAAAATCAAAACCGCAAAACAATACACACAGCATATATAATTTCCTTCTATATAAATAAAGAGAAGTGTCTTTGTGTGCGTGTCTGTCTGCGGTTCGGTACTCAGACTACTCATTGCAAAGCTACAAAATTTGGCAAATGTGTAGCTGGGACCATGCAGATGTGCACCTCATTGAGATTTTTTTTAATTTGAGATATATATATAGATATGTATATATTTCAATTGTATTCATTCACATTTCTGTTTCATTTTTCTAAAATTTATTCTTTCATTCCAATCATCTGCGTATCTTAGCAACGAATACTACGCTATTTACTTTTTATTTAACTAGTGCTTCGCGGGTCCCTACATTTAAATGAAATTTCAAAAAGATTGAATCTATTTTTATGCCACATCATAAATAAAAACATTATATTGAAATAGCTTTAAACCTCGCTTCATGTACCCGCTGCCTACGGCAGCTCTTTTTCTGCCCGCACTGCATCGGGTCCAGATTCCCACTGCATGCAGAAAGGTCTTTGCCAGTTATTTTAATATGGGTATTTATCGACGACAAGTGGATCTGCTACTATTTAAGAACTACGACTTTAAAGATGACTGTATCTCAGGCTCAGCATCTATTAAAGATTTTCTTTTAAAAGGAATTAAATAAATAAATAAATAAAAATAAATTTTAATTAAACTTAAATTTGAATAATTTATATCTTTCCTCCTATATATTACGATTTTTTCCCGATCAGTACAATAAATAAAATAAAAAAAAGTTTTCATTTTTAAAAAAGTTAATTAAAAAAAATAAAAATAAAAAGTTGTTTTACTTTACAAATTATACATAAACGTAACTGTTATAAATAATTTTTTTAATTTCAAATTTAATATACTTAATTTTTTCTACAGCATTACCATTTCATTTTCAATAAATATAATAAATAAATAAAAAATCTCCTTCAAATAAATGAATTAAATAAATAAAAATAAATAGCGTAATAGCTGCTGTTAAGATACGCAGATGATTGAAAAGAAAGAATAAATTTTAGAAAAATTAAACAAAGAAGCCAATGGTTAAAAAAAAATAAAAAATTCGAATTTGAAAATTGAGAAAATCTCAGTTACATGCACACCTACATGGCCCAAGAAGGTACAGTCGGTAACAAAAGTATCCGGACACTATGTAAGAAAAGTAGAATTAGTACTGTTTTGTTAAATAAATCCTTGTCGAATCATGTTTTTAGTCACTCTAAGAACATGATTCGACAAGAATTTATTTAACAAAACAGTATTAACTCTACTTCTTTTACACAGGAATTTTTGCTAGTGTTCGGATACTTTTGTTACCGACTGTACCTCTCTGCAAACTTTTGTAGCTCTGCGATCAGTAGTGTAAGCACCAGAGCGCAGAAACACAGACATTCCTCTTTATGTCTATAAGATTTATTCATTAAAAAGCGAAATGTTTATTTATTTATTTATTATATTCAATTAAAATTTATTAAATTATTAAATGGTAAAACAGCAGAAAAAAAAATAAACATGTTGAATTTTAAGTAAAAAAAAAAACTGTAACAATTATGTTTATGTATATTTTTTATAATACACTACAGTCGGCAGCAAAATTATTCGAGCGCTGGCAGTAATTTCTATATAAAAAACGTACACTATACTGTATTGTTAAATACATCCTTGTCGAATCATGTTCTTTATCAGTCTAAGGACATGATTCGATAAGGATTTATTTAACAAAACAGTATTAAGTGTACTATTTTTTACATAGGAATTATTGCTAGCGCTCGAATAAGTTTGTTGCCGACTGTATCTATCAGGGTCGTCTGGTTGAGGTTGAGTAGATCTTACGTCACATCAGTGCTACACTATGGGCAATTAATTGACGATGGTCTGGGACTCACCACTACAGATGGTCTGGAGACATGCCATCACAATTTTAATCCTCCACTGCGGGGTAGGAATGATCCGGAAACATGCTTTTACAATTTCAATCCTCTGCAGAGGGGATAAATTCTCCGCGTCAGTAACCCCTAGAAGTATTAACTTTTGCAATTTTAATATAAAAATCAAAATAAAATATAATTCATAATCATATATTTGAGTTGAAGTTGAGTTGATTTTACATCGCACTAGAGTGATGTAATGGGCAATTGGCGACGGTTTGGGATTCTTCGGTTCGAGGGCGGAGACATGTTATTTAGTTTTGATCCTTCTCAAAGGGTAGTATGTCTTCCCCACTTTTCTTCAGAATACTTGCAATTCGAAAAAAAGTTCGCAACCTACGGAATCCTTGCACGAATACGCAAAAGAGTAGGCAATATTGGCACATTAGCTCAAGTTTAGTTCAGCCGACATGCGGATGAAACATACACTTTTTCCATGTTTTGATTAGTGGTTGGTTAATGGATCTGCTTTGCTTCAGTGATTAAATCTGTCATATATAACTAATGTACCACTCATGTCTTAAAACAATAGAATGAGTAAAATCACAACTATCTCATAAAATATGGCTTCATCAAGTGATAACAAATCGCAGTCTAACTGTTATAACATTAGTACTCAATCTCAACTTCCTTGGGGAGTTCGGAAAGATAGGCAAGCTTTCCCTTCAGGAATAAATATTGACATTGAAGTTAAACCTGGGGAATTTATACTGCGTACTTTATTTGCCGAATTTACTGTTCAAGCTGAAAAGAAAATAGATTTAGTTCTTGCTGAACCATTAGAAAGACCTCTCTCAAAATCTTTGCAAAGAGGAGAGGATCCAGTATTCGATCAACTCTTGAGTGCGTTTGGATCTGTGGCCGAACATTGTTTGCCATCATTATTAAGAACTCTTTTCGCATGGTATGATCGTCAAGGTGTTGATTCATTTGCATCTCCAGAACTTCGGTTGAGAGCTGATTCAAAAAGTAAAGGAGATATTCAAGAAAAGACTGAGAAAGATCATTTACATGAAAGACGTGATCTCGCAGTTGAGTTTATATTTTGTTTAGTACTTATTGAAGTATTAAAGCAATTTTCTGTTCACCCTGGACATGATGATCTAGTTAATTATATAGAAAATCTTGCATTTAAGCATTTTAGATTTAGAGAAGGAGCTCAAACTGGACCTAATGCTCAAAATGTTAATATAATTGCTGATTTATATGCAGAAGTAATTGGTGTTTTAGCTCAGTCTCGATTTCAATCAGTAAGAAAGCGTTTTGTGGCTGAATTGAAAGAGCTAAGAAGCAAAGAGCCTAACCCTATCACGACTCATAGTATTATTAGTTTATTAATGGGCATGAAGTTTTTTAGAGTGAAAATGGTTCCCATTGAAGAATTTGAAGCATCATTTCAATTTATGCAAGAATGTGCTACTTATTTTCTTGAAGTTAAAGATAAAGACATTAAGCATGCTTTAGCTGGACTTTTTGTTGAAATTTTAGTTCCTGTTGCTGCTACAGTAAAAAATGAAGTCAATGTTCCTTGTTTAAAAACCTTTGTTGAAATGCTATATTCTCATACATTAGATCTCTGTACTAAAAAGAAACATAGCTTAGCTCTTTTTCCTTTAGTAACCTGCTTATTATGTGTTAGTCAAAAACTTTTCTTTTTACAAAATTGGCATTATTTCTTAGCCATGTGTTTATCACATTTAAAAAATCGTGATCCAAAATTGTGTCGAGTTGCTCTTGAGTCCTTATATCGACTTTTATGGGTTTATATGATAAGAATTAAATGTGAAAGTAATACTGCTACACAAAGTCGGCTACAAAGTATTGTAAATTCACTTTTTCCTAAAGGATCTAAAGCAGTCGTTCCTAGAGATACACCTTTAAATATATTTGTTAAAATTATTCAATTTATTGCTCAAGAGAGATTAGATTTTGCTATGAAAGAAATAGTGTTTGATTTAATGTCTGTTGGAAGACCTATCAAAATAATTCTTACTCCAGAACGCATGAACATTGCATTGAGAGCCTTTTTGGTTGTTGCAGACAGTTTACAACAGAAAGAAGGCGATCCCCCTATGCCTAGAACTGTAGGAGTTTTGCCTTCAGGTAATACATTACGTGTTAAAAAAACCTTTTTGAATAAAATGCTCACTGATGAAACTGCTAGAACAATAGGTATGTCTCATTATCATCCTTATGTCAGAAAAGTATTTGGAGACATTTTGAAAGCACTTGATGTTCAGTTTGGGCGACCACTGATGATGACAACAGTTCAGAACATTAATAAAGAGCCAGATGATATGATTACTGGAGAAAGAAAACCAAAGATTGACTTATTTCGTACCTGTGTTGCTGCTGTTCCAAGATTGATACCTGATGGTATGAGTCGTCATGATTTAGTTGATTTATTATCACGTCTAACAGTGCATATGGATGAAGAATTACGCGTGCTAGCTTTCCAGTCTCTACAGAATATGACTCTTGATTTCCCTGATTGGCGTGAAGATGTAATTTATGGTTTTGTTCAGTTTATGCTTCGAGAAGTAAATGACACCTTTCCTATAATTTTAGATAATGTTCTTCGCATATTATTACAATTTCTTACAAACTGGAAAAATGCACTGTCATCTCCTTCACAAAATTCACTAAGAAAAGATACCCGTGAACAAAATAAATTAGATCATTTATGTTCTGTTTTGCATTTGATTGAAGCTGTTGGCATTGTTATGCTATGTCATTGTCGACTGCCTCCTAGACGATTAGCAGTGCATATTTTAAAAGAAACGAAGGCTCTTCTCAAATTGTTAGTACCTTCTTGTGAAGAAGATTGTGTTGCTGAAACTATTGATCAATGTTGTCCTTTTGTCGCTGAAAAATGTCTCCCTCTATTACCACCAGCAGAGAAAGCTGCGTTATTATCAGCATCACATATTGATCTACAGTGGCTCACTGAAAGAAACAGCTCAGCATGGACATCAGGGCTTCATGACACCACTACTGAAGGTGCTAACAAAGTATCAAGTAACTTGGAAATATCTGAAAATTCAAACATGGATCCATGGTGTGTCTGCTTATTAGGATTTATTGATAATAGCAACTTGTTAAAAAAATGTCCTACAGCAGTAGCTCATTCTTGGCCTATTATTTACTCAAGAACGACAACACTGTTTAGTTACCTTGACTTAAATCCTGTAAGTGATAATCGGGCTTCTTTACTAAGACCTACTGTTGTGAAAAAAGCATTGAATGAAAGAGAAATTCATTTGACTCTTTGGAGAAATTACCTGATGTTTGCCTGTCGCATTGCACCTCCGAACTGCTCTCCTTCTATTCGCCTCATTACACCTGAACTCAGTTTAAGTTCATCACCTGACAGCATAAGTTCTGAAAGATCTGATAGTAGATCTCCTAATAGTGGTGGTGTGCATGTATCAAGTTTGTTTAAACAAATTATTCCACTTTTGAGAAGTGAACAAGCCGATATGAGAGATGCAATTGTTTTTGGTCTTTCGAAAGTTAATCATCTAGCTGTAAAAGATCTAATGGAAGAATTAGCTAGTTATATCAGAGAAGCTATTGATAGAAAGCAAGAAAATGTAAGAAGACGTAAGCGTAGAGATGTTTTAAGAGTTCAGCTAGCTCGTGTTTTGGAGCTTATAGCTGAACAAGGAACATTTGGTATCAGCAATAGTGTGTTAGATCGAGATGCTTCTTCGTTAAACACAACTTTTGTAGAATATATTGATGGAGCTCGTTTATATCTTGAAACTGAAAATGATAAAGATGTCCCTAGTATTGTTCAAGAAATTAAACAACACTTTTGTGGATTTATTCATAAGCTAATTAAAAGTTTCTCACTTGAAAACAGACATAATCTGCTTGGATGTGATCTTAGAAGAAATTTATTTTATTTGTTTGCTTCCTGGAGTGGGAAATATGGCTCTTATTTTGTTGTCGGTGATAGAAAGAATGTTAAAGAAGAGTCTTGTTCTGATTTTGAGTTCTCTGCTTTGCAAGCTATGTCAGCTGTTTTATGCTGTGGACCGTGTTTTGATCCTCAGGGTATTAGTGAGGAAGGACCTTTTTATACTTGGCTAAATAGTCTTCTTAATTCTGATGTAGAGAAGATATATCAGCTGGGTCAGGAAACAGTTGTATTGTTATTAGAGTTCAATTCAGATTGTGGAACTCTGTTAGACTGGTTAGTCGATTGTTGTTACACAGGTGATGTTCAAATGGCAGATGGCTGTTTCAATGCATTAGCTACTATATTTAGTGTCCGAGAATATCCTTGTGATCACTATATGGCTATTATAAATGTAACTTTGTTGAATACTGGTTGTCCTAGGAGTAAAATTCAAGAAACTGCATTTCAGTTGTTACAGATATTAGATAACAGATTCTTTGGTTCATGTGCATCCTTGTCAGTTGACGGTGAAACTGATGCAGTTAATAAAAATGTTCTACTGCGTAAAAAGCCTCCTCAGTTCTGTGATGCATTGTTTTCTACTGGATATCCATGTTCTCAAATGCAACTTTCGCACCATTTGGCGCAATTGCATCCTGAATTAACTATGCCAATTTTTTCTGAGATCACTAGTAGGCTTCAGACTGCACGTCCACCTGTAAGACAAAATTTATTACAATATGTTCTACCATGGCTTTATAATATGGAACTTGTTGATCCTAATATTAATCATTGCAATGCTTTGCCACATTTAAGTCGTATTCAAGAATTTTGTTCTACCGAAACTTGTCAAAGTATAGCTCTTGAAAGAAGAGAAGGTTGGGGTTCTGCAGAAGCTACTGAAATGGTTTTAAATAATCTTTTTTATATAACTGCAAAGTTTGGTGATAGTCATCCTAATGAAATAGAAGAGTTATGGGCTTCATTATGTAAATGCTGGCCTAATAATCTCAAAGTTATAATTCGTTATTTATTCATTATTACAGGCCTCGCCCCTAGTGAGTTACTTATATATGCAAAACGTGTTGTACTTTTTATGGCAAAAGCAAGACCTGAGAAGCTTTTAGATGAAATGATGGCTGATTTGCAAACTGTTGAAACTTTAAATTGCTTGATTGAAAGGACTGAAACACCACCTTTCTTTAGAGTTACAAGCATTCGAAAAGAAAGTAGTCACTCGGATGATGGTGGTTGCAGTTCACAGCCAGATGCTCCTAGAAGTGAAATGACTCTTGAGCGGGGAACTTTACATACCAAAAGACACAGTACAGAAAGTGGTTGTGAAAAAGATAGTCAGATTCGTAAAGATATTTGTATCCCAGATTCAGTACCAAGCATTCCAAGTATTGTAAGTGGTGGTAAAGGAAATACTGGACCTTCGTCTGTAACTGCTAGTGATGATGGTCAAGCTACAATTATTTCATCTGTTGAGGAAGATAACTTTTTACTTTTATGTCATGTTCCAGAAGAAGATAATACCAAGCCTGAAACTCCACAACCTCATCCCTTACCTATGCCAGAATTTGGAGGTTATTATGCTCCACTCACTGAATTCCTTCCAGATAGTTCTCAGCCAGTAACTGGATTCCATCGATGCAACTTAGCTGTAATGTTACTTTCAGATGTGATTGATGGCATTAACATTGATTGGTCACCTCATGTACCTTTGATGTTACATGTAATATTTTTAGGCTTGGATCACACACGTTCTCTAGTTCATGAGCACTGTAAAAGTCTTTTACTTAAATTATTAATTGTTTTATCAAAACATGATGACCATTTAGGTGTTGCTAAAATTCTTTTAAATAATAAAACTCAAGAGTTGGGCTATGGCTTGCCTACTCAAACTCTTGCACCAAAAATTAATTTTACTGAGCAAAAACTTTTTGAAGAATTTGTTGAAAATGAAGCTGCTGTTGTATCTCAGTCAACTGATGATACTGAATCAAATTCAAGTAAAGATCAGGATAGTGGATCATGTGAAACTCTTGCTGTAGAAATTAATGACACTGTACAAGTTAACGAACCTTCTAAAGATACCCCAAGTGTTGAGGAAACTGTCAAATCTCTCATTGATTTTTTGGCTGCTAAAAAAGGGCCTTTATGGAGTTATGAGGATATAACTGCCAAAGTATGGTCTGTTAAAAGTGCTGAACAATTATCTACTTTTCTTCAGCATGTTTTATTTGTTTACAAAGAATCTTTGCCAATGGCTCATATTCAGGATCGCTGGGCTCAGATAGCTTTGCAATTAGCATTATCTTGTTCATCTCGTCATTATGCTGGTCGTTCTCTTCAGATATTTAGAGCTTTAAAAGTACCACTAAATGCTAGAATGTTATCAGATATTTTATCTCGTCTTGTTGAAACTGTTACTGAACAAGGAGAAGATATGCAAGGTTATGTTACAGAACTGATGATCACTCTTGAAGAGGCTATTGAATCATTAGATTCAGCTTTTAAAATAAGTGATATAATGAAAGATTTCTTTAAGTCTACTCCAAATCTAAATAAAGAGAGTAATCGTAAAAGTGCTCCTCCTATTACAGTAACTCATTCTGGTCATAGTAGTGGCTCAAGTAACCCACTACCTATGTCTGTTAGTCATCAAAGAAGTACTTCATATTCTGGCAGAAAATATCCAGATTCTCCAGTTGTTGAAATTAAAGATTTGCGAAACCGAAGTAATACAGATATTGATGTCAGATTGAGATCTAATAACTTGGGAAGATCTAGAAGTGCTCAGTCTCTCAAAATGGCAGATGAACAGTTTACCCAAGAAGATAGAATGGCTTTGTTAGCTCAGTTCTTTTGGATTGCTATATCTTTGTTAGAATCAGATTATGAACATGAGTTTTTATTAGCCATAAGGTTGCTTGAAAAAGTAATGACAAAGTTATCCCTTGAAAGAACTGAAAGTCAAGAAAAAATAGAAAAAATACAAATGCAGATAAAATGGTCAAATTTTCCTGGTGTTCATGCTTTACTTTTAAAAGGTTGTGCATGTCCTAATACATTTGATGCTACTGTTAAAATTTTAACTCAGTTTACTGCATTGCTTGATGTACCAGTAGTTGATCCTTCTGAATCTCTTGCTTTTCCATTTCATGTAATGGCTCTTTTGCCATATTTGTTACTGAACTATGATGATCCTAATACTTTATGCATAAAAAGTGCTGAAAATATAGCTCAAGTATGCATGGAAAAATCAAAGAAACTAGAAAATTTAGCAACTGTAATGATGTTATACAGTCGACGATCATTTAGTAAAGAAAGTTTTCAATGGACAAAATGTGTTGTAAAATATTTATATGATGCATATTGTCATGTATTTTTAAATCTAATTACATTTTTGGTTGAAATTCTGGAGAAAGGCCAACAGAATCTTATACCTCATGTTTTAGGTATTTTATATTGTGTTTTACATTATCTTGATGTCACCTGCTCAGCCCAAGCTATAAATTCTGATCTGTTACGTGTCATTTCTAGATATATAGAGGGACCTCAGTGGAAAGATGCTCTAAAGATTCTTAAATTAGTAGTTACTCGTTCATCTACGTTAGCTGCTCCACCAGCTCCTTTTAGTATTGGCAGTTCTGCAGCTGATTGTGTAAGCATTGCTTCTAATACATCTTTTGTTGATTCTGAGTTTGGGTCAAAAAGGGAGCTGCCTGGAAGAACAATGGAATTTACTATCGATTTATCTTCAACTCCAGTGGTTGGCCAAAGATATCTTACAAAAGATAGTCCTAAAGAAGGAGAAAAAGATGGTTCTTCTTCATCACCTAGAAGAAGCTTGTCACATAATCATTCCTTCACAGAAAATGGATCTGTGGGATGGAAACGTCCTTGGCTTTCTCAAGCTAAAACTAGAGAACATTTAATAGGTCTACTTACTAGTTGTGGCCAAAGAGTTGGTTTACCAAAAAGTCCATCCGTTATATTTAGTCAAAGCAGTGATATTATTGAACACCAGTCTTCAATGTGCAGTAGTACCGAAGAAATATCTGCTACTAACAACGAATCTGCAGAAAGTAAGCTGGAAGATGCTCATCCAGAACATGCCCAGTTTGGTGTATTCAAAGATTTTGATTTCTTGGAGTATGAATTAGAAAGTCAAGAAGGGGAAAGCCTGGATAACTTCAATTGGGGTGTCCGTAGGCGTTCATTGACAAATTACGAAGGCAGTGCAGATGATGTCTCTAAACAGAAATTAAGTCTCAGTATGAGTAACTCAACTCTTAGCCCCCGCAAAGAAGAATCATCTGATGATGAGATGGGAAGTGTTTCTCCATTGGATGATGTACATCCTGACATGCCAAGTAGCAGTAGTGGCTATGCATTCCCACCAAGTTCTTTACCTTTGTCAGATTCTCGACGCCGACCCATCAGTCCAGCTTCTGGATCAACTCATAGTTTGGCAAGTGATGGGGATTTAACTTTAAGTAATACATCACCAAGTTTTTCACCTTTAGCTGCCATTCACTTGCCTCCTGGTTCTGAAGACATTGAAGATATTTGGCGATCTCATGTGCGAGATTTAATGTCAGATACATCTGGCAGTATTGCTGCAAATACTTTTCAAGTTATGGCTAGACTATTCAAAGAAATGTTCAGAAGAGTGACAAGATTGACTAGGGAGTGTTGTCAAATGATTTCACACATTGATGCCTTTCGAAGAGTGGCATCTCATTTTCTTACGATGCTTGATGTTCTTATCAGCCAAATTGAATGCCCATTTATTTATATCGATCCTGAAATAATGCTGCATTTAGAAAGGCACAAGTTTTGTGTTCTAGAAATACAAGAGCATTGGGAAACATTTTTAGAGAAGCAAGAACATACAGTTGAATGTATGGACAGTATGAAATCTGCCATGAAATTAGAACAGCTCGGAGAAAGCATTCCAGACGGAACTATAGAGGAACACAGAGTTGATTTATGCAGATGTTTATATAAACTGCATTTTCAGTTGCTTTTGCTCTTAGAAAGTTTCATTAAATTGTTATCGTTATTAACCTCTGGACTACTTCAAGTTCAAATTGTGGATTTGTCCCAAGATATAACTGCTGTGAAAAATGAAGTTGTTAGAGCTGTTGAAGACACAGAGAGTGATAGGTTATCGCCTTCAGAACAACCAGATGTTTCATCTCTATCTCAGCAAGAAGCTGAAGCTATTCTCGTAGAACTAGTGCAAACCAGAAAATGGGGTAAAGCAATACGTCATATGCATTGCTTCCGGAATGTATTTCCCGGTTCTTTATTTGGTTCTGCTGAAGAAGAAGATGTTGATGTTATTTTGGGTATTTATGCAAAATATTTATGTGAGAATAGATCTGGTTATTTCATGATGTCACAAGAAGAGCATGACATAGGTGAGGTCTGCAGACAACTTATGGATATAAGCCTACAACTCTCATCTCTGTTGCATAATTTAGAACATTCTCAATTAGAGAGAAGTCAAGATGCTTCATATCGTCGATCTGAATGCTGATGAAGTAATAATTGACACTTTCACATGTTATTTGATATTATGTTAAAATGATACCGTTTGTCTTATATGATTGAATCATCGAAGTATTTAAAAATATGATACTTTTCCGTTAGATGTCTGCCATGATTTTTGTCGCCTTTGATGATTGAAATACATGTCTAGACAAGCTGTTTTAATGTGTGTTAAAAGAACATAATTGTTGTAAATGTCGGGTAGAATTTGTTTATCTAATTCCTTTTAATATTATAATAAAAGCTATATATTTATTATTACTTTTTAAAATGATATTCACTTCTCTTTGAGGTACTAATGAATGAATCATCATGTAATCAAATGGCATGTAAAAAAATTAATTAACAAACAAAAATTTAAATTAACAAATGGTATTTATTTTGTATAAAAAGAGCACAATTTCCACTAATGCATTTGCTAAATATGTCACAATTGATTACTGAATATCATAAAAATTTGATGCAATAAATATTTGTATTTATTTTCTTATTTTTAATATTTTTTATTTACTTTTTTTTAAAACTATTTCATAGAACAGTTTAAAATTGTTCGATTAAACTTAAAAAAAAAAAAAAAAAAGAGATATTTCTTATGTTACTTTTGTTCTACCAACTGTGCAACTTAGAAAGCTGTGAAATCGTCAAATGGCAGGTGTCTAATTGAAAAGTACCAAACAGAATTTTGTAGTAATTAGTAATTTTTTTCTTTTATTATGTAATGTTGACTAATAGCTTAATTAGCTTAGACTGTTGTAGATTTTAATTATATTTAATGCATTATTCAAGATTTCACCTTTATTGCAATGAAAATGTGTGAGTAATAGAATCTCCTGGTATTTATGCAGACCACTGGTATTTATTTTTTGCATGCATTAAATTGTATTTACTTAGTGATTTAACGATTAAGTAACCCTGTGAACTGACACATGTAATCCGCCCATGCACTTCATGCTTATAAATTAAGGGTCTCATATAAGCATATTAAGGCTGGGATTGTGGTACCTTCCTCAAGACTTTCGTAAGTGTAAATTCTGTCTTAAGATGTAAACAAAACACGAGTCGTTTGCAGTGTCTCCTATCTTATGATGACCTCACAGATATCTTAAGGTGAATCGTAACTGGATGCGCATGCAATCACAACTCTGTGTCTCTAGTTGGCTGGCTCGTTTCTCCCACTTGAGGCACAGCAGTACCAATTTAAGATCTGTTCTTAAACTCATCTATTCTTACGACAAACTGTAAGATTAAGATCAATCATAAGACCGAGGCTACGTAATTCCAGCCCAAGTTTATTTAGGTTAGCTTAATTATAAAAAAAAAAAAAAAAAAAAAAAAAAAACAGACAAGTCCTTGTTCTGTATGGATAAGGAATCTAGTTTTGCATGACTGTAGAAGAATAAAATGGAAATACTGCACTGATTTTTTTTTTTTTTTTTTTTTTTTTACAATGCAATATTATAAATTAGAATAATTATCTAAAAGCATCATTAGTATAATTATAAGAATAGTGAATTAGTCTGGTTTTTAAAAAGGAAACTTGCTCAACTATATGCCAATAAAATTTTTGTTAAAATTTCCCCATTTGTACTTATCATAATGTTGTTTCTATGTGCTGGGGGGGAAGGGGGGGGGGTGACGAGAGAAAAAACTGGTAAGATATTACTTAATTTCTACTTTTGTTCTAAAATGGAAGCATGTTTCATTAAAAGTAATAATAAATAAGTAACATGTATGTAGTACTAAAAAAAAATTCTGAAATAACTGAACTATGATGATTCTTATTATTTTCAGATATTTACAGAATCTAAGTTGAAATGTTTATATTATTGTAATAATGTTCAAAAATATTTGAAAATGTGAACAGTTATATTTAAATATCCAAAATTTTGATGAAAACTGAATGAAAGCTTCTTTCAAAGTAAGGATTTAAGTAAAATATCTTAACTCTGAAAACTACTAGAGGGTATATTCAAGTCCATAGCCAGAAAAGTATTAAAAAATGAAAAGTTACTCAAAAATATTCGATCTGAAAAATTTGGGTTTGAATCCCCAAAACCTTCCCTTGGTTATGGCCTTGAGTATATTCAGTATTATACTTGTGTATTGATTCAACTGCAGTGGCGTCGCCAGAAAAATTTTCAGGAAGGGGCAAACTTCAAATTGTAAAATTTCAGCATGTTTTTACAAATTCAATTAGATTCAAATGATTAGTTAGTTGATTGAGGTGATTAAGTAAGCCAGTGTGTAAGCATTTACTACAACAAACTTTTATACATGCAATTTAAGCTACAACATTTTACATATAGAAATTATACAACTTATTCTAAACCACAACACTAATTCGGAAAACTTACTGTCGAGTCAATTTAAAATCTGTTTGCAGGGGAAAGGGGACTCTAATTGGCTTTGTGACATAATTTTATTTGGTTATTTGAATTCTAATGACACAGCTTTAAAGCTTTAATTGTAATTTTTTAAAATATTTATTTATTTATTAGAATTTTCCAAGAGGGGGCAAGTGCCCCCCCTTGCCCCTATGTGCCGACGCCCATGTTCAACTGTAGAATTTACCTGACTTAAACTATCAAATATTAATAAATAAAAAATTTTGTATATAAACACCATAAATTGCATATTATGGTATTTCTATACAAAAAATTTTTTATTTATTATTTTTCTACACCAGTCCTCCTATGCATTTTTTTTTTTCTTTTACTGATATTGTATATTGCACATTCCTTCCAAAACATATACAGTAGAAGACTTTATAACGCAATTCTATATAATGCAATTCTCTATATAACGCAAAATTTCTTGGATATAGACAATAAATTTTACAGTTAAGAAATACTTCCTAAAAAACTGTTACTTTGTTGAGAAGTAAGTGTGATACATTTGTTTTTCTTTATCTGCTTAATTCAGAGGTTTTTAATGAAAAAATTGCTATCATTAATTTTTTTTTTAAGTGAGCAGTATAATGAATGATTTTGTACAGGCATGTATGGACTATCTTTATAAAGTAAATTTTAGAATGAAAGTTATTATCCACCTAATTTTTTGTTCCAAGAAATGTAACTTTAAAATGTCCTACTCTGTTTTGATATGTTTCAGACATATTTGGCCATGTTTACAAGGTAAGTTTGACGATGTGTGAAATGTGATCTATATAATGCAAAATTCTATATAACGCAAAACCTTGTGTTTTTAGCTTTGCGTTATAAAGATCTTCTACTGTATATCTAAATGTATACCAGTTCAAAGCTACAAATGTATATTATATGCTCAATTATTCACATGACATTAAACTATTTGAGATTTTCTACTTTCTTTTAGATTTTTTTAATAAGAAAATGCAGAAATGTATTTAATGATGGACCATTAACATGTTATACATATGCAGATGTGATGATAAATTCATAAGTAAGAAGGCATGTCTAAAGTTGTTGCCAGAAGAAAATTTCAGAAGGTATACAAACTTTAGTGCTATATATGTTTAACCTAGGAAATTATAAACTGATTTTTCAATTCTTGTGAGTCAAGTTCAAGTTGATCTGGATGATTTTTTTTTTTTTCTGTGGATCAAGTTTAGTTTTTAACGAGTTGGTTGATTTGAGAGCATATTTAAAAAAAATTAAATAATAAGCAGAAATTTGTTTGTTAGAAATACAACTTCATAACTGATATAAGCATATTAAATCTAACTAATTATATGCATATTCATATTATTTTAGCAAAGTAAACTTTTTTGTCGGATAGACATCCCAAATATATAGGAGGTCTCAAAGTAAAACTATTTCAGTCTTCAATGTAAATCCTTATGATTCTTCTGATCCTTATGAATTAGTATTTTATTTCTTTTTTTTCTAGTTTCGGGTCGGTTTTGAACATTTCTTTTGGGAGTTTGAGTCAGACTTCAAGTTAACTTCAAATTAACTGTCAGGTTCAGGTGCAGTATTCTTAAGTTGAACATTTTTTTTTCTTTTCATAAACCCGAAGACTATTACTACTGTGCATTACTGTCCATTCTCAAATTCAAGTACAAAACAAACAATGGCGATTCTACTTGAGAAGGGTACTCTAAGCTTGTTTTTTGGAACACATGAGCACCCTGCCCCAGATCTTAATTCCTATTCGCCGTCCAGACTCGTCTTGCCAGTGTACACAACAAGTTTTCTGTTGCACTTAAAGTTTTTCAAGAAGTTTCTCTCTCTCTCTCTCTTTTTTTTTTTTTTTTTTTTTGTGCGTGTGTACTTCACTGATACTTCACTCTGAAAAATCTGTGCTCATGTGGAGAATTTTTCAGAGACTAAATTCTAAATTAAAACCCTTTTGGATTTTTTATTTTCTGAAAAATTATTTTTATGTTTTTTACACTTTCGATGGAGGTAAGCATTGGTTGCGACCAAATACAGGTAATTTAAAGCATTCAGGTTGAATTACTTTAGAAGCGGTAGATGCTATCACCGAGATCAGCATTTCCCGAAATTGTATCTCTAACAGTTTTCTACCACTTTTATTTTGATAAAATCACAGCAGAATTGACTCATCTGTAATACTTCTATTGTATTCTAATTGGAAAACGAACAGTACATCTAAACTGCACTTTTCTTTAAATTTTTTAAATGAGGCTAACTCTGAGGGAAAAAAAAATAATGGATAATAACTCAACAATTTTTGAGGAGTCTGCAAGGGGAGGGGTTTGAAACCCTCAGATCTTTTTTTTAGCTACAGTCTTGGACATGTCTAAATGAAATTGAATATATGATAGACCTGTTTTGCTATGGATTTTAAACGCATTGGTTGTTGAAAACTAATAAAATTTCATAATCTGATATAATTAATTATTAGTTGCTATAGAATTGAAGGTTAGTTTTAAAATTGGTAAAAAAAAAACGATTTTTTTTTTAAATAAAAATGTAAGTCTGTTTAATTGTGAATAATTTAATGTTTTTTTATTCACTCGACTATTATATTGCAAGAATTGCTGCTTAAGGAGTATTTATTTAAAAAAAAAAAAAAAAAAAAAAAAATTCCTTTGTGTTCAAATTTAAAGATTTATTTTTTATTTTTATTTTTTTTTAATGTTCTTTATTATATATGAATAAATCTGCGCATGGAATTAGCTTTCAAGTATTATTTTTGTCTTCAGAAATAAAATTCAATGTAAAAGTGTTAATTATCGTTTTACATTATGTATGTCAGTAAAAAAATTATATTTAATGTATTTAAAAATCCATGCACAACCTTGTGCAATGTACATCAGCAAATCTTTTTATATTTTTTTTTAATCAAATGAAAATGTAAATATTTGTAAAAGTAGTAGGGATTATACAGTGTGTCCTAAAAGTTTCAGTACTGACGCTGATGTATTTTTTATTTATAAAACAACAAACCTTAAAACGATTATTTTTATGCTAATGATAAAAGGCACATTTGAAATAACGGAGGAAAAAATAAAGAACTTACATTTGTAATAAATGTTCAAAATGTCCACCCTTTTCTAGGAGACAAAGCTGAGCTCGTTTGCGCATGTGTTTAGAAACACGTTTTAACATGCTGGGAGTGAGTTCTTGTAGAGAAACCTGTACACACACCTGCACAGAACCTGTATTACAAAATTATCGAACGAGCTGATGTAGCATATTTTTAGCATATTGCATCATCTGGATATTTATATCACCAAACATCTTTGCATCTTTCATACGATTTACATTCAAAATAAGCTTCAAACAGCATAATTCTCTGAATGCGTGATAAACTCATTTCACTATGAAGAACAAAATAACATAAAACTTTATTCTCACACAACTTGACCGAGAAAAGAAACAAACGATAGAAATTAAAGAATTGATGCAATAATAAACAGACGATAAAATTTAATATTTAAAAAAAATCGTGGACACAATGAGTTCTTTAAGTTGGAGTACTAGAACTGTTAGGACACACTGTATATATATATATATATATATAATCATTATTAAAATTTTTAATTAAATATGCAATTATTGTTATTGTTATTTTTTTTGTAATGTACCTTTACTTTAAACATTTAAATGTATGTTCATTATCATATACATATATATATATAAGTTAAAAAAGAAAACTGTTTCGTTAATGATAGATATTTAAATAGGTCCCATGCTTTTATAATGCATAAATACCTATGATTATACATTTGTACCCTGATATTAATAGTAGCTTTTACTAGACTACTGATATATTCCTGCCATTTTAAAATTTGTAGAACAATTGCAATTTTTGTAACGATATTGCATCAAATACTAGTGCACTTTTAGATTGCAGTACTAGAGTACCTGTACTACATTTAACTATGCAATAACTGTAGTTATTGAAAATTGAATCTTTGAAAGTGTTTGGAAATATTTTTCAATATATCTTGTGTGGCAATAGAAAAATATATTCCTTTAGAAAATGAACTTGTATGAAAATAAGCATAAGCACAATTGTAGAATGGATGCATGTTTTAAACATTAAAAAAAAAAAATACATGTATTCATGTTTTGATATATGCTTACACTTATGTGTAATATATGAACAGCAAATTATATACTTGTGTTTAGAAATAACTTTCAATTTATGCTATTACAGTAGAACCTCACTTATCCAAAGTAATGTGGATCGAGGGTACCTTGGATAATCAAAAACTCAGATAACATGGACTATGTCGTAAATCGAGGGGGAAACATACGGTGAAGTTTAAAATAGATGAAAATGTAGTCAATAAAGTAAAATAATACATCTATTACATACTCTATACATCTATTTAAGCATAATCAGTTAAAAATCCAATCCAATCCATACATATATAAAATAAAAAATACAGTTCCGTATAGTAAAATTTGTCAAAGTTATCTATCCCATTTGTCAAAAGCCACGCCTCCTCTGGGGCGTGGCCTTTTCAGGAGTTCCTTGGTTAATCAGGGCTCGGATTTTTGATGTACCTTTTTTTCATTAAAGAATTACTTTGATTTTTCTTTCTTTGTTTCTTCCTTCCTTTCTTTTTATTTTTAATAATCCATGTGTTATTGTAAATGATTTGCAGTTTGATTTTCCTTAAAAACTATCAGTTGTAAAAAAAAAAAAAATAGTGCATATATATCCTATATATAAACCCATATTAGGCTTTAAGCTGCATTTTAAAAGTGTTTTTTTTTAATGATTTATTCACTATTTTGATAAAATTATAATTGTATATATACTGGTATCAACTTTAATTTTATTCTAAAAGATGTTAGAGTATGTTATATAAGATATGAACCATAGGTAAACTCAAATCTATTTTAGCATTTTAAAAACTCAGCTTATTATTATTATTTTAAGAAAGAAGTGTTATATCACAATCTTGTTTTCCAATTTTATGCAAATAGCAATGTAAAATATACATAATAATTGAACTTGGCTTTATAATTGCTTATGGAAAGATAATCATGTGTGTTGTATGTGTATGAAAATACATAGTGGCATATCCATAGACCTTATATAGATAGACTACGCCACCAATAGGACTTCCCATTATAGTGAATGTCTTCAACATGAGGGTGTAATCTGATACCTTCATCCTTTGCGGTCAGTGCCATATATCATGTGACAGGGACTTGAAGGAGCTTCTTCCATAAGAAAGTACTTATTTTTGTAAGAATTCAAACAAAAAATTCTCCCCTTCAAAGTGGTTTCTCACAAAAGAAACTTTTTTATGATTAATCTATGACATTTTAGCTTTCCAACGATGCGTAAAACTAAAGGCTTAAATAAACAGTATGTGTACAATATAGATATGAAAAGACCCAAAACTACTTTCTTTCCTATGTAAAAATATCATAATATTCATTCTCGTCTCTCTCTCCAGGTCCACATCACATGATAATTTAGTTGGGGAAGCTAGCTCATGTCGCAGACAGATAATGAGGGGGGATGCGTGGTTTATCTATATAAGGTCTATGGGCATACCAGTTGGGGGAAGTGGAAGGAGGCGGGCTACCCCAGGCCTCTGGTCTTAGAGTGGGGGTCTACAAAGAAACTTAAGTTTTAAGTGTATGTATCTGGGGAAGTTGTTGTACCATTATTTTGGTCTGAAGCATTCGTTGGAATTCTACTTTAAGCCAGAGGATCCAGTATTAAAAAGTTATTATGTACAAAAAGTGACCACAGAGCAATGTTACAAAATCCAAAAGAACCCATTTATACAAGGCCTGACTATGGCAGGGTCAGTGCTCCTGGCCTCCCTGTTGGGTTGGGCTTCTGGATCAATTTTAAAATTGGCTTTAATGCTCTTTTATGGTTACAAGTTTAAGTAAAGAAACTAATTATTAAACTAGCATAATTAAACTTTCGGTGTGAAAATTTGTACTGACAAATTGTTATTATTTATTTATATATTATTAATAAGTATTATAAATTTTTATTGAACATTTGCTGATAAGTAGGGGCTGTATTATTTAAATAGATTACTCTGTGATAGTTACTGTTTATATATATTTTCTAAACAGATCACCCCCTTTTTTGGCATGTTTTGATAGCAATGTTTTGCAACCCAACCATGTTGAAGGATGCCGTTAAATGCAAAAATTTCTCGTAAGTATTTGGATCTAATGCATATTACAGTTAAATATATTCGTCCTTATTTAAAAATTTATAATTCTTTCTGATGATGACTTCAGGTAACATTCAATGGTGTAAAGAACATGTGAAGTTTTCCCTCACATTTATTCAAAAATATACATATTTAGTGTTTGTTGCACAATTATCTGATTTTTAATCATGCATTGTTTTGTATTGATAGATATTCCAACTGAAAATTGTCATTATGTAAAAAAACTAAAATATATTCAAATTACTTTTAGTTAGAGTATGCTTTTCAAAGGCCACATTTAATTATAATAATTTCTTCTATTTTGAAAAATTAAAAAAAAATTGTTAAAAAAGATAATTTATGTTCATAAATTATTTATTAATTTATTTTATTAAAGTTCAAATTTAGTACAGTATAACCACGTTTCTCGCACTTATCACTGAGGACAATTCCAAAAGCTTGGAAGGGTGCAAATTGACCGGTAGGTTGGGATTTGGTAAACATCCAGTCATTCGGCATTCCCTTATCATTTTTTTTCTCTCAACCACAGAAGTTATTACTCCTATTTTAATGCTGGACTCGTTGAGTAAGCACTTGTGCAGAGGTTACCATGGTCGCAAGAAACATGTTTAAAGAGTACTTATTTTACCCTGTATTTTGTTTGTTTACCAAACCTAGTATAATGAAATTATATTTATTGTGTAAGAGAATTCATTCTATGATTGTGCTTCTGGGTAATATGTAGATAGCAAATCACCAAAATATATATTTTATGCCTCTTTTTTTAATACTTTACATTAAATATATGTTTGTGTGAAACAATTACTATTAAAAATATGTTTTTTGATATATTACTTTTAAATCAGATTAAAAAAAAAAAAAAAAACTTCATGTTTATTGTAATTTTAAAGTTGGTTATTATTAATATTTGGACAAATATAAGGCATGTGATAAATTCCAGATGTGGTGCTACAGCTACAGTTTTCTGTGACTCAATTTATATCATTGAACTTCCAATGGGAAAATTTTAAACTTTTGTGTAACTGAAATTCCAGACATTGTGAACAACACATTTTTTATATGTTTTACCACATTATTAAGCCTATATATGTGAAATGAAAAAGTACCTTTTTACCTTTTTATGGATTTTGACATTCCTGAAATTTTTACCTGAAAATTGTGATCAATCTGAATTCATCGTAGTAATGTATGAGAATTCATTGTGAAGTGATGTTGATAGCAAAAAGTAGTTTTTTTTTTTTTTTTTCCAGAAGTCATCGTGAAGTGGTGTTGATAGAAAAAAGTAGTTTTTTTTTTCCCATTGTGCATTAGTTTTTCATTTTGAAAAAAGTTTATTTAAAAAAAGGATTTGGTATTATATGTAGATAATTTTCTTTTGTATAGATGGATATTGTTGCTTTTAATTTATTGCTGTATAATTTCATATTATGAATGTTATGTATTTTTTTGTTAGTTTAAAATAAATTATTAGTTTGTTGAATTTATATTTTTGTGGCTTATTTACTGTATTTATTATACAAATAATAATTTTTGGAAATCTAATAGTGTTTTTTTTTTCTTTATCTTAAATTAAAAATGTATACCAGCTACATTAGTCTACAAGGCTGCTTTTACTTTTTGTTGCCAGCTCTAGTTCAAGAACCAGTGCACAGAATTTCATAAAATTTATATTTAGTTGTATTGGTGCCCATCAATTTTTGGTGCATATTGCTTGGCAGGTGGCACCGCTAAACTGATATTTCTCCCATTTACAGGAAGGCTATATCTCAGTTTTTATACTACTTTAATGTAATGTACTGTAAAAATCAGCTTTTAATGTATTTTATACAAAATTTGATATGTGAGGGGGGCCATTAAAAAAAAAACTATGATGATGCGATCTGGGTACACATTGGCTGGGCGGGGTAACTTTTACAATAGTATTGTTTTTTATGAGATATCACTTCTTTTTGCAGGTTATGTATGTGCTTTTATAAATATAATACATATGCATAAGAAAGGTAAGAGTTTTTGCTGGGCGGGGTGACTTTTACAATAGTATAAATAATCTCTAAAAAATAAAGAGTTAAATTGAACACGTGTCATTTGTATTAAATATATTTAAAACACTTTAAACACACGTAAATATAAATTTAATTAAAAGATGTTAAATTTTTTTATCCAAAGCTTTTCGCTTTAATAATAAAGCATCATCAGGGATTTATGATTCGTTTCCATTGCGCAGTTTTAAATATGTTTTCTTTTTACAGTCAACAGTTAAGTCTTTTATATATAACGTGATATATTTTAAATATCAACAAAAAACAATATGAATTCCGGTAGAGGTTGGACCAAGGAGTTAAGAAAAGTGAGAGAAGCTGGAACTATTGCATATCATACGAGGTTATTGTAGGAGAAAGAACATCATGAATAAGCAGAAATAAACTATTAATCAAATGCACAACGTCGGATGATATGAGGTAGAAAAGGTTATATCGCCAAAGCTATATCAAATGGTGTCCTGAGGCTTAAGCTGATGTAGAAATTGTAGTATTGTAGAAACCATCATCTGTGTCTTGAGTTTATGTAGAACTTGTAAATTGCAGTAACTCTCATCGGAAGATCGTCCTATTAATGAAAACCAATATACGCAAGCAAACATTGAAGACATCACTAAAACATTATCTTCTTGAACTCGTAGTGTTGTGTTGATACCAAAAAACTGCACAGTGTAGAAACCGTTAGTCTAAGTAAAGTTATTATAAATATTTACGTGTGTTTAAAGTGTTTTAAATATATTTTTACAATAGTATTGTGTTTTTATGAGATTGTATTTTGCTGCATGTAATTCACAGGTCAGCTAAATAAGTTTTACATCAGAAATTTTAATTAACAGACAAGGCTATTTTTAAACTAGGTTTCGTCTTGTACAAATGACTTGTTTGTAAATTAAACTTTCTGATATAAAACTGATTTTTCTGACCTGAGTATTATAAATAGAAAAATAGAAAAATCAAAATATTTTGTATGCAATGAAACATAGTTATTTAATTTTTTAACTTTAGCATGACTTTGTCTTTTGTTTTTCTGAAAATTGTTCAATAACTCTTTCAGAGAACTTAAGAGATTTAATTTTTTACAGATTCAAATTGCTTTCAATAGGAAAAGAAATAGCTTTTCTCACTCTTTATTCCCAACTTCCACATTCTTTTAAGAGGAATTATTTTATTACTTTGTAAATTAGCTACCAATGCAGCTCATTCTTACATCAATCCAATCCAATTATGGGAAATGTGTTAAAGTCAAAATTAATTTTCCTCTCTTTCTGTATAAATGTGAGATAAAACAAAAAAAATGTATGTTAGTATTTATTTAGTATAATATAATTATAGAAATATTTAATTAAAGAGAAGTACTTGAAATTTTAAATATATAAAAATGAAAACTATGCAAATTAACAACTTTTATGTCACCCCCTGCATGAATAAATGCCTTTATATTCATAGTGTAATGTAGATATATAGTAAGATATTTAAGTAAAAAAAGCCAATAAAGACCGGCTTTTATTAAAAAAGGCCGGTCCTTTTTAATAAAAGCCTGCCAGTCTGGTCTTTTTAAAAAAAAAAGGCAGGCTTTTTTGCAGCTCTGCTGGCAGATGATACTGCTGTGCTGCAATTTCCCCATGTATACAGAAGATTATATCTCAACTTCTATGGTATATAAATGCCCCAAATTTGGTATGCGAGATTGATATTATGAAAAAGTATGCTGTTTTAATTTATCTTAAGAAATTACAAAATTTAAATATATTATAAATGACTATTTTTGAAAAATAATTACCCTGTCGCATATAGTTTTGGATCACTTTATCAGTTTAGAATACAATATTATAATTATTTTGCAAATTGTATACCCGACAGTTAGTTTAATTGTATGTATAATTTTTTTAATTATTCCAATTAAAATGTTATGATGGCATCATATTTGATGGTAAACTTCCTCATCATAATAATCAGCGATTTCATAAGTATGTATTATAAATAGAGGTATGAATTAATAATAAAAGATGTTTTTGAAATAAATTATGAAAGAATTAATTTAAATTATTTTTTGTATACTAGCAAATGCACCTTTACTGAATATAGTAATATTTCTTGAACAAATAAAGATTAATTTTTAACATATTCGACTATTATTTTAATACTGTAATAGCCAAATAGTTGAAAATATCTTTTTATCTTTTGAGGGTCTAGTAATGTGGATGTAAATTATAAAATTGATTTATCTCATAATAATTCTGCTTAAAAAAAAGTATTAAAATTAGTGTTTTATTTTTCATATTTAAGTAAATGCAGCTGGTTAATTGTTTGCTCAACATGACACATATATGAATCCTGAAAATCTAGAGATTCCATATTCTGCGATTTTAATATATTTGTTGACTACTTAGAACTTACCTAGTAATTTCTGTCCCTACCTCCCTAGACGACTGTTTGAACAACCTTTAGTTAGTATTACTTTCTTGTCGTTAAATAAGCTTAAAATTACTATTTAAAGTAGTATTATTAAATTTATTTGTGGAAAGGAAAAAATGGCTTCCATGCGGTTGTCTAAACCAAAAAGAAAAAGTCAACTTATTTCACTTACTTCACCTAGCATGGAGATTTTCAATAATTTATTTCAACTGTGATGATCTCAAAATATGAGACATACAATAAAGAAAATAAAATAAAACTATGTAGGGTAGGTGCTCCAGTAATTGACATCTATCCCGAAATAATTAAGAAAAATAATAAAATTATTTATTTTACATATAAGAATTTTAACATTTTATGTAAAACACTGGAGCATAGGGTGCAAATAACTGGTAAAATGAATAACTAGCAGTCTCAAACGCTGGAACATAGGACTGATAAAATGAAAAACTGGCAGTGTCAATTACTAGAACATTGAGTAGGTGTCAAATAAAATTCATAAAAAAAAAATTAATTGTTATCAAATGTATATATTTTATTTTAACATATATGTGGCTCTGAATGTCTTTCATACTATATGTACTAACTTAAGATAGATTTCTAAAAATATTATCTGATGACTAGAACATAAAAAACATCAGAGATTCAGTGTCAATCACTAGTGCACTTACCCTACAAAGTTTTTTTTTTTTTTTTTTAATTTGGGATAAGAGAGCTATTTTTACCCTGTTTTTATTAACTCGCTTTCTTGTTTGTTTGTCCAGTACAAATCTTGCAATTGATTTTTAAGTAACTTCCCGACTAGCTAGACATTTGAAACTTTTAGAATAGCTCAGAACACAATGACAATGCATTCTTTTAATACTTTTATTCCATTAATAAATGTTTGAAAATTTCTTATAATTGCTCTCTTTATTACGCATTTGAGCATTTTCTTTCAAGTTGATAGGATAATTCATATTTTTTTTTTTTAAGTATTTATCAATGCATAAAATTGTCAAGTTTATATAATTAAACAGAAAATTTAAAAACATGGTATATAAAAAGTTTTCTTTATCTTGTAATTTTATTATTATTATTATTATTATTTTTAACTGCATGTTGCAGAGCTTCCTGCTTTAATCAAGGTGATTTACTAGAAAATGATGTTGACAATGCATTTTTGCTGGCTGGAAGAAATAATCCTCTCATTCTAATAAATATTGATTTTACAGATTTTAATTTAGTGCCAGAGGCCTCCTATATTCAAAAAATGCTTCGAAGTTTTTGCAAAAAGCTGACAACAAAAAACTCAAAAATTTATGTTGGCAGATATCTAAATTAATTCCATATGGCTAGAAAATGGGTATTCATCCAGTGATCAAGTTTCTCTAAGATTGTGTTAAGTAACCTAATTTTCACTCATTGATACCAAAGGGAAAAATAAATTATTTGTTCTTTTTTGTCTCAAGGAAATAATCCTCAGATGTATGTATATATATTTGTTGATAGCTATATTTAAAGTTTTTATAGGGTCCACATCCAGTAAGTCCCAGTACCCTTTCATGGTTGAGGTATTGAATATTTATGGATTCTAGTGACAAAGTGTTTTTCACAGTCTCTCAGAGCTCCTATCCCATCAGCTAATTATTTAAATGTTTCATTATTATCAACTTTTAAAAGATGTAAACTTGTAACATAAATATGACTTATTAATTTATTAACACACTTTTATTAGCTTCACCTGTATGTATGTATGTTTGCATGTATGTTTGTTTGTATGTATGTTTAGTTAGATAGTACACTCAGTATCGGACCACCTAATTAAATTCGCAGTCGACAGGATTCGAACCTGTGCGGGGAAACCCCAATGGATTTCGAGTCCATGGCCTTAAGTATGTATGTTTGTAACCACTCTGGGAGCAAACAAAAAATCTATATTGTAAAAAAAAGACTTTTCGTACGTGATTGCCGTGGCTGTGAGGTAAAGAGCCGCGCTACGAACCTAAAGGTCCAGCGTTCGAGCCCAGTCAGGGGAGATTTTTTAAAAATGGTTTTTGTTTAATTCTAAATTATTTTAATTAAAGATTTAAATGTATGTAAATATTATGGTGTGTCACTCACACGATTTTCTCTTACCCTGCATTTTAATACTAAGATAGATATTTTGTGCTTTTTAGTTCACATTTCTATAAAAGCGTGTTCTTTAATTTTTTAAGACTATAATATATTTTAATCATTTAACCCATAAATGCCGTGTGTTGCCTTTCGGCAGCATACCCAGTTTTGTCTTCTACAAAGTATTATTAGAATAATATTGAAGCTCTAATGCCTGATGTTAGCCGATTGACAGCAAATTGCTTTTTAGCTGTAAACCATAGTTAAAATAAAGTATGATTTTTCAAAAGTATTTTTCCCATGATTTATTTAATAGAGGTAAGAATAAAACATTTTTAAATTAATTAAAAAAATAATCAAGCATTTAAGGATTAATCTTCCATGATTCAGATAATTAATTTAAAGTAACAATAAATACATTTGGAAATTATAATATTAATTTATTAAGTGACAAATAAATAAAAAACAAACAAAATATTAACAAGTATCTCAAGCAGATTTTTCAGCATAACAAGCAGTCCAAGTCTGATTCCCTTCAGCAACTCTCTTGATTTTTGCTGTCCAGCCGTCTTCTAAGCACTGATAATCCTCTTCAGAAAATTCCTGGAAAAATTAACTTAAAGTTAGTAAATAATTTAAAATATTTCCATGATTTTAGGTAGATTAGACAAAAATAAATCCAGTTATACGCTATGTGTATCTTTGATAGTCTAAGTATTTCCGAAGTTGAGTTTCACGAAAATACTAAAGTGATTATTAGATATTAATTGGTCTCATGTTTAAATTTAATAACTATACTGGTGAACAAAATTAAAGCAACAACCTGTTTTCTCGTTCTGTTCTTTTGCACGTAATTTTTAAACAAATAAACATATGAACATAAAATTTGGATGGCCTGTTCGTTATCATATTATTAACCGAATTTTATGTAACTTTAACATAAGAATAATTTTTAAGCTAATAAATATTCATTTTTCTCTCAAAAGTAAGCTTAGGAAAAATTTCAATAATTTCAGGAAAGAACACTTAAGTGGATTCTCTACCTGTCGTCTCCGAAAGCCAAAGCCAATGTTATTCTATGGAGAATTTCGCCCCGTTATAATTTATTAACTAATACATAATTTTAAATTCCGTTTTCACTTTCCGAAAATTCACAACTATTAAACAATTTATCGCTTTCTAAAAATTATTATTTTTTTATTTTTAAGATTTCATTTTTAAGCTCAAAAATGAAAAATTTCACATTGTGAAAATTCTCATTTTACAACCTCAAAATAAAATATTAAAATTTTTAAAAAATAATTTTTAGAAAGCGATAAATTGTATAATAGTTGTGAAGTTTCTGAATGTGAAAACAAAATTTAAGAATATGTATTAGTTAATAAGTTATAATGGGGCGAAATTCTCCATAGAATAACATTGGCTCTGGCTTCTGGGGATGATAAGTGGAGAAGCCTCTTAATGAAAAGGGGTAGACTGCAACGCCTTGAAATGTTAAACTAAATCTCGATTTTTCTTTCTGTATTAACTTTACTTTTACTTTTATAATGGACTTTTTTAAAATATATAATTACTAATTTATAAACTATACTCAGCACTAGAATAATAATGATGTTGATAAATAATTTTATAATGAAGATCTTATCCTATTTTCATGTATGCATATTTTTTAAAAAGTTATTCACATGTGAAAAAAAGAAGAAAAAATAAGAAACAGAAAAGTGAATACAGGTAGAAAGATTCTGTTGTAATCTAACATATGGATGTGTGTGCATCTTCACCTATCTGTAAGGCATCCTTGACCATTTTTACTTTCTTCTATCTTCAATAGAAGAAAGTAATGGATTCGTAAAAATTTTCGATTTCGGGTTTTTGATGGATTTACACGTTTTGAGAGCTGTAGAACACGATTTTACCATTTTTAGAAAATGTCTCTGTCTGTGTGTGTGTGTGTGTGACAAAATTTTGTGGCAACTGTATCTCTGGAACTACTGCACAGAATTTCAAACAAATTGGTATGTAGTTGCACCTTGACATAAATTAGTGCCTATCAACTTTTGGTAAAAATCGTCTTACAGGTTGCGTTGCCATCCCGCTTTTTCTAAATTTTTAACAGGGTGATATAGGGCAAAAATTTTCAAGATGGGTATCTTTCGAAAGGTCTCGTCAGTACCTTTAAAACGAATGGTTGAACTATAAATCTGTGATAATTTAAAACAAAGTTATCGATTTTTTTTACTTTTTACGAAAAAAAAACTTAGAAAAAAAATCTTTTTTTTTTTTTTTTTTTTTTTCCTCTCCGGTTAATTTTATCAAACTCCCACGGTTTCCGTGTTCTGACAAACTTAAACTAATTTTTGCCTTTTCCCCCTAATTTTGTCAAAGTCCTACGGTTTCTGTGTCTTGACAAACTTTAACATATTTTTGCATTTTCCCCCTAATTTTGTCAAAGTCCCACGGTTTCCGTGTTTTGACAAACTTTAACAAATTTCCACATTTTACCCAAAATTTTGTCAAAGTCCCACTTTTTTTTTTTTTTTTTTTCCTCTTCTTAATTCTATCAAACTCCCACGGTTTCCGTGTTCTGACAAACTTAGAATAATTTTCACATTTTACCCAAAATTTTGTCAAAGTCCCACTTTTTTTTTTTTTTTTTAATTGTTACTGAGTGAATTTGTATAGGAAAATATAGAAGAAAGTCTCGTGGTGGCCACAACATACTAGTTCATTAAGTATTCTTTCCAAAAATTATTGAAATTTTTCATTTTTTCCAAAGTTTACTTTTGAGAGAAAAAATGAATATTTCTTAGTTTAAAAATTATTCTTATGGTAAAGTTACATAAAATTCGGTTAATAATATGATAATGAACGGGCCATCCACATTTTATGTTCATGTGTTTATTTGTTTAAAAATTATGTGCAAAAGAAGAAAACGAGAAAACAGGTTGTTGCTTTAATTTTGTCCACCTGTGAAGTTGGTCTGCACCCACCCAGTGCTCGATTTTTTACACATGTATTTCCAAATTTATTTCTTCTTGTCGCTTTAAATTACTAAACATTGATTTACATGATATTTAAAACAAAAGGCTTCATCTTTTACATCATGATATTTATATGTTTTGAAGCCCAAATGTCTCCAAGAAAGGAAAAATGACTTCCTAATCCTTCAAATAATTTATAATTCAAATTTTATAATTATGTGTTTATTTATTTATGTTATTGTTATTAACTTCTCGAGGCGTAGTTAAATTTTCTATATTTAATTTATCGTTTGAATCAATGAATGAAGCTTCCAAGACCATGCAAACCATGGATAAAATTTTAATGTATTTATCTCAATATATTGTTGAGATTGTGATGTAAGTTTTGCATTATTTTATTCAGCCGAAATGCATGTATCAAAAACATGGATAAAATTTTACTTTACTTATTCCAATACATTATTATTTTACCATTTTCAGTGTTAGTTTAGGAAAACTTGGGCTTTTATTATTAAGAAGATAGTAATAATGTAATAGCTGAAGATCAGAAATATGTATGTGTGCACACACAGCAAATTTTTAGATAAACAAATGTTTTACCAGATTGGATTAAAGTGAGTTGGGTCTTTTTTTTTTTTTTTCCTTTTCTAACTCATGAATAATTTATTGTATTTATTATTTTAATGAAGTATTGTTTGCCAAAGTTGCTATATATTAAATAATTTTAAACTTTAAGCACCATTTAACTACTTCATTGCGCATTTTACACATTCAAATATTTATTTTTGATTCTGAATTTTATTTATATATGTTTAGCAAGTAATAAGGTACAAAAACACTACCATTTAACTTCATTTTCAGTATAACTTTGAGCCAGCCCAAAGTTAGAACAAAACATTTTGTTATGCTAGGTACATGTGCATTAATAATGTAATATAAACAATATTAAGTCTAAAAATTATTTATTAAGGAAACTTTCTATTTATATAGTAAATATTATTTACATAAGATACAGGAAAACTTGTATGTACCTCGAACCATATTAAACATACTAGTATTCCAGATTTATTATGCAGCTCAACTCAATATAATATTAATGACTATGTTGTACTATATAGGTAAATCTTTTTTTTTTTTTTTTTTTTTTTTTTTTTAAAGAAATTTTTTATTTAACCCTTTAACATGCCCTACAAGTTTCTCTTTCAAAATTGTTAATTTAAAAAATTGCTATCAAATTTCAACATATAAACATGACAAAATTAGAACGATATTATTTCAAATCTATTACTAGAGAATTTTGGACACATTTCCCATCTAATTTTTTTCAAAACAGAAGTACACCAATTAAGTATAAGGTACAGCATGTATTCTGCCTCCTCTCCACTCTTCTTCATTACGATTAATGAGGTAAGTGCAAAAAAAATGAGTCAAATAAATTTTTGCGATGCTTCAATTTAAGAAATCTATTTGTAATTCACAATTATTATTTTACCGATATGGATTTTTTAGCTTCTCTCAATAAATAAATAAATAAAAATCTGTAGCAAAATGAAAAAAAAATTAATAAATATAATCATGGCGTCCTCCTCCCCCCCCCCCCCTCCACACACACACTCTTTTTTATTAAGTTAATTTATGCACTATTTAAATTATGGTTCCTAAGAAAAGAAAACAAGGCCTATTTCTGTTAAATTTAATTTTCATTAGAATAGAAAAAGCGATAGTGTAAATTAGTCATATCAAAAAATTGAAAAACGCTCTCTGACTTGAGGTAAATATCAATTGAGAATATATCAAAAGTAATTAGTTTTATGAGAGGAACAGAAATATTTGCTAATAAACCAAAATGAAGCAGAAAATAAAGTAAGAAATTACCTTTATACAGAATAAAAGCTCTGAATATTTTTATTTTTACTTCCATTACCCGACTACCGTAGGTAATGGAAGTATTCTATTCGGTCTAAAATTTCAATATCGAGATTTCATCTGATTTACATGTTTTAAGGTCTCCTGAATCCAAAAAAGTGGTTTTTGGCAATTGGCTAGTGTGTGTGTGCATGTCTGTGTGTATGTGTGTGGGGGATCTTCTGCCTATCATATCTCCGAAACTAATTAAAATACAGCTACGAAACTTCAGAATTAAGATAGAACTGGTGTACAGATGAATTTCCCAAATTTTGGTGAAAATTGGAAAAACAGAAGTGGGACCGTAGTCCGTATCTCAAAAACGGCTCTATCGATTTTCTTCAAATTTGCTACATAAACACTTTATTAGACGCCCTTTCGAATGATATAGTTGGTTAGTTCAGGAAAATTGATAGGCACCCTGTATAAGTTATAATGGGGCGAAATTCTCCATAGAATAACATTGGCTCTGGCTTCTGGGGATGATAAGTGGAGAAGCCTCTTAATGAAAAGGGGTAGACTGCAACGCCTTGAAATGTTAAACTAAATCTCGATTTTTCTTTCTGTATTAACTTTACTTTTACTTTTATAATGGACTTTTTTAAAATATATAATTACTAATTTATAAACTATACTCAGCACTAGAATAATAATGATGTTGATAAATAATTTTATAATGAAGATCTTATCCTATTTTCATGTATGCATATTTTTTAAAAAGTTATTCACATGTGAAAAAAAGAAGAAAAAATAAGAAACAGAAAAGTGAATACAGGTAGAAAGATTCTGTTGTAATCTAACATATGGATGTGTGTGCATCTTCACCTATCTGTAAGGCATCCTTGACCATTTTTACTTTCTTCTATCTTCAATAGAAGAAAGTAATGGATTCGTAAAAATTTTCGATTTCGGGTTTTTGATGGATTTACACGTTTTGAGAGCTGTAGAACACGATTTTACCATTTTTAGAAAATGTCTCTGTCTGTCTGTGTGTGTGTGTGTGTGACAAAATTTTGTGGCAACTGTATCTCTGGAACTACTGCACAGAATTTCAAACAAATTGGTATGTAGTTGCACCTTGACATAAATTAGTGCCTATCAACTTTTGGTAAAAATCGTCTTACAGGTTGCGTTGCCATCCCGCTTTTTCTAAATTTTTAACAGGGTGATATAGGGCAAAAATTTTCAAGATGGGTATCTTTCGAAAGGTCTCGTCAGTACCTTTAAAACGAATGGTTGAACTATAAATCTGTGATAATTTAAAACAAAGTTATCGATTTTTTTTACTTTTTACGAAAAAAAAAAAAAAAAACTTAGAAAAAAAAAATCTTTTTTTTTTTCCCCCTTCTTTTTAATGATGAGAATAAAATGGACTTTTTTTTTTTGGATACTTGGTGTTATACCACTTCTCTAACATGGAAATCGTCTGCATTATCATAAGAGATTTTTTTTTTTTTTTTCCTCTCCGGTTAATTTTATCAAACTCCCACGGTTTCCGTGTTCTGACAAACTTAAACTAATTTTTGCCTTTTCCCCCTAATTTTGTCAAAGTCCTACGGTTTCTGTGTCTTGACAAACTTTAACATATTTTTGCATTTTCCCCCTAATTTTGTCAAAGTCCCACGGTTTCCGTGTTTTGACAAACTTTAACAAATTTCCACATTTTACCCAAAATTTTATCAAAGTCCCACTTTTTTTTTTTTTTTTTTTTTTTCCTCTTCTTAATTCTATCAAACTCCCACGGTTTCCGTGTTCTGACAAACTTAGAATAATTTTCACATTTTACCCAAAATTTTGTCAAAGTCCCACTTTTTTTTTTTTTTTAATTATTGTTACTGAGTGAATTTGTATAGGAAAATATAGAAGAAAGTCTCGTGGTGGCCACAACATACTAGTTCATTAAGTATTCTTTCCAAAAATTATTGAAATTTTTCATTTTTTCCAAAGTTTACTTTTGAGAGAAAAAATGAATATTTCTTAGTTTAAAAATTATTCTTATGGTAAAGTTACATAAAATTCGGTTAATAATATGATAATGAACGGGCCATCCACATTTTATGTTCATGTGTTTATTTGTTTAAAAATTATGTGCAAAAGAAGAAAACGAGAAAACAGGTTGTTGCTTTAATTTTGTCCACCTGTGAAGTTGGTCTGCACCCACCCAGTGCTCGATTTTTTACACATGTATTTCCAAATTTATTTCTTCTTGTCGCTTTAAATTACTAAACATTGATTTACATGATATTTAAAACAAAAGGCTTCATCTTTTACATCATGATATTTATATGTTTTGAAGCCCAAATGTCTCCAAGAAAGGAAAAATGACTTCCTAATCCTTTAATTCAAATTTTATAATTATGTGTTTATTTATTTATGTTATTGTTATTAACTTCTCGAGGCGTAGTTAAATTTTCTATATTTAATTTATCGTTTGAATCAATGAATGAAGCTTCCAAGACCATGCAAACCATGGATAAAATTTTAATGTATTTATCTCAATATATTGTTGAGATTGTGATGTAAGTTTTGCATTATTTTATTCAGCCGAAATGCATGTATCAAAAACATGGATAAAATTTTACTTTACTTATTCCAATACATTATTATTTTACCATTTTCAGTGTTAGTTTAGGAAAACTTGGGCTTTTATTATTAAGAAGATAGTAATAATGTAATAGCTGAAGATCAGAAATATGTATGTGTGCACACACAGCAAATTTTTAGATAAACAAATGTTTTACCAGATTGGATTAAAGTGAGTTGGGCCTTTTTTTTTTTTTTTCTTTTCTAACTCATGAATAATTTATTGTATTTATTATTTTAATGAAGTATTGTTTGCCAAAGTTGCTATATATTAAATAATTTTAAACTTTAAGCACCATTTAACTACTTCATTGCGCATTTTACACATTCAAATATTTATTTTTGATTCTGAATTTTATTTATATATGTTTAGCAAGTAATAAGGTACAAAAACACTACCATTTAACTTCATTTTCAGTATAACTTTGAGCCAGCCCAAAGTTAGAACAAAACATTTTGTTATGCTAGGTACATGTGCATTAATAATGTAATATAAACAATATTAAGTCTAAAAATTATTTATTAAGGAAACTTTCTATTTATATAGTAAATATTATTTACATAAGATACAGGAAAACTTGTATGTACCTCGAACCATATTAAACATACTAGTATTCCAGATTTATTATGCAGCTCAACTCAATATAATATTAACCCCTTCCACTCCAGGGACGTACGTGCGTACGTCCTAGTGTTAATGGCCATTAATACCATGGACGTACGTGCATACGTCCAAAGAAAGTATACGATACATACTATTTCAAAATTATAATCTGGTATTTCAGACATTTACACTACAGCTAGCCTGGAGCGGAAGGGGTTAATGACTATGTTGTACTATATAGGTAAATCTTTTTTTTTTTTTTTTTTTTTTTTTTAAGAAATTTTTTATTTAACCCTTTAACATGCCCTACAAGTTTCTCTTTCAAAATTGTTAATTTAAAAAATTGCTATCAAATTTCAACATATAAACATGACAAAATTAGTACGATATTATTTCAAATCTATTACTAGAGAATTTTGGACACATTTCCCATCTAATTTTTTTCAAAACAGAAGTACACCAATTAAGTATAAGGTACAGCATGTATTCTGCCTCCTCTCCACTCTTCTTCATTACGATTAATGAGGTAAGTGCAAAAAAATGAGTCAAATAAATTTTTGCGATGCTTCAATTTAAGAAATCTATTTGTAATTCACAATTATTATTTTACCGATATGGATTTTTTAGCTTCTCTCAATAAATAAATAAATAAAAATCTGTAGCAAAATGAAAAAAAAATTAATAAATATAATCATGGCGTCCTTCTCCCCCCCCCCTCCACACACACACTCTTTTTTATTAAGTTAATTTATGCACTATTTAAATTATGGTTCCTAAGAAAAGAAAACAAGGCCTATTTCTGTTAAATTTAATTTTCATTAGAATAGAAAAAGCGATAGTGTAAATTAGTCTTATCAAAAAATTGAAAAACGCTCTCTGACTTGAGGTAAATATCAATTGAGAATATATCAAAAGTAATTAGTTTTATGAGAGGAACAGAAATATTTGCTAATAAACCAAAATGAAGCAGAAAATAAAGTAAGAAATTACCTTTATACAGAATAAAAGCTCTGAATATTTTTATTTTTACTTCCATTACCCGACTACCGTAGGTAATGGAAGTATTCTATTCGGTCTAAAATTTCAATATCGAGATTTCATCTAATTTACATGTTTTAAGGTCTCCTGAATCCAAAAAAGTGGTTTTTGGCAATTGGCTAGTGTGTGTGTGCATGTCTGTGTGTATGTGTGTGGGGGATCTTCTGCCTATCATATCTCCGAAACTAATTAAGATACAGCTACGAAACTTCAGAATTAAGATAGAACTGGTGTACAGATGAATTTCCCAAATTTTGGTGAAAATTGGAAAAACAGAAGTGGGACCGTAGTCCGTATCTCAAAAACGGCTCTATCGATTTTCTTCAAATTTGCTACATAAACACTTTATTAGATGCCCTTTCGAATGATATAGTTGGTTAGTTCAGGAAAATTGATAGGCACCCTGTATAAGTAGCTCAATTTCAGGTCTCGCAAGTGCGTTTTTTTTAAAATGGCTGTACGGATTTTTTTCATACTCGCCATATTAGCTCCCTTTTAAATATCCTTTTGTATGTAATTATTGTTTTCCGGTCAATAATTGAGTATGCCAAGTTTTGGTAAAAGTTTTTAACTCAAAAACGGCTCTAACGATTTTCGTGAAAATTGTTACATAAATCCATTTTAGATATCCTTTCAGTAATCCTGCTTAGACAGGTCAGTTTTAGATCTCGGGAATTGGTGTTTCAAAAAATAACTCTAACGTTTTTTTCCCCTTATTTTTTAACTCGCTATGTAAACTCTGTTTTACATGTCTACAGATATTAGTTTTCATATATATATATATATCTAAGCTTTTATACATATATATCATCTTTCTCTTATAGGAAATTTGTTAGGTGTCTACTTCGTTAGGTCAATTTTATATCTTCTATCACATTTTCAATCTTAGATCACATTTTCAAAAATTACATATAATATGTGAAATAGTGGGCAATGGAAGTCGTGTGGTTGCTTCACGCCAAATTTTTTATACATGCCTGATTAACAATAAAGGATGAGAAAGAAAATTATGAGACATCACAGCATTAAACACATTTAACACAGTCTGACTCCTCTTCTGCAGAGGTAGGACCTGTTTTGCACCTGGTGAGGAAAACTATATTCTTTCAAAACAAGTTACATTTTCTGAAGTTTTAATGGTAATTTAACGATAAGGCATTTTTGATATAATGAAAATGCTATAATATTTTGGGAAATTTATGACATTTAAATATTAAAATTTTGGATTATCAAGAATTTTTAAAATCTAAATATCATGAGTATTGTATCAATGATATAATATTCTGTATATAATGAAATTATTTTGAATTAGTTCCATTCAGAAGTATTCGCCAATAAACCAAAATGAAACAGAAAAGAAAGTAAGAAACTACCTTTTTACGCAATAAAAGTTCTGAATATTTATATTTTTTTATACACGCTTTGCCTGTATTAACTTATGCTTCAGAAACTTGGACATCCAAAGAAGCATGGATCCAAAGAAGCATGTAAAGAATATGAAGGATGCAATAAAGAAGCATGCAAAAGAAACAATCCAAAGAAGCATGGAGAGGTGCATGTTATGATTTGCCCTAACAGGGCAAAAAGCGAAGCACATGCATTATTAAAGAGCAAACCAAAGTTACTGATGTCATTTGTAGAGTTAAGAAGTTAAAATGGAGCTGGGCTGGTCACCTTGCAGTAAGAAACAAAGATAGATGGACCACCAAAGTCCTATTTTGGGTACCGAGTGTTAAGAAAAGACCAAGGAAGAGACTGCATTGTCGTTGGAGAAGTGAAATTGTAAAGTTTGGAAGAGGAAAATGGAGAAGAATTGCAGAAAACAGGGCTAACTGAAATCACCTAGGAGACGCCTTTATCCTGCAGTAGATTGATAAAGGCTGAAACTGATGATGATGATGATATAATGAAACCAATTTAACATTTTGGGAAATTTATGACGTTTAGACATTGAAAATTCTTTTGAAAATATTCTAATATATATATATTAGAATAATTACATTAATAATATCGTTCTACATACCTGGAGGAACTGCTGCTTTCCATCACGCAGCTTTTGCAACTCTGAGTGTAAAGCATTTAAAAATTCTTCTGTCACATCAAGTACTTTCACATTCACAAAACCTTTCTTTGCAAGTAGCTGGAAATAATAATAATAATGCAATTAACATTGTAATTAAAATAATGTTGAAATTATTTAATGTTTAGAATTTGAAAATAGTTGGCATAGGTGGACTCTGCTCAGATCCCCATCATATTTATGTTCTCATAAATTGCTAGTGCGAGGACATATTATAATCATGTTAAAAGAAATGAATGTGACCAAAGCTTGATACAGTGACAGAATGAAATTCCCACCTAATAGACTATCGATCGTTCACTTCGATACATTTATCTTATCCTAATCTATTAATTTATTTTATCAGGGTCAATTCTGTTATTTAGTTTTCATGCTACTATTTTCAATGCAATAATCCTCAAAATTCATATTTATATGAAAAATTTACAATTTAGCTATGTTGATAAAATCGTAAATTACGACTAATTTACGAAATTTTCCTATTAGAATATTTGTATTCAATCATGTTCAAACAAATATCATAAATGTAATTTTGAAGTTGTCTAATGTATTTATGATCCTCAAAATGGAAGTTTATGCTCAATCTTACCTTATTCTGACATGTTAAGTAAATCGTAAATTCCAAATAACTTACGAATTTTTTAAATTGTAAAATTCATAGTGTATGATATTCATGCCAGTATCCAAAATAATATTTAAAAGTGGTTTGACATCTTTACGATGAAAATATCCCTCAAGATTGACGTTTATGTGAAATTTGGCTCTATTCTCCCATGTTAAGAAATTCGTAATTTTCCAATAACTTACGAAATTTTTATATTGAAAAATTCATAGTCATTAATATTCATGCCAGTGTTCTAAATAATATTTCAAAAGTAGTCTGACATCTTTACGATGAAAATATCTCTCAAAATTGACGTTTATGTGAAATTTTGCCCTATACTGCCATGTCAAGAAATTCGTAAATTTCCAATAACTTGCGAAATTTTCAAAGTAGCATATTTATAGTTACTGATGTTCATTCCGGCATCAAAACTGATATTTTAAAACTGGTCTGACATTTGTACAGTAAAAAGTTTCCATTTAATGCACGTTTAAGCGAATTTTTGTCCTATTCTCCCATGTTAAGAAAACCGTAAATTTCTCATAACTTACGAAGTTTTTTAATTCGAATGTTGCAAATGAATAGGGTTCTTGGCAGTATCGAAAGTAATGTTTTAAAACTAATCTGACCTCTCTGCGATTATTTGTTCGTGAGATATCGTGTTAACAGACTAACAAACTATAACGGACTAACACACTGACACACTAACGGACTGACACACTAACAGACACCCTACAGACAGACACCATACAAATTTTGTCATTTTCGGATTCCTCACACCTGAAAACGTGTAAAAAAGTCAAAAAACCGAGGTCGAAATTTTTCACGATTACCTAAGTTCCCCATACCTATAGTATGATGGGGAACTAAAACTAATTATTAGTTCCCCATCATACCTATAGGTATGGGGAACTTAGGTAATCGTGAAAATTTTCGACCACGGTTTTTTGACTTTTTTATACGTTTTCAGGTGAGAGGAATCCGAAAATGACAAAATTTGTATGGTGTCTGTCTGTTAGTGTGTTAGTCCGTTAGTTTGTTAGTCTGTGTACACGATATCTCAAGAACAAATTGTCGCAGAGAGGTCAGATCAGTTTTAAAATATTACTTTCGACACTGATAAGAACCCTATTCATTTGCAACATTTGAATTTAAAAACTTCGTAAGTTATGAGAAATTTACGATTTTCTTAACATGGGAGAATATGACAAAAATTCACTTAAACGTGCATTAAATGGAAACATTTTACTGTAAAAATGTCAGACCAATTTAAAATATCAGTTTTGATGCCGGAATGAACATCAGTAACTAGAAATATGCTTCTTTGAAAATTTCGCAAGTTATTGGAAATTTACGAATTTCTTAACATGGCAGTATAGGGCAAAATTTCACATAAACGTCAATTTTGAGAGATATTTTCATCGTAAAGATGTCAAACAACTTTTGAAATATTATTTAGAACACTGGCATGAACATTAATGACTATGAATTTTCCAATATAAAAATTTCGTAAGTTATTGGAAATTTACGAATTTCTTAACATGGTAGAATAGAGCAAAATTTCACATAAACGTCAATCTTGAGGGATATTTTCATCGTAAAGATGTCAAACTACTTTCGAATTATTATTTAGGATACTGGCATGAATATCATAGACTATGATTTTTCCAATTAAAAAAATTCGTAAGTTATTTGGAATTTACGATTTACTTAACATGTCAGAATAAGGCAAAATTGAGCATAAACTTCCATTTTTAGGATCATAAATACATTAGACAACTTCAAAATTACATTTATGATATTTGTTTGAACATGATTGAATACAAATATTCTAATAGGAAAATTTCGTAAATTATTCGTAATTTACGACTTTATCAACATAGCGAAATTGTAGATTTTTCATATAAATATGAATTTTGAGGATTATTGCATTGGAAATAGTAGCATGAAAACTAAACAACGGAATTGACCCTGATAAAATAAATTAATAGATTAGAATAAGATAAATATATCGAAGTGAACGGTGGATAGCCTATTAGGCGGGGATTTCATTCTATCACTGTATCAAGCTTTGGTCAAATTCATTTCTTTTAACATGATTATAATATTTCTCGCACTAGAAATTTATGAGAACATAAATATGATGGGGAACTGAGCAGAGTCCACCTATGCCAACTAGTTTTTCTTTCAGAAATGACACAATATTTTCAATATGTGGGACTCCACTAGTTATACTTGGATTTGTGGAAGAAAAAGAATATTTTGTCATAGTATGGAAATTTATTTGTAACAGAAGTAAAGACAGTACAGTGCTTTGCTGTTCACTTTATTACTTATATAAGAAGCAGTTTGTTACATTTTTTGATATTATTACTTTCTTCTATCTTTAATAGACGGAAGCATTAATTTCTTAAAAATTTTCGCTTTCGGGTTTTCCATGTATTTATACGTATATTTTGAGAGGTTTGGTCTAGAACACGATTTGACCATTTCTAGTGTGTGACAAAATTTTGTGGCAACTGTACCTATCTCAGGAACTACTGCACTGAATTTTATTAAAATTTATATGTAATTGCATATTGACGTATATTAGTGTGTATCAACTTTTGGTAAAAATCGTCCTACAGAAGGCGTTGCCATCCTGTGTTTTCTAAATTTTTAACAAAACAGTATAGGGCAAAATTTCGTATAAAAGTGCATGTTGCGCCTGCGCACTCTGTAAAGTTCGCTCCTTCGTTACGGAGCTCAGTTAGTTTGTAACTGAGGCTGGCAGCTTTCTTTACTCCCATTTTTAAAGTTTTAAATAAATGTAGTAGTGATGTTTAAATCACCTCTAGTTTGTCAAGTTTTTATTACAGTCCACTATTTAAGTATTCAGAATGTTCTTATATAGTTTTAATTCTATGAATTAACATTTTTTGGTCCGTGCGACCACAGCGTAACCAGCACAGTTTCGTTTTCATAAAGAAAACAACAATGGCTTTAACCGCATTAAATAGAAAAAAAGGGAATATCAAATCCCAATTCACAAAGTTACTCAATATTCCTAATGACGAATTAACCACAAAGGGAGAAATAACTTCGAGAATATCGATTTTAGAAAAACTTCAAAATAGATTTGAAGATTTAAAAGTGGAGTACTATCAAGTGGCAAAGGATGATGAGTTTCCTACAATAGAAGAAGAGTTAAGTGAGCTAGATTCTCAATTTCAAGAATTAGAGGTAAGATTCAATACCTTACCTATTAACTGTAGTGACAATGTGAGTAACACAAATTCAAATAATAGCTCGTTAGGAGCTGAAAGAAACATTTTTTCAAATCATAGTATGCATTTACCACAGATACCATTACCTGTATTTTCAGGAAAATTTGAAGAATGGAACGTATTTAAAACGCAGTTTCTAAATTTAATGGATGATAATCCTTTATTAACTACAAATCAAAAACTTTTTTATTTACGCGCTGCGTTGAAAGGCGAAGCAAAAACAGTAGAAACCAGTGATGATACTTACGATTCTCTACTAAAAACATTAGAACAACGGTTTGAAAATAAAAGAGCTATAATAGATGCTCATATCAAAACAATTATTAATTATGAAAAAATAACTCATGAATCTGGTAAAGACTTAAGAAAATTATTGGACTACATACTAAAGAATTTAAGAGCGTTAAAAGTATTGAAATATGATCGCGATAATCTTTCTAATATTATGTTATTAAACATTGTTTTGCAAAAGTTGGATCGGGAAACTCGCAAAAATTACGAACTTACATTAAAGAACAACGACGTTCCTGACTTTGATCAGTTTCTAGAATTCCTAGAAAAACAGTGTTCAGTTTTAGACAGTGTAAATCGAAATTTACCGCTTAAGTCCTCAAAATATACTTACTGATAAGTCTGGTTATCCCAGAAGTTTAGTTGTAAAAACCCAAGGAAATAATTCTAACTTGTGTATATTATGTAAAAATAGTTCTCACACGCTATATAAATGCGATATATTTTTGAATTTCACAACAGAAAAACGATATGAATTTATTCGAAAGAATAACCTTTGCTTAAATTGCTTCGGATTCCACAAAATAGCAAAATGTAATTCTAAGTATGCATGCAGTAAATGTGGCTCCAGACACCACTCATTACTTCATAAAGACAAAGATTTATTACTTCCGTTATCAAAAGAGAGTGCAACCCCCCCAACAAACTGTGATATTAATAGCGATCGTCTGCTTGATGCAGCAGGTGGATCGACTGAAAGCAATCAGTCGGCGCCGATTACATGTTTTGTTTCTGAAAATAAAAGAGTTATATTAGCGACGACCACAGTTTTTGTGTTAGATGAAGACGGATTTTATCACCCAGCTACTGCGGTTCTTGATAGCGCTTCACAGTCTAATATTGCAACAGCAAAATTTGTAAATAAGTTAGGACTGAAAAAAGAAAAAATAAACATTCCTCTTTCGGCGTTGTCAGGAATTCCGATAAATATAAAAACGAAAACACAAGCACTGATAACAAATGAGAATAATTCGTTTTCAGCTAATCTGGAATTTTTGATTGTACCGAAAATTATTGATGCGTTACCAATAAACTATTCTAATATATTAAAATTAAATATTCCAAAGGGAATTAAACTGGCCGATAAAACACTATTCAAAAATAACAACAATGTTGATTTACTGATTGGGGCCGAAATATTTTTTGAATTAATGTTAACCAATAAAATCAAAATTCCTGAAACGGGTGCAATTTTACAGGATACTGTGTTTGGATATGTGCTTAGTGAAGCTGTTCAAGGTACTCCACATCCATTGTATTGTGCCATTATTTCCCAGTCAGATAACTCCAATTTAGAAAATATTATGAAAAGATTTTGGGAGATTGAAAATATACTAGATTCACCTAGTTTGAGAAATAAGGAAGAGATAGAGTGTGAAAAGCAGTTCGTGAAAACATATCGCAGAGATGATAACGGGAAGTACATAGTGAACTTACCAATGAAAAATAATTCTGAATTGGGAGATTCTTTCCATTCGTCCAAACAAAAGTTAAATAATTTATACAGACAATTAAATAGAAATCCCAACATTTCTGAATTGTATGTAAATTTTTTGAATGAATATGAACAGTTAGGCCACATGCGAGAATTAAATGATAATGAAATAAACACTGTTAAATATTTTCTTCCACATCACGCTGTGCTTAAACCTGATAGCAGCACTACAAAATTAAGGGTTGTATTCAACGCCAGTTCACCCACTACCAATGGGTTATCATTAAATGATTGTTTATTAAATGGAGGTGTAGTACAAGAAGATTTGTGTGCCATTTTATTACGTTTTCGTACGCACAAAATAGTTTTCACTGCGGATGTTAAAAAAATGTATAGACAGGTATGGGTTAATCCTGAACAATGTAATTGGCAATGTATTCTTTGGAATAAAACCCCTAAGGAAAAGCCTAAAATTTATAAATTATTAACTGTAACATACGGCACAAAATGTGCTCCTTACTTGGCCACTCGTGTACTAAAACAAATCGCTAGTGATGAAGGGGCTAATTATCCGTTAGCTTCTGCCGCCACACTTAAAGATTTTTACGTTGACGACATTCTAACGGGAACTGATGAAGTGTCGTCTGCTCTGGAACTCCAGAAACAGTTGGTGTTAATGTTAACGGCTGGTGGACTAGAGTTGCATAAATGGGTTTCAAATGCCAGAGAATTATTAGAACAAGTCCCTTACAGTGAGCAAGATTATCACTTCGAAAAAAATGATAAAACTTCGGTGAAAACACTAGGGCTAAAATGGAATCCCAAAGATGATAATTTCAGTTTCACGGTATCATCAGATTATTGCAATACAATCACCAAACGTGGTGTTCTGAAAGAGATCGCGAGACTCTTTGACCCATTGGGTCTAGTAGGACCAGTGATAGTACAGGCTAAAATTTTATTACAAAAATTATGGCTTTTGAAAATTGATTGGGATCAGGAACTTCCAACACAAGAGAAAAACAAATGGATAAAATTCCGAAATGCTCTAAACGAGCTTAAAGATATTACGATCCCACGTTTCGTGTTCTCAGACTCTAATTGTCATGAACTGCAGCTCCACGGCTTTTCGGACGCGTCACAAGAGGCATATGGCGCAGTGGTTTATTTACGTGTGATCACTAGTTCAAACGATGTACATGTGAGCTTACTGTGTAGTAAGTCCCGAGTTTCTCCTCTTAAAGTATTGACTATACCTCGCCTAGAACTTTGTGCAGCTGAATTGTTATCTAAACTGATATCAAAGGTAATCACATCATTAAATATACAATTAAGCTCTGTATATCTATACAGCGATTCAACAATCGTTTTATCATGGATCAACTCATCACCCCACGTGCTCAAGGTTTTTGTGTCTAATCGAATATCTCGAATCCAGGAACTCACGAAGAATTTTTGTTGGAGGCACGTTAAATCAACCGAAAATCCAGCTGATCTTGTTTCACGAGGAAGCCCTCCTCATCAACTTTCTGAGTTCTGGTTCAATGGACCAGATTTTCTTCATCATGAGCCTATACAACTTTCGAATAATGACATTACGGATTCTAGTGATGACTGGTTAGCTGAAGTAAAACCAACGCAACTGTCGTTGGTCACAGTGAAAGAAACATTTTTAGTCAATCTTCTTTCCATTACTAATAATTTTTGTAAATTAATTCGTATTTTGAGTTTCATTTTTAGGTTTTTTAACAATGCCAAGAGTCCATCTTCGAAGACACGCGGACCTATCACTCTTCAGGAACTGAGTAAAAGTAAGTTAATTTTAGCCAGATTTATTCAAGAAGAAGAATTTAAAGAAGACGTTCAAAATTTGAAAAAAGGAATTCCTGCAACAGGTAAAATTCGAAATTTAAATCCATTTTTAGATGAATTCAATGTCATTCGAGTGGGAGGTCGATTGAGTAATTCTAGTGTTAGTCAAAATCGAAAATTTCCTATTGTACTGCCGGCGAAACATAAATTTACGGAAATGATACTTGTACACTTTCATAAAAAGTACTTACATATTGGTCCTCAGAATTTACTTTATTCTGTTCGTGGGGAGTTTTGGCCCTTAAGAGGGAGATCAAATTGCCGTAAAATTGTGCATAATTGTGTAATTTGTTTTAGGGCAAAACCTGTAACAGCTGAACAAATCATGGGCAATCTGCCCAAGGAAAGGGTTAATTTTAATTTCCCGTTTAATTGTACAGGGGTGGATTTCTGCGGCCCATTTTTTATAAAATATCGGGGTCAGCGAAAGGGAATTTTTCATAAGGTCTATGTTTGCATTTTTGTTTGTATGGTCACAAAGGCTGTTCATTTAGAGCTTGTTTGTGATCTTACTTCTGAAGCATTCATCGCCACCCTCAAACGGTTTTTCGCTAGACGAGGAAAATCACAAAAATTGTTTAGTGATAATGCAAAGAATTTCTTGGGTGCAAATTTGGAATTACGACGCTTGCATAATTTACTCAATAAACCTGATAGTGAACTCACAAATTTTCTCTCTTCTGAGTCCATTGAATGGAATTTTCTCCCACCTAGAGCACCCAACTTTGGTGGCCTGTGGGAGGCTGCGGTCAAGTCTTTTAAATATCACTTTAAACGTGTTGCAGGCAACTATAAATTAACTTACGAACAGTTGTTAACCATAATTTGTCAAATAGAAAGTATTTTAAATTCCCGCCCATTGACTCCTTTATCGGAGAATACTGATGACTTGCAGGTGTTAACTCCTGCACACTTTCTAGTTGGTCGACCTCTCACGGCAATCCCAGAACCTAGTATGACCCACATTTTCGATAACAGATTAACTCTTTGGCAAAAAACTACAAAACTATCACAGCGTATTTGGAAGGGTTGGCAAAATAATTATTTGAGTACTCTCCAGCAGAGACACAAATGGATGATAGCAAAAAATAATATAAAAATCGGTGATATGGTTGTTATTAAGGAAGATAATCTTTCTGTAGGAAAATGGATTCTTGGCAGAATAGTTAATGTTTTTTATGGAGGGGACTCGAAAGTCCGTGTACTTAATGTTAAAACTAAACACGGAACCTTTAAAAGATCCATTGGCAAAATAGCAGTATTGCCCATAGAGAACTAAATGTGAATTGTTGAATTATTATAGTGTTTTACTATTTTTCTTGCTTTATTTTCTTATAAGAGATAAATGTTAATTTAAACTAAATCATCAAAATATTAACTTCATTTTACTGTTTATATTCTATTGAGAAAAAATTACAGTTTATATTACGGACATTTGTTTTATTCTTATTTAGATATGCAAAATGGTATATCATAATATATATATTAAATAAGTATATACATAAAAAAAAGAAAAAAACTATTAAAAATTGAGAAAGAAATAATACTGAAGTTTCTTAATATTGCTATATAAGTTTTCCTTTGGTTTTATTTACTTACCTTGCATATATAGATTGTTTCATGTATAAGTTAAAATTGTGTTAATTATTGTTTTATTTTCAATGTGATTAATCTATAATTCAGTTTGTATTTCCAACATATGTTTCTATGGTTATGTATCATGTATAATTTTGTGTAACTCTTTGAAATTTGCATTTCAACGCCGGGCGGTATGTTGCGCCTGCGCACTCTGTAAAGTTCGCTCCTTCGTTACGGAGCTCAGTTAGTTTGTAACTCCGCTCATGGGAGGCTGGCAGCTTTCTTTACTCCCATTTTTAAAGTTTTAAATAAATGTAGTAGTGATGTTTAAATCACCTCTAGTTTGTCAAGTTTTTATTACAGTCCACTATTTAAGTATTCAGAATGTTCTTATATAGTTTTAATTCTATGAATTAACAGTGCACAATGAGAAATATTTTTAATGGGTCATTGTGAAATTAAAATTATTTATAAGTAATAGTACACTATGGAAAAGGTGTAAATGTAGGAGCAGCCGTTCCCCCCCTGGTGTGAAGTCCCCCTCGAGGGGGCAAATTTTCAATATGGGTATCTTTCAGAACTCTTTTATACTTTTAAAACGAATGCTAAAAATCATCGATCTGTGATAATTTAAAATAAAATTACCAACTTTATTTTTTTATTTTTAACAAATAAATAAAAAATAAAAATTAATTAATTAAATAAAAAATAAATTAATAGATCCTTTTTTTTTAAGATGTTATTTGTATAGCATAAAACTGACTTTCTTTGGATATTTAGTGTTATACTTCTCAAGGATGAAAATCGTCTGCATTCACGGAAGATAATTTTTATACATTATTTGTACTGAGTGAATTTGTTTATGAAAATAATAGAAGAAAAATTTGTAATAACCACAACATACTAGTTTTATATGACACTGTGGACTTGTAAAACTATTTCAACAATCTTTGCAATTATTATGATGGCCATAATATAATAGAACATTTACATTCCTGGAAAGTATTCAAATAATCAAAGATTGATGAGAGCTCAATTTTAACAGCTTAACCTGATGGATCAAAATGTTGAGAGGCACTCATTATAATTAATTGAATTAGTTTTCTGAAAAGATTACTCAGTTCATTCCTTGCTACTCAACTTGCAACGCACTTGCGACTATCAAAAAGCAGAATTATTGGTCTGAATATATATGCCAACTCATTTTCGAAATAATTTAATCAAATTCCAAATGTAGCTTTCTGCTCTTCTAGTTTTTACTTTTTTCTACATTCAATAGAAGAAAGTATTGGATTCGTAAAAATTTTCTACTTCTGGTTTTCAATGGATTTACCCTCTCTGAGAGTTCCAGAATACGATTTGATCTTTTTAAAAGAATGTTTGTCTGTCTGTGTGTGACATAAATTTTGTGGCAACTGTATCTCAGGAAGTACTGCTCAGAATTTCATACAGGTTGATTCAAAATTAGTGTGACCAATTTCAGATCATCAGAAATATTTATTGAATTAAGTTATTTACATGAAATTTTCAATGTGGTTTTCTTTAACATAGTACACTTTACGTAAACGTTTAGGCCAAGCCAAAAGAGCTTTTAAGACCATTTTTGGGGGTATTTTTCCAACTTCCTCTTTGATTGCTGTTTGAAGCCCTTGAAGTGTTCTTACTTTACGTCTACTTAATTGCTTTTTTAAGTATACCCATAAAACATAATCGTAAGCAGCACAGTCAGGGGATGATGGTAGCCATTTCTCAGGAGAAAGAAAATATTTTTTTTATCTTTCAGCCATTTTATAGCTGATTTTGCAGTGTGACTTGGTGCAGAATCTTGGTTCTTGGTGAAAAACAACGTTTCCTTGAGGGTAAAGCCGTTTACTTTCTTTGATCATGTGGTTCAAAACTGCATTCTGATAGTATTTAGCATCAATTTTAGCCTTTGGTTCTGCAACAAATGGTTTTGTTAAGCCTTGAGAGGACATTCCCATTCATACCATAACACCTGACGGCCAACTTGCTTTTGCAGAACAGTTGCGTCTTTGCAATGCTTTTCGCGTGAAATATGTTGTTTTTTCCAGTATTGGATGACATATGAAGCATTGCTTTATCCTAAGTTATCCATGTTTTGTATCTACCTTTGCGTAACATTAAATACAGAGGCCAAGAACGGTTTTTTCGTTTTTCTATGGTGTTTGCAGACATTTGATGACAGACTGCTTTATTCACTTTTTTATAGCCAATTTTCTTTATCTGATGACAGATTGTCGATTGCGATACCTGTAGTTTCTTTGCTAAAGTTCTTTGAGGCAGAGGATTTTCTACAGCGATAAGTCTTTTCAGCGTGTTTTTTCCTTTTCACCAAAGACTTCCTTTCCTCCACACTTTTTTTCCTGGAGCTCTTGACTTTCAGTCAAATTTTATCTGTTTTCGCAGTTCAGATAGTAATCCATTAGAAAAATGTCTTTTCTGATTTTTAAATCTGTTATTTATAACAGAATTTGAGCAACCATCCTTCAAAAGCTTTAAAGGTTCGTTTCGGGGTTGAAGATCTAATTTCGGAGCCATAATTTACTCTGACTAATAAAAATAGCTAGATTAGTAATTTAAACGTCTCATTTTTAAAATAAAACTGGCGGTAAAGTGATTAAAATTTACCATAAATAGTTACAGGCTTTTAAAAATGGTCACAATAATTTTGAATCAACCTGTATAAATTGATATGTAGTTGCACATTGATATAAATATGTGCCTAACAACTTTTGGTGCAAATAGCTCAACAGGTGGCTCTGCTACACTGCGATTTTTCCCATTTAAGGGAAGGCTATAGCTCAGGATCTATTTTGTACAATCAAATAAAACTTGATGTGTGACAGAAATATTATGGTAATTCAATTTGGGTGCCAATCGGCCGATAGATGCCGCTGCTATACTGCAATTTTCCTCATGAACGGAAAGGCTATATCTCGGATTCTATTGTAAATAATTGCACAAAACGTGGTATACGAAAGAGTCATTATAAAATACTTTGTTTATTCAATTTGAGTGCATATCGGCCTGCAGCTGGCGCTGTTGTGCTGTAATTTACCTCGTGAACAGGAAGGCAAAATCTCAACTTACATATGGCACATATAAATGTACTAAACTTGATATGTGATATGATCATTATGAAAACGATTTTGGGCTTATATCGGCTGACAGGTTGCGCTGCTATTTCTTAGCTTCTGTGATTTTCCGTATGGCTACATCTCAATATCTCTTGATTAAAATTGCAACAAATTCTGCATATAAAATCTTTATTGTGAGGAGCTATGATTAATCTTTTGTACGTGTTAAACAGTAAAAGACGCTGTTACATAGAATGTTCTAGAAAAAAGTTTTTGATGACCACAACATACTACCTTTTTCCTGTCCACTTTATCGGGTTTCTAAGTGTATTCAGGTAATTCGACAACAGTCTTAAATTTTAATTCAAGTCCTTATCAAGATCTCATTTTTGGATCTCCGTAAATAGTTAATACTATCATTTACTGAATTAAAAAGCAAGGAAAAATCTTATTGAGTTTTCAACATCATGTTATACGAAAAGGCATTTGCATTAAAAATTGGCCATAAACAGTGATTATGAGTTCACATTCTAAAAATCTCAGAATTAGACTAAATTTTAAAGAAAGATAATAGTTATCAATCTTTACACAACGTTAAAAACGCCAATGTAAAAAATTGTTAAGTGCAGACTGCAGTCGGTAGCATAAAGCGTACCATCATCAGTGCAGAATGACGAAGTGTATTATTACTAGGAGTGGGCGATGCCACTATTTCAATATCACGATATATTGTCAATTCAAAATCGCGATATCACGATATTGGACTCCAATATTTTTTAATCCCTTTCATAATGCTAATTTAAATGTCAATTCTAGATATATATATATAAAAAAAAGCTCGAATTGAATGTGACAAGCTCATTATATCATAAAATATATAGAATACACTAACTTCTTTTATATGTACAACTTCCTATTAATGCAACACCAAATCAACATCAATATAGAAAAACAAATAATGGAAATACATTTATGCACAAATTTAATTCATACATTACTGTGTTGTCATGTAGTAGCATTATGGCATTTAAACACGTTCAACAGTCTCAGAATTTCACTAAAAAATGTTTCTAAAATACATAATTAAGGCAATAAACTTTTGCAAAATCTTCTTAATAAAAAAAAGCCCAAATTTGCCCGAGATAATGCTGAAACTAATGTCATAGCTACAAAAATAAAGATTTTTTTTTTTTTTTCGTGGTTTGGAGGATGAATAAAATAACTGAAGAAGGATGATTCAACAGAAAACAATTGACGTCACAATTGCAACAATGTATTGAGAAAAATAAATTTTACCTACGATATGAAACAAATAAATCAAGAATAAAAGACAATTTAAATGAATAGATGTAATTCTATGTCAGGACCATCAATTAATGATATACCGATTTTCTTTCTCGGCCACCATTATAAAATGCCAAATTGACATAGCATAGTTTTTCAAAATATCCCTTTTACATTCTAAGTTTGCTGCATTTATATATAATAGAAGTTAATATATTGCATTCCCGTAAACAGGGTTACATTGCATCATAACAGCATTATTTCTCAGCAAATATGCACACTAATTGAATAAGCATAGGTTTTCGTCACGACTCTCATTCCTATCAAGTTTCGTGCATTGATACGCTATAGAAACTGCGATATAGCCTTATCTTCCATGGTGGAAATTGTATACCGGTGCTATCGCACGACACATGTTTTCTAAAAATGGCCGAATCCTGTGTTAAGACACCTGAAAATAAATAAATATTCATTGAAAACTGGTAATTAAAAATTCTCATGAACTCCAACATTTTCGTCTTTTGTAAACAGAAGACATTAATAAAAACATGAAACCTAAATTCAAACACACGCAAAATAAGTAAATAAGTGAATGATCATATATAAAAATAACGATATAAGTTCTTTTAGGCTTTGCCCGCTTCGCTGGTCATTATATTGAAATGAATTTTTAAAGTACTATATAATTAATAATAATAAAAAAAAATTATTGAAATCAGAACAAAATATCTTAGACAAAATCTTAACTTAAATTACTTAAATAACTTAACTAACTTAGACAAAATCTAAGTTAAATTTTTCGCTACATTCGGTAGCGGTTTTCCTTCTCGCCACACTTCACAAAATCCCTTTATTGCGCATGTTGCATACACATACCTATCCGATACATTAGGAAATCGGGATCCTCAGTTTATTTGAAGCAGAGTGATGTTTTAAAACGTGTTTTTTAGTCCCCCCCCCACCCCGCACTTAAAGGGAATCACAGAATTTAAAATAATCACTTTGTAGCTTGTGTGTGTTGAGTACGCATAACCAATCAACATGTCAAAATAATGCTTTCCTGAGATAATTTGGAGCAGAGTTACTCTTTAAAACGTGTTTTTGTAAACCCCCCCCCCCTCTTGCCCTCAAAATGGTGAAAAGGGAAATTTTCCCAAAATCCCTTTATAACGCGTGTTCGGAACTCATAAATAACCCACACGTAAAAATTATTCTTACTGAGATAATTTGAAGCAAAATTATATGTACTTGGAAACAAGTTTTTTGCCCCCCACCCCCAAGGAGAGGATAGGACGAAATCTTACAACATCCCTTTGTAGTATGCGTTTTGAGTACCAATCGACATATAAAAAAATCACTATCCTGAGTTGCACTTAGAAGCGTGTTTTTGCCTCCCCCCGCCCTTAAAGGGGGCCAGTGAGAAATTTCGTAAAATCATTTTACAGTGCGTGTTGGGAAGGCATGAATACAAAATTAATTTTCATGTTATACGAATTTTTGCCATCATTTGTTTTTTAAACAATGTATCCAATATTTTAGTTCAACAATTGAATGAACAATTGCAACAACTATTTAATAAAAAATAATTGTTTGATAAACAACAATGTTTATATATATATTTTTACAACAATGAAAAGTTTCTTTTTTTAACAATTTTTTTCAGTCTAATTACTGACCCTTATCTGAGAATGATGTATCTTTCGTTCTTAGGTGTTCTCTTCGTGAGTTACTTTTTAAAAAAGTTCCTCATGTGGTTTATTTTTAAACTTTTCGAGCATCATCCTATAGAGGATGCTCGGGAAAGGTATGCGTGTCCAGTGACTTCCATCTTTGCTGGACGTTATTTGTCAATGAATAATGATTGTCAAAAATTTTATAACCCAGCTTTATATAAAGCTCGTGTTTGCAAGCATCCAAAGTTGGATATAAAAAAACTGCCAAAAGTTGGTAATATTATTTCACTGCCTGATACTGTTACTGATGAACCTCCGTTCCAAATCGAAGTGGACTCAGTTCAGTCTCAGGTAGTGAACGCACTCGATGGAAAAGAAACAGTTTCTACTGCACTGCCTGATAATTCTACTGACGAACCTCCGTTTATCGAAGTGGAATCAGTTTATTCTCAGACAGTGGAAACGGTTATTGAAAATCAACCAGTTTCTGTTTCTCCACAACATCATAAAAAAAAAGAAATTCCGGAAATTGAGGAATTTTATGAAAATATGTTGTTGTTGTTGCATTCGAAGTGTAAAAGAATAAATTACCTCGGGATGCTTGCTGGCAGTAGGCTATGGGACCTGCCTTATCAAAACTCCCCATGAGAAACGATGCATGGCGACCTCCACGTGGTGTTTCTCGGGTAACGCTAACAGCCATGCGCATTTAATTTAGATAAAGTTGTTATTATAAGGTTTCGTTTGCGCGTATGCGTGTGTGTTATGATTATTGTTATAACACATACCCAGTTTTTTCTATGAATATCCGCTAATTTAAATTACAAATTTCGGAAATTTCCATTTTTCGTATATTTATAACCTACTTGAAACTCGATATTATTAATTTTAAAGTAAAATTAAACTGACGCATTAGAATTTTACATGGAAAAAATATCATTTATTCAGATAAAACTACATCAAAATTTATTTTTTGAGCATTCTTAAGCTGAATTGTTCACGTCAAAAAAGTTCAAAACTTTAAAATATGTTATATCAACCAAAGTCTATAAAAGTAGTACCTGTAAGGAATAACAAAATCGTATTATAGTTTAATATCAGGGAATACTTTTAATTTAGGATTTATTTTCTAATTTTCTGAGAATTAGTAGATTAATTTTCGTTCAAGTCGGCAGTGTAAACAAACAAGATAGAAGTACCATTTTATCCATTAAAACTTTAACCACGAGAGAGTTTAGAGAACCAACGATAAACAAATTAAGAAAATAATTATTTGTAGTCACTCACTTTCATAAAAAAAAAGGGAATGATTTGTATTAATGTGATGTTATGTGCAAGGACGTAGGCAAAGGGACGGTCCACTCCCCCTCCCACAGAAATAAATGATGAATGGTTGTTTTCGTGTAGTCTCAAGTATAAAGCAAACATTGCTGCCTAAAAAGATGTTTAAAAAATACTAACCCACATACAAATAATTTTTTTAAACTCACAAATTCAGTTTAAGAGATTTTCCCATTATGTCCTTTTTTTTCTATATTTAAAACTCTAGAGCGTCTGAAAACCCATTCTCCCTTAATCTTGCTATATTTTTTCGCTTAATTTCATCCACCTTCGTACTATAGCTATAATATATTATCCTGCGTCATGAATTCAATCTTTTTACTGTCTTCCGTACTCAACAGAAGAAAGCATTGGATTCATAAAAAATTTCAACTTCCAGTTTTCGATAGATTTACATGTTTTGCGATATCTAGAACATGATTGACCATTTTTAGAAAATTTTAGAAAATGCCTATCTGTGTGTGAGCAAAATTTTGTTCCAGTTGTGTCTCAGGAACTATTACACTGCACAGAATTGCATGTAAACTTATATGCAATTGCACCATGACATAAAATAGTTCTTATTGCTTTTTGGTGATAATCGTCCATCAGGTGGCGTTCCAATCCGGATTTTTCTAAGTTCTTAACTTGGTGGTATAGACCGAAATTTCTTATAAACGTACACAATGAAAATTATTTTTAACGAATCATTATGAAATTAAAAAGATTTGTTTATAATAGTAATAATCAAGTAGAAAAAAAAAAAGAAATTGGACTTACAGGAGCGACGCTTTTCTCCTGGGGATAAGTCCCCTCCGAGAGGGCAAATTTTCGATATGGGCACCTTTTAAAAAATTTCGTCAATATCTTTAAAACGAATAATTGAACTATTGATCTGTGATACTTTAAATAAAAGTTTTTTTTTTTTAAATTTTAATAAAGTTATTTATTTTGAGTGAATTTGTATAGAAAAATATATAAGAAAAATTTGCGTGCAAGAGCCGATTAACAAGAGGCATTCGGGGCATGTGACCTGAGTAGCCGAAGGCCATAAAACTGGCCCTGAAAATACCATTTTGCCTTTTACGACTGAAAATGAAAAAAAATGGTGTCATAATGCAATTTCTGCCATATTAGTCCTATAAACAGGTATATCTATATATGTGCTGATTGGTGCACAGAGCAAGAGGGAGACGGGCCCACGAAAATATGTGTTCCTCGGGGCCTATCATGAAGTTAATCAAGGCCCGTTTGTGTATGCGTATGGGCTTTTCTTTGTGTGTGCGTGTGTATATTATTGTATCATTCTCTTTCGGTAACCTTCCTCTGCAATTTATTCACTGTGAAGCTATTTGGAGCCGAGTTATGCTTATAAAGGTGATTTGCCTTCTGCCCCGCCCCGGGGGAAACGGGGGAGGGGAGGTATTTCACAAAATCCCGTCTTGTGTCCCGTCAGGGTCCTAAAACCAACTTGCTCACAAAATTTTTTATCTTTATCTCCCATAAAATAGCCACGGCTATGTTGAGTCAGTGATCAGTGAATCTGTGAATTTACTCTTTTATATCTATAGATTATACTATAGAATATTAAGATTTCTAAAATAAAAGCGCTTCCTTCCTGCTGTCTGAAATTAGATTCACAGTGGAAAACAATCAGTATCCTGAGTAAAGAATTTGCTTTGGTTTGTTTATTAAAATAAAAATATAAATAACACCAAATTTTCGCTATATTGATCAGATATAATAAAATATTTGAAAGAAATGAAATAATTGTTAAAATATTAAAACCAAATTCAATATAAATTGATGACATAGCTTTTAAAAATTTATTTAAATCAAAACAGTTAAAATCTTTAAAATATATATATATATATATATATTAAAACTTTTTTTTAAAACAAATATGGACGCAAATAAATGACGAAATAATTCAGTTGTTTCTTAATAAAATTAATGACATCAACTAATATTAATTGTATTTATAGGCAATAATAGTTTTGTATGTCGCCAATATTGTAATGGCGACAATGAATATTCATATCGTAGCAGCGAATACAGATATGGGATGACGATCACGCAGTGTCTCAGTCATATCAGAGTCTCATATCACGCATGCGTTATTGCTTAGCTGTTAATCGATTCCCGATAAAGCAAGATCATGATCAGAAAAGGCGATAACGAATATTCAGATCGTAGCTGTGAGTAGCGATTTCAGATTAAATCAATGTCTAGCATCACGCATGCGTTATACGTGTATCATCCACTCTCTTTCTTATCAGCGATTACCGGCTTTCACGGAGTGAAACGTTGGGCTCACGGAAACTGATATGGTCGCCCGCAGTACGTTCGCAGCTGAGTTCCTGATAATCGTGGCGCTTGCGATATATCGCCAACAGAAAGATTTCGTTATCGGTTTCAAATTGTATGGTTTAAAATCGATGTTTCTCGATGTATCGCCCAGTCCTAATTATTACTCATAATATAGGTAGGGAAGCGCATTATTGATTCACTTCGCCATTCTGTACTGATGACGGTACGCTTTACGCTACGGAAATTGCAGTCCAATTTTTGTCATTGGCGTTTTTAACGTTGTGTAAATATTTATATTTCTGTTCTCTGTCAAGTCTAGTCATTTAAAGATAATATTTAATTAAATTCAAGGCCAGACATCCACTGACCGTTCTTCCAGTTGAAAATTACAGATTTTACAATAATAATAATATTAAATTTTAATTACTTTGGCGCTTAAATAAAATATTCTAATAAAATTATTTTAATTAATTTTAAATTTAAGAACATGTACACATATTAAAAATGCCATTAAAATATTGAGATGATGGAATACATTATTTCCGTTTTAGTTGTTACTGGCTTACATATTGAATTAACATTTCTATCGTAATTAGATATTCTTCAGAAAACACATATAGATATACTTACAGCAGAATACTGATCTTTAGTCAGCAAATGATAATTTCTATCAACAATATATCTTTCAAAATCCGGAGACAGCTCTTTATCACTCTTAGAATAATCAGTGAAGACCAACTTCCCTCCTGGTTTCAACCACCTCTATTATAAAAAGAAATTAAATATGTTAAATTCAATATTTCAATATAAATAAAAATAATTTGGTGTAGCACTCACACTGCTCTCTCTTAACCTGCATTTTAATAGAAGTATTTATTATCAGCTCTACATTCGTACACCTTGCTGTGTAGGTGAAAGCAATTGTATTGATAATTTTCCTGGACATGGTATATATTTTTGTAATGCACTTTCATTTATTATATCCTATCCAATTAAAATAATCTGGTGTGTCACTCAAACGACTTTCTCTTACACTGAAATTTAATACTATAAATACAGGTTGGAGATTAAGAGGTAAGATAACGATGTTATGTAAACCTATGTTAATCAATTCAAATTAGGCTTCGGAAGAGTTTTATATGACAATTAATTCTGTGTGAGGGGGGCCTACCGCCCCCCTCAACCCTCCGTTTCATTAATGCACCTAGATTTTTATAAAATTTAATTTGGTTATTAAAAAGTAATTCTGTTTTTAAAAAATAATTTATTAAAATTATTATTTAAAAAATTATCTTTTATGGTAATGCAGACGATTTCTATATTAGAGAAGTAGTATAACACTAAATATCCAAAAAGAGTCCATTTTATTCTCAATATAAAAAGAAAAAAAAGAAAAATACGATTTTTTTTCTAAGTTTTTTTTTTTTTTTTTGTTAAAAGTAAAAAAAAAAAAAAAAAAAAAAAAAAAAAAAAAAATCGATAACTTTGTTTTAAATTATCGCAGATCGATGGTTCAACCATTCGTTTTAAAGTTATTGGCGAGCTCTTTTTAAAGGTGCCCAACATGAAAATTTACTCCCCTCGAGGGGGAAGGCGAGGCTCCTACATACACAAAATTTTTTTCCCAGTTGACTATCTCTATTACAAAATATATATATTCGTTTCATTTGGTTTAGTGCAGTCTATAGACGTTAAACTCTACTTACCTGCAATTTCCTCCCATAGACATAAAGTATTAGAATTCTCTTGATTGTCCTTGTACACGAACCATTTGCTTGATCTTAACGAAAAGCTTACTGTAGCATCTATATATGATACACATTTAGAATACCAAGTTTGGAATGTCTGCTACTATTTGTTCTTGAGATATGCTGATAACAGACAGACACACAGACCATTTGCTAAAAATATGATTTTCGTATTCAGGGGACCTCAAAACGTGTAAATATAACAAATCTCGCGTTCGAAAATTTGACCCAAAAACAATACTTTCTCTACCTTATGGTAAGAGAAAGTAAAAATCTGGTGTGAAAAGAGAAATTTAATACACGTGTAAAAACATAAAACAGAGTTTACACAGCGTTTTTTTTTTTTTTTTTTCTTTTTTTGAAAACACCTATTTCCGAGATCTAAAACTGATCTATCTGATCAGGATGACTATTAATTTTCCTGTGATAACCAAGTAAAGCATAAGAAAAGATATCTAAAATGGGTTTATGTAACAATTTTCAAGAAAATCGTTAGAGCCATTTTTGAGATACCGACTTTTGCCAAATCTTGGCATAATTAATTGTTGACCAGAAAAGAACAATTACATGCAAAAGGATATTTAAAAGGCGGTTAATATGGCAAGTTTGAAAAAAAAAAATCATACAGCTGTTTTGAAACGAACGCACTTGCAAAACCTGCAATTCAGCTATTTATACAAGACGCCTGTCAATTTTTCTGAACTAACCAACTATATCATTCGAAAGGACATCTAGTAGAATGTTTATACAGCAATTTTGAAGAAAATCGTTAGAGCCCTTTTTGAGATATGGACTTACTTCCGGTTTTGGATGTCCCACTTCCGGTTTTCCAATTTTCGCCAAAATTTGGAAAATTCATTTGTACACTAGACCTGTTTCAATTCTAAAGTTACGTAGTTCTATCTTTATTAGTTTCCGAGATGTAATAGCCAGAAGATTCCCCACATACATACACACTGACCAATCGCCAAAAAACACTTTTTTGGACTCGGGAGACCTTAAAATATGTAAACCAGGTGAAATCTTGATATCGAATTTTTGGACCGAATACAATACTTCTATTACCTACGGTAGTTGGATAATGGAAGTAAAAGTCAGTTGGACTAATTTTGGATAGTCCTGTATTTTGTCTACACCTTGTTCCCTATTGACTACTTTATTAAACATTTAAACTCTCTCTTAAATAATAAACTCTTTGTGTGTAAGTAAGCTGTGGAAACACCCTTAACTAACGTTATTGGCTTTAAAACTAGTTTTTTTTTTTTTTTTTTTTCTGTATTCATAAATTAAAATATTGGATTCATAAAAAAAAAAAAAAAAATCGACTTCCGATTTTCGATGGATTTACACGTTTTGAGAAGTCTTAATATGATTTGAACACTTTTAGAAAATGTCCTTCTCCGTGTGTGTGAAAGAGAGAGAGAACATTTTTCTGTCAACTTTATCTCAAGAACTAACGCACAGAATTTCATAAAAAGTTTTATTTCGTTACATTTTGACATAAATTTGGGCCTATCAACTTCTGTTGCAAATCATCAGACAGGTGGCGCTGCTATGCTGTGATCTCTTCCATTTACAGGCTTGCTATAGCTTAGTTTGTACAATTGGACATATCTGAATGTGTGAGAGCAGATAAACAATATGTTAATTCAAATTGCGTCTAATAATTTATCGGATAACAGGGGTGCTGCTATACTGCTATTTCCCCCCATTTAATGAAAGGCTATAGCTCAGCTTCTAGTCTGTTAATTGCATAAAATATGATATGCGAATGTGAGAGGGTCATTATGAAAACCTGAGTTGATTCCATTTGGGTGCATATGTCTTGACAGGCGGCGATGCGATTCTGCAATTTTTCCCGTGTATGGAAAGGCTATATCTCAGCTTCTGTAGCATATAAATGCACCAAACTATGTGAGATGGCACTTATCAGGGCCTGATTAACATCTCAAGACAGGGGAGCTCAGAATAATTTCGCGACCCCCTTCCTTTCACCTGGGGAAAGTTTTGTAATTTTTACACAAATAGAAAGACATTTTCAATGCTACAAATTTAATTCCTCAGCAAAATTCAGATTAAAGTTGATCCCTTCACTTCCCATATAATGTCATATATAAATATTATAGATTATATATAGACAGAAATGAACTACAGCACAAAATATAAGTTTATTCTTAACATTTCACTGTAAACTCTAGTGTCTCTAAAAATTGATGGACATATGATTACAGTTGTTTTGCATTCAGATAACTGAGCGGTTTCTACCCACGATATAATAAGTTATCAGCTTATTTATTGGGAACATTTAGATTTTTATGGTTAAATAATAGAAAATTCACAACATATTAGTGTACATTTTTTTTTTTCTTTAAGCAAACTTATTTAAAAATAAAAAATAAATGAAATTAAATAAGTGATCTTGGTGTGTGGGTTAAGTCTAATTGACTATGATAGGGTTTTTGGTTTAGATCAAATACCTCCAGGGGTCTTTCTAAAGGGTCCTAGTCATGTTTACACGAGTAACGACAGAAAACTTCGAACGGCTAGGACGACGAGCACGACCTGAGAACGAACCTGGCACCTCTTTTCTTCCAGCTTTAAGAGCAGAACTACTCAATCCCTAATGGGGCAGAAAAAAAAAAGACCAGTGTTAAAAAATAGAGTATTAGAGACCCTATTTTTCAGTCAGTTTGAGAATTCCTCTTAAAGTTTAGAGGGTAAGCTTGGGTTTTTCGAGCTTTTTTGGTAACCAGGCCTTCGTTATTTCGAACTGATTGTCAAAAAAGCTCGGGAATACTCTCCTTGGCCATTTCGAGAGAGAATGCTGACTATAATTGTGCATACGTCGGCCGATAGGTGGTACTTCTATTTAGTGTTGCAAAGGCTGGAAAAAACCCGTTTCTTCCCCGGCAATAAACCGTGTTTTTTGGGAAGGAAATTTTGAATATTCCCGAGAATTTTGAAATTTCTGGGAGTTTTGAAAAAATTTGATGCATGGACATATTTTTTTTCATTTTTATTATTTTTAAAACCATTTCTATTTAGCATTTTTAACATTAAAAATTTAATTGCAGATTAAAGCGAGTTGACTGTACTTTTTTGTGAAACATTTAAAATGAATATTTATTGAAAAACTAAAAAACTAAAAAAAAAAAAAAAAAAGTCACTCAAAATCATTGCAGTTAAAATGATTTTTTTTTTTTTTTTTTTTTTTTTTTTTTTTAGTTAAATAACCTTTTATAGACCTTTCTGATGAAGTAATATTACTTAAACTATATTTCTAAGTTTAAAACAGAACATACATAATTTAAATTTATTTGCTTTGCTAGAAAAAATTAAAAATAAAGATCAAATTTTAATAAATTTGTCAGTTTGTTTCTCTTTTGGAAATACATTAAAAGGGATTATGTAATGGTTGCAATGAACAGAAGCAGTATTGTATGAAAATAAAATTGCTCCTGCATTTAAAACTAGTTTATGCAATACTCATTGACATTTTAGGTATTATGTATATATATGTTCAATGCATTAGCCCTAACTTCCATTTTGAAAGTGACTTGTTTTGTTTATTTTTAAAATTCCCAATATTCCCCAAAGTTCCGGGTTTATTTCCCAGAATTTCCGGTTTTGTTTCCAGCTTTCAAAAACTGTGGGTTTTTTGCAACACTACTTCTATTACGCACCTTTTGCTTTTTTTTTCTTATTATTATTTCTTATTATGACTCCATATGTAAAATCTTTATTGCGTTAAGTCATATCTAAATATTTGTCTGTGTGAATCTGTAGGTTGTGCTATTATACAGAACAATATAGAAGGAAGTTTTATAGCATATTAGTTTGCATCTGGCATAAAAATGATCGACTGAAGATCCGCGATTGTAATGAAATGCTCGCCCTCTGGTGGGCTAAGGTGAAATTATCATACCACTGCATATCATCATATTATGCAATCGATTTTCCATGATGTAATGGCGGAGAAAGAACAATAATAAATACACGTGGCTATTATATTTACTAACAACTGCAGTTCAGAAAGCGCCATCTATCGATCATTACAAACGCGGATTGTTCCATATGAAACGATTTTTTTTTTTTTTTTTTTTACGAAATCTGATATTTTATTTTCCAAGTACAAGATATATCGACTTGAGTTCATTGTTGCATTGACGTAATAGTTACATAAAGTGATGACAGAAAGCTTTTTCTCCTATTTCTAGAAAGTATTAGCGAATTCAGCCGTACATTGTACATTAAATAGTTCATTTCATATACAACAATTTGATATTGTATTGTCTGAATTACAAGATATATTGACCTAAATTGCGAATTCATTATTGCACTGAAGTGATAAATGTTGACATACAGTGATTAAAAACTTTTCATTCTATTTCTAGAAAGTATTAGCTATTTGAGCCGTAACTGTTGACTTTCAGTGATAAAACACCTTTCAAGTGATTCTAGATATATTTTCTCCGTAACGCTTTGTTTTCTTTTTAACGCTGTATTCATCTTTTTCAAATGATCATCTTTTAAGATTTAAAGCTTGTATTTTCTTTTAATTTATTGGTGATTTATGAAATAAATAAGTACAAATTAAAGCATTCAACGCTGAATTGGGCCACTATTTCTTAGAATTACTTCAAATATTTGTACCTAGACGTATATACCATAGTGCTTGACAAGATTAACATTTATTAGTTAGTTTATCGGGAAAATATAGTATACTCATATGTAATTAGATTTTAATATATACAGGGTGCAAAGCAAAGTTGCGAGGAGGGCTTTATATCCGCAACCGTTGGTCGCAGATATACTTCTAGTTACAAAGTATATTTCTAGTTACAAAGTGTTTTAAAAAATGTAAGCATTTATCATATGGCAGGTTTAAATTTAAAAAATCAATTTTTTTTTAATGACCAAAACTAATTTATATGCAGTTTTCAGGTCCCTATAATCATGTTTACTAAAAGTTGACACTCATCCTAACAAATATCTGTAGTGATAAGTATAAAGGATTTAAGTCCATATTCTTGATTTTTCAGGAGACGAAAAATAAAGTTAAACTAACTAAAAACAAATCAGAAGAATCGATTAGGAAAAAGGGATTTCGTTTAATTTCCCTTCGTTGAATTTCGTTCGTTCCCTTTATACCATTCAGTGATTGTCAACCTTCATTTAATAACGGGAAAAAATTGAATTAAATATTTTATACCATACATACATGAATGCTAAATTTCTGATTTGAACCTTTTTTTACCAATGGATTTTCACAAAAACTAAATGAAATAGACTTAAATCCTTTATACCAATCGATAGAGAATTTTTTTCTGAGTCTGACTATGTACTTAACTCAAAATCGACATTTTTGGACTTAAATCCTTTATACTTATCAGTACAGATATAACACAAAAAGATTCACTTCTGTGCACCCAAGATATTCAAAGTTTGGGATTTTCCCGCATTTTCGTGGTCTTTATTAAGGATTTTTTAACCGGCCCCTCGATGATAGCCGAAATACCATGGAAAAAGTCCTAAATTTTTTAACTAAATATCTCGGTCAATTTTAGATGCACAGAAGTGAAACTTTTTGAGTTATATTTACTAGGATGTGTGTCAACTTTTACTAAATATGACTATAGGGACCTGGGGATTGTATAAAAGTAAATTTTTGTAATTTTCAAAATATTTATTTTTTAAATCTAAACATGCTATATCATAAATGCTTACTTGCTTTTTTTTTCTTTTAATTTTGTAATTGGAAGTATATGCCTGCGACCAATAGTTGTGGAGATAAAAGTTTTTTCTCGCTACTTTGCGTTGTATCGTGTATAGATGTATTCTATACCAAAAGAATTAATTTAAGGAATGCTGTTGTTTTTATAAGAATTGCACTATTTTCAAATATCTTGCAACAATAATAATAATGTTATATGTATTGCTGGCTAGCTCAGTAGAGCATTTAAGGTAGTCATAAGACTAATTATTCTTTGCTTTTCCATAAAAACAATTTAATTTTAGGTGTCGAATAAAAAGATGAAGACTCTGCAACCATTTTAACACATGACAAAGTTTAATGAAGACACAAACATAATACAGTCGAACCTCATTAACGTGAACACTGTTAACGTGAAATACTTTTAACATGATCTGTTTCCACAGTCCCCGTCAAAATGAAGATTAGTTTAGTAATAGGAAGATTAGTTACTGATAGCATGAACAACTTTTTTTTTTTCCCCCTTGAGATTCACGTTAACGAGGTTCGACTGTATTTACGCTATACAAAAATTACAATTTTACTTTAGAACACTTTAAAAAGAATAATCACGCAGACGACAACTCTGCGAACCTTTCGATAGAAAGAGAAAGACAGTTACTGATTACAGTTACGTTTTTTTCCTAAATTTCATTGGGTGTGAGGTCACGTGGGTTTGATGACGCAACTGTTGCACAGGTATTACAATAATAACAATGGTAATAAAATACGTGAAAATTCGAATTAATAAACAGAGGGGAGAATTTCGAAACTTGGCGTAAATACAGGCTAGGACCTCTTAGAAAGACCCCCCAAGGAAGGCACTCCCCATCAGGCCTAGGACATTTTATCAAAAACCGGATAAGTTTCGGAACAAGGTCAAACAAAAATTAAAATCCTTAAAGACTCCAAATGAAGTGCAATAATGTTAGGAGATATAAAATGTTTGTATTAAAATTGTTCGTAAATGTAGTTTTCTATCAAAATAATTATGTAAGAATGTTGTTTTTACCCGTGTTAAATTGTTAACTCCAGTTTGCTCATTGCAATTTTTTTAAAATCATCTAATTATTAATATGAATATGACTATTACAAGATTCTATTCAAAGATAGACCAAAATTTAGTCTACGATCCTACTAGGGTGCAGTAATAAACTTATTTTAATTTAGTAAACTTATTTTACTTATGAGAGGGTTTATTTTTAAGCGGAGTTAAACTGTGTTTGGAATTCAAAAAGGAAATATGTTATTGTAACTCTTGTAGAATATGTAGAATTTAAGGTCGATTGTCTACACCTGGGTCCTAGGCATGGAGTTGATGGCATATATGGGAATCTTTCTAATGTGTTCTAGTCCGTATTCATGCAACTTTCAGAGAACACCACAGATACTCCAAACTGCTATCCAACGAGCGAGGAGAAGAAATTTGAAATATGGTGTTATGAATAGGTGTTTATGTATTATGTTGGTGTAATGGTTAAGATCAACTGTCTACATGTGAGCCTTAATGTCTTCTATGGAGATCTTTCTATGGATTCCTAGTCTTTATTCACATGAATTTCGGTGAGTTATAATAAAATAGTCGCTTTATATAAATACCAAAAAAGGTGTAATGAAACTAATAGACTGAAACCTTACAAGTTAGCGGTTAAAAAAATAAAATTGTAGCACTTATCTGGAAATTCTAAATACCAGTATAAAAAACAAAACATCTTGGCGATTGGTTGGGACTGGATTCAGGAGAACATTATATAATCAATGTGATCCAATATCAAGATTTGGCTTCAGTTTTTTTGTTTGTTTGTTTGTTTGTTCAATAAAATAGCTAAATAGATTCTGGACAATAGATCATATCTTTTCTATGTTTTATAACCACCTTCCCTACTTTTTATCCCTCAGGATTTCTGTAAGTTTATCTTTCTAAAATTAAAAAATACATATTTAAATATAAATTCAAAATTCATACCTCAAAATTTGCAAATAGCTCATCTTTCTTCTCGATATGAAGAAGAGTATCTCGACTATATATGGCATCAAAAGAATTATCATCATAAACAGCTCGGGTTATATCACAGATAACAAACTTAACCTGTAAATTAATGAATAAAAACTATTAGTGGAAACAGCAATAGGAATATCAAAATACAAATTCTCATGGATTTGGGATTTGTGGGATATTCGTAATTACAGATTTCATTTTCGATAAGGATTTCTTTCTTTTTTTTTTTTTTCTTAAAAAAAAAAAAAAAAAAAAAAAAAAAAAAAAAAAACGAAGTAAAATGTAGGCTGAAAGAAATTTACAACAAATCTTTTGCTAGGGGCTTTTTTTTTTTTTTTTTTTCAAATTATACGCCGGAAGAAGATCGTAAACAGTATGATTAATAATTAAAATAATAATAATAATAATAATAATCTGTTTTTTTTCTTTTTTTCTTTTTTAAGTGGGATAAGTCTGAACGATTTTGCTTAGAACATAGACTTATATTAATAACTTTCGACAAGTGAAAAAAATAAAAAAAGGCTGTCGTTAATTAATTAGAGTACAAATATTTATATATTTTTAACTATTATGAAAATGTCCCCCCCCCCCCCCCCAACCTTGGAGTAATCGTTGCGTAAAGTTGATATGTATAGCTTTTAAGTTTTTTACGATTTATCATTAGAATAATTTTATTAATACTACTACTATAGTTATAGAAATTTTCTGAGAAATTCTCTATTTTAAATATACGTTCTTTGTTTACTTTCTTCTATAAATATAAGAAGAAAGTACTGTTTCGTGAAAATTTTCAAACTCCAGTTTTTGATGCATTTACACATTTTGAGATGCCCTGAACACAATTTGACGATTTTTCAGAAAAGGTCTGTACGGCTGTCTCTCCTGTGCGTGTGTGTGTGTGTCTGTGTGTATCAAAATTTTTTCTGGACACTTTATCTTACGAGCCATTGAACGAAATTTAACCACACTTGGTATTTAGTTGGACTTTTACTCACTGGTGCTGATTACATTTGAGTATCAATCGCTCAACAGGTGGCGCTGTCATTTCAATTTTTTCATAATTTGTAATATGACAGTATAGAACAAAATTTCGTATGAAGGTATATAATGAGAATTATTTTTAACTTTTCAATGTAAATTAATAAAGAAAAAATATTTATATTAATAATAGTTAACTAGAAGTAAAATTATACATTTTGGGATAGGGTCATCTGTTCCCCCAGGAGGTGAACATTTTAAATATAGGTATCTTTCAAAAGACTTCATCAATACCTTTTAAATCTGATAGTTGAACCATAAATCTGTGATGATTTAAAACAAAGTTATCTTTTTTTTTTTTTTTTTTTACTAAACAAATAAACAAAAATGCATTTCTTAAGATATATTCTGTATAGCAAAAAATTGGTTTTCTTTGGACCATTAGTTTTATAGTTCTCTGTCATGAAAATCGTCTGCATTTATTACAGAAAATATTTTTGATAAATAATTATATATAATTAATTTATAATTCATAAATTAAATATGTACTGCGTGAATTCGTATTCGTTATCATCCTTAAAAATAGCTTTTGTCGAAATTTTAACGAAATCTGATAAATATTATTTGAGTTTTCTTTGAAGAAGTTGTTTAAGATACATCATCGTAGCTATATGTACGCCTGTTTTATGTTTTATGTGATTATCTAGTCTCTATATTGAAATTTTTTGGATTATTGTAAACAAACAGTTCTCTCAAATACATTTAGATATTATTTAATTGAAATTGTATATTCGTATACATTTAATAGTTGTTGAAATATCCGCGATTGTAATGAAATGCTCGGCCTCTGGTGGGCTAAGGTGAAATTACAATTAACAGGAATAGCTTTCGGCTTTCGTCGAGACGCCATTGCTTGCTGTATATTCGATGTTTAGTTTCACATATATTTATTGAATAAAAAATGAATAAATCCGGTAAAAAAGATAACACATACTGTTGTGTGCCACAGTGTAACTCTAAGGGATCAAGAAATCCAGAATTAAGCTTCCATTTATATCCAAATGACAAATTTAAAATTTCAGTTACTTCGGCTAATGAAAGTAAAAAATTAATCAGATGATTTGAAACTAATATTTGTTCCGCTTCAGTTAAACATCTACTTCCGATCGAACTTTGAATAAACTGAAATATTTTTTCCAAAAGCAATCGATTTTTCATGATGTAATGGCGGAGAAATTATAGCGCGAATATTAAGTAGTAAAACAAATAGAGCAATAATAAATACACGTGGCTATTATATTTACTAACAACAAAAGTTGGAATAGCGCCATCTATCGTTCATTACAAACGCGGATTTAATTAAGGGAACAGGACTATTGTTTTCAAACCAAATAGAACCGTTAAATAAAAGAAAAGTCCAGTCTTCCTAAATTGAATTTTATATTTATTAATTAGATAACGAAAATGGCCTTCGGTTTCTTTTCTGTTGATATTTCTTATTATGGATTTTTTTATTAGTTATTTTGATATTTTCTTATGAGAAATTAGAGGGAGAGGAAAGAAAAAGAAAATGCATCCGATCAGTACTTACTTTATTTTTGAGATGCGGTCTTTCAGACAAGTGTTCAGTAGCTACAGTCATCATATTAACTGATAAATCAACTCCCAGAACTTCAACGCCATAATTCTATAATTTTCACAAAGATTGTTTTCATTAATGAAGCAATTTTAGCTCAATAATTAATAATAATAATAATAATAATAATATAGTAAGGATTGCTAAGGAATATAACTTTATGTTTTAAAGTGAAATATCTTCTATTAAGTCTTTTTGTATATTTAAATAAAAAGATCACTATTATATTAAATTTTATTAAGGTTTGGGTCACCAATCAACGGTCATTTTTCGCACATTAAGGCTTTCCGTGCAAACACTAGGAACATCCATGTTTCAACCGGTATTCGAACCTAAAACCTGGAAAAAGAAAGATACAGCGCTAACCATTCCGCCATATATATATATATATATATATATTGGGATTCTGTAATAAACTAGTTTCATATTATGCAAAATACCAATTGGTTTACCGCAAATGGTGACGGTGCTTTTCTTATGTCTAAAAGAAAGAGGACTCTGTTCCTAAAAAAAATTATTGGAAAATATATCTGGAAATAATGTGCTCCTGTATATACACACTTCCATTTATAATTATTATTTTTTTTTTAATTATTATTATTAACAGAAAATAAAAAATACGCTAGGAGTATTAATTATGCAATATCATAGAATATGCAACATTAAAATAATTTTAATTTAATTACTATGGAGATTTATTACGTATATATTAAATAATGTTTAGAATCTATACGCATTACAATAAGCTGCAGGGAATCTTTAAGATATATGAGAATTTCACTGTTTTAGACATAATTAAATTGATTATCGAAGAATTACCGATCATAGACTATGAAGTATCGAACTTCTTTCGTGGCTGTATGAAAGAAATATAAATGTTATGCATTTAGAGCATGTTGTAATGACCGTCAGTCACATATCTCGATTTTATACAGAAGTACAAGATTATTTAAAAATTAGATCTAGGGAATTAACTTAAAGTACAATATCTTGAAGACTGCTGGTAAAGATTTTGATTTTATTTGAATTAATATTTATCCATATCAATAAAAGAACATACACTTACGCTATAAATACGCAAAAACAGTTATTTTTGCTTCTTTTTTTTTTCAATAAATCTATCAGTCATATTGCATTTAAATTTAAACAGATGAAAGATGACGAAAGCGGGGTGAGGCCGTAGCCAAGTGCAACATCTTCGAAATTTTGCAGTCCTTTGGGAAATGTTAGAATTATACATCCTTTTTAATACTAAACATTTAATTATGTACTAAAGTTTGAACCTCCTATGAAATATTTTTCATGCTATGACGTTGAAGGGAGGGGCAGAAAATCTCTGTAAAGAAAAAAAAAAAAAAAGTACCTCTGCCATGTAAAAGCTATGACCTCCGACTCCACAGCCAACATCTAAAACTTTTTGTCCAGGTTTCAGTTCTAAATAATCTATAAATTTCTGAAAATAAATAAATAAAAATAAAAATAAATAAATAAATAAATATTTTTTTTAATTAGTCTTTTTTTAATCGAATAACCAAATTACAACTAATTTAACTTCCCTTTTTTTTTTTTTTAATATAAAATATCATTACTAATATATTGTAGCGTACTTGGGGGTTCGTGAGTTGTCTGAGAATGAAAGGCCAAACGTACAAAAATTCAGTAATTTATTCACAGAAAATTCCAGAAAAATGCAGGTCTATAAACCAAGTATCAGCTTCAATTCAAACAGTAAACACAGCTTAAACAACAGCTGTCAATAGCTAATCCACAATACAAACTGTATACCAATAACACTTGAAGCAAGTCTCTCTCAAAGAGGCTTAAGAGCAATGCAAGCACTAGCGAAGCTGGCTGAGATCTGAACTGAACTGACTGCCCTTGGCGAAGAAGCGCTCCTTATATGCTGTTCCATGGAGCCCAGATTTTTCGAGAAAACTCTAGAAAGTGGTCAACCAATCAACTTACAGCTTCCATATTTGGTATATCCCATATAAGGATTTTCTCGCCAAGGTCGCCAAAAAAATCGCCAAGGTGGGAAAAAGTCGCCAAATTTGGCGCCAAATCCATTACGTGCATTACTGGGGCTTTTTAATGCGTTTTTAAGGGAAAATAAGGCTATTTCAACGCTAAAACGACTAGAAATGCACAAAATTATCACTTTATCAACTTACTAAGCCTCTTTGAAAGAATTTATACAAAAATAAACACAATTATTTACAATTTCGTAACACTGCCCCCCTCCCAAGGACTGCACGTCCCGGGCAGTGCAACCCTTGGTCAAGAGGCGAAACTAAACAAATTTACACAATCTAAAACACAAAAACTAAGTTGCACATAAAGATAACATAGAAATATAAATTAAGTGGGAAATATTTACAAAATTCACAAATATGTACAAATATTTATATACAAATATTTACAGTGCGCATGCGCAAATTTTACAAGTATTTACATTTTAAATTTTAATTTTACCGTTACTTGTGGTACTTGGCTAGTCTATTATAGTGCACCACCTTCGGTTTTGATGAAGGTGTTTTAGTGATCCGCACCACTACATCATTCAGCCTTTTTAAGACTGTGTATGGTCCGTCCCAATTGCACTGTAGCTTGGGAGAGAGTCCTTTGCGTCGAACAGGATTCCACAACCAGACCTTCTCTCCTTCCTGAAACTCATGTTGCGTAGCCTTTAGATCGTACCTTGTCTTCATTTTCTCCGATGCAATGTGAATTCGCTCCCGAGCAAAGTTGTGAACGTCCTCAAATCGTGCCTGGAGATCTTGGATGTACTCCTCGGGCGATGAAGGCGCATCGGGTGGACAACCAAACAGGAGATCACAAGGGAGACGAAGTTCACGTCCAAACAGCATCTGGGCTGGAGTATAGCCGGTGGTTTCATGGACAGCACTTCGATAAGCCAGCAGGAACAATGGCAACTTCAAGTCCCAATCTTGCTGGTTCCTTGATACTAGAAGGGAGAGGTTATTCAGGATGGTACGATTGAACCTCTCGACCATGCCGTCCGACTGGGGATGTAAGGGTGTTGTCCGGGTTTTGTCTATGCCGAGTAGTTCACACAGTCCTTTGAAAACATCAGAGGTAAAGTTCCTACCTTGGTCGGTATGAAGTTGTAGGGGCGTGCCGTACCTTGACACCCATTGCTGCACTAGGACTTCTGCGACTGTGCATGCCTCTTGATTGGGAATGGGATATGCCTCAGGCCACTTGGTGAAATAGTCCATCACGACGAGAATGTATTTATTTCCACTGGAGGTCCGTGGCAAAGGACCCAAGATGTCGATTGCAATCCGTTCAAATGGTGCTCCTACGTTATACCGTTGCAGTCTTCCTCGACTTCGTTTCTGCGGGCCTTTACGTGCCGCACAAGCATCACAGGATTTACACCATTTCTCCACATCCTCCTTTGCCTTGCACCAGTAGAAGCGTTCCCGAACTTTCTGCAGAGTCTTCATTACCCCAAAATGGCCTCCGGTAGAGCTGCTATGCAGTTGTTCTAAAACAGCTGGAATTTTTGATCTTGGTAATAAAATCTGCCATCTGAAGCTTTTCCCATCATCAGATTCCCACTTTCTGTATAATACGCCGTTTCTGATATGAAGAGAGTCCCAAAGTGCCCAATAACTTTTCGTAATGGGACTGAAACTGGAAATGTCCTGCCAGGTAGGTCTGTTGCTGGTCGTCTCCTTCAGTTGTAATATAGGCTTTACGTCAGGATCTTCCATCTGGGCTTTTCTAAATTCTTCGTCACTCCATGGGTCGGGATCTTGTTCTGATGGTGTTGCGACAGTAACTTGGCGAACAACTGGCTTTATTCTTTGGTGTTTTTCCTCGGTTTTAGAGATGTATTTATGTTCTTCAGATGGAGGCTTCCGCAAGAATGCATCTGAATTTTCCCGAAGAGCTCCTTCTGGATGGCATACTTCAGAGACATTCTTGGTTGCTTCTCTAGGTGTTCTTACTGGGCAGCTTCGTTTGATATGCCCGTCTTTTCCACAGCCCCAGCATTTAGTTGTTGGAGTCTTCCCTTCTTTCTTCCTCTCAAGAATCCGTAGTCTTCTATTAATTTCTGCAATCATTTCCTGAATCTCTTTAAGATCCTCTTGAGAGCCGTTCACTTTGTCTGCTGTGCTGTTCTGGCGATGTACACAGGAGGCTTGTTGGGCAGTCTCGAGCTTTAGGGCATACACCAAGGCTGACTCCACATCCTTCACGCCGGAGAGTCTGAGGGCTTTTTGAATATCTGGATCTTCGACAGCATCAATGAAATATTCTAGAGCCAGATCATTGCGTGTTTCAGGATGACAGTCTGAGAAAGCCAAATGTGAAAGCCTCTGGATGTTTGATGCCAGTTCTTGTAAGCTTTCCCCTGGTCTCTGGCGACGGGACCTTAGCTGGAGTCGACTATATTCTTTGGACCATTTCGCTCCAAAACGTAGCTCTAGTGCTCTGGTTACAGCATCGAAGTCATATCGCTGTTCCTTCGAAAGGGTCTCCAGAATATCTGCGGCGTCGCCCTGCAACGACCCTACCAGATGAGCCGTCTTTGCAACCGAGTCCCAGCCGTTTGCTTCAGCCACGATGGAGAACTGCGTCTTATATACATGCCAGGAGGAACTGCCGTCGTAGGTAGATAGCTTAATAAATTCGTGATTCTGGCTTCTTCTCTCTTTCTTTTCAGTTTCCTGGGGCATGGATTCTAACTTTCCTTCTACTTTTCTCTCCAGATCTTCCTCCATTCTCTTCAGTTTACCTTCTATCTCTGAAAACCTTCCTTTCAGTTCCTGATCAAAATTTTCTTTAACTTTCTCCTCAAAACTCCGTTCTATTTTCGTAACACTCTCTTCAAAATTCCTTTCTACTTTCATAACATTTTCTTCTATCTTCACAGCTTTCTCTTCAAAACTCTCTTCAATTTTCAAAACTTTCTCTTCAAAATTTTCTTCTATCTTTATAACTTTCTCTTCAAAATTTTCTTCTATCTTTATAACTTTCTCTTCTATTCCATCCATTCTATTTTCCATCACCGTTAATTTACCCTCGATTGATTCTTTCACCGTTGAAAGCTCTCTCTTCATCTCATCTTGATTAGATTTAATTTCTTCCTGAACTTCACCCAAACTGCTTTTCATATGCTTCATTTCTTCAGTCAAACCGTCTTTCAATTCTCTTTGCGATGTTTCCATTTTCTCTTGTGCTACTTTCATTTCTTCAGTCAAACCGTCTTTCAACTCTCTTTGCGATGTTTCCATTTTATCTTGTGCTACCTTCATTTCTTTCATCTCTTGACTCAGGCTAACTTTCATCTCATTCATCTGGGTAGCTAAGTTTCTAGAAGTTTTTTCATCTCTTGCTCCATAGCTCTCGTTATCACCATTCACAGACAAAACCCCACTCCTGACACCAGAAATGTAGCGTACTTGGGGGTTCGTGAGTTGTCTGAGAATGAAAGGCCAAACGTACAAAAATTCAGTAATTTATTCACAGAAAATTCCAGAAAAATGCAGGTCTATAAACCAAGTATCAGCTTCAATTCAAACAGTAAACACAGCTTAAACAACAGCTGTCAATAGCTAATCCACAATACAAACTGTATACCAATAACACTTGAAGCAAGTCTCTCTCAAAGAGGCTTAAGAGCAATGCAAGCACTAGCGAAGCTGGCTGAGATCTGAACTGAACTGACTGCCCTTGGCGAAGAAGCGCTCCTTATATGCTGTTCCATGGAGCCCAGATTTTTCGAGAAAACTCTAGAAAGTGGTCAACCAATCAACTTACAGCTTCCATATTTGGTATATCCCATATAAGGATTTTCTCGCCAAGGTCGCCAAAAAAAATCGCCAAGGTGGGAAAAAGTCGCCAAATTTGGCGCCAAATCCATTACGTGCATTACTGGGGCTTTTTAATGCGTTTTTAAGGGAAAATAAGGCTATTTCAACGCTAAAACGACTAGAAATGCACAAAATTATCACTTTATCAACTTACTAAGCCTCTTTGAAAGAATTTATACAAAAATAAACACAATTATTTACAATTTCGTAACAATATATATATATATTTAAAACTTATTAAGATTTAACACATGCGATATAGTGTTATTGCTCTTTAAATATATACTATATTCCTGTTAAGAACAATGAATTCAGACGATTAGCCGATACGGTCTAGGATTGAAATACCCCACCAACTATGCTACCCTCTGATGCTTCGATACGTTTACCTTCTCCTTAATTTACTAACTATATATATATATATGTATATATATATATATATATATAATTCAGTTTTGTATTTTAGTCTTCATGCAATTTCATACCATTTCCATAGCAACAATCTCCATAATGCGCATTTGTGCAAAATTTTGCCCAATTTTCCCATGTTAAAAAAAAATCTTTAATTTCGATTAACGTACGAAGTTTTATAGAATGTTTATATTGAATAACGTTGATATCAGTATCATATTCATATCATATAAAACTGATCCCACATGTTTACGATGAAAATATTCCTCACGCTTATGCGAAATTTCACTCTTATTCTTCCAGGAAAGAAAATTTTAGATTTCCTATAACTTACAAAGTTTTTAAAGTTGAATGTTCATAGTCCACGATGTTCACGTTAGTGTCATAAATGATACTTTAAAACTGGTCTGACATTTTTACGATGAAAATAATCTTCAGAATGCACGCTTATATGGAATTCCGCCTTATTTTCCCATGTTTTAAGAAAATTTTAGACTTCCAATAACTTACAAAGTTTTTAAAGTTAGAATGTTCGTAGTCGACTTTGTTAACGTTAGTATCATAAATGATATTTTAAAACCGCTCTCACTCCTTTACGATGATAATAAGCTTCATAATGCATCACGTTATGCAAAATTTCGCCCTATTCTCCCATGTTAAGAAAATTTTACATTTCGAAGAACGCACGAAGTTTACAAGTTACAATGTTGAAAATCAATAAGTTGCTTGCCAGTATTATAAGTGATGTTTTAAGAATGATCCGACATCTTTGCGATCATTCATTCAAGTTATAATGTTCATATAGGCTGACAAATTAACACACTAATTAACCAGTTGACTAATGTACAGTTAGACATCACAACGATCTGTGGTTTTCAACCTGCTTATACCTCAAAACTTTAAAAATAGTATAAAAATAAATAAAACAAAGTCGAAAATTTTTACGAGTAACCCAAGTTTTCTATAACTATAGTATGACCGGGAACTAATAATTTAATAATCATTTGCGTATTTTCTGCTATAGGAATCATTATTTTTTTATTGAAATTTATTTTTTCATACCTTTCAGTAAAAAAAAAACTAGCGGGCTTAGTTGGACTTAGTTGATTCCCCATCATATATTTGTTCTAAAATTTTTTACTGTAAAGTATACTATAGCGATGTCAAAAGAAATTAAGTCTACCGATTACTCCACACGGTCGCAGAATGAAATGTCCCACCCATTAGGCTACCCTCCCCCTCTTCGGTCATTTATTTTATCATAGTTTGTTGTTTAATTTTAATAGGGCCAGTTTCGTATTTCAATTTTTATATAACAATATTTTCATTACAATGATATCGATAATGCTAGCTTATGTGAAATATTACCCTATTATGCTATGTCAAAAAAGCTCGCATATTTCGGATAACTTACGAAGTTTTCAAAATAGAATGTCCACTGTCTATGACGTTCATGCTAGTATTATAGATGATATTTTAAAACTTGTCCAACATTTTTTTTTTTTTTACGATGAAAATAATCTTTGTAATACATGTTTGTGTGAAATTTTGTCCTATTCTCCCATGTTGAGAAAATCATAAATTTTGAATATCTTACAATAATGTTCATGCAGGTATTATAAATGATATTTTAAAACTTGTTCAACATTTTTTACGATAAAAATAACCTTCTTAATTCTCTCATGTTAAAAAAATTGTAAATTTTGAATATCTTACAGTTCTCAAAGTAAAATCTTCTCATAGTCAATAATGTTCTTACCATTATCATAAATGATATTTTAAAACTGCTCCATTATCTTTACAATGAAAATAATCCTCATAATACACGTTCAGGCGAAGTTTTTTCCGATTCTCCCACGTTAAGAAAATCATAAATTTCCAATAACTTGCGAAGATTTAAAATTAGGAAGTTGAAAATCAATAAGGTTCTCGTCAGTATCATAACTGATATTTTAAAATTGGTCAGACTTCTTTACGATCATTCGTTCATGAGAGTCTAGACAGACTAACAAACTGACTAACGTACAGACGGAGAATACACCGATTTTGTGATTTTTAGATTCCTCATACCTGGAAATTTTTTATGAGTACCTAAGTTTTCCATACCTGTAGTAAGATGGAAAACTAAAAAATCCAATAAAGACATTTGCGTATTTTCTGCTATAGGAATCATCATCAATTATTCATTACTGAAATGTATTTATTACTATTATTATCATTTCATACATTTCAGTAGGAAAAAGAAACAAGAACGAAAAGTCATGCGATTAGCATAGATAATAACACTTTCCAGCTGTACGTCGTTGCATCATTTAACCTTTAATGTACCTTGCCTATGTAATCACATATCGAACAAACAAATGGACAGAAAGACAGACAGGTAGCACTGGCGGCTCGTGAACCGAAAATATGTGAAGAGTTAAATTAGGTGAAGAGCTAAACATGAAACGAAATTCTTAATTTTTATAGCTAATTAAGCTTTATGGCTGCGATATACTGAATAATGACGTTGGTTACAGTGATGTTTGTAGTTTATTTTACTTAAAAAGTATGACAATTTTCTCATTATTACTCTTACTAAACAAGCAAAAAAAAAAAAAAAAAAAAAAAAATAGTTTGCATAGAATATAAAACAGTTTTTAATTGTTCGTAATTATTATTTTAAAATCTTTCTGTGTATTTTATACCCATGATTTTACATTAAAATATATTTTGTTTTTTATTAGGTGAAAGAAATTTTAGAAATATAAGTTTTATAGCCTTACTTTTAAAGGAAGAAGCATAAAATAGATTGCCTATGTGTGTTTCTGTATATACTATAGTCACAAAATTGCATACGTCCCATATCGTATAGTAACAACTTATCATTAAAAAACTTCATGAGACAACTGAAAATATACATTGAGCAATTTCCTTTTACATCCCAAATATTTTTGTTAGACTCCTGTATTAATTCTGTTATGTTTTATGCTCTGAAAAGATTAAAGAAATACCTCTCCGAAATCTTAATGCATACGAATTCTTTTGTGAGACTCTGTACGCAAATCAATAATAGTGAGGTTTATATTATTTTCAATAGTAAACATGGTCTATTGAACTTAAATTACACTTTAACATACGAACAGAGAATAGGCAAAACGAATTCACCCTTTTTAACTCGGTTAAAAATAAAATGAAAATTTTATATTCACCTTTGTTGTTGTTAAACCTCCAGTGCTAAGAAATGTTTTTCCAAAAATCCATTCGTAACGTCGAACTCCACTCAAACTGTATTGCTTTTTATCCAAGAAGGCTTGAAAACTGTCTTTGGCATCCATGGTTTTGTTCTTTTTCTTCGCTAGGAAATAGATTTGATGGGAATTGTTCTTATGCTGGAAAATAAATAAATAAATAAATATTTGTTTTAAAAGATAAACTTTTACATATAAATTTTTGAAGATTAAATATTAAATTTAAATTTTTAATTTAGAAAAGAATCTGTAAGAAAAGAAATTATAAGCTTTATAATTAAACTGGCTTTTAATAATAAATAACTGTTTTCAATAGATAATTAAGAACGGTTCTTACGTATGTTAGAAAAATGAATAAATAAAATAATAATAATACGAGTTTTATATTACGATATTAGTTTCGTGGCAACATTATTTATTATAGATATCCACTTTTCCAAAAGGTTTTATTTATTTATTTATTTTTTTAATTGTCAATATTTTACTTTTTTAAAAACAAACAAGAAAATAAAACCATGTTGTTCTCATATATTATAAACATTTTCCAATTGACGTACTACCTGTTGCATCATTTAACTTTCAAAGTATTTTGTCTACGTGACGACACAATTTAAAAATATTTTGTTTTAATTGGGAAGGAAGAAAACAAGTAAAAAATATCTTTTATAAATTTTCCTTTATCTTGCAAAAAATCCACATAAGAGGTTATTTTTGTATAGCCGCACGTAATGATTGCTTATGTAGAACATTGTCTAAAAATAGCGAGTCTGCAAAAGTATTTTTTGTTTTTAGCTATATGCAGTTACAGTCTCACAAAAGAATCTTTAATGTTTTATTTCTAAAACAAAACAAAATAAAATAAATACAAAGATTGATTTTATGTAGCCTTGTATAGAGTTTAAATTCTGCATACATACCATATGATGTATTATTAAAAAAAAAAAAAAAAACTCACAACGCTAACGATCTTTACCTCATATCTCTTAATGAATCAGCTGTTCTAGGGCCCTGCAAATTAGTAATTTACGCTAATCCCTTCTTTATTTACAAGAAAAATAGTTTTGTGTATTTTAAAAATGTATATCAATTTTGTTATGTTGTATGTAATGTAAAAATACTAAAATATACTTTAAAATATACCTCTCATAGAATATATTTGTGAAATCTTTTGCCAGTTCTTATACTCAAACTAGTGACAGCGCTATTGAAAACATGCTATAATAAACTTGAATAACATAAATTAATTTTAAGGCATTCTATAAATATTAACGAAACTTAGCGCGCGGACAGATAGACAGACAGAGAGACAAATTTGAAGTCCCAATCACTCTTAAACATTGCTGGAAAGGTTAAAAACACGTAATACAAACAAAAATGCAATTCAAGCAATTTCCAAGTATAGACCTTAATGTATATAAATATTTTTGTGTGGCTCTGAAAACCGTATTGCTAATCATACCATATTCCAAAGAAGACATTTTTGTGTGCGTATGAAAACTAAATGTAAATTTTATTACGATTTATGCAGTATAAAGGTATTTAAATATGATTTGCAACGTCTCTTGTAGAACACAATGTATTAGCAGTCCTTGTCCCTGTATATACAAATCAGTCGTGGTATTTATTCATTTTTAATAGGGATCATGCCATAGTGAACTTGAATAAGATGTATCAGCTGGCGAAATTCAGAAAATATTTACGGATGTTTTAGAACGCGCTCAGACAGAAGGACAGACAAACTTCAGGATAGACAGCTAGACTGTTTAAAGTCATAATCAAATTTTACATTGTCTGTAAATATTAAAAAAAGCTTAACATAAACAAAAATTTCTTAACACAAACTAAAGTTTTAAGTCTTTCTTTAATCTTTTTTTTTTTTTTTTTTCTGGATAACAGTAAATTACATAAAATTAGCTCTTTCTGATATTGCAAGACACTGTATAATGTGTTACATACCTCACAAGCAGGCTACAGGATAAGCTCGTTTAATAAGGATGCAGCTGATTGAACAAAGAAGCAATAAAAGTGCAGCTGTTGCCCCAGAAAACAACAAATGTTCGATTTAATTTCGATATTCAGAGCGTCAAAGCGAAATATGGAAGCATATGTCTTTTTTAAATTGACATTTCATTACCCTATCAGATCTGATATGAAATGACGACAATCTTCTCTCATGAAGATAAAATACTTCTAGAAATCATTCTTCAGCAAATCAGCTGGTTGATGATGAATTTGAGATTAAAAGGAAATTTAAGAGACAGATTACACAACACTAATTTGAGGAATAGAATGTCAAATATTTATAACTTTAAATGATGTACAGTGAAACCCCGATTTATTGTTATCGCATCCACTGTTTTCCCGCATTGATCGTTTTATTTCTATGGTCCGTGCACAAATTGCATTTAAATAATGTTAACGAAATCCGCATGTATCGTGGCTTCAAAAAGTCGTTTTTCCGCATTCATCGTTGTAAAATTTTTCTCCTGACCTTGTAAATTTTTTCCCCTGAAGGTCAAGCGGTTTTATATGGCATACAGACTGGAATTACTACTTTCATCCTAAAATAACTTTTTTACTCATTTCCATTGAGGATCAAAATTGTGATGCCATGTCTCTGGACCATTCATTTATACTTTTACGCTTTTATTAGCTTCACCTGTGTGTATGTTCTTAACCGCTCTGGGAGAAAACAAAAATCTATATTGTAAAAAAAGTTTTTCCCTACGTGAACGCTGTGGCTGTGAGGTAAAGCTCCGCGCTACGAACTTTAAGGTCTAGCGTTCGAGCCCAGTCAGGAGAGAATTTTTAAAAATGGTTTTTGTTTAATTCTAAGTTATTTTAATTAAAGATTTAAATGTATGTAAATATTATAGTGTGTCACTCACACGATTTTCTCTTACCCTGCATTTTAATAATAAGATAGATATTTTGCGCTTTTTAGTTCACATTTCTATAAAAGCGTGTTCTTTAATTTTTTAAAACTCTAATATTATTTTATAATTTCAGCATAGCAGAAAGTAACCTCTACATCTACAATAATCCAGAAAATTGTGTCGTGAAATGCGGTTACGCGAGAGAAAAGGATGAAGAATACCAAACAGAAGGGCAAGAAAATGATGATTGTGATAATGTAAATGAAGCGTGGTTGTGTGTAGCAGAAGATGCGTCTGGTACAAAATTTAGCGATAAATTGCATCAATGAAAACTTTGCGACATCCTAATGCATAGAAGAAATGTGTGATTTCAGAAAATGAAAATAATGGCAAAGAGACAGAAGATAATTTCTCCGCCTATGACATAATTACAGCGGTTAAAAATGCACGAACTTTTATATAAGTACATGAAATTACAGAAGAGAACCAGAAAAATGGAAAATTTATGAAATGAACGAAAAACCCAACATAAAATTACTGATTTTTAAAAATGAATTTTTAATTAATGTTCTACAACATTGACTTATCACTTTAACAGTTTGGAAAGTAAAAAATTAGTTTTTATTATTAGCATACTGTATACATTGTGTTTAGTTAATTCATAAACATTGTTTTCTTCGTGTTTTGATTTTAATCCACATTCGTCGTTTTCCCGCTCTTTCATCGTTTTATTTCACTCACCCCGTGAAAAACGATGGATCGAGGTTCTACTGTATTTGCAGTCGGCACCAAAAGTATCCGAGCACTAGCAAAAATTCCTGTATAAAAAAGTACACTTAATATAAATACAGTTTTGTTAAATAAATCCGTGTCGAATCCTGTTCTTAGTCAGGCAAGGAGGGCAGCTATTGCCTCTACCTAGGTTTCGAAGTTTAATGTAAAGTGTCTTTATCATTCATAACTTTTTTTTTTTTTTTTTTTTTTTTTTTTTTTTTTGGGGGGGGGGGGGAGGAATACAAAGTTATTTTAAATAATTAAATAATAAGAGAGCAAAATTTTGGTTTATGAAGATGTGATTTTTCTCTCTCTTTATCTTCTAAAAAGCAAAATTATCTATAGATAAATATAGAAATGTCTTGCTTCCTTTTTAGTTTTATTCCTGTCGGCGAAAGTGCTTATGAAAATTTTGGTTTAGTTGAACCAAAATAACATGCATAAGAAATTAATCAATATTTTTCATTCATAAAACTATGCAACATCAATTATGACCAACAAAAAGTTATAGATTTATTAAAAAAAAAAAAAAAAATCAAATCATTGCTATTAATAGAAGTTTTTGAGTAATCTTGTTTATAAAATATATACATATATATATATATATATATTTAAATAAACAATCTATATAATATTTCTCTAACGTGGTCCATATTTTGTCGAAACGATATGATAATGATCTAATTAATAAAATACGCGAGGAAAAAAAATAATATTTATAAATGGACAATATTTAAGCACGCGGACTCAGCTTACTGATCTAATCATCTAATTAAAAAAAAAATACGACATTTGTCTTGTGAGATTATTTTATGGAAAAATGTATTAAAAAAAGTTACTTCTTCAGTATCTTTGTAAGCATCATTTTAAACATAGCAATACTTTAAAAATATATAAGCAGAATATAAATTATTATCATAAATTGACTAAAAGAGGTAAAAAGTAAAGGTAAAAAGTATAATCAAAATAGGAATTAGTTTTTTTTTTTTTTTTTTTTTCTTTAAGCAAAGAACTACATCAAAATATTAAATAAAATGTCATCACCAACATGGCGACAAAAAATTAAAGGGCGTCATGGGGGTCCCATACTATATAAAACTGTACTGCCTGCGGTAATATGAAACTGGGTCGTCAACCATTAATTTCATTTTGAAAACTTTCTTTGAATGATTTTGGTTTCATTATTGCATAATATTAATTTGATTCTAATAATAATTTGGCTTCTAATAAATTAAATTTTAATTTGGGGTGAAATTGGTATAATATTTATGAGTTTCAAGTTTTAAAGGTAACTAACAATAAATAAAGTGCGAAAATTTCGCACGGGCTTGCTAGTTCTAAATAAAATGCTACTTATAATCTTTTAAAAATTTAAATTTTTTAAGTAAGGCGTAGATTTTTTTCTTCTTTGCATGCACAGGGGTCGGAAGGTATAAGCAAGGTGGGGAGGGGGAGACATGATCCTTCCCCAAATTTTCAAAATTCATTTAAATTGCTTTTGTATTTCACAATTTCGAAAAAAAAAAAAAAAAATACAAAGTTACTAAAAAGAAAAAAAAAAAAAAAAAAAAAAAGTATTACAAGAAAAACATTTTGTTTTATGAAATTATAGTACTCTCTCTCTCTCTCCCTCCATCCGACTACAGCGAAATTGTTTATATAAAAGATGCTTTGTCATTTCCTGGATATTTTGCTATCGACACCTATGTCCCATGGAGTATACTCTAATACGAAATATAAAAATTCAGTAAAACCTCTCAAGTTGAATACCCCTAAAAGTTGGACAGTTCTTCACTGAACGGATTGTATCCATAGGATTACCCCATTATATCCAACCTCTATAAGTTGGACACTCAAACAGTAGACACTTTTACACGACGAGATAGGAAAAATAGAAATAAAATTTCAACTCTCTCTCTCTCTCTCTCTCTCTTTTACTTTCCGAACACTATAGTGAGGAAAGTATTGTAATCATGTCAAAAATCCGAATTTGAGATTTTGATGTTTCTATACGTTTCGAGGTCCCCTGAGTCCGTTTTCACTATTTTTGCGATGATGTATGTATGTGTGTGTGTATGTATGTGTGTATGTCTGTGAGTGAACACGCTAGCGTCTAAACGCTTTGTTCGAATAAGCTGAAAGTTGGTACGCATATTTTAAGTCACCATAGTACGAACCTATTGATTTTGGTGAATCTAGCACTTATAGTTTTTTTACAGGGACACCAGGAAAAATTCTTTATCATTATGGCCTACGGGGCCAAATTTTTAAAAGTGCGATAGCGTCTAAACGCTTTATTAATCTGAGTAAAAAATTTTTACACATGTTATAGGTCATAGTTGCACGAACTGTATAGATTTTAGTGAATTTAGCACTTACAGCTATTTTTTTTTACAGGTACACAAAGAAAAATCCTTTATCATTATGGCCTATAGGGCCAAATTTTTAAAAGTGTGATAGCGTCTAAACGCCTTATTAACCTGAGCAAAAAAATTGTACACATGTTATAGGTCACAGTTGCTCCAAATATATAGATATTGGTGAATTTACCACCTACAGTTTTTTTACAGGGACACAAAGAAAAATTCCTTATCATTGACCAAATTTTTAAAAGTGCGATAGCATCTAAACGCCTTATTCAATTGAGCTAAAAATTTATATGAATATTATAAATCACTGTTGCACCAACTATAAGCATTTTGGTGAATCTAGCATTTATAGGTTTTTACAGGGACACAACGAAAAATTCTTTATCATTATGATCTATGCGCTCAAAGCTCAGTAGTGTTAAATAAAACATCATGTAATATATGGAGAAAAATACTCGAACACTCTATTATGGTTTTTTCTCTCTTGTTTGTTCAACAACTCCTGTTTCTTTACTTTATTTACGAAACTGTTAATTACTCAAAGTTCCGAAAGTCTAGTGGAGTCACTCCAGATATTTTCTTTCTTTCTTTTTTTTTTTTCTTTTTTCTTTTCTAGAAAATTTACTGATTTCTCGTAAATATAATTGTAAATATCTAAAAAGCAATGTTTTCACCAGTTGAAACTTTCGCAAATTACTGCGATTAAGCGTAAAATGCACGAGTCTTTCTTTTTATTGATTTGTATGCATTGTCCTTCTCTTTTATCAGGACATTAGGAAATATTCAACAGGCATGTTTTACTTACACTGTTTTAAAATGGGGCATTGTATACAATACATTGTAGTTATTAGGGTTCTTTTTCATTTATAATTTGTTCCTTTTACTTTCTGTAATGACTTTTAACTTGAATGTATAATTGCACTAAACTTAATATGTGAGATGATTATATAGTGAAAAACAATGCTGAATTCCTCCAAATTGGTTACATACGGCAGGTGGCGCTGTTATGTTGCAATTTTCCCTTTTCAAGGAAAAACTATATCCCAGTTTTTATAGGAATAAATTCACCAAACTTAATATGTCAGATGGTCATTATAAAAATGGTTCTTAGTTTAATTTGGGTGATATCTTATAGAATGTTAGTTTAATTTAGCTTAATATCAGCCGACAGCAGTGTTGGGCATAATTGAATAAAAAGTAATTGAATTACAATTACTTTATTGTCAATCGATTAATAAGTAATTGGTTACAAATAAACTGAATTATTACAAATAAATTGAATAAGCAATTCAATTTATTTATAACCAATTACTTCATAATCGATTGACTGTGAAATAAATATAATTGTAATTTAATTGTGATTCAATTACTTTTTAATCAATTATGCCTAACACTGGCCGACAGGTAGTGCTTTTACTAACATTCTGCGAGTTACCATATGACTATCTCAGAATCTATTGGTTAAAATTACTCAGAAATGCACACGTAAAATTTCTTTTGTGAGAAGCTATGTTGATTAAATTTTTGTGCATGTTAAAAAATAGGCGACACTGTTAAATGAAAAATTATAGAAGAAAGTACTGTAATGGCCACAGCATACCAGCTTAAATTTAAATTTACTATTTATAAATTATAAATTAACTATTTTTTGTACATAAATCATGAATACTTTATTGTTTTATATTTAGATGTGATTAAAATTTAAAGGCATGCATGCATAGATATAGTTTAATTACATCGAAAAGTGTAAGCACCACTCTAAGTTCGACACCTCTCTAACTTGGACATTTTTTCCTGGAACCGTAGCTGTCCAACTTAGAGTGTTTTTTTTTTACTTTTTCTTACCCATAGGGTCGAGAAAGTATTGTTTTAGGGTCAAATTTTCGAACGTGAGTTTTTGTCATACACTGATGGAAAAAAAAAAATCCCAACACCAGGAAGGAGCTGTGCTAGATAAACGAAATTTGGTAGGCGTGTTTATACATCTGAAAGATGACGTCGATTCAAATTTCGAGCTACGCGCATAAGTGTGGCGCTAGTAGCGACACTATGAACATGCAAATGAGGTTTGCTTTAAATAAGCGCTGTAAGGTTCGTGATCGTTATTTACAGTTGAGATTTGACGTAGTGGGTTAATGTTAGTCAAGGATGCCTCTAAGAAGACGAAGAAGCCATTATCAACAGCTCACTGAGTTTGAACGAGGTCGTGTAGTAGGACTACGAGAAGGTGGGTTTTCTTTCCGCGATATTGCAGAAAGACTTGGCAGGAATGTATCCATTGTGCATGAGTGTTGGCAGCAGTGGTCAAGGGAAGGTACTGCCTCAAGAAGACCGGGTTCCGGGCGGTCACGTGGCACTACTGAGAGGGAAGACCGCCGTGTTCGGCGTATGGCTGTGGCTAATCGTACTGCATCTGCAGCTGAAATTCGAGCTGCAGTTGGCACCACAGTGACACAACGAACTGTTACAAATCGGTTACTTCAAGGACAGCTCCGAGCCAGACGCCCTGTAGCGTGCATTCCACTGACTCCAAACCACTGCCGTTTGCGACGTGAGTGGTGTCAAGCTAGAGCTCATTGGAGGACGGAGTGGAGATCTGTTGTGTTTTCTGATGAAAGCCGGTTCTGCCTTGGTCGCAGTGATAGCCGTGTGTTGGTTAGAAGGAGGCCAGGTGAACGCCTGCTAGCTACCTGTCTGCGGCCTAGACACAATGGGCCTACTCCTGGAGTTATGGTTTAGGGAGCAATTTCGTATGACAGCAGGAGCACTCTCGTGGTTATCCCACGCACCCTGACTGCAAATTTGTACGTCAGTCTAGTGATACAACCTGTTGTGCTGCCATTCATGAACAGCATTCAAGAGGTTGTTTTTCAACAGGATAACGCTCGCCCTCATACCGCTGTTGTAACCCAACATGCTCTACAGAGAGTCGACATGTTGCCTTGGCCTGCTAGATCATCAGATCTTTCTTCAATCGAGCACGTACGGGACATCATTGGACGACAACTCCAGCGTCCGTCATCTACAACCAGCATTAACCGTCCCTGCATTGACCGCCCTAGTGTAACAGGCATGGAACTCCATCCCACAAACTGATATCCGACACCTGTACGACACAATGCATGCACGTTTGCATGCTTGCATTCAAAATTCTGGCGGTTACACCGGTTACTAATGTACCAGCATTTCATATTTGAAATGGCTCTTCTCGCCAATGGCTCTACCTGTGATCTTGAAACTTTAATCAATTAAATATGTTACCTAGACAAATGTACTGCTGAAATTTCATTACTGTACAGTAATTTTTTCTTGGTGTTGGGATTTTTTTTTCCATCAGTGTATTTACATGTTCTGAGGTCTCCTGAATACGAAAATCATGTTTTTAGCGAATGGTCTGTGTGTATGTCTGTTATCAGCATATCTCAAGAACAAATAGTAGCAGAAATTCCAAACTCGGTATTCTAAATGTGTATCATATAGGGATGCTACACTAAGCTTTTCGTTGAGATGAAGCAAATGGTTCGTGTACAGGGACACTCAAAAGTATTTAAATACATTACGTCTATGGGGGAAATTGCAGGTAAGTAGAGTTTAACATCTATAGACTGCACTAAACCAAATGAAACGAATATATATTTTTTGTAATAGAGATAGTCAACTGAGAAATTTTTTTTGTGTATGTAGGAGCCTCGCCTTCCCCCTCGAGGGGAGTAAATTTTCATGTTGGGCACCTTTAAAAAGAGCTCGCCAATAACTTTAAAACGAATGGTTGAACCATCGATCTGCGATAATTTAAAATAAATTTATCGTTTTTTTTTTATTTTTATCAAAAAAAAAAAAAAAAAAAAAAAAAAAAAAAATGTAATATTGAGAATAAATTCATTTTTTTTTTTTTTTAGGGGGGGGAGGATATTTAGTGTTATACTACTTCTCTAATATGGAAATCGTCTGCATTATCATAAAGGATAATTTGTTTAAATAATAATTTTAATAAATTATTTTTTAAAAACAGAATTATTTTTTAATAACCGAATTAGAAATTCTATATAAATGTAGGAGCATTAATGAAACGGGGGGTTGAGGGGGGCTTTAGCCCCCCCTCACACAGAACTAATTATCATATAAAACTCTTCCGAAGCCTAATTTGAATTGTTTAACATAGGTTTACACAACAGTACTCGTTATCTTACCTCTTAATCTCCAACCTGTATTTATAGTATTAAATTTCAGGGTAAGAGAAAGTCGTGTGAGTGACACAACAGATTATCTGTATTATGATTGACAATTGTTTTATCCATTAAGCTATGATTACATACAATATTACTGCTGCAATTGTAGCATCTATTCTCAAAATGTGAGTTCATTAAACGTTAACTATGATCAACTCTTAAAATCTTCAAACTTAAAGATTTTTGTATTTTTTTATGATGTAATGTATAAACCTAGAAAATAATACACAGTCATTAAAAGACAGCAATTATTTTGGAAAATTAATAATTAAAACATTTAATTAGTTGAACTATAGGTTACAGATTTAGCAAAAGCTTCTAAATAGGAATATATTAATGTATTAAATGCATTTTTATTTATTCAAAACGCCTAAATATTTGAAAGAAAACATTACAGTAAATATTTTTTCATGTGTTTTAGGACATCAGACCATTTTTTAGAGATACATTTATCAATATATATATAAATTTATATTGACGTTTAGATTGTTCCTCGATTTGGACATCGCAGTTTTTTTCTTAAGAAAAGTGCATCTATTGAGAATAAATTTCACGAACCCAGCAGTTTTAAAGATAGGAAGGCCGACCCCCCCCCCCCCCCCTCCCTCCAAAGGAGAATTGGAGGATGTTTAAGCTTTAGTACATGATATTGAGTGTTAGAAATAAAGTATAACTCAAAAAATTTCCAAACATTTGCCAATTTCAAGGAGGGAGGAGGGGGGGGGGTTGCTTGTTCGTGGACTTGGATAAGTGTTTAAATTACTTACCATATACTATGTTGAAATAATAGCGTTATTTCGAACCTTAATTATCGACCTAACAAAATACAAAATATTTTTTTCTAGAAAAGACCTTCTATTTTGAAAAAAAAAAAAAAAAGAGAAAACATTAAACTAGTTTTACTCTCTGTAAAGGAAATTATCAAGCAATAATTCATCAAAAACATCTGGGAACAACTTATAAATCTTGATTTGTAAGTTGTAACACTGAATCAGTTAACGTTTCAAATGTCAGAAATTGTCTCTTTTAGCTATAAGTAGTAAAATTTTAAAATATGTATGCAAAGCTTTCATAACAAATTATATGAATTTTTGTCTTTGATCAGAAATTGAAACTCAGTTGGGAAAAAAAAAAAAAAAAAAAAAAACTTAATAAGAATTAATTTTATTTAAAGTTATGTGTTTAGTGCCCATCTTTTGACAATTGCCCCACAGCAATACACTGAAATTTATATTTGTATTTAAATTAACAATTAACTAATAAAAATAAAAATAAATAAATAAAAATAAATAGTTTTCATGATACAAACCAAGTTTTACTTACTTTACTGCAGTATTTACTGCTTTACTTTAGTGCAGTATTACAGTGATAAAACGATTATTTGTACAACCCAGTTGACTGTGTTTAAAATACATTTGTCGCAACTGAGAGAATATGAACTTTTTTGTGGCAGAAAACAATATTCTTACGGAAAGAGCAAAAAATCCACTTGTATGTAGTTTACTCTAATATGAAATAAATATGATCGATTGTTTAATTGTCTTGTCCATCAAGCTATGCTTTACTTAATTTACTGTTGCAATATCCATAATAATACACTGGAATTTCCTGTGCATTTGTACTTTGTGATGAAGTTAATTAAAAAGGTAATTTTATATTATGCAAATTATGTTTTATTTACTTCACTGCTGCAGTATCACAATCATATAATAATTGCTTCTGTAATATGTTAAAAGTACGTTTAAAGATCACATCACAACTAATGTTACCGAGAGATTATGAAATTTTTGTGGCAGTAAACAATATTCATATAAATATAATAGAAAAAAACAACTTACTTTTAGATTATTCTAATACGAAATATGAATATGCAATAATTATGATGATTGAGTGTTTTGTTCATAAAGTCATGTTTTACTTACTTCAGTGTTGGAATATCCATAACAATACAACCAAGTTTTTTGTACGTTTATATTTTGTACTCATTCTATTGAAGTTATTTAAAAAGATGACTTTACATTATATAAGTCATGTTTTATTTTCTTTACTGGTGCAGAATCACAACGACAAAACAATTGATTGTGTAATTGTTAGTTTGACTATACATTTAAATTTCACACCATAAATAATGTTACCGAGAAAATAAGAAGTTTTCAAGCAATAAACAATGCACTTGTGAAAGTAAGAAATATAAGAGAAAAAAAAAACTATCATATAGTTTATTTCAGTAGAAAATATGTAGTGATTAATTGTTTAGTTCGCTTGTCTATCAAAACGCAGCATTTTTTAACTATCTTTTATTTGAAAAAGATTGATTGACGGAAATTTAACTACATTTTAAAGCTGTTCAATATATTAATGCTCAAAATATGTCTATCCAAAAAAATTACGTCATTTAGAAAAATGAAATATTAAAAGTTTCCTTAAAGGTTTTCCTAAAGTTTTCCTGTGTACAGAGAAAGTCATTCTTATAGGTAAATATTTTACTTCAAACTCTATCCCACTTGTGACAGTTCCCTCTAAGATTGTGTCTAGATGATACACTCTGGAAGGGTTAGAGAAAAAAAAAAAAAGTTAAAAATGAAAAAAAAAAAAAAAATCGATAACTTTGTCTCAAATTATCACTGATGCATGATTTAACAATTCCTATCGACGAATGCTTTTGAAAAATATTTATCTTGAAAATTTACACCCGTGAGGGGAGGAAGAGGGAGTTATATTTCTCCACATTCAAAAATTTGATCTGGAGGCATGCAATCACAATGTCGAGATTTCGCGGAAGGTATGACTCCCACACTTTGGTAGCTCGACGATCGAAGTCGAGCACTTGATGGTGCAGAACAGATTAACTTATCGAAGACCAGATACCAACGGTCGTTTTGTTCAGAAAAATTTGGAGAAAAACTTTGCTGTGATATACGTTCTTCCGTTATTGCCAAGCTAAATTTTACAGATTTAATTAAAGAAATACTACTTTTTCAGAGACAAATGAAAGCGAGTGCAACCAAGTTCTGTATTGTAAACAATCCATAATTAAAGAAGAAAATAAAGTAAATTTTTAAAAAATCTAAACCTGTCCTGTGGATATCTCGCTATTCTTTTAAGTAAGTTGTAGCAATTTAATTTACCATGATACTGGTGCACGTCTAAATGATCCTAAAATTGGATGTTATTGTTCAAACTAGGGGGAATCCGCATTTCAGTACTTGGCGATATTTGCTAGGGCAAATCTTAAACTCATAAATTAGTATTAGCATGGTGGTATAAATTCATGCTTGAAAAATGTATTTTTCCCAAAAATTCTGCCGCAACACAAACTTTTATAATCGTTATGGGAAATTATTAGATTACTATATTAAAGATAAGCTAATTGAAAACAGGACATTAAAACATGCTATAGTCTAGTCCGAGCGCAGTTCAGTATAACTATGGATCAAGCATTCTTAAATGTATATCTTACATTTTCTCGTGGCACAGCAGTTTAAAACTACTGTTTTAGCCTAATACTCTTTCCGTAGAGCTAGAGGGGGAAGGCATTTCTTATACATTAAAATTTCAAAATATATGTATAATCCATAGCATGAAATGAAACCTCAATCTTTTTCTTAAAGTTATTCTAAGTATTACTAACAATTAACACAGGAAAACTCTTTAACGTGTATAACTCCAAAAGGTATAATGAAATTGCAGACAGCTGTTTCGATAGCACTGAGCGTACCGTCATCAGTGCATAAAATAACGAAAATAAAGTGCTCATATATATGCGAATGGAATCCTTTTCTATGACTGTTAATCAATCAATAGAATTGAACAGAAAGAGGATTAGCCAATAGGAAAATGAGTCACTGTAATTCTGAAAAATGTAGAAAAAATTAAGAAAAGTGGGAATTGAAGGTAAAATGCCAACAATCAGGCAAAGGGGGTGCAGCGAAATCACAATTTAAAAAGTTAAGTTGATAAACAATCGTAGAAATCGATTCCCTTTTTATATATCGGAACACTTTTACTTCGTTATTTTATGCACTGATTGATGGTGAGCTTAATGCTACCGAAACAGCTGTTTGCAGTTTGATTATTGCTTTTGGCGTTCTGCACGTCAAAGATTTTTTCTGTGTTAATTTATATAGTGCCAAATCTCTTATTAATATGACTAATAATGCTCTACTCTACAAGGAGAGGGAAAGGGGATAGTTAAAAAACTATTGATTTACAAACATTAAAAAAAACAAAATAAAAATGTATAACGTAAGTAATAATAATAAAAAAGAGAGACAGAATCTGTATAAATATAAAGATACTAATATGCGAAAACCAGATCAATATTTACGATTTCTTCCTACCTCGTCAAATCGACATACATATGATCGACAGGATTGATCTAACTGCTTTTTGGTCTTAAAAACCAGGCCTTGTGTTTCAATAAATAGAATTAATTTATATTTCATCAGGCAATCTACATTGAAAATTTATTTTTATTAATGGCTACAAATGATTGCTGATTCAGAACCCGTGAGTGACAGCAAAGATTACTAGTATTCAATAATTTACGAACGCATAATTTAACTGTTAAAAAAATAATTTCAGAGTTAGATATGTTATTCCAAAAGAATCAGATAAAAGAAACTTCCTTATTATTATCTTAATCTAGAATACGGATTATTACTATCATGCTGTAAAATCGTGATAAATAATCAATCATAAATCTAATCATTGAAGTAACTTCAGAATGGAAAGTTTGATTACATTTTATCAAATATTATATTGCACGATTAAGAAAGAGCAAAGTTTACCATCTAATCTTGTTTTATCAAATATTATATCGCACGATTAAAGAAGAGCAAAGTTTACTACCTAATCTTGGAACTAAAATATTCCAGTTATAACTCACTGTTCTAAATTTAATAAAAATAAAGATAAAAATCTTTTTTTTTTACGTGTGTGTGTGTGTGTGGGAGAGAGAGTATGAACATGTGGTTTTAAAAGAATGACGAAAACTTCAGTTCAAAGTACTTCAGCTGATTTAGCTGAAATTTTGATCTTTGAATTTGTTATTCAATGATTTCATTATTCATCATTTTAAAATTTAATGAAATAATTTTCTTATAGTATTTTATTTGTCCCCACTTCTACTTTGTTTTTTTTACTTTCTCTTACCTATATATATGCTATATATAGGTAACCCAAAATTTCATAATATTTTACCCAAAGTATTGCTTTTGAGTAAATTTTTCGAAATTTAGTTTTTATTATATTTACACTTTTTTTTTTTTTTTTTTGAGGTTCTCTAATTCAGAAAATCAGGTATTTAGTAGTTGGTCTGGGTTCGAAAAAAGTGTCAACGTCAGTAATGACTAATAGAGTTTGTTCGTTTGTTTATTTTGGAACTAAAGCTGATTGACTACTCGAGGGTCCTAGGCCTAGGTTGTGTGTACTCCATAGGATCTTTCTAAGGAGTTCTGGGCCCCACTAGCGGCCGAGCGGTTCTGTACTCAAAGCTGGTAGACGTGCGGTGCCGGGTTCGATCTTAGGTTGCGCTCGTTGACCTAGCTGTAAAGAGTTTTCCATGGTTTTCTCCGAAAGTTGCGTAAATACAGACTAGGACTCCTTAGAAAGACCCCCACGGAGAGCACTCCCACCGAGGCCTAGGACGCTAGTGCAGTCAATCGGCCATATTCCCCACAACCCAACCCTTTTAAGGGGTTCTGGCCCTACCTACGCGAGTTTCGATTTCTGGGATTGAATACGGCACTTCCCGTCTATCAACTTTCAGCGAAGAATAGCTCAGCCACTGTGAGATTAATGGAGAAAAATAGCCAAGAGTTTGTATTTAGTTTTGCCATCATACGTTTCTGTTGGTAATTTACAAAAATCAAAAATAGGAAACGGGCACTAAATGAAACTCTTTTTAGGACGTATTTTACTTTTTTTTTTTTTTATAACTTTAATAACATTTAATACAATAGTTATCTTTTCATTTAAATATAAATTTAAAAAAAAACTTTTTTTCATTTGCTTTAAAATATGAAGTTGCGTCCCTTAGCAACGGTTACACAATACTATCTTTTACTTTTTATTTATTTTTTTAATGGAATGTGTTCATATATTACAATGAACTTTTTAGGAGAAAAAACCATGCCCTTTGGTTCCCAAAACAATAACAAAAAAAAAAAAAAAAAAAAAAATCGAGTAATCAATTCATAATAATATAATTTTTAGACAAATTTTGTTTCATTTATCCTAAAAACAGAAAATAGCTTTCAGAGAGAAACATTTACGCTGGGAAATTTTCACATTTAACTAAAGATTCGAACTTCTACTCATATAAAAGATCGATTATACTTTAAGTACGTCAAAATGCTTCATTTTTATACTTACTGCTCATTGTACAACAAGTACTGAGATTAAAACAACAAATCGAAATAAATGTAAATCTTTTATTTGTACGACAGGACTATTTCTTTCAGGCAGCGATTTTGCGTTGTCACCTTTTGTGGTGTGACACTTTGAATTATCCAAGATGCCTGCAAATATCCAATTTTACCATTTAATTTCTTAAACTATCTTAAACTATTTTGTCAAATCCGTAAATCTTTTACATTTTTCGAAACCTATTCTTTAGCTTGAGATAGTTCCTTAATTGCATGTAAAAAAAACAATTGCTGATCTTGGTATCCGAAACCATCAACATTCATAAATTGGATGATTTCTGAATATTTGTTCGCAATATTTTCTGAATATCATTGATGATGGCTTCTGGATATTGTTGGCAAGATCTACTGTATATATTAATGATGGCTTCTATATGTTGGCGTTATCTTTCTGAATATTTATTGAATATGGTTTCTGAATATTTGTTGGCAATAACTTCAGGATATGATAAGATTATGATTTCTAAATATTTGTGGGTGAGACCTTTAGGATACACCCCACGACAAAAAGATAGGTACAAAGGGTTTTTTCTTTGATTTTTCATAAAGTAACATTATCTAAATTGAGCTTATCATTTATTATTATCATAAAATAACACTATTTCCGGACTAATTTTTGTTTTAAGACTAATTTAGAAAAATTTTAAGACTAAAATTTTTCTAATTTAAGACTACACACCGCGACAAAAAGATAGGAACAAAGGTTTTTTTTTTTTTTTTTTTTTTTAAATTTTTGAATATGATTATTTTGAATATGATTCAAATATTTAATATGTTTTTGGTATCATACTATTTTGTTATGATAATAAATGGTCAGCACAATTTAGATAATGTTATTTTATGAAAACTTAAAAAAAAAAAAACTTTGTTCCTATCTTTTTGTCGCGGAGTGTAGTCTCAAATTAGAAAAAAAATAAAAAAAAATCCCAACACCAGGAAGGAGCTGTGCTAGATAAACGAAATTTGGTAGGCGTGTTTATACATCTGAAAGATGACGTCGATTCAAATTTCGAGCTACGCGCATAAGTGTGGCGCTAGTAGCAACACTATGAACATGCAAATGAGGTTTGCTTTAAATGAGCGCTGTAAGGTTCGTGATCGTTATTTACAGTTGAGATTTGACGTAGTAGGTTAATGTTAGTCAAGGATGCCTCTAAGAAGACGAAGAAGCCATTATCAACAGCTCACTGAGTTTGAACGAGGTCGTGTAGTAGGGCTACGAGAAGGTGGGTTATCTTTCCGCGATATTGCAGAAAGACTTGGCAGGAATGTATCCACTGTGCATGAGTGTTGGCAGCAGTGGTCAAGGGAAGGTACTGCCTCAAGAAGACCGGGTTCCGGGCGGCCACGTGGCACTACTGAGAGGGAAGACCGCCGTGTTCGGCGTATGGCTGTGGCTAATCGTACTGCGTCTGCAGCTGAAATTCGAGCTGCAGTTGGCACCACAGTGACACAACGAACTGTTACAAATCGGTTACTTCAAGGACAGCTCCAAGCCAGACGCCCTGTAGCGTGCATTCCACTGACTCCAAACCACTGCCGTTAGCGACGTGAGTGGTGTCAAGCTAGAGCTCATTGGAGGACGGAGTGGAGATCTGTTGTGTTTTCTGATGAAAGCCGGTTCTGCCTTGGTCGCAGTGATAGCCGTGTGTTGGTTAGAAGGCCAGGTGAACGCCTGCTAGCGACCTGTCTGCGGCCTAGACACACAGGGCCTACTCCTGGGGTTATGGTTTGGGGAGCAATTTCGTATGACAGCAGGAGCACTCTCGTGGTTATCCCACGCACCCTGACTGCAAATTTGTACGTCAGTCTAGTGATACAACCTGTTGTGCTGCCATTCATGAACAGCATTCAAGGGGGTGTTTTCCAACAGGATAACGCTCGCCCGCATACCGCTGTTGTAACCCAACATGCTCTACAGAGTGTCGACATGTTGCCTTGGCCTGCTAGATCACCAGATCTTTCTCCTATCGAGCACGTATGGGACATCATTGGACGACAACTCCAGCGTCATCCACAACCAGCATTAACCGTCCCTGCATTGACAGCCCAAGTGTAACAGGCATGGAACTCCATCCCACAAACTGATATCCGACACCTGTACGACACAATGCATGCACGTTTGCATGCTTGCATTCAAAATTCTGGCGGTTACACCGGTTACTAATGTACCAACATTTCACATTTGAAATGGCTCTTCTCGCCAATGGCTCTACCTGTGATCTTGAAACTTTAATCAATTAAATATGTTACCTAGACAAATGTATTGCTGAAATTTCATTACTGTACAATAATTTTTTCTTGGTGTTGGGATTTTTTTTTCCATCAGTGTATGTCGGTGATGCTATCGAAATAGTTGGTGAAGACTTCTAAAAATCTAGTAATTTTTTTCTTTAAAGTTACCTATGAGATTGTAATATACAAATTAATCCTGCTGTACCAAATTAAATTCTGTCAAAGACAAATTTTTTTTTTCTTCTTTTCTGTTCTTCCCTGTAAAATCGAAAGAACTCCTGCTTGTTGCAGTGAATTTAAGTTTAGTGTTGCCACATGGCTGGTTATTCAGTTGTTGTTTTTGTTGTCGTGTATGACAAAGTGCAGAAGTGATAAAAATAGAAAAAAAGAATAACAAAAAAAAAAAAAAAAAAAAAAAAAAAAGAGATAAAAAAACTAAATATTGCCAAAAGCGTGTATCACAGCCTTGGCAATGTCTATGGCTCTCCCTGTGTATAAAATGTCCATGTTGCAGTCATTGTCTATCTTGAAGAGGGCACCAGGCAATGGAAGGGAAGCTAAAAAGGTGTTTGGATCCAGTTGCGTGCTTGGGCAGTGCCTGCATTCCACATATGTCCTGGAACCATCGGGCTAAATCTTCATGCCCTTAAAGTGCTTTGTCCTTAGTCTTGTTATGGTTGTTATTTCTCGGCCGTAATTTAATTCTAGCAGCGAGAATTTTTTCTTTGGGTTTGAGCGAGCTTCCGTAGTTATTCAGTTAAAGAAAGAATTTTAAAAGTCAACCCATTTTTCATTCACATCATTTGAAATATCAAGATCATCGAAAATTGTCATTAATGTTTATTGCAGCAATAAACATTGATAGTTATTAGTAAAAACTTCAAATCTACAAAATATTCTCAGTTGCTCCAAATTTCTTCAATAGAAATACGAAATTCTTAAACACTTCACACAGAAATAACACATTAGCTAGCATTAAATTCTGTTTCGTATACGAAAAAAAAAAAAAAAAAAAAAAAAAAAAAAAAAAAACTTTTTCTCAGATATTCTGAGGATGTAATGAGGATTTCTTTTTCTCCACAAGACATCTTGAGGAAATCTGGAGAGAAAGTGTGCTATGTGGGATAAAATAGCCGCGTTATAATGAAACCTTAAAGGAGTTTAGCGTAAGTTTTAGCGTATAATACACCTACCTTTATATATGTTCTAACTGAACCAACAGCAATAACTGCGAACCCATAACCATCATCAGTTGGTTCTAAAATTGAATTAGACACTGGCTCCCAAGCTGATTCTAGTAAATTGGAATAATCTGCTGGAGTTCTGTAAAATGTTGGATTCGTTTTTCGAGGCACATCCCCTGTCATAAAAGAGAGAGAGAGAGAGTTGTTATTTTTAAGTTAATATTTTATATCACTGTATTGTGTATCTGCAATGTACGAAAAAAAAAAATATATATATAATTTCCACAGAGCTAGCTTTGAAACACGCTGATTCAAAGATTTGATTGCTGATTCTTGCTATTCAGCAACGTTGCAATTAACATAAATTGTTTGTAAAATTCCCAACAGATGACGATATTATATGACGATTTCATACCGAGGTTTAATTTATTAAGAACCTAGTATGTTGTGGCCATCAGAAAACTTTCCTTTATAAATTCCTGCAATCCAAATTATTTATTAACATTACTTCCATTATGAATGCAAACATTTTTATCACAGAGAAATATAGCACAGAACGTCGAAAGAAAATGAATTTTGTGCCCTAGAGAAGACATCTGAAAAAATGCATTTTCAAGATTATTTTCTTAAAGAAAAAAAAATTGATCCTTTTGTTTCAAATAATCACATCATCTATGTTTCAACCGTTTGTTTCGCAGATATTGACAAGTTCTTTTGAAAAATAATTATACTGAAAATTTACCCTCCCTGCTGGTACATTTCCTCTAGGGAAGGAAGCAATGCACTTTCATGCACAAAATGTTTATTCTGGTTGGCTATCACTATTATAAACAAAAATTTCCAGCCTCACAATGAAGGGTTAAATACAATTGTCAATGTTAATATCTATACGAAATTTTGTTCTATACTGCGATTTAAAAAAATTAAGATAAAACAGGACGACATTTAGTGCCACCTGTCGACTGATATCCACCAAAAGTTAATGGACACCAATTTATATCAAGGTGCAACGAAATACAAACTTCCACGAAATTCTGTGCATTAGTTCTTGATTTAGAGATGCCTGACAATGCCTGAGAGACACAGACATGTTAAAAAAGCGGCGAATACGAGTTTAGGGTATCTCAAAACGTGTAAAACCATCGAAATCCAGGAGTCTAAAATTTTTTCGAATGCAATACTTTCTTCTATTGAATATAAAAGAAAGTAAAAGGATTCGGATGTAAATATCCAAAATGTAAAATGCTTTGAGACAAGACGATTTGTGTGAAATATATGACGTAGGTCTTTGTTTTAAGGGGTTAGGTACCTTCGAACGATGGAAATATAAAATGATTAAAAATATTTTTGCAATAATTTGAAAAATAATTACTTTAGAAACTTGTAATTTTTATGAGGTTTTAAGAAAGAATTTATCTATCTATCGTAGTTATTAGGATAATTGTACATTTTAAAATTTATTTCTTTATTTTTAAAAATGTTACCGTCGGCAGCAAAATTATTCGCGCGCTAGCAAAAAATCCTATATAAAAAAAGTACACTTAATACTGTCTTGTTAAATGAATCCTTGTCGAATCATGTTCTTAGTCAGTCTAATAACATGACTTCGACAAGGATTTATTTAAGTGTACTTTTTTTATATAAGAATTTTTGCTAGCGCTCAAAATAAGTGGACATGGTTAACAAAAAGAAATTAAAAATGTTAATAAATACGAAAACAACAAATTAATGTAACGAAAAAACATTTTGCAAAATAGCAATTCATGTGCAAACACCTATCTGCTTCCTCTTCAGGGGGTGGGAGCAGCAGAAAAGACAATTTTTAAGAAAATGAGAAAGGCCTAATAGGTTTCGGAAACTACATACATAGTGATTTTTGCCGAATAACGATTGACGAATATTCAATCAAAATTTTGACCGAATATTCGGTATTCGGCCGAATACTTAAATCTCAATGTAAATATATTTTCATATCCAGAATACCTTAACTATCGGAAGATTATACTGGGTGAGTGCGAAAGTTCTACCCGTTTTTGGATATACAAATTTTCAATGGAACTGACGTCACACATGACATTGTAATGACGCAAATCGTCGGCCAATCAGACGTGTGGATGTCTCACATATAAATGCATCGTGTCTCACAAAGTTAATCATCTCAAAAAAAAAAAAAAAAAAATCAGAGGGTGTAACATGGAAAACGAGAAGGAGCATATAAGACATTGTTATACAAGTTCGATAAAAAAGAGTACGGCAGCCGCAGCATGTCGCAATGTTTGTCATGTTTATGGGGAGGATGCAACAGACGAAAGCATATGTCATCGATGGTTTCGTAAATTTAGGGAAAGAGACAGAAACTGCCAAGATCAGGCTTGGAGTGGAGGGCCATCACACGTTGGAGACAAAGATATTGACCAAACTATAAGGAACAACCCGAACCCAACCGTGCAAGAATTAGCGGAGACCTTCAACGTACACAAGATAATGGTCGAGAGACTGCTGGTTAAGTTGGGTTTTACGAGAAAGTTGGATCGTTGGGTTCCACATAACCAGACAGCTAATCAATGAGATGACCGACTTGCCACCTGTGTTTCCTTGCTTTCCCGGTTCAAAAATGACCCATTCTTGACACGAATTGTGACAGGAGATAAGAAGTGGGTTATGTACCGTAACGTAAAGTGTCGTAGAACTGTGTGTCGCCCTTCTGATCCGCCTGAATCACCTTCGAAAGAAAGCTGAACTTCATCCCAAGAAGGTGTTACTGAGTGTGTGGTGGGATGTGCAGGGAATAATTCACTGGGAGGTCCTACCACTCAACCAAACCATCAATGCTGCCTTCTACAATCTACAGTTAGACAGGCTGCATTCAAATTTGGTAGCAAAGCGGCCAGGTCTCATCAATCGTCGCGGTGTTATCATTCATCACGATAACGCCAGACCACATGCTGCTGGCATCACTCGCCAAAAGTTATTAGGTTTTGGTTGGGAGGTTTTACCCCACCCTCCCTATTATCCTAACTTGACACCAACTGACTATCACCTATTTCGTGCGTTGAACAATTTCTTCAGTCAGAAAATCTTCGATGATCTTGATGCTGTGAAAAGTGCCATCCAAGACATTTTTGACTCGAAACCGCTGGAATTTTACCGCCTTGGGATTCATTTCCTACCAGAAAGATGGCAAGAGGTCATTGTTATTGCAAATTGTTCATGCAAGAGAGCAATGAGGATTATGCACAGTAATAGGTACTGTTCATTTTGCGTTCATTTTCTCTTCTTTATGGGTAATAAAAACGAGTAGAACTTTTAAACTCACCCAATACCACAAGAAAAAAAAAAAAAAATTCGTTTTGAACTTTTAATAAAAAAAATTTTAATTAAAAGTGAAGAATTATTTTAATGGCTGTAATATAGAGAATAAAACTTTCTCAATGCCTGTTGAAATTTACAAGTTTTAAAAGTTTATTTTTTGAACCATTGTAAATAAAGTTATGGTAACTTTTAATGATATTTTTTTCTTTTCAAAGGTACCTGACTCTTTAACAAAATTAACAATTGTTTTAAAAATTTTCATATAAACGGAAATTTGGAATAGTTGATTTTTACTTTCTCTTACCCATGTAGAGAAAGTATTGTTTTTCGGTCAAATTTTCGAAATCGAGTTTTTGTTATACTTACATGTTTTGAGGTGACCTGAATCTAAAAATCATGTTTTTTGCTGTTGGTTTGTGTGCCTAGTCTATGTATGTGAGAACAAATAACAGTAGAAAATCCAAACTTGGTATTTTAAATGTGTCTCATATAGGGATGCTACACTAAACTTTTCGTAGAGATCAAGCAAATGGTTTGTGTACAGGGACACCCAAGAGAATCCAAATGCATTACGTCTATGGGGAAAATTGCAGGTAAGTAGAGTTTAACATCTATAGACTGCATTAAATCAAATGAAACGAATATATATTTTTTATAAGCGTAAAAACATGTTTCATGTAGAATATGGTATGGAAATCATTCACTGCTCGTTTACAGGGCTACACAAAAGAACTAGATTATAGTGCGATAATACTTGAAAATCGATGGAAGTGTATTTCAGATTGTGCCGTATGGCCATATGGTTAATAATGTATTTTTTTTTAAGCTAAATAATCTTTTTTTTTTTTTTTTTTTTTAAATATTTACACGTTTTGAGGCTTCTTGAATACCGAAGTCAAGTTTTTAACGCTTGATCTTTGTCTGTATCACTAAGAGTAAATTAAAAACAATTAATTTTAGGCGATCTAAAAGTTGTATTTTGGAGTTATATATAATACGTTTGTTACTAGGAAAATTTGATCAAGAATGACAAATTTCAAGGAATGTTGCGTGTGAAATTTGTCTGAATAATTTTAAATGAACTTTTGAATTTAATAACAGATTTGAATTCTATATAATTATTAATACAATAATGTAACGGCGTGTTGAGGGGGCGGTTTTCAAATAAAGCTATTTGGTAGCCTAATTTGAATTGTTTTAACATAGGTTTACATAACAGTACTCGTTATCTTTACCCTTAATCTCCAATCTGTATTTATAGTATTGAATTTCCGAATAAAAGAAAGTAGTGTGGGTGACATACCAGATTATTTGATTTCATTTTGCATGATGTTATAAATATGCAACAAATATTTTTTGTCAATAAATGCTTACTTTTTTAAATTCCATATTTTTAATATTATTACTTTCATGTATATTAAATAAAAGAATGTATCGGTTTCGTTTTGACTTCGGATTTTTGATGGATTTACACGTTTTGAGAGCCCTAGAACACGATTTGACCATTTTTATTAAATGCCTGTCTGTGTGTGTGTATGAGAAAACTCTTTTGGCAACTATATTTCAGGAAATACTGCACACAATTTCATACAAATTGATATTTAGTTGCATCTTGATATAAATTAGTGACCATCAACTTTTGTCGAAAATCGCCCAACACGTAACGTTATTATCTCGTCTTTTCTAAATTTTTAACATGGTGGTATAGAACAAAATTTTGTACAAATGTGCATAAAGAGAATTAAAAAAAAAAATCATTGTGAAATTAAAAAGAATTATAATAACTAGGAGAAAATTTTTGGACACACAGGAGCATGAGTAAACACCCCCTTCCCAAAGGGGCAAACTTTCAACATGGCTATCTTATAAAAGAACTTGTCAATACCTGTAAAACGAATAGTTGAATCATATATCTATGATAATTTAAAAGAAATTTGTGTTTTATTTATTTATTTTTTTATAAAAAAAAAAATAAATAATAAAATAGATTAAAAATACACTATCTACCAATAAGTATTTGGACACTTTAGAATTGATACGTTTTGTCAAATATATAGAAAACTTCTGTAGACATTATCTTGAAACTTTCGGATTACAAAGAACATGTTATACCTCATACATTTTTCAGCAAAAGTTTTGTCCTGAAAGGGAGAAGGGGAAAAAGTTAAACAAAAGTCAAAACGTTTTGGATCACCCTGTGAAAAACAATGCTAGAAATGCGTTTTAGCTGTAGCGTGTGACTATGGGGATTTTTCTAATAATCTGCATAAATGTTTAGGAGGATATCACATATATTGATGAAGACATACTTTTTTTTTTTTAAATTGCTATATATATATATATATATATATATATATATATAACATGTAGAGTATTAGACCCAGTGCAAAGCCATTTTTAGAAAAATTTGACGAACAACATTTGACACAGCATACTGCAATCATAATGCAAAAATGGTAAATATGTTACGAAATATGAGCATTTATAGTAAATAATTTTTATCTACGCATGCGCTAGCTTTTAAAACATTTCATTTATTTGCATAATTTAACAGCCAAAAGTATTGAGCAACGTATATGAAAACCCCAACCAAATATCGTGTAAATTCAAAACAAGTTATGAGCGATTGAATAAACAGAATTTCAGTTCTTCTGTTATATATATACATACATATAATATATGTATATTAATTATGATAGCTGTATAAGAATGATAATGGAAAATAAACCGATGAATAATTTGCCATAACAATAACAAAAACCTATTCGGTAACTAGTTAACTAAAATAAAATATTTAAATAATTTGACTATTATTTTTTAATTTACATATGAAAAAAAAAAAAGAAGACTACTCACTTTAAAATAATTCCGATTATTTATATATATATATATATATATATATATATATATATATATATATATATATATATACGACATATATAATCATTTTTCCTCATGAAAGCGAAAACATTTGCATTTCTCATTCAATACAATATGTTTGTTCCATTAACCGAAAAGTTTCCATAGTTATCAGCCGTGTTTATCTTTAATATTATATATATAAGGATAACTATAAGAATGATAATGGAAAATAAACCGATGAATTATTTGCCATAACAACCCACAAAATCCTATTCAGTAACTAGTTAACTAAAATAAAATATTTAAATAATTTAACCAGTATTTTTAAATTTACATATGAAAAAATGAAAAAAAGAATACTCACTTTAAAATAATTCCGATTATATGTATATAATATATATGCCACATATAAAATCATTTTCCCTCATGAAAACGAAAACATTTGCATCAACATTTGCATTTCTCATTCAATACAATTATGTTTGTGTCCCATTAACCGAAAAGTTTCCATAGTTATCAGCCGTGTTTCTCTTTCATATTGATTTTTTTTTTCTCTCTCTAAATATACATAATAATCTTATTGTTATTATATACTAGCAAACCCGTGCGAAATTTTCGTATTTTATTTCTTTTCTTATTTATCTTTAAAATTTGAAACTTATAAATATTATACCAATTTCATCACCTAATTAAAATTTTAATTTACCAGACGCTAAATTATTATTATAACCAAATAAATATTGTGCAATAGTGAAATCAGAATCATGCAAAGAAAAGTTTCAAAATAAAATTCATGGTTGACGATTCAGTTTTCATACTTCTGCAGGCAGTACAGTTTTAGTAAAGGACCCCCGTGACGCCTTTTAAATTTTAATCGCCAAGAATGCTATGACATTTTATTTATTTTGGCGTTTTTTTTTTTTTTTTTTAAATCCTATTTTGATTATACTTTTTATGATTGCGTTTTTTAGTCAATTTATGATAATAATTCATATTCTGTTTATATTTTTAAAACATTGCTAGGTTTAAAATAACGCTTGAAAAGGTTCCGAAGAAATAACTTTTAAAGTACATTTTCCATGAAATAATGTCATCATACAAATGTCGTCATGTTTTCTTATTAGATCATTGAGCTGAGTCCGCAGGCTTAAATATTGTTTATTTTTAAATATTATTTTTTATCATCGCGTATTTTATTAATTTCACCTCTATCGTATCGTTTCGACAAAAAGGAACTTGGCCACACCAGAGAAATATTATATAGATAATTTAAGTTTTGAAATAACAGTTTTTTTTTTTTTTTTTTTTTTTTTAATACTAACTTTCAATTTTTCATGTTTACATTATGATTCCTTTTCAAGATTTCAGTATTGTTGATGTGTTTAAAACCATTTGAAATTATTCCGAATTATATATTTTATTGACCTATTCAATAATGTTGAAATCAAAGGCATAAAACAATTTTCATTCTTTTAAGAAGCATAAATAAAATTTAGAAAGATTTCTACTAATTATTTCAAAACTCTACTTAACTTCGTTTTATATAACAATTGGTATAGCGTTTATAACAACATTATTTACGAAAGTATTCAAAGTATTACTTATTATATTTCTGTCATGGCGCAATACCAGCATAGTATTACATGCTTTGCACTTTATAAAGATAAAATGCCTGCATGGTGTAAAATTTGTTTAATATCTGACATAGTGTATATAATTAACCCTTTGCCGGCCCAGTTAAATTTCACGCCTCTGATCAGTGTTGGATGTTTTTAGTAACTAATATTTGTTCAACTTCAGTTAAAAATCTACTTCCGATCGAACTTTGAATAAACTGAAGTGCTTTTTCCAAAAGCAATCAATTTTCCATAATGTAATGGCGGAGAAATTATAGTACGAATATTAAAATAACAAAAAGAACACTAATGGAACACACATGGCTATAATGTTTACTAACAACTGCAGTGTTGAGAAAGCGCCATCTATCGATCATTACAATCGCGGATTGGAACTTGGCCACACCAGAGAAATATTATATAGATAATTTAAGTTTTGAAATAACAGTTTTTTTTTTTTTTTTTTTTTTTAATACTAACTTTCAATTTTTCATGTTTACATTATGATTCCTTTTCAAAATTTCAGTATTGTTGATGTGTTTAAAACCATTTGAAATTATTCCGAATTATATATTTTATTGACCTATTCAATAATGTTGAAATCAAAGGCATAAAACAATTTTCATTCTTTTAAGAAACATAAATAAAATTTAGAAAGATTTCTACTAATTATTTCAAAACTCTACTTAACTTCGTTTTATATAACAATTGGTATAGCGTTTATAACAACATTATTTACGAAAGTATTCAAAGTATTACTTATTATATTTCTGTCATGGCGCAATACCAGCATAGTATTACATGCTTTGCACTTTATAAAGATAAAATGCCTGCATGGTGTAAAATTTGTTTAATATCTGACATAGTGTATATAATTAACCCTTTGCCGGCCCAGTTAAATTTCACGCCTCTGATCAGTGTTGGATGTTTTTAATTCAATATCAATTACTAAATTTTAACTGTAACGGTTGGCTAATCACTTCGAAGGTTATGAGTCCATTAGGCATATCAAATATCACTCCTCAAAATTATTGGTGGTACTTGAATGACAGAGTCTCTAAATTTGGCAACAATGTTTAGAGAGTTAGGGCCGGTAAAAAGTCAATTAATTATTTAGATTATCTTTAATATTAATTTATTTTACCACGCTTTTATTAACTTCTATTCTTGTTTGTTTGTTTGTCCGGTACAAATCTTGCAATCGAATTTTAACTAACTTCCCTACTAGCTAAACATTTGAAACTTTCACAATAGCTCAGAACCCGATGACAACACAATACTTCGAAGTCCGATTTTAGAATTTTCGAATAGTTTTCTTATAATTAATTAAAATATGAAAATAATAACCTCCTAATCTGTATATATATATAAATTACGTGTCACGATGTTTGTCCGGGGTAAACTCCTAAACTAAGGAACCGATTTTAATGAAATTTTGCACACTGTGTGCAGTTTGGTCCAACTTGAGAGATAGGATAGTTTTTATCTCAATTTATTGTCACAATATTGTTTTATTGCGATTATTTGTTAATTATAGACCTTTATTAAAGTTGCTCCAAAATATCTGTGAGTTCCATTAATTTAATTGTTGCCAAAAAAAAAAAAAAAAAGTACGAATTCATTTTCTTTCGACATAAAAATAAATACATTTAATCAAACGTGAACATTAAAAAATTATAAAAAGTTAAATTATGCATCTCACGAAAATTGACGTCATAATCAGTTTAAATATTTTATACACATTGATAAAGTGCTAATGTAGTTCTATCATAGATATAGTAATACATATAGATCTCTCATCCCCATGTTATCGTACAAAGATTTTTGATGCCGAAAAAAAAATAAATAAAAGCTTTGGAAACAGCCATTAAGTGGTATTGAAAAAAAAAAAAAAAAAAAAAAGAAGAAGAAGAAAGAAAGAAATATGAATATGAAACTGTATCTGGAGTCTTCCATTCCCCTTTAGCAAATAAATTATTCATAAATTTTATTTGCTAAAATATTAGTATGTATTCCCGTGTGTATTCACTCGGGGAAAGACGGCCATATTTTGGTAAAAACGTCGTCTTTTCCCAAATGAAAAGGAATAACTTTTTTCTCCCCAATGATCACTCTATTCTATATATGCTATACTATATCTATGAGTTCTATACGCAAGCGAAGTGTGACTCACTGACCGTCTGTGCAGCCAAGAAAAAGATTTCCTATGTTAATTGCCCACTGGATTTTTTGTAAGAAATTATTAAAAATCGAGGAAATTTATTTCCTGATTTTAATCCTTATATTTGGGTATAGATATGTATTAGTTATCGCGGGTGTTAGATTGAATTATTTTGCTGTCAAATTGACAAAATTTTAATTTTAAATTTCAAAACTCTGTCGCCCTTGGCTTTTATTATTATTATTTGGCGATCAAAAGCGTAACACGAAAATATACATGCCAGATGCATGCATTGTACGATATGTAATATGTATTATTCATTGTACGTATGTATGACATGTAATATGCATTGTACGAAATATTGTTTCATATTATTCATTACTCTTTTAATATAAGTTGTTAAAATAACCATTTAACAACATTTTGAAAGGAATTAAATATTTTCGCCAGATAATTTGGCGATATTCTTTTTTTTTCGCCAAGGATGACAGAAATGAAATCTATTCCGCTGCAAAATATTAGTATCTTACATCAGATATTTTATTTAGACATTTCAAAACAAATTTGACTTCAAACTATGATAGAATCTTTATCATTTTCCTTTTAATTAGTATATTATTAGTATATTAAAATTTAAAAGCATGGTATATAAAAAGTTTTTTTTTTTTTTTTTTTTTTTTTTTTTAATCTTATAATTATTCTTATCTTAATCCTCAATGTTTCCCATCTTTATTAACTTGAATTTACTATTAAAATTTTAACATACTCAAAAACTTCTCATCACTTTGTTAAAATACACTAAACTTTTCCAAAATCTTTTTCTATTTAAAATGATACATTTATTTACTTTAAATGTCCAACATTTCATAAGATTTCCAATTTTAAAGTTTTAAAATATTTATCAAATTTACTTATTTTTCTGGTTTAGCCTTATTGTTTTCCTTTTTATAACTACAGCTGTTGCCCTCTTTAAAATATTTAAAATGATGAGGTCATTTTATAGTAAAATTATCCATTATAGCATATATTATATTTCACTCCTCCATAAAAATTGATTTTAAAATCGTCTGTTTCTTTTATACTTTTATTTTAATAGAATTTTAATAGAATTTAATTTATATATTAGTCATTTTAGCAATTTTATCCAAAGTAGCATTAGAAATAATATATATCACTTCTCCATTAAAATTTATAGGACCCTACAATAAAATTAATTTGTGCTTATTATCAACGCTACGAAAATTTTTATCAATCGCTTCCAAATTTTGAGCTAAGTTTCAAATCTCAACCCTGTGGGTTTTTACATCGGCTACAACGTTTTCGTCTTTGTTCGTAAATAATAATTTGACTGTACTAAATAGTTTACAGCCGTATAATTCAACGTATAACTTAGTCACAGCAACGCGTGGCCGGGTCTGCTAGTACCTTATAAATAGTCATTAAAATATTAGCTATAATTTAATTGTTGCCAAAAAAAAAAAAAAAAAAAAAAAAAAAATACGAGTTCATTTTCCTTCGACATAAAAATAAATACATTTAATTAAACGTGAACTAAAAAAGTTGTAAAAATTTAAATGATGCATCTCACAAAAATTGACGTCACTATCTGTTTAAAGATTTCATACGCATTGATAAAGTGCTAATGTAATTAGTTCTATAGCTATGATTCAACAGAAAATTTAAAAACATGGTTTATTAAAAGTTTTTTATCTTATAATTATTTTTAGGTTTCACATGAACTGTTGATTACTTTAATCTATATTCAACACAAGAAAACATTGGTGCCATAAAATTTTTAGACTTCCGGCTTTCGATAAATTTAAACTTTTGAGATATCGCGAACACGTTCTGAGCATTTTTAGAAAATGTCTGTCTGTGGCAAATATTTTCTTCCTACTCTAATTCGAGAATTAATGCACAGAATTCATAAAAAAGTTATATTAGTAATCCCTTGACATAAATTGATGCCTGTCAACTTCTGGTGCATATCATTTAACAGGTGGTAATGTCGTTCCTTTTTATAATAATTCTTAATATGTAGCACAAGACAAAATTTAGTATAATGTATACAATGAAGATTATTTTTATTTTTAATCAATCATTGTGGAATTAAATATATATATTAACAGTAAAAGTCAACTAGGATAAAAGTGTTGCATATATGCAGAAGTATCTCCCCCCTGGGAAGTGTAAATTTTTAATACGAGTATTTTTAAAAGAACTCGTCGATGCCTTTGAAACGGATGGTTGAAGAATATATCTAAGACAATTTGAAACAAAGTTATAATTTATTTTCCGTTTTTAATAAATAAATAAATAAAATTTAAAAAATAAATATTTCTCTTTTTCTAGGATGTCGTCTATAAAGCACAAAAATGACTTTTTTACGATATTAGTGTTATACTTTTCTTTGATAGAAGTCGTCTGCATTCACCACGGAAAATAATTTTGATAAATAGCAAATTGCACTGCGCGGATTTGTACAGGAAAATATAGAAGAAAGTTTTGGGATGACCACAACATTCTAATTTTTTTTAGCGATGTTTTAGTTAATTTTTTTTTTAAAGGATATGTGAAGTAGTTTGTTAATAAAGGAACACAATTTCTAATAATAAATTTAATTACAATGTATGCCCCATCTCTAAATTTTAAAATCGTTTTCATGCAAGATAAACGTACCTGAAGAGTGGAAGCAGGATTCTCTAAAAAACACACATCCCCCATCATCTAGCCACAGAAGAATCTTCTTGAGTAAAGAAATACACTCTTGATCTGACAGATACATAAGAAGCCAATTACTGAATACCACGTCATATCTATATGGAAGAAAAAAAAAAAAGTCAAGTTTACATTGAACATAATCAATCCCCTGTAGTTATTATTATTATTATTATTTATTTCATTTCTATAACATTAGATAGATATAGTCATTTTTTTTTCAACCTAACGACAATAATAATAATAATAATAATAACAAAATGGCTAATTCGAATATACATATATAATGTTTCTCTAGCAAGGACCAGTTAAGATTAAATTTTGAGAAACGATACGGTAGGGACTTTATAACGATTTTTTTTCATTTTTAACCAATTTTTTTTTTTTTTTTTTTTTAATGTAATATTGATAATAAAATTGACTTTTTTTGGATATTTAGTGTTATACTACTTCTCTAATAGGGAAATCGTCTGCGTTATCATGCAAGATATTTTTTTCAAAAAATAATTTTAATAAATTATTTTTACTGAGGGAATTTGTATAGGAAAATATAGAAGAAAGTCATGTGGTGGCCACAACATACTAGTTTTTAAAATTTTCTTTGATTTGGTTTAACTGTCGTTAGCGTTTCATCCCACAAAAACTAATAATAATTCGGCTTCTGATGAATTAAAACTTAATTTGGGTGGTGAAATTAGTAAGTTTCAAGTTTTAAAGGTAAATAAAACAAGTAATAATAATAATAATAATAATAATAATAAAAATTAAGTCAATTCCTACTTAGGTCAGGTCAACAAAGAAAATTTTTATTTTAGTTACTTTTTATTAAATAATTACAAATAATTGAAAAAACTGTATTAACATCAAGTGTCATCCACTACAAGTTTTAAAAAATTTATTGAGTGGATGAATAAAAAGTATTTTATTAATTATTGAAAAATTGAACAATATATATAAATATATATAGGGAGAGTGTGAACTAATAGTATGAATTGCATAATTATAAGATAATTTTTTTTTTATATATATATATACCATGTTTTAAATTTTTTGATGAATCCCAGAGCTCTTATCAATGTACATAAAATTTTTAAAGTGATAATGACGTCAATTTTTGTGAGATGCATAATTTAACTTTTTAATATTTTTTAACGTTCACGTTTAATTAAATGTATTTCTTTTTATGTCAAAAAAAAAAAATGAACTCGTTTTTTTTTTTTTTTTTTTTTTTTTTTGGCAACCATTAAATTATAGCCAATGCTATTTTTCTGCTATTAGGATGATATTATTTTCCTATTTTAATTAATTATTATAAGAAAACTAATAAAAAAATTCGAAAATTAGACTTCGATGTATTGTGTTGTCACCGTGTTCTGAGCAATCCTGACAGTTTCAAATTTCTAGCTAGTCGGGAAGTTAGTTAAAAATCGATTCCAAGATTTGTACAAGATATATATAGGGAGACTGTGAACTAATAGTAGGAATTGAAAAAAGAGAGAAATTGCGAAAATTTCGCACGGGTTTGTTAGTTTTATTTTATTTATTTTATTTTTAGTCTAATTTTTGAATGGTTTGAATTTTTTCTAAGATATAGAAGACTTTTGTTGAACTTAAGTATTTTTCTTCTTGTCAATCAAGTGAAAAATCAAATTCAAATAACCGATTAGTTAACAAAAACTGTTTCATTTTAAATACGTAATTGACTTACTTATTCCGTTGCATTTCCAGATTCAGCACATCGGCAGCAATGTAAGTTATATTTGTTAAATGCTTGTGATTTCTCTCGTTGACTTTGATATATTCTTCTACAAAATCCACAGTCGTAACTTGGAAAGCTTCCGTAGCAAGAAGACCAGTATATCGTCTAATGAGATAGGAAAATTTATGCAAATGAATTATTCGTTACAAAAATGTAGCGTAGCATCCAGAGCCTGATTAAGGGGGAAGCACACATTATCTCCGCTCTCACCGGAATATTTTTACAATTATTTTTTACTTCATGTCATAGAAATTCCACGCTTTGACGAGGAAATATTTTTTATAAAAAAATGAACGGTGTAAAACAATCCAATTTACTCACCGTTATTAGACACCAGAATTCTTTTAAAATAATTTTTAATGAGAATTTTGTGTTTATTATAGGAGGAAAGTATTTGTTAAAAAATAACGGTGTAAGTATAAATAATGTGTGCTTCCCCCTTAATCAGGCTCTGGTAGCATCCATGTTAAATCTTTTCACCTATTGCTCGATTTTTATATATGTACTTTCAAATTTATTTTTCCTTGCCAGTTCAAATTACTAAACATTCTTTTGCATGATATTTAAAACAAATAAGGGTATAATATAACTATAGTATCTCCCCACAACTGGATTTGGCGATTTTTCTTTGGCGCCGTTTTGAACGATGACGATGTCGTTCTGGATTCTTTCCAATATAATATGGCAGCCTGCATGCTGTTTATTTTAGATTTATGATTTTATAATTTATGATTTTTAGATTTATGATTTAGCCATAATCGTCAAAAATAAATCGCCAAATCCAGTTGTGGGGAGATACTATAGTTGTTCCCAAATAAGTTATCTTTTACATAATGATATTTACATGACTTGAATTGAAGTCCAGACATCTCTAAGAAATTAAAAATGACATTTTAATCCTTTAATTTAATTTTTATAACCGCGTGTTTATTTATTATCTGTATTATTAATTTCTCGGACGTAGTTGAATAGTGCATATTTAATTTATTATTATTATTTTCCCTTGGCGTATTAAAGTTCCGCATAGCAAAGAAAAGAGTTTGTTCTAAAAATAAAAATTGTTTTATTTATTGAGAATCATTTAACAGATCTTCCAAAACCATGAAAATCATGGCTAAAACTTTATTTTCTTTATCACATTACATTTTTGAGATTATGATGGAAGTTTTTCCATTAAATCCCCTTTCCTTATTTTATTCAGTCGAAATGCACACGTGGAAACCACTGATAAAATTTTACTTTATTCATTCCAATATATTATTTAGATGTGGCATAATTTTCAGCATTAGATTATAGAAACTTGGGCTCTTATTATTTATAAAAATGTATAAGACTTACCCTATCCCAGCTCCTAGTTCAAGAATCCTTTTTCCTTTTAGCGAAGGCAACAGGTCGATTATTTCCTTCTGTTCTTCTAGATGTATGACAGACGCCCTGTTGTCTAGCATCATGCTTTCTAAACTAGGTGAAAAGTTTTGCCAATATTTCTGCATCAGCACACGAGTTCCTGTTAAAAAAAAAAAAAATAAAATAAATAAAACTAGTATGTTGTGAGATACGTTAACTTGGCCCCCCCACCTTCGAGTTTTTGAATTTCAAATACATCAGGAATTAGCTCTCAATTAGCTCTAATTTGCTCTCTAATATTAGAATTTGCTCTGGGTATGGAATCGAGATATAACAAGTTTAAAGGTGGGGGGGCCAAGTTAACGCTAGCCCCCCCACATTCGAAATTTTAAATTTCAAGAACGTCAGGAATTAGCTCTCAATTAGCTCTAATTTGCTCTCTAATATTAGAATTTGCTCCGGCTTTGTTAACGAGATATTTCAATTTAAAAGAAAGGGGGGAAGGAAGGGGGGAAAGCAAAATTGCAGATATCGAAATTTCAAATACGTCAAATTTTAGCTCTCAATTAGCTCTAATTTGCTCTCTAATATTAGAATTCTATCTGGGTAAGTTATCTAGATATATCAGTTTGTTTGTGGGGTGGGGGGGCTAAGTTAACGCTGGTACACCCGACTCCCTATTACAAATAAAAAAATTTCGGTAGTGCCAATATTTAGCTCTCAATTAGCTCTAATTTGCTCTCTAATATCAGAATTTGCTCCGGCTTCGTTAACGAGATATTTCAATTTAAAGGAAAGGGGGGAAGGAAGGGGGGAAAGCAAAATTACAGATATCGAAATTTCAAATATGCCAAATTTTAGCTCTCAATTAGCTCTAATTTGCTCTCTAATATTAGAATTCGATCTGGGTTAGGTATCGAGATATATCATAATTTTGGTTTTGTGGGGGGGCTAAGTTAACGCTAGTACACCCGACTCCCTATCACAACTAAAAAATTTTTGGTAGTGCCAATATTTAGCTCTCTATTAGCTCTAATTTGCTCTCTACTATCAGAATTTGCTCGGGCTTCGTTAACGAGATATTTCAATTTAAAGGAAAGGGGGGGAAGGAAGGGGGAAAGCAAAATTGCAGATATCGGAATTTCAAATATGCCAAATTTTAGCTCTCAAATAGCTCTAATTTGCTCTCTAATATTAGAATTCGATCTGGGTTAGGTATCGAGATATATCATAATTTTGGTTTTGTGGGGGGGCTAAGTTAACGCTAGTACACCCGACTCCCTATCACACCTAAAAAAATTTTGGTAGTGCCAATATTTAGCTCTCAATTAGCTCTAATTTGCTCTCTAATATCAGAATTTGCTCCGGCTTCGTTAACGAGATATTTCAATTTAAAGGAAAGGGGGAAGGAAGGGGGGAAAGCAAAATTACAGATTTCGTAATTTCAAAAATGCCAAATTTTAGCTCTCAATTAGCTCTAATTTGCTCTCTAATATTAGAATTCTATCTGGGTACGTTATCGAGATATATCTGTTTTTTTTTTTTTTTTTTGTGGGGTGGGGGTGAGGGCTAAGTTAACGCTGGTACACCCGACTCCCTATTACAAAAAAAAAAAAAAAGAAAGAAAGAAAGAAAAAAAGAAAAAGAAAGAAAAATCGTAATGCTAATATTTAGTTCTCAATTAGCTCTAATTTTCTGCTTAATATCAGAATATTCTCTAGCTTCGTTAACGAGATATTTCAATGTAAAATAAAAAGAGATAGGGGGGGGGGAGAAAAATTGAAAATATCGAAAGTTCAAATGTGCCAAAATTTAGCTCTCAATTAGCTTTAATTTGGTGCATAATATTAGTATTCGCTTTGGCTTAGTTATAGAGATATATCAGTTTTATTGCGGGTTGAGGATAAATTGGGGGGGGGGGGGACTTTACGCTAGTCCCACCGAGACTCCTATTTCGAATGACGAAATTTCGAAAGTGCCAATATTTAGCTCTTAATTTGTTCTAATTTGTTTGCTAATGTTAGAATTTGCGCTGGCTTCGTGAACAAAATATTTTAATTTAAAGGAATGGGAGGAAAGCAAATTTGGAAATATGAAAATTTGAAACATGCCAAAATTTAGCTCTTAACAAATTAAATTAATAGTAATAAAATCTTTAATTTTTTTTAAATATGCAATGATCAGTTGAGTGAAAAAGCCGACAATGCGAAATTTTATTAATACCAATAAGGCAATAATATGCATTAATGTCTGCATAATTTTGCTAAAAAAAAAAAAAAAAAAAAAAAAAAACCGTATCTATTATTTAATGACTTATTAATCTGAGAAACAGCATAATGTTACAATCCATTAGTTATAGCATGATAAATTCGAAAATGAAATGTACTTTTCACAAATTCTTTTACATTTTAAACATTTTTGTCTTTTACATTCAATAATTTAATTTGTGATTTAAAAAAAAAAAAAAAAAAAAAAAAAAAAAACATATAACAATAATTTTAAGATTTAAAAAAAAAAAAACTTTTTATATTCTATGTTTTTAAATTTTCTGTTGAATCATATGAAATTGACACATTACCCGAATAATTACAAAAAGGCATTGTCATCGTGTTGTCAGTTATTAAAGTTTCCAGTGTCTAGCTAGTCGGAAAGTTATCTAAAAATCGATTGCGAGATTTGTGCTGGACAAATAACAAGAAAGCGAGTTGAAAGCGATACAAAAAAAAAAAAAAAAAAAAAAAAAAAAAAAACGTTGGTTTTAATAATAAAATAATAATCCTTTAAGAACAACATATATTAATATGATAAACTACATTAGCACTTTACCAATGCGTAAAAAATTTTTTAAGTTATAATGACGTCAACTTTTGTGAGATGCCTAATTCAACTTTTTATAAATTTTTAACGTTTATGTTCAGTTAAACATTTTTTTTTTTTTTTTTTTTTTTTGCAACAATTAAATTATAGTTAATATTTGAATGGCTAATTTTAAAGCAAGTAGGAGAATATTATTTTCATATTTTAATTAATGAAAAGAAAACTAATAAAAAATTCGAAAGTCGGGCTTCGTGGTATTGCGTTGTCATCGTGTTCTGAGCTATTCTAAAAGTTTTAAATGTCTAGATAGTCGGGAAGTTATTTAAAAATCAATTGCAAAATTTGTACTGGACAAACAAACAAGAAAGCGAGTTAATAAAAACATGCTAAAAAAGAATCATTAATTTTGTTAGACTTTTTTTTAGCTTACCTTCCCTGTCATAAACCTTCTGCCGAATCCGGATTAAAAACGGAAAAAGGGGAAAATAAATTAGAAATATCAGTCCTACCGTTACAAGTCCAGTACCAAATGAAAGCTGCGATTTTTTTTAATCCAGGGGCGGAAACAATTTTTCTACACGACAATTAGATTTTTAAAAATTAACTAAAGTATGAAATTTAAGTGGCAGCACTTCATTTTAATCTTTTCATACTTTTTAGTGCTAATCACGCAAATAGAAAAAATTTTTATTTATTTATTTATTTATTTTTTTTTTTAAATATTTTATTTATTTTATAAATGAAACCTTTAAAAACCAAATCCATATAAATCGCTCAAAAACTTGCTTCAGGTCCCAGCTGCCTTCGGTTGCGTTTTTTTCACCCACAATATGTCCAGCAATTGATAGGAATCCCACTCCAAATGTAATACTACTTATAAAATTTAATTTCCTGTCAAAAAAAAAAAAAACGATCTATTAGCAAACGCACGGTATTTTATAGAGTATTCAATTAAGGAACAGCAGAATCTTCAGTTTTTCACCTCGCAGTGTGAAAGGTGGATCATTGGTGAAGGTTAAAGCAGTGTGTCACTTCAAATTGATTCCTAATTACAAGTATTAAAATTCAGTTTCGAGGTGCGCTTATAGACGTTGCAGACGGTATCGTGCTGTAGAGCTTTCTGGAGACATTTGACAGAGGGAAAGGCAGACTCTATTACGGTTTTATTAAAAATCTATTAGAATAAAGTAAATATGCATTTACATTAGAGAACAGCGATACTATAGGACCTCGTTGGCGAACTTAGAAATTTAAACAATAGCTGGAACATTTCTAGCCAATGACATTGCTTATGCAATAGTGTCGTGACAGCTATATTTTTACTTCCATTACCCATCTACCGTAGATAATGGAAGTATTGTATTCAGTCCAAAAATTCGATATCAAGTTTTCACCTGATTTATACGTTTTAAAATCTTCTGAGTAAAAACATGCACTTTTTGGAAACTGGACAGTGTGTGTGCGTGTGTGTGTGTGAAAAGGGGGGGGGGATCTTCTGGCTATCATATCTCCGATAAAGATAGAACTACGAAACTTCAGAATTGAGGCAGGTCTGGTGTACAGATGATTTTTCCAAATTTTGGTGAAAATTGGAAAATCGGAAGTGGAACATAGGAAACCGGAAGTGGGATCGCAAGTCCGTATCTAAGAAACGGCTCTGACGATTTTCTTCAAAGTTGCTACATAAACACTCTATTAAATGCCTTTTTCAATGATTAGTTGGTCTGTCCAGGAAAATTAATAGACGTCCTGTATAAATAACTCAATTTCAGGTTTCGCAACTGCTGTCTTTAAAAACGGCTGTTCGGATTTTTTTCAAATTTACCATATTAACTCCCTTTTAAATATCCTTCTGTATGTAATTATTGTTTCTATTTAATAATTGTGTATTCCAATTTTTGGTAAATGTTGGTACCTCAAAAAAGGCTCTAACGATTTTCTTTAAAATTATTACTTAAATCCGTTTTAGGTATCCTTTCTCATGTAAAACGTGGCTATTACAAAAAAATTAACAGTCATACTAATTAGGTAGATCCGTTTTAGATTTCAGAAATTGGTGTTTCAAAAAATAACTACAATTTTTGCTTTCTTATTTTATTACCATGTTTTTATTTAATTTCGATTCTTGTTTGATTGTTTGTTTGTCCGGTACAAATCATGCAATCTATTTTTAACTAACTTCCCTTCTAGCTAGACATTTGAAACTTTCACAGTAGCTCAGAACCCGGTGACAACACAATACTTCGAAGTCAGATTTTCGAATATTTTATTAGTTTTCTTTTAATTAATTAAAGTAGTAAAATAGTAACCTCCTGATAGCATATAAATAAGCATTAAAATATTAGCTATAATTTAATTGTTGCCAAAAAAATTACGAGTTCATTTCCTTTCGACATAAAAATAAATACATTTAATTAAACGTGAACGTTAAAAAATTGTAAAAAAAAGGTCAAATTATGCATCTTACAAAAACTGACGTCATTATCGCTTTAAAAATTTTATTTGCTGTAAAATTGATAAAAGTTTAATTTTAAATTTCAAAACAGTAGAAAAAAAATCTCTAACTTCCATTTTCGAATGTAAGCATAAACATTTCATTTCAAAGGGTTATATTTACACAATAAATATCCAACTAATATACTAATTAAAAGGAAGATGATATATATTGAATCATAATTTGAAGTCAAATTTGTTTTCAAATGTCTAAATAAAGTGTCTGATATAAGATATTAATATATTGCAGCGGAATATTTGATAGCTGTCGTCCTTGGCAGAAAAAAAAAATATCGCCAAATTATTTGGCGAACATATTTAGTTCCTTTCAAAAATCATGGATATTTCACCAACGTATATTAAGAGAGCAATCAATAATATGAAACAATATATCGTAGAATGCATATTACAAAAATATACATCTGCTATGTATATTTTCGTATTACGATTTTGATCGCCAAATACAAAAATCGCCAAGGACGACACAATTTTGAAATTTAAAATTAAAAGCTTATCAATTTTAAAGCAAAAGTAACTCAATCTAACACATGTACACAATAACTTCTATATAACTTTATCCAAATATGGGGGTTAAAATCAGGAAATAATTTTTCTTAATTTTTAATAATGTTTTACAAAAAATCAAATGGATAATTAACATAGGAAATCTTTTTATTTGGCCCCACTGATGGTTAGTGACGTCACACTTCGCTTGCGTATAGCTATGATTCAACGATTCAGCAGAAAATTTAAAAACATGGTATATAAAAAGTTTTTTTTTTTAATCTTATAACTATTTGTCTTGTTTTTACTCACTATGTATACTATATTTTATATGTATTTAGATGTGTATAAAGTTTCTCTTACCGGAAAATTTTTTGGTGTCGACTTCGTTAGGTCAATTTTATGTCCTCTGGTCACATTATTTCAAAAAAATGAATATAATACGTTTAATAGTAGATAAAAAACGTCGTGTGATTGTTTCACACCAGATTTTTCCATCGCCAAAATGCCAAAAATTATTAAAACTCACCGACAAATTTCTAGACTAAAGTTGTAACCAGATTACTTTTTGAAGGATTAAATATATATATATATTGTTGCGTACTTGGGGGTTAGTGAGTTGTCCAAGAATGAAAAGCGAATCTTGCAAAAGCTGGAAACTTTATTTACAAAAAATTCCAGAAGAATACAGGCCTACAAAATAGGTATCAACGGCACTTTCACCAGTAAACACAGCTTAGATGACAGCTGTCAACAACAAATTCACAGTACGAATTGTATTAGAGCAACACACAGCGAGGCATTAATCCAAAGAGACTCAGAGCTCATTCAGTAGCAATGATAGTAGTTGGCGAAACTCAACTCAGACTGACTGATTTCGCGCATTGGGCTTCATTTTATACCCCTGTATCAAACCCAGAATGTTCTGGTAACTCGTAGAATATTGCAGCTAGACCTTCCATATTTGGTATATCAATAAAAAGGATTTTGTCACCGAAGTCGCCAAAAAAATCGCCAAGATAGAAAAAATCTCCACATTTGGCGTCAAATCCATTTACTGCCTTATTGGAGTTTTTTAATGCGTTTTTAAGGGAAAGTTAGCAATCTTAACGAGAAAAAGAGCTAGAAATGCAGAATTTACATAAAGATAACTACGAATTATTTACAAATTCGTAACGCTGCCCCCCTCTCAAGGACTGTACATCCCGGGAAGTACAACCGTTGGTCAGAAGGCGAAACTAAACAATCTAAAATACAAAAACTAAGTTGCATATAACAATAAAATATTAATACAGATTTCAAAATTAAGTGAGAAATATTTACAAAATTTACAAATAAGTACAAATATTTATATACAATTAGTTACATTACACATATAACAAATTTAACAAATATTTACATTTCAAATTTCAACATTACCGTTAGCTGTGGTATGTGGCTAACCGATCAAAATGAACCACCTTCGGTTTTGAGGAATGTGTTTCAGCAATTCTCACCACGACATCATTCAGTCATTTTATGACTGTGTAGGGACCGTCCCAGTTACACTGTAGCTTGAAAGTGAGTCCTTTGCGTCGAATAGGGTTCCACAATCAAACTTTGTCTCCTTCCCCGAATTTACGTTGTGTAGCCTTTAGATCATACCTTGTCTTCATTTTCTCCGTTGCCATGTTAATCCGCTACCAAGTAAACTTGTGTACGTCTTCAAATCGTGCCTGAAGATCTTGGATGTACTCCTTGGGAGATGAAGGCGCATCTGGTGGAAAACCAAACAGGAGATCACATGCGAGACGAAGTTCGCATCCAAACAGCATCTGAGCTGAAGTATAGCCAGTGGCTTCATGGACTGCACTTCGATCAGCAGAAACAACGGCAACTTCAAATCCTAATCTTGCTGTTTCTTTGATACTAGAAGAGAGAGGTTATTCAGGATGCTGCGGTTAAACCTCTCGACCGTGCCGTCCAACTGGAGATGTAGGGGTGTTTTCTGAGTTTTTCCTAAGCCGAGTAATTGATACAGTCCTTTGAAAACAGCAAAGGTAAAGTTCGTACCTTGGTTGGTATGAAGTTGTAGGGGCGTGCCGTACCTTGATACCCATTGCTGCACTAGAACCTCTGCAACTGTGCATGCCTCTTGATCGGGAATGGGATACGCCTCAGGCCACTTGGTGAAATAGTCCATTACGACGAGGATGTACTTATTTCCACTGGAGGTCCGTGTTAGAGGACCCAAGATGTCGAGTGCAATCCGTTGAAATGGTGCTCCTACGTTATATCGTTGTAGTCTTCCTCGGCTTCGTTTCTTTGGGCCTTTATATGCTGCACAAGCATCACAGGATTTACAACATTTCTCCAAGTCCTCGCTTGCCTTGCACCAGTAGAAACGTTCTCCTCGAACTTTCTGTAGAGTCTTCATCACCCCGAAATGGCCACCGGTAGGGCTACTATGCTAGAACATCTGAATCTTCGTTATTGGTAATAAAGTCTGCCATCTGAAACTCCTTCCATCGTCAGATTCCCATTTTCTGTATAGTACGTCATTTCTAATATAAAGAGAGTCCCAGAGTGCCCAATAAGTTTTTGTAATGGGGCTAAATGTGGAAGTGTCCTTCCAGGTAGGTCTGTTGCTGGTCGTCTACTTCAATTGTAATATTGTCTTTATGTCAGGATCATCTAACTGCACTTCTCTAAGTTCCTGGTCACTCCAGTGGTCCAGTTTTGATAGTGTTGAGACTGTAGCTTGGCGAGCAACCGGATTTATCTGCTGGTATTTCTCTTCGGCTTGCAGCTTTCGATCAGGGCTTCCGTGACAAGGCATCTGCATTACTATGTAGAATCCCTTTACGATGGCGTATCTTGAAGTCATATTTCTGGAGGCGTATCTACCTGGTAATTTGGCCTTCCTGTTTCTTGAAATTAAGCAACCACTTTAACCCTGCTGCTGTGTTCATTACGAATCAACAAAATGGACATTCACTTTTAAATGTACGAAATGGAATTTAAACGAGACCAAAAGTTGTTAATTTCAATATATAACCGTACTTTTTATTCCTATTTTTGAATTAAATTTATATGACACTTTATATAATCTTTTTACGGAGTGTAGTTTACATAAATACAAAATTTCATGTATGTCGATGCTGGGTCGAAATGGACCCGAACACAGCAGCAGGGTTAAAGATTCGTGGTCTGGTCAGTCCGGAGCAGGAAGCTTCTGCTATAGAGGTAATGATGCAAATGCTCTATGGCTTTTACTATGGCGTGTAGTTATTTCCTGGTGGTACAGTAGTATCGCTCTGGTTTAGACAGGCATTTACTCCAATAAGCAATGAAGCATTCTTGGCCATCAACTTCTTGCGACAGAATAGCATCGACACTTTCATGGCTTGCATCAGTATCATGTATGAACTGTTTGTCTGGCTGTGGATACGTCAAAATAGGCGATGATGTTAAGGTCTCTTTAAGTCTCTTGAACGCTTTTTCACATTCCTCTGTCCACAGGAACCTCAGTTTATCTTCCGTCAGCTTGTGGTGTGTGGTCTGGCAAAACTCGAGAAACCCTTTATGAACTTCCAGTAGTATGTACATAACCCCAGGAAACTTCGTAGTTGATGGACGTTTTCAGGGTGACTCCAGTCCTTGATTGCATAGATCTTCTCGAAATCAGTTCTCACATCTTCAGCAGAGATGATATGGCCGAAATAACTTACTTCACGACGGAACAAGTTGCACTTGCTAAGAATCAATTTGAGGTTATCCATTTTGAGTTTTTCCAAAACCTTATGGATCTTTCTTAGATGATCTTCAAAGGTATTCCCCACAATGATAATATCATCCAAGTACACCAGACAGACTTCATAGGAAAGTCCTTTTAACACTGTCTCCATCAGGCGCTCGAAAGTTGCAGGTGCATTACATAATCCAAATGGCTTAACTTTGAATTGCCATAATCCTTGTCCCGTAGTGAATGCAGTCTTTTAACGGTCATCAGGATGTAACTCTACTTGCCAATAACCGCTCTTCAGATCCAACGTCGAGAACCATTCATTGCCAGCAAGTGTGTCCAATGTGTCGTTAATTCTAGGAAGAGAGTAACTATCTTTCTTCGTGATGTCATTCAAACGACGATAATCCACGCAGAATCTTCTTGTTGAACCATCCTTTTTTCGCACAAGAACTATAGCTCAAGGACTCGTTGCTAGTTCAATGATATCATTATGCTGCATCTCATTTAAAAGCTCAGCCATCTCTTCCTGCTTAGCAAATGGAAGTCTTCTTGAGTATTGCTTAATTGGAGAATGATTTCCTGTGTCAACTCTGTGCTGGGTGATGTTCGCTCTCCTGACGTCTTCAGATGTTCAAACAGTCTCTGAATTCATAGAGTAGCTTCTCCGCAGTACGTCTCTGTTCGATTCCTAACTCTGCATTCTTGAGTAATTCCGTTGTTGAAAACTCAGAAGACTTGGACTCAGTTGATTGCGTGTGCCGGTTAATGCATGTAACAGTAGTGCAAGTTGCTAGCACCTCATCCTTCTTCACGGTCCTTACTTTATCGTTTATGTTGGCGACTCTCACAGGAATAATGTTTTTTGTAAGGTCAAGCAGAGATGAAGCCACCAGAACTCCTCTTGGGCTATCGTCAGGATTCGGGTATTCTTTCTGTCCATAGCAGAAGTATTGCTCTTTAGGTGTCCCGGAAACTATGGTCTCGCTGTGTGAAGGGACGGAGATTTCGGACTTTGCTGTTATCTGGCAGATTTCTTGAATGTCTGGATTTTCATTGTTAAACACAGCTATGTCTTCTGAATCTGAATGGGCCGCGGTAGCACAGTCGGTAGAGCGCCGGACTCGTAATTGGAAGATTGCGGGTTCGGTACTCGAGCTGGCCAAAGACCGTCGTTTACACTAATGGTGGCTGGTGCAGGTACGATCTGTCGTGGCCGCAAAATCCTCCATGTTCCCATCAAAATTATACCTCTGGTGATTACCGAAGCGGGGGAGCTCTCCTCTCCGTGTAGGATCGAAATTGTGATGGCATGTCTCCGGACCACCTCAAGGGTCCCAGACCGTCGCCAATTGCCCACTGCGCAGCACTAGTGTGACATAAAACCCAATCAACCAACCAACCATCTGAATGTGAATGCAGTTCATTATTTTTAAAATCGAATTAAAAATTATACTTTCTTAGGAAATCAAGTCCAAGGAATAGAGGATCTCCTATGTCAGCTACATAGGCCATATGATGGTAACTGGCATTTCCAAATGTGAATTTCAGAAGATTACAGATCTGGACACCGTGTATCTATTAAGGTTATCATTAATTAATGGGCTAAATAACGAAAAGCTAACATACAAATAAATAATTAGAATGCATTTTCAAAACAAGCAATATAACCGCTATTATTATTGCATACTACAGTCGGGTAATACAATTTAGACAGTGACAGAGTTCAGTTGTAGCTTGTCAATTACAAGAGTTGATTTGTAACTTACCATAACAGTATCAACTTCAGTTTCACCAGAAAATACAGCTTAAATTTCAAATAACAGCTGGCAACATCAATTTCACAGTACAAACAGTAGCATAGCATTAACACACAGCAATTGGCTGCATTCAACAAGACTCAGTTAGGAGCACCTTCCAGTAAGGTAGTTGGCGTGAAATCTGTCTGAAGGCCGAAATCCGAATACTTTATAATATACTCTTCTATTAATCCAGAATTTACTCGTAGAATATTCAAGTTAGAGTTTGGATAATTGGTATATCGATAGCAAAGATTTAGTCGGAAAAAAAAAAAAAAAAAAAAAAAAAAAAAGCAAAAAGCAAAAAAGGAGGCAAATTTGGCACCAAAGCAATTATCTGCTTTGGTGAAGATTTTTAGCGTGTTTTTAACGGGAAATGACCATTTTTAATGCGAAAACAAACTAAAAATGCCGAAAATTAATATTTGGTAACATGACTAAGCCTCTTAAAATGAATTTACACAAAAATAACTATTATTACCAGTGTTGCCAGATCTGGTGGATTTTTTATTCAATAATCACGAATAATTTTTAATTGTAACGCAATCACTTCGAAGATTGACAGTCTATTATGTATATCAAATATCACATCTCAAAGTTATAGATGATTATTGAATAAAAAATCTGTCAGATCTGGCAACACTGACTATTATTAACAAATTCGTAACAATATGTGTATGTTGCATGCTCGGGGGTTCATGAGTTGTCTGTGTATGAAAGGCGGATATTGCAGAGATTTAAAAGTTTATTTACAGAAGTTTCCAGAAACTTATGCCTGTAAACCAAGTATCAGTTTCAGTTTCGTCAGAAAGCCTAGCTTAAATAACAGCTGACAACATAAAATTCGCAGTATGAATTATTCTGTAGCGGTAGCGGAGCCATTTTCGGGTAGATTATGCTAACTTACAAATGGACAACGGGTTAATCTTTTGTCCAAAGGTACGACGCAGGATTTCTATCACGATAGTCCCATGTTCAAATACAACCTATCGCCACACGCACTTTCTGTATTGGTGACCCGGACGTGCGAAAAAACGACACAACTAAGTTTCATCTCGGACAACAGATGGCAGCATCAGACACTGTGAAACGCTCACAGCATAAAGCATGTCACACCGAACATCAACTTTACACGCGGACATCTGACAGTACAATCTGGCCACAGCTACCGTCCAAACGAGTGACATCGCTCGTACGATTTCGTACTCACTAGGGAGGGGAGTACTGTAGCGGCGCCATTCTCGGGTAGATTATCCTAACTTACCGATGGACAACGGGTTAACCTTTTGCCCAAAGGCACGACGCAGGATTTCTATCACGATAGTCCCAGGTTCAGATACAACCTATCGCCACATGCACTTCTGAAGTACCATCGCGTTAACACAAAGCAACAGACTGTAAACAAACAGCAAAAATGGTCTCAGTTAGAAGCTCTTTGAAATAAGCTGATTCGGGGACGAATTTGGGGACTTTTTTTAGCGACCTTCACGAGAAAACTTTAATTATCGATTATCTAAGCTGTAACTGGACTATTCTGCTAGATATTGGAGAAGGATATAACTAAATGAAGGGATAAATATATAAAAGGATCACGTTCCGACCATTTAGTCAGTTTTTCGCCAATATATCGCGGTATAAAGATCTCTGCTTTACAAAGCCTCTGCTATCAATTACAGCTCATTTGCTGTGTGTTTTGCTTCTGTTACCGTAAATGCTATGATTCTTAAGTTGTCAGCTGTTATTTTAGCTGTGTTTTCTAGTAAAATTGAAGCTTATATTTGTTTAACAGTCCTGAAATCTTCTGGAATATTCTGTAAATAAATTTTTAAGCCTGTGGAAAACCTGTTCATTCACCGACAATTCACGAACCCCGAGTTCGCAACAATTCTGGTGTCAGAAGTGAGATTGTCTGCTGACTGATCAAAACTCGATATATGGAACAAGAAATGAAGAAACTTCTGGAAAGGTAGTTCGCCCAAATGAGCGGATTAAAACCAGATTGACGAAAGAAATGTGTGCAGGACAAGAAAAGATGAAAACTGGATTCCATTCAAGAAAAAGTGGGAGCTGCTCAGGAATAAGTGATATCCGTCAAAGAAGAATAAGAAAATAAATTGTGGAAAAATAAATTGGGAAAGAAGTTAAAGTTATGAAGATAAAAGATAAGAATAGAAGGATGTATTGAAGAGAAAATAGAAGAAAACTTTTATCAAGAGCTGAAAAGAAGATTTTCAAAAACAGATAGCAAACTTTAAAAAACAGATGTAGAATTTTTGAGGAAAATGGAAGAAGAATGCAACAAAGAATTGATAGGAAAACATGATAAGAAATTTCAAGAATGTTTAGGTGATGAAGTGCAAAAGAAGATCCGGAATCTGGAAGGAAAGTTAGCATCCATGACCCAGGAAGATGAAAAGAGATATAAAAGAATACAGATCAATTAAGCTATCCATCTATGATGGCAGATCAACTTGGCAAGTATATAAGACACAGTCTACCATCGTAGCTGAAGCTAACACCTGGGACACAACTGCCAAGAAAGTTTATTTAGCAGCAGTGTTACGGGACGATGCAGTCGACATACTAGAAACTATTTCGAAGGAAGAACGGTATAACTTCGAGACCCTGTCCAGAGCACTGGAGCTGCGTTTTGGAGGAAAATGTGTGACGTAGACGTAACGTCGAGTTGCGGAAATAAAGGTCGTCGAAGGAAGTCAGTATTGAAGGTGATAACGTCGATTTCGGATTAAAATGTTGGTTGAGGATGCAAAAGTCTAGCTGGATCCAGCATAGTTTGGCGACGTTAAAGGTGAAATTGCTAGATTGAAGGTGTCGAGCAGAGGGAATTTTAGGTAAGCATGGAATGTTTAGTTATTGGAACGTAGTTAGATAAATTGAAATTAGGATCTACGTAGATTGTGAAAGATGATTGAATATGGTTAACTTTAAAAAAGTAGCTGCGGGAAATGAAGTAAATGGTGTTGTATATTTTGCAGAAGTTTAAATAGTGTGATAGTTGCGTCGTGAAATGTGGTGTATGGTGAGTAGAGCTCCTCCAATACAACCTGGCTCATCAGGCATTTTGTTTCCCACTCAGTGATTGTTGCCCATCCGAATTCCCGAGTTGCGCGGTCTGAATTTCAAGTGTTATCAAATCACATAGAATGGAGGTTTTGCAACCGAAAATTGCTCATATCATACCAGAACTGCTTTAAGACCGTTTAGATTTCCAACAGATGAAGAAAGGCAAAAGAAATGGGCTATTAATTGTCCAAAAGAAAATTGTACGCTTAGCTTTCAATCACAAATATGAAGTGTAATTATGATATGTTTTCTTGCATTTTTTGTATCAATTATTTCTTTTTATTGCTGTTCGATTATCTAAATGTTGTATTTTACAACCTACACTACTTTTCAACGTATATAAATATTTAAAATTAACTAATTTAATAGCAACAGTGATGGCTACTTTTTACAAAGGTTATAAGAAAATTTCGCCAAACTTATCAAGTACCAACAATCATTCGCTCTTCTGTTTAGGCAAACTCGCCATTTTAGGCGATAAAGACGCTGAGTAATCCGTCTGTAACTAAACGTCGCCAAGCTATATTTCCGCTGGGCAACAATGATCAGCTGTGAGTCAGCTCGTATTATAGGAGTCTTAATGATGAGTAGAGTCTCTTTGTAGCGGAAAATCCCTATGGAGCTAAGTGAGTTTGGCGAGAATTCACGCTTGGCGTTATGCGCATAGCAGCCAAAAGCATCTTTTAGAGTTTGCTCTTATTATTTTTGTTATTTTTGTTTATTTTGCTCTTAGTTTAATTTTAATATTTTATTTTGATTATTTAATTTTAAAATGCATTTTTTCATGTACACGAAGCGTACAGACGTGCGTATTACTAATTGCAACAATATGTAATTTCATGCATATTGTTGCATTTTGAGATAGGGGTATTCTGTGATTTTTTTTAGCTTTCACGTACGCGAAGAGTACAGACGTGTGTATTACTGATTGCTGCAATATGTAATTTCATGCATTTTGAGATAGAAGTATTTTTTTTAATGTACGCGAAGCGTACAGACGTGCGTATTACTAATTGCTGCAGTATGTAATTTCATGCATGTTTGATATTCATGCATTTTAAAATAGGGGTATTCCGTGATTTTTTTTCTTTGTTTTTATATACGCGAAGCGTACAGACGTGCGTATTACTAATTGCTGCAATATGTAATTTTATGCATTTTTGAGATGGGGGTATTCCGTGATTTTTTTTTCATGTATGCAAAACGCTCATGTACACTAGTTTTCATGCATACTAGTCTAATGCTTTGTCTGACTGGTTCCCTCATCAGATATGTAAAGGACACTGAATGAGGGTTTGGAGGTCAGCTAACGGCAAATTGGATTTTTTTTTTTTAATATTGTAAATAATGTACAGGCTCATTATAAAAAAAACTACCCCGATATATGAGACCATAGCTACCATACCGTTCCGAAAAACTGAATAAAAATTTGGTAGAAGGTATTTTAGGGTATGCGCTCAAGAATTATATAAAAAACAGCAGTTAAATTCTAACAGTTACGTTTACAGTAATAAAATTTCGAAAATTTAAAATGGCAACACCATTTTTTTTATTGGAATGGGACCTCCATAGCAAAAAACCATAAATAGTGTTGGAACGGTACCTCTAGCATGAAAATCACCACTAAGAAAAAAAGAGAAAACAGCTGTGATGTGCCTACCAGAGCACGACTTTCATTTTCTTAATGACATCAAATTTCACGCTGTGTCTTCGTCTCTCACTAAAGTCTACTGATTCTACTTCGAAACGAGAAGAAGAGACCATAGTGCAGCGTCTAGAATAAACAGTGTGGAAAGCGGCGAATAAAATTGTACTAAAAAAATTAAGCCTGCCACCAGATGACATTGTAATCGAAGCTAGGGTCACGACAACAAAACCGAGACTCCCTATTGGTTAATTATATGCTTAGATCACGTGATTAAACTGACGAAACTGGGAAAAGCCAATCAGGTCTTCGATTTGAGCAATAGCTTCGATCACAGCGACATCTGGGTAAGCTTAATTTTAATAGCATCATTTTAACATCACGGTTATAGGCGATTGCCACACTGTTTATTCTAGGCGCTGTAACCATGGTATCCTTAATTTAATGTAGGTCTACTGAATTAGGGTTTTAATTTCTTTGTTAGTCGTAAGACACCGTCATGACTGACGTCATTCCACTAAGTGAAAAATAAGGCATTGTGAAATGCGTGATGTTTATCTTGCTTTCTTGCTCTGTGAACAATATGCCGCTTACTGGGAAACATTATTATCATCATCAAAATCGATTTTGATTGCCATTTCACAATGCCTTGTTTTTCACGTACTGCAATGATGTCAGTCATGACGGCGTCTTACAACTAACAACGAAACTAAAGCCTTTTATTCAGTCGCCTTACAAGAAATTAAGGATACCGTGATCTCTTCTTTTCGTTTCGAAGCAGAATCAGTAGACTTTAGTCTGATCCAAAGACTCAATGTGGAATGTGACGTCATTAAAAAAAATGAAAGTCGTGCTCTGGTAGGCACATAACAGTTTTTTTTTTTTTTTTTTTTTTCCCCTTAGCCTGCTAGCGCTGACGATTTTCATGTTACAGGTACCGTTCCAACGCTGTTTATGGTTTTTTGCTATGGAGATTCCATTTCAATAAAAAAAAAAAGTAGGTGTTGTCATTTGAAATTTTTGAAATTTTGTCACTGTAACCGTAACTGTTAGAGTTTAAATGTTGTTTTTTATATAGTAATTCTTGAGCGCATACCTCAACGTACCTTCCACCAAAATTTTATTCAGTTACTGTGAATGGTATGACAGCTATGGTCTCATATATCGGGGTAGTTTTTTTAATAATAACCCTACCCTGTATATAAGAAAGTACCATGAATTTTATGTGTAATTCTACTTAGTAAATTATATGTTGTTGTTGTTTTTTCCCTTAATTAATATGCACATTTTTCTGTATATTCTTAGCTTTGGTACTGTGTCATTTCATGATACGAACAGAATAATTTGTAAACAAACGCTTTTTCCTAATTTATAAAACTTGCTAAAGGAGCGATAAATAACCAAATAAAGTGACTTTAAGGTAGTTTTCTATAAAAGCGCGAAGGGAGCGTTTCCTCTATCTAGAAGGCAGTGGAATTTCTGGGTGAGTTTTAATCGTTTTTGTCATTTTGCCATGAAAAAAATCTGGTGTAAAACAATCACATGACTTTTTTTACCTACTATTAAATGTATTATATTCATTTTTTGGAAATAATGTGACCAGAGGACATAAAATTGACCTAACGAAGTTGACACCAAAAAATTTTCCGGTAAGAGAAACTTTATACACATCTAAAGACATATAAAAAAAAAGTATACATAGTGAGTAAAAAAATAAGAAAGCAAAATTTGTACAGTTATTTTTTGAAACACCAATTTCCGAAATCTAAAACGGATCTACCTAATTAGTATGACTTTTAATTTTGGTGTAATAACCACGTAGTACATGAGTAAGGATATCTAAAATGGATTTTTGTAATAATTTTCAAGAAAATCGTTAGAGCCGGTTTTGAGATACCAACATTTACCAAAATTTGGCATACTTAGTTATTGACAAGAAATCAATAATTACCTACAAAAGGATATTTAAAAGGGAGTTATAATGGCAAGTTTGAGAAAAATCCGTAGAACGGTTATTAAAGAACGCACTTGCGAGACCAGAATTGAGCTATTTATACAGAACAGCTATTATTTTTTCTGAATAAACCAACTATATCATTGAAAAAGGCATCTAATAGAGTGTTTATGTAGCAACTTTGAAGAAAATCGTTCGAGCCGTTTTTTAGATACAGACTTGCGATCCCACTTCCGGTTTCCTATGTTCCACTTCCGATTTTCCAATTTCCCCCAAAATTTGGAAAAATCATCTGTACAACAGCCATGCCTCAATTCTGAAGTTTCGTAGTTCTATCTTTATCGGAGATATGATAACCAGAAGATCCCCCCCCCCCTTCACACACACACACACTGACCAGTTTCCAAAAAGTGAATTTTTTGACTCAGAAGACCTTAAAACGTATAAATCTGGTGAAAACTTGATACCGAATTTTTGGACCGAATACAATACTTCCATTATCTACGGTAGATGGGTAATGAAAGTAAAAATATAGCTGTCACGACACTATTGCATAAGCAATGTCATTGGCCAGAAATGTCCCAGCTATTGTTTAAATTTCAAAGTTCGCCAACGAGGTCCTATAGTATCGCTGTTCTCTATTGTAAATGCTTATTTAGATTATTCTAGTAGATTTTTAATAAAACCGTAATAGCGTCTGCCTTTCCCTCTGTCAAATGTCTCCAGAAAAATCTACCGCACGATACCGTCTGCAACGTCTATAAGTGCACTTCGAAACCGAATTTTTATACTTTTCATTAGGAATCAATTTATTTTTTCAAAATGGTTAACTATAGACCTTTTCGTAAGACATTTCTTTTCACACTGCGAGGTGAAAAACCGAAGATTCTGCTGTTCATTGAATACGCTATAAGGTGCTATAAAATACCGTTCGTTTGCTAATGGATCTTTTTTTTTTTCTTTTGACAGGAAATTAAACTTCATAACATATTGTACCACTACATTTGGAGTGGGATTCCTATCAATTACTCGAAATATTGTGGGTGAAAAAAACGCAACCGAAGGCAGCAGGGACCTGAAGCAAGTTTTTGAGCGATTTATATGGATTTGGTTTTTAAAGGTTTCATTTATAAAGTAAATAAAAAAAATGTAATAATAATAATAATAAAAACTTTTTCTATTCGCGTGATTTGCACTTAAAAGTATGAAAAGTTAAAAATGGAGTGTTGCCACCTAAATTTCATACTTTACTTAATTTAAAAAAAATCTGGAGTGACTCCACTCGACTTTCCGAACATTGAGTAATTAACAGTTTTGTAGATAAAGTAAAGAAAGAGGAGTTGTTAAACAAACAAAAGAGAGAAAACCATATTAGAGTGTTTGAGTATTTTTCTCCATCTATTACACGATGTTTTATTTAACGCTACTGAACTTTGAGCCCATAGATCATAATGATAAAGAATTTTTCGTTGTGTCCCTGTAAAAACCTATAAATGCTAAATTCACCAAAATGCTTATAGTTAGTGCAACAGTGATTTATAATACTCATATAAATTTTCAGCTCAATTCAATAAGGTGTTTAGATGCTATCGTACTTTTAAAAATTTAGTCCCATAGGCCATAATGATAAAGAATTTTTCTTTGTGTCCCTGTAAAAAAACTGTAAGTGCTAGATTCACCAAAGTCTATACAGTTAGTTCAACTGTGATCTATAACATGTGTACAAATTTTTTGCTCAGATTAATAAGGCGTTTAGGCGCTATCACACTTTTAAAAATTTGGCCCCATAGGCATAATGATTTAGAATTTTTCTTTGTGTCCCTGTAAAAAAACTATAAGTGCTAGATTCACCAAAATCTATAGGGTTCGTACTATGGTGACTTACAATATGCGTACCAACTTTCAGGTTAATCGAACAAAGCGTTTAGACTCTAGCGTGTTCACTCACAGACATACACACATACACACATACACACATACACACACACATACATACATCATCGTAAAAATAGTGAAAACGGACTCAGGGGACCTCAAAACGTATAGAAACATCAAAATCTCGAATTCGGATTTTTGACATGATTGCAATACTTTCCTCACTATAGTGTTCGGAAAGTAAAAAATTAATTGTCGTGTGGAAAAACTGCTCCTAGATTCAGAAAAAATGCCCCTTTTATTTGGTATCGAATTTGTAACGAGCCACTTACTTTTTAAAGTGACTGAAAGGAATTAAAATGAAGCTTTGTAGCTTACATTTCATAGTTTTGTTAATTTAAAAAAAACTAATTGTCGTGTCAAAAGACTGTTTGCACCCTTGGATTCAGAAAAATCGCTCCTTTCATTTGGTACCGAATTTGTAACGATAGAACTGATATTTCTAATTTATTTTCTACAGACTTGAGCAATTATAACGTAACATCCAATTAATATGTACAAATAAAAATATATTTTATAAGAAAAGTCTTAAAAAAAATGAATTAGATGAGAGCAACATTTTTTATTAACCCTTTTTTCATTTTTAACCCGGATTCGGCAGACGTTTTATGGCAGAGAATGTAAGATTTAAAAAAAAGTCTTTAAATAAAAAAAAAGTCTTTAAAATATAAAAATGAATTTTTAAATTAAAGACTTTTTTTATTAGCGTGATTCGCACTAGAAATTATGAAAAGATTAAAATGAAGTGTTGTCACTTAAATTTCATACATTATAAATTTTAAAAATTCTAATAGTCGTAACGAAAAACTGTTTCCGCCCCTTTCATTTGATACTGGATTTCTAACGGTAGGACTGATATTTCTAATTTATTTTCCCCTCTTTCCGTTTTTAACCCGGATTCGGCAGAAGGTTTATGACACAGAATGTAAGCTAAAAAAAAAAAAAAAAAAAAAGACGAACAAAATTAGTGATTCTTTTTACCATGTTTATATTAACTCGATTTCTCGTTTGTTTGTCCAATACAAATCTTGCAATCGATTTTTAAATAACTTCCCGACTAACTGGACATTTAAAACTTTTAGAATAGCTCAGATCACGATGACAACGCAATGCCTCGAAGCCCGATTTTCGAATTTTTGATTAGTTTTCTTTTCATTAATTAAAATATGAAAATAATATTCTCCTATTTGCTTTAAAATTAGTCATTCAAATATTAACTATAATTTAATTGTTGCCCCCCCCCCCCACAAAAAAGAAAAAAAGTTCTTTTTTTTTTTTTTTTTTTTTGACGTAAAAATAAATATGTTTAATTAAACATAAACATTAAAAATTTATAAAAAGTTAAATTAGGCATCTCACAAAAATTGACGTCATTATAACAATTTTTTTTTTTTTTTTACGCATTGATAAAGTGCTAATGTAGTTTATGATGCTAATATATGTTGTTCTTAAAGGATTATCATTTTATTTTTAAAACCAACTTTTTTTTTTTTTTTTTTTTTTTTTTTTTGTATTGCTTTGAACTTGCTTTCTTGTCTGTCCAGCACAAATCTCGCAATCGCTTTTTGGCTAACTTTCCGACTAGCTGAAAATTTGAAACTTTAAGAGTAGCTGAGAACACGATGACAATGCATTTGTAATTATTCTGGTAATGTGTCAATTTTATATGATTCAACAGAAAATTTAAAAACATGGTATATAAAAAGTTTTTTTTTTCAAATCTTAGAATTATTATTGTATGATTTTTTTTTTTTTTCCAAATCACATATTAAATTATTGAATGTAAAAGACAAAAATGTTTAAAATGCAAAAATATTTGTAATAATGTGCACGTGCAAAGTACATTCCATTTTCCAATTTACCATGCTATAGCTAATGGATTTCAACATGATGCTGTTTCTCAGATTATAAATCATTAGATATTAGATATGGATTTTTTTTTTTTTTTTTTTTTTTTTTAACTAAATTATGCAGACATTAATCCATATAAAACATTACTGATATTAATAAAATTTCGTATTGTCGGCTTTTTCATTCACCTGACTATTGCATATTTTAAAAGAATTAAAACATTTTAATTTGATTAATTAACAGTTTGCTAAGAGCTAAATTTTGGCATGTTTCAAATTTCCATATTTAAAAATTTGCTTTCCGCCCTTTCCTTAAAATTAAAATATTTTGTTTACATAGTCGGGGCAAATTGTAACATTAGAGAGAAAATTAAGACTAATTAAGAGCTATTAAGACTAATTAAGCCTAAGAGCAAATTAAGACTAATTAGATAGGGAGTCGGGTGTACTAGCGTTAACTTAGCCTCCCACAAAATATGATATATCTCGATACCTAACCCAGAGCGAATTCTAATATTAGAGAGCAAATTAGAGCTAATTGAAAGCTAAAATTTGGCATATTTGAAGTTTCGAAATCTGTAATTTTGCTTTCCCCCTTCCTTCCCCCCTTTCCTTTAAATTGAAATATCTCGTTAACGAAGCCGGAGCAAATTCTGATATTAGAGAGCAAATTAGAGCTAATTGAGAGCTAAATATTGGCACTACGGAAATTTTTTTTATATGTAATAGGGAGTCGGGTGTACTAGCGTTAACTTAGCCCCCCCACAAAACCAAAATTATGATATATGTCGATACCTAACCCAGATCGAATTCTAATATTAGAGAGCAAATTAGAGCTAATTGAGAGCTAAAATTTGGCATATTTGAAATTCCGATATCTGCAATTTTGCTTTCCCCCCTTCCTTCCCCCTTTCCTTCAAATTGAAATATCTCGTTAAGGAAGCCGGAGCAAATTCTGATATTAGAGAGCAAATTAGAGCTAATAGAGAGCTAAATATTGGCACTACCAAAAATTTTTTAGTTGTGATAGGGAGTCGGGTGTACTAGCGTTAACTTAGCCCCCCCACCAAACCAAAAATATGATATATCTCGATACCTAACCCAGAGCGAATTCTAATATTAGAGAGCAAATTAGAGCTAATTGAAAGCTAAAATTTGGCATATTTGAAATTTCGGAATCTGTAATTTTGCTTTCCCCCTTCCTTCCCCCCTTTCCTTTAAATTGAAATATCTCGTTAACGAAGCCGGAGCAAATTCTGATATTAGAGAGCAAATTAGAGCTAATTGAGAGCTAAATATTGGCACTACGGAAATTTTTTTTATATGTGATAGGGAGTCAGGTGTACTAGCGTTAACTTAGCCCCCCCACAAAACCAAAATTATGATATATGTCGATACCTAACCCAGATCGAATTCTAATATTAGAGAGCAAATTAGAGCTAATTGAGAGCTAAAATTTGGCATATTTGAAATTCCGATATCTGCAATTTTGCTTTCCCCCCTTCCTTCCCCCTTTCCTTCAAATTGAAATATCTCGTTAAGGAAGCCGGAGCAAATTCTGATATTAGAGAGCAAATTAGAGCTAATAGTGAGCTAAATATTGGCACTACCAAAAATTTTTTAGTTGTGATAGGGAGTCGGGTGTACTAGCGTTAACTTAGCCCCCCCCCCCACCAAACCAAAAATATGATATATCTCGATACCTAACCCAGAGCGAATTCTAATATTAGAGAGCAAATTAGAGCTAATTGAGAGCTAAAATTTGGCATATTTGAAATTTCGATATCTGTAATTTTGCTTTCCCCCCTTCCTTCCCCCTTTCCTTCAAATTGAAATATCTCGCTAACGAAGCCGGAGCAAATTCTGATATTAGAGAGCAAATTAGAGCTAATTGAGAGCTAAATTTTGGCACTACCAAAATTTTTTTAGATGTGATAGGGAGTCGGGTGTACTAGCGTTAACTTAGCCCCCCCACCAAACCAAAAATATGATATATCTCGATACCTAACCCAGAGCGAATTCTAATATTAGAGAGCAAATTAGAGCTAATTGAAAGCTAAAATTTGGCATATTTGAAATTCCGATATCTGTAATTTTGCTTTCCCCCCTTCCTTCCCCCCTTTCCTTTAAATTGAAATATCTCGTTAACGAAGCCGGAGCAAATTCTGATATTAGAGAGCAAATCAGAGCTAATTGAGAGCTAAATATTGGCACTACCGAATTTTTTTTATATGTGATAGGGAGTCGGGTGTACTAGCGTTAACTTAGCCCCCCCACAAAACCAAAAATATGATATATCTCGATACCTAACCCAGAGCGAATTCTAATATTAGAGAGCAAATTAGAGCTAATTGAGAGCTAAAATTTGGCATATTTGAAATTCCGATATCTGTAATTTTGCTTTCCCCCCTTCCTACCCCCTTTCCTTTATATTGAAATATCTCGTTAACGAAGCCGGAGCAAATTCTGATATCAGAGAGCAAATTAGAGCTAATTGAGAGCTAAATATTGGCACTACCGAAATTTTTTTATTTGTAATAGGGAGTCGGGTGTACCAGCGTTAACTTAGCCCCCCCACCCCACAAACAAACTGATATATCTAGATAACTTACTCAGATAGAATTCTAATATTAGAGAGCAAATTAGAGCTAATTGAGAGCTAAAATTTGACGTATTTGAAATTTCGATATCTGCAATTTTGCTTTCCCCCCCTTCCTTCCCCCCTTTCTTTTAAATTGAAATATCTCGTTAACAAAGCCGGAGCAAATTCTAATATTAGAGAGCAAATTAGAGCTAATTGAGAGCTAATTCCTGACGTTCTTGAAATTTAAAATTTCGAATGTGGGGGGGCTAGCGTTAACTTGGCCCCCCCACCTTTAAACTTGTTATATCTCGATTCCATACCCAGAGCAAATTCTAATATTAGAGAGCAAATTAGAGCTAATTGAGAGCTAATTCCTGATGTATTTGAAATTTAAAAACTCGAAAGTGGGGGGGCCAAGTTAACGCATCTTATGTTGTGGCCGCCACATGACTTTCTTCTGTATTTTCCTATACAAATTCACTCAGTAAAAATAATTTATTAAAATTATTATTTAACAAAATTATCTTCCATAATAATGCAGACGATTTCCATATTAGAGAAGTAGTATAACACTAAATATCCCAAAAAAAAAGTAAATTTTATTTTCAATATTACATAAAAAAAAAAAAAAAATGTTAAAAATGCAGAAAATCCATAACTTTATTTTAAATTATCGCAGATCGATGGTTCAACCATTCGTTTTAAAGGTATTGGCGAGCTCTTTTGAAAGATACCCATAATGAAAATTTACTCCCCTCAGGGGGGGGGGGGGGCTTCCCCCCCTGTGGGGTGGCGAGGCTCCTACACATACAAAAAAAATTTTCCAGTTGACTATCTCTATTATAAATAATTCTTGTAAATTTCATAATGATTACTAAAAAATAATTCTCTTTATGCACATTTATCAGTGGAAGATTTAAGGGGGGGGGGGGGGGCTAGGGGGCTGAAGCCCCCCACCCAAAACACTGACATTCACAATTGAATATTGCAATTGTAAATTTTTTATTGGTCTAGAATAACACTTTGAAAAATCTTAGCCCCCCCCCTCCCAAAAAGTCAAATTCTGGATCCGCCACTGACATTTATACAAAATTTTGTCCTATATCACCATGTTAAAAATTTAGAAAAATCGGGATGGCAACGCAACCTGTAAAACAATTTTTACCAAAAGTTGATAGGCACTAATTTATGCCAAGGTGACACGACATACCAATTTGTATGACATTCTGTTCTGTGCAGTAGTTCTTGAGATACAGTTGACACAAAATTTTGTCACACACACACATATTGACAGACAGACTGATATTTTCTAAAAATGGTCAAATCGTGTTCTACAGCTTTCAAAATGTGCAAATCTATCAAAAATCTGAGGTCGAAAATTTTTACGAATCCAATACTTTCTTCTATTGAATATAGAAGAAAGTAAAAATAAGAAGTAAATAAATTGAACATGAAGCTTTTTGTACAGGAAAATAATAAAAATAATAATAAATAAATAAATAAAATAATAATAATAATAATTGCAAAAAATGGTATTGTTTGCTTTTGAAATCTTCAAATTTAAAGATTAGTTTACAACAAATAATTGATTTTATAAACAGAACTGACTTTCTAATTTGTTCTAAGAAAAGTTTATTATTATTATTTTTTTTTTTAACTTAAAAATCTGAAGTGGATAGAGTTCGGATTTTTCGAACATTAAATAATAAACGGTTGTATAAATAAATTAAAGTAAGAAAAATCGTTAAACAAACAAAAGCAAAAATTATAATAGGGTGTTTGAGTATTTTCACCCATACAGTATGTTTTTTAATTTAATGCTATTGAACTTCAAATAATTTGAGCCCATGGGTCATAATGGTAAAGAACTTTTCGTTGTGCCCCTGTAAAAATCAATAAGTGCTAGATTCACCAAAACTTATACTGTTCATGCGACGGTAACCTGTAACATGTATATAATTTTTCAGCTTAATCGAATAAAGCGTTTAGACGCTATAGCATTTAAAATAATTTGAGCCCATAGACCATAATGAAAAAATTTTTTTCTTTGTTTCCCTGTTAGAAAAAAAAAAAAAAAAAAAAAAAAAACTGTAAGGAATAGATTCACCAAAAGCTATACAGTTCTTGCGATAGTGATATATAACATGTATACATATTTTTAGCTCAATTGAATAAAGCATTTAGACGCTGTCGCATTATAAATAATTTGAGCCCATAGGCCATAATGATAAAGAAAGAATTTTCTTTATGTCTCTATAAAATAACTATTAATGATAGAATCACCAAAGTCAACAGGATTCGTGCCTCGGTGTTCTGTAATATACGTACCAACTTTCAGCTCAATTGATCAACGTGTTTAGACGTTATCATGTTCACTAACATACATACATACATACATGACCGTAAAAATAGCCAAATGAACTCAGGAGACCTCAAAACGTATGAATGCACCAAAGCCTCAAAGTCGAATTTTTTCAATAATTTTACTATACTTTCCTTACACATGTATGTTCGGTTGGTTGGGTTTTACGTCGGACTAGTGCTGCGCAGTGGGCAATTGGCGAAGCTCTAGAACTCACTCCTATATGTGATATGTGTGTTCTTAAAGTAAAAATTGAATTTCAGATTTTGTCGTGTTTTAGAACTTACAGGGACTGCTACAGTTACGAGCAGTTTCTGAACTTACAGGGGATACAATTTTAAGCCAAGTGGAAATTCAAGGGGCCTTTAATTTCATTCATAGAAAATAAATTATTGGGCATATTTTAAAATACATTAAATTGATTAATCAAACCTGTCACTTTTTCAATCCCTACACCATATAAAGGTCCGTGTTATAATTGTATATATATATTATTTTATATATTTTTGAATAGTTAGAAAATTTCATTAACGGAAAGAATTTTTAATATTTTACACGTTTAAAAAATGGCTTCTATGAATTGAGTATAATTATTTTTAATATTATAATCTTTGAAAAATATAATCCATCATAACTAACAAATGAAAAGGAAGAGGAAGAAGATTAAACTGACATTTCTTTGTATTAAAAATTTAAACTCCTTATGAAAATTTTTTAATAATGTATGAAATTGTTTAAAAAAAAGTTTTGATTTTTTAGATCGTTTTTATTCTTTATTGTATTAGGAAGTTAAACACCTAAAAAAATCGCTATAAAAATAGTAGAAATATTTTTTTACGTAAAAGGTCCCCTCAAAAATAAATAAATAAAAATTAATTAATCAGTTCAGAAAAAAAAAAAAAAAAAAAAGTTAAATTGAGATTTTTCTATATCATATCAATGCTATGCTAATTACAATTTTCTCTTATAAGAACTATATATTAATAAAATAATTAAATTATAAATGAATAAATTGTTTTCTTTTTACACAACGGAATTTATGAGAAAATATTATTATAGTACCCTTAACTTAAAATAATAATAATAATGTTATCTTCTTAAAAAGAATTATCAAGAAAATTCAGTAATTATTATTATTATTATTCTTAAATAATATTTTTGCTATTCTCCGTATTTTCGTCCACTCACAAAACAAAAGGATAATTGTGATAAAGTAAGACAGTATTATAATTAATTAATACTCACCATATGAACTGGCACTCATCTTTACGCTATATTTAAAAACGCTATATACAAACTGTTAATACCAATCTAAAAATAATTTATAAATATATATATATTTTAAATTTTAAACAGGAGTTAATCAATACCCGATGTAATCGAACTGCTAGAAGAAAGAACTGATCTTTATAAGGAGGCTCTGTCTTTATCCAAATTTATAAATAGATATTATATCGCATCTTCCATGAAACTCGCTTACTTATTTCTTTCGATTTTTTTTTTCTTTCTCCTTTTGCAAGGAATATATTTACGTGCAGCAGATAACAAACTTTCAAAGATTATTGCGTCAGGCTTCTAAAACAACTTCAAGAAAGGATAAAAGACAGACGATAATGTAATAATCACAAACAGCTGTTTTCTATTTTTTCTTTTTAATGAAGAGTGATTATGATTGATAGTTAAATAGTGGTTTATATTATAAATCTGCTGTAAATAAATAAATCTCTTATATTATTAAAATCTTCTATATTAATAAAATCAGACTTTTGTCTGTAAATTTGTCAGAATCAAAACATTTTGCGATATCTTCACCTTTCACACACCGTGAAAGCCGAAAGTGACTTCAGAAAATTTTGGTCTGCGTGTGTGTGTCATCGTGCCTGTATGTCTGTAACGCTATTTTTGTCCAGGTAGCACTTTTACATACTGTACACTTACTGGAGTTCGGGTAAACAATCAAGCAGTTTCATTGGTTCTCTCCTGCTAGACCATCCCACAACGAGTAGAAATTCTCCTCCCATAAGAACAAACACCAGTTTTTACTTTTTCGAATGCAAATTATTCATTTTAATTTACCATAAAGATGGCATTCCCTCAAACTACTTGCAAGAATCTTACAACAGAAAGCTTACTTACAAATATGGAAAATCAAATTGTTGAGAATAAAGATACAATTTTAATTCGCTCCAATATAAAATGTATGGATGACATTAATAAAAGGATTAAATAGTTTGGAAACAAAACAAATACTAAATGGAATGCCAGTTATTTTCGTTCTGAAGGAGAAAGATTTGTTTCTTAAGTTTAGTTTTCAGTTTCTAAATTAATTTTAGCTGTTTCACTTTAATTGCGAAATATGTTTAATCTTTTTCGTTTCTTGATTTGTTTTTTTTCTCAAAATAGATATTTTTATTTTTACAAATTATGTCATTACAGTCCATTTCGTAAGGTGCATTCTGAAAAAAAATAAGCGAGGAATATAAAAAAAAAAATGTAGAATGTCAATCTTCGATAGTATTGAAGATAAAATTAGACTCTGCACGTACTAGAATGACAGGCAACTTTATAGCTGTAAGTTATACATAATTTTCGGTGATCGTTTACATTTCCCAGATATTTTCAGAAAACATGATTGTTAAAAAGAAATCAAATTTTAATTTATTTTCTGAGAATATATTCTGTAAGGAAATTATTGTTAGCATGAAAAAATTCGACTATGAGATTTTGATTCATCTATACGTTTTAAGGTCTCCTGAATTAATTTTGTTTAAATGAACTGAAAGTTGGCAGGTATGTTATAGGTCACCAATCAAATTTTAATTTCTTTTGTATTTTCTGAGAATATATTCTGTGAGGAAATTATTGTAATCATGAAAAAATTCGACTATGAGATTTTGATACATCTATACGTTTTAAGGTCTCCTGAATTAATTTTTGCTTTTTCTGCGGAAATGAATATAAGACGGCACGGATTGTACCGACTTTGATGAATCTAGCAATCATAGTTTTTTTACAGGAACACAAAGAACTATTCTTTATCATTATGACCATGACCTATGGGGTCAAATTATACTGAGCTGCGAAAAATAATTTTTTTTTTCGACCCCTGATACCATTCTTGCTTATTCTTTTGCAAAATGACCTCCTGAATCCAAATATGACTCCCATTTTGCTCAGTCACCCACCGGGCATCACCTCTCACCTCATTTTTATCAGAGTTCGGTAATTTTATGGCCATGAATTTGATTTGGAGAATGAAAAAGAATTAATTTAACTCTTAAAGACAAGAAAATACAATATTTAATAAATAGCATTAATAATAGATTAAAAAAAAATAAGAAATGAAATACATAATTTCAGCGGCAGATCCCGCCCCACCCCCGTAAATTAAATTATTTCCTTGCTGCGAATGTTCCTGTTTTAGAATTTTCCAACTCTGTAGCCCCTCAGGAGATATCCAACAGTTAAAGTAACCCTTCCTCCCTCTTTTTAAAAATAAAATTTATAGCCATAAAATTACCTAAGAGTGATAAAAATAGAGGGGCATCCCTATAAAACGGTGGGTGATAGGGCAAAATATTCGGATTCAGGAGGCCATTTAACACAAGAATTTGCAAAAATGATGTTGAGGACAATTTTCATTCAGAGCAGTGTTATTAAACTGCGATACCATCTAACCGCTATGTTCGAATGAACTGAAAGTTGTAGGTATGTTACAGGTCACCGTCTGGCACGAAATAAATAGATTTTAATAAATTTAGAACTTATAGCTTCTTCTTCTCTCTCTCTATCTTTCTCCCTTTTTTTAAACAGTAACGCAAAGAACAATTCTGTATAATTATAGCCTATGGAGGAGATTATTAAAGTGCCGTAGCGTCTAAACACTTTGTTCGAATGAGCTGAAAATTGTCAAGTGCGTTATATGATATCGTCGCATGAACTGTGTAGAATTTTTATGAATGCAATGCTTTTAGTTATTTTACAGTGGCTCAAAAAAAATTCGTTATCATTACGGATTATGAACTCGAATTATTTGAATTGCATTAATGTTTAAACTCAATATTCGATCAAAATAAAATCGGTAAGCATTTTAGAATTTTTATCACAAGAACCATATAGATATACATGAGTGTACAAGTTTTAGTTTTAGTTTTTTTTTTTTTTTTTTTTTTTAAACATTATATAGACAATATATAGATTTTTCATACATTATGGTTTATGGGCTCAAACTACTTAAGGTTAAAAAGTTTAATAATGTTAAACTGTTTAAAATAAAAATAACCAAATAAATATTTTGATATTGTGAGTTGACTGTTTACAGTTCTTTTACAAAGACGCACAAAAGAATTTGGATACAGTGCAATTCACTAAATAACATACAACTGGAGGAGAAATACTCAAACACTCTGTGATTTTCCCATTTGTTTAATTAACGAATTCTCTAATTTGAATAGATTTAAACAACTGTTAATTATTAAGTGTCGAGTTACATTTTTTAATAAATATATATAACGTATTTTTTTTTTTTTTTTTTTTTTTTAACGTACAGTCGGTAACAAAAGTATCCGAACACTAGCAAAAATTCCTATATAAAAAATTTACACTTAATACTGTTTTGTTAAATAAATCCTTGTCGAATCATGTTCTTAGACTGACTAAGAACATGATTCGACAAGGATTTATTTAACAAAACAGTATTAAGTCTACTTTTTTTACATAGGAATTTTTGCTAATGTTCGGATACTTTTGTTACCGACTATAGTTGAAGCATTTTTCAAATAAATTTTCAATTAAATTTCATGATTTATCTTTTCTTTTATTATTTCTTTTGTTATTTATTTCTTTTCATTCTTTTTTCTGGGTGAAGGGAAGTTTAGTAGCAAAGAAATTCACGTTATTTTTCTAGCTTCGGAGCATTCTTAAAATGAAATGTGTATTTTACATCATTTATACATTTGCTGGAAAAAGCATGTGTTTAAAAAAAATAGATGTCAGCTATTTATGAGTATTCGATGAATAGCTGTTACCGCAAACTTTAGTTTTAGTTTGCGGTAACTGAACGGCGCATTGACATTAGCTTCCGCTAGTAAATTGAAAGTTTATCGTAAGTGAAGCCAAAGAACCTCTGAAGCTTCTTTCTTTTCGCCGCATTCATATGGGAGGAGAATAGACTCGTTGTGGGATGATCTCGCAAGAGCGAACCAGTGAAACTGCTTGATTGTTTTACCTAACTCCAGTAGGAGTACAGATTGCAAAAGTACGTTTGGGTATCACGTGAGAAAAGCTGGACGGAATTCAACGGCGCTTGGCAGGATTTTAGGTCTTTACCCAACTTAAAATTACGTATATCAACTTTTTCGAAATTCGTCCCCGTTCCCCCCCCCCCCCCCCTGAAGAGGGGCAAATGTCAAAAACACGTTTGTAAGCATAACACGGCTCCATATTACTTCACAGTAAATAAATTGCACATGGGGGTAGACATGAGTACAAATAAAATGTTATCTGCGATTTAGGAATTTTCGAATTTTAAGGGGAGGGAGGGGGGGGAAATCGATTTTTGGCGGGGACTTTCACAAATTCCTAATTTTTGAGTGAAACTCTACCAAAAAGGAACAAAGATGTTGAAAAAGCTATGCGACTTCTTAGGATATTTCCAAAACCACATTTTTGTTTTTTTGTGATTTGCGATTTTTTTTTTTTTTTTTTGGGGGGGGGGGGGATTACGAGGGCAAAATCGAGATACCCCTTTTAGCGCTAAAATTGTCCTAAGAAATCTACGGGAGCTGCGATCACGAATTTCGATGCTTGGTTTGGTTATATGTATCCGACACCTAAAGTAAGGGGATTTATCGAAATTGCCCCCGTTCTCCCCTTGGGGAGGAGACAGAAGCAAAAACACATTTGTAAGCATAACTCGGCTCCAAATTACTTCACAGTGAAGAAATTACACATGGGCAGAATACACATGAGTACCAAAGCATTATCTGCGACTTAGGAAATTTCGATTTTTAAGGGGAGGGAGAGAGGAAATCAATTTTTGGCGGGAAATTTTGCAAATTCGGGATTTTTCAGTAGAACTCTATCAAAAAGGGAAAAAACTGTTGAAAACAGCCATGCATTTTCTTTAGAATATTTTCAAAACACGTTTTTGATTTTTTGTGATCTGCTTTTTTTTTTTTTTTTTTGAAGGAGGAGAGGGGTATGTGTTACGGAGGGCAAATTCGAGACACTTCTTTTAGCGCTAAATTCGTCCTGGGAAATTTATGAGAGTTGCGGTCACAAAGTTTGGTGCTTGGATTGTTTATATATATATCCGACCTCTAAATAAACGGGAATTATCGAAATTTCTTCCCTTTCCCCCTGGGGGGCAGAAAGCAAAAAACGTTTGTAAGCATAACTCGGCCCCCAGTTACTTCACAGTGGAGAAATTACACATGAGGAGTCTAGACTTGAGTATAAATAAAACATTATGTACGATTTTGGAATTCTTGATTCTTACAAGAGGGAGGGAAAAAATCGTTTTTTGGGGGGAAATTTCAGAAATTCCGGATCTTTTACTAGAGCTCTACTAAAAATGGTACAAAAGAATAAAAAAAAAGCCATATATCTTCTTTAAGATATTTACGAAATCATATTTTCGTTTTCTTTCTTTCTCTTTTTTTTTTTTTTTCGATTTTCGATTTTTTTTTCTTTTTTTTTTTCGGGGGGGGGGGCGGCGTTAGAAAGGAGTAAATTCCAGAAATCTATGGGATTAGTGGTCACAAAATTTGGTGCGTAAATTGTTTATATGTATCCGACACTTATGTATCGGGATTTTACGAAATCCCCCCTTACCCCCGGGGGTCGGGGGGCAATAAACACGTGTAAAATCATCACATTTTACCGTTTGAATTCGCTTCAAATTATCTTAGAAAGGCGAATTTTGGTATGTGGATGTTGATTACGTGTACGCATTATGTACTTTGGTTAGGATTTCGCAATACTTCGAACTTACCTGCTGGAGAAGGGGAAGTAAGAAGCGGATTAGTTGCTGCCGGAGGCAGTGTGGACCCGGACTCCTCACGTTGCGAGCGGAGAAAACCTCTACCGAACACATCTGGAACTTTAACTTAGGTTATTAATAATGATATGGGATTTTGACAACTCATTTAAGTATAGTACCCAGCGAAGCAGGCAAAGCCTGCTAGTAAATAAATAGATAAAACAACTCAATTATTAAAAAAAAAAAAAAAAAAAAAAAAAAAATTCATTATTATTATTTTTTTTTCCCGAACACTATAGTGAGGAAAGCATTATAATCATATCAAAAATCCAAATTTGAGATTTTGGTGTTTCTACACGTTATAAGGTCCCCTGAATTCATATCTACAATTTTTACGATATTGTATGTGTGTATGTATCGGAGTGAAGACGATAGCGTCTAAATGCTTTGTTCGGATGAGCTGAAATTTGGTACGTATGTTATAGGTCACCATAGCACGAACCTTATTGATTTTGGTGAATCTAGCACTTATAGTTTTTTCACAGGGACACAAAGAATTATTTTTTATCATTATGGTCTATGGGCCTAAATTTTTAAAGTGCGATAGCATCTTTAAATGCCTTATTTGACTGAGCTGAAAGTTTACACACTTGTTATGAGTCACCGTCGCACGAACTGTATAAATTTTGGGGAATCCAGCGTTTATGGTTTTTTACAGGTACACAAAGAAAAATACTTTATCATTATGGTCTATATGGGCCCAAATCTTTTAAACTGCGATAGCGTCTAAACGAATTATTTAATTGAGCTGAAAATTTATACACATGCTATAGGTCACTGTTGCACGAAGTGCATAAATTTTGGTGAATCGAGACTTTATAGTTCCTTTACAGGGACACAACGGAAAAATTCCTAATTGTTATGCCTTATGGGCTCAAATTCTGTACAGTGTGATCGCGCCTAAATGCTATATCCGATTGCACTGAAAATTTATATACATGTTATAGATTACCGTCTAACTTCCTATATGAATTTTGGACTATGTAGCACATATAGTCTTTTTAGAAGAACACAAAGAAAAATTCTTTATCATTGTGGCTTATAGGCACAAATTATTTAAAATGCGATAGCGTCTAAACATCTCTTCCGATTGAGCTGAAAATTTATGTACTTGTTACAGGTCACCCTCGCACAAGCTGTATAGATTTCGGTGAGTCTAACATTTATAGATTTTTACGGGGACACAACGAAAATTTCTTTATCATTATGGTCTACGGGTCCAAATTTTAAAAAAGACACACTCAATTTGATACAATGTTTTTCAAATTAGCTATACAGTTTTCCGAAATCTTGCATATGCTGATAGAAATGCAAGTTTCCTGATGAGTGAACATTTCTATTTTTCAGCATTTAAAATTCCAATTTTCAATTCATGTGTTACAATTCAAACATGAATTCCCTTTTTCCCCCCTTTTAACGGAACTCTTTGGTAATTTTATCCTTTCTCTTTTCTCTAAAATGTTGACTGTTACTAATATTTCATAGTTTTTGCAAATTCTCTCATCGTTAGGATTATGTGTTATGTTAGTGCCATTTCCCTTCTGCGTAAGTACTTTAACATGTTTTTTCTAATCATTGGTACTCAAATTAAATTAATACCGTGACTATTTTTAATCGAAATAAATCTCAATTAAAATTTAATTTTATGTTGGTATCTTCATCTATCTTTTGTCTGCTAAGTTACAATGGTACTAAATAATTCAAACCATATATATATATATACATATATAATAATGATTTATTAAGCGTAGTAAAAGCCAAGCAACAGATACAAGATCACTGAAACCACAAAGACCAATAAAAATGAAAAAAAAAAATTATGTAGCAGAAGCTCAGAAAGGTGAACAAAATTTATCAGGCGATGAAATACACATATTTAAAGAAACCAAATTTATTAATAACAGCCTGCAAAACAAACGAAACAATAAACTAACTCAACAAAATCTAAACAGAAAAACTTAAACTGAAACGAAATATGGATTAAAAAAAGCAAAATTTCATAGGAGATAAAGAATAATGAAACTATGAAACAACAATGAAAATTATTGATTACTATGTGTTTAATAGTATGATTAGAATTTTAAGAATAATTGACAACTCAGCACTGAAGAAACTGAAAATTTAGTGGTAAAAGAAAGATTGCATATTAATACAAAGTAAATGCAACAAGTTTTCTGCTATTTTTTTAAAATTTAATTTCACAATCCCACCTAACCATCCAGCCAAACAACACCACCCATCCTCCGTAATCAAACATCTGACCACCCAACTGCCACCTTTTTTATTGTCTTTTATTATTTTATAATTTTTTGTTAAGATACACAAAAATGCATACATCTTATTTTTATGTACTGACAGAGACATGGTTATAGATATAAAATAGAAAATACAAAATTTTTAGGAATGGGAAAACCCATTTTAGCAGTGACTGGGATCAGTTTATTAATATATTTGTTTTTATACTTCGGAAAGCAAAAATTATTAATTCGAAATAAATGATTAATGATGATGTTTCTAAATACCGAAAGATGCAGACAGGAATTAAAATGTGTAAATAAATTTATTTTAAAACTATAATCTTGCCGTTTGTCGAAGATATCTTTGTAAATTTTATTACCATCAAAGATTATTTTTAGATCTAAAAAGTTAATTGATTGATTAGATAGAGTATTTTGAGTTAGCTTTAAGTTAGATGGATAATTTAAGGAAAAGGCATTTTGTGATTTCTTGTTAAGATAAAATACAATAATATCATCCATGTAACGATAAAGCCGGACATCATCATAACAAAATTGCTTTTCTTAATAATAAAGATAGAGATTTGCCAAAATACTGGAGCTACAACCCCCTTGTGGGATTCCTACTAGTTGCAAATAGATATTGTTTTTGTGGAAGATATAATTATTATGGATAACAAAGTAAAAAGTGTTTTGAATTTTTCTGTTTTAAAATTGCGAAGAAGATTAATTTGAGTTTACATTTGTGAAAAAGACTGTAAATGATATTACTAAGATATGATAACTCAATAATATTGAAAAGATCTTGAAAGTCAAAAGTCATAATATTATCTATTGAATTGAGCGATTTAATGTATTGAATTAATTGAAAGCTATTTTTAAGACAGTGTAAATTACCAACTTTGAAAGTACAATTGTAAATTTGTTTTAGAATATCCAGTAGAGTTTTATTAGCATTGTTTTTATAAGTGTTACAGCCAATAGTGACAGTACGAAATTTAATTGGAGATTTGAGAAACTTAGGTATGAGAACTATATAAGGATAATTAAAGTTATTGAAGGGAAGTTGAAGTAGTTTATAGTAATTATGTATTTTATTTCTAAGCCGATTATTGTCTTTTTTCGATTGCGACCGTGAAGGTTTTAAAAACGAAATTAACTGAGATTGTCTATAAAAAAATAATTATTATTGTTTTGTGTATTTGTAAATTGCGACCGGTATGTATTGTGTTTAATCGTTGTATGTTTAATGAGAAATGCATGCGAGTGCAGATCTTTACGCGAAGCGGCATAGGCTCCCTGCGAGACGTTTCCTGGGAGCAGTCTGCTCTACAAGAACCACTATTTCTATGCCGATAATTGTTTTTTTTTCGATTGCGACCGTGAATGTTTTAAAAAAGAAATTAACTGAAATTGTCTATAAAAAATAATTATTATTAGTTTGTGTATTTTTAAATTGCGATCGGTATGTATTGTGTTTAACTGTTGTATGTTTAATGAGAAATGTATGCGAGTGCAGATCTTTACGCGAAGCAGAATAGGCTACCTGCGAGACGCTTCCTGGGAGCAGTCTGCTCTACAAGCACACTATTTCTAAGCCGATAATTGTTTGTATTCGATTGCGACCGTGAAAGTTTTAAAAACGAAATTAACTGAGATTGTCTATAAAAAAAATTATTATTGTTTTGTGTATTTTTAAATTGCGACCGGTACGTATTGTGTTTAATCGTTGTATGTTTAATGAGAAATGTATGCGACTGCAGATCTTTACTCTAAGCGGAATAGGCTCCCTGCGAGACGCTTCCTGGGAGCAGTCTGCTCTACAAGCACACTAATTCTAAGCCGATAATTGTCTGTTTTCGATTGCGAACATGAATGTTTTAAAAAAGAAATTAACTGGAATTGTCTATAAAAAAATAATTATTATTAGTTTGTGTATCTTTAAATTGCGACCGGTATGTATTGTTTTTAACCGTTGTTTGCTTAATGAGAAATGTATGCGAGTGCAGATCTTTATGCGAAGCGAAACAGACTCCCTGCGAGACGCTTCCTGGGAGCAGTCTGCTCTACAAGCATACTATTTCTAAGATGATAATTGTCTGTTTTCGATTGCGACCGTGAATGTTTTAAAAAAGAAATTAACTGAAATTCTCTATAAAAGATAATTATTATTGTTTTGTGTATTTTTAAATTGCGACCGGTATGTATTGTGTTTAATCGTTGTATGTTTAATGAGAAATGTATGCGAGTGCAGATCTTTACGCGAAGCGGAATAGGCTCCCTGCGAGACGCTTCCTGGTAGATGTCTGCTCTACAAGCACACTATTTCTAAGCCGATAATTGTCTGTTTTCGATTACGACCGTGACTGTTTTAAAAAAGAAATTAACTGAAATTCTCTATAAAAAATAATTATTATTAGATTGTGTAATTTTAAATTGCGACCGGTATGTATTGTGTTTAACTGTTGTACGTTTAATGAGAAATGTATGCGAGTGCAGAACTTTACGCGAAGCGGAATAGGCTCCCTGCGAGACGCTTCCTGGGAGCAGTCTGCTCTACAAGCACACTAATTCTAAGCCGATAATTGTCGGTTTTCGATTGCGACCGTGAATTTTTTAAAAAAGAAATTAACTGAAATTCTCTATAAAAAATAATTATTATTGTTTTGTGTATTTTTTAATTGCGACCGGTATGTATTGTGTTTAATCGTTGTATGTTTAATGGGAAATGTATGCGAGTGCAGATCTTTACGCGAAGCGGAATAGGCTACCTGCGAGACGCTTCCTGGGAGCAGTATGCTCTAAAAGCACACTATTTCTAAGATGATAATTGTCTGTTTTCTATTTCGACCGTGAACGTTTTAAAAAAGAAATTAACTGAAATTCTCTATAAAAAATAATTATTATTAGCTTGTGTATTTTTAAATTGCGACCGGTATGTATTGTGATTAACCGTTGTATGTTTAATGAGAAATGTATGCGAGTGCAGATCTTTACGCGAAGCGGAATAGGCTCCCTGCGAGACGCTTCCTGGGAGCAGTCTGCTCTACAAGCACACTATTTCTAAGGCGATTATTGTCTTTTTTCGATTGCGACCGTGAAGGTTTTAAAAACGAAATTAACTGAGATTGTCTATAAAAAAATAATTATTATTGATTTGTGTATTTTTAAATTGCGACCGGTATGTATTGTTTTTAACCGTTGTATGCTTAATGAGAAATGTATGCGAGTGCAGATCTTTATGCGAAGCGAAACAGACTCCCTGCGAGACGCTTCCTGGGAGCAGTCTGCTCTACAAGCACACTATTTCTAAGGCGATTATTGTCTTTTTTCGATTGCGACCGTGAAGGTTTTAAAAACGAAATTAACTGAGATTGTCTATAAAAAAATAATTATTATTGATTTGTGTATTTTTAAATTGCGACCGGTATGTATTGTTTTTAACCGTTGTATGCTTAATGATAAATGTATGCGAGTGCAGATCTTTACGCGTAGCGGAATAGGCTCCCTGCGAGACACTTCCTGGGAGGAGTCTGCTCTACACGCACACTAATTCTAAGCAAAACTTTACGCGAAGCGGAATTGGCTCCCTGCGAGACGCTTCCTGGGAGATGTCTGCTCTACAAGCACACTATTTCTAAGCCGATTATTGTCTTTTTTCGATTGCGACCGTGAAGGTTTTTAAAACGAAATTAACTGAGATTGTCTGTAAAAATATAATTATTATTGTTTTGTGTAAATTTAAATTGCGACCGGTATGTATTGTGTTTAACCGTTGTATGTTTAATGAGAAATGTATGCGAGTGCAGAACTTTACGCGTAGCGGAATAGGCTCCCTGCGAGACGCTTCCTGGGAGGAGTCTGCTCTACACGCACACTAATTCTAAGCCGATAATTGTCGGTTTTCGATTGCGACCGTGAATGTTTTAAAAAAGAAATTAACTGGAAATGTCTATAAAAAAATAATGATTATTATTTGTGTATTTTTTAATTGCGACCGGTATGTATTGTGTTTAATCGTTGTATGTTTAATGGGAAATGTATGCGAGTGCAGATCTTTACGCGAAGCGGAATAGGCTACCTGCGAGACGCTACCTGGGAGTAGCCTGCTCTACAAGCACACTATTTCTAAGCCGATAATTGTTTGTATTCGATTGCGACCGTGAGGGTTTTAAAAACGAAATTAACTGAGATTGTCTATAAAAAAATTATTATTGTTTTGTGTATTTTTAAATTGCGACCGGTATGTATTGTGTTTAACCGTTGTATGTTTAATGAGAATTGTATGCGAGTGCAGATCTTTACGCGAAGCGGAATAGGCTCCCTGCGAGACGCTTCCTGAGAGCAGTCTGCTCTACAAGCACACTATTTCTAAGTCGATAATTGTCTGTTTTCGATTGCGACAGTGAATGTTTTAAAAAAGAAATTAACTGGAATTGTCTATAAAAAATAGTTATTATTTGTTTGTGTATTTTTAAATTGCGACCGGTATTTATTGTTTTTAACCGTTGTATGCTTAATGAGAAATGTATGCGAGTGTAGATCTTTACGCGAAGCGGAACAGGCTCCCTGCGAGACGCTTCCTGGGAGCAGTCTGCTCTACAAGCACACTATTTCTAAGGCGATTATTGTCTTTTTTCGATTGCGACCGTGAAGGTTTTAAAAACGAAATTAACTGATATTGTCTATAAAAAAATAATTATTATTGATTTGTGTATTTTTAAATTGCGACCGGTATGTATTGTTTTTAACCGTTGTATGTGTAATGAGAAATGTATGCGAGTGCAGATCTTTACGCGAAGCGGAAAAGGCTCCCTGCGAGACGCTTCCTGGGAGCAGTCTGCTCTACAAGCACACTATTTCTAAGGCGATTATTGTCTTTTTTCGATTGCGACCGTGAAGGTTTTAAAAAAGAAATTAAGTGGAATTGTCTATAAAAAATAATTATTATTAGTTTGTGTATTTTTAATTTGCGACCGGTATGTATTGGGTTTAGCCGTTGTATGTTTAATGAGAAATGTATGCGAGTGCAGATCTTTACGCGAAGCGGAACAGGCTCCCTGCGAGACGCTTCTTGGGAGCAGTCTGCTCTACAAGCACACTATTTGTTAGCCGATTATTGTTTGTTTTCGGTTGCGAACGTGAAGGTTTTAAAAACGAAATTAACTGAGATTGTCTGTAAAAATATAATTATTATTGTTTTGTGTATTTTTAAATTGCGATCGGTATGTATCGTGTTTAACCGTTGTTTGTTTAATGAGAAATGTATGCGAGTGCAGAACTTTACGCGTAGCGGAATAGGCTCCCTGCGAGACGCTTCCTGGGAGCAGTCTGCTCTACAAGCACACTATTTCTAAGCCGATTATTGTTTGTTTTCGATAGCGACCGTGAAGATTTAAAAAAGAAATTAACTGAAATTCTCTATAAAAAATAATTATTATTAGTTTGTGTATTTTTAAATTGCGACCGGTATGTATTGTGTTTAACTGTAGTACGTTTAATGAGAAATGTATGCGAGTGCAGATCTTTACGCGAAGCGGAATAGGCTCCCTGCGAATGGGAAAACTAATTTTAGCTGTGACTGGGATCAGTTTATTAATATTCTTGTTTTTATACTTCGGAAAGCAAAAATTATTAATTCGAAATACATGATTAATGATGATGTTTCTAAATACCGAAAGATGCAGACAGGAATTAAAATGTGTAAATAAATTTACTTTAAAACTATAATCTTGCCGTTTGTCATAGATATCTTTGTAAACTTTATTACCATCAAAGATTATTTTTAGATCTAAAAAGTTAATTGATTGATTAGATAGAGTATTTTGAGTTAGCTTTAAGTTAGATGGATAATTTAAGGAAAAGGCATTTTGTGATTTCTTGTTAAGATAAAATACAATAATATCATCCATGTAACGATAAAGCCGGACATCATCATAACAAAATTGCTTTTCTTAATAATAAAGATAGAGATTTGCCAAAATACTGGAGCTACAACCCCCTTGTGGGATTCCTACTCGTTGCAAATTGATATTGTTTTTGTGGAAGATATAATTATTATGGATAACAAAGTAAAAAGTGTTTTGAATTTTTCTGTTTTAAAATTGCGAAGAAGATTAATTTGAGTTTACATTTGTGAAAAAGACTGTAAATGATATTACTAAGATATGATAACTCAATAATATTGAAAAGATCTTGAAAGTCAAAAGTCATAATATTATCTATTGAATTGAGCGATTTAATGTATTGAATTAATTGAAAGCTATTTTTAAGACAGTGTAAATTACCAACTTTGAAAGTACAATTGTAAATTTGTTTTAGAATATCCAGTAGAGTTTTATTAGCATTGTTTTTATAAGTGTTACAGCCAATAGTGACAGTACGAAATTTAATTGGAGATTTGAGAAACTTAGGTATGAGAACTATATAAGGATAATTAAAGTTATTGAAGGGAAGTTGAAGTAGTTTATAGTAATTATGTATTTTATTTCTAAGCCGATTATTGTCTTTTTTCGATTGCGACCGTGAAGGTTTTAAAAACGAAATTAACTGAGATTGTCTATAAAAAAATAATTATTATTGTTTTGTGTATTTGTAAATTGCGACCGGTATGTATTGTGTTTAATCGTTGTATGTTTAATGAGAAATGCATGCGAGTGCAGATCTTTACGCGAAGCGGCATAGGCTCCCTGCGAGACGTTTCCTGGGAGCAGTCTGCTCTACAAGCACACTATTTCTAAGCCGATTATTGTCTTTTTTCAGATGCGACCGTGAAGGTTTTAAAAACGAAATTAACTGAGATTGTCTGTAAAAAAATAATTATTATTGTTTTGTGTATTTTTAAATTGCGACCGGTATGTATTGTGTTTAACCGTTGTATGTTTAATGAGAAATGTATGCGACTGCAGATCTTTACTCTAAGCGGAATAGGCTCCCTGCGAGACGCTTCCTGGGAGCAGTCTGCTCTACAAGCACACTAATTCTAAGCCGATAATTGTCTGTTTTCGATTGCGAACATGAATGTTTTAAAAAAGAAATTAACTGGAATTGTCTATAAAAAAATAATTATTATTAGTTTGTGTATCTTTAAATTGCGACCGGTATGTATTGTTTTTAACCGTTGTATGCTTAATGAGAAATGTATGCGAGTGCAGATCTTTATGCGAAGCGGAACAGACTCCCTGCGAGACGCTTCCTGGGAGCAGTCTGCTCTACAAGCATACTATTTCTAAGATGATAATTGTCTGTTTTCGATTGCGACCGTGAATGTTTTAAAAAAGAAATTAACTGAAATTCTCTATAAAAAATAATTATTATTGTTTTGTGTATTTTTAAATAGCGACCGGTATGTATTGTGTTTAATCGTTGTATGTTTAATGAGAAATGTATGCGAGTGCAGATCTTTACGCGAAGCGGAATAGGCTCCCTGCGAGACGCTTCCTGGTAGATGTCTGCTCTACAAGCACACTATTTCTAAGCCGATAATTGTCTGTTTTCGATTACGACCGTGACTGTTTTAAAAAAGAAATTAACTGAAATTCTCTATAAAAAATAATTATTATTAGATTGTGTAATTTTAAATTGCGACCGGTATGTATTGTGTTTAACCGTTGTATGTTTAATGAGAAATGTATGCGAGTGCAGAACTTTATGCGAAGCGGAATAGGCTCCCTGCGAGACGCTTTCTGGGAGCAGTCTGCTCTACAAGCACACTAATTCTAAGCCGATAATTGTCGGTTTTCGATTGCGACCGTGAATGTTTTAAAAAAGAAATTAACTGAAATTCCCTATAAAAAATAATTATTATTGTTTTGTGTATTTTTTAATTGCGACCGTTATGTATTATGTTTAATCGTTGTATGTTTAATGGGAAATGTATGCGAGTGCAGATCTTTACGCGAAGCGGAATAGGCTACCTGCGAGACGCTACCTGGGAGTAGTCTGCTCTACAAGCACACTATTTCTAAGCCGATAATTGTTTGTATTCGATTGCGACCGTGAGGGTTTTAAAAACGAAATTAACTGAGATTGTCTATAAAAAAATTATTATTGTTTTGTGTATTTTTAAATTGCGACCGGTATGTATTGTGTTTAACCGTTGTATGTTTAATGAGAATTGTATGCGAGTGCAGATCTTTACGCGAAGCGGAATAGGCTCCCTGCGAGACGCTTCCTGAGAGCAGTCTGCTCTACAAGCACACTATTTCTAAGTCGATAATTGTCTGTTTTCGATTGCGACAGTGAATGTTTTAAAAAAGAAATTAACTGGAATTGTCTATAAAAAATAGTTATTATTTGTTTGTGTATTTTTAAATTGCGACCGGTATTTATTGTTTTTAACCGTTGTATGCTTAATGAGAAATGTATGCGAGAGCAGATCTTTACGGGAAGCGGAACAGACTCCCTGCGAGACTCTACCTGGGAGCAGTCTGCTCTACAAACACACTATTTCTAAGCCGATTATTGTCTTTTTTCGATTGCGACCGTGAAGGTTTTTAAAACGAAATTAACTGAGATTGTCTGTAAAAATGTAATTATTATTGTTTTGTGTATTTTTAAATTGCGATCGGTTTGTATCGTGTTTAACCGTTGTTTGTTTAATGAGAAATGTATGCGACAGCAGATCTTTACTCTAAGCGGAATAGGCTCCCTGCGAGACGCTTCCTGGGAGCAGTCTGCTCTACAAGCACACTATTTCTAAGGCGATTATTGTCTTTTTTCGATTGCGACCGTGAAGGTTTTAAAAACGAAATTAACTGAGATTGTCTATAAAAAAATAATTATTATTGATTTGTGTATTTTTAAATTGCGACCGGTATGTACTGTTTTTAACCGTTGTATGCTTAATGAGAAATGTATGCAAGTGTATTTTTTAATTGCGACCGGTATGTATTGTGTTTAATCGTTGTATGTTTAATGGGAAATGTATGCGAGTGCAGATCTTTACGCGAAGCGGAATAGGCTACCTGCGAGACGCTACCTGGGAGTAGTCTGCTCTACAAGCACACTATTTCTAAGCCGATAATTGTTTGTATTCGATTGCGACCGTGAGGGTTTTAAAAACGAAATTAACTGAGATTGTCTATAAAAAAATTATTATTGTTTTGTGTATTTTTAAATTGCGACCGGTATGTATTGTGTTTAACCGTTGTATGTTTAATGAGAATTGTATGCGAGTGCAGATCTTTACGCGAAGCGGAATAGGCTCCCTGCGAGACGCTTCCTGAGAGCAGTCTGCTCTACAAGCACTCTATTTCTAAGTCGATAATTGTCTGTTTTCGATTGCGACAGTGAATGTTTTAAAAAAGAAATTAACTGGAATTGTCTATAAAAAATAGTTATTATTTGTTTGTGTATTTTTGAATTGCGACCGGTATTTATTGTTTTTAACCGTTGTATGCTTAATGAGAAATGTATGCGAGTGTAGATCTTTACGCGAAGCGGAACAGACTCCCTGCGAGACGCTACATCGGAGCAGTCTGCTCTACAAGCAAATTATTTCTAAGGCGATTATTGTCTTTTTTCGATTGCGACCGTGAAGGTTTTAAAACGAAATTAACTGATATTGTCTATAAAAAAATAATTATTATTGATTTGTGTATTTTTAAATTGTGACCGGTATGTATTGTTTTTAACCGTTGTATGTTTAATGAGAAATGTATGCGAGTGCAGATCTTTACGCGAAGCGGAATAGGCTCCCTGAGAGACGCTTCCTGGGAGCAGTCTGCTCTACAAGCACACTATTTCTAAGGCGATTATTGTCTTTTTACGATTGCGACCGTGAAGGTTTTAAAAAAGAAATTAACTGAAATTCTCTATAAAAAATAATTATTATTAGAATGTGTATTTTTAATTTGCGACCGGTATGTATTGGGTTTAGCCGTTGTATGTTTAATGAGAAATGTATGCGAGTGCAGATCTTTACGCGAAGCGGAATAGGCTCCCTGCGAGACGCTTCCTGGGAGCAGTCTGCTCTACAAGCACACTATTTCTAAGATGATAATTGTCTGTTTTCGATTGCGACCGTGAAGGTTTTAAAAAAGAAATTAACTGAAATTCTCTATAAAAAATAATTATTATTAGTTTGTGTATTTTTAAATTGCGACCGGTATGTATTGTGATTAACCGTTGTATGTTTAAAGAGAAATGTATGCGAGTGCAGATCTTTACGCGAAGCGGAATAGGCTCCCTGCGAGACGCTTCCTGGGAGCAGTCTGCTCTACAAGCACACTATTTCTAAGGTGATTATTGTCTTTTTTCGATTGCGACCGTGAAGGTTTTAAAAACGAAATTAACTGAGATTGTCTATAAAAAAATAATTATTATTGATTTGTGTATTTTTAAATTGCGACCGGTATGTACTGTTTTTAACCGTTGTATGCTTAGTGAGAAAAGTATGCAAGTGTATTTTTTAATTGCGACCGGTATGTATTGTGTTTAATCGTTGTATGTTTAATGGGAAATGTATGCGAGTGCAGATCTTTACGCGAAGCGGAATAGGCTACCTGCGAGACGCTACCTGGGAGTAGTCTGCTCTACAAGCACACTATTTCTAACCCGATAATTGTTTGTATTCGATTGCGACCGTGAGGGTTTTAAAAACGAAATTAACTGAGATTGTCTATAAAAAAATTATTATTGTTTTGTGTATTTTTAAATTGCGACCGGTATGTATTGTGTTTAACCGTTGTATGTTTAATGAGAATTGTATGCGAGTGCAGATGTTTACGCGAAGCGGAATAGGCTCCCTGCGAGACGCTTCCTGAGAGCAGTCTGCTCTACAAGCACTCTATTTCTAAGTCGATAATTGTCTGTTTTCGATTGCGACAGTGAATGTTTTAAAAAAGAAATTAACTGGAATTGTCTATAAAAAATAGTTATTATTTGTTTGTGTATTTTTAAATTGCGACCGGTATTTATTGTTTTTAACCGTTATATGCTTAATGAGAAATGTATGCGAGTGTAGATCTTTACGCGAAGCGGAACAGACTCCCTGCGAGACGCTACATCGGAGCAGTCTGCTCTACAAGCAAATTATTTCTAAGGCGATTATTGTCTTTTTTCGATTGCGACCGTGAAGGTTTTAAAACGAAATTAACTGATATTGTCTATAAAAAAATAATTATTATTGATTTGTGTATTTTTAAATTGCGACCGGTATGTATTGTTTTTAACCGTTGTATGTTTAATGAGAAATGTATGCGAGTGCAGATCTTTACGCGAAGCGGAATAGGCTCCCTGCGAGACGCTTCCTGGGAGCAGTCTGCTCTACAAGCACACTATTTCTAAGGCGATTATTGTCTTTTTTCGATTGCGACCGTAAAGGTTTTAAAAAAGAAATTAACTGAAATTCTCTATAAAAAATAATTATTATTAGAATGTGTATTTTTAATTTGCGACCGGTATGTATTGGGTTTAGCCGTTGTATGTTTAATGAGAAATGTATGCGAGTGCAGATCTTTACGCGAAGCGGAATAGGCTCCCTGCGAGACGCTTCCTGGGAGCAGTCTGCTCTACAAGCACACTATTTCTAAGCCGATTATTGTCTTTTTTCGGTTGCGAACGTGAAGGTTTTAAAAACGAAATTAACTGAAATTCTCTATAAAAAATAATTATTATTAGTTTGTGTATTTTTAAATTGCGACCGGTAATGTATTGTGATTAACCGTTGTATGTTTAATGAGAAATGTATGCGAGTGCAGATATTTACGCGAAGCGGAATAGGCTCCCTGCGAATGGGAAAACCCATTTTAACAGGCTCCCTGCGAGACGCTTCCTGGGAGCAGTCTGCTCTACAAGCACACTCTTTCTAAGCCGATAATTTTCTTTTTTCGATTGCGACCGTGAATGTTTTAAAAAAGAAATTAAGTGGAATTGTCTATAAAAAATAATTATTATTAGTTTGTGTATTTTTTAATTGCGACCGGTATGTATTGTGTTTAACTATTGTACGTTTAATGAGAAATGTATGCGAGTGCAGATCTTTACGCGAAGCGGACAGGCTCCCTGCGAGACGCTTCCTGGGAGCAGTCTGCTCTACAAGCAAACTATTTCTAAGCCCATTATTGTTTGTTTTCGATAGCGACCGTGAAGATTTAAAAAAAGAAATTAACTGAAATTGTATATAAAAAATAATTATTATTAGTTTTTGTATTTTTAAATTGCGACCGGTATGTATTGTGTTTAACTATTGTATGTTGAATGAGAAATGTATGCGAGTGCAGATCTTTACGCGAAGCGGAACAGGCTCCCTGCGAGACGCTCCCTGGGAGCAGTCTGCTCTACAAGCACACTATTTCTAAGCCGATTATTGTTTGTTTTCGATAGCGACCGTGAAGAATTAAAAAAAGAAATTAGGTGGAATTGTCTATACAAAAAAATAATTATTATTAGTTTGTGTATTTTTAAATTGCGATCGGTATGTATTGTGTTTAACTATTGTATGTTTAATGAGAAATGTATGCGAGTGCAGATCTTTACACGAAGCGGAACAGGCTCCCTGCGAGACGCTTCCTGGGAGCAGTCTGCTGTACAAGCACACTATTTCTAAGCCGATAATTTTCTTTTTTCGTTTGCGACCGTGAATGTTTTAAAAAAGAAATTAAGTGGAATTGTCTATAAAAAATAATTATTTTTAGTTTGTGTATTTTTAAATTGCGACCGGTATGTATTGTGTTTAACTGTTGTACGTTTAATGAGAAATGTATGCGAGTGCAGATCTTTACGCGAAGCGGAACAGGCTCCCTGCGAGACGCTTCCTGGGAGCAGTCTGCTCTACAAGCACACTCTTTCTAAGCCGATAATTTTCTTTTTTCGATTGCGACCGTGAATGTTTTAAAAAAGAAATTAAGTGGAATTGTCTATAAAAAATAATTATTATTAGTTTGTGTATTTTTTAATTGCGACCGGTATGTATTGTTTAACTATTGTACGTTTAATGAGAAATGTATGCGAGTGCAGATCTTTACGCGAAGCGGCACATTCTCCCTGCGAGACGCTTCCTGGGAGCAGTCTGCTTTAAAAGCACACTATTTCTAAGCCGATTATTGTTTGTTTTCGATAGCGACCGTGAAGATTTAAAAAAACAAATTAACAGAAATTGTCTATAAAAAATAATTATTATTAGTTTGTGTATTTTTAAATTGCGACCGGTATGTATTGTGTTTAACCGTTGTACGTTTAATGAGAAATGTATGCGAGTGCAAATCTTTACGCGAAGCGGAACAGGCTCCCTGCGAGACGCTCCCTGGGAGCAGTCTGCTCTACAAGCGCACTATTTCTAAGCCGATTATTGTTTGTTTTCGATAGCGACCGTGAAGATTTAAAAAAGAAATTAACTGAAATTGTCTATAAAAAATAATTATTATTAGTTTGTGTATTTTTAAGTTGCGACCGGTATGTATTGTGTTTAACTGTTGTACGTTTAATGAGAAATGTATGCGAGTGCAGATCTTTACGCGAAGCGGAACAGGCTCCCTGCGAGACGCTTCCTGGGAGCAGTCTGCTCTACAAGCACACTCTTTCTAAGCCGATAATTTTCTTTTTTCGATTGCGACCGTAAATGTTTTAAAAAAGAAATTAAGTGGAATTGTCTATAAAAAATAATTATTATTAGTTTGTGTATTTTTTAATTGCGACCGGTATGTATTGTGTTTAACTATTGTACGTTTAATGAGAAATGTATGAGAGTGCAGATCTTTACGCGAAGCGGACAGGCTCCCTGCGAGACGCTTCCTGGGAGCAGTCTGCTCTACAAGCACACTATTTCTAAGCCGATTATTGTTTGTTTTCGATAGCGACCGTGAAGATTTAAAAAAAGAAATTAGGTGGAATTGTCTATACAAAATAATTATTATTAGTTTGTGTATTTTTAAATTGCGATCGGTATGTATTGTGTTTAACTATTGTATGTTTAATGAGAAATGTATGCGAGTGCAGATCTTTACGCGAAGCGGAACAGGCTCCCTGCGAGACGCTTCCTGGGAGCAGTCTGCTCTACAAGCACACTCTTTCTAAGCCGATAATTTTCTTTTTTCGATTGCGACCGTGAATGTTTTAAAAAGAAATTAAGTGGAATTGTCTGTAAAAAATAATTATTATTAGTTTGTGTATTTTTTAATTGCGACCGGTATGTATTGTGTTTAACTATTGTACGTTTAATGAGAAATGTATGCGAGTGCAGATCTTTACGCGAAGCGGAACAGGCTCTCTGCGAGACGCTTCCTGGGAGCAGTCTGCTCTACAAGCACACTATTTCTAAGCCGATTATTGTTTGTTTTCGATAGCGACCGTGAAGATTTAAAAAAAGAAATTAACTGAAATTGTATATAAAAAATAATTATTATTAGTTTTTGTATTTTTAAATTGCGACCGGTATGTATTGTGTTTAACTATTGCATGTTTAATGAGAAATGTATGCGGGTGCAGATCTTTACGCGAAGCGGAACAGGCTCCCTGCGAGACGCTTCCTGGGAGCAGTCTGCTCTACAAGCACACTATTTCTAAGGCGATTATTGTCTTTTTTCGATTGCGACCGTGAAGGTTTTAAAAAAGAAATTAACTGAAATTCTCTATAAAAAATAATTATTATTAGAATGTGTATTTTTAATTTGCGACCGGTATGTATTGGGTTTAGCCGTTGTAAGTTTAATGAGAAATGTATGCGAGTGCAGATCTTTACGCGAAGCGGAATAGGCTCCCTGCGAGACGCTTCCTGGGAGCAGTCTGCTCTACAAGCACACTATTTCTAAGGCGATTATTGTCTTTTTTCGATTGCAACCGTGAAGGTTTTAAAAAAGAAATTAACTGAAATTCTCTATAAAAAATAATTATTATTAGAATGTGTATTTTTAATTTGCGACCGGTATGTATTGGGTTTAGCCGTTGTATGTTTAATGAGAAATGTATGCGAGTGCAGATCTTTACGCGAAGCGGGATAGGCTCCCTGCGAGACGCTTCCTGGGAGCAGTCTGCTCTACAAGCACACTATTTCTAAGCCGATTATTGTCTTTTTTCGGTTGCGAACGTGAAGGTTTTAAAAACGAAATTAACTGAGATTGTCTGTAAAAATATAATTATTATTGTTTTGTGTATTTTTAAATTGCGATCGGTATGTATCGTGTTTAACCGTTGTTTGTTTAATGAGAAATGTATGCGACAGCAGATCTTTACTTTAAGCGGAATAATCTCCTTGCGAGACGCTTCCTGGGAGCAGTCTGCTCTACAAGCACACTATTTCTAAGATGATAATTGTCTGTTTTCGATTGCGACAGTGAACGTTTTAAAAAAGAAATTAACTGAAATTCTCTATAAAAAATAATTATTATTAGTTTGTGTATTTTTAAATTGCGACCGGTATGTATTGTGATTAACCGTTGTATGTTTAATGAGAAATGTATGCGAGTGCAGATCTTTACGCGAAGCGGAATAGGCTCCCTGCGAATGGGAAAACCCATTTTAACAGGCTCCCTGCGAGACGCTTCCTGGGAGCAGTCTGCTCTACAAGCACACTCTTTCTAAGCCGATAATTTTTTTTTTTCGATTGCGACCGTGAATGTTTTAAAAAAGAAATTAAGTGGAATTGTCTATAAAAAATAATTATTATTAGTTTGTGTATTTTTTAATTGCGACCGGTATGTATTGTGTTTAACTATTGTACGTTTAATGAGAAATGTATGCGAGTGCAGATCTTTACGCGAAGCGGAACAGGCTCCCTGCGAGACGCTTCCTGGGAGCAGTCTGCTCTACAAGCACACTATTTCTAAGCCCATTATTGTTTGTTTTCGATAGCGACCGTGAAGATTTAAAAAAAGAAATTAACTGAAATTGTATATAAAAAATAATTATTATTAGTTTTTGTATTTTTAAATTGCGACCGGTATGTATTGTGTTTAACTATTGTATGTTTAATGAGAAATGAATGCGAGTGCAGATCTTTACGCGAAGCGGAACAGACTCCCTGCGAGACGCTCCCTGGGAGCAGTCTGCTCTACAAGCACACTATTTCTAAGCCGATTATTGTTTGTTTTCGATAGCGACCGTGAAGAATTAAAAAAAGAAATTAGGTGGAATTGTCTATACAAAATAATTATTATTAGTTTGTGTATTTTTAAACTGCGATCGGTATGTATTGTGTTTAACTATTGTATGTTTAATGAGAAATGTATGCGAGTGCAGATCTTTACACGAAGCGGAACAGGCTCCCTGCGAGACGCTTCCTGGGAGCAGTCTGCTCTACAAGCACACTATTTCTAAGCCGATAATTTTCTTTTTCGATTGCGACCGTGAATGTTTTAAAAAAGAAATTAAGTGGAATTGTCTATAAAAAATAATTATTATTAGTTTGTGTATTTTTAAATTGCGACCGGTATGTATTGTGTTTAACTGTTGTACGTTTAATGAGAAATGTATGCGAGTGCAGATCTTTACGCGAAGCGGAACAGGCTCCCTGCGAGACGCTTCCTGGGAGCAGTCTGCTCTACAAGCGCACTATTTCTAAGCCGATTATTGTTTGTTTTCGATAGCGACCGTGAAGATTTAAAAAAGAAATTAACTGAAATTGTCTATAAAAAATAATTATTATTAGTTTGTGTATTTTTAAGTTGCGACCGGTATGTATTGTGTTTAACTGTTGTACGTTTAATGAGAAATGTATGCGAGTGCAGATCTTTACGCGAAGCGGAACAGGCTCCCTGCGAGACGCTTCCTGGGAGCAGTCTGCTCTACAAGCACACTCTTTCTAAGCCGATAATTTTCTTTTTTCGATTGCGACCGTGAATGTTTTAAAAAAGAAATTAAGTGGAATTGTCTATAAAAAATAATTATTATTAGTTTGTGTATTTTTTAATTGCGACCGGTATGTATTGTGTTTAACTATTGTACGTTTAATGAGAAATGTATGCGAGTGCAGATCTTTACGCGAAGCGGCACATTCTCCCTGCGAGACGCTTCCTGGGAGCAGTCTGCTTTAAAAGCACACTATTTCTAAGCCGATTATTGTTTGTTTTCGATAGCGACCGTGAAGATTTAAAAAAACAAATTAACAGAAATTGTCTATAAAAAATAATTATTATTAGTTTGTGTATTTTTAAATTGCGACCGGTATGTATTGTGTTTAACCGTTGTACGTTTAATGAGAAATGTATGCGAGTGCAAATCTTTACGCGAAGCGGAACAGGCTCCCTGCGAGACGCTCCCTGGGAGCAGTCTGCTCTACAAGCGCACTATTTCTAAGCCGATTATTGTTTGTTTTCGATAGCGACCGTGAAGATTTAAAAAAGAAATTAACTGAAATTGTCTATAAAAAATAATTATTATTAGTTTGTGTATTTTTAAGTTGCGACCGGTATGTATTGTGTTTAACTGTTGTACGTTTAATGAGAAATGTATGCGAGTGCAGATCTTTACGCGAAGCGGAACAGGCTCCCTGCGAGACGCTTCCTGGGAGCAGTCTGCTCTACAAGCACACTCTTTCTAAGCCGATAATTTTCTTTTTTCGATTGCGACCGTAAATGTTTTAAAAAAGAAATTAAGTGGAATTGTCTATAAAAAATAATTATTATTAGTTTGTGTATTTTTTAATTGCGACCGGTATGTATTGTGTTTAACTATTGTACGTTTAATGAGAAATGTATGAGAGTGCAGATCTTTACGCGAAGCGGACAGGCTCCCTGCGAGACGCTTCCTGGGAGCAGTCTGCTCTACAAGCACACTATTTCTAAGCCGATTATTGTTTGTTTTCGATAGCGACCGTGAAGATTTAAAAAAAGAAATTAGGTGGAATTGTCTATACAAAATAATTATTATTAGTTTGTGTATTTTTAAATTGCGATCAGTATGTATTGTGTTTAACTATTGTATGTTTAATGAGAAATGTATGCGAGTGCAGATCTTTACGCGAAGCGGAACAGGCTCCCTGCGAGACGCTTCCTGGGAGCAGTCTGCTCTACAAGCACACTCTTTCTAAGCCGATAATTTTCTTTTTTCGATTGCGACCGTGAATGTTTTAAAAAGAAATTAAGTGGAATTGTCTGTAAAAAATAATTATTATTAGTTTGTGTATTTTTTAATTGCGACCGGTATGTATTGTGTTTAACTATTGTACGTTTAATGAGAAATGTATGCGAGTGCAGATCTTTATGCGAAGCGGAACAGGCTCTCTGCGAGACGCTTCCTGGGAGCAGTCTGCTCTACAAGCACACTATTTCTAAGCCGATTATTGTTTGTTTTCGATAGCGACCGTGAAGATTTAAAAAAAGAAATTAACTGAAATTGTATATAAAAAATAATTATTATTAGTTTTTGTATTTTTAAATTGCGACCGGTATGTATTGTGTTTAACTATTCCATGTTTAATGAGAAATGTATGCGGGTGCAGATCTTTACGCGAAGCGGAACAGGCTCCCTGCGAGACGCTTCCTGGGAGCAGTCTGCTCTACAAGCACACTATTTCTAAGGCGATTATTGTCTTTTTTCGATTGCGACCGTGAAGGTTTTAAAAAAGAAATTAACTGAAATTCTCTATAAAAAATAATTATTATTAGAATGTGTATTTTTAATTTGCGACCGGTATGTATTGGGTTTAGCCGTTGTAAGTTTAATGAGAAATGTATGCGAGTGCAGATCTTTACGCGAAGCGGAATAGGCTCCCTGCGAGACGCTTCCTGGGAGCAGTCTGCTCTACAAGCACACTATTTCTAAGGCGATTATTGTCTTTCTTCGATTGCAACCGTGAAGGTTTTAAAAAAGAAATTAACTGAAATTCTCTATAAAAAATAATTATTATTAGAATGTGTATTTTTAATTTGCGACCGGTATGTATTGGGTTTAGCCGTTGTATGTTTAATGAGAAATGTATGCGAGTGCAGATCTTTACGCGAAGCGGGATAGGCTCCCTGCGAGACGCTTCCTGGGAGCAGTCTGCTCTACAAGCACACTATTTCTAAGCCGATTATTGTCTTTTTTCGGTTGCGAACGTGAAGGTTTTAAAAACGAAATTAACTGAGATTGTCTGTAAAAATATAATTATTATTGTTTTGTGTATTTTTAAATTGCGATCGGTATGTATCGTGTTTAACCGTTGTTTGTTTAATGAGAAATGTATGCGACAGCAGATCTTTACTTTAAGCGGAATAATCTCCTTGCGAGACGCTTCCTGGGAGCAGTCTGCTCTACAAGCACACTATTTCTAAGATGATAATTGTCTGTTTTCGATTGCGACAGTGAACGTTTTAAAAAAGAAATTAACTGAAATTCTCTATAAAAAATAATTATTATTAGTTTGTGTATTTTTAAATTGCGACCGGTATGTATTGTGATTAACCGTTGTATGTTTAATGAGAAATGTATGCGAGTGCAGATCTTTACGCGAAGCGGAATAGGCTCCCTGCGAATGGGAAAACCCATTTTAACAGGCTCCCTGCGAGACGCTTCCTGGGAGCAGTCTGCTCTACAAGCACACTCTTTCTAAGCCGATAATTTTCTTTTTTCGATTGCGACCGTGAATGTTTTAAAAAAGAAATTAAGTGGAATTGTCTATAAAAAATAATTATTATTAGTTTGTGTATTTTTTAATTGCGACCGGTATGTATTGTGTTTATCTATTGTACGTTTAATGAGAAATGTATGCGAGTGCAGATCTTTACGCGAAGCGGAACAGGCTCCCTGCGAGACGCTTCCTGGGAGCAGTCTGCTCTACAAGCACACTATTTCTAAGCCCATTATTGTTTGTTTTCGATAGCGACCGTGAAGATTTAAAAAAAGAAATTAACTGAAATTGTATATAAAAAATAATTATTATTAGTTTTTGTATTTTTAAATTGCGACCGGTATGTATTGTGTTTAACTATTGTATGTTTAATGAGAAATGAATGCGAGTGCAGATCTTTACGCGAAGCGGAACAGGCTCCCTGCGAGACGCTCCCTGGGAGCAGTCTGCTCTACAAGCACACTATTTCTAAGCCGATTATTGTTTGTTTTCGATAGCGACCGTGAAGAATTAAAAAAATAAATTAGGTGGAATTGTCTATACAAAATAATTATTATTAGTTTGTGTATTTTTAAATTGCGATCGGTATGTATTGTGTTTAACTATTGTATGTTTAATGAGAAATGTATGCGAGTGCAGATCTTTACACGAAGCGGAACAGGCTCCCTGCGAGACGCTTCCTGGGAGCAGTCTGCTCTACAAGCACACTATTTCTAAGCCGATAATTTTCTTTTTTCGATTGCGACCGTGAATGTTTTAAAAAAGAAATTAAGTGGAATTGTCTATAAAAAATAATTATTATTAGTTTGTGTATTTTTAAATTGCGACCGGTATGTATTGTGTTTAACTGTTGTACGTTTAATGAGAAATGTATGCGAGTGCAGATCTTTACGCGAAGCGGACCAGGGTCCCTGCGAGACGCTTCCTGGGAGCAGTCTGCTCTACAAGCACACTCTTTTTAAGCCGATAATTTTCTTTTTTCGATTGCGACCGTGAATGTTTTAAAAAAGAAATTAAGTGGAATTGTCTATAAAAAATAATTATTATTAGTTTGTGTATTTTTTAATTGCGACCGGTATGTATTGTGTTTAACTATTGTACGTTTAATGAGAAATGTATGCGAGTGCAGATCTTTACGCGAAGCGGCACAGGCTCCCTGCGAGACGCTTCCTGGGAGCAGTCTGCTTTAAAAGCACACTATTTCTAAGCCGATTATTGTTTGTTTTCGATAGCGACCGTGAAGATTTAAAAAAACAAATTAACAGAAATTGTCTATAAAAAATAATTATTATTAGTTTGTGTATTTTTAAATTGCGACCGGTATGTATTGTGTTTAACCGTTGTACGTTTAATGAGAAATGTATGCGAGTGCAAATCTTTACGCGAAGCGGAACAGGCTCCCTGCGAGACGCTTCCTGGGAGCAGTCTGCTCTACAAGCGCACTATTTCTAAGCCGATTATTGTTTGTTTTCGATAGCGACCGTGAAGATTTAAAAAAGAAATTAACTGAAATTGTCTATAAAAAATAATTATTATTAGTTTGTGTATTTTTAAGTTGCGACCGGTATGTATTGTGTTTAACTGTTGTACGTTTAATGAGAAATGTATGCGAGTGCAGATCTTTACGCGAAGCGGAACAGGCTCCCTGCGAGACGCTTCCTGGGAGCAGTCTGCTCTACAAGCACACTCTTTCTAAGCCGATAATTTTCTTTTTTCGATTGCGACCGTAAATGTTTTAAAAAAGAAATTAAGTGGAATTGTCTATAAAAAATAATTATTATTAGTTTGTGTATTTTTTAATTGCGACCGGTATGTATTGTGTTTAACTATTGTACGTTTAATGAGAAATGTATGAGAGTGCAGATCTTTACGCGAAGCGGACAGGCTCCCTGCGAGACGCTTCCTGGGAGCAGTCTGCTCTACAAGCACACTATTTCTAAGCCGATTATTGTTTGTTTTCGATAGCGACCGTGAAGATTTAAAAAAAGAAATTAGGTGGAATTGTCTATACAAAATAATTATTATTAGTTTGTGTATTTTTAAATTGCGATCGGTATGTATTGTGTTTAACTATTGTATGTTTAATGAGAAATGTATGCGAGTGCAGATCTTTACGCGAAGCGGAACAGGCTCCCTGCGAGACGCTTCCTGGGAGCAGTCTGCTCTACAAGCACACTCTTTCTAAGCCGATAATTTTCTTTTTTCGATTGCGACCGTGAATGTTTTAAAAAGAAATTAAGTGGAATTGTCTGTAAAAAATAATTATTATTAGTTTGTGTATTTTTTAATTGCGACCGGTATGTATTGTGTTTAACTATTGTACGTTTAATGAGAAATGTATGCGAGTGCAGATCTTTACGCGAAGCGGAACAGGCTCTCTGCGAGACGCTTCCTGGGAGCAGTCTGCTCTACAAGCACACTATTTCTAAGCCGATTATTGTTTGTTTTCGATAGCGACCGTGAAGATTTAAAAAAAGAAATTAACTGAAATTGTATATAAAAAATAATTATTATTAGTTTTTGTATTTTTAAATTGCGACCGGTATGTATTGTGTTTAACTATTGTATGTTTAATGAGAAATGAATGCGAGTGCAGATCTTTACGCGAAGCGGAACAGGCTCCCTGCGAGACGCTCCCTGGGAGCAGTCTGCTCTACAAGCACACTATTTCTAAGCCGATTATTGTTTGTTTTCGATAGCGACCGTGAAGAATTAAAAAAATAAATTAGGTGGAATTGTCTATAAAAAATAATTATTATTAGTTTGTGTATTTTTAAATTGCGATCGGTATGTATTGTGTTTAACTATTGTATGTTTAATGAGAAATGTATGCGAGTGCAGATCTTTACACGAAGCGGAACAGGCTCCCTGCGAGACGCTTCCTGGGAGCAGTCTGCTCTACAAGCACACTCTTTCTAAGCCGATAATTTTCTTTTTTCGATTGCGACCGTGAATGTTTTAAAAAGAAATTAAGTGGAATTGTCTGTAAAAAATAATTATTATTAGTTTTTGTATTTTTAAATTGCGACCGGTATGTATTGTGTTTAACTGTTGTACGTTTAATGAGAAATGTATGCGAGTGCAGATCTTTACGCGAAGCGGACCAGGGTCCCTGCGAGACGCTTCCTGGGAGCAGTCTGCTCTACAAGCACACTCTTTCTAAGCCGATAATTTTCTTTTTTCGATTGCGACCGTGAATGTTTTAAAAAAGAAATTAAGTGGAATTGTCTATAAAAAATAATTATTATTAGTTTGTGTATTTTTTAATTGCGACCGGTATGTATTGTGTTTAACTATTGTACGTTTAATGAGAAATGTATGCGAGTGCAGATCTTTACGCGAAGCGGCACAGGCTCCCTGCGAGACGCTTCCTGGGAGCAGTCTGCTTTAAAAGCACACTATTTCTAAGCCGATTATTGTTTGTTTTCGATAGCGACCGTGAAGATTTAAAAAAACAAATTAACAGAAATTGTCTATAAAAAATAATTATTATTAGTTTGTGTATTTTTAAATTGCGACCGGTATGTATTGTGTTTAACCGTTGTACGTTTAATGAGAAATGTATGCGAGTGCAAATCTTTACGCGAAGCGGAACAGGCTCCCTGCGAGACGCTTCCTGGGAGCAGTCTGCTCTACAAGCGCACTATTTCTAAGCCGATTATTGTTTGTTTTCGATAGCGACCGTGAAGATTTAAAAAAGAAATTAACTGAAATTGTCTATAAAAAATAATTATTATTAGTTTGTGTATTTTTAAGTTGCGACCGGTATGTATTGTGTTTAACTGTTGTACGTTTAATGAGAAATGTATGCGAGTGCAGATCTTTACGCGAAGCGGAACAGGCTCCCTGCGAGACGCTTCCTGGGAGCAGTCTGCTCTACAAGCACACTCTTTCTAAGCCGATAATTTTCTTTTTTCGATTGCGACCGTAAATGTTTTAAAAAAGAAATTAAGTGGAATTGTCTATAAAAAATAATTATTATTAGTTTGTGTATTTTTTAATTGCGACCGGTATGTATTGTGTTTAACTATTGTACGTTTAATGAGAAATGTATGCGAGTGCAGATCTTTACGCGAAGCGGAACAGGCTCTCTGCGAGACGCTTCCTGGGAGCAGTCTGCTCTACAAGCACACTATTTCTAAGCCGATTATTGTTTGTTTTCGATAGCGACCGTGAAGATTTAAAAAAAGAAATTAACTGAAATTGTATATAAAAAATAATTATTATTAGTTTTTGTATTTTTAAATTGCGACCGGTATGTATTGTGTTTAACTATTGCATGTTTAATGAGAAATGTATGCGGGTGCAGATCTTTACGCGAAGCGGAACAGGCTCCCTGCGAGACGCTTCCTGGGAGCAGTCTGCTCTACAAGCACACTATTTCTAAGGCGATTATTGTCTTTTTTCGATTGCGACCGTGAAGATTTTAAAAAAGAAATTAACTGAAATTCTCTATAAAAAATAATTATTATTAGAATGTGTATTTTTAATTTGCGACCGGTATGTATTGGGTTTAGCCGTTGTAAGTTTAATGAGAAATGTATGCGAGTGCAGATCTTTACGCGAAGCGGAATAGGCTCCCTGCGAGACGCTTCCTGGGAGCAGTCTGCTCTACAAGCACACTATTTCTAAGGCGATTATTGTCTTTTTTCGATTGCAACCGTGAAGGTTTTAAAAAAGAAATTAACTGAAATTCTCTATAAAAAATAATTATTATTAGAATGTGTATTTTTAATTTGCGACCGGTATGTATTGGGTTTAGCCGTTGTATGTTTAATGAGAAATGTATGCGAGTGCAGATCTTTACGCGAAGCGGGATAGGCTCCCTGCGAGACGCTTCCTGGGAGCAGTCTGCTCTACAAGCACACTATTTCTAAGCCGATTATTGTCTTTTTTCGGTTGCGAACGTGAAGGTTTTAAAAACGAAATTAACTGAGATTGTCTGTAAAAATATAATTATTATTGTTTTGTGTATTTTTAAATTGCGATCGGTATGTATCGTGTTTAACCGTTGTTTGTTTAATGAGAAATGTATGCGACAGCAGATCTTTACTTTAAGCGGAATAATCTCCTTGCGAGACGCTTCCTGGGAGCAGTCTGCTCTACAAGCACACTATTTCTAAGATGATAATTGTCTGTTTTCGATTGCGACAGTGAACGTTTTAAAAAAGAAATTAACTGAAATTCTCTATAAAAAATAATTATTATTAGTTTGTGTATTTTTAAATTGCGACCGGTATGTATTGTGATTAACCGTTGTATGTTTAATGAGAAATGTATGCGAGTGCAGATCTTTACGCGAAGCGGAATAGGCTCCCAGTGAATGGGAAAACCCATTTTAACAGGCTCCCTGCGAGACGCTTCCTGGGAGCAGTCTGCTCTACAAGCACACTCTTTCTAAGCCGATAATTTTCTTTTTTCGATTGCGACCGTGAATGTTTTAAAAAAGAAATTAAGTGGAATTGTCTATAAAAAATAATTATTATTAGTTTGTGTATTTTTTAATTGCGACCGGTATGTATTGTGTTTAACTATTGTACGTTTAATGAGAAATGTATGCGAGTGCAGATCTTTACGCGAAGCGGAACAGGCTCCCTGCGAGACGCTTCCTGGGAGCAGTCTGCTCTACAAGCACACTATTTCTATGCCCATTATTGTTTGTTTTCGATAGCGACCGTGAAGATTTAAAAAAAGAAATTAACTGAAATTGTATATAAAAAATAATTATTATTAATTTTTGTATTTTTAAATTGCGACCGGTATGTATTGTGTTTAACTATTGTATGTTTAATGAGAAATGAATGCGAGTGCAGATCTTTACGCGAAGCGGAACAGGCTCCCTGCGAGACGCTCCCTGGGAGCAGTCTGCTCTACAAGCACACTATTTCTAAGCCGATTATTGTTTGTTTTCGATAGCGACCGTGAAGAATTAAAAAAAGAAATTAGGTGGAATTGTCTATACAAAATAATTATTATTAGTTTGTGTATTTTTAAATTGCGATCGGTATGTATTGTGTTTAACTATTGTATGTTTAATGAGAAATGTATGCGAGTGCAGATCTTTACACGAAGCGGAACAGGCTCCCTGCGAGACGCTTCCTGGGAGCAGTCTGCTCTACAAGCACACTATTTCTAAGCCGATAATTTTCTTTTTTCGATTGCGACCGTGAATGTTTTAAAAAAGAAATTAAGTGGGATTGTCTATAAAAAATAATTATTATTAGTTTGTGTATTTTTAAATTGCGACCGGTATGTATTGTGTTTAACTGTTGTACGTTTAATGAGAAATGTATGCGAGTGCAGATCTTTACGCGAAGCGGATCAGGCTCCCTGCGAGACGCTTCCTGGGAGCAGTCTGCTCTACAAGCACACTCTTTCTAAGCCGATAATTTTCTTTTTTCGATTGCGACCGTGAATGTTTTAAAAAAGAAATTAAGTGGAATTGTCTATAAAAAATAATTATTATTAGTTTGTGTATTTTTTAATTGCGACCGGTATGTATTGTGTTTAACTATTGTACGTTTAATGAGAAATGTATGCGAGTGCAGATCTTTACGCGAAGCGGCACAGGCTCCCTGCGAGACGCTTCCTGGGAGCAGTCTGCTTTAAAAGCACACTATTTCTAAGCCGATTATTGTTTGTTTTCGATAGCGACCGTGAAGATTTAAAAAAACAAATTAACAGAAATTGTCTATAAAAAATAATTATTATTAGTTTGTGTATTTTTAAATTGCGACCGGTATGTATTGTGTTTAACCGTTGTACGTTTAATGAGAAATGTATGCGAGTGCAAATCTTTACGCGAAGCGGAACAGGCTCCCTGCGAGACGCTTCCTGGGAGCAGTCTGCTCTACAAGCGCACTATTTCTTAGCCGATTATTGTTTGTTTTCGATAGCGACCGTGAAGATTTAAAAAAGAAATTAACTGAAATTGTCTATAAAAAATAATTATTATTAGTTTGTGTATTTTTAAGTTGCGACCAGTATGTATTGTGTTTAACTGTTGTACGTTTAATGAGAAATGTATGCGAGTGCAGATCTTTACGCGAAGCGGAACAGGCTCCCTGCGAGACGCTTCCTGGGAGCAGTCTGCTCTACAAGCACACTCTTTCTAAGCCGATAATTTTCTTTTTTCGATTGCGACCGTGAATGTTTTAAAAAAGAAATTAAGTGGAATTGTCTATAAAAAATAATTATTATTAGTTTGTGTATTTTTTAATTGCGACCGGTATGTATTGTGTTTAACTATTGTACGTTTAATGAGAAATGTATGAGAGTGCAGATCTTTACGCGAAGCGGAACAGGCTCCCTGCGAGACGCTTCCTGGGAGCAGTCTGCTCTACAAGCACACTATTTCTAAGCCGATTATTGTTTGTTTTCGATAGCGACCGTGAAGATTTAAAAAAAGAAATTAACTGAAATTGTATATAAAAAATAATTATTATTAGTTTTTGTATTTTTAAATTGCGACCGGTATGTATTGTGTTTAACTATTGCATGTTTAATGAGAAATGTATGCGAGTGCAGATCTTTACGCGAAGCGGAACAGGCTCCCTGCGAGACGCTTCCTGGGAGCAGTCTGCTCTACAAGCACACTATTTCTAAGGCGATTATTGTCTTTTTTCGATTGCGACCGTGAAGGTTTTAAAAAAGAAATTAACTGAAATTCTCTATAAAAAATAATTATTATTAGAATGTGTATTTTTAATTTGCGACCGGTATGTATTGGGTTTAGCCGTTGTATGTTTAATGAGAAATGTATGCGAGTGCAGATCTTTGCGCGAAGCGGAATAGGCTCCCTGCGAGACGCTTCCTGGGAGCAGTCTGCTCTACAAGCACACTATTTCTAAGGCGATTATTGTCTTTTTTCGATTGCAACCGTGAAGGTTTTAAAAAAGAAATTAACTGAAATTCTCTTTAAAAAATAATTATTATTAGAATGTGTATTTTTAATTTGCGACCGGTATGTATTGGGTTTAGCCGTTGTATGTTTAATGAGAAATGTATGCGAGTGCAGATCTTTACGCGAAGCGGAATAGGCTCCCTGCGAGACGCTTCCTGGGAGCAGTCTGCTCTACAAGCACACTATTTCTAAGCCGATTATTGTCTTTTTTCGGTTGCGAACGTGAAGGTTTTAAAAACGAAATTAACTGAGATTGTCTGTAAAAATATAATTATTATTGTTTTGTGTATTTTTAAATTGCGATCGGTATGTATCGTGTTTAACCGTTGTTTGTTTAATGAGAAATGTATGCGACAGCAGATCTTTACTCTAAGCGGAATAATCTCCTTGCGAGACGCTTCCAGGGAGCAGTCTGCTCTACAAGCACACTATTTCTAAGATGATAATTGTCTGTTTTCGATTGCGACAGTGAACGTTTTAAAAAAGAAATTAACTGAAATTCTCTATAAAAAATAATTATTATTAGTTTGTGTATTTTTAAATTGCGACCGGTATGTATTGTGATTAAACGTTGTATGTTTAATGAGAAATCTATGCGAGTGCAGATCTTTACGCGAAGCGAAATAGGCTCCCTGCGAATGGGAAAACCCATTTTAACAGGCTCCCTGCGAGACGCTTCCTGGGAGCAGTCTGCTCTACAAGCACACTCTTTCTAAGCCGATAATTTTCTTTTTTCGATTGCGACCGTGAATGTTTTAAAAAAGAAATTAAGTGGAATTGTCTATAAAAAATAATTATTATTAGTTTGTGTATTTTTTAATTGCGACCGGTATGTATTGTGTTTAACTATTGTACGTTTAATGAGAAATGTATGCGAGTGCAGATCTTTACGCGAAGCGGAACAGGCTCCCTGCGAGACGCTTCCTGGGAGCAGTCTGCTCTACAAGCACACTATTTCTAAGCCGATTATTGTTTGTTTTCGATAGCGACCGTGAAGAATTAAAAAATAAATTAGGTGGAATTGTCTATACAAAATAATTATTATTAGTTTGTGTATTTTTAAATTGCGATCGGTATGTATTGTGTTTAACTATTGTATGTTTAATGAGAAATGTATGCGAGTTCAGATCTTTACGCGAAGCGGAACAGGCTCCCTGCGAGACGCTTCCTGGGAGCAGTCTGCTCTACAAGCACACTCTTTCTAAGCCGATAATTTTCTTTTTTCGATTGCGACCGTGAATGTTTTAAAAAAGAAATTAAGTGGAATTGTCTATAAAAATAATTATTATTAGTTTGTGTATTTTTTAATTGCGACCGGTATGTATTGTTGTGAAGTCGTTCCTTCACATATATGTGTTTTAATTATAACTTTAAATAAAGGCAATAAATAATTATTATATTTTCAATAAATTAAATAGCTAATAAAAATAGATAACTAAATTCTAAATTACTTTTATTTATTCGCTTTTGTCTATAATAAATATCTTAATTCTAATAATACTTTATCCCTTATGCTATTATTAAATCGTCTGAGAACAAAAACATATTCCTTTTAAATGACATCTCTCAAAATTATAAGCTCTTCTAAATCATTTAATAAATAAAATATAAAAAAATATTATTTCCATGTTATAAACCGTTGGATACATAATTACATTTTCATTCTTTTAAATTGCGTATGTTTATTTATTCGAGGCTAAATTAAGCAATACATTTCCGTTCTAATATCATTAAAGGGTAATTTAGATTTTTTTATCACAGGATGTGCAACAAATCCTAGTCTGAGTGTCTCCCTTAAATAACGGTCTTCTGGCGATAAAACTTGGCATAAACTACTGTAACGAAATTAATAAATTCAAAATATTTATATTAAATTATTCTACAAACAAAGGATTAGCTTTGGCTGGAAAGTTTGGCACTGTTTTAATAATTTTGGCGTAATTCATCAGTCTGATCTTAATTGCAATAGAGTCAACTTCAGAATTCGCTCTACAACTTTTGATTGAATAACATGTAACCTCGTAGCTCTCTCTCTCACCCCCTATCTTTTGCATTCTCGTAACTTATGGTCATGCTGAAATTACACTATTAATGTACTGTTCATTTTCTTATGAAACTCTACAAAAGAAAATAAATATGTTTTGCTGCGAACTATTAGTTCTTTTTGTTTCAACGGCCTTCTTTTTCAGCTATACGGACCTGGACATTAAATTGGAACTTTAACAGTAGAATCCCAGGATTTCTATTGGACACATTTTGGTGCTAGACCAGCGACCAACCAGTTCGAGATGCATTGGTGAGAGAGAGGGGCATTTTTGTTTAAAGGACTTTATGAGTTAATATAAAATCATAGCAATTTTTTTAAGAAGATGGAAACTTATTTACCGCGATGGTTTTTAATCTCAATTGAAGGATTTTGATCTACATGACTTGTCGTCGCTGTATTATTTTTAAATTGTGAGAAAAATCATTGTGGATGTCACTGATTGGAGCACACTATGGATTGGACGCATCGTATCGGCAGTTTGTCCTCTTCTGATCCTCTCTTCGTGAAATACTTTTTGCTGTGTTTGGGACAATACGCCGAGAATAGCAGCTTGTGTTTATAGGTTACGCTCGACTCATCAGCTCTCCGATATTTCTCTCTGGAACGCAATAAGTTTGCGAGAGCCATACAGTGTTTAGTCTATCTCCTTTAATGGATTACCGGCGCTGGTCCTTTTCGACTCTAGTCAGAGAACTTTTGATCTCATATTCCGCGACTCTGTGCTGGCCGGCCGCTGTTTCTGCTATTCGCCAAAAAATGCTTTGTGATGCAGTCCCCGCCGCTTTTTCTACTGTGGCCTTTGTGGTTTCATAGCTTGTTGTTTCATCCTGTGTTGCTTCATATGTTCTCTGCTACAGTGTCTTCAAATTTAGTACTCGTCTTTTCGACAGTTTTTGTTTTTTCAAGTCCTGCTGAGACATAATATTCATACGGGAAAGAACGATGTCCGCTTATGATTTTTTTTTAATAAAGAACATATACATGAGATAACATTTCCGTGGACACTAATGGAATGTTATTTTTGTGCATGGCGAATCGAACATTAATTTTCGTGAGGAGAAATATCACTTAGAACTAAGGCCTGAAAGATTTGTAAAATTTTGCGTCAAGTGAAATAAATCATTAAATATGCACCTATTCATCAGGACACAAGGTCTTGCTAAAATGAAGGGGTAATTGGAGAACCGAACGCGGAGAAAATCATTTCCTATCTTATTAAAATTAATAAAAATAAAGTTTTATTTTCAGGTCAAGATTATGAAAGGTTGGTGAGTGTTTTGTATATTTTTTTTTCACTCTTAAGTATCCTTGTTGATACATAATTTTTTTCTTGGTGCATCATTAATTAAAAACTTTTTAGATAATACAAACAACAAGGATGCTTAAATATTGTCAGATTTCTGTATATATATATTTGTTTCTGTTTCCATATAATATATTTTTGTTTCCCAATTTTAAAAGTAATAATAATAATATTAAAAAAAAAAAAAAAAAAAAAACTTGCTTTTTTAAAATTTTATGTGTAATATATATATATAAATTTACATATTATAGTATTTTATATTTTTCATATTCATATTTTCATTTTTATGCTAATACCGATATACAACGCGTGATGATAAATTTTTAGAAATTTCTTGATTTTTTATTCATAATGCAAAAAGGAAAAATAATAATAATAATTTTTTTTTTTGTGCAATTTTTATACAAATTTGCATTACCTTTCAGTATATTTTTTATTTTCATATGCAGATTTTCCTTTTGAAAAATGTTTATTATTCTGTTTATTGTCAATAATTGAATTTAATTAATTTTTTTAATTTTAGAATTAAATTTTGAGTTATTTCTCATGTTGGTGTTTTCCAGGCAGGTTGGAAATACACATACATATACTTTTGGGAGATGTGTCGCAAAATTTTGCTTTGATATCAGTCGGTATCTTGACACCTATTTCTCCTCTTTTTACACACATATATTTTTTTTTAGTTCACTGATTTTAGCCTGCTTGGAACTGCCATTGTATAACAAATTAATGAATAAATAAAATAACTAGAGTGATAATTTCAGTTATTCTCATACTTTTGTTCCATAAATTTATATGTTTTTTATTACTTTTTAAGGTCATAGTTTTAAGCAAAATTTAGCAATATATTTTAGAGAACTTAGTTGATATTTATTTTACTTAATATGTTACATAACTTTCACACCTTTACATAAATTATTGAGATTCATTTTCTAATTTTAAAGATAATGGGTTTATTTTTCTTATCATGGTTATATTAAATCAAGTTTTTTTTACAATTGGTTTCTTAAAGATAAGGGCTGTATAATCTTATGCATCACTGTGTTTCAAAACCTAACTGTCAAAACACTACACTTTTCTCTAAATACCATTATTTATCCTTTCATTTAAAAATAGTTAAACAAATAAATAATTTAGGTTTATACATTTAATTTAAGTCCTTGAATTAAAAGAGGCACAATTAATATGTTAGGATTTAAGTTTATGTAATTTTGTGCCACAATTTGCATTAGTAGCGCTGCTAATTGCACTTGTGTTGTTGGCATTCAATGCTTTTTTCCTTATCTTGAATTACTGGCCAAATTTTTCTTGGTGAGGGGATCTGCATTGATTGTCTTTGTTTGCATGATTTTACATTAAACTTCATTTAATTTGAGTATTCCTATAATTAACTTACATTTTTACTATTTAAATTTTACACAAAATTTAACATATTTTACAGAAATCGAATGATATTATTTTTCTTTAGGGTACATTTTTTTTTTTCATTGTTTACTAATATTGTTTATATAAAAACATCTTTCTCACAACGCATAGGTACATACTCACTTACACAGTGACAGAATAAATAAATAAAATAAAATATTGAACATAGATATTGATTAATTGATTGTATCTCCAACAATTTTCTTTTTTTAACACTATATGTATTCAGGACAATATGTAAATCCAGTACATAATATATTTTATGAATCTATACTGGCCGTATCTTGTTGCATGCAAGTGTCCTGAATAAATTTAACACACAATTTTTCAAATTTACATATTTCTTTTCTAATTTTTTCGGATATTATGTACATTGACTTTCATGTAAACCTAACAAATTTGTTAGTCTTGAACATAAGGTTCAATGTGTTATTTATTATACTTACCAGGCATTCTTAAATAATCATGTACAATCAATTATACAGAAAGGGGAATTGGTTGTATGTCTTGGATAAGTAAACACATAAACATAAAAGTTTTAATTTTTATAATAACATAACACAGTATTTGCTTTGCCCATTTTAACTAAAATGTTACATTTTAACACATGTTTTAATTATATTTTTTTCTAATTTCACAAACCTTGAGAAATTTTATAACACATTATATATTTTTGTCGATTAGATGTTATCGCATAAATCCAGGTGTTATTATGCTGGTTGTCAAATTTGACATCTAATGTAATTTTTCATTTCACGCATTTTTTTTTCTTCTCCACATTCATTCAATTCTGTTAGATGAAACCTATCATCATTTTCTAAAATTTTAACCCTTGATTACCTTTCATACGAAATTTATTTTATGTGCATAATAGTTTTATTTCGTTCATTTGCGTAGAAAGGAAAAGTTTAGGAGTAATCGAAATATGATTAAAAAGAAAAAGGGAAGACTGTTTAATTTTTTTTCTCAAACAGAGATAAACATCTCGCCGTTTTCGCCTGAGTTTGTTTACGTTCAAATAATAATAGTTTTTTTTTTTTTGTTTTGTTTTGTTCCTCATTCAGTTCAAATACGTTGATTGCAGAGGAGAATTTTTTTTATTTTTTTTACTGTACATATGATATATTTTTATCGCATTTATTCACTATTTCATGTTTGTTTATTGGTTTATGTTCAATATATATATCGTATATATGTAGGAATATTTCTCATTGCTAGCTAATAATTATGACAATACATATATGGTAAGCTTACTTTAACATCAAATTGGGCCCACTGCTGAATAATTGCAGTATTTTTTTAAGATAAAAAAAAAAAAAAAAACATCTTTTGCACGTGTGTGAACAGATTTATTTTACTGTTCCTTTTATCAGCTGATTTGGTGAAATTCTTTTTATTCACCTTTATGAAGTGAGATTACACTTCTTGTACTCGAGTTTTTATATTATTATTTTGCTGAGCAATTTTATAGCCTTTGAAGCTATTTATATATTTACTTTATGCGCATTTTTTTTAATTTTTGAGGCCTCATCTGAGCTCATCTCACCTCAGCTCAGCTCATCTCAGTTCATATATGCTCAGTTCAGTAGATAATGCTGTTGTTTTAGTCATGACTTTTTGCTTTTACTGTTTGTTTATAATTTTCTGTGCACGTTAAATTCGCAATTTTAGCGCTTTCATCTGCGGCAATGGAAATTTATTTTTGTGGCATTTTTTTTATTTTTTTTCAATTTTAATATTTCTTGGAACACTTACAGACATATACTAAATTTTTAATAGTTCAAATTATTTCAGTTGATATTCATTTTTTTACAATATTGTTTAAGTATTATAACTTATCACCCGTTTGATTATATTTTTAATTTTCACCTATACACATTTACCCTCTAAGCACAATTGTGTTGCTCTGGTTGTCAGTATATTAATGACTTCTATAATCTACGGATTTTGACCATTATATTGGTTTCAACACTTGTAATTGTGTAGGGGATTTCACACTTTCACAACAATTTTTGAAGGTTATGTTTTATTGGTTTCCAAGTACACTTATAATTCATGAACACTTGTTCTATAAGTATTTCGGGTGACAAAATAAATAATTAAAATAATGAAAATAATAATAAATAAAAAGATATTGATATAAAATTACTTACTAAATTTTAAATAAATAACATGAGGATGTATGTGACTTTTGGAAATATTTGGATTGTATATTTTTCCTAAGTATATTTTCATTGGTTGTCAAAGTTTCAAGGATTCTTTGCGTGAACACATCACCTCTTTCATATGATTCTTTTTAACAAATTCACACTAGTTTTTTTACATCTCATTTGAATAACATGATCAGTTTATTTCAACGTTTGCAAACACTTTATAATTAATAATTCTCACACGCACACACACCAAAAAGAATATTTCATTTTTTTCCCTTATGTTTCTACATGTATTCCTGTATATGTTTTCTTTTGGGTCAGAAATTTATTGTATTATTGGCTGGCTGCTCAGTTTGTCAGTCATAATGCAAATTTATCCAATAGTATTCCATTGTCTTTCACATGTATGGTTTTCCATGCTTTTCTACATTATTCTCAAACTTGGCCTCACAACCCAATGTTTGACACACACACACACACTCTCACAAAATTTTATCTGACCTATTTAGTTGCTATTTCATTGGTTCACATGTAGAGATAATTACATTTTCTTTTATTAAATTTTTACACGGATTTTTATAAGACTAGTTACAATAATAATACACACATACACAAAAGTAAATAAATTTTTGTCAACTTGCAATAAACTCTGTCATTTTTTTTTTTTTGAGCCTATTTGTTTTTCAAAGAAATACATAAAAAGTGAAATTTCCGTACATAGTCTGTACGTTTTAAAATTTTGTTTTTATCAAAAATTTTTTTTTTCTTGTCTAAAGAGTAAAACCCTTGCAGAAAGTTTTCTTTCAGCTTAAATTAAATATTTAATTATTTAAAATTTCTTAATTAAAATAATTCCTTTTTGGAAGGTTTGCACCACAGATGTATTTTATATGGCCGTGAAATCATCTGTGCGTTGTAAGAAGTAGTCTGTAGTATGTGGCTGGTTCACTCTTTTTTTTTTTTTTTTTTTAAAGACTATTTCTTGCTGAGCAGTATTATGGAATTACCTGTATAACATACAGTATTTTTTTTAAAAAAGATATTGAATATTAATTGGGCTCGATAAAATAATAGTTCAATTGTAATTATAAAACAATAGTGTATTTAGATTTTTTTTTTTTTTGCTGTTTTTGACAATTTTTATGAGTTGTATTCTTATCACCTATTTCAGGTATACTCAGAGTTTATGCATTAAAAATTAACTTTTTAATGAGATCATATTTTTTTTTTTTTTTTTTTTTTTTTGAGACATTCAAATGCTAATTCATTTATTGAGATTTTGTTCAGGAAAAGGAAATTATTTCATACAAGTAAATTTTAATATTTTTTTTTACCAATACAAGCTATTGAAATAAAGTTGGTTCATAAATTTATGCAAAAGAAAATAAATTAGAAGGCATAAAAATAGACAAAAGTTAAAATAAAATAGAATAAATAATTTTTCTTGAACTCTTACATGTGCGCTTTTATTCTGACATAGGGCTAGATTTTTTTTTATTACACATATTTTTACACATACAAGGGACATTTCATTATGTCACTTTGCAGAATGCTGGTTGTCATTTTTGCACAACATGAAGCCTCTTCTGCTTTTCACATATTGTTCAGTACGCTATGTTCAGTTAGGCATCACAAAACCATCATATCTGTCATAGCTATTGTTCTATTACACACTCTCTGGCTCACTTTGTTAGAATTTAATTTTTCACGTGTACGATAATGGTCTTCTTAATCAAAAATATTTGATTTTTTTTTTCATATTAATGCAATATTAATTTTTTTTTTTTTTAAATTAACAAAATACAAAAATTATTTGATTTTCATATTTCTGGTTACTGATTTCCTTTTCCTTATTATCAAACATACATACACTAATAAATGATTGTTTTTTTAATATTTTACACATTTTATATATCATATTTATATAAATTATTGATTATGTAATTTGTTTCAGATATGTCAATTTGGCATGACAATGACTGAATATGTCTCATGATTTCATAACTGTCATTATTATTGATTTTTTTTTTTCGAATTTATTGTTATATGCCACAATTTTTTTCCCTTGCTTAGCAAAAGGTTACTTTACATTTCTCACAATTAGATGCAGATTTTTTTTTTGGAATTGTATTACACTGTTGTGAAGGTGAGAGAGAGCGTTCTATATTTTTATAATTTTCGTCCAGTTTGACGATATTTTTTTTTTTTTTTTCCTCGTCGCTGGGGAGAAATATGTGAAGTCGTTCCTTCACATATATGTGTTTTAATTATAACTTTAAATAAAGGCAATAAATAATTATTATATTTTCAATAAATTAAATAGCTAATAAAAATAGATAACTAAATTCTAAATTACTTTTATTTATTCGCTTTTGTCTATAATAAATATCTTAATTCTAATAATACTTTATCCCTTATGCTATTATTAAATCGTCTGAGAACAAAAACATATTCCTTTTAAATGACATCTCTCAAAATTATAAGCTCTTCTAAATCATTTAATAAATAAAATATAAAAAAATATTATTTCCATGTTATAAACCGTTGGATACATAATTACATTTTCATTCTTTTAAATTGCGTATGTTTATTTATTCGAGGCTAAATTAAGCAATACATTTCCGTTCTAATATCATTAAAGGGTAATTTAGATTTTTTTATCACAGGATGTGCAACAAATCCTAGTCTGAGTGTCTCCCTTAAATAACGGTCTTCTGGCGATAAAACTTGGCATAAACTACTGTAACGAAATTAATAAATTCAAAATATTTATATTAAATTATTCTACAAACAAAGGATTAGCTTTGGCTGGAAAGTTTGGCACTGTTTTAATAATTTTGGCGTAATTCATCAGTCTGATCTTAATTGCAATAGAGTCAACTTCAGAATTCGCTCTACAACTTTTGATTGAATAACATGTAACCTCGTAGCTCTCTCTCTCACCCCCTATCTTTTGCATTCTCGTAACTTATGGTCATGCTGAAATTACACTATTAATGTACTGTTCATTTTCTTATGAAACTCTACAAAAGAAAATAAATATGTTTTGCTGCGAACTATTAGTTCTTTTTGTTTCAACGGCCTTCTTTTTCAGCTATACGGACCTGGACATTAAATTGGAACTTTAACAGTAGAATCCCAGGATTTCTATTGGACAATTGTGTTTAACTATTGTACGTTTAATGAGAAATGTATGCGAGTGCAGATCTTTACGCGAAGCGGCACAGGCTCCCTGCGAGACGCTTCCTGGGAGCAGTCTGCTTTAAAAGCACACTATTTCTAAGCCGATTATTGTTTGTTTTCGATAGCGACCGTGAAGATTTAAAAAAACAAATTAACAGAAATTGTCTATAAAAAATAATTATTATTAGTTTGTGTATTTTTAAATTGCGACCGGTATGTATTGTGTTTAACCGTTGTACGTTTAATGAGAAATGTATGCGAGTGCAAATCTTTACGCGAAGCGGAACAGGCTCCCTGCGAGACGCTTCCTGGGAGCAGTCTGCTCTACAAGCGCACTATTTCTTAGCCGATTATTGTTTGTTTTCGATAGCGACCGTGAAGATTTAAAAAAGAAATTAACTGAAATTGTCTATAAAAAATAATTATTATTAGTTTGTGTATTTTTAAGTTGCGACCAGTATGTATTGTGTTTAACTGTTGTACGTTTAATGAGAAATGTATGCGAGTGCAGATCTTTACGCGAAGCGGAACAGGCTCCCTGCGAGACGCTTCCTGGGAGCAGTCTGCTCTACAAGCACACTCTTTCTAAGCCGATAATTTTCTTTTTTCGATTGCGACCGTGAATGTTTTAAAAAAGAAATTAAGTGGAATTGTCTATAAAAAATAATTATTATTAGTTTGTGTATTTTTTAATTGCGAAAGGTATGTATTGTGTTTAACTATTGTACGTTTAATGAGAAATGTATGAGAGTGCAGATCTTTACGCGAAGCGGAACAGGCTCCCTGCGAGACGCTTCCTGGGAGCAGTCTGCTCTACAAGCACACTATTTCTAAGCCGATTATTGTTTGTTTTCGATAGCGACCGTGAAGATTTAAAAAAAGAAATTAACTGAAATTGTATATAAAAAATAATTATTATTAGTTTTTGTATTTTTAAATTGCGACCGGTATGTATTGTGTTTAACTATTGTATGTTTAATGAGAAATGTATGCGAGTGCAGATCTTTACGCGAAGCGGAACAGGCTCCCTGCGAGACGCTCCCTGGGAGCAGTCTGCTCTATAAGCACACTATTTCTAAGCCGATTATTGTTTGTTTTCGATAGCGACCGTGAAGAATTAAAAAAAGAAATTAGGTGGAATTGTCTATACAAAATAATTATTATTAGTTTGTGTATTTTTAAATTGCGATCGGTATGTATTGTGTTTAACTATTGTATGTTTAATGAGAAATGTATGCGAGTGCAGATCTTTACGCGAAGCGGAACAGGCTCCCTGCGAGACGCTTCCTGGGAGCAGTCTGCTCTACAAGCACACTATTTCTAAGCCGATTATTGTTTGTTTTCTATAGCGACCGTGAAGATTTAAAAAAAGAAATTAACAGAAATCTATATTAATAAAATCAGAGTTTTGTCTGTAAATTTGTCTGAATCGAAAAATTTTGCGATATCTTCACGTTTCACACCCCATGAAAGCCGAAAATGACTTCAGAAAATTTTGCCTGTGTGTGTGTGTGTGTGTGTGTGTGTGTGTCTGTGTGTATGTCATCGTGTCCGAATGTCGCTTTTTTTGTCCGGGCATCACTTGAGAACGGCTGGACGGAATTCAACGACGCTTGGCAGGAATTTAGGTCTTCACCCAACTTAAAATTATATCTATCAACTTTTCAGAAATTCCCCCCGTTCTCCCCCTAGGGGGTAAAAGACTAAAACACGTTTGTCCGGGCATCACTCGAGAACGGCTGGACGGAATTCAACGGCGCTTGGCAGAAACTTAGGTCTTCACCCAACTTGAAATTATATCTCTAGAAATTTTCAAAATTATTATTAGTGTTTAAATTGTGTGTAAAAAACGCCTGCGCATGCGCCACAAATATTTTTTCACTAAATGCTTTGAATGAAAAAATAAAATACAAAAATAAATTTTTAAGTTAAAGACTTTTGTATTCGCGTGATTTTCACTACAAATTATGAAAAGATTGAAATGAAGTTTTGCCATCTGAGTTTCATACTTTAGTTAATTTTAAAACATCTAATTGTCGTATCGAAAAACTGTTTACACCCCAGGATTCAGAAAAATCACCTCTTTCATTTGGTACTGAATTTGTAACGATAGGTCTGATATTTCTAATTTATTTTTCCCTTTTTCCGTTTTTCCGTTGCCGCTTAAATTTCACACTTTAGTTATTTTTTAAAAATCTAATTGTCGCATCGAAAAACTGTTTGCACCCCTGGATTCAGAAAAATCACCCCTTTCATTTGGTATCAAATTTATAAATATAGGTCTGATATTTCTAATTTATTTTACCCTTTTTCCGTTTTCAACCCAGATTCGATATGGAACAGCTTTAATATTGGATCCCTTTGGCAAAATTTGAAATTCGGCACCGAAGTAGCTCGGACGTTTCTCGCCAAGATCTTTAATTGCACAATTGAGATAGCCAATTCAGTTCATCGCAAAAATGGCTTAAAATATTTAAAGTCACTAAAGGGTTCCGATACTTAAGCTGTGCTTTTTTTATTTTTTTAGTGCTAGAGGCCTATTTCAGTCGGTACAGTTGTCGAATTTTTATAGGTCACTTTTATTTAGTGCTAGAGGCCTATTTCAGTCGGTTTATTGAATGGGGATTTATTGAATGAAGTCCCCCCAAGGCACAACTTTGACATGAGTCCCCCCCTATTTCAGTCGGTACAGCGTTGTCGAATTTTTATAATACACTCTTAATAGTGCTCAGGGCCTATTTCAGTCGGTTTATTGAATGGGGATTTATTGAATGAAGTCCCCCCCAAGACACAACTTTGACATGAGTCCCCCCCCAGGCCCAACTTTGACATGAGCCCCCCCCCCCCAAGATACCCCTATTTCAGTCGGTACAGCTTTGTCGAATTTTTATAATACACTCTTAATAGTGCTCAGGGCCTATTTCAGTCGGTTTATTGAATGGGGATTTATTGAATGAAGTCCCCCCAGAGCACAACTTTGACATGAGTCCCCCCCCGCAGGCCCAACTTTGACATGAGTCCCCCCAAGGTACCCCTATTTCAGTCGGTACAGCGTTGTCGAATTTTTATAATACACTCTTAATAGTGCTCAGGGATTATTTCAGTCGGTTTATTAAATGGGGATTTATTGAATGAAGTCCCCCCAAGGCACAACTTTGACATGAGTCCCTCCAGGCCCAACTTTGACATGAGTCCCCCCAAGGTACAACTTTGACATGAGTCCTCCCAAGGCCCAACTTTGACATGAGTCCCCCCAAGGCCCAACTTTGACATGAGTCCCCCCCAAGGTACAACTTTGACATGAGTCCCCCCCAAGGCACACCTTTGACATGAGTCCCCCAAAGGCACAACTTTGACGAGTCCCCCCCAGGCCCAACTTTGACATGAGTCCCCCCCAAGGTACAACTTTGACATGAGTCCCCCCCAAGGCACAACTTTGACATGAGTCCCCCCCAGGCACAACTTTGACATGAGTCCCCCCCAAGGCCCAACTTTGACATGAGTCCCCCCCCAAGGTACAACTTTGACATGAGTCCCCCCCCAAGGCACACCTTTGACATGAGTCCCCCCAAGGCCCAGCTTTGACATGACTCCCCCCCAGGCCCAACTTTGACATGACTCCCCCCCCAAGGTACAACTTTGACATGACTCCCCCCAAGGCACACCTTTGACATGAGTCCCCCCAAAGCACACCTCCCCCTCATTGGGAAAAAGAGAAAAAACGTTGTTTTGCGGCTGTAAGACAGTTTGGACTTCCAACGTTATTTGTTACAATATCTGCAGCTGAAACACATTTGCTTGATTTAATGAAAACTTTATCATGGAATGTAGATCGTCACGAATTAACTAAAGAAGAATTTGTCGATATTAAGAAGTTTAGCAGTAGGCCTCTGGCACTAAATTAAAATCTGTCAATGTCAGATTTTCATGCTTTAAATAATGAAATAATGTCGTGTCTGTATAATTTATTATTTATAATATTGCCTATTAAAGACTTCTGTGGTCACGAAATTTGGTGCGTAAATTGTTTGTATGCACCCGGCACTTATTGTAACTGCATTTCACGAAATTCGAAATCCCCCCCCTCTTCTCGGAGTCGGAGGGCAATAAACATGTGTAAAAACATGTTTTTCCGTTTCAATTCGCTTTGAATTATCTTAGAATGGCGAATTTTGGTGTGTGGATATTGAATAAGTGTACGCATTATGTACATTAGTGGGATTTTGCAAAACTTCGAACTCACCCGCTGAGGGTGAGGAAGTAAGAAGTGGGTAAGTTGTGCCGAAGACAGTGGGGTCCCCCAGACTCCTCACATTGGGAGCGAAAAAACTTCTACCAATCACAGCGAGAACTTAGGTTATTAATAAAGATATGGCATTTTGACAACTCATTTAAGTTTAATGTCCAGCGAAGCGGGCAAAGCCTGCTAGTTGTCTATAAAAAATAATTATTATTAGTTTGTGTATTTTTAAATTGCGACCGGTATGTATTGTGTTTAACCGTTGTACGTTTAATGAGAAATGTATGCGAGTGCAGATCTTTACGCGAAACGGAACAGGCTCCCTTCGAGACGCTTCCTGTGAGCAGTCTGCTCTACAAGCACACTATTTCTAAGCCGATTATTGTTTGTTTTCGATAGCGACCGTGAAGATTTAAAAAAAGAAATTAACAGAAATTGTCTTTAAAAAATAATTATTATTAGTTTGTGTATTTTTAAATTGCGACCGGTATGTATTGTGTTTAACCGTTGTACGTTTAATGAGAAATGTATGCGAGTGCAGATCTTTACGCGAAGCGGAACAGGCTCCCCGCGAGACGCTTCCTGGGAGCAGTCTGCTCTACAAGCACACTATTTGTAAGCCGATTATTGTTTGTTTTCGGTTGCGAACGTGAAGGTTTTAAAAACGAAATTAACTGAGATTGTCTGTAAAAATATAATTATTATTGTTTTGTGTATTTTTAAATTGCGATCGGTATGTATCGTGTTTAACCGTTGTTTGTTTAATGAGAAATGTATGTGACATTAGATCTTTACTCTAAGCGGAATAGGCTCCCTGCGAGACGCTTCCTGGGAGCAGTCTGCTCTACAAGCACACTATTTCTAAGCCGATTATTGTTTGTTTTCGATAGCGACCGTGAAGATTTAAAAAAGAAATTAACTGAAATTCTCTATAAAAAATAATTATTATTAGTTTGTGTATTTTTAAATTGCGACCGGTATGTATTGTGTTTAACTGTTGTACGTTTAATGAGAAATGTATGCGAGTGCAGATCTTTACGCGAAGCGGAATAGGCTCCCTGCGAATGGGAAAACCCATTTTAGCAGTGACTGGGATCAGTTTATAAATATTCTTGTTTTTATACTTCGGAAAGCAAAAATTATTAATTCGAAATAAATGATTAATGATGATGTTTCTAAATACCGAAAGATGCAGACAGGAATTAAAATGTGTAAATAAATTTACTTTAAAACTATAATCTTGCCGTTTGTCATAGATATCTTTGTAAACTTTATTACCATCAAAGATTATTTTTAGATCTAAAAAGTTAATTGATTGATTAGATAGAGTATTTTGAGTTAGCTTTAAGTTAGATGGATAATTTAAGGAAAAGGCATTTTGTGATTTCTTGTTAAGATAAAATACAATAATATCATCCATGTAACGATAAAGCCGGACATCATCATAACAAAATTGCTTTTCTTAATAATAAAGATAGAGATTTGCCAAAATACTGGAGCTACAACCCCCTTGTGGGATTCCTACTGGTTGCAAATAGATATTGTTTTTGTGGAAGATATAATTATTATGGATAACAAAGTAAAAAGTGTTTTGAATTTTTCTGTTTTAAAATTGCGAAGAAGATTAATTTGAGTTTACATTTGTGAAAAAGACTGTAAATGATATTACTAAGATATGATAACTCAATAATATTGAAAAGATCTTGAAAGTCAAAAGTCATAATATTATCTATTGAATTGAGCGATTTAATGTATTGAATTAATTGAAAGCTATTTTTAAGACAGTGTAAATTACCAACTTTGAAAGTACAATTGTAAATTTGTTTTAGAATATCCAGTAGAGTTTTATTAGCATTGTTTTTATAAGTGTTACAGCCAATAGTGACAGTACGAAATTTAATTGGAGATTTGAGAAACTTAGGTATGAGAACTATATAAGGATAATTAAAGTTATTGAAGGGAAGTTGAAGTAGTTTATAGTAATTATGTATTTTATTTCTAAGCCGATTATTGTCTTTTTTCGATTGCGACCGTGAAGGTTTTAAAAACGAAATTAACTGAGATTGTCTATAAAAAAATAATTATTATTGTTTTGTGTATTTGTAAATTGCGACCGGTATGTATTGTGTTTAATCGTTGTATGTTTAATGAGAAATGCATGCGAGTGCAGATCTTTACGCGAAGCGGCATAGGCTCCCTGCGAGACGTTTCCTGGGAGCAGTCTGCTCTACAAGAACCACTATTTCTATGCCGATAATTGTTTTTTTTTCGATTGCGACCGTGAATGTTTTAAAAAAGAAATTAACTGAAATTGTCTATAAAAAATAATTATTATTAGTTTGTGTATTTTTAAATTGCGATCGGTATGTATTGTGTTTAACCGTTGTATGTTTAATGAGAAATGTATGCGAGTGCAGATCTTTACGCGAAGCAGAATAGGCTACCTGCGAGACGCTTCCTGGGAGCAGTCTGCTCTACAAGCACACTATTTCGAAGCCGATAATTGTTTGTATTCGATTGCGACCGTGAAAGTTTTAAAAACGAAATTAACTGAGATTGTCTATAAAAAAAAAATTATTATTGAATTGTGTATTTTTAAATTGCGACCAGTATGTATTGTGTTTACCCGTTGTATGTTTAATGAGAAATGTATGCGAGTGCAGATCTTTACGCGAAGCGGAATAGGCTCCCTGCGAGACGCTTCCTGGGAGCAGTCTGCTCTATAAGCACACTATTTCTAAGCCGATTATTGTTTGTTTTCGATAGCGACCGTGAAGAATTAAAAAAAGAAATTAGGTGGAATTGTCTATACAAAATAATTATTATTAGTTTTTGTATTTTTAAATTGCGACCGGTATGTATTGTGTTTAACTATTGTATGTTTAATGAGAAATGTATGCGAGTGCAGATCTTTACGCGAAGCGGAACAGGCTCCCTGCGAGACGCTCCCTGGGAGCAGTCTGCTCTATAAGCACACTATTTCTAAGCCGATTATTGTTTGTTTTCGATAGCGACCGTGAAGAATTAAAAAAAGAAATTAGGTGGAATTGTCTATACAAAATAATTATTATTAGTTTGTGTATTTTTAAATTGCGATCGGTATGTATTGTGTTTAACTATTGTATGTTTAATGAGAAATGTATGCGAGTGCAGATCTTTACGCGAAGCGGAACAGGCTCCCTGCGAGACGCTTCCTGGGAGCAGTCTGCTCTACAAGCACACTATTTCTAAGCCGATTATTGTTTGTTTTCTATAGCGACCGTGAAGATTTAAAAAAAGAAATTAACAGAAATCTATATTAATAAAATCAGAGTTTTGTCTGTAAATTTGTCTGAATCGAAAAATTTTGCGATATCTTCACGTTTCACACCCCATGAAAGCCGAAAATGACTTCAGAAAATTTTGCCTATGTGTGTGTGTGTGTGTGTGTGTGTGTCTGTGTGTATGTCATCGTGTCCGAATGTCGCTTTTTTTGTCCGGGCATCACTTGAGAACGGCTGGACGGAATTCAACGACGCTTGGCAGGAATTTAGGTCTTCACCCAACTTAAAATTATATCTATCAACTTTTCAGAAATTCCCCCCGTTCTCCCCCTAGGGGGTAAAAGACTAAAACACGTTTGTCCGGGCATCACTCGAGAACGGCTGGACGGAATTCAACGGCGCTTGGCAGAAACTTAGGTCTTCACCCAACTTTAAATTATATCTCTAGAAATTTTCAAAATTATTATTAGTGTTTAAATTGTGTGTAAAAAACGCCTGCGCATGCGCCACAAATATTTTTTCACTAAATGCTTTGAATGAAAAAATAAAATACAAAAATAAATTTTTAAGTTAAAGACTTTTGTATTCGCGTGATTTTCACTACAAATTATGAAAAGATTGAAATGAAGTTTTGCCATCTGAGTTTCATACTTTAGTTAATTTTAAAACATCTAATTGTCGTATCGAAAAACTGTTTACACCCCAGGATTCAGAAAAATCACCTCTTTCATTTGGTACTGAATTTTTAACGATAGGTCTGATATTTCTAATTTATTTTTCCCTTTTTCCGTTTTTCCGTTGCCGCTTAAATTTCACACTTTAGTTATTTTTTAAAAATCTAATTGTCGCATCGAAAAACTGTTTGCACCCCTGGATTCAGAAAAATCACCCCTTTCATTTGGTATCAAATTTATAAATATAGGTCTGATATTTCTAATTTATTTTACCCTTTTTCCGTTTTCAACCCAGATTCGATATGGAACAGCTTTAATATTGGATACTTTGGCAAAATTTGAAATTCGGCACCGAAGTAGCTCGGACGTTTCTCGCCAAGATCTTTAATTGCACAATTGAGATAGCCAATTCAGTTCATCGCAAAAATGGCTTAAAATATTTAAAGTCACTAAAGGGTTCCGATTCTTAAGCTGTGCTTTTTTTATTTTTTTAGTGCTAGAGGCCTATTTCAGTCGGTACAGTTGTCGAATTTTTATAGGTCACTTTTATTTAGTGCTAGAGGCGTATTTCAGTCGGTTTATTGAATGGGGATTTATTGAATGAAGTCCCCCCAAGGCACAACTTTGACATGAGTCCCCCCCCCCTATTTCAGTCAGTACAGCGTTGTCGAATTTTTATAATACACTCCTAATAGTGCTCAGGGCCTATTTCAGTCGGTTTATTGAATGGGGATTTATTGAATGAAGTCCCCCCCAAGACACAACTTTGACATGAGTCCCCCCCAGGCCCAACTTTGACATGAGCCCCCCCCCCAAGATACCCCTATTTCAGTCGGTACAGCGTTGTCGAATTTTTATAATACACTCTTAATAGTGCTCAGGGCCTATTTCAGTCGGTTTATTGAATGGGGATTTATTGAATGAAGTCCCCCCAGAGCACAACTTTGACATGAGTCCCCCCCCGCAGGCCCAACTTTGACATGAGTCCCCCCAAGGTACCCCTATTTCAGTCGGTACAGCGTTGTCGAATTTTTATAATACACTCTTAATAGTGCTCAGGGCCTATTTCAGTCGGTTTATTAAATGGGGATTTATTGAATGAAGTCCCCCCAAGGCACAACTTTGACATGAGTCCCCCCAGGCCCAACTTTGACATGAGTCCCCCCAAGGTACAACTTTGACATGAGTCCTCCCAAGGCCCAACTTTGACATGAGTCCCCCCAAGGCCCAACTTTGACATGAGTCCCCCCCAAGGTACAACTTTGACATGAGTCCCCCCCAAGGCACACCTTTGACATGAGTCCCCCAAAGGCACAACTTTGACATGAGTCCCCCCCAGGCCCAACTTTGACATGAGTCCCCCCCAAGGTACAACTTTGACATGAGTCCCCCCCAAGGCACAACTTTGACATGAGTCCCCCCCAGGCACAACTTTGACATGAGTCCCCCCCAAGGCCCAACTTTGACATGAGTCCCCCCCCAAGGTACAACTTTGACATGAGTCCCCCCCCAAGGCACACCTTTGACATGAGTCCCCCCAAGGCCCAGCTTTGACATGACTCCCCCCCAGGCCCAACTTTGACATGAGTCCCCCCCAAGGCACAACTTTGACATGAGTCCCCCCCAGGCACAACTTTGACATGAGTCCCCCCCAAGGCCCAACTTTGACATGAGTTCCCCCCCAAGGTACAACTTTGACATGACTCCCCCCCAAGGCACACCTTTGACATGAGTCCCCCCAAAGCACACCTCCCCCTCATTGGGAAAAAGAGAAAAAACGTTGTTTTGCGGCTGTAAGACAGTTTGGACTTCCAACGTTATTTGTTACAATATCTGCAGCTGAAACACATTTGCTTGATTTAATGAAAACTTTATCATGGAATGTAGATCGTCACGAATTAACTAAAGAAGAATTTGTCGATATTAAAAAGTTTAGCAGTAGGCCTCTGGCACTAAATTAAAATCTGTCAATGTCAGATTTTCATGCTTTAAATAATGAAATAATGTCGTGTCTGTATAATTTATTATTTATAACATTGCCTATTAAAGACTTCTGTGGTCACGAAATTTGGTGCGTAAATTGTTTGTATGCACCCGGCACTTATTGTAACTGCATTTCACGAAATTCGAAATCCCCCCCCTCTTCTCGGAGTCGGAGGGCAATAAACATGTGTAAAAACATGTTTTTCCGTTTCAATTCGCTTTGAATTATCTTAGAATGGCGAATTTTGGTGTGTGGATATTGAATAAGTGTACGCATTATGTACATTAGTGGGATTTTGCAAAACTTCGAACTCACCCGCTGAGGGTGAGGAAGTAAGAAGTGGGTAAGTTGTGCCGAAGACAGTGGGGTCCCCCAGACTCCTCACATTGGGAGCGAGAAAACTTCTACCAATCACAGCGAGAACTTAGGTTATTAATAAAGATATGGCATTTTGACAACTCATTTAAGTTTAATGTCCAGCGAAGCGGGCAAAGCCTGCTAGTTGTCTATAAAAAATAATTATTATTAGTTTGTGTATTTTTAAATTGCGACCGGTATGTATTGTGTTTAACCGTTGTACGTTTAATGAGAAATGTATGCGAGTGCAGATCTTTACGCGAAGCGGAACAGGCTCCCTGCGAGACGCTTCCTGGGAGCAGTCTGCTCTACAAGCACACTATTTCTAAGCCGATTATTGTTTGTTTTCGATAGCAACCGTGAAGATTTAAAAAAAGAAATTAACAGAAATTGTCTATAAAAAATAATTATTATTAGTTTGTGTATTTTTAAATTGCGACCGGTATGTATTGTGTTTAACCGTTGTACGTTTAATGAGAAATGTATGCGAGTGCAGATCTTTACGCGAAGCGGAACAGGCTCCCCGCGAGACGCTTCCTGGGAGCAGTCTGCTCTACAAGCACACTATTTGTAAGCCGATTATTGTTTGTTTTCGGTTGCGAACGTGAAGGTTTTAAAAACGAAATTAACTGAGATTGTCTGTAAAAATATAATTATTATTGTTTTGTGTATTTTTAAATTGCGATCGGTATGTATCGTGTTTAACCGTTGTTTGTTTAATGAGAAATGTATGCGAGTGCAGAACTTTACGCGTAGCGGAATAGGCTCCCTGCGAGACGCTTCCTGGGAGCAGTCTGCTCTACAAGCACACTATTTCTAAGCCGATTATTGTTTGTTTTCGATAGCGACCGTGAAGATTTAAAAAAGAAATTAACTGAAATTCTCTATAAAAAATAATTATTATTAGTTTGTGTATTTTTAAATTGCGACCGGTATGTATTGTGTTTAACTGTAGTACGTTTAATGAGAAATGTATGCGAGTGCAGATCTTTACGCGAAGCGGAATAGGCTCCCTGCGAATGGGAAAACTAATTTTAGCAGTGACTGGGATCAGTTTATTAATATTCTTGTTTTTATACTTCGGAAAGCAAAAATTATTAATTCGAAATACATGATTAATGATGATGTTTCTAAATACCGAAAGATGCAGACAGGAATTAAAATGTGTAAATAAATTTACTTTAAAACTATAATCTTGCCGTTTGTCATAGATATCTTTGTAAACTTTATTACCATCAAAGATTATTTTTAGATCTAAAAAGTTAATTGATTGATTAGATAGAGTATTTTGAGTTAGCTTTAAGTTAGATGGATAATTTAAGGAAAAGGCATTTTGTGATTTCTTGTTAAGATAAAATACAATAATATCATCCATGTAACGATAAAGCCGGACATCATCATAACAAAATTGCTTTTCTTAATAATAAAGATAGAGATTTGCCAAAATACTGGAGCTACAACCCCCTTGTGGGATTCCTACTGGTTGCAAATAGATATTGTTTTTGTGGAAGATATAATTATTATGGATAACAAAGTAAAAAGTGTTTTGAATTTTTCTGTTTTAAAATTGCGAAGAAGATTAATTTGAGTTTACATTTGTGAAAAAGACTGTAAATGATATTACTAAGATATGATAACTCAATAATATTGAAAAGATCTTGAAAGTCAAAAGTCATAATATTATCTATTGAATTGAGCGATTTAATGTATTGAATTAATTGAAAGCTATTTTTAAGACAGTGTAAATTACCAACTTTGAAAGTACAATTGTAAATTTGTTTTAGAATATCCAGTAGAGTTTTATTAGCATTGTTTTTATAAGTGTTACAGCCAATAGTGACAGTACGAAATTTAATTGGAGATTTGAGAAACTTAGGTATGAGAACTATATAAGGATAATTAAAGTTATTGAAGGGAAGTTGAAGTAGTTTATAGTAATTATGTATTTTATTTCTAAGCCGATTATTGTCTTTTTTCGATTGCGACCGTGAAGGTTTTAAAAACGAAATTAACTGAGATTGTCTATAAAAAAATAATTATTATTGTTTTGTGTATTTGTAAATTGCGACCGGTATGTATTGTGTTTAATCGTTGTATGTTTAATGAGAAATGCATGCGAGTGCAGATCTTTACGCGAAGCGGCATAGGCTCCCTGCGAGACGTTTCCTGGGAGCAGTCTGCTCTACAAGAACCACTATTTCTATGCCGATAATTGTTTTTTTTTCGATTGCGACCGTGAATGTTTTAAAAAAGAAATTAACTGAAATTGTCTATAAAAAATAATTATTATTAGTTTGTGTATTTTTAAATTGCGATCGGTATGTATTGTGTTTAACCGTTGTATGTTTAATGAGAAATGTATGCGAGTGCAGATCTTTACGCGAAGCAGAATAGGCTACCTGCGAGACGCTTCCTGGGAGCAGTCTGCTCTACAAGCACACTATTTCTAAGCCGATAATTGTTTGTATTCGATTGCGACCGTGAAAGTTTTAAAAACGAAATTAACTGAGATTGTCTATAAAAAAAAAATTATTATTGTTTTGTGTATTTTTAAATTGCGACCAGTATGTATTGTGTTTACCCGTTGTATGTTTAATGAGAAATGTATGCGAGTGCAGATCTTTACGCGAAGCGGAATAGGCTCCCTGCGAGACGCTTCCTGGGAGCAGTCTGCTCTATAAGTACACTATTTCTAAGCCGATTATTGTTTGTTTTCGATAGCGACCGTGAAGAATTAAAAAAAGAAATTAGGTGGAATTGTCTATACAAAATAATTATTATTAGTTTTTGTATTTTTAAATTGCGACCGGTATGTATTGTGTTTAACTATTGTATGTTTAATGAGAAATGTATGCGAGTGCAGATCTTTACGCGAAGCGGAACAGGCTCCCTGCGAGACGCTCCCTGGGAGCAGTCTGCTCTATAAGCACACTATTTCTAAGCCGATTATTGTTTGTTTTCGATAGCGACCGTGAAGAATTAAAAAAAGAAATTAGGTGGAATTGTCTATACAAAATAATTATTATTAGTTTGTGTATTTTTAAATTGCGATCGGTATGTATTGTGTTTAACTATTGTATGTTTAATGAGAAATGTATGCGAGTGCAGATCTTTACGCGAAGCGGAACAGGCTCCCTGCGAGACGCTTCCTGGGAGCAGTCTGCTCTACAAGCACACTATTTCTAAGCCGATTATTGTTTGTTTTCTATAGCGACCGTGAAGATTTAAAAAAAGAAATTAACAGAAATCTATATTAATAAAATCAGAGTTTTGTCTGTAAATTTGTCTGAATCGAAAAATTTTGCGATATCTTCACGTTTCACACCCCATGAAAGCCGAAAATGACTTCAGAAAATTTTGCCTGTGTGTGTGTGTGTGTGTGTGTGTGTGTGTCTGTGTGTATGTCATCGTGTCCGAATGTCGCTTTTTTTGTCCGGGCATCACTTGAGAACGGCTGGACGGAATTCAACGACGCTTGGCAGGAATTTAGGTCTTCACCCAACTTAAAATTATATCTATCAACTTTTCAGAAATTCCCCCCGTTCTCCCCCTAGGGGGTAAAAGACTAAAACACGTTTGTCCGGGCATCACTCGAGAACGGCTGGACGGAATTCAACGGCGCTTGGCAGAAACTTAGGTCTTCACCCAACTTTAAATTATATCTCTAGAAATTTTCAAAATTATTATTAGTGTTTAAATTGTGTGTAAAAAACGCCTGCGCATGCGCCACAAATATTTTTTCACTAAATGCTTTGAATGAAAAAATAAAATACAAAAATAAATTTTTAAGTTAAAGACTTTTGTATTCGCGTGATTTTCACTACAAATTATGAAAAGATTGAAATGAAGTTTTGCCATCTGAGTTTCATACTTTAGTTAATTTTAAAACATCTAATTGTCGTATCGAAAAACTGTTTACACCCCAGGATTCAGAAAAATCACCTCTTTCATTTGGTACTGAATTTGTAACGATAGGTCTGATATTTCTAATTTATTTTTCCCTTTTTCCGTTTTTCCGTTGCCGCTTAAATTTCACACTTTAGTTATTTTTTAAAAATCTAATTGTCGCATCGAAAAACTGTTTGCACCCCTGGATTCAGAAAAATCACCCCTTTCATTTGGTATCAAATTTATAAATATAGGTCTGATATTTCTAATTTATTTTACCCTTTTTCCGTTTTCAACCCAGATTCGATATGGAACAGCTTTAATATTGGATCCCTTTGGCAAAATTTGAAATTCGGCACCGAAGTAGCTCGGACGTTTCTCGCCAAGATCTTTAATTGCACAATTGAGATAGCCAATTCAGTTCATCGCAAAAATGGCTTAAAATATTTAAAGTCACTAAAGGGTTCCGATACTTAAGCTGTGCTTTTTTTATTTTTTTAGTGCTAGAGGCCTATTTCAGTCGGTACAGTTGTCGAATTTTTATAGGTCACTTTTATTTAGTGCTAGAGGCCTATTTCAGTCGGTTTATTGAATGGGGATTTATTGAATGAAGTCCCCCCAAGGCACAACTTTGACATGAGTCCCCCCCCTATTTCAGTCGGTACAGCGTTGTCGAATTTTTATAATACACTCTTAATAGTGCTCAGGGCCTATTTCAGTCGGTTTATTGAATGGGGATTTATTGAATGAAGTCCCCCCCAAGACACAACTTTGACATGAGTCCCCCCCCAGGCCCAACTTTGACATGAGCCCCCCCCCCAAGATACCCCTATTTCAGTCGGTACAGCGTTGTCGAATTTTTATAATACACTCTTAATAGTGCTCAGGGCCTATTTCAGTCGGTTTATTGAATGGGGATTTATTGAATGAAGTCCCCCCAGAGCACAACTTTGATATGAGTCCCCCCCCGCAGGCCCAACTTTGACATGAGTCCCCCCAAGGTACCCCTATTTCAGTCGGTACAGCGTTGTCGAATTTTTATAATACACTCTTAATAGTGCTCAGGGCCTATTTCAGTCGGTTTATTAAATGGGGATTTATTGAATGAAGTCCCCCCAAGGCACAACTTTGACATGAGTCCCCCCAGGCCCAACTTTGACATGAGTCCCCCCAAGGTACAACTTTGACATGAGTCCTCCCAAGGCCCAACTTTGACATGAGTCCCCCCAAGGCCCAACTTTGACATGAGTCCCCCCCAAGGTACAACTTTGACATGAGTCCCCCCTAAGGCACACCTTTGACATGAGTCCCCCAAAGGCCCAACTTTGACATGAGTCCCCCCAGGCCCAACTTTGACATGAGTCCCCCCCAAGGTACAACTTTGACATGAGTCCCCCCCAAGGCACAACTTTGACATGAGTCCCCCCCAGGCACAACTTTGACATGAGTCCCCCCCAAGGCCCAACTTTGACATGAGTCCCCCCCCAAGGTACAACTTTGACATGAGTCCCCCCCCAAGGCACACCTTTGACATGAGTCCCCCCAAGGCCCAGCTTTGACATGACTCCCCCCCAGGCCCAACTTTGACATGACTCCCCCCCCAAGGTACAACTTTGACATGACTCCCCCCCAAAGCACACCTTTGACATGAGTCCCCCCAAAGCACACCTCCCCCTCATTGGGAAAAAGAGAAAAAACGTTGTTTTGCGGCTGTAAGACAGTTTGGACTTCCAACGTTATTTGTTACAATATCTGCAGCTGAAACACATTTGCTTGATTTAATGAAAACTTTATCATGGAATGTAGATCGTCACGAATTAACTAAAGAAGAATTTGTCGATATTAAAAAGTTTAGCAGTAGGCCTCTGGCACTAAATTAAAATCTGTCAATGTCAGATTTTCATGCTTTAAATAATGAAATAATGTCGTGTCTGTATAATTTATTATTTATAATATTGCCTATTAAAGACTTCTGTGGTCACGAAATTTGGTGCGTAAATTGTTTGTATGCACCCGGCACTTATTGTAACTGCATTTCACGAAATTCGAAATCCCCCCCCTCTTCTCGGAGTCGGAGGGCAATAAACATGTGTAAAAACATGTTTTTCCGTTTCAATTCGCTTTGAATTATCTTAGAATGGCGAATTTTGGTGTGTGGATATTGAATAAGTGTACGCATTATGTACATTAGTGGGATTTTGCAAAACTTCGAACTCACCCGCTGAGGGTGAGGAAGTAAGAAGTGGGTAAGTTGTGCCGAAGACAGTGGGGTCCCCCAGACTCCTCACATTGGGAGCGAGAAAACTTCTACCAATCACAGCGAGAACTTAGGTTATTAATAAAGATATGGCATTTTGACAACTCATTTAAGTTTAATGTCCAGCGAAGCGGGCAAAGCCTGCTAGTTGTCTATAAAAAATAATTATTATTAGTTTGTGTATTTTTAAATTGCGACCGGTATGTATTGTGTTTAACCGTTGTACGTTTAATGAGAAATGTATGAGAGTGCAGATCTTTACGCGAAGCGGAACAGGCTCCCTGCGAGACGCTTCCTGGGAGCAGTCTGCTCTACAAGCACACTATTTCTAAGCCGATTATTGTTTGTTTTCGATAGCAACCGCGAAGATTTAAAAAAAGAAATTAACAGAAATTGTCTATAAAAAATAATTATTATTAGTTTGTGTATTTTTAAATTGCGACCGGTATGTATTGTGTTTAACCGTTGTACGTTTAATGAGAAATGTATGCGAGTGCAGATCTTTACGCGAAGCGGAACAGGCTCCCTTCGAGACGCTTCCTGTGAGCAGTCTGCTCTACAAGCACACTATTTCTAAGCCGATTATTGTTTGTTTTCGATAGCGACCGTGAAGATTTAAAAAAAGAAATTAACAGAAATTGTCTTTAAAAAATAATTATTATTAGTTTGTGTATTTTTAAATTGCGACCGGTATGTATTGTGTTTAACCGTTGTACGTTTAATGAAAAATGTATAAGAGTGCAGATCTTTACGCGAAGCGGAACAGGCTCCCCGCGAGACGCTTCCTGGGAGCAGTCTGCTCTACAAGCACACTATTTGTAAGCCGATTATTGTTTGTTTTCGGTTGCGAACGTGAAGGTTTTAAAAACGAAATTAACTGAGATTGTCTGTAAAAATATAATTATTATTGTTTTGTGTATTTTTAAATTGCGATCGGTATGTATCGTGTTTAACCGTTGTTTGTTTAATGAGAAATGTATGCGACAGCAGATCTTTACTCTAAGCGGAATAGGCTCCCTGCGAGACGCTTCCTGGGAGCAGTCTGCTCTACAAGCACACTATTTCTATGCCGATAATTGTTTTTTTTTCGATTGCGACCGTGAATGTTTTAAAAAAGAAATTAACTGAAATTGTCTATAAAAAATAATTATTATTAGTTTGTGTATTTTTAAATTGCGATCGGTATGTATTGTGTTTAACCGTTGTATGTTTAATGAGAAATGTATGCGAGTGCAGATCTTTACGCGAAGCAGAATAGGCTACCTGCGAGACGCTTCGTGGGAGCAGTCTGCTCTACAAGCACACTATTTCTAAGCCGATAATTGTTTGTATTCGATTGCGACCGTGAAAGTTTTAAAAACGAAATTAACTGAGATTGTCTATTAAAAAAAAATTATTATTGTTTTGTGTATTTTTAAATTGCGACCAGTATGTATTGTGTTTACCCGTTGTATGTTTAATGAGAAATGTATGCGAGTGCAGATCTTTACGCGAAGCGGAATAGGCTCCCTGCGAGACGCTTCCTGGGAGCAGTCTGCTCTATAAGCACACTATTTCTAAGCCGATTATTGTTTGTTTTCGATAGCGACCGTGAAGAATTAAAAAAAGAAATTAGGTGGAATTGTCTATACAAAATAATTATTATTAGTTTTTGTATTTTTAAATTGCGACCGGTATGTATTGTGTTTAACTATTGTATGTTTAATGAGAAATGTATGCGAGTGCAGATCTTTACACGAAGCGGACAGGCTCCCTGCGAGACGCTCCCTGGGAGCAGTCTGCTCTATAAGCACACTATTTCTAAGCCGATTATTGTTTGTTTTAGATAGCGACCGTGAAGAATTAAAAAAAGAAATTAGGTGGAATTGTCTATACAAAATAATTATTATTAGTTTGTGTATTTTTAAATTGCGATCGGTATGTATTGTGTTTAACTATTGTATGTTTAATGAGAAATGTATGCGAGTGCAGATCTTTACGCGAAGCGGAACAGGCTCCCTGCGAGACGCTTCCTGGGAGCAGTCTGCTCTACAAGCACACTATTTCTAAGCCGATTATTGTTTGTTTTCTATAGCGACCGTGAAGATTTAAAAAAAGAAATTAACAGAAATCTATATTAATAAAATCAGAGTTTTGTCTGTAAATTTGTCTGAATCGAAAAATTTTGCGATATCTTCACGTTTCACACCCCATGAAAGCCGAAAATGACTTCAGAAAATTTTGCCTGTGTGTGTGTGTGTGTGTGTGTGTGTATGTCATCGTGTCCGAATGTCGCTTTTTTTGTCCGGGCATCACTTGAGAACGGCTGGACGGAATTCAACGACGCTTGGCAGGAATTTAGGTCTTCACCCAACTTAAAATTATATCTATCAACTTTTCAGAAATTCCCCCCGTTCTCCCCCTAGGGGGTAAAAGACTAAAACACGTTTGTCCGGGCATCACTCGAGAACGGCTGGACGGAATTCAACGGCGCTTGGCAGAAACTTAGGTCTTCACCCAACTTGAAATTATATCTCTAGAAATTTTCAAAATTATTATTAGTGTTTAAATTGTGTGTAAAAAACGCCTGCGCATGCGCCACAAATATTTTTTCACTAAATGCTTTGAATGAAAAAATAAAATACAAAAATAAATTTTTAAGTTAAAGACTTTTGTATTCGCGTGATTTTCACTACAAATTATGAAAAGATTGAAATGAAGTTTTGCCATCTGAGTTTCATACTTTAGTTAATTTTAAAACATCTAATTGTCGTATCGAAAAACTGTTTACACCCCAGGATTCAGAAAAATCACCTCTTTCATTTGGTACTGAATTTGTAACGATAGGTCTGATATTTCTAATTTATTTTTCCCTTTTTCCGTTTTTCCGTTGCCGCTTAAATTTCACACTTTAGTTATTTTTTAAAAATCTAATTGTCGCATCGAAAAACTGTTTGCACCCCTGGATTCAGAAAAATCACCCCTTTCATTTGGTATCAAATTTATAAATATAGGTCTGATATTTCTAATTTATTTTACCCTTTTTCCGTTTTCAACCCAAATTCGATATGGAACAGCTTTAATATTGGATCCCTTTGGCAAAATTTGAAATTCGGCACCGAAGTAGCTCGGACGTTTCTCGCCAAGATCTTTAATTGCACAATTGAGATAGCCAATTCAGTTCATCGCAAAAATGGCTTAAAATATTTAAAGTCACTAAAGGGTTCCGATACTTAAGCTGTGCTTTTTTTATTTTTTTAGTGCTAGAGGCCTATTTCAGTCGGTACAGTTGTCGAATTTTTATAGGTCACTTTTATTTAGTGCTAGAGGCCTATTTCAGTCGGTTTATTGAATGGGGATTTATTGAATGAAGTCCCCCCAAGGCACAACTTTGACATGAGTCCCCCCCCTATTTCAGTCGGTACAGCGTTGTCGAATTTTTAGAATACACTCTTAATAGTGCTCAGGGCCTATTTCAGTCGGTTTATTGAATGGGGATTTATTGAATGAAGTCCCCCCCAAGACACAACTTTGACATGAGTCCCCCCCCAGGCCCAACTTTGACATGAGCCCCCCCCAAGATACCCCTATTTCAGTCGGTACAGCGTTGTCGAATTTTTATAATACACTCTTAATAGTGCTCAGGGCCTATTTCAGTCGGTTTATTGAATGGGGATTTATTGAATGAAGTCCCCCCAGAGCACAACTTTGATATGAGTCCCCCCCCGCAGGCCCAACTTTGACATGAGTCCCCCCAAGGTACCCCTATTTCAGTCGGTACAGTGTTGTCGAATTTTTATAATACACTCTTAATAGTGCTCAGGGCCTATTTCAGTCGGTTTATTAAATGGGGATTTATTGAATGAAGTCCCCCCAAGGCACAACTTTGACATGAGTCCCCCCAGGCCCAACTTTGACATGAGTCCCCCCAAGGTACAACTTTGACATGAGTCCTCCCAAGGCCCAACTTTGACATGAGTCCCCCCAAGGCCCAACTTTGACATGAGTCCCCCCCCAAGGTACAACTTTGACATGAGTCCCCCCCCAAGGCACACCTTTGACATGAGTCCCCCAAAGGCACAACTTTGACATGAGTCCCCCCCAGGCCCAACTTTGACATGAGTCCCCCCCAAGGTACAACTTTGACATGAGTCCCCCCCAGGCACAACTTTGACATGAGTCCCCCCCAAGGCCCAACTTTGACATGAGTCCCCCTATAAGGTACAACTTTGACATGAGTCCCCCCCCAAGGCACACCTTTGACATGAGTCCCCCCAAGGCCCAGCTTTGACATGACTCCCCCCCAGGCCCAACTTTGACATGACTCCCCCCCCCAAGGTACAACTTTGACATGACTCCCCCCCAAGGCACACCTTTGACATGAGTCCCCCCAAAGCACACCTCCCCCTCATTGGGAAAAAGAGAAAAAACGTTGTTTTGCGGCTGTAAGACAGTTTGGACTTCCAACGTTATTTGTTACAATATCTGCAGCTGAAACACATTTGCTTGATTTAATGAAAACTTTATCATGGAATGTAGATCGTCACGAATTAACTAAAGAAGAATTTGTCGATATTAAAAAGTTTAGCAGTAGGCCTCTGGCACTAAATTAAAACCTGTCAATGTCAGATTTTCATGCTTTAAATAATGAAATAATGTCGTGTCTGTATAATTTATTATTTATAATATTGCCTATTGAAGACTTCTGTGGTCACGAAATTTGGTGCGTAAATTGTTTGTATGCACCCGGCACTTATTGTAACTGCATTTCACGAAATTCGAAATCCCCCCCCTCTTCTCGGAGTCGGAGGGCAATAAACATGTGTAAAAACATGTTTTTCCGTTTCAATTCGCTTTGAATTATCTTAGAATGGCGAATTTTGGTGTGTGGATATTGAATAAGTGTACGCATTATGTACATTAGTGGGATTTTGCAAAACTTCGAACTCACCCGCTGAGGGTGAGGAAGTAAGAAGTGGGTAAGTTGTGCCGAAGACAGTGGGGTCCCCCAGACTCCTCACATTGGGAGCGAGAAAACTTCTACCAATCACAGCGAGAACTTAGGTTATTAATAAAGATATGGCATTTTGACAACTCATTTAAGTTTAATGTCCAGCGAAGCGGGCAAAGCCTGCTAGTTGTCTATAAAAAATAATTATTATTAGTTTGTGTATTTTTAAATTGCGACCGGTATGTATTGTGTTTAACCGTTGTACGTTTAATGAGAAATGTATGCGAGTGCAGATCTTTACGCGAAGCGGAACAGGCTCCCTGCGAGACGCTTCCTGGGAGCAGTCTGCTCTACAAGCACACTATTTCTAAGCCGATTATTGTTTGTTTTCGATAGCAACCGTGAAGATTTAAAAAAAGAAATTAACAGAAATTGTCTATAAAAAATAATTATTATTAGTTTGTGTATTTTTAAATTGCGACCGGTATGTATTGTGTTTAACCGTTGTACGTTTAATGAGAAATGTATGCGAGTGCAGATCTTTACGCGAAGCGGAACAGGCTCCCTTCGAGACGCTTCCTGTGAGCAGTCTGCTCTACAAGCACACTATTTCTAAGCCGATTATTGTTGGTTTTCGATAGCGACCGTGAAGATTTAAAAAAAGAAATTAACAGAAATTGTCTTTAAAAAATAATTATTATTAGTTTGTGTATTTTTAAATTGCGACCGGTATGTATTGTGTTTAACCGTTGTACGTTTAATGAGAAATGTATGCGAGTGCAGATCTTTACGCGAAGCGGAACAGGCTCCCCGCGAGACGCTTCCTGGGAGCAGTCTGCTCTACAAGCACACTATTTGTAAGCCGATTATTGTTTGTTTTCGGTTGCGAACGTGAAGGTTTTAAAAACGAAATTAACTGAGATTGTCTGTAAAAATATAATTATTATTGTTTTGTGTATTTTTAAATTGCGATCGGTATGTATCGTGTTTAACCGTTGTTTGTTTAATGAGAAATGTATGCGACAGCAGATCTTTACTCTAAGCGGAATAGGCTCCCTGCGAGACGCTTCCTGGGAGCAGTCTGCTCTACAAGCACACTATTTCTAAGCCGATTATTGTTTGTTTTCGATAGCGACCGTGAAGATTTAAAAAAGAAATTAACTGAAATTCTCTATAAAAATAATTATTATTAGTTTGTGTATTTTTAAATTGCGACCGGTATGTATTGTGTTTAACTGTTGTACGTTTAATGAGAAATGTATGCGAGTGCAGATCTTTACGCGAAGCGGAATAGGCTCCCTGCGAATGGGAAAACCCATTTTAGCAGTGACTGGGATCAGTTTATAAATATTCTTGTTTTTATACTTCGGAAAGCAAAAATTATTAATTCGAAATAAATGATTAATGATGATGTTTCTAAATACCGAAAGATGCAGACAGGAATTAAAATGTGTAAATAAATTTACTTTAAAACTATAATCTTGCCGTTTGTCATAGATATCTTTGTAAACTTTATTACCATCAAAGATTATTTTTAGATCTAAAAAGTTAATTGATTGATTAGATAGAGTATTTTGAGTTAGCTTTAAGTTAGATGGATAATTTAAGGAAAAGGCATTTTGTGATTTCTTGTTAAGATAAAATACAATAATATCATCCATGTAACGATAAAGCCGGACATCATCATAACAAAATTGCTTTTCTTAATAATAAAGATAGAGATTTGCCAAAATACTGGAGCTACAACCCCCTTGTGGGATTCCTACTGGTTGCAAATAGATATTGTTTTTGTGGAAGATATAATTATTATGGATAACAAAGTAAAAAGTGTTTTGAATTTTTCTGTTTTAAAATTGCGAAGAAGATTAATTTGAGTTTACATTTGTGAAAAAGACTGTAAATGATATTACTAAGATATGATAACTCAATAATATTGAAAAGATTTTGAAAGTCAAAAGTCATAATATTATCTATTGAATTGAGCGATTTAATGTATTGAATTAATTGAAAGCTATTTTTAAGACAGTGTAAATTACCAACTTTGAAAGTACAATTGTAAATTTGTTTTAGAATATCCAGTAGAGTTTTATTAGCATTGTTTTTATAAGTGTTACAGCCAATAGTGACAGTACGAAATTTAATTGGAGATTTGAGAAACTTAGGTATGAGAACTATATAAGGATAATTAAAGTTATTGAAGGGAAGTTGAAGTAGTTTATAGTAATTATGTATTTTATTTCTAAGCCGATTATTGTCTTTTTTCGATTGCGACCGTGAAGGTTTTAAAAACGAAATTAACTGAGATTGTCTATAAAAAAATAATTATTATTGTTTTGTGCATTTGTAAATTGCGACCGGTATGTATTGTGTTTAATCGTTGTATGTTTAATGAGAAATGCATGCGAGTGCAGATCTTTACGCGAAGCGGCATAGGCTCCCTGCGAGACGTTTCCTGGGAGCAGTCTGCTCTACAAGAACCACTATTTCTATGCCGATAATTGTTTTTTTTTCGATTGCGACCGTGAATGTTTTAAAAAAGAAATTAACTGAAATTGTCTATAAAAAATAATTATTATTAGTTTGTGTATTTTTAAATTGCGATCGGTATGTATTGTGTTTAACCGTTGTATGTTTAATGAGAAATGTATGCGAGTGCAGATCTTTACGCGAAGCAGAATAGGCTACCTGCGAGACGCTTCCTGGGAGCAGTCTGCTCTACAAGCACACTATTTCTAAGCCGATAATTGTTTGTATTCGATTGCGACCGTGAAAGTTTTAAAAACGAAATTAACTGAGATTGTCTATAAAAAAAAAAATTATTATTGTTTTGTGTATTTTTAAATTGCGACCAGTATGTATTGTGTTTACCCGTTGTATGTTTAATGAGAAATGTATGCGAGTGCAGATCTTTACGAGAAGCGGAATAGGCTCCCTGCCAGACGCTTCCTGGGAGCAGTCTGCTCTACAAGCACACTATTTCTAAGACGATTATTGTCTTTTTTCAGATGCGACCGTGAAGGTTTTAAAAACGAAATTAACTGAGATTGTCTGTAAAAAAATAATTATTGTTGTTTTGTGTATTTTTAAATTGCGACCGGTATGTATTGTGTTTAACCGTTGTTTGTTTAATGAGAAATGTATGCGACTGCAGATCTTTACTCTAAGCGGAATAGGCTCCCTGCGAGACGCTTCCTGGGAGCAGTCTGCTCTACAAGCACACTAATTCTAAGCCGATAATTGTCTGTTTTCGATTGCGAACATGAATGTTTTAAAAAAGAAATTAACTGGAATTGTCTATAAAAAAATAATTATTATTAGTTTGTGTATCTTTAAATTGCGACCGGTATGTATTGTTTTTAACCGTTGTATGCTTAATGAGAAATGTATGCGAGTGCAGATCTTTATGCGAAGCGAAACAGACTCCCTGCGAGACGCTTCCTGGGAGCAGTCTGCTCTACAAGCATACTATTTCTAAGATGATAATTGTCTGTTTTCGACTGCGACCGTGAATGTTTTAAAAAAGAAATTAACTGAAATTCTCTATAAAAAATAATTATTATTGTTTTGTGTATTTTTAAATTGCGACCGGTGTGTATTGTGTTTAATCGTTGTATGTTTAATGAGAAATGTATGCGAGTGCAGATCTTTACGCGAAGCGGAATAGGCTCCCTGCGAGACGCTTCCTGGTAGATGTCTGCTCTACAAGCACACTATTTCTAAGCCGATAATTGTCTGTTTTCTATTACGACCGTGACTGTTTTAAAAAAGAAATTAACTGAAATTCTCTATAAAAAATAATTATTATTAGATTGTGTAATTTTAAATTGCGACCGGCATGTATTGTGTTTAACCGTTGTATGTTTAATGAGAAATGTATGCGAGTGCAAAACTTTACGCGAAGCGGAATTGGCTCCCTGCGAGACGCTTCCTGGGAGATGTCTGCTCTACAAGCACACTATTTCTAAGCCTATTATTGTCTTTTTTCGATTGCGACCGTGAAGGTTTTTAAAACGAAATTAACTGAGATTGTCTGTAAAAATATAATTATTATTGTTTTGTGTAATTTTAAATTGCGACCGGTATGTATTGTGTTTAACCGTTGTATGTTTAATTAGAAATGTATGCGAGTGCAGAACTTTACGCGTAGCGGAATAGGCTCCCTGCGAGACGCTTCCTGGGAGCAGTCTGCTCTACAAGCACACTAATTCTAAGCCGATAATTGTCGGTTTTCGATTGCGACGGTGAATGTTTTAAAAAAGAAATTAACTGGAAATGTCTATAAAAAAATAATGATTATTATTTGTGTATTTTTTAATTGCGAGCGGAATGTATTGTGTTTAATCGTTGTATGTTTAATGGGAAATGTATGCGAGTGCAGATCTTTACGCGAAGCGGAATAGGCTACCTGCGAGACGCTACCTGGGAGTAGTCTGCTCTACAAGCACACTATTTCTTAGCCGATAATTGTTTGTATTCAATTGCGACCGTGAGGGTTTTGAAAACGAAATTAACTGAGATTGTCTATAAAAAAAATATTATTGTTTTGTGTATTTTTAAATTGCGACCGGTATGTATTGTGTTTAACTGTTTTATGTTTAATGAGATTTGTATGCGAGTGCAGATCTTTACGCGAATCGGAATAGGCTCCCTGCGAGACGCTTCCTGAGAGCAGTCTGCTCTACAAGCACACTATTTCTAAAACGATAATTGTCTGTTTTCGATTGCGACAGTGAATGTTTTAAAAAAGAAATTAACTGGAATTGTCTATAAAAAATAGTTAATATTTGTTTGTGTATTTTTAAATTGCGACCGGTATTTATTGTTTTTAACCGTTGTATGCTTAATGAGAAATGTATGCGACTGCAGATCTTTACTCTAAGCGGAATAGGCTCCCTGCGAGACGCTTCCTGGGAGCAGTCTGCTCTACAAGCACACTATTTGTAAGCCGATAATTGTTTGTATTCGATTACGACCGTGACTGTTTTAAAAAAGAAATTAACTGAAATTCTCTATAAAAAATAATTATTATTAGAATGCGTATTTTTAATTTGCGACCGGTATGTATTGGGTTTAGCCGTTGTATGTTTAATGAGAAATGTATGCGAGTGCAGATCTTTACGCGAAGCGGAATAGGTTCCCTGCGAGACGCTTCCTGGGAGCAGTCTGCTCTACAAGCACACTATTTCTAAGCCGATTATTGTCTTTTTTCGGTTGCGAACGTGAAGGTTTTAAAAACGAAATTAACTGAGATTGTCTGTAAAAATATAATTATTATTAGTTTGTGTATCTTTAAATTGCGACCGGTATGTATTGTTTTTAACCGTTGTATGCTTAATGAGAAATGTATGCGAGTGCAGATCTTTATGCGAAGCGAAACAGACTCCCTGCGAGACGCTTCCTGGGAGCAGTCTGCTCTACAAGCATACTATTTCTAAGATGATAATTGTCTGTTTTCGACTGCGACCGTGAATGTTTTAAAAAAGAAATTAACTGAAATTCTCTATAAAAAATAATTATTATTGTTTTGTGTATTTTTAAATTGCGACCGGTATGTATTGTGTTTAATCGTTGTATGTTTAATGAGAAATGTATGCGAGTGCAGATCTTTACGCGAAGCGGAATAGGCTCCCTGCGAGACGCTTCCTGGTAGATGTCTGCTCTACAAGCACACTATTTCTAAGCCGATAATTGTCTGTTTTCGATTACGACCGTGACTGTTTTAAAAAAGAAATTAACTGAAATTCTCTATAAAAAATAATTATTATTAGATTGTGTAATTTTAAATTGCGACCGGCATGTATTGTGTTTAACCGTTGTATGTTTAATGAGAAATGTATGCGAGTGCAAAACTTTACGCGAAGCGGAATTGGCTCCCTGCGAGACGCTTCCTGGGAGATGTCTGCTCTACAAGCACACTATTTCTAAGCCGATTATTGTCTTTTTTCGATTGCGACCGTGAAGGTTTTTAAAACGAAATTAACTGCGATTGTCTGTAAAAATATAATTATTATTGTTTTGTGTAATTTTAAATTGCGACCGGTATGTATTGTGTTTAACCGTTGTATGTTTAATTAGAAATGTATGCGAGTGCAGAACTTTACGCGTAGCGGAATAGGCTCCCTGCGAGACGCTTCCTGGGAGCAGTCTGCTCTACAAGCACACTAATTCTAAGCCGATAATTGTCGGTTTTCGATTGCGACGGTGAATGTTTTAAAAAAGAAATTAACTGGAAATGTCTATAAAAAAATAATGATTATTATTTGTGTATTTTTTAATTGCGAGCGGTATGTATTGTGTTTAATCTTTGTATGTTTAATGGGAAATGTATGCGAGTGCAGATCTTTACGCGAAGCGGAATAGGCTACCTGCGAGACGCTACCTGGGAGTAGTCTGCTCTACAAGCACACTATTTCTTAGCCGATAATTGTTTGTATTCGATTGCGACCGTGAGGGTTTTGAAAACGAAATTAACTGAGATTGTCTATAAAAAAAATATTATTGTTTTGTGTATTTTTAAATTGCGACCGGTATGTATTGTGTTTAACTGTTTTATGTTTAATGAGATTTGTATGCGAGTGCAGATCTTTACGCGAATCGGAATAGGCTCCCTGCGAGACGCTTCCTGAGAGCAGTCTGCTCTACAAGCACACTATTTCTAAAACGATAATTGTCTGTTTTCGATTGCGACAGTGAATGTTTTAAAAAAGAAATTAACTGGAATTGTCTATAAAAAATAGTTAATATTTGTTTGTGTATTTTTAAATTGCGACCGGTATTTATTGTTTTTAACCGTTGTATGCTTAATGAGAAATGTATGCGACTGCAGATCTTTACTCTAAGCGGAATAGGCTCCCTGCGAGACGCTTCCTGGGAGCAGTCTGCTCTACAAGCACACTATTTGTAAGCCGATAATTGTTTGTATTCGATTACGACCTTGACTGTTTTAAAAAAGAAATTAACTGAAATTCTCTATAAAAAATAATTATTATTAGAATGCGTATTTTTAATTTGCGACCGGTATGTATTGGGTTTAGCCGTTGTATGTTTAATGAGAAATGTATGCGAGTGCAGATCTTTACGCGAAGCGGAATAGGTTCCCTGCGAGACGCTTCCTGGGAGCAGTCTGCTCTACAAGCACACTATTTCTAAGCCGATTATTGTCTTTTTTCGGTTGCGAACGTGAAGGTTTTAAAAACGAAATTAACTGAGATTGTCTGTAAAAATATAATTATTATTGTTTTGTGTATTTTTAAATTGCGAGCGGTATGTATTGTGTTTAACCGTTGTATGTTTAATGAGAAATGTATGCGACTGCAGATCTTTACTCTAAGCGGAATAGGCTCCCTGCGAGACGCTTCCTGGGAGCAGTCTGCTCTACAAGCACACTATTTCTAAGCCGATAATTGTCTGTTTTCAATTGCGACAGTGAATGTTTAAAAAAAGAAATTAACTGGAATTGTCTATAAAAAATAATTATTATTTGTTTGTGTATTTTTAAATTGCGACCGGAATGTATTATTTTTATCCGTTGTATGCTAATGAGAAATGTATGCGAGAGCAGATCTTTACGGGAAGCGGAACAGGCTCCCTGCGAGACGCTTCCTGGGAGCAGTCTGCTCTACAAGCACACTATTTCTAAGGCGATTATTGTCTTTTTTCGATTGCGACCGTGAAGGTTTTAAAAACGAAATTAACTGATATTGTCTATAAAAAAATAATTATTATTGATTTGTGTATTTTTAAATTGCGACCGGTATGTATTGTTTTTAACCGTTGTATGTTTAATGAGAAATGTATGCGAGTGCAGATCTTTACGCGAAGCGGAAAAGGCTCCCTGCGAGACGCTTCCTGGGAGCAGTCTGCTCTACAAGCACACTATTTCTAAGGCGATTATTGTCTTTTTTCGATTGCGACCGTGAAGGTTTTAAAAAAGAAATTAAGTGGAATTGTCTATAAAAAATAATTATTATTAGTTTGTGTATTTTTAATTTGCGACCGGTATGTATTGGGTTTAGCCGTTGTATGTTTAATGAGAAATGTATGCGAGTGCAGATCTTTACGCGAAGCGGAACAGGCTCCCTGCGAGACGCTTCTTGGGAGCAGTCTGCTCTACAAGCACACTATTTGTAAGCCGATTATTGTTTGTTTTCGGTTGCGAACGTGAAGGTTTTAAAAACGAAATTAACTGAAATTCTCTATAAAAAATAATTATTATTAGTTTGTGTATTTTTAAATTGCGACCGGTATGTATTGTGTTTAACTGTTGTACGTTTAATGAGAAATGTATGCGAGTGCAGATCTTTACGCGAAGCGGAATAGGCTCCCTGTGAATGGGAAAACCCATTTTAGCAGTGACTGGGATCAGTTTATTAATATTCTTGTTTTTATACTTCGGAAAGCAAAAATTATTAATTCGAAATAAATGATTAATGATGATGTTTCTAAATACCGAAAGATGCAGACAGGAATTAAAATGTGTAAATAAATTTACTTTAAAACTATAATCTTGCCGTTTGTCATAGATATCTTTGTAAACTTTTTTACCATCAAAGATTATTTTTAGATCTAAAAAGTTAATTGATTGATTAGATAGAGTATTTTGAGTTAGCTTTAAGTTAGATGGATAATTTAAGGAAAAGGCATTTTGTGATTTCTTGTTAAGATAAAATACAATAATATCATCCATGTAACGATAAAGCCGGACATCATCATAACAAAATTGCTTTTCTTAATAATAAAGATAGAGATTTGCCAAAATACTGGAGCTACAACCCCCTTGTGGGATTCCTACTAGTTGCAAATAGATATTGTTTTTGTGGAAGATATAATTATTATGGATAACAAAGTAAAAAGTGTTTTGAATTTTTCTGTTTTAAAATTGCGAAGAAGATTAATTTGAGTTTACATTTGTGAAAAAGACTGTAAATGATATTACTAAGATATGATAACTCAATAATATTGAAAAGATCTTGAAAGTCAAAAGTCATAATATTATCTATTGAATTGAGCGATTTAATGTATTGAATTAATTGAAAGCTATTTTTAAGACAGTGTAAATTACCAACTTTGAAAGTACAATTGTAAATTTGTTTTAGAATATCCAGTAGAGTTTTATTAGCATTGTTTTTATAAGTGTTACAGCCAATAGTGACAGTACGAAATTTAATTGGAGATTTGAGAAACTTAGGTATGAGAACTATATAAGGATAATTAAAGTTATTGAAGGGAAGTTGAAGTAGTTTATAGTAATTATGTATTTTATTTCTAAGCCGATTATTGTCTTTTTTCGATTGCGACCGTGAAGGTTTTAAAAACGAAATTAACTGAGATTGTCTATAAAAAAATAATTATTATTGTTTTGTGTATTTGTAAATTGCGACCGGTATGTATTGTGTTTAATCGTTGTATGTTTAATGAGAAATGCATGCGAGTGCAGATCTTTACGCGAAGCGGTATAGGCTCCCTGCGAGACGTTTCCTGGGAGCAGTCTGCTCTACAAGAACCACTATTTCTATGCCGATAATTTTTTTTTTCGATTGCGACCGTGAATGTTTTAAAAAAGAAATTAACTGAAATTGTCTATAAAAAAATAATTATTATTAGTTTGTGTATTTTTAAATTGCGATCGGTATGTATTGTGTTTAACCGTTGTATGTTTAATGAGAAATGTATGCGAGTGCAGATCTTTACGCGAAGCGGAATAGGCTCCCTGCGAGACGCTTCCTGGGAGCAGTCTGCTCTACAAGCACACTATTTCTAAGCCGATTATTGTCTTTTTTCAGATGCGACCGTGAAGGTTTTAAAAACGAAATTAACTGAGATTGTCTGTAAAAAAATAATTATTATTAGTTTGTGTATCTTTAAATTGCGACCGGTATGTATTGTTTTTAACGGTTGTATGCTTAATGAGAAATGTATGCGAGTGCAGATCTTTATGCGAAGCGAAACAGACTCCCTGCGAGACGCTTCCTGGAAGCAGTCTGCTCTACAAGCATACTATTTCTAAGATGATAATTGTCTGTTTTCGATTGCGACCGTGAATGTTTTAAAAAAGAAATTAACTGAAATTCTCTATAAAAAATAATTATTATTGTTTTGTGTATTTTTAAATAGCGACCGGTATGTATTGTGTTTAATCGTTGTATGTTTAATGAGAAATGTATGCGAGTGCAGATCTTTACGCGAAGCGGAATAGGCTCCCTGCGAGACGCTTCCTGGTAGATGTCTGCTCTACAAGCACACTATTTCTAAGCCGATAATTGTCTGTTTTCGATTACGACCGTGACTGTTTTAAAAAAGAAATTAACTGAAATTCTCTATAAAAAATAATTATTATTAGATTGTGTAATTTTAAATTGCGACCGGTATGTATTGTGTTTAACCGTTGTATGTTTAATGAGAAATGTATGCGAGTGCAGAACTTTACGCGAAGCGGAATAGGCTCCCTGCGAGACGCTTTCTGGGGGAAGTCTGCTCTACAAGCACACTAATTCTAAGCCGATAATTGTCGGTTTTCGATTGCGACCGTGAATGTTTTAAAAAAGAAATTAACTGGAATTGTCTATAAAAAATAGTTATTATTTGTTTGTGTATTTTTAAATTGCGACCGGTATTTATTGTTTTTAACCGTTGTATGCTTAATGAGAAATGTATGCGAGTGTAGATCTTTACGCGAAGCGGAATAGGCTCCCTGCGAGACGCTTCCTGAGAGCAGTCTGCTCTACAAGCACACTATTTCTAAGTCGATAATTGTCTGTTTTCGATTACGACCGTGACTGTTTTAAAAAAGAAATTAACTGAAATTCTCTATAAAAAATAATTATTATTAGAATGTGTATTTTTAATTTGCGACCGGTATGTATTGGGTTTAGCCGTTGTATGTTTAATGAGAAATGTATGCGAGTGCAGATCTTTACGCGAAGCGGAATAGGCTCCCTGCGAGACGCTTCCTGGGAGCAGTCTGCTCTACAAGCACACTATTTCTAAGCCGATTATTGTCTTTTTTCGGTTGCGAACGTGAAGGTTTTAAAAACGAAATTAACTGAGATTGTCTGTAAAAATATAATTATTATTGTTTTGTGTATTTTTAAATTGCGAGCGGTATGTATTGTGTTTAACCGTTGTATGTTTAATGAGAAATGTATGCGACTGCAGATCTTTACTCTAAGCGGAATAGGCTCCCTGCGAGACGCTTCCTGGGAGCAGTCTGCTCTACAAGCACACTATTTCTAAGCCGATAATTGTCTGTTTTCGATTGCGACAGTGAATGTTTAAAAAAAGAAATTAACTGGAATTGTCTATAAAAAATAATTATTATTTTTTTGCGTATTTTTAAATTGCGACCGGAATGTATTATTTTTAACCGTTGTATGCTTAATGAGAAATGTATGCGAGAGCAGATCTTTACGGGAAGCGGACAGGCTCCCTGCGAGACGCTTCCTGGGAGCAGTCTGCTCTACAAGCACACTATTTCTAAGGCGATTATTGTCTTTTTTCGATTGCGACCGTGAAGGTTTTAAAAACGAAATTAACTGATATTGTCTATAAAAAAATAATTATTATTGATTTGTGTATTTTTAAATTGCGACCGGTATGTATTGTTTTTAACCGTTGTATGTTTAATGAGAAATGTATGCGAGTGCAGATCTTTACGCGAAGCGGAAAAGGCCCCCTGCGAGACGCTTCCTGGGAGCAGTCTGCTCTACAAGCACACTATTTCTAAGGCGATTATTGTCTTTTTTCGATTGCGACCGTGAAGGTTTTAAAAAAGAAATTAAGTGGAATTGTCTATAAAAAATAATTATTATTAGTTTGTGTATTTTTAATTTGCGACCGGTATGTATTGGGTTTAGCCGTTGTATGTTTAATGAGAAATGTATGCGAGTGCAGATCTTTACGCGAAGCGGAACAGGCTCCCTGCGAGACGCTTCTTGGGAGCAGTCTGCTCTACAAGCACACTATTTGTAAGCCGATTATTGTTTGTTTTCGGTTGCGAACGTGAAGGTTTTAAAAACGAAATTAACTGAAATTCTCTATAAAAAATAATTATTATTAGTTTGTGTATTTTTAAATTGCGACCGGTATGTATTGTGTTTAACTGTTGTACGTTTAATGAGAAATGTATGCGATTGCAGAACTTTACGCGAAGCGGAATAGGCTCCCTGCGAGACGCTTCCTGGAAGCAGTCTGCTCTACAAGCACACTATTTCTAAGCCGATAATTGTCTGTTTTCGATTACGACCGTGACTGTTTTAAAAAAGAAATTAACTGAAATTCTCTATAAAAAATAATTATTATTAGATTGTGTAATTTTAAATTGCGACCGGTATGTATTGTGTTTAACCGTTGTATGTTTAATGAGAAATGTATGCGATTGCAGAACTTTACGCGAAGCGGAATAGGCTCCCTGCGAGACGCTTTCTGGGAGAAGTCTGCTCTACAAGCACACTAATTCTAAGCCGATAATTGTCGGTTTTCGATTGCGACCGTGAATGTTTTAAAAAAGAAATTAACTGAAATTCCCTATAAAAATTAATTATTATTGTTTTGTGTATTTTTTAATTGCGACCGGTATGTATTGTGTTTAATCGTTGTATGTTTAATGGGAAATGTATGCGAGTGCAGATCTTTACGCGAAGCGGAATAGGCTACCTGCGAGACGCTACCTGGGAGTAGTCTGCTCTACAAGCACACTATTTCTAAGCCGATAATTGTTTGTATTCGATTGCGACCGTGAGGGTTTTAAAAACGAAATTAACTGAGATTGTCTATAAAAAAATTATTATTGTTTTGTGTATTTTTAAATTGCGACCGGTATGTATTGTGTTTAACCGTTGTATGTTTAATGAGAATTGTATGCGAGTGCAGATCTTTACGCGAAGCGGAATAGGCTCCCTGCGAGACGCTTCCTGAGAGCAGTCTACTCTACAAGCACACTATTTCTAAGTCGATAATTGTCAGTTTTCGATTGCGACAGTGAATGTTTTAAAAAAGAAATTAACTGGAATTGTCTATAAAAAATAGTTATTATTTGTTTGTGTATTTTTAAATTGCGACCGGTATTTATTGTTTTTAACCGTTGTATGCTTAATGAGAAATGTATGCGAGTGTAGATCTTTACGCGAAGCGGAATAGGCTCCCTGCGAGACGCTTCCTGAGAGCAGTCTGCTCTACAAGCACACTATTTCTAAGTCGATAATTGTCTGTTTTCGATTACGACCGTGACTGTTTTAAAAAAGAAATTAACTGAAATTCTCTATAAAAAATAATTATTATTAGAATGTGTATTTTTAATTTGCGACCGGTATGTATTGGGTTTAGCCGTTGTATGTTTAATGAGAAATGTATGCGAGTGCAGATCTTTACGCGAAGCGGAATAGGCTCCCTGCGAGACGCTTCCTGGGAGCAGTCTGCTCTACAAGCACACTATTTCTAAGCCGATTATTGTCTTTTTTCGGTTGCGAACGTGAAGGTTTTAAAAACGAAATTAACTGAGATTGTCTGTAAAAATATAATTATTATTGTTTTGTGTATTTTTAAATTGCGAGCGGTATGTATTGTGTTTAACCGTTGTATGTTTAATGAGAAATGTATGCGACTGCAGATCTTTACTCTAAGCGGAATAGGCTCCCTGCGAGACGCTTCCTGGGAGCAGTCTGCTCTACCAGCACACTATTTCTAAGCCGATAATTGTCTGTTTTCGATTGCGACAGTGAATGTTTAAAAAAAGAAATTAACTGGAATTGTCTATAAAAAATAATTATTATTTGTTTGTGTATTTTTAAATTGCGACCGGTATGTATTATTTTTAACCGTTGTATGATTAATGAGAAATGTATGCGAGTGAAGATCTTTACGCGAAGCGGAATAGGCTCCCTGCGAGACGCTTCCTGGGAGCAGTCTGCTCTACAAGCACACTATTTCTAAGCCGATTATTGTCTTTTTTCGGTTGCGAACGTGAAGGTTTTAAAAACGAAATTAACTGAGATTGTCTGTAAAAATATAATTATTATTGTTTTGTGTATTTTTAAATTGCGAGCGGTATGTATTGTGTTTAACCGTTGTATGTTTAATGAGAAATGTATGCGACTGCAGATCTTTACTCTAAGCGGAATAGGCTCCCTGCGAGACGCTTCCTGGGAGCAGTCTGCTCTACAAGCACACTATTTCTAAGATGATAATTGTCTGTTTTCGATTGCGACCGTGAACGTTTTAAAAAAGAAATTAACTGAAATTCTCTATAAAAAATAATTATTATTAGTTTGTGTATTTTTAAATTGCGACCGGTATGTATTGTGATTAACCGTTGTATGTTTAATGAGAAATGTATGCGAGTGAAGATCTTTACGCGAAGCGGAATAGGCTCCCTGCGAGACGCTTCTTGGGAGCAGTCTGCTCTACAAGCACACTATTTCTAAGGCGATTATTGTCTTTTTTCGATTGCGACCGTGAAGGTTTTAAAAACGAAATTAACTGAGATTGTCTATAAAAAAAATTATTATTGATTTGTGTATTTTTAAATTGCGACCGGTATGTATTGTTTTTAACCGTTGTATGCTTAATGAGAAATGTATGCAAGTGTATTTTTTAATTGCGACCGGTATGTATTGTGTTTAATCGTTGTATGTTTAATGGGAAATGTATGCGAGTGCAGATCTTTACGCGAAGCGGAATAGGCTACCTGCGAGACGCTACCTGGGAGTAGTCTGCTCTACAAGCACACTATTTCTAAGCCGATAATTGTTTGTATTCGATTGCGACCGTGAGGGTTTTAAAAACGAAATTAACTGAGATTGTCTATAAAAAATTATTATTGTTTTGTGTATTTTTAAATTGCGACCGGTATGTATTGTGTTTAACCGTTGTATGTTTAATGAGAATTGTATACGATTGCAGATCTTTACGCGAAGCGGAATAGGCTCCCTGCGAGACACTTCCTGAGAGCAGTCTGCTCTACAAGCACACTATTTCTAAGTCGATAATTGTCTGTTTTCGATTGCGACAGTGAATGTTTTAAAAAAGAAATTAACTGGAATTGTCTATAAAAAATAGTTATTATTTGTTTGTGTATTTTTAAATTGCAACCGGTATTTATTGTTTTTAACCGTTGTATGCTTAATGAGAAATGTATGCGAGTGTAGATCTTTACGCGAAGCGGAACAGACTCCCTGCGAGACGCTACATCGGAGCAGTCTGCTCCACAAGCAAATTATTTCTAAGGCGATTATTGTCTTTTTTCGATTGCGACCGTGAAGGTTTTAAAAACGAAATTAACTGATATTGTCTATAAAAAAATAATTATTATTGATTTGTGTATTTTTAAATTGCGACCGGTATGTATTGTTTTTAACCGTTGTATGTTTAATGAGAAATGTATGCGAGTGCAGATCTTTACGCGAAGCCGAATAGGCTCCCTGCGAGACGCTTCCTGGGAGCAGTCTGCTCTACAAGCACACTATTTCTAAGGCGATTATTGTCTTTTTTCGATTGCGACCGTGAAGGTTTTAAAAAAGAAATTAACTGAAATTCTCTATAAAAAATAATTATTATTAGAATGTGTATTTTTAATTTGCGACCGGTATGTATTGGGTTTAGCCGTTGTATGTTTAATGAGAAATGTATGCGAGTGCAGATCTTTACGCGAAGCGGAATAGGCTCCCTGCGAGACGCTTCCTGGGAGCAGTCTGCTCTAAAAGCACACTATTTCTATGCCGATTATTGTCTTTTTTCGGTTGCGAACGTGAAGGTTTTAAAAACGAAATTAACTGAGATTGTCTGTAAAAATATAATTATTATTGTTTTGTGTATTTTTAAATTGCGATCGGTATGTATCGTGTTTAACCGTTGTTTGTTTAATGAGAAATGTATGCGACAGCAGATCTTTACTCTAAGCGGAATAATCTCCTTGCGAGACGCTTCCTGGGAGCAGTCTGCTCTACAAGCACACTATTTCTAAGATGATAATTGTCTGTTTTCGATTGCGACAGTGAACGTTTTAAAAAAGAAATTAATTGAAATTCTCTATAAAAAATAATTATTATTAGTTTGTGTATTTTTAAATTGCGACCGGTATGTATTGTGATTAACCGTTGTATGTTTAATGAGAAATGTATGCGAGTGCAGATCTTTACGCGAAGCGGAATAGGCTCCCTGCGAATGGGAAAACCCATTTTAACAGGCTCCCTGCGAGACGTTTCCTGGGAGCAGTCTGCTCTACAAGCACACTCTTTCTAAGCCGATAATTTTCTTTTTTCGATTGCGACCGTGAATGTTTAAAAAAAGAAATTAAGTGAAATTGTATATAAAAAATAATTATTATTAGTTTTTGTATTTTTAAATTGCGACCGGTATGTATTGTGTTTAACTATTGCATGTTTAATGAGAAATGTATGCGAGTGCAGATCTTTACGCGAAGCGGATCTGGCTCCCTGCGAGACGCTCCCTGGGAGCAGTCTGCTCTACAAGCACACTATTTCTAAGCCGATTATTGTTTGTTTTCGATAGCGACCGTGAAGAATTAAAAAAAGAAATTAGGTGGAATTGTCTATACAAAATAATTATTATTAGTTTGTGTATTTTTAAATTGCGATCGGTATGTATTGTGTTTAACTATTGTATGTTTAATGAGAAATGTATGCGAGTGCAGATCTTTACGCGAAGCGGAACAGGCTCCCTGCGAGACGCTTCCTGGGAGCAGTCTGCTCTACAAGCAGACTATTTCTAAGCCGATTATTGTTTGTTATCGATAGCGACCGTGAAGATTTAAAAAAGAAATTAACTGAAATTATCTATAAAAAATAATTATTATTAGTTTGTGTATTTTTAAATTGCGACCGGTATGTATTGTGTTTAACTGTTGTACGTTTAATGAGAAATGTATGCGAGTGCAGATCTTTACGCGAAGCGGAACAGGCTCCCTGCGAGACGCTTCCTGGGAGCAGTCTGCTCTACAAGCACACTCTTTCTAAGCCGATAACTTTCTTTTTTCGATTGCGACCGTGAATGTTTTAAAAAAGAAATTAAGTGGAATTGTCTATAAAAAAGAATTATTATTAGTTTGTGTATTTTTTAATTGCGACCGGTATGTATTGTGTTTAACTATTGTACGTTTAATGAGAAATGTATGCGAGTGCAGATCTTTACGCGAAGCGGCACAGGCTCCCTGCGAGACTCTTCCTGGGAGCAGTCTGCTTTAAAAGCACACTATTTCTAAGCCGATTATTGTTTGTTTTCAATAGCGACCGTGAAGAATTAAAAAAACAAATTAACAGAAATTGTCTAAAAAAAATAATTATTATTTGTTTGTGTATTTTTAAATTGCGACCGGTATTTATTGTTTTTAACCGTTGTATGCTTAATGAGAAATGTATGCGAGTGTAGATCTTTACGCGAAGCGGAACAGACTCCCTGCGAGACGCTACATCGGAGCAGTCTGCTCTACAAGCAAATTATTTCTAAGGCGATTATTGTCTTTTTTCGATTGCGACCGTGAAGGTTTTAAAAACGGAATTAACTGATATTGTCTATAAAAAAATAATTATTATTGATTTGTGTATTTTTAAATTGCGACCGGTATGTATTGTTTTTAACCGTTGTATGTTTAATGAGAAATGTATGCGAGTGCAGATCTTTACGCGAAGCGGATTAGGCTCCCTGCGAGACGCTTCCTGGGAGCAGTCTGCTGTACAAGCACACTATTTCTAAGCCGATTATTGTCTTTTTTCGGTTGCGAACGTGAAGGTTTTAAAAACGAAATTAACTGAGATTGTCTGTAAAAATATAATTATTATTGTTTTGTGTATTTTTAAATTGCGATCGGTATGTATCGTGTTTAACCGTTGTTTGTTTAATGAGAAATGTATGTGACAGCAGATCTTTACTCTAAGCGGAATAATCTCCTTGCGAGACGCTTCCTGGGAGCAGTCTGCTCTACAAGCACACTATTTCTAAGATGATAATTGTCTGTTTTCGATTACGACAGTGAACGTTTTAAAAAAGAAATTAACTGAAATTCTCTATAAAAAATAATTATTATTAGTTTGTGTATTTTTAAATTGCGACCGGTATGTATTGTGATTAACCGTTGTATGTTTAATGAGAAATGTATGCGAGTGCAGATCTTTACGCGAAGCGGAATAGGCTCCCTGCGAATGGGAAAACCCATTTTAACAGGCTCCCTGCGAGACAATTCCTGGGAGCAGTCTGCTCTACAAGCACACTATTTCTAAGCCGATTATTGTTTGTTTTCGATAGCGACCGTGAAGATTTAAAAAAAGAAATTAGGTGGAATTGTCTATACAAAATAATTATTATTAGTTTGTGTATTTTTAAATTGCGACCGGTATGTATTGTGTTTAACTATTGTATGTTTAATGAGAAATGTATGCGAGTGCAGATCTTTACGCGAAGCGGAACAGGCTCCCTGCGAGACGCTTCCTGGGAGCAGTCTGCTCTACAAGCACACTATTTCTAAGCCGATTATTGTTTGTTTTCGATAGCGACCGTGAAGATTTAAAAAAGAAATTAACTGAAATTGTCTATAAAAAATAATTATTATTAGTTTGTGTATTTTTAAGTTGCGACCGGTATGTATTGTGTTTAACTGTTGTACGTTTAATGAGAAATGTATGCGAGTGCAGATCTTTACGCGAAGCGGAACAGGCTCCCTGCGAGACGCTTCCTGGGAGCAGTCTGCTCTACAAGCACACTCTTTCTAAGCCGATAATTTTCTTTTTTCGATTGCGACCGTGAATGTTTTAAAAAAGAAATTAAGTGGAATTGTCTATAAAAAATAATTATTATTAGTTTGTGTATTTTTTAATTGCGACCGGTATGTATTGTGTTTAACTATTGTACGTTTAATGAGAAATGTATGAGAGTGCAGATCTTTACGCGAAGCGGTACAGGCTCCCTGCGAGACGCCTCCTGGGAGCAGTCTGCTCTACAAGCACACTATTTCTAAGCCGATTATTGTTTGTTTTCGATAGCGACCGTGAAGATTTAAAAAAAGAAATTAACTGAAATTGTCTATAAAAAATAATTATCATTAGTTTTTGTATTTTTAAATTGCGACCGGTATGTATTGTGTTTAACTATTGCATGTTTAATGAGAAATGTATGCGAGTGCAGATCTTTACGCGAAGCGGAACAGGCTCCCTGCGAGACGCTTCCTGGGAGCAGTCTGCTCTACAAGCACACTATTTCTAAGCCGATTATTGTTTCTTTTCGATAGCGACCGTGAAGATTTAAAAAAAGAAATTAACAGAAATTGTCTATAAAAATAATTATTATTAGTTTGTGTATTTTTAAATTGCGACCTGTATGTATTGTGTTTAACCGTTTATGTTTAATGAGAAATGTATGCGAGTGCAGATCTTTACGCGAAGCGGTACAGGCTCCCTGCGAGACGCTTCCTGGGAGCAGTGTGCTCTACAAGCATACTATTTCTAAGCTGATTATTGTTTGTTTTCGATAGCGACCGTGAAGATTTAAAAAAAGAAATTAACAGAAATTGTCTATAAAAAATAATTATTATTAGTTTGTGTATTTTTAAATTGCGACCGGTATGTATTGTGTTTAATCGTTGTACGTTTAATGAGAAATGTATGCGAGTGCAGATCTTTACGCGAAGCGGAACAGGGTCCCTGCGAGACGCTTCCTGGGAGCAGTCTGCTCTACAAGCACACTCTTTCTAAGCCGATAATTTTCTTTTTTCGATTGCGACCGTGAATGTTTTAAAAAAGAAATTAAGTGGAATTGTCTATAAAAAATAATTATTATTAGTTTGTGTATTTTTTAATTGCGACCGGTATGTATTGTGTTTAACTATTGTACGTTTAATAAGAAATGTATGCGAGTGCAGATCTTTACGCGAAGCGGACAGGCTCCCTGCGAGACGCTTCCTGGGAGCAGTCTGCTCTACAAGCACACTATTTCTAAGCCGAGTATTGTTTGTTTTCGATAGCGACCGTGAAGATTTAAAAAAGAAATTAACAGAAATTGTATATAAAAAATAATTATTATTAGTTTTTGTATTTTTAAATTGCGACCAGTATGTATAGTGTTTAACTATTGTATATTTAATGAGAAATGTATGCGAGTGCAGATCTTTACGCGAAGCGGTACAGGCTCCCTGCGAGACGCTTCCTGGGAGCAGTCTGCTCTAAAAGCACACTATTTCTAAGCCGATTATTGTTTGTTTTCGATAGCGACCGTGAAGATTTAAAAAAAGAAATTAACAGAAATTATCTATAAAAAATAATTATTATTAGTTTGTGTATTTTTAAATTGCGACCGGTATGTATTGTGTTTAACCGTTGTATGTTTAATGAGAAATGTATGCGAGTGCAGATCTTTACGCGAAGCGGAACAGGCTCCCTGCGAGACGCTTCCTGGGAGCAGTCTGCTCTACAAGCACACTATTTCTAAGCCGATTATTTTTTGTTTTCGATAGCGACCGTGAAGATTTAAAAAAACAAATTAACAGAAATTGTCTATAAAAAATAATTATTATTAGTTTGTGTATTTTTAAATTGCGACCGGTATGTATTGTGTTTAACCGTTGTACGTTTAATGAGAAATGTATGCGAGTGCAGATCTTTACGCGAAGCGGCACTGGCTCCCTGCGAGACGCTTCCTGGGAGCAGTCTGCTCTACAAGCACACTATTTCTAAGCCGATTATTGTTTGTTTTCGATAGCGACCGTGAACATTTAAAAAAGAAAATAATTGAAATTGTCTATAAAAAATAATTGTTATTAGTTTGTGTATTTTTAAATTGCGACCGGTATGTATTGTGTTTAACTGTTGTACGTTTAATGAGAAATGTATGCGAGTGCAGATCTTTACGCGAAGCGGAAAAGGCTCCCTGCGAGACGCTTCCTTGGAGCAGTCTGCTCTACAAGCACACTATTTCTAAGCCGATAATTTTCTTTTTTCGATTGAGGCCGTGAATGTTTTAAAAAAGAAATTAAGTGGAATTGTCTATAAAAAATAATTATTATTAGTTTGTGTATTTTTAAATTGCGACCGGTATGCATTGTGTTTAACTATTGTACGTTTAATGAGAAATGTATGCGAGTGCAGATCTTTACTCGAAGCGGAACAAGCTCCCTGCGAGACGCTTCTTGGGAGCAGTCTGCTCTACAAGCACACTATTTCTAAGCCGATTATTGTTTGTTTTCGATAGCGACCGTGAAGATTTACAAAAGAAATTAACTGAAATTGTCTATAAAAAAAATTATTATTAGTTTTTGTATTTTTAAATTGCGACCGGTATGTATTGTGTTTAACTATTGTATGTTTAATGAGAAATGTATGCGAGTGCAGATCTTTACGCGAAGCGGAACAGGCTCCCTGCGAGACGCTTCCTGGGAGCAGTCTGCTCTACAAGCACACTATTTCTAAGCCGATTATTGTTTGTTTTCGATAGCGAACGTGAAGATTTATAAAAAGAAATTAACAGAAATTGTCTATAAAAAATAATTATTATTAGTTTGTGTATTTTTATATTGCGACCCGTATGTATTGTGTTTAACCGTTGTACGTTTAATATGAAATGTATGCGAGTGCAGATCTTTACGCGAAGCGGACCAGGCTCCCTGCGAGACGCTTCCTGGGAGCAGTCTGCTCTACAAGCACACTATTTCTAAGCTGATTATTGTATGTTTTCGATAGCGACCGTGAAGATTTATAAAAAGAAATTAACAGAAATTGTCTATAAAAAATAATTATTATTAGTTTGTGTATTTTTAAATTGCGACCGGTATGTATTGTGTATAACTGTTGTACGTTTAATGAGAAATGTATGCGAGTGCAGATCTTTACGAGAAGCGGAAAAGGCTCCCTGCGAGACGCTTCCTGGGAGCAGTCTGCTCTACAAGCACACTATTTCTAAGCCGATAATTTTCTTTTTTCAATTGAGACCGTGAATGTTTTAAAAAAGAAATTAAGTGGAATGGTCTATAAAAAAATATTATTATTAGTTTGTGTATTTTTAAATTGCGACCGGTATGTATTGTGTTTAACTGTTGTACGTTTAATGAGAAATGTATGCGAGTGCAGATCTTTACGCGAAGCGGAACAGGCTCCCTGCGAGACGCTTCCTGGGAGCAGTCTGCTCTACAAGCACACTCTTTCTAAGCCGATAACTTTCTTTTTTCGATTGCGACCGTGAATGTTTTAAAAAAGAAATTAAGTGGAATTGTCTATAAAAAATAATTATTATTAGTTTGTGTATTTTTAAATTGCGACCGGTATGTATTGTGTTTAACTGTTGTACGTTTAATGAGAAATGTATGCGAGTGCAGATCTTTACGCGAAGCGGCACAGGCTCCCTGCGAGACTCTTCCTGGGAGCAGTCTGCTTTAAAAGCACACTATTTCTAAGCCGATTATTGTTTGTTTTCAATAGCGACCGTGAAGAATTAAAAAAACAAATTAACAGAAATTGTCTAAAAAAAATAATTATTATTTGTTTGTGTATTTTTAAATTGCGACCGGTATTTATTGTTTTTAACCGTTGTATGCTTAATGAGAAATGTATGCGAGTGTAGATCTTTACGCGAAGCGGAACAGACTCCCTGCGAGACGCTACATCGGAGCAGTCTGCTCTACAAGCAAATTATTTCTAAGGCGATTATTGTCTTTTTTCGATTGCGACCGTGAAGGTTTTAAAAACGGAATTAACTGATATTGTCTATAAAAAAATAATTATTATTGATTTGTGTATTTTTAAATTGCGACCGGTATGTATTGTTTTTAACCGTTGTATGTTTAATGAGAAATGTATGCGAGTGCAGATCTTTACGCGAAGCGGAATAGGCTCCCTGCGAGACGCTTCCTGGGAGCAGTCTGCTGTACAAGCACACTATTTCTAAGGCGATTATTGTCTTTTTTCGATTGCGACCGTGAAGGTTTTAAAAAAGAAATTAACTGAAATTCTCTATAAAAAATAATTATTATTAGAATGTGTATTTTTAATTTGCGACCGGTATGTATTGGGTTTAGCCGTTGTATGTTTAATGAGAAATGTATGCGAGTGCAGATCTTTACGCGAAGCGGAATAGGCTCCCTGCGAGACGTTTCCTGGGAGCAGTCTGCTCTACAAGCACACTATTTCTAAGCCGATTATTGTCTTTTTTCGGTTGCGAACGTGAAGGTTTTAAAAACGAAATTAACTGAGATTGTCTGTAAAAATATAATTATTATTGTTTTGTGTATTTTTAAATTGCGATCGGTATGTATCGTGTTTAACCGTTGTTTGTTTAATGAGAAATGTATGCGACAGCAGATCTTTACTCTAAGCGGAATAATCTCCTTGCGAGACGCTTCCTGGGAGCAGTCTGCTCTACAAGCACACTATTTCTAAGATGATAATTGTCTGTTTTCGATTATGACAGTGAACGTTTTAAAAAAGAAATTAACTGAAATTCTCTATAAAAAATAATTATTATTAGTTTGTGTATTTTTAAATTGCGACCGGTATGTATTGTGTTTAACTGTTGTACGTTTAATGAGAAATGTATGCGAGTGCAGATCTTTACGCGAAGCGGAACAGGCTCCCTGCGAGACGCTTCCTGGGAGCAGTCTGCTCTACAAGCACACTCTTTCTAAGCCGATAATTTTCTTTTTTCGATTGCGACCGTGAATGTTTTAAAAAAGAAATTAAGTGGAATTGTCTATAAAAAATAATTATTATTAGTTTGTGTATTTTTTAATTGCGACCGGTATGTATTGTGTTTAACTATTGTACGTTTAATGAGAAATGTATGAGAGTGCAGATCTTTACGCGAAGCGGTACAGGCTCCCTGCGAGACGCCTCCTGGGAGCAGTCTGCTCTACAAGCACACTATTTCTAAGCCGATTATTGTTTGTTTTCGATAGCGACCGTGAAGATTTAAAAAAAGAAATTAACTGAAATTGTCTATAAAAAATAATTATCATTAGTTTTTGTATTTTTAAATTGCGACCGGTATGTATTGTGTTTAACTATTGCATGTTTAATGAGAAATGTATGCGAGTGCAGATCTTTACGCGAAGCGGAACAGGCTCCCTGCGAGACGCTTCCTGGGAGCAGTCTGCTCTACAAGCACACTATTTCTAAGCCGATTATTGTTTCTTTTCGATAGCGACCGTGAAGATTTAAAAAAAGAAATTAACAGAAATTGTCTATAAAAATAATTATTATTAGTTTGTGTATTTTTAAATTGCGACCTGTATGTATTGTGTTTAACCGTTTATGTTTAATGAGAAATGTATGCGAGTGCAGATCTTTACGCGAAGCGGTACAGGCTCCCTGCGAGACGCTTCCTGGGAGCAGTGTGCTCTACAAGCATACTATTTCTAAGCTGATTATTGTTTGTTTTCGATAGCGACCGTGAAGATTTAAAAAAAGAAATTAACAGAAATTGTCTATAAAAAATAATTATTATTAGTTTGTGTATTTTTAAATTGCGACCGGTATGTATTGTGTTTAATCGTTGTACGTTTAATGAGAAATGTATGCGAGTGCAGATCTTTACGCGAAGCGGAACAGGGTCCCTGCGAGACGCTTCCTGGGAGCAGTCTGCTCTACAAGCACACTCTTTCTAAGCCGATAATTTTCTTTTTTCGATTGCGACCGTGAATGTTTTAAAAAAGAAATTAAGTGGAATTGTCTATAAAAAATAATTATTATTAGTTTGTGTATTTTTTAATTGCGACCGGTATGTATTGTGTTTAACTATTGTACGTTTAATAAGAAATGTATGCGAGTGCAGATCTTTACGCGAAGCGGACAGGCTCCCTGCGAGACGCTTCCTGGGAGCAGTCTGCTCTACAAGCACACTATTTCTAAGCCGAGTATTGTTTGTTTTCGATAGCGACCGTGAAGATTTAAAAAAGAAATTAACAGAAATTGTATATAAAAAATAATTATTATTAGTTTTTGTATTTTTAAATTGCGACCGGTATGTATAGTGTTTAACTATTGTATATTTAATGAGAAATGTATGCGAGTGCAGATCTTTACGCGAAGCGGTACAGGCTCCCTGCGAGACGCTTCCTGGGAGCAGTCTGCTCTAAAAGCACACTATTTCTAAGCCGATTATCGTTTGTTTTCGATAGCGACCGTGAAGATTTAAAAAAAGAAATTAACAGAAATTATCTATAAAAAATAATTATTATTAGTTTGTGTATTTTTAAATTGCGACCGGTATGTATTGTGTTTAACCGTTGTATGTTTAATGAGAAATGTATGCGAGTGCAGATCTTTACGCGAAGCGGAACAGGCTCCCTGCGAGACGCTTCCTGGGAGCAGTCTGCTCTACAAGCACACTATTTCTAAGCCGATTATTTTTTGTTTTCGATAGCGACCGTGAAGATTTAAAAAAACAAATTAACAGAAATTGTCTATAAAAAATAATTATTATTAGTTTGTGTATTTTTAAATTGCGACCGGTATGTATTGTGTTTAACCGTTGTACGTTTAATGAGAAATGTATGCGAGTGCAGATCTTTACGCGAAGCGGAAAAGGCTCCCTGCGAGACGCTTCCTTGGAGCAGTCTGCTCTACAAGCACACTATTTCTAAGCCGATAATTTTCTTTTTTCGATTGAGGCCGTGAATGTTTTAAAAAAGAAATTAAGTGGAATTGTCTATAAAAAATAATTATTATTAGTTTGTGTATTTTTAAATTGCGACCGGTATGCATTGTGTTTAACTATTGTACGTTTAATGAGAAATGTATGCGAGTGCAGATCTTTACTCGAAGCGGAACAAGCTCCCTGCGAGACGCTTCTTGGGAGCAGTCTGCTCTACAAGCACACTATTTCTAAGCCGATTATTGTTTGTTTTCGATAGCGACCGTGAAGATTTACAAAAGAAATTAACTGAAATTGTCTATAAAAAAAATTATTATTAGTTTTTGTATTTTTAAATTGCGACCGGTATGTATTGTGTTTAACTATTGTATGTTTAATGAGAAATGTATGCGAGTGCAGATCTTTACGCGAAGCGGAACAGGCTCCCTGCGAGACGCTTCCTGGGAGCAGTCTGCTCTACAAGCACACTATTTCTAAGCCGATTATTGTTTGTTTTCGATAGCGAACGTGAAGATTTATAAAGAGAAATTAACAGAAATTGTCTATAAAAAATAATTATTATTAGTTTGTGTATTTTTAAATTGCGACCGGTATGTATTGTGTATAACTGTTGTACGTTTAATGAGAAATGTATGCGAGTGCAGATCTTTACGAGAAGCGGAAAAGGCTCCCTGCGAGACGCTTCCTGGGAGCAGTCTGCTCTACAAGCACACTATTTCTAAGCCGATAATTTTCTTTTTTCAATTGAGACCGTGAATGTTTTAAAAAAGAAATTAAGTGGAATTGTCTATAAAAAATAATTATTATTAGTTTGTGTATTTTTAAATTGCGACCGGTATGCATTGTGTTTAACTATTGTACGTTTAATGAGAAATGTATGCGAGTGCAGATCTTTACGCGAAGCGGACAGGCTCCCTGCGAGACGCTTCCTGGGAGCAGTCTGCTCTACAAGCACACTCTTTCTAAGCCGATAATTTTCTTTTTTCGATTGCGACCGTGAATGTTTTAAAAAAGAAATTAAGTGGAATTGTCTATAAAAAATAATTATTATTAGTTTGTGTATTTTTAAATTGCGACCGGTATGTATTGTGTTTAACTGTTGTACGTTTAATGAGAAATGTATGCGAGTGCAGATCTTTACGCGAAGCGGAACAGGCTCCCTGCGAGACTCTTCCTGGGAGCAGTCTGCTCTACAAGCACACTATTTCTAAGCCGATAATTTTCTTTTTTCTATTGAGACCGTGAATGTTTTAAAAAAGAAATTAAGTGGAATTGTCTATAAAAAATAATTATTATTAGTTTGTGTATTTTTAAATTACGACCGGTATGTATTGTGTTTAACTGTTGTACGTTTAATGAGAAATGTATGCGAGTGCAGATCTTTACGCGAAGCGGCACAGGCTCCCTGCGAGACTCTTCCTGGGAGCAGTCTGCTTTAAAAGCACACTATTTCTATGCCGATTATTGTTTGTTTTCAATAGCGACCGTGAAGAATTAAAAAAACAAATTAACAGAAATTGTCTAAAAAAAATAATTATTATTTGTTTGTGTATTTTTAAATTGCGACCGGTATTTATTGTTTTTAACCGTTGTATGCTTAATGAGAAATGTATGCGAGTGTAGATCTTTACGCGAAGCGGAACAGACTCCCTGCGAGACGCTACATCGGAGCAGTCTGCTCTACAAGCAAATTATTTCTAAGGCGATTATTGTCTTTTTTCGATTGCGACCGTGAAGGTTTTAAAAACGGAATTAACTGATATTGTCTATAAAAAAATAATTATTATTGATTTGTGTATTTTTAAATTGCGACCGGTATGTATTGTTTTTAACCGTTGTATGTTTAATGAGAAATGTATGCGAGTGCAGATCTTTACGCGAAGCGGAATAGGCTTCCTGCGAGACGCTTCCTGGGAGCAGTCTGCTGTACAAGCACACTATTTCTAAGGCGATTATTGTCTTTTTTCGATTGCGACCGTGAAGGTTTTAAAAAAGAAATTAACTGAAATTCTCTATAAAAAATAATTATTATTAGAATGTGTATTTTTAATTTGCGACCGGTATGTATTGGGTTTAGCCGTTGTATGTTTAATGAGAAATGTATGCGAGTGCAGATCTTTACGCGAAGCGGAATAGGCTCCCTGCGAGACGTTTCCTGGGAGCAGTCTGCTCTACAAGCACACTATTTCTAAGCCGATTATTGTCTTTTTTCGGTTGCGAACGTGAAGGTTTTAAAAACGAAATTAACTGAGATTGTCTGTAAAAATATAATTATTATTGTTTTGTGTATTTTTAAATTGCGATCGGTATGTATCGTGTTTAACCGTTGTTTGTTTAATGAGAAATGTATGCGACAGCAGATCTTTACTCTAAGCGGAATAATCTCCTTGCGAGACGCTTCCTGGGAGCAGTCTGCTCTACAAGCACACTATTTCTAAGATGATAATTGTCTGTTTTCGATTACGACAGTGAACGTTTTAAAAAAGAAATTAACTGAAATTCTCTATAAAAAATAATTATTATTAGTTTGTGTATTTTTAAATTGCGACCGGTATGTATTGTGATTAACCGTTGTATGTTTAATGAGAAATGTATGCGAGTGCAGATCTTTACGCGAAGCGGAATAGGCTCCCTGCGAATGGGAAAACCCATTTTAACAGGCTCCCTGCGAGACAATTCCTGGGAGCAGTCTGCTCTACAAGCACACTATTTCTAAGCCGATTATTGTTTGTTTTCGATAGCGACCGTGAAGATTTAAAAAAAGAAATTAGGTGGAATTGTCTATACAAAATAATTATTATTAGTTTGTGTATTTTTAAATTGCGACCGGTATGTATTGTGTTTAACTATTGTATGTTTAATGAGAAATGTATGCGAGTGCAGATCTTTACGCGAAGCGGAACAGGCTCCCTGCGAGACGCTTCCTGGGAGCAGTCTGCTCTACAAGCACACTATTTCTAAGCCGATTATTGTTTGTTTTCGATAGCGACCGTGAAGATTTAAAAAAGAAATTAACTGAAATTGTCTATAAAAAATAATTATTATTAGTTTGTGTATTTTTAAGTTGCGACCGGTATGTATTGTGTTTAACTGTTGTACGTTTAATGAGAAATGTATGCGAGTGCAGATCTTTACGCGAAGCGGAACAGGCTCCCTGCGAGACGCTTCCTGGGAGCAGTCTGCTCTACAAGCACACTCTTTCTAAGCCGATAATTTTCTTTTTTCGATTGCGACCGTGAATGTTTTAAAAAAGAAATTAAGTGGAATTGTCTATAAAAAATAATTATTATTAGTTTGTGTATTTTTTAATTGCGACCGGTATGTATTGTGTTTAACTATTGTACGTTTAATGAGAAATGTATGAGAGTGCAGATCTTTACGCGAAGCGGTACAGGCTCCCTGCGAGACGCCTCCTGGGAGCAGTCTGCTCTACAAGCACACTATTTCTAAGCCGATTATTGTTTGTTTTCGATAGCGACCGTGAAGATTTAAAAAAAGAAATTAACTGAAATTGTCTATAAAAAATAATTATCATTAGTTTTTGTATTTTTAAATTGCGACCGGTATGTATTGTGTTTAACTATTGCATGTTTAATGAGAAATGTATGCGAGTGCAGATCTTTACGCGAAGCGGAACAGGCTCCCTGCAAGACGCTTCCTGGGAGCAGTCTGCTCTACAAGCACACTATTTCTAAGCCGATTATTGTTTCTTTTCGATAGCGACCGTGAAGATTTAAAAAAAGAAATTAACAGAAATTGTCTATAAAAATAATTATTATTAGTTTGTGTATTTTTAAATTGCGACCTGTATGTATTGTGTTTAACCGTTTATGTTTAATGAGAAATGTATGCGAGTGCAGATCTTTACGCGAAGCGGTACAGGCTCCCTGCGAGACGCTTCCTGGGAGCAGTGTGCTCTACAAGCATACTATTTCTAAGCTGATTATTGTTTGTTTTCGATAGCGACCGTGAAGATTTAAAAAAAGAAATTAACAGAAATTGTCTATAAAAAATAATTATTATTAGTTTGTGTATTTTTAAATTGCGACCGGTATGTATTGTGTTTAATCGTTGTACGTTTAATGAGAAATGTATGCGAGTGCAGATCTTTACGCGAAGCGGAACAGGGTCCCTGCGAGACGCTTCCTGGGAGCAGTCTGCTCTACAAGCACACTCTTTCTAAGCCGATAATTTTCTTTTTTCGATTGCGACCGTGAATGTTTTAAAAAAGAAATTAAGTGGAATTGTCTATAAAAAATAATTATTATTAGTTTGTGTATTTTTTAATTGCGACCGGTATGTATTGTGTTTAACTATTGTACGTTTAATAAGAAATGTATGCGAGTGCAGATCTTTACGCGAAGCGGACAGGCTCCCTGCGAGACGCTTCCTGGGAGCAGTCTGCTCTACAAGCACACTATTTCTAAGCCGAGTATTGTTTGTTTTCGATAGCGACCGTGAAGATTTAAAAAAGAAATTAACAGAAATTGTATATAAAAAATAATTATTATTAGTTTTTGTATTTTTAAATTGCGACCGGTATGTATAGTGTTTAACTATTGTATATTTAATGAGAAATGTATGCGAGTGCGGATCTTTACGCGAAGCGGTACAGGCTCCCTGCGAGACGCTTCCTGGGAGCAGTCTGCTCTAAAAGCACACTATTTCTAAGCCGATTATTGTTTGTTTTCGATAGCGACCGTGAAGATTTAAAAAAAGAAATTAACAGAAATTATCTATAAAAAATAATTATTATTAGTTTGTGTATTTTTAAATTGCGACCGGTATGTATTGTGTTTAACCGTTGTATGTTTAATGAGAAATGTATGCGAGTGCAGATCTTTACGCGAAGCGGAACAGGCTCCCTGCGAGACGCTTCCTGGGAGCAGTCTGCTCTACAAGCACACTATTTCTAAGCCGATTATTTTTTGTTTTCGATAGCGACCGTGAAGATTTAAAAAAACAAATTAACAGAAATTGTCTATAAAAAATAATTATTATTAGTTTGTGTATTTTTAAATTGCGACCGGTATGTATTGTGTTTAACCGTTGTACGTTTAATGAGAAATGTATGCGAGTGCAGATCTTTACGCGAAGCGGAACTGGCTCCCTGCGAGACGCTTCCTGGGAGCAGTCTGCTCTACAAGCACACTATTTCTAAGCCGATTATTGTTTGTTTTCGATAGCGACCGTGAACATTTAAAAAAGAAAATAATTGAAATTGTCTATAAAAAATAATTGTTATTAGTTTGTGTATTTTTAAATTGCGACCGGTATGTATTGTGTTTAACTGTTGTACGTTTAATGAGAAATGTATGCGAGTGCAGATCTTTGCGCGAAGCGGAAAAGGCTCCCTGCGAGACGCTTCCTTGGAGCAGTCTGCTCTACAAGCACACTATTTCTAAGCCGATAATTTTCTTTTTTCGATTGAGGCCGTGAATGTTTTAAAAAAGAAATTAAGTGGAATTGTCTATAAAAAATAATTATTATTAGTTTGTGTATTTTTAAATTGCGACCGGTATGCATTGTGTTTAACTATTGTACGTTTAATGAGAAATGTATGCGAGTGCAGATCTTTACTCGAAGCGGAACAAGCTCCCTGCGAGACGCTTCTTGGGAGCAGTCTGCTCTACAAGCACACTATTTCTAAGCCGATTATTGTTTGTTTTCGATAGCGACCGTGAAGATTTACAAAAGAAATTAACTGAAATTGTCTATAAAAAAAATTATTATTAGTTTTTGTATTTTTAAATTGCGACCGGTATGTATTGTGTTTAACTATTGTATGTTTAATGAGAAATGTATGCGAGTGCAGATCTTTACGCGAAGCGGAACAGGCTCCCTGCGGGACGCTTCCTGGGAGCAGTCTGCTCTACAAGCACACTATTTCTAAGCCGATTATTGTTTGTTTTCGATAGCGAACGTGAAGGTTTATAAAAAGAAATTAACAGAAATTGTCTATAAAAAATAATTATTATTAGTTTGTGTATTTTTATATTGCGACCCGTATGTATTGTGTTTAACCGTTGTACGTTTAATATGAAATGTATGCGAGTGCAGATCTTTACGCGAAGCGGACCAGGCTCCCTGCGAGACGCTTCCTTGGAGCAGTCTGCTCTACAAGCACACTATTTCTAAGCTGATTATTGTATGTTTTCGATAGCGACCGTGAAGATTTATAAAAATAAATTAACAGAAATTGTCTATAAAAAATAATTATTATTAGTTTGTGTATTTTTAAATTGCGACCGGTATGTATTGTGTATAACTGTTGTACGTTTAATGAGAAATGTATGCGAGTGCAGATCTTTACGAGAAGCGGAAAAGGCTCCCTGCGAGACGCTTCCTGGGAGCAGTCTGCTCTACAAGCACACTATTTCTAAGCCGATAATTTTCTTTTTTCAACTGAGACCGTGAATGTTTTAAAAAAGAAATTAAGTGGAATTGTCTATAAGAAATAATTATTATTAGTTTGTGTATTTTTAAATTGCGACCGGTATGCATTGTGTTTAACTATTGTACGTTTAATGAGAAATGTATGCGAGTGCAGATCTTTACGCGAAGCGGACAGGCTCCCTGCGAGACGCTTCCTGGGAGCAGTCTGCTCTACAAGCACACTCTTTCTAAGCCGATAATTTTCTTTTTTCGATTGCGACCGTGAATGTTTTAAAAAAGAAATTAAGTGGAATTGTCTATAAAAAATAATTATTATTAGTTTGTGTATTTTTAAATTGCGACCGGTATGTATTGTGTTTAACTGTTGTACGTTTAATGAGAAATGTATGCGAGTGCAGATCTTTACGCGAAGCGGAACAGGCTCCCTGCGAGACTCTTCCTGGGAGCAGTCTGCTCTACAAGCACACTATTTCTAAGCCGATAATTTTCTTTTTTCTATTGAGACCGTGAATGTTTTAAAAAAGAAATTAAGTGGAATTGTCTATAAAAAATAATTATTATTAGTTTGTGTATTTTTAAATTTCGACCTGTATGTATTGTGTTTAACCGTTTATGTTTAATGAGAAATGTATGCGAGTGCAGATCTTTACGCGAAGCGGAACAGGCTCCCTGCGAGACGCTTCCTGGGAGCAGTGTGCTCTACAAGCACACTATTTCTAAGCTGATTATTGTTTGTTTTCGATAGCGACCGTTAAGATTTAAAAAAAGAAATTAACAGAAATTGTCTATAAAAAATAATTATTATTAGTTTGTGTATTTTTAAATTGAGACCGGTATGTATTGTGTTTAACCGTTGTACGTTTAATGAGAAATGTATGCGAGTGCAGATCTTTACGCGAAGCGGAACAGGCTCCCTGCGAGACGCTTCCTGGGAGCAGTCTGCTCTACAAGCACACTATTTCTAAGCCGATTATTGTTTGTTTTCGATAGCGACCGTGAAGATTTAAAAAAGAAATTAACTGAAATTGTATATAAAAAATAATTATTATTAGTTTTTGTATTTTTAAATTGCGACCGGTATGTATTGTGTTTAACTATTGTATATTTAATGAGAAATGTATGCGAGTGCAGATCTTTACGCGAAGCGGAATAGGCTCCCTGCGAGACGCTTCCTGGGAGCAGTCTGCTCTAAAAGCACACTATTTCTAAGCCGATTATTGTTTGTTTTCGATAGCGACCGTGAAGATTTAAAAAAAGAAATTAACAGAAATTATCTATAAAAAATAATTATTATTAGTTTGTGTATTTTTAAATTGCGACCGGTATGTATTGTGTTTAACCGTTGTATGTTTAATGAGAAATGTATGCGAGTGCAGATCTTTACGCGAAGCGGAACAGGCTCCCTGCGAGACGCTTCCTGGGAGCAGTCTGCTCTACAAGCACACTCTTTCTAAGCCGATAATTTTCTTTTTTCGATTGCGACCGTGAATGTTTTAAAAAAGAAATTAAGTGGAATTGTCTATAAAAAATAATTATTATTAGTTTGTGTATTTTTTAATTGCGACCGGTATGTATTGTGTTTAACTATTGTACGTTTAATGAGAAATGTATGCGAGTGCAGATCTTTACGCGAAGCGGACAGGCTCCCTGCGAGACGCTTCCTGGGAGCAGTCTGCTCTACAAGCACACTATTTCTAAGCCGATTATTGTTTGTTTTCGATAGCGACCGTGAAGATTTAAAAAAGAAATTAACTGAAATTGTATATAAAAAATAATTATTATTGGTTTTTGTATTTTTAAATTGCGACCGGTATGTATTGTGTTTAACTATTGTATATTTAATGAGAAATGTATGCGAGTGCAGATCTTTACGCGAAGCGGAATAGGCTCCCTGCGAGACGCTTCCTGGGAGCAGTCTGCTCTAAAAGCACACTATTTCTAAGCCGATTATTGTTTGTTTTCGATAGCGACCGTGAAGATTTAAAAAAAGAAATTAACAGAAATTATCTATAAAAAATAATTATTATTAGTTTGTGTATTTTTAAATTGCGACCGGTATGTATTGTGTTTAACCGTTGTATGTTTAATGAGAAATGTATGCGAGTGCAGATCTTTACGCGAAGCGGAACAGGCTCCCTGCGAGACGCTTCCTGGGAGCAGTCTGCTCTACAAGCACACTATTTCTAAGCCGATAATTTTCTTTTTTCAATTGAGACCGTGAATGTTTTAAAAAAGAAATTAAGTGGAATTGTCTATAAAAAATAATTATTATTAGTTTGTGTATTTTTAAATTGCGACCGGTATGCATTGTGTTTAACTATTGTACGTTTAATGACAAATGTATGCGAGTGCAGATCTTTACGCGAAGCAGACAGGCTCCCTGCGAGACGCTTCCTGGGAGCAGTCTGCTCTACAAGCACACTCTTTCTAAGCCGATAATTTTCTTTTTTCGATTGCGACCGTGAATGTTTTAAAAAAGAAATTAAGTGGAATTGTCTATAAAAAATAATTATTATTAGTTTGTGTATTTTTAAATTGCGACCGGTATGTATTGTGTTTAACTGTTGTACGTTTAATGAGAAATGTATGCGAGTGCAGATCTTTACGCGAAGCGGACAGGCTCCCTGCGAGACTCTTCCTGGGAGCAGTCTGCTCTACAAGCACACTATTTCTAAGCCGATAATTTCCTTTTTTCTATTGAGACCGTGAATGTTTTAAAAAAGAAATTAAGTGGAATTGTCTATAAAAAATAATTATTATTAGTTTGTGTATTTTTAAATTGCGACCGGTATGCATTGTGTTTAACTATTGTACGTTTAATGAGAAATGTATGCGAGTGCATATCTTTACGCGAAGCGGAACAGGCTCCCTGCGAGACGCTTCCTGGGAGCAGTCTGCTCTACAAGCACACTATTTCTAAGCAGATTATTTTTTGTTTTCGATAGCGACCGTGAAGATTTAAAAAAGAAATTAACTGAAATTGTCTATAAAAAATAATTATTATTAGTTTGTGTATTTTTAAATTGCGACCGGTATGTATTGTGTTTAACTGTTGTACGTTTAATGAGAAATGTATGCGAGTGCAGATCTTTACGAGAAGCGGAAAAGGCTCCCTGCGAGACGCTTCCTGGGAGCAGTCTGCTCTACAAGCACACTATTTCTAAGCCGATAATTTTCTTTTTTCAATTGAGACCGTGAATGTTTTAAAAAAGAAATTAACTGAAATGGTCTATAAAAAATAATTATTATTAGTTTTTGTATTTTTAAATTGCGACCGGTATGTATTGTGTTTAACTATTGTACGTTTATTGAGAAATGTATACGAGTGCAGAACTTTACTCGAAGCGGAACAGTCTCCCTGCGAGACGCTTCTTGGGAGCAGTCTGCTCTACAAGCACACTATTTCTAAGCCGATTATTGTTTGTTTTCGATAGCGACCGTGAAGATTTAAAAAAACAAATTAACAGAAATTGTCTATAAAAAATAATTATTATTAGTTTGTGTATTTTTAAATTGCGACCGGTATGTATTGTGTTTAACCGTTGTACGTTTAATGAGAAATGTATGCGAGTGCAGATCTTCACGCGAAGCGGACCAGGCTCCCTGCGAGACGCTTCCTGGGAGCAGTCTGCTCTACAAGCACACTATTTCTAAGCCGATTATTTTTTGTTTTCGATAGCGACCGTGAAGATTTAAAAAAGAAATTAACTGAAATTGTCTATAAAAAATAATTATTATTAGTTTGTGTATTTTTAAATTGCGACCGGTATGTATTGTGTTTAACTGTTGTACGTTTAATGAGAAATGTATGCGAGTGCAGATCTTTACGCGAAGCGGGACAGGCTCCCTGCGAGACTCTTCCTGGGAGCAGTCTGCTCTACAAGCACACTATTTCTAAGCCGATAATTTTCTTTTTTCAATTGAGACCGTGAATGTTTTAAAAATGAAATTAACTGAAATTGTCTATAAAAAATAATTATTATTAGTTTTTGTATTTTTAAATTGCGACCGGTATGTATTGTGTTTAACTATTGTACGTTTATTGAGAAATGTATGCGAGTGCAGAACTTTACTCGAAGCGGAACAGGCTCCCTGCGAGACGCTTCTTGGGAGCAGTCTGCTCTACAAGCACACTATTTCTAAGCCGATTATTGTTTGTTTTCGATAGCGACCGTGAAGATTTAAAAAAACAAATTAACAGAAATTGTCTATAAAAAATAATTATTATTAGTTTGTGTATTTTTAAATTGCGACCGGTATGTATTGTGTTTAACCGTTGTACGTTTAATGAGAAATGTATGCGAGTGCAGATCTTCACGCGAAGCGGTCCAGGCTCCCTGCGAGACGCTTCCTGGGAGCAGTCTGCTCTACAAGCACACTATTTCTAAGCCGATTATTGTTTGTTTTCGATAGCGACCGTGAAGATTTAAAAAAGAAATTAACTGAAATTGTCTATAAAAAATAATTATTATTAGTTTGTGTATTTTTAAATTGCGACCGGTATGTATTGTGTTTAACTGTTGTACGTTTAATGAGAAATGTATGCGAGTGCAGATCTTTACGCGAAGCGGAAAAGGCTCCCTGCGAGACGCTTCCTGGAAGCAGTCTGCTCTACAAGCACACTATTTCTAAGCCGATAATTTTCTTTTTTCGATTGAGGCCGTGAATGTTTTAAAAAAGAAATTAAGTGGAATTGTCTATAAAAAATAATTATTATCAGTTTGTGTATTTTTAACTTGCGACCGGTATGTATTGTGTTTAACCGTTGTACGTTTAATGAGAAATGTATGCGAGTGCAGATCTTTACGCGAAGCGGAACAGGCTCCCTGCGAGACGCTTCCTGGGAGCAGTGTGCTCTACAAGCACACTATTTATAAGCCGATTATTGTTTGTTTTCAATTGCGACCGTGAAGATTTAAAAAAGAATTTAACTGAAATTGTCTATAAAAAATAATTATTATTAGTTTGTGTATTTTTAAATTGCGACCGGTATGTATTGTGTTTAACTGTTCTACGTTTAATGAGAAATGTATGCGAGTGCAGATCTTTACGAGAAGCGGAAAAGGCTCCCTGCGAGACGCTTCCTGGGAGCAGTCTGCTCTACAAGCACACTATTTCTAAGCCGATAATTTTCTTTTTTCAATTGAGACCGTGAATGTTTTAAAAAAGAAATTAAGTGGAATTGTCTATAAAAAATAATTATTATTAGTTTGTGTATTTTTAAATTGCGACCGGTATGCATTGTGTTTAACTATTGTACGTTTAATGAGAAATGTATGCGAGTGCAGATCTTTACGCGAAGCGGCACAGGCTCCCTGCGAGATGCTTCCTGGGAGCAGTCTGCTCTACAAGCACACTATTTCTAAGCCGATTATTGTTTGTTTTCGATAGCGACCGTGAAGATTTAAAAAAAGAAATTAAGTGGAATTGTATATAAAAAATAATTATTATTAGTTTTTGTATTTTTAAATTGCGACCGGTATGTATTGTGTTTAACTATTGTATGTTTAATGAGAAATGTATGCGAGTGCAGATCTTTACGCGAAGCGGAACAGGCTCCCTGCGAGACGCTTCCTGGGAGCAGTCTGCTCTACAAGCACACTCTTTCTAAGCCGATAAATTTCTTTTTTCGATTCCGACCGTGAATGTTTTAAAAAAGAAATTAAGTGGAATTGTCTATAAAAAATAATTATTATTAGTTTGTGTATTTTTTAATTGCGACCTGTATGTATTGTGCTTAACTATTGTACGTTTAATGAGAAATGTATGCGAGTGCAGATCTTTACGCGAAGCGGACAGGCTCCCTGCGAGACGCTTCCTGGGAGCAGTCTGCTCTACAAGCACACTATTTCTAAGCCGATTATTGTTTGTTTTCGATAGCGACCGTGAAGATTTAAAAAAAGAAATTAACTGAAATTGTATATAAAAAATAATTATTATTAGTTTTTGTATTTTTAAATTGCGACCGGTATGTATTGTGTTTAACTATTGTATCTTTAATGAGAAATGTATGCGAGTGCAGATCTTTACGCGAAGCGGAACAGGCTCCCTGCGAGACGCTTCCTGGGAGCAGTCTGCTCTACAAGCACACTATTTCTAAGCCGATTATTGTTTGTTTTCGATAGCGACCGTGAAGATTTAAAAAAAGAAATTATCTATAAAAAATAATTATTATTAGTTTGTGTATTTTTAAATTGCGACCGGTATGTATTGTGTTTAACCGTTGTACGTTTAATGAGAAATGTATGCGAGTGCAGATCTTTACGCGAAGCGGAACAGGCTCCCTGCGAGACGCTTCCTGGGAGCAGTCTGCTCTACAAGCACACTATTTCTAAGCCGATGATTGTTTGTTTTCGATAGCAACCGAGAAGATTTAAAAAAGAAATTAACTGAAATTGTCTAGAAAAAATAATTATTATTAGTTTGTGTATTTTTAAATTGCGACCGGTATGTATTGTGTTTAACTGTTGTACGTTTAATGAGAAATGTATGCGAGTGCAGATCTTTACGCGAAGCGGAAAAGGCTCCCTGCGAGACGCTTCCTGGGAGCAGTCTGCTCCACAAGCACACTATTTATAAGCCGATAATTTTCTTTTTTCGATTGAGGCCGTGAATGTTTTAAAAAAGAAATTAAGTGGAATTGTGTATAAAAAATAATTATTGTTAGTTTGTGTATTTTTAAATTGCGACCGGTATGCATTGTGTTTAACTATTGTACGTTTAATGAGAAATGTATGCGAGTGAATCTTTACTCGAAGCGGAATAGGCTCCCTGCGAGACGCTTCTTGGGAGCAGTCTGCTCTACAAGCACACTATTTCTAAGCCGATTATTGTTTGTTTTCGATAGCGACCGTGAAGATTTAAAAAAGAAATTAACTGAAATTGTCTATAAAAAATAATTATTATTAGTTTGTGTATTTTTAAATTGCGACCGGTATGTATTGTGTTTAACCGTTGTACGTTTAATGAGAAATGTATGCGAGTGCAGATCTTTACGCGAAGCGGCACAGGCTCCCTGCGAGACGCTTCCTGGGAGCAGTCTGCTCTACAAGCACACTATTTATAAGCCGATTATTGTTTGTTTTCAATTGCGACCGTGAAGATTTAAAAAAGAAATTAACTGAAATTGTCTATAAAAAATAATTATTATTAGTTTGTGTATTTTTAAATTGCGACCGGTATGTATTGTGTTTAACTGTTCTACGTTTAATGAGAAATGTATGCGAGTGCAGATCTTTACGAGAAGCGGAAAAGGCTCCCTGCGAGACGCTTCCTGGGAGTAGTCTGCTCTACAAGCACACTATTTCTAAGCAGATTATTTTTTGTTTTCGATAGCGACCGTGAAGATTTAAAAAAGAAATTAACTGAAATTGTCTATAAAAATAATTATTATTAGTTTGTGTATTTTTAAATTGCAACCTGTATGTATTGTGTTTAACCGTTTAAGTTTAATGAGAAATGTATGCGAGTGCAGATCTTTACGCGAAGCGGAACAGGCTCCCTGCGAGACGCTTCCTGGGAGCAGTGTGCTCTACAAGCACACTATTTCTTAGCTGATTTTTGTTTGTTTTCGATAGCGACCGTGAAGATTTAAAAAAAGAAATTAACAGAAATTGTCTATAAAAAATAATTATTATTAGTTTGTGTATTTTTAAATTGCGACCGGTATATATTGTGTTTAACCGTTGTACGTTTAATGAGAAATGTATGCGAGTGCAGATCTTTACGCGAAGCGGAACAGGCTCCCTGCGAGACGCTTCCTGGGAGCAATCTGCTCTACAAGCACACTCTTTCTAAGCCGATAATTTTCTTTTTTCGATTGCGACCGTGAATGTTTTAAAAAAGAAATTAAGTGGAATTGTCTATAAAAAATAATTATTATTAGTTTGTGTATTTTTTAATTGCGACCGGTATGTATTGTGTTTAACTATTGTACGTTTAATGAGAAATGTATGCGAGTGCAGATCTTTACGTGAAGCGGACAGGCTCCTTGCGAGACGCTTCTTGGGAGCAGTCTGCTCTACAAGCACACTATTTCTAAGCCGATTATTGTTTGTTTTCGATAGCGACCTTGAAGATTTAAAAAAGAAATTAACTGAAATTGTATATAAAAAATAATTATTATTAGTTTTTGTATTTTTAAATTGCGACCGGTATGTATTGTGTTTAACTATTGTATGTTTAATGAGAAGTGTATGCGAGTGCAGATCTTTACGCGAAGCGGGACAGGCTCCCTGCGAGACGCTTCCTGGGAGCAGTGTGCTCTAAAAGCACACTATTTCTAAGCCGATTATTGTTTGTTTTCGATAGCGACCGTGAAGATTTAAAAAAAGAAATTAACAGAAATTGTCTATAAAAAATAATTATTATTAGTTTGTGTATTTTTAAATTGCGACCGGTATGTATTGTGTTTAACCGTTGTACGTTTAATGAGAAATGTATGCGAGTGCAGATCTTTACGCGAAGCGGAACTGGCTCCCTGCGAGACGCTTCCTGGGAGCAGTCTGCTCTACAAGCACACTATTTCTAAGCCGATTATTGTTTGTTTTTGATAGCGACCGTGAAGATTTAAAAAAGAAATTAACTGAAATTGTCTATAAAAAATAATTATTATTAGTTTGTGTATTTTTAAATTGCGACCGGTATGTATTGTGTTTAACTGTTGTACGTTTAATGAGAAATGTATGCGAGTGCAGATCTTTACGAGAAGCGGAAAAGGCTCCCTGCGAGACGCTTCCTGGGAGCAGTCTGCTCTACAAGCACACTATTTCTAAGCCGATAATTTTCTTTTTTCAATTGAGACCGTGAATGTTTTAAAAAAGAAATTAACTGAAATGGTCTATAAAAAATAATTATTATTAGTTTTTGTATTTTTAAATTGCGACCGGTATGTATTGTGTTTAACTATTGTACGTTTATTGAGAAATGTATACGAGTGCAGAACTTTACTCGAAGCGGAACAGTCTCCCTGCGAGACGCTTCTTGGGAGCAGTCTGCTCTACAAGCACACTATTTCTAAGCCGATTATTGTTTGTTTTCGATAGCGACCGTGAAGATTTAAAAAAACAAATTAACAGAAATTGTCTATAAAAAATAATTATTATTAGTTTGTGTATTTTTAAATTGCGACCGGTATGTATTGTGTTTAACCGTTGTACGTTTAATGAGAAATGTATGCGAGTGCAGATCTTCACGCGAAGCGGACCAGGCTCCCTGCGAGACGCTTCCTGGGAGCAGTCTGCTCTACAAGCACACTATTTCTAAGCCGATTATTGTTTGTTTTCGATAGCGACCGTGAAGATTTAAAAAAGAAATTAACTGAAATTGTCTATAAAAAATAATTATTATTAGTTTGTGTATTTTTAAATTGCGACCGGTATGTATTGTGTTTAACTGTTGTACGTTTAATGAGAAATGTATGCGAGTGCAGATCTTTACGAGAAGCGGAACAGGCTCCCTGCGAGACTCTTCCTGGGAGCAGTCTGCTCTACAAGCACACTGTTTCTAAGCCGATAATTTTCTTTTTTCAATTGAGACCGTGAATGTTTTAAAAATGAAATTAACTGAAATTGTCTATAAAAAATAATTATTATTAGTTTTTGTATTTTTAAATTGCGACCGGTATGTATTGTGTTTAACTATTGTACGTTTATTGAGAAATGTATGCGAGTGCAGAACTTTACTCGAAGCGGAACAGGCTCCCTGCGAGACGCTTCTTGGGAGCAGTCTGCTCTACAAGCACACTATTTCTAAGCCGATTATTGTTTGTTTTCGATAGCGACCGTGAAGATTTAAAAAAACAAATTAACAGAAATTGTCTATAAAAAATAATTATTATTAGTTTGTGTATTTTTAAATTGCGACCGGTATGTATTGTGTTTAACCGTTGTACGTTTAATGAGAAATGTATGCGAGTGCAGATCTTCACGCGAAGCGGTCCAGGCTCCCTGCGAGACGCTTCCTGGGAGCAGTCTGCTCTACAAGCACACTATTTCTAAGCCGATTATTGTTTGTTTTCGATAGCGACCGTGAAGATTTAAAAAAGAAATTAACTGAAATTGTCTATAAAAAATAATTATTATTAGTTTGTGTATTTTTAAATTGCGACCGGTATGTATTGTGTTTAACTGTTGTACGTTTAATGAGAAATGTATGCGAGTGCAGATCTTTACGCGAAGCGGAAAAGGCTCCCTGCGAGACGCTTCCTGGAAGCAGTCTGCTCTACAAGCACACTATTTCTAAGCCGATAATTTTCTTTTTTCGATTGAGGCCGTGAATGTTTTAAAAAAGAAATTAAGTGGAATTGTCTATAAAAAATAATTATTATCAGTTTGTGTATTTTTAACTTGCGACCGGTATGTATTGTGTTTAACCGTTGTACGTTTAATGAGAAATGTATGCGAGTGCAGATCTTTACGCGAAGCGGAACAGGCTCCCTGCGAGACGCTTCCTGGGAGCAGTGTGCTCTACAAGCACACTATTTATAAGCCGATTATTGTTTGTTTTCAATTGCGACCGTGAAGATTTAAAAAAAATTTAACTGAAATTGTCTATAAAAAATAATTATTATTAGTTTGTGTATTTTTAAATTGCGACCGGTATGTATTGTGTTTAACTGTTCTACGTTTAATGAGAAATGTATGCGAGTGCAGATCTTTACGAGAAGCGGAAAAGGCTCCCTGCGAGACGCTTCCTGGGAGCAGTCTGCTCTACAAGCACACTATTTCTAAGCCGATAATTTTCTTTTTTCAATTGAGACCGTGAATGTTTTAAAAAAGAAATTAAGTGGAATTGTCTATAAAAAATAATTATTATTAGTTTGTGTATTTTTAAATTGCGACCGGTATGCATTGTGTTTAACTATTGTACGTTTAATGAGAAATGTATGCGAGTGCAGATCTTTACGCGAAGCGGCACAGGCTCCCTGCGAGATGCTTCCTGGGAGCAGTCTGCTCTACAAGCACACTATTTCTAAGCCGATTATTGTTTGTTTTCGATAGCGACCGTGAAGATTTAAAAAAAGAAATTAAGTGGAATTGTATATAAAAAATAATTATTATTAGTTTTTGTATTTTTAAATTGCGACCGGTATGTATTGTGTTTAACTATTGTATGTTTAATGAGAAATGTATGCGAGTGCAGATCTTTACGCGAAGCGGAACAGGCTCCCTGCGAGACGCTTCCTGGGAGCAGTCTGCTCTACAAGCACACTCTTTCTAAGCCGATAATTTTCTTTTTTCGATTCCGACCGTGAATGTTTTAAAAAAGAAATTAAGTGGAATTGTCTATAAAAAATAATTATTATTAGTTTGTGTATTTTTTAATTGCGACCTGTATGTATTGTGCTTAACTATTGTACGTTTAATGAGAAATGTATGCGAGTGCAGATCTTTACGCGAAGCGGACAGGCTCCCTGCGAGACGCTTCCTGGGAGCAGTCTGCTCTACAAGCACACTATTTCTAAGCCGATTATTGTTTGTTTTCGATAGCGACCGTGAAGATTTAAAAAAAGAAATTAACTGAAATTGTATATAAAAAATAATTATTATTAGTTTTTGTATTTTTAAATTGCGACCGGTATGTATTGTGTTTAACTATTGTATCTTTAATGAGAAATGTATGCGAGTGCAGATCTTTACGCGAAGCGGAACAGGCTCCCTGCGAGACGCTTCCTGGGAGCAGTCTGCTCTACAAGCACACTATTTCTAAGCCGATTATTGTTTGTTTTCGATAGCGACCGTGAAGATTTAAAAAAAGAAATTATCTATAAAAAATAATTATTATTAGTTTGTGTATTTTTAAATTGCGACCGGTATGTATTGTGTTTAACCGTTGTACGTTTAATGAGAAATGTATGCGAGTGCAGATCTTTACGCGAAGCGGAACAGGCTCCCTGCGAGACGCTTCCTGGGAGCAGTCTGCTCTACAAGCACACTATTTCTAAGCCGATGATTGTTTGTTTTCGATAGCAACCGAGAAGATTTAAAAAAGAAATTAACTGAAATTGTCTAGAAAAAATAATTATTATTAGTTTGTGTATTTTTAAATTGCGACCGGTATGTATTGTGTTTAACTGTTGTACGTTTAATGAGAAATGTATGCGAGTGCAGATCTTTACGCGAAGCGGAAAAGGCTCCCTGCGAGACGCTTCCTGGGAGCAGTCTGCTCCACAAGCACACTATTTATAAGCCGATAATTTTCTTTTTTCGATTGAGGCCGTGAATGTTTTAAAAAAGAAATTAAGTGGAATTGTGTATAAAAAATAATTATTGTTAGTTTGTGTATTTTTAAATTGCGACCGGTATGCATTGTGTTTAACTATTGTACGTTTAATGAGAAATGTATGCGAGTGAATCTTTACTCGAAGCGGAATAGGCTCCCTGCGAGACGCTTCTTGGGAGGAGTCTGCTCTACAAGCACACTATTTCTAAGCCGATTATTGTTTGTTTTCTATAGCGACCGTGAAGATTTAAAAAAGAAATTAACTGAAATTGTCTATAAAAAATAATTATTATTAGTTTGTGTATTTTTAAATTGCGACCGGTATGTATTGTGTTTAACCGTTGTACGTTTAATGAGAAATGTATGCGAGTGCAGATCTTTACGCGAAGCGGCACAGGCTCCCTGCGAGACGCTTCCTGGGAGCAGTCTGCTCTACAAGCACACTATTTATAAGCCGATTATTGTTTGTTTTCAATTGCGACCGTGAAGATTTAAAAAAGAAATTAACTGAAATGGTCTATAAAAAATAATTATTATTAGTTTTTGTATTTTTAAATTGCGACCGGTATGTATTGTGTTTAACTATTGTACGTTTATTGAGAAATGTATACGAGTGCAGAACTTTACTCGAAGCGGAACAGTCTCCCTGCGAGACGCTTCTTGGGAGCAGTCTGCTCTACAAGCACACTATTTCTAAGCCGATTATTGTTTGTTTTCGATAGCGACCGTGAAGATTTAAAAAAACAAATTAACAGAAATTGTCTATAAAAAATAATTATTATTAGTTTGTGTATTTTTAAATTGCGACCGGTATGTATTGTGTTTAACCGTTGTACGTTTAATGAGAAATGTATGCGAGTGCAGATCTTCACGCGAAGCGGACCAGGCTCCCTGCGAGACGCTTCCTGGGAGCAGTCTGCTCTACAAGCACACTATTTCTAAGCCGATTATTGTTTGTTTTCGATAGCGACCGTGAAGATTTAAAAAAGAAATTAACTGAAATTGTCTATAAAAAATAATTATTATTAGTTTGTGTATTTTTAAATTGCGACCGGTATGTATTGTGTTTAACTGTTGTACGTTTAATGAGAAATGTATGCGAGTGCAGATCTTTACGAGAAGCGGAACAGGCTCCCTGCGAGACTCTTCCTGGGAGCAGTCTGCTCTACAAGCACACTGTTTCTAAGCCGATAATTTTCTTTTTTCAATTGAGACCGTGAATGTTTTAAAAATGAAATTAACTGAAATTGTCTATAAAAAATAATTATTATTAGTTTTTGTATTTTTAAATTGCGACCGGTATGTATTGTGTTTAACTATTGTACGTTTATTGAGAAATGTATGCGAGTGCAGAACTTTACTCGAAGCGGAACAGGCTCCCTGCGAGACGCTTCTTGGGAGCAGTCTGCTCTACAAGCACACTATTTCTAAGCCGATTATTGTTTGTTTTCGATAGCGACCGTGAAGATTTAAAAAAACAAATTAACAGAAATTGTCTATAAAAAATAATTATTATTAGTTTGTGTATTTTTAAATTGCGACCGGTATGTATTGTGTTTAACCGTTGTACGTTTAATGAGAAATGTATGCGAGTGCAGATCTTCACGCGAAGCGGTCCAGGCTCCCTGCGAGACGCTTCCTGGGAGCAGTCTGCTCTACAAGCACACTATTTCTAAGCCGATTATTGTTTGTTTTCGATAGCGACCGTGAAGATTTAAAAAAGAAATTAACTGAAATTGTCTATAAAAAATAATTATTATTAGTTTGTGTATTTTTAAATTGCGACCGGTATGTATTGTGTTTAACTGTTGTACGTTTAATGAGAAATGTATGCGAGTGCAGATCTTTACGCGAAGCGGAAAAGGCTCCCTGCGAGACGCTTCCTGGAAGCAGTCTGCTCTACAAGCACACTATTTCTAAGCCGATAATTTTCTTTTTTCGACTGAGGCCGTGAATGTTTTAAAAAAGAAATTAAGTGGAATTGTCTATAAAAAATAATTATTATCAGTTTGTGTATTTTTAACTTGCGACCGGTATGTATTGTGTTTAACCGTTGTACGTTTAATGAGAAATGTATGCGAGTGCAGATCTTTACGCGAAGCGGAACAGGCTCCCTGCGAGACGCTTCCTGGGAGCAGTGTGCTCTACAAGCACACTATTTATAAGCCGATTATTGTTTGTTTTCAATTGCGACCGTGAAGATTTAAAAAAAATTTAACTGAAATTGTCTATAAAAAATAATTATTATTAGTTTGTGTATTTTTAAATTGCGACCGGTATGTATTGTGTTTAACTGTTCTACGTTTAATGAGAAATGTATGCGAGTGCAGATCTTTACGAGAAGCGGAAAAGGCTCCCTGCGAGACGCTTCCTGGGAGCAGTCTGCTCTACAAGCACACTATTTCTAAGCCGATAATTTTCTTTTTTCAATTGAGACCGTGAATGTTTTAAAAAAGAAATTAAGTGGAATTGTCTATAAAAAATAATTATTATTAGTTTGTGTATTTTTAAATTGCGACCGGTATGCATTGTGTTTAACTATTGTACGTTTAATGAGAAATGTATGCGAGTGCAGATCTTTACGCGAAGCGGCACAGGCTCCCTGCGAGATGCTTCCTGGGAGCAGTCTGCTCTACAAGCACACTATTTCTAAGCCGATTATTGTTTGTTTTCGATAGCGACCGTGAAGATTTAAAAAAAGAAATTAAGTGGAATTGTATATAAAAAATAATTATTATTAGTTTTTGTATTTTTAAATTGCGACCGGTATGTATTGTGTTTAACTATTGTATGTTTAATGAGAAATGTATGCGAGTGCAGATCTTTACGCGAAGCGGAACAGGCTCCCTGCGAGACGCTTCCTGGGAGCAGTCTGCTCTACAAGCACACTCTTTCTAAGCCGATAATTTTCTTTTTTCGATTCCGACCGTGAATGTTTTAAAAAAGAAATTAAGTGGAATTGTCTATAAAAAATAATTATTATTAGTTTGTGTATTTTTTAATTGCGACCTGTATGTATTGTGCTTAACTATTGTACGTTTAATGAGAAATGTATGCGAGTGCAGATCTTTACGCGAAGCGGACAGGCTCCCTGCGAGACGCTTCCTGGGAGCAGTCTGCTCTACAAGCACACTATTTCTAAGCCGATTATTGTTTGTTTTCGATAGCGACCGTGAAGATTTAAAAAAAGAAATTAACTGAAATTGTATATAAAAAATAATTATTATTAGTTTTTGTATTTTTAAATTGCGACCGGTATGTATTGTGTTTAACTATTGTATCTTTAATGAGAAATGTATGCGAGTGCAGATCTTTACGCGAAGCGGAACAGGCTCCCTGCGAGACGCTTCCTGGGAGCAGTCTGCTCTACAAGCACACTATTTCTAAGCCGATTATTGTTTGTTTTCGATAGCGACCGTGAAGATTTAAAAAAAGAAATTATCTATAAAAAATAATTATTATTAGTTTGTGTATTTTTAAATTGCGACCGGTATGTATTGTGTTTAACCGTTGTACGTTTAATGAGAAACGTATGCGAGTGCAGATCTTTACGCGAAGCGGAACAGGCTCCCTGCGAGACGCTTCCTGGGAGCAGTCTGCTCTACAAGCACACTATTTCTAAGCCGATGATTGTTTGTTTTCGATAGCAACCGAGAAGATTTAAAAAAGAAATTAACTGAAATTGTCTAGAAAAAATAATTATTATTAGTTTGTGTATTTTTAAATTGCGACCGGTATGTATTGTGTTTAACTGTTGTACGTTTAATGAGAAATGTATGCGAGTGCAGATCTTTACGCGAAGCGGAAAAGGCTCCCTGCGAGACGCTTCCTGGGAGCAGTCTGCTCCACAAGCACACTATTTATAAGCCGATAATTTTCTTTTTTCGATTGAGGCCGTGAATGTTTTAAAAAAGAAATTAAGTGGAATTGTGTATAAAAAATAATTATTGTTAGTTTGTGTATTTTTAAATTGCGACCGGTATGCATTGTGTTTAACTATTGTACGTTTAATGAGAAATGTATGCGAGTGAATCTTTACTCGAAGCGGAATAGGCTCCCTGCGAGACGCTTCTTGGGAGCAGTCTGCTCTACAAGCACACTATTTCTAAGCCGATTATTGTTTGTTTTCTATAGCGACCGTGAAGATTTAAAAAAGAAATTAACTGAAATTGTCTATAAAAAATAATTATTATTAGTTTGTGTATTTTTAAATTGCGACCGGTATGTATTGTGTTTAACCGTTGTACGTTTAATGAGAAATGTATGCGAGTGCAGATCTTTACGCGAAGCGGCACAGGCTCCCTGCGAGACGCTTCCTGGGAGCAGTCTGCTCTACAAGCACACTATTTATAAGCCGATTATTGTTTGTTTTCAATTGCGACCGTGAAGATTTAAAAAAGAAATTAACTGAAATTGTCTATAAAAAATAATTATTATTAGTTTGTGTATTTTTAAACTGCGACCGGTATGTATTGTGTTTAACTGTTCTACGTTTAATGAGAAATGTATGCGAGTGCAGAACTTTACGAGAAGCGGAAAAGGCTCCCTGCGAGACGCTTCCTGGGAGTAGTCTGCTCTACAAGCACACTATTTCTAAGCAGATTATTTTTTGTTTTCGATAGCGACCGTGAAGATTTAAAAAAGAAATTAACTGAAATTGTCTATAAAAATAATTATTATTAGTTTGTGTATTTTTAAATTGCAACCTGTATGTATTGTGTTTAACCGTTTAAGTTTAATGAGAAATGTATGCGAGTGCAGATCTTTACGCGAAGCGGAACAGGCTCCCTGCGAGACGCTTCCTGGGAGCAGTGTGCTCTACAAGCACACTATTTCTAAGCCGATTATTGTTTGTTTTCGATAGCGACCTTGAAGATTTAAAAAAGAAATTAACTGAAATTGTATATAAAAAATAATTATTATTAGTTTTTGTATTTTTAAATTGCGACCGGTATGTATTGTGTTTAACTATTGTACGTTTAATGAGAAATGTATGCGAGTGCAGATCTTTACGTGAAGCGGACAGGCTCCTTGCGAGACGCTTCTTGGGAGCAGTCTGCTCTACAAGCACACTATTTCTAAGCCGATTATTGTTTGTTTTCGATAGCGACCTTGAAGATTTAAAAAAGAAATTAACTGAACATGTATATAAAAAATAATTATTATTAGTTTTTGTATTTTTAAATTGCGACCGGTATGTATTGTGTTTAACTATTGTATGTTTAATGAGAAGTGTATGCGAGTGCAGATCTTTACGCGAAGCGGGACAGGCTCCCTGCGAGACGCTTCCTGGGAGCAGTGTGCTCTAAAAGCACACTATTTCTAAGCCGATTATTGTTTGTTTTCGATAGCGACCGTGAAGATTTAAAAAAAGAAATTAACAGAAATTGTCTATAAAAAATAATTATTATTAGTTTGTGTATTTTTAAATTGCGACCGGTATGTATTGTGTTTAACCGTTGTACGTTTAATGAGAAATGTATGCGAGTGCAGATCTTTACGCGAAGCGGAACAGGCTCCCTGCGAGACGCTTCCTGGGAACAGTCTGCTCTACAAGCACACTATTTATAAGCCGATTATTGTTTGTTTTCAATTGCGACCCTGAAGATTTAAAAAAGAAATTAACTGAAATTGTCTATAAAAAATAATTATTATTATTTTGTGTATTTTTAAATTTCGACCTGTATGTATTGTGTTTAACCGTTTATGTTTAATGAGAAATGTATGCGAGTGCAGATCTTTACGCGAAGCGGGACAGGCTCCCTGCGAGACGCTTCCTGGGAGCAGTGTGCTCTACAAGCACACTATTTCTAAGCTGATTATTGTTTGTTTTCGATAGCGACCGTGAAGATTTAAAAAAAGAAATTAACAGAAATTGTCTATAAAAAATAACTATTATTAGTTTGTGTATTTTTAAATTGAGACCGGTATGTATTGTGTTTAACCGTTGTACGTTTAATGAGAAATGTATGCGAGTGCAGATCTTTACGCGAAGCGGAACAGGCTCCCTGCGAGACGCTTCCTGGGAGCAGTCTGCTCTACAAGCACACTCTTTCTAAGCCGATAATTTTCTTTTTTCGATTGCGACCGTGAATGTTTTAAAAAAGAAATTAAGTGGAATTGTCTATAAAAAATAATTATTATTAGTTTGTGTATTTTTTAATTGCGACCGGTATGTATTGTGTTTAACTATTGTACGTTTAATGAGAAATGTATGCGAGTGCAGATCTTTACGCGAAGCGGACAGGTTCCCTGCGAGACGCTTCCTGGGAGCAGTCTGCTCTACAAGCACACTATTTCTAAGCCGATTATTGTTTGTTTTCGATAGCGACCGTGAAGATTTAAAAAAGAAATTAACTGAAATTGTATATAAAAAATAATTATTATTAGTTTTTGTATTTTTAAATTGCGACCGGTATGTATTGTGTTTACCTATTGTATATTTAATGAGAAATGTATGCGAGTGCAGATCTTTACGCGAAGCGGAATAGGCTCCCTGCGAGACGCTTCCTGGGAGCAGTCTGCTCTAAAAGCACACTATTTCTAAGCCGATTATTGTTTGTTTTCGATAGCGACCGTGAAGATTTAAAAAAAGAAATTAACAGAAATTATCTATAAAAAATAATTATTATTAGTTTGTGTATTTTTAAATTGCGACCGGTATGTATTGTGTTTAACCGTTGTATGTTTAATGAGAAATGTATGCGAGTGCAGATCTTTACGCGAAGCGGAACAGGCTCCCTGCGAGCGTTTCCTGGGAGCAGTCTGCTCTACAAGCACACTATTTCTAAGCCGATTATTTTTTGTTTTCGATAGCGACCGTGAAGATTTAAAAAAACAAATTAACAGAAATTGTCTATAAAAAATAATTATTATTAGTTTGTGTATTTTTAAATTGCGACCGGTATGTATTGTGTTTAACCGTTGTACGTTTAATGAGAAATGTATGCGAATGCAGATCTTTACGCGAAGCGGAACTGGCTCCCTGCGAGACGCTTCCTGGGAGTAGTCTGCTCTACAAGCACACTATTTCTAAGCAGATTATTTTTTGTTTTCGATAGCGACCGTGAAGATTTAAAAAAGAAATTAACTGAAATTGTCTATAAAAATAATTATTATTAGTTTGCGTATTTTTAAATTGCAACCTGTATGTATTGTGTTTAACCGTTTAAGTTTAATGAGAAATGTATGCGAGTGCAGATCTTTACGCGAAGCGGAACAGGCTCCCTGCGAGACGCTTCCTGGGAGCAGTGTGCTCTACAAGCACACTATTTCTTAGCTGATTTTTGTTTGTTTTCGATAGCGACCGTGAAGATTTAAAAAAAGAAATTAACAGAAATTGTCTATAAAAAATAATTATTATTAGTTTGTGTATTTTTAAATTGCGACCGGTATATATTGTGTTTAACCGTTGTACGTTTAATGAGAAATGTATGCGAGTGCAGATCTTTACGCGAAGCGGAACAGGCTCCCTGCGAGACGCTTCCTGGGAGCAATCTGCTCTACAAGCACACTCTTTCTAAGCCGATAATTTTCTTTTTTCGATTGCGACCGTGAATGTTTTAAAAAAGAAATTAAGTGGAATTGTCTATAAAAAATAATTATTATTAGTTTGTGTATTTTTTAATTGCGACCGGTATGTATTGTGTTTAACTATTGTACGTTTAATGAGAAATGTATGCGAGTGCAGATCTTTACGTGAAGCGGACAGGCTCCTTGCGAGACGCTTCTTGGGAGCAGTCTGCTCTACAAGCACACTATTTCTAAGCAGATTATTGTTTGTTTTCGATAGCGACCTTGAAGATTTAAAAAAGAAATTAACTGAAATTGTATATAAAAAATAATTATTATTAGTTTTTGTATTTTTAAATTGCGACCGGTATGTATTGTGTTTAACTATTGTATGTTTAATGAGAAGTGTATGCGAGTGCAGATCTTTACGCGAAGCGGGACAGGCTCCCTGCGAGACGCTTCCTGGGAGCAGTGTGCTCTAAAAGCACACTATTTCTAAGCCGATTATTGTTTGTTTTCGATAGCGACCGTGAAGATTTAAAAAAAGAAATTAACAGAAATTGTCTATAAAAAATAATTATTATTAGTTTGTGTATTTTTAAATTGCGACCGGTATGTATTGTGTTTAACCGTTGTACGTTTAATGAGAAATGTATGCGAGTGCAGATCTTTACGCGAAGCGGAACTGGCTCCCTGCGAGACGCTTCCTGGGAGCAGTCTGCTCTACAAGCACACTATTTCTAAGCCGATTATTGTTTGTTTTCGATAGCGACCGTGAAGATTTAAAAAAGAAATTAACTGAAATTGTGTATAAAAAATAATTACTATTAGTTTGTGTATTTTTAAATTGCGACCGGTATGTATTGTGTTTAACTGTTGTACGTTTAATGAGAAATGTATGCGAGTGCAGATCTTTACGAGAAGCGGAAAAGGCTCCCTGCGAGACGCTTCCTGGGAGCAGTCTGCTCTACAAGCACACTATTTCTAAGCCGATAATTTTCTTTTTTCAATTGAGACCGTGAATGTTTTAAAAAAGAAATTAACTGAAATGGTCTATAAAAAATAATTATTATTAGTTTTTGTATTTTTAAATTGCGACCGGTATGTATTGTGTTTAACTATTGTACGTTTATTGAGAAATGTATACGAGTGCAGAACTTTACTCGAAGCGGAACAGTCTCCCTGCGAGACGCTTCTTGGGAGCAGTCTGCTCTACAAGCACACTATTTCTAAGCCGATTATTGTTTGTTTTCGATAGCGACCGTGAAGATTTAAAAAAAACAAATTAACAGAAATTGTCTATAAAAAATAATTATTATTAGTTGGTGTATTTTTAAATTGCGACCGGTATGTATTGTGTTTAACCGTTGTACGTTTAATGAGAAATGTATGCGAGTGCAGATCTTCACGCGAAGCGGACCAGGCTCCCTGCGAGACGCTTCCTGGGAGCAGTCTGCTCTACAAGCACACTATTTCTAAGCCGATTATTGTTTGTTTTCGATAGCGACCGTGAAGATTTAAAAAAGAAATTAACTGAAATTGTCTATAAAAAATAATTATTATTAGTTTGTGTATTTTTAAATTGCGACCGGTATGTATTGTGTTTAACTGTTGTACGTTTAATGAGAAATGTATGCGAGTGCAGATCTTTACGCGAAGCGGAACAGGCTCCCTGCGAGACTCTTCCTGGGAGCAGTCTGCTCTACAAGCACACTATTTCTAAGCCGATAATTTTCTTTTTTCAATTGAGACCGTGAATGTTTTAAAAATGAAATTAACTGAAATTGTCTATAAAAAATAATTATTATTAGTTTTTGTATTTTTAAATTGCGACCGGTATGTATTGTGTTTAACTATTGTACGTTTATTGAGAAATGTATGCGAGTGCAGAACTTTACTCGAAGCGGAACAGGCTCCCTGCGAGACGCTTCTTGGGAGCAGTCTGCTCTACAAGCACACTATTTCTAAGCCGATTATTGTTTGTTTTCGATAGCGACCGTGAAGATTTAAAAAAACAAATTAACAGAAATTGTCTATAAAAAATAATTATTATTAGTTTGTGTATTTTTAAATTGCGACCGGTATGTATTGTGTTTAACCGTTGTACGTTTAATGAGAAATGTATGCGAGTGCAGATCTTCACGCGAAGCGGTCCAGGCTCCCTGCGAGACGCTTCCTGGGAGCAGTCTGCTCTACAAGCACACTATTTCTAAGCCGATTATTGTTTGTTTTCGATAGCGACCGTGAAGATTTAAAAAAGAAATTAACTGAAATTGTCTATAAAAAATAATTATTATTAGTTTGTGTATTTTTAAATTGCGACCGGTATGTATTGTGTTTAACTGTTGTACGTTTAATGAGAAATGTATGCGAGTGCAGATCTTTACGCGAAGCGGAAAAGGCTCCCTGCGAGACGCTTCCTGGAAGCAGTCTGCTCTACAAGCACACTATTTCTAAGCCGATAATTTTCTTTTTTCGATTGAGGCCGTGAATGTTTTAAAAAAGAAATTAAGTGGAATTGTCTATAAAAAATAATTATTATCAGTTTGTGTATTTTTAACTTGCGACCGGTATGTATTGTGTTTAACCGTTGTACGTTTAATGAGAAATGTATGCGAGTGCAGATCTTTACGCGAAGCGGAACAGGCTCCCTGCGAGACGCTTCCTGGGAGCAGTGTGCTCTACAAGCACACTATTTATAAGCCGATTATTGTTTGTTTTCAATTGCGACCGTGAAGATTTAAAAAAGAATTTAACTGAAATTGTCTATAAAAAATAATTATTATTAGTTTGTGTATTTTTAAATTGCGACCGGTATGTATTGTGTTTAACTGTTCTACGTTTAATGAGAAATGTATGCGAGTGCAGATCTTTACGAGAAGCGGAAAAGGCTCCCTGCGAGACGCTTCCTGGGAGCAGTCTGCTCTACAAGCACACTATTTCTAAGCCGATAATTTTCTTTTTTCAATTGAGACCGTGAATGTTTTAAAAAAGAAATTAAGTGGAATTGTCTATAAAAAATAATTATTATTAGTTTGTGTATTTTTAAATTGCGACCGGTATGCATTGTGTTTAACTATTGTACGTTTAATGAGAAATGTATGCGAGTGCAGATCTTTACGCGAAGCGGCACAGGCTCCCTGCGAGATGCTTCCTGGGAGCAGTCTGCTCTACAAGCACACTATTTCTAAGCCGATTATTGTTTGTTTTCGATAGCGACCGTGAAGATTTAAAAAAAGAAATTAAGTGGAATTGTATATAAAAAATAATTATTATTAGTTTTTGTAATTTTAAATTGCGACCGGTATGTATTGTGTTTAACTATTGTATGTTTAATGAGAAATGTATGCGAGTGCAGATCTTTACGCGAAGCGGAATAGGCTCCCTGCGAGACGCTTCCTGGGAGCAGTCTGCTCTACAAGCACACTCTTTCTAAGCCGATAATTTTCTTTTTTCGATTCCGACCGTGAATGTTTTAAAAAAGAAATTAAGTGGAATTGTCTATAAAAAATAATTATTATTAGTTTGTGTATTTTTTAATTGCGACCTGTATGTATTGTGCTTAACTATTGTACGTTTAATGAGAAATGTATGCGAGTGCAGATCTTTACGCGAAGCGGACAGGCTCCCTGCGAGACGCTTTCTGGGAGCAGTCTGCTCTACAAGCACACTATTTCTAAGCCGATTATTGTTTGTTTTCGATAGCGACCGTGAAGATTTAAAAAAAGAAATTAACTGAAATTGTATATAAAAAATAATTATTATTAGTTTTTGTATTTTTAAATTGCGACCGGTATGTATTGTGTTTAACTATTGTATCTTTAATGAGAAATGTATGCGAGTGCAGATCTTTACGCGAAGCGGAACAGGCTCCCTGCGAGACGCTTCCTGGGAGCAGTCTGCTCTACAAGCACACTATTTCTAAGCCGATTATTGTTTGTTTTCGATAGCGACCGTGAAGATTTAAAAAAAGAAATTATCTATAAAAAATAATTATTATTAGTTTGTGTATTTTTAAATTGCGACCGGTATGTATTGTGTTTAACCGTTGTACGTTTAATGAGAAATGTATGCGAGTGCAGATCTTTACGCGAAGCGGAACAGGCTCCCTGCGAGACGCTTCCTGGGAGCAGTCTGCTCTACAAGCACACTATTTCTAAGCCGATGATTGTTTGTTTTCGATAGCAACCGAGAAGATTTAAAAAAGAAATTAACTGAAATTGTCTAGAAAAAATAATTATTATTAGTTTGTGTATTTTTAAATTGCGACCGGTATGTATTGTGTTTAACTGTTGTACGTTTAATGAGAAATGTATGCGAGTGCAGATCTTTACGCGAAGCGGAAAAGGCTCCCTGCGAGACGCTTCCTGGGAGAAGTCTGCTCCACAAGCACACTATTTATAAGCCGATAATTTTCTTTTTTCGATTGCGGCCGTGAATGTTTTAAAAAAGAAATTAAGTGGAATTGTGTATAAAAAATAATTATTGTTAGTTTGTGTATTTTTAAATTGCGACCGGTATGCATTGTGTTTAACTATTGTACGTTTAATGAGAAATGTATGCGAGTGAATCTTTACTCGAAGCGGAATAGGCTCCCTGCGAGACGCTTCTTGGGAGCAGTCTGCTCTACAAGCACACTATTTCTAAGCCGATTATTGTTTGTTTTCTATAGCGACCGTGAAGATTTAAAAAAGAAATTAACTGAAATTGTCTATAAAAAATAATTATTATTAGTTTGTGTATTTTTAAATTGCGACCGGTATGTATTGTGTTTAACCGTTGTACGTTTAATGAGAAATGTATGCGAGTGCAGATCTTTACGCGAAGCGGCACAGGCTCCCTGCGAGACGCTTCCTGGGAGCAGTCTGCTCTACAAGCACACTATTTATAAGCCGATTATTGTTTGTTTTCAATTGCGACCGTGAAGATTTAAAAAAGAAATTAACTGAAATTGTCTATAAAAAATAATTATTATTAGTTTGTGTATTTTTAAATTGCGACCGGTATGTATTGTGTTTAACTGTTCTACGTTTAATGAGAAATGTATGCGAGTGCAGATCTTTACGAGAAGCGGAAAAGGCTCCCTGCGAGACGCTTCCTGGGAGTAGTCTGCTCTACAAGCACACTATTTCTAAGCAGATTATTTTTTGTTTTCGATAGCGACCGTGAAGATTTAAAAAAGAAATTAACTGAAATTGTCTATAAAAATAATTATTATTAGTTTGTGTATTTTTAAATTGCAACCTGTATGTATTGTGTTTAACCGTTTAAGTTTAATGAGAAATGTATGCGAGTGCAGATCTTTACGCGAAGCGGAACAGGCTCCCTGCGAGACGCTTCCTGGGAGCAGTGTGCTCTACAAGCACACTATTTCTTAGCTGATTTTTGTTTGTTTTCGATAGCGACCGTGAAGATTTAAAAAAAGAAATTAACAGAAATTGTCTATAAAAAATAATTATTATTAGTTTGTGTATTTTTAAATTGCGACCGGTATATATTGTGTTTAACCGTTGTACGTTTAATGAGAAATGTATGCGAGTGCAGATCTTTACGCGAAGCGGAACAGGCTCCCTGCGAGACGCTTCCTGGGAGCAATCTGCTCTACAAGCACACTCTTTCTAAGCCGATAATTTTCTTTTTTCGATTGCGACCGTGAATGTTTTAAAAAAGAAATTAAGTGGAATTGTCTATAAAAAATAATTATTATTAGTTTGTGTATTTTTTAATTGCGACCGGTATGTATTGTGTTTAACTATTGTACGTTTAATGAGAAATGTATGCGAGTGCAGATCTTTACGTGAAGCGGACAGGCTCCTTGCGAGAGGCTTCTTGGGAGCAGTCTGCTCTACAAGCACACTATTTCTAAGCCGATTATTGTTTGTTTTCAATTGCGACCCTGAAGATTTAAAAAAGAAATTAACTGAAATTGTCTATAAAAAATAATTATTATTATTTTGTGTATTTTTAAATTTCGACCTGTATGTATTGTGTTTAACCGTTTATGTTTAATGAGAAATGTATGCGAGTGCAGATCTTTACGCGAAGCGGGACAGGCTCCCTGCGAGACGCTTCCTGGGAGCAGTGTGCTCTACAAGCACACTATTTCTAAGCTGATTATTGTTTGTTTTCGATAGCGACCGTGAAGATTTAAAAAAAGAAATTAACAGAAATTGTCTATAAAAAATAACTATTATTAGTTTGTGTATTTTTAAATTGAGACCGGTATGTATTGTGTTTAACCGTTGTACGTTTAATGAGAAATGTATGCGAGTGCAGATCTTTACGCGAAGCGGAACAGGCTCCCTGCGAGACGCTTCCTGGGAGCAGTCTGCTCTACAAGCACACTCTTTCTAAGCCGATAATTTTCTTTTTTCGATTGCGACCGTGAATGTTTTAAAAAAGAAATTAAGTGGAATTGTCTATAAAAAATAATTATTATTAGTTTGTGTATTTTTTAATTGCGACCGGTATGTATTGTGTTTAACTATTGTACGTTTAATGAGAAATGTATGCGAGTGCAGATCTTTACGCGAAGCGGACAGGTTCCCTGCGAGACGCTTCCTGGGAGCAGTCTGCTCTACAAGCACACTATTTCTAAGCCGATTATTGTTTGTTTTCGATAGCGACCGTGAAGATTTAAAAAAGAAATTAACTGAAATTGTATATAAAAAATAATTATTATTAGTTTTTGTATTTTTAAATTGCGACCGGTATGTATTGTGTTTAACTATTGTATATTTAATGAGAAATGTATGCGAGTGCAGATCTTTACGCGAAGCGGAATAGGCTCCCTGCGAGACGCTTCCTGGGAGCAGTCTGCTCTACAAGCACACTATTTCTAAGCCGATTATTGTTTGTTTTCGATAGCGACCGTGAAGATTTAAAAAAAGAAATTATCTATAAAAAATAATTATTATTAGTTTGTGTATTTTTAAATTGCGACCGGTATGTATTGTGTTTAACCGTTGTACGTTTAATGAGAAATGTATGCGAGTGCAGATCTTTACGCGAAGCGGAACAGGCTCCCTGCGAGACGCTTCCTGGGAGCAGTCTGCTCCACAAGCACACTATTTCTAAGCCGATGATTGTTTGTTTTCGATAGCAACCGAGAAGATTTAAAAAAGAAATTAACTGAAATTGTCTAGAAAAAATAATTATTATTAGTTTGTGTATTTTTAAATTGCGACCGGTATGTATTGTGTTTAACTGTTGTACGTTTAATGAGAAATGTATGCGAGTGCAGATCTTTACGCGAAGCGGAAAAGGCTCCCTGCGAGACGCTTCCTGGGAGCAGTCTGCTCCACAAGCACACTATTTATAAGCCGATAATTTTCTTTTTTCGATTGCGGCCGTGAATGTTTTAAAAAAGAAATTAAGTGGAATTGTGTATAAAAAATAATTATTGTTAGTTTGTGTATTTTTAAATTGCGACCGGTATGCATTGTGTTTAACTATTGTACGTTTAATGAGAAATGTATGCGAGTGAATCTTTACTCGAAGCGGAATAGGCTCCCTGCGAGACGCTTCTTGGGAGCAGTCTGCTCTACAAGCACACTATTTCTAAGCCGATTATTGTTTGTTTTCTATAGCGACCGTGAAGATTTAAAAAAGAAATTAACTGAAATTGTCTATAAAAAATAATTATTATTAGTTTGTGTATTTTTAAATTGCGACCGGTATGTATTGTGTTTAACCGTTGTACGTTTAATGAGAAATGTATGCGAGTGCAGATCTTTACGCGAAGCGGCACAGGCTCCCTGCGAGACGCTTCCTGGGAGCAGTCTGCTCTACAAGCACACTATTTATAAGCCGATTATTGTTTGTTTTCAATTGCGACCGTGAAGATTTAAAAAAGAAATTAACTGAAATTGTCTATAAAAAATAATTATTATTAGTTTGTGTATTTTTAAATTGCGACCGGTATGTATTGTGTTTAACTGTTCTACGTTTAATGAGAAATGTATGCGAGTGCAGATCTTTACGAGAAGCGGAAAAGGCTCCCTGCGAGACGCTTCCTGGGAGTAGTCTGCTCTACAAGCACACTATTTCTAAGCAGATTATTTTTTGTTTTCGATAGCGACCGTGAAGATTTAAAAAAGAAATTAACTGAAATTGTCTATAAAAATAATTATTATTAGTTTGTGTATTTTTAAATTGCAACCTGTATGTATTGTGTTTAACCGTTTAAGTTTAATGAGAAATGTATGCGAGTGCAGATCTTTACGCGAAGCGGAACAGGCTCCCTGCGAGACGCTTCCTGGGAGCAGTGTGCTCTACAAGCACACTATTTCTTAGCTGATTTTTGTTTGTTTTCGATAGCGACCGTGAAGATTTAAAAAAAGAAATTAACAGAAATTGTCTATAAAAAATAATTATTATTAGTTTGTGTATTTTTAAATTGCGACCGGTATATATTGTGTTTAACCGTTGTACGTTTAATGAGAAATGTATGCGAGTGCAGATCTTTACGCGAAGCGGAACAGGCTCCCTGCGAGACGCTTCCTGGGAGCAATCTGCTCTACAAGCACACTCTTTCTAAGCCGATAATTTTCTTTTTTCGATTGCGACCGTGAATGTTTTAAAAAAGAAATTAAGTGGAATTGTCTATAAAAAATAATTATTATTAGTTTGTGTATTTTTTAATTGCGACCGGTATGTATTGTGTTTAACTATTGTACGTTTAATGAGAAATGTATGCGAGTGCAGATCTTTACGTGAAGCGGACAGGCTCCTTGCGAGACGCTTCTTGGGAGCAGTCTGCTCTACAAGCACACTATTTCTAAGCCGATTATTGTTTGTTTTCAATTGCGACCCTGAAGATTTAAAAAAGAAATTAACTGAAATTGTCTATAAAAAATAATTATTATTATTTTGTGTATTTTTAAATTTCGACCTGTATGTATTGTGTTTAACCGTTTATGTTTAATGAGAAATGTATGCGAGTGCAGATCTTTACGCGAAGCGGGACAGGCTCCCTGCGAGACGCTTCCTGGGAGCAGTGTGCTCTACAAGCACACTATTTCTAAGCTGATTATTGTTTGTTTTCGATAGCGACCGTGAAGATTTAAAAAAAGAAATTAACAGAAATTGTCTATAAAAAATAACTATTATTAGTTTGTGTATTTTTAAATTGAGACCGGTATGTATTGTGTTTAACCGTTGTACGTTTAATGAGAAATGTATGCGAGTGCAGATCTTTACGCGAAGCGGAACAGGCTCCCTGCGAGACGCTTCCTGGGAGCAGTCTGCTCTACAAGCACACTCTTTCTAAGCCGATAATTTTCTTTTTTCGATTGCGACCGTGAATGTTTTAAAAAAGAAATTAAGTGGAATTGTCTATAAAAAATAATTATTATTAGTTTGTGTATTTTTTAATTGCGACCGGTATGTATTGTGTTTAACTATTGTACGTTTAATGAGAAATGTATGCGAGTGCAGATCTTTACGCGAAGCGGACAGGTTCCCTGCGAGACGCTTCCTGGGAGCAGTCTGCTCTACAAGCACACTATTTCTAAGCCGATTATTGTTTGTTTTCGATAGCGACCGTGAAGATTTAAAAAAGAAATTAACTGAAATTGTATATAAAAAATAATTATTATTAGTTTTTGTATTTTTAAATTGCGACCGGTATGTATTGTGTTTAACTATTGTATATTTAATGAGAAATGTATGCGAGTGCAGATCTTTACGCGAAGCGGAATAGGCTCCCTGCGAGACGCTTCCTGGGAGCAGTCTGCTCTAAAAGCACACTATTTCTAAGCCGATTATTGTTTGTTTTCGATAGCGACCGTGAAGATTTAAAAAAAGAAATTAACAGAAATTATCTATAAAAAATAATTATTATTAGTTTGTGTATTTTTAAATTGCGACCGGTATGTATTGTGTTTAACCGTTGTATGTTTAATGAGAAATGTATGCGAGTGCAGATCTTTACGCGAAGCGGAACAGGCTCCCTGCGAGCGTTTCCTGGGAGCAGTCTGCTCTACAAGCACACTATTTCTAAGCCGATTATTTTTTGTTTTCGATAGCGACCGTGAAGATTTAAAAAAACAAATTAACAGAAATTGTCTATAAAAAATAATTATTATTAGTTTGTGTATTTTTAAATTGCGACCGGTATGTATTGTGTTTAACCGTTGTACGTTTAATGAGAAATGTATGCGAATGCAGATCTTTACGCGAAGCGGAACTGGCTCCCTGCGAGACGCTTCCTGGGAGCAGTCTGCTCTACAAGCACACTATTTCTAAGCCGATTATTGTTTGTTTTCGATAGCGACCGTGAAGATTTAAAAAAGAAATTAACTGAAATTGTCTATAAAAAATAATTATTATTAGTTTGTGTATTTTTAAATTGCGACCGGTATGTATTGTGTTTAACTGTTGTACGTTTAATGAGAAATGCGAGTGCAGATCTTTACGAGAAGCGGAAAAGGCTCCCTGCGAGACGCTTCCTGGGAGCAGTCTGCTCTACAAGCACACTATTTCTAAGCCGATAATTTTCTTTTTTCAATTGAGACCGTGAATGTTTTAAAAAAGAAATTAACTGAAATTGTCTATAAAAAATAATTATTATTAGTTTTTGTATTTTTAAATTGCGACCGGTATGTATTGTGTTTAACTATTGTACGTTTATTGAGAAATGTATGCGAGTGCAGATCTTTACTCGAAGCAGAACAGGCTCCCTGCGAGACGCTTCTTTGGAGCAGTCTGCTCTACAAGCACACTATTTCTAAGCCGATTATTGTTTGTTTTCGATAGCGACCGTGAAGATTTAAAAAAACAAATTAACAGAAATTGTCTATAAAAAATAATTATTATTAGTTTGTGTATTTTTAAATTCCGACCGGTATGTATTGTGTTTAACCGTTGTACGTTTAATGAGAAATGTATGCGAGTGCAGATCTTTACGAGAAGCGGAAAAGGCTCCCTGCGAGACGCTTCCTGGGAGCAGTCTGCTCTACAAGCACACTATTTCTAAGCCGATAATTTTCTTTTTTCAATTGAGACCGTGAATGTTTTAAAAAAGAAATTAACTGAAATTGTCTATAAAAATAATTATTATTAGTTTTTGTATTTTTAAATTGCGACCGGTATGTATTGTGTTTAACTATTGTACGTTTATTGAGAAATGTATGCGAGTGCAGATCTTTACTCGAAGCAGAACAGGCTCCCTGCGAGACGCTTCTTTGGAGCAGTCTGCTCTACAAGCACACTATTTCTAAGCCGATTATTGTTTGTTTTCGATAGCGACCGTGAAGATTTAAAAAAACAAATTAACAGAAATTGTCTATAAAAAATAATTATTATTAGTTTGTGTATTTTTAAATTGCGACCGGTATGTATTGTGTTTAACCGTTGTACGTTTAATGAGAAATGTATGCGGGTGCAGATCTTCACGCGAAGCGGAAAAGGCTCCCTGCGAGACGCTTCCTGGGAGCAGTCTGCTCTACAAGCACACTATTTCTAAGCCGATTATTGTTTGTTTTCGATAGCGACCGTGAAGATTTAAAAAAGAAATTAACTGAAATTGTCTATAAAAATAATTAATATTAGTTTGTGTATTTTTAAATTGCGACCTGTATGTATTGTGTTTAACCGTTTATGTTTAATGAGAAATGTATGCGAGTGCAGATCTTTACGCGAAGCGGAACAGGCTCCCTGCGAGACGCTTCCTGGGAGCAGTGTGCTCTACAAGCACACTATTTCTAAGCTGATTATTGTTTGTTTTCGATAGCGACCGTGAAGATTTAAAAAAAGAAATTAACAGAAATTGTCTATAAAAAATAATTATTATTAGTTTGTGTATTTTTAAATTGCGACCGGTATATATTGTGTTTAACCGTTGTACGTTTAATGAGAAATGTATGCGAGTGCAGATCTTTACGCGAAGCGGAACAGGCTCCCTGCGAGACGCTTCCTGGGAGCAATCTGCTCTACAAGCACACTCTTTCTAAGCCGATAATTTTCTTTTTTCGATTGCGACCGTGAATGTTTTAAAAAAGAAATTAAGTGGAATTGTCTATAAAAAATAATTATTATTAGTTTGTGTATTTTTTAATTGCGACCGGTATGTATTGTGTTTAACTATTGTACGTTTAATGAGAAATGTATGCGAGTGCAGATCTTTACGTGAAGCGGACAGGCTCCCTGCGAGACGCTTCCTGGGAGCAGTCTGCTCTACAAGCACACTATTTCTAAGCCGATTATTGTTTGTTTTCGATAGCGACCTTGAAGATTTAAAAAAGAAATTAACTGAAATTGTATATAAAAAATAATTATTATTAGTTTTTGTATTTTTAAATTGCGACCGGTATGTATTGTGTTTAACTATTGTATGTTTAATGAGAAGTGTATGCGAGTGCAGATCTTTACGCGAAGCGGGACAGGCTCCCTGCGAGACGCTTCCTGGGAGCAGTCTGCTCTAAAAGCACACTATTTCTAAGCCGATTATTGTTTGTTTTCGATAGCGACCGTGAAGATTTAAAAAAAGAAATTAACAGAAATTGTCTATAAAAAATAATTATTATTAGTTTGTGTATTTTTAAATTGCGACCGGTATGTATTGTGTTTAACCGTTGTACGTTTAATGAGAAATGTATGCGAGTGCAGATCTTTACGCGAACCGGAACAGGCTCCCTGCGAGACGCTTCCTGGGAACAGTCTGCTCTACAAGCACACTATTTATAAGCCGATTATTGTTTGTTTTCAATTGCGACCCTGAAGATTTAAAAAAGAAATTAACTGAAATTGTCTATAAAAAATAATTATTATTAGTTTGTGTATTTTTAAATTTCGACCTGTATGTATTGTGTTTAGCCGTTTATGTTTAATGAGAAATGTATGCGAGTGCAGATCTTTACGCGAAGCGGAACAGGCTCCCTGCGAGACGCTTCCTGGGAGCAGTGTGCTCTACAAGCACACTATTTCTAAGCTGATTATTGTTTGTTTTCGATAGCGACCGTGACGATTTAAAAAAAGAAATTAACAGAAATTGTCTATAAAAAATAACTATTATTAGTTTGTGTATTTTTAAATTGAGACCGGTATGTATTGTGTTTAACTATTGTACGTTTAATGAGAAATGTATGCGAGTGCAGATCTTTACGCGAAGCGGACAGGCTCCCTGCGAGACGCTTCCTGGGAGCAGTCTGCTCTACAAGCACACTATTTCTAAGCCGATTATTGTTTGTTTTCGATAGCGACCGTGAAGATTTAAAAAAGAAATTAACTGAAATTGTATATAAAAAATAATTATTATTAGTTTTTGTATTTTTAAATTGCGACCGGTATGTATTGTGTTTAACTATTGTATATTTAATGAGAAATGTATGCGAGTGCAGATCTTTACGCGAAGCGGAATAGGCTCCCTGCGAGACGCTTCCTGGGAGCAGTCTGCTCTAAAAGCACAATATTTCTAAGCCGATTATTGTTTGTTTTCGATAGCGACCGTGAAGATTTAAAAAAAGAAATTAACAGAAATTATCTATAAAAAATAATTATTATTAGCTTGTGTATTTTTAAATTGCGACCGGTATGTATTGTGTTTAACCGTTGTATGTTTAATGAGAAATGTATGCGAGTGCAGATCTTTACGCGAAGCGGAACAGGCTCCCTGCGAGCGTTTCCTGGGAGCAGTCTGCTCTACAAGCACACTATTTCTGAGCCGATTATTTTTTGTTTTCGATAGCGACCGTGAAGATTTAAAAAAACAAATTAACAGAAATTGTCTATAAAAAATAATTATTATTAGTTTGTGTATTTTTAAATTGCGACCGGTATGTATTGTGTTTAACCGTTGTACGTTTAATGAGAAATGTATGCGAGTGCAGATCTTTACGCGAAGCGGAACTGGCTCCCTGCGAGACGCTTCCTGGGAGCAGTCTGCTCTACAAGCACACTATTTCTAAGCCGATTATTGTTTGTTTTCGATAGCGACCGTGAAGATTTAAAAAAGAAATTAACTGAAATTGTCTATAAAAAATAATTATTATTAGTTTGTGTATTTTTAAATTGCGACCGGTATGTATTGTGTTTAACTGTTGTACGTTTAATGAGAAATGCGAGTGCAGATCTTTACGAGAAGCGGAAAAGGCTCCCTGCGAGACGCTTCCTGGGAGCAGTCTGCTCTACAAGCACACTATTTCTAAGCCGATAATTTTCTTTTTTCAATTGAGACCGTGAATGTTTTAAAAAAGAAATTAACTGAAATTGTCTATAAAAAATAATTATTATTAGTTTTTGTATTTTTAAATTGCGACCGGTATGTATTGTGTTTAACTATTGTACGTTTATTGAGAAATGTATGCGAGTGCAGATCTTTACTCGAAGCAGAACAGGCTCCCTGCGAGACGCTTCTTTGGAGCAGTCTGCTCTACAAGCACACTATTTCTAAGCCGATTATTGTTTGTTTTCGATAGCGACCGTGAAGATTTAAAAAAACAAATTAACATAAATTGTCTATAAAAAATAATTATTATTAGTTTGTGTATTTTTAAATTGCGACCGGTATGTATTGTGTTTAACCGTTGTACGTTTAATGAGAAATGTATGCGAGTGCAGATCTTCACGCGAAGCGGAAAAGGCTCCCTGCGAGACGCTTCCTGGGAGCAGTCTGCTCTACAAGCACATTATTTCTAAGCCGATTATTGTTTGTTTTCGATAGCGACCGTGAAGATTTAAAAAAGAAATTAACTGAAATTGTCTATAAAAAATAATTATTATTAGTTTGTGTATTTTTAAATTGCGACCGGTATGTATTCTGTTTAACTATTGTATGTTTAATGAGAAAAGTATGCGAGTGCAGATCTTTACGAGAAGCGGAAAAGGCTCCCTGCGAGATGCTTCCTGGGAGCAGTCTGCTCTACAAGCACACTATTTCTAAGCCGATTATTGTTTGTTTTCGATAGCGACCGTGAAGATTTAAAAAAAGAAATTAAGTGGAATTGTATATAAAAAATAATTATTATTAGTTTTCGTATTTTTAAATTGCGACCGGTATGTATTGTGTTTAACTATTGTATGTTTAATGAGAAAAGTATGCGAGTGCAGATCTTTACGCGAAGCGGAACAGGCTCCCTGCGAGACGCTTCCTGGGAGCAGTCTGCTCTACAAGCACACTCTTTCTAAGCCGATAATTTTCTTTTTTCGATTCCGACCGTGAATGTTTTAAAAAAGAAATTAAGTGGAATTGTCTATAAAAAATAATTATTATTAGTTTGTGTATTTTTTAATTGCGACCGGTATGTATTGTGCTTAACTATTGTACGTTTAATGAGAAATGTATGCGAGTGCAGATCTTTACGCGAAGCGGAACAGGCTCCCTGCGAGACGCTTCCTGGGAGCAGTCTGCTCTACAAGCACACTCTTTCTAAGCCGATAATTTTCTTTTTTCGATTCCGACCGTGAATGTTTTAAAAAAGAAATTAAGTGGAATTGTCTATAAAAAATAATTATTATTAGTTTGTGTATTTTTTAATTGCGACCTGTATGTATTGTGCTTAACTATTGTACGTTTAATGAGAAATGTATGCGAGTGCAGATCTTTACGCGAAGCGGACAGGCTCCCTGCGAGACGCTTCCTGGGAGCAGTCTGCTCTACAAGCACACTATTTCTAAGCCGATTATTGTTTGTTTTCGATAGCGACCGTGAAGATTTAAAAAAAGAAATTAACTGAAATTGTATATAAAAAATAATTATTATTAGTTTTTGTATTTTTAAATTGCGACCGGTATGTATTGTGTTTAACTATTGTATCTTTAATGAGAAATGTATGCGAGTGCAGATCTTTACGCGAAGCGGACCAGGCTCCCTGCGAGACGCTTCCTGGGAGCAGTCTGCTCTACAAGCACACTATTTCTAAGCCGATTATTGTTTGTTTTCGATAGCGACCGTGAAGATTTAAAAAAAGAAATTATCTATAAAAAATAATTATTATTAGTTTGTGTATTTTTAAATTGCGACCGGTATGTATTGTGTTTAACCGTTGTACGTTTAATGAGAAATGTATGCGAGTGCAGATCTTTACGCGAAGCGGAACAGGCTCCCTGCGAGACGCTTCCTGGGAGCAGTCTGCTCTACAAGCACACTATTTCTAAGCCGATGATTGTTTGTTTTCGATAGCAACCGAGAAGATTTAAAAAAGAAATTAACTGAAATTGTCTAGAAAAAATAATTATTATTAGTTTGTGTATTTTTAAATTGCGACCGGTATGTATTGTGTTTAACTGTTGTACGTTTAATGAGAAATGTATTCGAGTGCAGATCTTTACGCGAAGCGGAAAAGGCTCCCTGCGAGACGCTTCCTGGGAGCAGTCTGCTCCACAAGCACACTATTTATAAGCCGATAATTTTCTTTTTTCGATTGAGGCCGTGAATGTTTTAAAAAAGAAATTAAGTGGAATTGTGTATAAAAAATAATTATTGTTAGTTTGTGTATTTTTAAATTGCGACCGGTATGCATTGTGTTTAACTATTGTACGTTTAATGAGAAATGTATGCGAGTGAATCTTTACTCGAAGCGGAATAGGCTCCCTGCGAGACGCTTCTTGGGAGCAGTCTGCTCTACAAGCACACTATTTCTAAGCCGATTATTGTTTGTTTTCGATAGCGACCGTGAAGATTTAAAAAAGAAATTAACTGAAATTGTCTATAAAAAATAATTATTATTAGTTTGTGTATTTTTAAATTGCGACCGGTATGTATTGTGTTTAACCGTTGTACGTTTAATGAGAAATGTATGCGAGTGCAGATCTTTACGCGAAGCGGCACAGGCTCCCTGCGAGACGCTTCCTGGGAGCAGTCTGCTCTACAAGCACACTATTTATAAGCCGATTATTGTTTGTTTTCGATAGCGACCGTGAAGATTTAAAAAAGAAATTAACTGAAATTGTCTATAAAAAATAATTATTATTAGTTTGTGTATTTTTAAATTGCGACCGGTATGTATTGTGTTTAACTGTTCTACGTTTAATGAGAAATGTATGCGAGTGCAGATCTTTACGAGAAGCGGAAAAGGCTCCCTGCGAGACGCTTCCTGGGAGTAGTCTGCTCTACAAGCACATTATTTCTAAGCAGATTATTTTTTGTTTTCGATAGCGACCGTGAAGATTTAAAAAAGAAATTAACTGAAATTGTCTATAAAAATAATTATTATTAGTTTGTGTATTTTTAAATTGCAACCTGTATGTATTGTGTTTAACCGTTTATGTTTAATGAGAAATGTATGCGAGTGCAGATCTTTACGCGAAGCGGAACAGGCTCAGTGCGAGACGCTTCCTGGGAGCAGTGTGCTCTACAAGCACACTATTTCTTAGCTGATTTTTGTTTGTTTTCGATAGCGACCGTGAAGATTTAAAAAAAGAAATTAACAGAAATTGTCTATAAAAAATAATTATTATTAGTTTGTGTATTTTTAAATTGCGACCGGTATATATTGTGTTTAACCGTTGTACGTTTAATGAGAAATGTATGCGAGTGCAGATCTTTACGCGAAGCGATACAGGCTCCCTGCGAGACGCTTCCTGGGAGCAATCTGCTCTACAAGCACACTCTTTCTAAGCCGATAATTTTCTTTTTTCGATTGCGACCGTGAATGTTTTAAAAAAGAAATTAAGTGGAATTGTCTATAAAAAATAATTATTATTAGTTTGTGTATTTTTTAATTGCGACCGGTATGTATTGTGTTTAACTATTGTACGTTTAATGAGAAGTGTATGCGAGTGCAGATCTTTACGCGAAGCGGGACAGGCTCCCTGCGAGACGCTTCCTGGGAGCAGTGTGCTCTAAAAGCACACTATTTCTAAGCCGATTATTGTTTGTTTTCGATAGCGACCGTGAAGATTTAAAAAAAGAAATTAACAGAAATTGTCTATAAAAAATAATTATTATTAGTTTGTGTATTTTTAAATTGCGACCGGTATGTATTGTGTTTAACCGTTGTACGTTTAATGAGAAATGTATGCGAGTGCAGATCTTTACGCGAAGCGGAACAGGCTCCCTGCGAGACGCTTCCTGGGAACAGTCTGCTCTACAAGCACACTATTTATAAGCCGATTATTGTTTGTTTTCAATTGCGACCCTGAAGATTTCAAAAAGAAATTAACTGAAATTGTCTATAAAAAATAATTATTATTAGTTTGTGTATTTTTAAATTTCGACCTGTATGTATTGTGTTTAACCGTTTATGTTTAATGAAAAATGTATGCGAGTGCAGATCTTTACGCGAAGCGGGACAGGCTCCCTGCGAGACGCTTCCTGGGAGCAGTGTGCTCTACAAGCACACTATTTCTAAGCTGATTATTGTTTGTTTTCGATAGCGACCGTGAAGATTTAAAAAAAGAAATTAACAGAAATTGTCTATAAAAAATAACTATTATTAGTTTGTGTATTTTTAAATTGAGACCGGTATGTATTGTGTTTAACCGTTGTACGTTTAATGAGAAATGTATGCGAGTGCAGATCTTTACGCGAAGCGGAACAGGCTCCCTGCGAGACGCTTCCTGGGAGCAGTCTGCTCTACAAGCACACTCTTTCTAAGCCGATAATTTTCTTTTTTCGATTGCGACCGTGAATGTTTTAAAAAAGAAATTAAGTGGAATTGTCTATAAAAATAATTATTATTAGTTTGTGTATTTTTTAATTGCGACCGGTATGTATTGTGTTTAACTATTGTACGTTTAATGAGAAATGTATGCGAGTGCAGATCTTTACGCGAAGCGGACAGGCTCCCTGCGAGACGCTTCCTGGGAGCAGTCTGCTCTACAAGCACACTATTTCTAAGCCGATTATTGTTTGTTTTCGATAGCGACCGTGAAGATTTAAAAAAGAAATTAACTGAAATTGTATATAAAAAATAATTATTATTAGTTTTTGTATTTTTAAATTGCGACCGGTATGTATTGTGTTTAACTATTGTATATTTAATGAGAAATGTATGCGAGTGCAGATCTTTACGCGAAGCGGAATAGGCTCCCTGCGAGACGCTTCCTGGGAGCAGTCTGCTCTAAAAGCACACTATTTCTAAGCCGATTATTGTTTGTTTTCGATAGCGACCGTGAAGATTTAAAAAAAGAAATTAACAGAAATTATCTATAAAAAATAATTATTATTAGTTTGTGTATTTTTAAATTGCGACCGGTATGTATTGTGTTTAACCGTTGTATGTTTAATGAGAAATGTATGCGAGTGCAGATCTTTACGCGAAGCGGAACAGGCTCCCTGCGAGCGTTTCCTGGGAGCAGTCTGCTCTACAAGCACACTATTTCTAAGCCGATTATTTTTTGTTTTCGATAGCGACCGTGAAGATTTAAAAAAACAAATTAACAGAAATTGTCTATAAAAAATAATTATTATTAGTTTGTGTATTTTTAAATTGCGACCGGTATGTATTGTGTTTAACCGTTGTACGTTTAATGAGAAATGTATGCGAATGCAGATCTTTACGCGAAGCGGAACTGGCTCCCTGCGAGACGCTTCCTGGGAGCAGTCTGCTCTACAAGCACACTATTTCTAAGCCGATTATTGTTTGTTTTCGATAGCGACCGTGAAGATTTAAAAAAGAAATTAACTGAAATTGTCTATAAAAAATAATTATTATTAGTTTGTGTATTTTTAAATTGCGACCGGTATGTATTGTGTTTAACTGTTGTACGTTTAATGAGAAATGCGAGTGCAGATCTTTACGAGAAGCGGAAAAGGCTCCCTGCGAGACGCTTCCTGGGAGCAGTCTGCTCTACAAGCACACTATTTCTAAGCCGATAATTTTCTTTTTTCAATTGAGACCGTGAATGTTTTAAAAAAGAAATTAACTGAAATTGTCTATAAAAAATAATTATTATTAGTTTTTGTATTTTTAAATTGCGACCGGTATGTATTGTGTTTAACTATTGTACGTTTCTTGAGAAATGTATGCGAGTGCAGATCTTTACTCGAAGCAGAACAGGCTCCCTGCGAGACGCTTCTTTGGAGCAGTCTGCTCTACAAGCACACTATTTCTAAGCCGATTATTGTTTGTTTTCGATAGCGACCGTGAAGATTTAAAAAAACAAATTAACAGAAATTGTCTATAAAAAATAATTATTATTAGTTTGTGTATTTTTAAATTGCGACCGGTATGTATTGTGTTTAACCGTTGTACGTTTAATGAGAAATGTATGCGAGTGCAGATCTTTACGAGAAGCGGAAAAGGCTCCCTGCGAGACGCTTCCTGGGAGCAGTCTGCTCTACAAGCACACTATTTCTAAGCCGATAATTTTCTTTTTTCAATTGAGACCGTGAATGTTTTAAAAAAGAAATTAACTGAAATTGTCTATAAAAATAATTATTATTAGTTTTTGTATTTTTAAATTGCGACCGGTATGTATTGTGTTTAACTATTGTACGTTTATTGAGAAATGTATGCGAGTGCAGATCTTTACTCGAAGCAGAACAGGCTCCCTGCGAGACGCTTCTTTGGAGCAGTCTGCTCTACAAGCACACTATTTCTAAGCCGATTATTGTTTGTTTTCGATAGCGACCGTGAAGATTTAAAAAAAGAAATTAACAGAAATTATCTATAAAAAATAATTATTATTAGTTTGTGTATTTTTAAATTGCGACCGGTATGTATTGTGTTTAACCGTTGTATGTTTAATGAGAAATGTATGCGAGTGCAGATCTTTACGCGAAGCGGAACAGGCTCCCTGCGAGCGTTTCCTGGGAGCAGTCTGCTCTACAAGCACACTATTTCTAAGCCGATTATTTTTTGTTTTCGATAGCGACCGTGAAGATTTAAAAAAACAAATTAACAGAAATTGTCTATAAAAAATAATTATTATTAGTTTGTGTATTTTTAAATTGCGACCGGTATGTATTGTGTTTAACCGTTGTACGTTTAATGAGAAATGTATGCGAGTGCAGATCTTTACGCGAAGCGGAACTGGCTCCCTGCGAGACGCTTCCTGGGAGCAGTCTGCTCTACAAGCACACTATTTCTAAGCCGATTATTGTTTGTTTTCGATAGCGACCGTGAAGATTTAAAAAAGAAATTAACTGAAATTGTCTATAAAAAATAATTATTATTAGTTTGTGTATTTTTAAATTGCGACCGGTATGTATTGTGTTTAACTGTTGTACGTTTAATGAGAAATGCGAGTGCAGATCTTTACGAGAAGCGGAAAAGGCTCCCTGCGAGACGCTTCCTGGGAGCAGTCTGCTCTACAAGCACACTATTTCTAAGCCGATAATTTTCTTTTTTCAATTGAGACCGTGAATGTTTTAAAAAAGAAATTAACTGAAATTGTCTATAAAAAATAATTATTATTAGTTTGTGTATTTTTAAATTGCGACCGGTATGTATTGTGTTTAACTGTTGTACGTTTAATGAGAAATGTATGCGAGTGCAGATCTTTACGCGAAGCGGAAAAGGCTCCCTGCGAGACGCTTCCTGGGAGCAGTCTGCTCCACAAGCACACTATTTATAAGCCGATAATTTTCTTTTTTCGATTGCGGCCGTGAATGTTTTAAAAAAGAAATTAAGTGGAATTGTGTATAAAAAATAATTATTGTTAGTTTGTGTATTTTTAAATTGCGACCGGTATGCATTGTGTTTAACTATTGTACGTTTAATGAGAAATGTATGCGAGTGAATCTTTACTCGAAGCGGAATAGGCTCCCTGCGAGACGCTTCTTGGGAGCAGTCTGCTCTACAAGCACACTATTTCTAAGCCGATTATTGTTTGTTTTCTATAGCGACCGTGAAGATTTAAAAAAGAAATTAACTGAAATTGTCTATAAAAAATAATTATTATTAGTTTGTGTATTTTTAAATTGCGACCGGTATGTATTGTGTTTAACCGTTGTACGTTTAATGAGAAATGTATGCGAGTGCAGATCTTTACGCGAAGCGGCACAGGCTCCCTGCGAGACGCTTCCTGGGAGCAGTCTGCTCTACAAGCACACTATTTATAAGCCGATTATTGTTTGTTTTCAATTGCGACCGTGAAGATTTAAAAAAGAAATTAACTGAAATTGTCTATAAAAAATAATTATTATTAGTTTGTGTATTTTTAAATTGCGACCGGTATGTATTGTGTTTAACTGTTCTACGTTTAATGAGAAATGTATGCGAGTGCAGATCTTTACGAGAAGCGGAAAAGGCTCCCTGCGAGACGCTTCCTGGGAGTAGTCTGCTCTACAAGCACACTATTTCTAAGCAGATTATTTTTTGTTTTCGATAGCGACCGTGAAGATTTAAAAAAGAAATTAACTGAAATTGTCTATAAAAATAATTATTATTAGTTTGTGTATTTTTAAATTGCAACCTGTATGTATTGTGTTTAACCGTTTAAGTTTAATGAGAAATGTATGCGAGTGCAGATCTTTACGCGAAGCGGAACAGGCTCCCTGCGAGACGCTTCCTGGGAGCAGTGTGCTCTACAAGCACACTATTTCTTAGCTGATTTTTGTTTGTTTTCGATAGCGACCGTGAAGATTTAAAAAAAGAAATTAACAGAAATTGTCTATAAAAAATAATTATTATTAGTTTGTGTATTTTTAAATTGCGACCTGTATGTATTGTGTTTAACCGTTTATGTTTAATGAGAAATGTATGCGAGTGCAGATCTTTACGCGAAGCGGGACAGGCTCCCTGCGAGACGCTTCCTGGGAGCAGTGTGCTCTACAAGCACACTATTTCTAAGCTGATTATTGTTTGTTTTCGATAGCGACCGTGAAGATTTAAAAAAAGAAATTAACAGAAATTGTCTATAAAAAATAACTATTATTAGTTTGTGTATTTTTAAATTGAGACCGGTATGTATTGTGTTTAACCGTTGTACGTTTAATGAGAAATGTATGCGAGTGCAGATCTTTACGCGAAGCGGAACAGGCTCCCTGCGAGACGCTTCCTGGGAGCAGTCTGCTCTACAAGCACACTCTTTCTAAGCCGATAATTTTCTTTTTTCGATTGCGACCGTGAATGTTTTAAAAAAGAAATTAAGTGGAATTGTCTATAAAAAATAATTATTATTAGTTTGTGTATTTTTTAATTGCGACCGGTATGTATTGTGTTTAACTATTGTACGTTTAATGAGAAATGTATGCGAGTGCAGATCTTTACGCGAAGCGGACAGGCTCCCTGCGAGACGCTTCCTGGGAGCAGTCTGCTCTACAAGCACACTATTTCTAAGCCGATTATTGTTTGTTTTCGATAGCGACCGTGAAGATTTAAAAAAGAAATTAACTGAAATTGTATATAAAAAATAATTATTATTAGTTTTTGTATTTTTAAATTGCGACCGGTATGTATTGTGTTTAACTATTGTATATTTAATGAGAAATGTATGCGAGTGCAGATCTTTACGCGAAGCGGAATAGGCTCCCTGCGAGACGCTTCCTGGGAGCAGTCTGCTCTAAAAGCACACTATTTCTAAGCCGATTATTGTTTGTTTTCGATAGCGACCGTGAAGATTTAAAAAAAGAAATTAACAGAAATTATCTATAAAAAATAATTATTATTAGTTTGTGTATTTTTAAATTGCGACCGGTATGTATTGTGTTTAACCGTTGTATGTTTAATGAGAAATGTATGCGAGTGCAGATCTTTACGCGAAGCGGAACAGGCTCCCTGCGAGCGTTTCCTGGGAGCAGTCTGCTCTACAAGCACACTATTTCTAAGCCGATTATTTTTTGTTTTCGATAGCGACCGTGAAGATTTAAAAAAACAAATTAACAGAAATTGTCTATAAAAAATAATTATTATTAGTTTGTGTATTTTTAAATTGCGACCGGTATGTATTGTGTTTAACCGTTGTACGTTTAATGAGAAATGTATGCGAATGCAGATCTTTACGCGAAGCGGAACTGGCTCCCTGCGAGACGCTTCCTGGGAGCAGTCTGCTCTACAAGCACACTATTTCTAAGCCGATTATTGTTTGTTTTCGATAGCGACCGTGAAGATTTAAAAAAGAAATTAACTGAAATTGTCTATAAAAAATAATTATTATTAGTTTGTGTATTTTTAAATTGCGACCGGTATGTATTGTGTTTAACTGTTGTACGTTTAATGAGAAATGCGAGTGCAGATCTTTACGAGAAGCGGAAAAGGCTCCCTGCGAGACGCTTCCTGGGAGCAGTCTGCTCTACAAGCACACTATTTCTAAGCCGATAATTTTCTTTTTTCAATTGAGACCGTGAATGTTTTAAAAAAGAAATTAACTGAAATTGTCTATAAAAAATAATTATTATTAGTTTTTGTATTTTTAAATTGCGACCGGTATGTATTGTGTTTAACTATTGTACGTTTCTTGAGAAATGTATGCGAGTGCAGATCTTTACTCGAAGCAGAACAGGCTCCCTGCGAGACGCTTCTTTGGAGCAGTCTGCTCTACAAGCACACTATTTCTAAGCCGATTATTGTTTGTTTTCGATAGCGACCGTGAAGATTTAAAAAAACAAATTAACAGAAATTGTCTATAAAAAATAATTATTATTAGTTTGTGTATTTTTAAATTGCGACCGGTATGTATTGTGTTTAACCGTTGTACGTTTAATGAGAAATGTATGCGAGTGCAGATCTTTACGAGAAGCGGAAAAGGCTCCCTGCGAGACGCTTCCTGGGAGCAGTCTGCTCTACAAGCACACTATTTCTAAGCCGATAATTTTCTTTTTTCAATTGAGACCGTGAATGTTTTAAAAAAGAAATTAACTGAAATTGTCTATAAAAATAATTATTATTAGTTTTTGTATTTTTAAATTGCGACCGGTATGTATTGTGTTTAACTATTGTACGTTTATTGAGAAATGTATGCGAGTGCAGATCTTTACTCGAAGCAGAACAGGCTCCCTGCGAGACGCTTCTTTGGAGCAGTCTGCTCTACAAGCACACTATTTCTAAGCCGATTATTGTTTGTTTTCGATAGCGACCGTGAAGATTTAAAAAAAGAAATTAACAGAAATTATCTATAAAAAATAATTATTATTAGTTTGTGTATTTTTAAATTGCGACCGGTATGTATTGTGTTTAACCGTTGTATGTTTAATGAGAAATGTATGCGAGTGCAGATCTTTACGCGAAGCGGAACAGGCTCCCTGCGAGCGTTTCCTGGGAGCAGTCTGCTCTACAAGCACACTATTTCTAAGCCGATTATTTTTTGTTTTCGATAGCGACCGTGAAGATTTAAAAAAACAAATTAACAGAAATTGTCTATAAAAAATAATTATTATTAGTTTGTGTATTTTTAAATTGCGACCGGTATGTATTGTGTTTAACCGTTGTACGTTTAATGAGAAATGTATGCGAGTGCAGATCTTTACGCGAAGCGGAACTGGCTCCCTGCGAGACGCTTCCTGGGAGCAGTCTGCTCTACAAGCACACTATTTCTAAGGCGATTATTGTTTGTTTTCGATAGCGACCGTGAAGATTTAAAAAAGAAATTAACTGAAATTGTCTATAAAAAATAATTATTATTAGTTTGTGTATTTTTAAATTGCGACCGGTATGTATTGTGTTTAACTGTTGTACGTTTAATGAGAAATGCGAGTGCAGATCTTTACGAGAAGCGGAAAAGGCTCCCTGCGAGACGCTTCCTGGGAGCAGTCTGCTCTACAAGCACACTATTTCTAAGCCGATAATTTTCTTTTTTCAATTGAGACCGTGAATGTTTTAAAAAAGAAATTAACTGAAATTGTCTATAAAAAATAATTATTATTAGTTTGTGTATTTTTAAATTGCGACCGGTATGTATTGTGTTTAACTGTTGTACGTTTAATGAGAAATGTATGCGAGTGCAGATCTTTACGCGAAGCGGAAAAGGCTCCCTGCGAGACGCTTCCTGGGAGCAGTCTGCTCCACAAGCACACTATTTATAAGCCGATAATTTTCTTTTTTCGATTGCGGCCGTGAATGTTTTAAAAAAGAAATTAAGTGGAATTGTGTATAAAAAATAATTATTGTTAGTTTGTGTATTTTTAAATTGCGACCGGTATGCATTGTGTTTAACTATTGTACGTTTAATGAGAAATGTATGCGAGTGAATCTTTACTCGAAGCGGAATAGGCTCCCTGCGAGACGCTTCTTGGGAGCAGTCTGCTCTACAAGCACACTATTTCTAAGCCGATTATTGTTTGTTTTCTATAGCGACCGTGAAGATTTAAAAAAGAAATTAACTGAAATTGTCTATAAAAAATAATTATTATTAGTTTGTGTATTTTTAAATTGCGACCGGTATGTATTGTGTTTAACCGTTGTACGTTTAATGAGAAATGTATGCGAGTGCAGATCTTTACGCGAAGCGGCACAGGCTCCCTGCGAGACGCTTCCTGGGAGCAGTCTGCTCTACAAGCACACTATTTATAAGCCGATTATTGTTTGTTTTCAATTGCGACCGTGAAGATTTAAAAAAGAAATTAACAGAAATTGTCTATAAAAAATAATTATTATTAGTTTGTGTATTTTTAAATTGCGACCGGTATGTATTGTGTTTAACCGTTGTACGTTTAATGAGAAATGTATGCGAATGCAGATCTTTACGCGAAGCGGAACTGGCTCCCTGCGAGACGCTTCCTGGGAGCAGTCTGCTCTACAAGCACACTATTTCTAAGCCGATTATTGTTTGTTTTCGATAGCGACCGTGAAGATTTAAAAAAGAAATTAACTGAAATTGTCTATAAAAAATAATTATTATTAGTTTGTGTATTTTTAAATTGCGACCGGTATGTATTGTGTTTAACTGTTGTACGTTTAATGAGAAATGCGAGTGCAGATCTTTACGAGAAGCGGAAAAGGCTCCCTGCGAGACGCTTCCTGGGAGCAGTCTGCTCTACAAGCACACTATTTCTAAGCCGATAATTTTCTTTTTTCAATTGAGACCGTGAATGTTTTAAAAAAGAAATTAACTGAAATTGTCTATAAAAAATAATTATTATTAGTTTTTGTATTTTTAAATTGCGACCGGTATGTATTGTGTTTAACTATTGTACGTTTCTTGAGAAATGTATGCGAGTGCAGATCTTTACTCGAAGCAGAACAGGCTCCCTGCGAGACGCTTCTTTGGAGCAGTCTGCTCTACAAGCACACTATTTCTAAGCCGATTATTGTTTGTTTTCGATAGCGACCGTGAAGATTTAAAAAAACAAATTAACAGAAATTGTCTATAAAAAATAATTATTATTAGTTTGTGTATTTTTAAATTGCGACCGGTATGTATTGTGTTTAACCGTTGTACGTTTAATGAGAAATGTATGCGAGTGCAGATCTTTACGAGAAGCGGAAAAGGCTCCCTGCGAGACGCTTCCTGGGAGCAGTCTGCTCTACAAGCACACTATTTCTAAGCCGATAATTTTCTTTTTTCAATTGAGACCGTGAATGTTTTAAAAAAGAAATTAACTGAAATTGTCTATAAAAATAATTATTATTAGTTTTTGTATTTTTAAATTGCGACCGGTATGTATTGTGTTTAACTATTGTACGTTTATTGAGAAATGTATGCGAGTGCAGATCTTTACTCGAAGCAGAACAGGCTCCCTGCGAGACGCTTCTTTGGAGCAGTCTGCTCTACAAGCACACTATTTCTAAGCCGATTATTGTTTGTTTTCGATAGCGACCGTGAAGATTTAAAAAAAGAAATTAACAGAAATTATCTATAAAAAATAATTATTATTAGTTTGTGTATTTTTAAATTGCGACCGGTATGTATTGTGTTTAACCGTTGTATGTTTAATGAGAAATGTATGCGAGTGCAGATCTTTACGCGAAGCGGAACAGGCTCCCTGCGAGCGTTTCCTGGGAGCAGTCTGCTCTACAAGCACACTATTTCTAAGCCGATTATTTTTTGTTTTCGATAGCGACCGTGAAGATTTAAAAAAACAAATTAACAGAAATTGTCTATAAAAAATAATTATTATTAGTTTGTGTATTTTTAAATTGCGACCGGTATGTATTGTGTTTAACCGTTGTACGTTTAATGAGAAATGTATGCGAGTGCAGATCTTTACGCGAAGCGGAACTGGCTCCCTGCGAGACGCTTCCTGGGAGCAGTCTGCTCTACAAGCACACTATTTCTAAGGCGATTATTGTTTGTTTTCGATAGCGACCGTGAAGATTTAAAAAAGAAATTAACTGAAATTGTCTATAAAAAATAATTATTATTAGTTTGTGTATTTTTAAATTGCGACCGGTATGTATTGTGTTTAACTGTTGTACGTTTAATGAGAAATGCGAGTGCAGATCTTTACGAGAAGCGGAAAAGGCTCCCTGCGAGACGCTTCCTGGGAGCAGTCTGCTCTACAAGCACACTATTTCTAAGCCGATAATTTTCTTTTTTCAATTGAGACCGTGAATGTTTTAAAAAAGAAATTAACTGAAATTGTCTATAAAAAATAATTATTATTAGTTTGTGTATTTTTAAATTGCGACCGGTATGTATTGTGTTTAACTGTTGTACGTTTAATGAGAAATGTATGCGAGTGCAGATCTTTACGCGAAGCGGAAAAGGCTCCCTGCGAGACGCTTCCTGGGAGCAGTCTGCTCCACAAGCACACTATTTATAAGCCGATAATTTTCTTTTTTCGATTGCGGCCGTGAATGTTTTAAAAAAGAAATTAAGTGGAATTGTGTATAAAAAATAATTATTGTTAGTTTGTGTATTTTTAAATTGCGACCGGTATGCATTGTGTTTAACTATTGTACGTTTAATGAGAAATGTATGCGAGTGAATCTTTACTCGAAGCGGAATAGGCTCCCTGCGAGACGCTTCTTGGGAGCAGTCTGCTCTACAAGCACACTATTTCTAAGCCGATTATTGTTTGTTTTCTATAGCGACCGTGAAGATTTAAAAAAGAAATTAACTGAAATTGTCTATAAAAAATAATTATTATTAGTTTGTGTATTTTTAAATTGCGACCGGTATGTATTGTGTTTAACCGTTGTACGTTTAATGAGAAATGTATGCGAGTGCAGATCTTTACGCGAAGCGGCACAGGCTCCCTGCGAGACGCTTCCTGGGAGCAGTCTGCTCTACAAGCACACTATTTATAAGCCGATTATTGTTTGTTTTCAATTGCGACCGTGAAGATTTAAAAAAGAAATTAACTGAAATTGTCTATAAAAAATAATTATTATTAGTTTGTGTATTTTTAAATTGCGACCGGTATGTATTGTGTTTAACTGTTCTACGTTTAATGAGAAATGTATGCGAGTGCAGATCTTTACGAGAAGCGGAAAAGGCTCCCTGCGAGACGCTTCCTGGGAGTAGTCTGCTCTACAAGCACACTATTTCTAAGCAGATTATTTTTTGTTTTCGATAGCGACCGTGAAGATTTAAAAAAGAAATTAACTGAAATTGTCTATAAAAATAATTATTATTAGTTTGTGTATTTTTAAATTGCAACCTGTATGTATTGTGTTTAACCGTTTAAGTTTAATGAGAAATGTATGCGAGTGCAGATCTTTACGCGAAGCGGAACAGGCTCCCTGCGAGACGCTTCCTGGGAGCAGTGTGCTCTACAAGCACACTATTTCTTAGCTGATTTTTGTTTGTTTTCGATAGCGACCGTGAAGATTTAAAAAAAGAAATTAACAGAAATTGTCTATAAAAAATAATTATTATTAGTTTGTGTATTTTTAAATTGCGACCGGTATATATTGTGTTTAACCGTTGTACGTTTAATGAGAAATGTATGCGAGTGCAGATCTTTACGCGAAGCGGAACAGGCTCCCTGCGAGACGCTTCCTGGGAGCAATCTGCTCTACAAGCACACTCTTTCTAAGCCGATAATTTTCTTTTTTCGATTGCGACCGTGAATGTTTTAAAAAAGAAATTAAGTGGAATTGTCTATAAAAAATAATTATTATTAGTTTGTGTATTTTTTAATTGCGACCGGTATGTATTGTGTTTAACTATTGTACGTTTAATGAGAAATGTATGCGAGTGCAGATCTTTACGTGAAGCGGACAGGCTCCTTGCGAGACGCTTCTTGGGAGCAGTCTGCTCTACAAGCACACTATTTCTAAGCCGATTATTGTTTGTTTTCAATTGCGACCCTGAAGATTTAAAAAAGAAATTAACTGAAATTGTCTATAAAAAATAATTATTATTATTTTGTGTATTTTTAAATTTCGACCTGTATGTATTGTGTTTAACCGTTTATGTTTAATGAGAAATGTATGCGAGTGCAGATCTTTACGCGAAGCGGGACAGGCTCCCTGCGAGACGCTTCCTGGGAGCAGTGTGCTCTACAAGCACACTATTTCTAAGCTGATTATTGTTTGTTTTCGATAGCGACCGTGAAGATTTAAAAAAAGAAATTAACAGAAATTGTCTATAAAAAATAACTATTATTAGTTTGTGTATTTTTAAATTGAGACCGGTATGTATTGTGTTTAACCGTTGTACGTTTAATGAGAAATGTATGCGAGTGCAGATCTTTACGCGAAGCGGAACAGGCTCCCTGCGAGACGCTTCCTGGGAGCAGTCTGCTCTACAAGCACACTCTTTCTAAGCCGATAATTTTCTTTTTTCGATTGCGACCGTGAATGTTTTAAAAAAGAAATTAAGTGGAATTGTCTATAAAAAATAATTATTATTAGTTTGTGTATTTTTTAATTGCGACCGGTATGTATTGTGTTTAACTATTGTACGTTTAATGAGAAATGTATGCGAGTGCAGATCTTTACGCGAAGCGGACAGGTTCCCTGCGAGACGCTTCCTGGGAGCAGTCTGCTCTACAAGCACACTATTTCTAAGCCGATTATTGTTTGTTTTCGATAGCGACCGTGAAGATTTAAAAAAGAAATTAACTGAAATTGTATATAAAAAATAATTATTATTAGTTTTTGTATTTTTAAATTGCGACCGGTATGTATTGTGTTTAACTATTGTATATTTAATGAGAAATGTATGCGAGTGCAGATCTTTACGCGAAGCGGAATAGGCTCCCTGCGAGACGCTTCCTGGGAGCAGTCTGCTCTAAAAGCACACTATTTCTAAGCCGATTATTGTTTGTTTTCGATAGCGACCGTGAAGATTTAAAAAAAGAAATTAACAGAAATTATCTATAAAAAATAATTATTATTAGTTTGTGTATTTTTAAATTGCGACCGGTATGTATTGTGTTTAACCGTTGTATGTTTAATGAGAAATGTATGCGAGTGCAGATCTTTACGCGAAGCGGAACAGGCTCCCTGCGAGCGTTTCCTGGGAGCAGTCTGCTCTACAAGCACACTATTTCTAAGCCGATTATTTTTTGTTTTCGATAGCGACCGTGAAGATTTAAAAAAACAAATTAACAGAAATTGTCTATAAAAAATAATTATTATTAGTTTGTGTATTTTTAAATTGCGACCGGTATGTATTGTGTTTAACCGTTGTACGTTTAATGAGAAATGTATGCGAATGCAGATCTTTACGCGAAGCGGAACTGGCTCCCTGCGAGACGCTTCCTGGGAGCAGTCTGCTCTACAAGCACACTATTTCTAAGCCGATTATTGTTTGTTTTCGATAGCGACCGTGAAGATTTAAAAAAGAAATTAACTGAAATTGTCTATAAAAAATAATTATTATTAGTTTGTGTATTTTTAAATTGCGACCGGTATGTATTGTGTTTAACTGTTGTACGTTTAATGAGAAATGCGAGTGCAGATCTTTACGAGAAGCGGAAAAGGCTCCCTGCGAGACGCTTCCTGGGAGCAGTCTGCTCTACAAGCACACTATTTCTAAGCCGATAATTTTCTTTTTTCAATTGAGACCGTGAATGTTTTAAAAAAGAAATTAACTGAAATTGTCTATAAAAAATAATTATTATTAGTTTTTGTATTTTTAAATTGCGACCGGTATGTATTGTGTTTAACTATTGTACGTTTATTGAGAAATGTATGCGAGTGCAGATCTTTACTCGAAGCAGAACAGGCTCCCTGCGAGACGCTTCTTTGGAGCAGTCTGCTCTACAAGCACACTATTTCTAAGCCGATTATTGTTTGTTTTCGATAGCGACCGTGAAGATTTAAAAAAACAAATTAACAGAAATTGTCTATAAAAAATAATTATTATTAGTTTGTGTATTTTTAAATTCCGACCGGTATGTATTGTGTTTAACCGTTGTACGTTTAATGAGAAATGTATGCGAGTGCAGATCTTTACGAGAAGCGGAAAAGGCTCCCTGCGAGACGCTTCCTGGGAGCAGTCTGCTCTACAAGCACACTATTTCTAAGCCGATAATTTTCTTTTTTCAATTGAGACCGTGAATGTTTTAAAAAAGAAATTAACTGAAATTGTCTATAAAAATAATTATTATTAGTTTTTGTATTTTTAAATTGCGACCGGTATGTATTGTGTTTAACTATTGTACGTTTATTGAGAAATGTATGCGAGTGCAGATCTTTACTCGAAGCAGAACAGGCTCCCTGCGAGACGCTTCTTTGGAGCAGTCTGCTCTACAAGCACACTATTTCTAAGCCGATTATTGTTTGTTTTCGATAGCGACCGTGAAGATTTAAAAAAACAAATTAACAGAAATTGTCTATAAAAAATAATTATTATTAGTTTGTGTATTTTTAAATTGCGACCGGTATGTATTGTGTTTAACCGTTGTACGTTTAATGAGAAATGTATGCGGGTGCAGATCTTCACGCGAAGCGGAAAAGGCTCCCTGCGAGACGCTTCCTGGGAGCAGTCTGCTCTACAAGCACACTATTTCTAAGCCGATTATTGTTTGTTTTCGATAGCGACCGTGAAGATTTAAAAAAGAAATTAACTGAAATTGTCTATAAAAATAATTAATATTAGTTTGTGTATTTTTAAATTGCGACCTGTATGTATTGTGTTTAACCGTTTATGTTTAATGAGAAATGTATGCGAGTGCAGATCTTTACGCGAAGCGGAACAGGCTCCCTGCGAGACGCTTCCTGGGAGCAGTGTGCTCTACAAGCACACTATTTCTAAGCTGATTATTGTTTGTTTTCGATAGCGACCGTGAAGATTTAAAAAAAGAAATTAACAGAAATTGTCTATAAAAAATAATTATTATTAGTTTGTGTATTTTTAAATTGCGACCGGTATATATTGTGTTTAACCGTTGTACGTTTAATGAGAAATGTATGCGAGTGCAGATCTTTACGCGAAGCGGAACAGGCTCCCTGCGAGACGCTTCCTGGGAGCAATCTGCTCTACAAGCACACTCTTTCTAAGCCGATAATTTTCTTTTTTCGATTGCGACCGTGAATGTTTTAAAAAAGAAATTAAGTGGAATTGTCTATAAAAAATAATTATTATTAGTTTGTGTATTTTTTAATTGCGACCGGTATGTATTGTGTTTAACTATTGTACGTTTAATGAGAAATGTATGCGAGTGCAGATCTTTACGTGAAGCGGACAGGCTCCCTGCGAGACGCTTCCTGGGAGCAGTCTGCTCTACAAGCACACTATTTCTAAGCCGATTATTGTTTGTTTTCGATAGCGACCTTGAAGATTTAAAAAAGAAATTAACTGAAATTGTATATAAAAAATAATTATTATTAGTTTTTGTATTTTTAAATTGCGACCGGTATGTATTGTGTTTAACTATTGTATGTTTAATGAGAAGTGTATGCGAGTGCAGATCTTTACGCGAAGCGGGACAGGCTCCCTGCGAGACGCTTCCTGGGAGCAGTCTGCTCTAAAAGCACACTATTTCTAAGCCGATTATTGTTTGTTTTCGATAGCGACCGTGAAGATTTAAAAAAAGAAATTAACAGAAATTGTCTATAAAAAATAATTATTATTAGTTTGTGTATTTTTAAATTGCGACCGGTATGTATTGTGTTTAACCGTTGTACGTTTAATGAGAAATGTATGCGAGTGCAGATCTTTACGCGAACCGGAACAGGCTCCCTGCGAGACGCTTCCTGGGAACAGTCTGCTCTACAAGCACACTATTTATAAGCCGATTATTGTTTGTTTTCAATTGCGACCCTGAAGATTTAAAAAAGAAATTAACTGAAATTGTCTATAAAAAATAATTATTATTAGTTTGTGTATTTTTAAATTTCGACCTGTATGTATTGTGTTTAGCCGTTTATGTTTAATGAGAAATGTATGCGAGTGCAGATCTTTACGCGAAGCGGAACAGGCTCCCTGCGAGACGCTTCCTGGGAGCAGTGTGCTCTACAAGCACACTATTTCTAAGCTGATTATTGTTTGTTTTCGATAGCGACCGTGACGATTTAAAAAAAGAAATTAACAGAAATTGTCTATAAAAAATAACTATTATTAGTTTGTGTATTTTTAAATTGAGACCGGTATGTATTGTGTTTAACTATTGTACGTTTAATGAGAAATGTATGCGAGTGCAGATCTTTACGCGAAGCGGACAGGCTCCCTGCGAGACGCTTCCTGGGAGCAGTCTGCTCTACAAGCACACTATTTCTAAGCCGATTATTGTTTGTTTTCGATAGCGACCGTGAAGATTTAAAAAAGAAATTAACTGAAATTGTATATAAAAAATAATTATTATTAGTTTTTGTATTTTTAAATTGCGACCGGTATGTATTGTGTTTAACTATTGTATATTTAATGAGAAATGTATGCGAGTGCAGATCTTTACGCGAAGCGGAATAGGCTCCCTGCGAGACGCTTCCTGGGAGCAGTCTGCTCTAAAAGCACAATATTTCTAAGCCGATTATTGTTTGTTTTCGATAGCGACCGTGAAGATTTAAAAAAAGAAATTAACAGAAATTATCTATAAAAAATAATTATTATTAGCTTGTGTATTTTTAAATTGCGACCGGTATGTATTGTGTTTAACCGTTGTATGTTTAATGAGAAATGTATGCGAGTGCAGATCTTTACGCGAAGCGGAACAGGCTCCCTGCGAGCGTTTCCTGGGAGCAGTCTGCTCTACAAGCACACTATTTCTGAGCCGATTATTTTTTGTTTTCGATAGCGACCGTGAAGATTTAAAAAAACAAATTAACAGAAATTGTCTATAAAAAATAATTATTATTAGTTTGTGTATTTTTAAATTGCGACCGGTATGTATTGTGTTTAACCGTTGTACGTTTAATGAGAAATGTATGCGAGTGCAGATCTTTACGCGAAGCGGAACTGGCTCCCTGCGAGACGCTTCCTGGGAGCAGTCTGCTCTACAAGCACACTATTTCTAAGCCGATTATTGTTTGTTTTCGATAGCGACCGTGAAGATTTAAAAAAGAAATTAACTGAAATTGTCTATAAAAAATAATTATTATTAGTTTGTGTATTTTTAAATTGCGACCGGTATGTATTGTGTTTAACTGTTGTACGTTTAATGAGAAATGCGAGTGCAGATCTTTACGAGAAGCGGAAAAGGCTCCCTGCGAGACGCTTCCTGGGAGCAGTCTGCTCTACAAGCACACTATTTCTAAGCCGATAATTTTCTTTTTTCAATTGAGACCGTGAATGTTTTAAAAAAGAAATTAACTGAAATTGTCTATAAAAAATAATTATTATTAGTTTTTGTATTTTTAAATTGCGACCGGTATGTATTGTGTTTAACTATTGTACGTTTATTGAGAAATGTATGCGAGTGCAGATCTTTACTCGAAGCAGAACAGGCTCCCTGCGAGACGCTTCTTTGGAGCAGTCTGCTCTACAAGCACACTATTTCTAAGCCGATTATTGTTTGTTTTCGATAGCGACCGTGAAGATTTAAAAAAACAAATTAACATAAATTGTCTATAAAAAATAATTATTATTAGTTTGTGTATTTTTAAATTGCGACCGGTATGTATTGTGTTTAACCGTTGTACGTTTAATGAGAAATGTATGCGAGTGCAGATCTTCACGCGAAGCGGAAAAGGCTCCCTGCGAGACGCTTCCTGGGAGCAGTCTGCTCTACAAGCACATTATTTCTAAGCCGATTATTGTTTGTTTTCGATAGCGACCGTGAAGATTTAAAAAAGAAATTAACTGAAATTGTCTATAAAAAATAATTATTATTAGTTTGTGTATTTTTAAATTGCGACCGGTATGTATTCTGTTTAACTATTGTATGTTTAATGAGAAAAGTATGCGAGTGCAGATCTTTACGAGAAGCGGAAAAGGCTCCCTGCGAGATGCTTCCTGGGAGCAGTCTGCTCTACAAGCACACTATTTCTAAGCCGATTATTGTTTGTTTTCGATAGCGACCGTGAAGATTTAAAAAAAGAAATTAAGTGGAATTGTATATAAAAAATAATTATTATTAGTTTTCGTATTTTTAAATTGCGACCGGTATGTATTGTGTTTAACTATTGTATGTTTAATGAGAAAAGTATGCGAGTGCAGATCTTTACGCGAAGCGGAACAGGCTCCCTGCGAGACGCTTCCTGGGAGCAGTCTGCTCTACAAGCACACTCTTTCTAAGCCGATAATTTTCTTTTTTCGATTCCGACCGTGAATGTTTTAAAAAAGAAATTAAGTGGAATTGTCTATAAAAAATAATTATTATTAGTTTGTGTATTTTTTAATTGCGACCGGTATGTATTGTGCTTAACTATTGTACGTTTAATGAGAAATGTATGCGAGTGCAGATCTTTACGCGAAGCGGAACAGGCTCCCTGCGAGACGCTTCCTGGGAGCAGTCTGCTCTACAAGCACACTCTTTCTAAGCCGATAATTTTCTTTTTTCGATTCCGACCGTGAATGTTTTAAAAAAGAAATTAAGTGGAATTGTCTATAAAAAATAATTATTATTAGTTTGTGTATTTTTTAATTGCGACCTGTATGTATTGTGCTTAACTATTGTACGTTTAATGAGAAATGTATGCGAGTGCAGATCTTTACGCGAAGCGGACAGGCTCCCTGCGAGACGCTTCCTGGGAGCAGTCTGCTCTACAAGCACACTATTTCTAAGCCGATTATTGTTTGTTTTCGATAGCGACCGTGAAGATTTAAAAAAAGAAATTAACTGAAATTGTATATAAAAAATAATTATTATTAGTTTTTGTATTTTTAAATTGCGACCGGTATGTATTGTGTTTAACTATTGTATCTTTAATGAGAAATGTATGCGAGTGCAGATCTTTACGCGAAGCGGACCAGGCTCCCTGCGAGACGCTTCCTGGGAGCAGTCTGCTCTACAAGCACACTATTTCTAAGCCGATTATTGTTTGTTTTCGATAGCGACCGTGAAGATTTAAAAAAAGAAATTATCTATAAAAAATAATTATTATTAGTTTGTGTATTTTTAAATTGCGACCGGTATGTATTGTGTTTAACCGTTGTACGTTTAATGAGAAATGTATGCGAGTGCAGATCTTTACGCGAAGCGGAAAAGGCTCCCTGCGAGACGCTTCCTGGGAGCAGTCTGCTCTACAAGCACACTATTTCTAAGCCGATGATTGTTTGTTTTCGATAGCAACCGAGAAGATTTAAAAAAGAAATTAACTGAAATTGTCTAGAAAAAATAATTATTATTAGTTTGTGTATTTTTAAATTGCGACCGGTATGTATTGTGTTTAACTGTTGTACGTTTAATGAGAAATGTATTCGAGTGCAGATCTTTACGCGAAGCGGAAAAGGCTCCCTGCGAGACGCTTCCTGGGAGCAGTCTGCTCCACAAGCACACTATTTATAAGCCGATAATTTTCTTTTTTCGATTGAGGCCGTGAATGTTTTAAAAAAGAAATTAAGTGGAATTGTGTATAAAAAATAATTATTGTTAGTTTGTGTATTTTTAAATTGCGACCGGTATGCATTGTGTTTAACTATTGTACGTTTAATGAGAAATGTATGCGAGTGAATCTTTACTCGAAGCGGAATAGGCTCCCTGCGAGACGCTTCTTGGGAGCAGTCTGCTCTACAAGCACACTATTTCTAAGCCGATTATTGTTTGTTTTCGATAGCGACCGTGAAGATTTAAAAAAGAAATTAACTGAAATTGTCTATAAAAAATAATTATTATTAGTTTGTGTATTTTTAAATTGCGACCGGTGTGTATTGTGTTTAACCGTTGTACGTTTAATGAGAAATGTATGCGAGTGCAGATCTTTACGCGAAGCGGCACAGGCTCCCTGCGAGACGCTTCCTGGGAGCAGTCTGCTCTACAAGCACACTATTTATAAGCCGATTATTGTTTGTTTTCAATTGCGACCGTGAAGATTTAAAAAAGAAATTAACTGAAATTGTCTATAAAAAATAATTATTATTAGTTTTTGTATTTTTAAATTGCGACCGGTATGTATTGTGTTTAACTATTGTATCTTTAATGAGAAATGTATGCGAGTGCAGATCTTTACGCGAAGCGGACCAGGCTCCCTGCGAGACGCTTCCTGGGAGCAGTCTGCTCTACAAGCACACTATTTCTAAGCCGATTATTGTTTGTTTTCGATAGCGACCGTGAAGATTTAAAAAAAGAAATTATCTATAAAAAATAATTATTATTAGTTTGTGTATTTTTAAATTGCGACCGGTATGTATTGTGTTTAACCGTTGTACGTTTAATGAGAAATGTATGCGAGTGCAGATCTTTACGCGAAGCGGAAAAGGCTCCCTGCGAGACGCTTCCTGGGAGCAGTCTGCTCTACAAGCACACTATTTCTAAGCCGATGATTGTTTGTTTTCGATAGCAACCGAGAAGATTTAAAAAAGAAATTAACTGAAATTGTCTAGAAAAAATAATTATTATTAGTTTGTGTATTTTTAAATTGCGACCGGTATGTATTGTGTTTAACTGTTGTACGTTTAATGAGAAATGTATTCGAGTGCAGATCTTTACGCGAAGCGGAAAAGGCTCCCTGCGAGACGCTTCCTGGGAGCAGTCTGCTCCACAAGCACACTATTTATAAGCCGATAATTTTCTTTTTTCGATTGAGGCCGTGAATGTTTTAAAAAAGAAATTAAGTGGAATTGTGTATAAAAAATAATTATTGTTAGTTTGTGTATTTTTAAATTGCGACCGGTATGCATTGTGTTTAACTATTGTACGTTTAATGAGAAATGTATGCGAGTGAATCTTTACTCGAAGCGGAATAGGCTCCCTGCGAGACGCTTCTTGGGAGCAGTCTGCTCTACAAGCACACTATTTCTAAGCCGATTATTGTTTGTTTTCGATAGCGACCGTGAAGATTTAAAAAAGAAATTAACTGAAATTGTCTATAAAAAATAATTATTATTAGTTTGTGTATTTTTAAATTGCGACCGGTATGTATTGTGTTTAACCGTTGTACGTTTAATGAGAAATGTATGCGAGTGCAGATCTTTACGCGAAGCGGCACAGGCTCCCTGCGAGACGCTTCCTGGGAGCAGTCTGCTCTACAAGCACACTATTTATAAGCCGATTATTGTTTGTTTTCAATTGCGACCGTGAAGATTTAAAAAAGAAATTAACTGAAATTGTCTATAAAAAATAATTATTATTAGTTTGTGTATTTTTAAATTGCGACCGGTATGTATTGTGTTTAACTGTTCTACGTTTAATGAGAAATGTATGCGAGTGCAGATCTTTACGAGAAGCGGAAAAGGCTCCCTGCGAGACGCTTCCTGGGAGTAGTCTGCTCTACAAGCACACTATTTCTAAGCAGATTATTTTTTGTTTTCGATAGCGACCGTGAAGATTTAAAAAAGAAATTAACTGAAATTGTCTATAAAAATAATTATTATTAGTTTGTGTATTTTTAAATTGCAACCTGTATGTATTGTGTTTAACCGTTTATGTTTAATGAGAAATGTATGCGAGTGCAGATCTTTACGCGAAGCGGAACAGGCTCAGTGCGAGACGCTTCCTGGGAGCAGTGTGCTCTACAAGCACACTATTTCTTAGCTGATTTTTGTTTGTTTTCGATAGCGACCGTGAAGATTTAAAAAAAGAAATTAACAGAAATTGTCTATAAAAAATAATTATTATTAGTTTGTGTATTTTTAAATTGCGACCGGTATATATTGTGTTTAACCGTTGTACGTTTAATGAGAAATGTATGCGAGTGCAGATCTTTACGCGAAGCGGAACAGGCTCCCTGCGAGACGCTTCCTGGGAGCAATCTGCTCTACAAGCACACTCTTTCTAAGCCGATAATTTTCTTTTTTCGATTGCGACCGTGAATGTTTTAAAAAAGAAATTAAGTGGAATTGTCTATAAAAAATAATTATTATTAGTTTGTGTATTTTTTAATTGCGACCGGTATGTATTGTGTTTAACTATTGTACGTTTAATGAGAAATGTATGCGAGTGCAGATCTTTACGTGAAGCGGACAGGCTCCTTGCGAGACGCTTCTTGGGAGCAGTCTGCTCTACAAGCACACTATTTCTAAGCCGATTATTGTTTGTTTTCGATAGCGACCTTGAAGATTTAAAAAAGAAATTAACTGAAATTGTATATAAAAAATAATTATTATTAGTTTTTGTATTTTTAAATTGCGACCGGTATGTATTGTGTTTAACTATTGTATGTTTAATGAGAAGTGTATGCGAGTGCAGATCTTTACGCGAAGCGGGACAGGCTCCCTGCGAGACGCTTCCTGGGAGCAGTGTGCTCTAAAAGCACACTATTTCTAAGCCGATTATTGTTTGTTTTCGATAGCGACCGTGAAGATTTAAAAAAAGAAATTAACAGAAATTGTCTATAAAAAATAATTATTATTAGTTTGTGTATTTTTAAATTGCGACCGGTATGTATTGTGTTTAACCGTTGTACGTTTAATGAGAAATGTATGCGAGTGCAGATCTTTACGCGAAGCGGAACAGGCTCCCTGCGAGACGCTTCCTGGGAACAGTCTGCTCTACAAGCACACTATTTATAAGCCGATTATTGTTTGTTTTCAATTGCGACCCTGAAGATTTCAAAAAGAAATTAACTGAAATTGTCTATAAAAAATAATTATTATTAGTTTGTGTATTTTTAAATTTCGACCTGTATGTATTGTGTTTAACCGTTTATGTTTAATGAGAAATGTATGCGAGTGCAGATCTTTACGCGAAGCGGGACAGGCTCCCTGCGAGACGCTTCCTGGGAGCAGTGTGCTCTACAAGCACACTATTTCTAAGCTGATTATTGTTTGTTTTCGATAGCGACCGTGAAGATTTAAAAAAAGAAATTAACAGAAATTGTCTATAAAAAATAACTATTATTAGTTTGTGTATTTTTAAATTGAGACCGGTATGTATTGTGTTTAACCGTTGTACGTTTAATGAGAAATGTATGCGAGTGCAGATCTTTACGCGAAGCGGAACAGGCTCCCTGCGAGACGCTTCCTGGGAGCAGTCTGCTCTACAAGCACACTCTTTCTAAGCCGATAATTTTCTTTTTTCGATTGCGACCGTGAATGTTTTAAAAAAGAAATTAAGTGGAATTGTCTATAAAAAATAATTATTATTAGTTTGTGTATTTTTTAATTGCGACCGGTATGTATTGTGTTTAACTATTGTACGTTTAATGAGAAATGTATGCGAGTGCAGATCTTTACGCGAAGCGGACAGGCTCCCTGCGAGACGCTTCCTGGGAGCAGTCTGCTCTACAAGCACACTATTTCTAAGCCGATTATTGTTTGTTTTCGATAGCGACCGTGAAGATTTAAAAAAGAAATTAACTGAAATTGTATATAAAAAATAATTATTATTAGTTTTTGTATTTTTAAATTGCGACCGGTATGTATTGTGTTTAACTATTGTATATTTAATGAGAAATGTATGCGAGTGCAGATCTTTACGCGAAGCGGAATAGGCTCCCTGCGAGACGCTTCCTGGGAGCAGTCTGCTCTAAAAGCACACTATTTCTAAGCCGATTATTGTTTGTTTTCGATAGCGACCGTGAAGATTTAAAAAAAGAAATTAACAGAAATTATCTATAAAAAATAATTATTATTAGTTTGTGTATTTTTAAATTGCGACCGGTATGTATTGTGTTTAACCGTTGTATGTTTAATGAGAAATGTATGCGAGTGCAGATCTTTACGCGAAGCGGAACAGGCTCCCTGCGAGCGTTTCCTGGGAGCAGTCTGCTCTACAAGCACACTATTTCTAAGCCGATTATTTTTTGTTTTCGATAGCGACCGTGAAGATTTAAAAAAACAAATTAACAGAAATTGTCTATAAAAAATAATTATTATTAGTTTGTGTATTTTTAAATTGCGACCGGTATGTATTGTGTTTAACCGTTGTACGTTTAATGAGAAATGTATGCGAATGCAGATCTTTACGCGAAGCGGAACTGGCTCCCTGCGAGACGCTTCCTGGGAGCAGTCTGCTCTACAAGCACACTATTTCTAAGCCGATTATTGTTTGTTTTCGATAGCGATCGTGAAGATTTAAAAAAGAAATTAACTGAAATTGTCTATAAAAAATAATTATTATTAGTTTGTGTATTTTTAAATTGCGACCGGTATGTATTGTGTTTAACTGTTGTACGTTTAATGAGAAATGCGAGTGCAGATCTTTACGAGAAGCGGAAAAGGCTCCCTGCGAGACGCTTCCTGGGAGCAGTCTGCTCTACAAGCACACTATTTCTAAGCCGATAATTTTCTTTTTTCAATTGAGACCGTGAATGTTTTAAAAAAGAAATTAACTGAAATTGTCTATAAAAAATAATTATTATTAGTTTTTGTATTTTTAAATTGCGACCGGTATGTATTGTGTTTAACTATTGTACGTTTCTTGAGAAATGTATGCGAGTGCAGATCTTTACTCGAAGCAGAACAGGCTCCCTGCGAGACGCTTCTTTGGAGCAGTCTGCTCTACAAGCACACTATTTCTAAGCCGATTATTGTTTGTTTTCGATAGCGACCGTGAAGATTTAAAAAAACAAATTAACAGAAATTGTCTATAAAAAATAATTATTATTAGTTTGTGTATTTTTAAATTGCGACCGGTATGTATTGTGTTTAACCGTTGTACGTTTAATGAGAAATGTATGCGAGTGCAGATCTTTACGAGAAGCGGAAAAGGCTCCCTGCGAGACGCTTCCTGGGAGCAGTCTGCTCTACAAGCACACTATTTCTAAGCCGATAATTTTCTTTTTTCAATTGAGACCGTGAATGTTTTAAAAAAGAAATTAACTGAAATTGTCTATAAAAATAATTATTATTAGTTTTTGTATTTTTAAATTGCGACCGGTATGTATTGTGTTTAACTATTGTACGTTTATTGAGAAATGTATGCGAGTGCAGATCTTTACTCGAAGCAGAACAGGCTCCCTGCGAGACGCTTCTTTGGAGCAGTCTGCTCTACAAGCACACTATTTCTAAGCCGATTATTGTTTGTTTTCGATAGCGACCGTGAAGATTTAAAAAAAGAAATTAACAGAAATTATCTATAAAAAATAATTATTATTAGTTTGTGTATTTTTAAATTGCGACCGGTATGTATTGTGTTTAACCGTTGTATGTTTAATGAGAAATGTATGCGAGTGCAGATCTTTACGCGAAGCGGAACAGGCTCCCTGCGAGCGTTTCCTGGGAGCAGTCTGCTCTACAAGCACACTATTTCTAAGCCGATTATTTTTTGTTTTCGATAGCGACCGTGAAGATTTAAAAAAACAAATTAACAGAAATTGTCTATAAAAAATAATTATTATTAGTTTGTGTATTTTTAAATTGCGACCGGTATGTATTGTGTTTAACCGTTGTACGTTTAATGAGAAATGTATGCGAGTGCAGATCTTTACGCGAAGCGGAACTGGCTCCCTGCGAGACGCTTCCTGGGAGCAGTCTGCTCTACAAGCACACTATTTCTAAGCCGATTATTGTTTGTTTTCGATAGCGACCGTGAAGATTTAAAAAAGAAATTAACTGAAATTGTCTATAAAAAATAATTATTATTAGTTTGTGTATTTTTAAATTGCGACCGGTATGTATTGTGTTTAACTGTTGTACGTTTAATGAGAAATGCGAGTGCAGATCTTTACGAGAAGCGGAAAAGGCTCCCTGCGAGACGCTTCCTGGGAGCAGTCTGCTCTACAAGCACACTATTTCTAAGCCGATAATTTTCTTTTTTCAATTGAGACCGTGAATGTTTTAAAAAAGAAATTAACTGAAATTGTCTATAAAAAATAATTATTATTAGTTTTTGTATTTTTAAATTGCGACCGGTATGTATTGTGTTTAACTATTGTACGTTTATTGAGAAATGTATGCGAGTGCAGATCTTTACTCGAAGCAGAACAGGCTCCCTGCGAGACGCTTCTTTGGAGCAGTCTGCTCTACAAGCACACTATTTCTAAGCCGATTATTGTTTGTTTTCGATAGCGACCGTGAAGATTTAAAAAAACAAATTAACAGAAATTGTCTATAAAAAATAATTATTATTAGTTTGTGTATTTTTAAATTGCGACCGGTATGTATTGTGTTTAACCGTTGTACGTTTAATGAGAAATGTATGCGAGTGCAGATCTTTACGAGAAGCGGAAAAGGCTCCCTGCGAGACGCTTCCTGGGAGCAGTCTGCTCTACAAGCACACTATTTCTAAGCCGATAATTTTCTTTTTTCAATTGAGACCGTGAATGTTTTAAAAAAGAAATTAACTGAAATTGTCTATAAAAATAATTATTATTAGTTTTTGTATTTTTAAATTGCGACCGGTATGTATTGTGTTTAACTATTGTACGTTTATTGAGAAATGTATGCGAGTGCAGATCTTTACTCGAAGCAGAACAGGCTCCCTGCGAGACGCTTCTTTGGAGCAGTCTGCTCTACAAGCACACTATTTCTAAGCCGATTATTGTTTGTTTTCGATAGCGACCGTGAAGATTTAAAAAAACAAATTAACAGAAATTGTCTATAAAAAATAATTATTATTAGTTTGTGTATTTTTTAATTGCGACCGGTATGTATTGTGTTTAACTATTGTACGTTTAATGAGAAATGTATGCGAGTGCAGATCTTTACGCGAAGCGGACAGGCTCCCTGCGAGACGCTTCCTGGGAGCAGTCTGCTCTACAAGCACACTATTTCTAAGCCGATTATTGTTTGTTTTCGATAGCGACCGTGAAGATTTAAAAAAGAAATTAACTGAAATTGTATATAAAAAATAATTATTATTAGTTTTTGTATTTTTAAATTGCGACCGGTATGTATTGTGTTTAACTATTGTATATTTAATGAGAAATGTATGCGAGTGCAGATCTTTACGCGAAGCGGAATAGGCTCCCTGCGAGACGCTTCCTGGGAGCAGTCTGCTCTAAAAGCACACTATTTCTAAGCCGATTATTGTTTGTTTTCGATAGCGACCGTGAAGATTTAAAAAAAGAAATTAACAGAAATTATCTATAAAAAATAATTATTATTAGTTTGTGTATTTTTAAATTGCGACCGGTATGTATTGTGTTTAACCGTTGTATGTTTAATGAGAAATGTATGCGAGTGCAGATCTTTACGCGAAGCGGAACAGGCTCCCTGCGAGCGTTTCCTGGGAGCAGTCTGCTCTACAAGCACACTATTTCTAAGCCGATTATTTTTTGTTTTCGATAGCGACCGTGAAGATTTAAAAAAACAAATTAACAGAAATTGTCTATAAAAAATAATTATTATTAGTTTGTGTATTTTTAAATTGCGACCGGTATGTATTGTGTTTAACCGTTGTACGTTTAATGAGAAATGTATGCGAATGCAGATCTTTACGCGAAGCGGAACTGGCTCCCTGCGAGACGCTTCCTGGGAGCAGTCTGCTCTACAAGCACACTATTTCTAAGCCGATTATTGTTTGTTTTCGATAGCGACCGTGAAGATTTAAAAAAGAAATTAACTGAAATTGTCTATAAAAAATAATTATTATTAGTTTGTGTATTTTTAAATTGCGACCGGTATGTATTGTGTTTAACTGTTGTACGTTTAATGAGAAATGCGAGTGCAGATCTTTACGAGAAGCGGAAAAGGCTCCCTGCGAGACGCTTCCTGGGAGCAGTCTGCTCTACAAGCACACTATTTCTAAGCCGATAATTTTCTTTTTTCAATTGAGACCGTGAATGTTTTAAAAAAGAAATTAACTGAAATTGTCTATAAAAAATAATTATTATTAGTTTTTGTATTTTTAAATTGCGACCGGTATGTATTGTGTTTAACTATTGTACGTTTCTTGAGAAATGTATGCGAGTGCAGATCTTTACTCGAAGCAGAACAGGCTCCCTGCGAGACGCTTCTTTGGAGCAGTCTGCTCTACAAGCACACTATTTCTAAGCCGATTATTGTTTGTTTTCGATAGCGACCGTGAAGATTTAAAAAAACAAATTAACAGAAATTGTCTATAAAAAATAATTATTATTAGTTTGTGTATTTTTAAATTGCGACCGGTATGTATTGTGTTTAACCGTTGTACGTTTAATGAGAAATGTATGCGAGTGCAGATCTTTACGAGAAGCGGAAAAGGCTCCCTGCGAGACGCTTCCTGGGAGCAGTCTGCTCTACAAGCACACTATTTCTAAGCCGATAATTTTCTTTTTTCAATTGAGACCGTGAATGTTTTAAAAAAGAAATTAACTGAAATTGTCTATAAAAATAATTATTATTAGTTTTTGTATTTTTAAATTGCGACCGGTATGTATTGTGTTTAACTATTGTACGTTTATTGAGAAATGTATGCGAGTGCAGATCTTTACTCGAAGCAGAACAGGCTCCCTGCGAGACGCTTCTTTGGAGCAGTCTGCTCTACAAGCACACTATTTCTAAGCCGATTATTGTTTGTTTTCGATAGCGACCGTGAAGATTTAAAAAAAGAAATTAACAGAAATTATCTATAAAAAATAATTATTATTAGTTTGTGTATTTTTAAATTGCGACCGGTATGTATTGTGTTTAACCGTTGTATGTTTAATGAGAAATGTATGCGAGTGCAGATCTTTACGCGAAGCGGAACAGGCTCCCTGCGAGCGTTTCCTGGGAGCAGTCTGCTCTACAAGCACACTATTTCTAAGCCGATTATTTTTTGTTTTCGATAGCGACCGTGAAGATTTAAAAAAACAAATTAACAGAAATTGTCTATAAAAAATAATTATTATTAGTTTGTGTATTTTTAAATTGCGACCGGTATGTATTGTGTTTAACCGTTGTACGTTTAATGAGAAATGTATGCGAGTGCAGATCTTTACGCGAAGCGGAACTGGCTCCCTGCGAGACGCTTCCTGGGAGCAGTCTGCTCTACAAGCACACTATTTCTAAGCCGATTATTGTTTGTTTTCGATAGCGACCGTGAAGATTTAAAAAAGAAATTAACTGAAATTGTCTATAAAAAATAATTATTATTAGTTTGTGTATTTTTAAATTGCGACCGGTATGTATTGTGTTTAACTGTTGTACGTTTAATGAGAAATGCGAGTGCAGATCTTTACGAGAAGCGGAAAAGGCTCCCTGCGAGACGCTTCCTGGGAGCAGTCTGCTCTACAAGCACACTATTTCTAAGCCGATAATTTTCTTTTTTCAATTGAGACCGTGAATGTTTTAAAAAAGAAATTAACTGAAATTGTCTATAAAAAATAATTATTATTAGTTTTTGTATTTTTAAATTGCGACCGGTATGTATTGTGTTTAACTATTGTACGTTTATTGAGAAATGTATGCGAGTGCAGATCTTTACTCGAAGCAGAACAGGCTCCCTGCGAGACGCTTCTTTGGAGCAGTCTGCTCTACAAGCACACTATTTCTAAGCCGATTATTGTTTGTTTTCGATAGCGACCGTGAAGATTTAAAAAAACAAATTAACAGAAATTGTCTATAAAAAATAATTATTATTAGTTTGTGTATTTTTAAATTGCGACCGGTATGTATTGTGTTTAACCGTTGTACGTTTAATGAGAAATGTATGCGAGTGCAGATCTTTACGAGAAGCGGAAAAGGCTCCCTGCGAGACGCTTCCTGGGAGCAGTCTGCTCTACAAGCACACTATTTCTAAGCCGATAATTTTCTTTTTTCAATTGAGACCGTGAATGTTTTAAAAAAGAAATTAACTGAAATTGTCTATAAAAATAATTATTATTAGTTTTTGTATTTTTAAATTGCGACCGGTATGTATTGTGTTTAACTATTGTACGTTTATTGAGAAATGTATGCGAGTGCAGATCTTTACTCGAAGCAGAACAGGCTCCCTGCGAGACGCTTCTTTGGAGCAGTCTGCTCTACAAGCACACTATTTCTAAGCCGATTATTGTTTGTTTTCGATAGCGACCGTGAAGATTTAAAAAAACAAATTAACAGAAATTGTCTATAAAAAATAATTATTATTAGTTTGTGTATTTTTAAATTGCGACCGGTATGTATTGTGTTTAACCGTTGTACGTTTAATGAGAAATGTATGCGGGTGCAGATCTTCACGCGAAGCGGAAAAGGCTCCCTGCGAGACGCTTCCTGGGAGCAGTCTGCTCTACAAGCACACTATTTCTAAGCCGATTATTGTTTGTTTTCGATAGCGACCGTGAAGATTTAAAAAAGAAATGAACTGAAATTGTCTATAAAAATAATTAATATTAGTTTGTGTATTTTTAAATTGCGACCTGTATGTATTGTGTTTAACCGTTTATGTTTAATGAGAAATGTATGCGAGTGCAGATCTTTACGCGAAGCGGAACAGGCTCCCTGCGAGACGCTTCCTGGGAGCAGTGTGCTCTACAAGCACACTATTTCTAAGCTGATTATTGTTTGTTTTCGATAGCGACCGTGAAGATTTAAAAAAAGAAATTAACAGAAATTGTCTATAAAAAATAATTATTATTAGTTTGTGTATTTTTAAATTGCGACCGGTATATATTGTGTTTAACCGTTGTACGTTTAATGAGAAATGTATGCGAGTGCAGATCTTTACGCGAAGCGGAACAGGCTCCCTGCGAGACGCTTCCTGGGAGCAATCTGCTCTACAAGCACACTCTTTCTAAGCCGATAATTTTCTTTTTTCGATTGCGACCGTGAATGTTTTAAAAAAGAAATTAAGTAGAATTGTCTATAAAAAATAATTATTATTAGTTTGTGTATTTTTTAATTGCGACCGGTATGTATTGTGTTTAACTATTGTACGTTTAATGAGAAATGTATGCGAGTGCAGATCTTTACGTGAAGCGGACAGGCTCCCTGCGAGACGCTTCCTGGGAGCAGTCTGCTCTACAAGCACACTATTTCTAAGCCGATTATTGTTTGTTTTCGATAGCGACCTTGAAGATTTAAAAAAGAAATTAACTGAAATTGTATATAAAAATAATTATTATTAGTTTTTGTATTTTTAAATTGCGACCGGTATGTATTGTGTTTAACTATTGTATGTTTAATGAGAAGTGTATGCGAGTGCAGATCTTTACGCGAAGCGGGACAGGCTCCCTGCGAGACGCTTCCTGGGAGCAGTCTGCTCTAAAAGCACACTATTTCTAAGCCGATTATTGTTTGTTTTCGATAGCGACCGTGAAGATTTAAAAAAAGAAATTAACAGAAATTGTCTATAAAAAATAATTATTATTAGTTTGTGTATTTTTAAATTGCGACCGGTATGTATTGTGTTTAACCGTTGTACGTTTAATGAGAAATGTATGCGAGTGCAGATCTTTACGCGAACCGGAACAGGCTCCCTGCGAGACGCTTCCTGGGATTAGTCTGCTCTACAAGCACACTATTTATAAGCCGATTATTGTTTGTTTTCAATTGCGACCCTGAAGATTTAAAAAAGAAATTAACTGAAATTGTCTATAAAAAATAATTATTATTAGTTTGTGTATTTTTAAATTTCGACCTGTATGTATTGTGTTTAGCCGTTTATGTTTAATGAGAAATGTATGCGAGTGCAGATCTTTACGCGAAGCGGAACAGGCTCCCTGCGAGACGCTTCCTGGGAGCAGTGTGCTCTACAAGCACACTATTTCTAAGCTGATTATTGTTTGTTTTCGATAGCGACCGTGACGATTTAAAAAAAGAAATTAACAGAAATTGTCTATAAAAAATAACTATTATTAGTTTGTGTATTTTTAAATTGAGACCGGTATGTATTGTGTTTAACCGTTGTACGTTTAATGAGAAATGTATGCGAGTGCAGATCTTTACGCGAAGCGGAACAGGCTCCCTGCGAGACGCTTCCTGGGAGCAGTCTGCTCTACAAGCACACTCTTTCTAAGCCGATAATTTTCTTTTTTCGATTGCGACCGTGAATGTTTTAAAAAAGAAATTAAGTGGAATTGTCTATAAAAAATAATTATTATTAGTTTGTGTATTTTTTAATTGCGACCGGTATGTATTGTGTTTAACTATTGTACGTTTAATGAGAAATGTATGCGAGTGCAGATCTTTACGCGAAGCGGACAGGCTCCCTGCGAGACGCTTCCTGGGAGCAGTCTGCTCTACAAGCACACTATTTCTAAGCCGATTATTGTTTGTTTTCGATAGCGACCGTGAAGATTTAAAAAAGAAATTAACTGAAATTGTATATAAAAAATAATTATTATTAGTCTTTGTATTTTTAAATTGCGACCGGTATGTATTGTGTTTAACTATTGTATATTTAATGAGAAATGTATGCGAGTGCAGATCTTTACGCGAAGCGGAATAGGCTCCCTGCGAGACGCTTCCTGGGAGCAGTCTGCTCTAAAAGCACAATATTTCTAAGCCGATTATTGTTTGTTTTCGATAGCGACCGTGAAGATTTAAAAAAAGAAATTAACAGAAATTATCTATAAAAAATAATTATTATTAGTTTGTGTATTTTTAAATTGCGACCGGTATGTATTGTGTTTAACCGTTGTATGTTTAATGAGAAATGTATGCGAGTGCAGATCTTTACGCGAAGCGGAACAGGCTCCCTGCGAGCGTTTCCTGGGAGCAGTCTGCTCTACAAGCACACTATTTCTGAGCCGATTATTTTTTGTTTTCGATAGCGACCGTGAAGATTTAAAAAAACAAATTAACAGAAATTGTCTATAAAAAATAATTATTATTAGTTTGTGTATTTTTAAATTGCGACCGGTATGTATTGTGTTTAACCGTTGTACGTTTAATGAGAAATGTATGCGAGTGCAGATCTTTACGCGAAGCGGAACTGGCTCCCTGCGAGACGCTTCCTGGGAGCAGTCTGCTCTACAAGCACACTATTTCTAAGCCGATTATTGTTTGTTTTCGATAGCGACCGTGAAGATTTAAAAAAGAAATTAACTGAAATTGTCTATAAAAAATAATTATTATTAGTTTGTGTATTTTTAAATTGCGACCGGTATGTATTGTGTTTAACCGTTGTACGTTTAATGAGAAATGTATGCGAGTGCAGATCTTCACGCGAAGCGGAAAAGGCTCCCTGCGAGACGCTTCCTGGGAGCAGTCTGCTCTACAAGCACACTATTTCTAAGCCGATTATTGTTTGTTTTCGATAGCGACCGTGAAGATTTAAAAAAGAAATTAACTGAAATTGTCTATAAAAAATAATTATTATTAGTTTGTGTATTTTTAAATTGCGACCGGTATGTATTGTGTTTAACTATTGTATGTTTAATGAGAAAAGTATGCGAGTGCAGATCCTTACGAGAAGCGGAAAAGGCTCCCTGCGAGATGCTTCCTGGGAGCAGTCTGCTCTACAAGCACACTATTTCTAAGCCGATTATTGTTTGTTTTCGATAGCGACCGTGAAGATTTAAAAAAAGAAATTAAGTGGAATTGTATATAAAAAATAATTATTATTAGTTTTCGTATTTTTAAATTGCGACCGGTATGTATTGTGTTTAACTATTGTATGTTTAATGAGAAAAGTATGCGAGTGCAGATCTTTACGCGAAGCGGAACAGGCTCCCTGCGAGACGCTTCCTGGGAGCAGTCTGCTCTACAAGCACACTCTTTCTAAGCCGATAATTTTCTTTTTTCGATTCCGACCGTGAATGTTTTAAAAAAGAAATTAAGTGGAATTGTCTATAAAAAATAATTATTATTAGTTTGTGTATTTTTTAATTGCGACCGGTATGTATTGTGCTTAACTATTGTACGTTTAATGAGAAATGTATGCGAGTGCAGATCTTTACGCGAAGCGGAACAGGCTCCCTGCGAGACGTTTCCTGGGAGCAGTCTGCTCTACAAGCACACTATTTCTAAGCCGATTATTGTTTGTTTTCGATAGCGACCGTGAAGATTTAAAAAAAGAAATTAACTGAAATTGTATATAAAAAATAATTATTATTAGTTTTTGTATTTTTAAATTGCGACCGGTATGTATTGTGTTTAACTATTGTATGTTTAATGAGAAATGTATGCGAGTGCAGATCTTTACGCGAAGCGGAACAGGCTCCCTGCGAGACGCTTCCTGGGAGCAGTCTGCTCTAAAAGCACACTATTTCTAAGCCGATTATTGTTTGTTTTCGATAGCGACCGTGAAGATTTAAAAAAAGAAATTATCTATAAAAAATTATTATTATTAGTTTGTGTATTTTTAAATTGCGACCGGTATGTATTGTGTTTAACCGTTGTACGTTTAATGAGAAATGTATGCGAGTGCAGATCTTTACGCGAAGCGGGACAGGCTCCCTGCGAGACGCTTTCTGGGAGCAGTCTGCTCTACAAGCACACTATTTCTAAGCCGATTATTGTTTGTTTTCGATAGCGACCGTGAAGATTTAAAAAAAGAAATTAACTGAAATTGTATATAAAAAATAATTATTATTAGTTTGTGTATTTTTAAATTGCGACCGGTATGTATTGTGTTTAACTGTTCTACGTTTAATGAGAAATGTATGCGAGTGCAGATCTTTACGAGAAGCGGAAAAGGCTCCCTGCGAGACGCTTCCTGGGAGCAGTCTGCTTTACAAGCACACTATTTCTAAGCCGATAATTTTCTTTTTTCAATTGAGACCGTGAATGTTTTAGAAAAGAAATTAAGTGGAATTGTCTATAAAAAATAATTATTATTAGTTTGTGTATTTTTAAATTCCGACCGGTATGCATTGTGTTTAACTATTGTACGTTTAATGAGAAATGTATGCGAGTGCAGATCTTTACGCGAAGCGGAACAGGCTCCCTGCGAGATGCTTCCTGGGAGCAGTCTGCTCTACAAGCACACTATTTCTAAGCCGATTATTGTTTGTTTTCGATAGCGACCGTGAAGATTTAAAAAAAGAAATTAAGTGGAATTGTATATAAAAAATAATTATTATTAGTTTTCGTATTTTTAAATTGCGACCGGTATGTATTGTGTTTAACTATTGTATGTTTAATGAGAAAAGTATGCGAGTGCAGATCTTTACGCGAAGCGGATCAGGCTCCCTGCGAGACGCTTCCTGGGAGCAGTCTGCTCTACAAGCACACTCTTTCTAAGCCGATAATTTTCTTTTTTCGATTCCGACCGTGAATGTTTTAAAAAAGAAATTAAGTGGAATTGTCTATAAAAAATAATTATTATTAGTTTGTGTATTTTTTAATTGCGACCGGTATGTATTGTGCTTAACTATTGTACGTTTAATGAGAAATGTATGCGAGTGCAGATCTTTACGCGAAGCGGAACAGGCTCCCTGCGAGACGCTTCCTGGGAGCAGTCTGCTCTACAAGCACACTATTTCTAAGCCGATTATTGTTTGTTTTCGATAGCGACCGTGAAGATTTAAAAAAAGAAATTAACTGAAATTGTATATAAAAAATAATTATTATTAGTTTTTGTATTTTTAAATTGCGACCGGTATGTATTGTGTTTAACTATTGTATGTTTAATGAGAAATGTATGCGAGTGCAGATCTTTACGCGAAGCGGAACAGGCTCCCTGCGAGACGCTTCCTGGGAGCAGTCTGCTCTAAAAGCATACTATTTCTAAGCCGATTATTGTTTGTTTTCGATAGCGACCGTGAAGATTTAAAAAAAGAAATTATCTATAAAAAATAATTATTATTAGTTTGTGTATTTTTAAATTGCGACCGGTATGTATTGTGTTTAACCGTTGTACGTTTAATGAGAAATGTATGCGAGTGCAGATCTTTACGCGAAGCGGAACAGGCTCCCTGCGAGACGCTTCCTGGGAGCAGTCTGCTCTACAAGCACACTATTTCTAAGCCGATGATTGTTTGTTTTCGATAGCAACCGTGAAGATTTAAAAAAGAAATTAACTGAAATTGTCTATAAAAAATAATTATTATTAGTTTGTGTATTTTTAAATTCCGACCGGTATGCATTGTGTTTAACTATTGTACGTTTAATGAGAAATGTATGCGAGTGCAGATCTTTACGCGAAGCGGAACAGGCTCCCTGCGAGATGCTTCCTGGGAGCAGTCTGCTCTACAAGCACACTATTTCTAAGCCGATTATTGTTTGTTTTCGATAGCGACCGTGAAGATTTAAAAAAAGAAATTAAGTGGAATTGTATATAAAAAATAATTATTATTAGTTTTCGTATTTTTAAATTGCGACCGGTATGTATTGTGTTTAACTATTGTATGTTTAATGAGAAAAGTATGCGAGTGCAGATCTTTACGCGAAGCGGATCAGGCTCCCTGCGAGACGCTTCCTGGGAGCAGTCTGCTCTACAAGCACACTCTTTCTAAGCCGATAATTTTCTTTTTTCGATTCCGACCGTGAATGTTTTAAAAAAGAAATTAAGTGGAATTTTCTATAAAAAATAATTATTATTAGTTTGTGTATTTTTTAATTGCGACCGGTATGTATTGTGCTTAACTATTGTACGTTTAATGAGAAATGTATGCGAGTGCAGATCTTTACGCGAAGCGGAACAGGCTCCCTGCGAGACGCTTCCTGGGAGCAGTCTGCTCTACAAGCACACTATTTCTAAGCCGATTATTGTTTGTTTTTGATAGCGACCGTGATGATTTAAAAAAAGAAATTAACTGAAATTGTATATAAAAAATAATTATTATTAGTTTTTGTATTTTTAAATTGCGACCGGTATGTATTGTGTTTAACTATTGTATGTTTAATGAGAAATGTATGCGAGTGCAGATCTTTACGCGAAGCGGAACAGGCTCCCTGCGAGACGCTTCCTGGGAGCAGTCTGCTCTAAAAGCATACTATTTCTAAGCCGATTATTGTTTGTTTTCGATAGCGACCGTGAAGATTTAAAAAAAGAAATTATCTATAAAAAATAATTATTATTAGTTTGTGTATTTTTAAATTGCGACCGGTATGTATTGTGTTTAACCGTTGTACGTTTAATGAGAAATGTATGCGAGTGCAGATCTTTACGCGAAGCGGAACAGGCTCCCTGCGAGACGCTTCCTGGGAGCAGTCTGCTCTACAAGCACACTATTTCTAAGCCGATGATTGTTTGTTTTCGATAGCAACCGTGAAGATTTAAAAAAGAAATTAACTGAAATTGTCTAGAAAAAATAATTATTATTAGTTTGTGTATTTTTAAATTGCGACCGGTATGTATTGTGTTTAACTGTTGTACGTTTAATGAGAAATGTATGCGAGTGCAGATCTTTACGCGAAGCGGAAAAGGCTCCCTGCGAGACGCTTCCTGGGAGCAGTCTGCTCCACAAGCACACTCTTTCTAAGCCGATAATTTTCTTTTTTCGATTGAGGCCGTGAATGTTTTAAAAAAGAAATTAAGTGGAATTGTCTATAAAAAATAATTATTGTTAGTTTGCGTATTTTTAAATTGCGACCGGTATGCATTGTGTTTAACTATTGTACGTTTAATGAGAAATGTATGCGAGTGAATCTTTACTCGAAGCGGAACAGGCTCCCAGCGAGACGCTTCTTGGGAGCAGTCTGCTCTACAAGCACGCTATTTCTAAGCCGATTATTGTTTGTTTTCGATAGCGACCGAGAAGATTTAAAAAAAGAAATTAACTGAAATTGTATATAAAAAATAATTATTATTAGTTTTTGTATTTTTAAATTGCGACCGGTATGTATTGTGTTTAACTATTGTATGTTTAATGAGAAATGTATGCGAGTGCAGATCTTTACGCGAAGCGGAACAGGCTCCCTGCGAGACGCTTCCTGGGAGCAGTCTGCTCTAAAAGCACACTATTTCTAAGCCGATTATTGTTTGTTTTCGATAGCGACCGTGAAGATTTAAAAAAAGAAATTATCTATAAAAAATAATTATTGTTAGTTTGTGTATTTTTAAATTGCGACCGGTATGTATTGTGTTTAACCGTTGTACGTTTAATGAGAAATGTATGCGAGTGCAGATCTTTACGCGAAGCGGAACAGGCTCCCTGCGAGACGCTTCCTGGGAGCAGTCTGCTCTACAAGCACACTATTTCTAAGCCGATTATTGTTTGTTTTCGATAGCAACCGTGAAGATTTAAAAAAGAAATTAACTGAAATTATCTATAAAAAATAATTATTATTAGTTTGTGTATTTTTAAATTGCGACCGGTATGTATTGTGTTTAACCGTTGTACGTTTAATGAGAAATGTATGCGAGTGCAGATCTTTACGCGAAGCGGAACAGGCTCCCTGCGAGACGCTTCCTGGGAGCAGTCTGCTCTACAAGCACACTATTTCTAAGCCGATGATTGTTTGTTTTCGATAGCAACCGTGAAGATTTAAAAAAGAAATTAACTGAAATTGTCTAGAAAAAATAATTATTATTAGTTTGTGTATTTTTAAATTGCGACCGGTATGTATTGTGTTTAACTGTTGTACGTTTAATGAGAAATGTATGCGAGTGCAGATCTTTACGCGAAGCAGAAAAGGCTCCCTGCGAGACGCTTCCTGGGAGCAGTCTGCTCCACAAGCACACTCTTTCTAAGCCGATAATTTTCTTTTTTCGATTGAGGCCGTGAATGTTTTAAAAAAGAAATTAAGTGGAATTGTCTATAAAAAATAATTATTGTTAGTTTGTGTATTTTTAAATTGCGACCGGTATGCATTGTGTTTAACTATTGTACGTTTAATGAGAAATGTATGCGAGTGAATCTTTACTCGAAACGGAACAGGCTCCCTGCGAGACGCTTCTTGGGAGCAGTCTGCTCTACAAGCACACTAATTCTAAGCCGATTATTGTTTGTTTTCGATAGCGACCGTGAAGATTTAAAAAAAGAAATTAACTGAAATTGTATATAAAAAATAATTATTATTAGTTTTTGTATTTTTAAATTGCGACCGGTATGTATTGTGTTTAACTATTGTATGTTTAATGAGAAATGTATGCGAGTGCAGATCTTTACGCGAAGCGGAACAGGCTCCCTGCGAGACGCTTCCTGGAAGCAGTCTTTTCTAAAAGCACACTATTTCTAAGCCGATTATTGTTTGTTTTCGATAGCGACCGTGAAGATTTAAAAAAAGAAATTATCTATAAAAAATAATTATTATTAGTTTGTGTATTTTTTAATTGCGACCGGTATGTATTGTGTTTAACTATTGTACGTTTAATGAGAAATGTATGCGAGTGCAGATCTTTACGCGAAGCGGACAGGCTCCCTGCGAGACGCTTCCTGGGAGCAGTCTGCTCTACAAGCACACTATTTCTAAGCCGATTATTGTTTGTTTTCGATAGCGACCGTGAAGATTTAAAAAAGAAATTAACTGAAATTGTATATAAAAAATAATTATTATTAGTTTTTGTATTTTTAAATTGCGACCGGTATGTATTGTGTTTAACTATTGTATATTTAATGAGAAATGTATGCGAGTGCAGATCTTTACGCGAAGCGGAATAGGCTCCCTGCGAGACGCTTCCTGGGAGCAGTCTGCTCTAAAAGCACAATATTTCTAAGCCGATTATTGTTTGTTTTCGATAGCGACCGTGAAGATTTAAAAAAAGAAATTAACAGAAATTATCTATAAAAAATAATTATTATTAGTTTGTGTATTTTTAAATTGCGACCGGTATGTATTGTGTTTAACCGTTGTATGTTTAATGAGAAATGTATGCGAGTGCAGATCTTTACGCGAAGCGGAACAGGCTCCCTGCGAGCGTTTCCTGGGAGCAGTCTGCTCTACAAGCACACTATTTCTGAGCCGATTATTTTTTGTTTTCGATAGCGACCGTGAAGATTTAAAAAAACAAATTAACAGAAATTGTCTATAAAAAATGATTATTATTAGTTTGTGTATTTTTAAATTGCGACCGGTATGTATTGTGTTTAACCGTTGTACGTTTAATGAGAAATGTATGCGAGTGCAGATCTTTACGCGAAGCGGAACTGGCTCCCTGCGAGACGCTTCCTGGGAGCAGTCTGCTCTACAAGCACACTATTTCTAAGCCGATTATTGTTTGTTTTCGATAGCGACCGTGAAGATTTAAAAAAGAAATTAACTGAAATTGTCTATAAAAAATAATTATTATTAGTTTGTGTATTTTTAAATTGCGACCGGTATGTATTGTGTTTAACTGTTGTACGTTTAATGAGAAATGCGAGTGCAGATCTTTACGAGAAGCGGAAAAGGCTCCCTGCGAGACGCTTCCTGGGAGCAGTCATCTCTACAAGCACACTATTTCTAAGCCGATAATTTTCTTTTTTCAATTGAGACCGTGAATGTTTTAAAAAAGAAATTAACTGAAATTGTCTATAAAAAATAATTATTATTAGTTTTTGTATTTTTAAATTGCGACCGGTATGTATTGTGTTTAACTATTGTACGTTTATTGAGAAATGTATGCGAGTGCAGATCTTTACTCGAAGCAGAACAGGCTCCCTGGGAGACGCTTCTTTGGAGCAGTCTGCTCTACAAGCACACTATTTCTGAGCCGATTATTTTTTGTTTTCGATAGCGACCGTGAAGATTTAAAAAAACAGATTAACATAAATTGTCTATAAAAAATAATTATTATTAGTTTGTGTATTTTTAAATTGCGACCGGTATGTATTGTGTTTAACCGTTGTACGTTTAATGAGAAATGTATGCGAGTGCAGATCTTCACGCGAAGCGGAAAAGGCTCCCTGCGAGACGCTTCCTGGGAGCAGTCTGCTCTACAAGCACACTATTTCTAAGCCGATTATTGTTTGTTTTCGATAGCGACCGTGAAGATTGAAAAAAGAAATTAACTGAAATTGTCTATAAAAAATAATTATTATTAGTTTGTGTATTTTTAAATTGCGACCGGTATGTATTGTGTTTAACTATTGTATGTTTAATGAGAAAAGTATGCGAGTGCAGATCTTTACGAGAAGCGGAAAAGGCTCCCTGCGAGATGCTTCCTGGGAGCAGTCTGCTCTACAAGCACACTATTTCTAAGCCGATTATTGTTTGTTTTCGATAGCGACCGTGAAGATTTAAAAAAAGAAATTAAGTGGAATTGTATATAAAAAATAATTATTATTAGTTTTCGTATTTTTAAATTGCGACCGGTATGTATTGTGTTTAACTATTGTATGTTTAATGAGAAAAGTATGCGAGTGCAGATCTTTACGCGAAGCGGAACAGGCTCCCTGCGAGACGCTTCCTGGGAGCAGTCTGCTCTACAAGCACACTCTTTCTAAGCCGATAATTTTCTTATTTCGATTCCGACCGTGAATGTTTTAAAAAAGAAATTAAGTGGAATTGTCTATAAAAAATAATTATTATTAGTTTGTGTATTTTTTAATTGCGACCGGTATGTATTGTGCTTAACTATTGTACGTTTAATGAGAAATGTATGCGAGTGCAGATCTTTACGCGAAGCGGAACTGGCTCCCTGCGAGACGCTTCCTGGGAGCAGTCTGCTCTACAAGCACACTATTTCTAAGCCGATTATTGTTTGTTTTCGATAGCGACCGTGAAGATTTAAAAAAGAAATTAACTGAAATTGTCTATAAAAAATAATTATTATTAGTTTGTGTATTTTTAAATTGCGACCGGTATGTATTGTGTTTAACTGTTGTACGTTTAATGAGAAATGCGAGTGCAGATCTTTACGAGAAGCGGAAAAGGCTCCCTGCGAGACGCTTCCTGGGAGCAGTCATCTCTACAAGCACACTATTTCTAAGCCGATAATTTTCTTTTTTCAATTGAGACCGTGAATGTTTTAAAAAAGAAATTAACTGAAATTGTCTATAAAAAATAATTATTATTAGTTTTTGTATTTTTAAATTGCGACCGGTATGTATTGTGTTTAACTATTGTACGTTTATTGAGAAATGTATGCGAGTGCAGATCTTTACTCGAAGCAGAACAGGCTCCCTGGGAGACGCTTCTTTGGAGCAGTCTGCTCTACAAGCACACTATTTCTGAGCCGATTATTTTTTGTTTTCGATAGCGACCGTGAAGATTTAAAAAAACAAATTAACATAAATTGTCTATAAAAAATAATTATTATTAGTTTGTGTATTTTTAAATTGCGACCGGTATGTATTGTGTTTAACCGTTGTACGTTTAATGAGAAATGTATGCGAGTGCAGATCTTCACGCGAAGCGGAAAAGGCTCCCTGCGAGACGCTTCCTGGGAGCAGTCTGCTCTACAAGCACACTATTTCTAAGCCGATTATTGTTTGTTTTCGATAGCGACCGTGAAGATTTAAAAAAGAAATTAACTGAAATTGTCTATAAAAAATAATTATTATTAGTTTGTGTATTTTTAAATTGCGACCGGTATGTATTGTGTTTAACTATTGTATGTTTAATGAGAAAAGTATGCGAGTGCAGATCTTTACGAGAAGCGGAAAAGGCTCCCTGCGAGATGCTTCCTGGGAGCAGTCTGCTCTACAAGCACACTATTTCTAAGCCGATTATTGTTTGTTTTCGATAGCGACCGTGAAGATTTAAAAAAAGAAATTAAGTGGAATTGTATATAAAAAATAATTATTATTAGTTTTCGTATTTTTAAATTGCGACCGGTATGTATTGTGTTTAACTATTGTATGTTTAATGAGAAAAGTATGCGAGTGCAGATCTTTACGCGAAGCGGAACAGGCTCCCTGCGAGACGCTTCCTGGGAGCAGTCTGCTCTACAAGCACACTCTTTCTAAGCCGATAATTTTCTTATTTCGATTCCGACCGTGAATGTTTTAAAAAAGAAATTAAGTGGAATTGTCTATAAAAAATAATTATTATTAGTTTGTGTATTTTTTAATTGCGACCGGTATGTATTGTGCTTAACTATTGTACGTTTAATGAGAAATGTATGCGAGTGCAGATCTTTACGCGAAGCGGAACAGGCTCCCTGCGAGACGCTTCCTGGGAGCAGTCTGCTCTACAAGCACACTCTTTCTAAGCCGATAATTTTCTTATTTCGATTCCGACCGTGAATGTTTTAAAAAAGAAATTAAGTGGAATTGTCTATAAAAATAATTATTATTAGTTTGTGTATTTTTAAATTGCGACCTGTATGTATTGTGTTTAACCGTTTATGTTTAATGAGAAATGTATGCGAGTGCAGATCTTTACGCGAAGCGGTACAGGCTCCCTGCGAGACGCTTCCTGGGAGCAGTGTGCTCTACAAGCACACTATTTCTAAGCTGATTATTGTTTGTTTTCGATAGCGACCGTGAAGATTTAAAAAAAGAAATTAACAGAAATTGTCTATAAAAAATAATTATTATTAGTTTGTGTATTTGTAAATTGCGACCGGTATATATTGTGTTTAACCGTTGTACGTTTAATGAGAAATGTATGCGAGTGCAGATCTTTACGCGAAGCGGAACAGGCTCCCTGCGAGACGCTTCCTGGGAGCAATCTGCTCTACAAGCACACTCTTTCTAAGCCGATAATTTTCTTTTTTCGATTGCGACCGTGAATGTTTTAAAAAAGAAATTAAGTGGAATTGTCTATAAAAAATAATTATTATTAGTTTGTGTATTTTTTAATTGCGACCGGTATATATTGTGTTTAACTATTGTACGTTTAATGAGAAATGTATGCGAGTGCAGATCTTTACGTGAAGCGGACAGGCTCCCTGCGAGACGCTTCCTGGGAGCAGTCTGCTCTACAAGCACACTATTTCTAAGCCGATTATTGTTTGTTTTCGATAGCGACCTTGAAGATTTAAAAAAGAAATTAACTGAAATTGTATATAAAAAATAATTATTATTAGTTTTTGTATTTTTAAATTGCGACCGGTATGTATTGTGTTTAACTATTGTATGTTTAATGAGAAGTGTATGCGAGTGCAGATCTTTACGCGAAGCGGGACAGGCTCCCTGCGAGACGCTTCCTGGGAGCAGTCTGCTCTAAAAGCACACTATTTCTAAGCCGATTATTGTTTGTTTTCGATAGCGACCGTGAAGATTTAAAAAAAGAAATTAACAGAAATTGTCTATAAAAAATAATTATTATTAGTTTGTGTATTTTTAAATTGCGACCGGTATGTATTGTGTTTAACCGTTGTACGTTTAATGAGAAATGTATGCGAGTGCAGATCTTTACGCGAACCGGAACAGGCTCCCTGCGAGACGCTTCCTGTGAACAGTCTGCTCTACAAGCACACTATTTATAAGCCGATTATTGTTTGTTTTCAATTGCGACCCTGAATATTTAAAAAAGAAATTAACTGAAATTGTCTATAAAAAATAATTATTATTAGTTTGTGTATTTTTAAATTTCGACCTGTATGTATTGTGTTTAGCCGTTTATGTTTAATGAGAAATGTATGCGAGTGCAGATCTTTACGCGAAGCGGAACAGGCTCCCTGCGAGACGCTTCCTGGGAGCAGTGTGCTCTACAAGCACACTATTTCTAAGCTGATTATTGTTTGTTTTCGATAGCGACCGTGACGATTTAAAAAAAGAAATTAACAGAAATTGTCTATAAAAAATAACTATTATTAGTTTGTGTATTTTTAAATTGAGACCGGTATGTATTGTGTTTAACCGTTGTACGGTTAATGAGAAATGTATGCGAGTGCAGATCTTTACGCGAAGCGGAACAGGCTCCCTGCGAGACGCTTCCTGGGAGCAGTCTGCTCTACAAGCACACTCTTTCTAAGCCGATAGTTTTCTTTTTTCGATTGCGACCGTGAATGTTTTAAAAAAGAAATTAAGTGGAATTGTCTATAAAAAATAATTATTATTAGTTTGTGTATTTTTTAATTGCGACCGGTATGTATTGTGTTTAACTATTGTACGTTTAATGAGAAATGTATGCGAGTGCAGATCTTTACGCGAAGCGGACAGGCTCCCTGCGAGACGCTTCCTGGGAGCAGTCTGCTCTACAAGCACACTATTTCTAAGCCGATTATTGTTTGTTTTCGATAGCGACCGTGAAGATTTAAAAAAGAAATTAACTGAAATTGTATATAAAAAATAATTATTATTAGTTTTTGTATTTTTAAATTGCGACCGGTATGTATTGTGTTTAACTATTGTATATTTAATGAGAAATGTATGCGAGTGCAGATCTTTACGCGAAGCGGAATAGGCTCCCTGCGAGACGCTTCCTGGGAGCAGTCTGCTCTAAAAGCACAATATTTCTAAGCCGATTATTGTTTGTTTTCGATAGCGACCGTGAAGATTTAAAAAAAGAAATTAACAGAAATTATCTATAAAAAATAATTATTATTAGTTTGTGTATTTTTAAATTGCGACCGGTATGTATTGTGTTTAACCGTTGTATGTTTAATGAGAAATGTATGCGAGTGCAGATCTTTACGCGAAGCGGAACAGGCTCCCTGCGAGCGTTTCCTGGGAGCAGTCTGCTCTACAAGCACACTATTTCTGAGCCGATTATTTTTTGTTTTCGATAGCGACCGTGAAGATTTAAAAAAACAAATTAACAGAAATTGTCTATAAAAAATAATTATTATTAGTTTGTGTATTTTTAAATTGCGACCGGTATGTATTGTGTTTAACCGTTGTACGTTTAATGAGAAATGTATGCGAGTGCAGATCTTTACGCGAAGCGGAATAGGCTCCCTGCGAGACGCTTCCTGGGAGCAGTCTGCTCTACAAGCACACTATTTCTAAGCCGATTATTGTTTGTTTTCGATAGCGACCGTGAAGATTTAAAAAAGAAATTAACTGAAATTGTCTATAAAAAATAATTATTATTAGTTTGTGTATTTTTAAATTGCGACCGGTATGTATTGTGTTTAACTGTTGTACGTTTAATGAGAAATGCGAGTGCAGATCTTTACGAGAAGCGGAAAAGGCTCCCTGCGAGACGCTTCCTGGGAGCAGTCTGCTCTACAAGCACACTATTTCTAAGCCGATAATTTTCTTTTTTCAATTGAGACCGTGAATGTTTTAAAAAAGAAATTAACTGAAATTGTCTATAAAAAATAATTATAATTAGTTTTTGTATTTTTAAATTGCGACCGGTATGTATTGTGTTTAACTATTGTACGTTTATTGAGAAATGTATGCGAGTGCAGATCTTTACTCGAAGCAGAACAGGCTCCCTGCGAGACGCTTCTTTGGAGCAGTCTGCTCTACAAGCACACTATTTCTAAGCCGATTATTGTTTGTTTTCGATAGCGACCGTGAAGATTTAAAAAAACAAATTAACATAAATTGTCTATAAAAAATAATTATTATTAGTTTGTGTATTTTTAAATTGCGACCGGTATGTATTGTGTTTAACCGTTGTACGTTTAATGAGAAATGTATGCGAGTGCAGATCTTCACGCGAAGCGGAAAAGGCTCCCTGCGAGACGCTTCCTGGGAGCAGTCTGCTCTACAAGCACACTATTTCTAAGCCGATTATTGTTTGTTTTCGATAGCGACCGTGAAGATTTAAAAAAGAAATTAACTGAAATTGTCTATAAAAAATAATTATTATTAGTTTGTGTATTTTTAAATTGCGACCGGTATGTATTGTGTTTAACTATTGTATGTTTAATGAGAAAAGTATGCGAGTGCAGATCTTTACGAGAAGCGGAAAAGGCTCCCTGCGAGATGCTTCCTGGGAGCAGTCTGCTCTACAAGCACACTATTTCTAAGCCGATTATTGTTTGTTTTCGATAGCGACCGTGAAGATTTAAAAAAAGAAATTAAGTGGAATTGTATATAAAAAATAATTATTATTAGTTTTCGTATTTTTAAATTGCGACCGGTATGTATTGTGTTTAACTATTGTATGTTTAATGAGAAAAGTATGCGAGTGCAGATCTTTACGCGAAGCGGAACAGGCTCCCTGCGAGACGCTTCCTGGGAGCAGTCTGCTCTACAAGCACACTCTTTCTAAGCCGATAATTTTCTTTTTTCGATTCCGACCGTGAATGTTTTAAAAAAGAAATTAAGTGGAATTGTCTATAAAAAATAATTATTATTAGTTTGTGTATTTTTAAATTGCGACCGGTATGTATTGTGTTTAACTGTTCTACGTTTAATGAGAAATGTATGCGAGTGCAGATCTTTACGAGAAGCGGAAAAGGCTCCCTGCGAGACGCTTCCTGGGAGCAGTCTGCTCTACAAGCACACTATTTCTAAGCCGATAATTTTCTTTTTTCAATTGAGACCGTGAATGTTTTAAAAAAGAAATTAAGTGGAATTGTCTATAAAAAATAATTATTATTAGTTTGTGTATTTTTAAATTCCGACCGGTATGCATTGTGTTTAACTATTGTACGTTTAATGAGAAATGTATGCGAGTGCAGATCTTTACGCGAAGCGGAACAGGCTCCCTGCGAGATGCTTCCTGGGAGCAGTCTGCTCTACAAGCACACTATTTCTAAGCCGATTATTGTTTGTTTTCGATAGCGACCGTGAAGATTTAAAAAAAGAAATTAAGTGGAATTGTATATAAAAAATAATTATTATTAGTTTTCGTATTTTTAAATTGCGACCGGTATGTATTGTGTTTAACTATTGTATGTTTAATGAGAAAAGTATGCGAGTGCAGATCTTTACGCGAAGCGGAAAAGGCTCCCTGCGAGACGCTTCCTGGGAGCAGTCTGCTCTACAAGCACACTCTTTCTAAGCCGATAATTTTCTTTTTTCGATTCCGACCGTGAATGTTTTAAAAAAGAAATTAAGTGGAATTGTCTATAAAAAATAATTATTATTAGTTTGTGTATTTTTTAATTGCGACCGGTATGTATTGTGCTTAACTATTGTACGTTTAATGAGAAATGTATGCGAGTGCAGATCTTTACGCGAAGCGGAACAGGCTCCCTGCGAGACGCTTCCTGGGAGCAGTCTGCTCTACAAGCACACTATTTCTAAGCCGATTATTGTTTGTTTTCGATAGCGACCGTGAAGATTTAAAAAAAGAAATTAACTGAAATTGTATATAAAAAATAATTATTATTAGTTTTTGTATTTTTAAATTGCGACCGGTATGTATTGTGTTTAACCGTTGTACGTTTAATGAGAAATGTATGCGAGTGCAGATCTTTACGCGAAGCGGAACAGGCTCCCTGCGAGACGCTTCCTGGGAGCAGTCTGCTCTAAAAGCACACTATTTCTAAGCCGATTATTGTTTGTTTTCGATAGCGACCGTGAAGATTTAAAAAAAGAAATTATCTATAAAAAATAATTATTATTAGTTTGTGTATTTTTAAATTGCGACCGGTATGTATTGTGTTTAACCGTTGTACGTTTAATGAGAAATGTATGCGAGTGCAGATCTTTACGCGAAGCGGAACAGGCTCCCTGCGAGACGCTTCCTGGGAGCAGTCTGCTCTACAAGCACACTATTTCTAAGCCGATGATTGTTTGTTTTCGATAGCAACCGTGAAGATTTAAAAAAGAAATTAACTGAAATTGTCTAGAAAAAATAATTATTATTAGTTTGTGTATTTTTAAATTGCGACCGGTATGTATTGTGTTTAACTGTTGTACGTTTAATGAGAAATGTATGCGAGTGCAGATCTTTACGCGAAGCGGAAAAGGCTCCCTGCGAGACGCTTCCTGGGAGCAGTCTGCTCCACAAGCACACTCTTTCTAAGCCGATAATTTTCTTTTTTCGATTGAGGCCGTGAATGTTTTAAAAAAGAAATTAAGTGGAATTGTCTATAAAAAATAATTATTGTTAGTTTGTGTATTTTTAAATTGCGACCGGTATGTATTGTGCTTAACTATTGTACGTTTAATGAGAAATGTATGCGAGTGAATCTTTACTCGAAGCGGAACAGGCTCCCTGCGAGACGCTTCTTGGGAGCAGTCTGCTCTACAAGCACGCTATTTCTAAGCCGATTATTGTTTGTTTTCGATAGCGACCGAGAAGATTTAAAAAAAGAAATTAACTGAAATTGTATATAAAAAATAATTATTATTAGTTTTTGTATTTTTAAATTGCGACCGGTATGTATTGTGTTTAACTATTGTATGTTTAATGAGAAATGTATGCGAGTGCAGATCTTTACGCGAAGCGGAACAGGCTCCCTGCGAGACGCTTCCTGGGAGCAGTCTGCTCTAAAAGCACACTATTTCTAAGCCGATTATTGTTTGTTTTCGATAGCGACCGTGAAGATTTAAAAAAAGAAATTATCTATAAAAAATAATTATTGTTAGTTTGTGTATTTTTAAATTGCGACCGGTATGTATTGTGTTTAACCGTTGTACGTTTAATGAGAAATGTATGCGAGTGCAGATCTTTACGCGAAGCGGAACAGGCTCCCTGCGAGACGCTTCCTGGGAGCAGTCTGCTCTACAAGCACACTATTTCTAAGCCGATTATTGTTTGTTTTCGATAGCAACCGTGAAGATTTAAAAAAGAAATTAACTGAAATTATCTATAAAAAATAATTATTATTAGTTTGTGTATTTTTAAATTGCGACCGGTATGTATTGTGTTTAACCGTTGTACGTTTAATGAGAAATGTATGCGAGTGCAGATCTTTACGCGAAGCGGAACAGGCTCCCTGCGAGACGCTTCCTGGGAGCAGTCTGCTCTACAAGCACACTATTTCTAAGCCGATGATTGTTTGTTTTCGATAGCAACCGTGAAGATTTAAAAAAGAAATTAACTGAAATTGTCTAGAAAAAATAATTATTATTAGTTTGTGTATTTTTAAATTGCGACCGGTATGTATTGTGTTTAACTGTTGTACGTTTAATGAGAAATGTATGCGAGTGCAGATCTTTACGCGAAGCAGAAAAGGCTCCCTGCGAGACGCTTCCTGGGAGCAGTCTGCTCCACAAGCACACTCTTTCTAAGCCGATAATTTTCTTTTTTCGATTGAGGCCGTGAATGTTTTAAAAAAGAAATTAAGTGGAATTGTCTATAAAAAATAATTATTGTTAGTTTGTGTATTTTTAAATTGCGACCGGTATGCATTGTGTTTAACTATTGTACGTTTAATGAGAAATGTATGCGAGTGAATCTTTACTCGAAGCGGAACAGGCTCCCTGCGAGACGCTTCTTGGGAGCAGTCTGCTCTATAAGCACACTATTTCTAAGCCGATTATTGTTTGTTTTCGATAGCGACCGTGAAGATTTAAAAAAAGAAATTAACTGAAATTGTATATAAAAAATAATTATTATTAGTTTTTGTATTTTTAAATTGCGACCGGTATGTATTGTGTTTAACTATTGTATGTTTAATGAGAAATGTATGCGAGTGCAGATCTTTACGCGAAGCGGAAAAGGCTCCCTGCGAGACGCTTCCTGGAAGCAGTCTTTTCTAAAAGCACACTATTTCTAAGCCGATTATTGTTTGTTTTCGATAGCGACCGTGAAGATTTAAAAAAAGAAATTATCTATAAAAAATAATTATTATTAGTTTGTGTATTTTTAAATTGCGACCGGTATGTATTGTGTTTAACCGTTGTACGTTTAATGAGAAATGTATGCGAGTGCAGATCTTTACGCGAAGCGGAAAAGGCTCCCTGCGAGACGCTTCCTGGGAGCAGTCTGCTCCACAAGCACACTCTTTCTAAGCCGATAATTTTCTTTTTTCGATTGCGACCGTGAATGTTTTAAAAAAGAAATTAAGTGGAATTTTCTATAAAAAATAATTATTATTAGTTTGTGTATTTTTTAATTGCGACCGGTATGTATTGTGTTTAACTATTGTACGTTTAATGAGAAATGTATGCGAGTGCAGATCTTTACGCGAAGCGGACAGGCTCCCTGCGAGACGCTTCCTGGGAGCAGTCTGCTCTACAAGCACACTATTTCTAAGCCGATTATTGTTTGTTTTCGATAGCGACCGTGAAGATTTAAAAAAGAAATTAACTGAAATTGTATATAAAAAATAATTATTATTAGTTTTTGTATTTTTAAATTGCGACCGGTATGTATTGTGTTTAACTATTGTATATTTAATGAGAAATGTATGCGAGTGCAGATCTTTACGCGAAGCGGAATAGGCTCCCTGCGAGACGCTTCCTGGGAGCAGTCTGCTCTAAAAGCACAATATTTCTAAGCCGATTATTGTTTGTTTTCGATAGCGACCGTGAAGATTTAAAAAAAGAAATTAACAGAAATTATCTATAAAAAATAATTATTATTAGTTTGTGTATTTTTAAATTGCGACCGGTATGTATTGTGTTTAACCGTTGTATGTTTAATGAGAAATGTATGCGAGTGCAGATCTTTACGCGAAGCGGAACAGGCTCCCTGCGAGCGTTTCCTGGGAGCAGTCTGCTCTACAAGCACACTATTTCTAAACCGATTATTTTTTGTTTTCGATAGCGACCGTGAAGATTTAAAAAAACAAATTAACAGAAATTGTCTATAAAAAATAATTATTATTAGTTTGTGTATTTTTAAATTGCGACCGGTATATATTGTGTTTAACCGTTGTACGTTTAATGAGAAATGTATGCGAGTGCAGATCTTTACGCGAAGCGGAACTGGCTCCCTGCGAGACGCTTCCTGGGAGCAGTCTGCTCTACAAGCACACTATTTCTAAGCCGATTATTGTTTGTTTTCGATAGCGACCGTGAAGATTTAAAAAAGAAATTAACTGAAATTGTCTATAAAAAATAATTATTATTAGTTTGTGTATTTTTAAATTGCGACCGGTATGTATTGTGTTTAACTGTTGTACGTTTAATGAGAAATGCGAGTGCAGATCTTTACGAGAAGCGGAAAAGCTCCCTGCGAGACGCTTCCTGGGAGCAGTCATCTCTACAAGCACACTATTTCTAAGCCGATAATTTTCTTTTTTCAATTGAGACCGTGAATGTTTTAAAAAAGAAATTAACTGAAATTGTCTATAAAAAATAATTATTATTAGTTTTTGTATTTTTAAATTGCGACCGGTATGTATTGTGTTTAACTATTGTACGTTTATTGAGAAATGTATGCGAGTGCAGATCTTTACTCGAAGCAGAACAGGCTCCCTGCGAGACGCTTCTTTGGAGCAGTCTGCTCTACAAGCACACTATTTCTAAGCCGATTATTGTTTGTTTTCGATAGCGACCGTGAAGATTTAAAAAAACAAATTAACATAAATTGTCTATAAAAAATAATTATTATTAGTTTGTGTATTTTTAAATTGCGACCGGTATGTGTTGTGTTTAACCGTTGTACGTTTAATGAGAAATGTATGCGAGTGCAGATCTTCACGCGAAGCGGAAAAGGCTCCCTGCGAGACGCTTCCTGGGAGCAGTCTGCTCTACAAGCACACTATTTCTAAGCCGATTATTGTTTGTTTTCGATAGCGACCGTGAAGATTTAAAAAAGAAATTAACTGAAATTGTCTATAAAAAATAATTATTATTAGTTTGTGTATTTTTAAATTGCGACCGGTATGTATTGTGTTTAACTATTGTATGTTTAATGAGAAAAGTATGCGAGTGCAGATCTTTACGAGAAGCGGAAAAGGCTCCCTGCGAGATGCTTCCTGGGAGCAGTCTGCTCTACAAGCACACTATTTCTAAGCCGATTATTGTTTGTTTTCGATAGCGACCGTGAAGATTTAAAAAAAGAAATTAAGTGGAATTGTATATAAAAAATAATTATTATTAGTTTTCGTATTTTTAAATTGCGACCGGTATGTATTGTGTTTAACTATTGTATGTTTAATGAGAAAAGTATGCGAGTGCAGATCTTTACGCGAAGCGGAACAGGCTCCCTGCGAGACGCTTCCTGGGAGCAGTCTGCTCTACAAGCACACTCTTTCTAAGCCGATAATTTTCTTATTTCGATTCCGACCGTGAATGTTTTAAAAAAGAAATTAAGTGGAATTATCTATAAAAAATAATTATTATTAGTTTGTGTATTTTTTAATTGCGACCGGTATGTATTGTGCTTAACTATTGTACGTTTAATGAGAAATGTATGCGAGTGCAGATCTTTACGCGAAGCGGAACAGGCTCCCTGCGAGACGCTTCCTGGGAGCAGTCTGCTCTACAAGCACACTATTTCTAAGCCGATTATTGTTTGTTTTCGATAGCGACCGTGAAGATTTAAAAAAAGAAATTAACTGAAATTGTATATAAAAAATAATTATTATTAGTTTTTGTATTTTTAAATTGCGACCGGTATGTATTGTGTTTAACTATTGTATGTTTAATGAGAAATGTATGCGAGTGCAGATCTTTACGCGAAGCGGAACAGGCTCCCTGCGAGACGCTTCCTGGGAGCAGTCTGCTCTAAAAGCACACTATTTCTAAGCCGATTATTGTTTGATTTCCATAGCGACCGTGAAGATTTAAAAAAAGAAATTATCTATAAAAAATTATTATTATTAGTTTGTGTATTTTTAAATTGCGACCGGTATGTATTGTGTTTAACCGTTGTACGTTTAATGAGAAATGTATGCGAGTGCAGTTCTTTACGCGAAGCGGGACAGGCTCCCTGCGAGACGCTTCCTGGGAGCAGTCTGCTCTACAAGCACACTATTTCTAAGCCGATTATTGTTTGTTTTCGATAGCGACCGTGAAGATTTAAAAAAAGAAATTAACTGAAATTGTATATAAAAAATAATTATTATTAGTGTGTGTATTTTTAAATTGCGACCGGTATGTATTGTGTTTAACTGTTCTACGTTTAATGAGAAATGTATGCGAGTGCAGATCTTTACGAGAAGCGGAAAAGGCTCCCTGCGAGACGCTTCCTGGGAGCAGTCTGCTCTACAAGCACACTATTTCTAAGCCGATAATTTTCTTTTTTCAATTGAGACCGTGAATGTTTTAAAAAAGAAATTAAGTGGAATTGTCTATAAAAAATAATTATTATTAGTTTGTGTATTTTTAAATTCCGACCGGTATGCATTGTGTTTAACTATTGTACGTTTAATGAGAAATGTATGCGAGTGCAGATCTTTACGCGAAGCGGAACAGGCTCCCTGCGAGATGCTTCCTGGGAGCAGTCTGCTCTACAAGCACACTATTTCTAAGCCGATTATTGTTTGTTTTCGATAGCGACCGTGAAGATTTAAAAAAAGAAATTAAGTGGAATTGTATATAAAAAATAATTATTATTAGTTTTCGTATTTTTAAATTGCGACCGGTATGTATTGTGTTTAACTATTGTATGTTTAATGAGAAAAGTATGCGAGTGCAGATCTTTACGCGAAGCGGAACAGGCTCCCTGCGAGACGCTTCCTGGGAGCAGTCTGCTCTACAAGCACACTCTTTCTAAGCCGATAATTTTCTTTTTTCGATTCCGACCGTGAATGTTTTAAAAAAGAAATTAAGTGGAATTGTCTATAAAAAATAATTATTATTTGTTTGTGTATTTTTTAATTGCGACCGGTATGTATTGTGCTTAACTATTGTACGTTTAATGAGAAATGTATGCGAGTGCAGATCTTTACGCGAAGCGGTACAGGCTCCCTGCGAGACGCTTCCTGGGAGCAGTCTGCTCTACAAGCACACTATTTCTAAGCCGATTATTGTTTGTTTTCGATAGCGACCGTGAAGATTTAAAAAAAGAAATTAACTGAAATTGTATATAAAAAATAATTATTATTAGTTTTTGTATTTTTAAATTGCGACCGGTATGTATTGTGTTTAACTATTGTATGTTTAATGAGAAATGTATGCGAGTGCAGATCTTTACGCGAAGCGGAACAGGCTCCCTGCGAGACGCTTCCTGGGAGCAGTCTGCTCTAAAAGCACACTATTTCTAAGCCGATGATTGTTTGTTTTCGATAGCAACCGTGAAGATTTAAAAAAGAAATTAACTGAAATTGTCTAGAAAAAATAATTATTATTAGTTTGTGTATTTTTAAATTGCGACCGGTATGTATTGTGTTTAACTGTTGTACGTTTAATGAGAAATGTATGCGAGTGCAGATCTTTACGCGAAGCGGAAAAGGCTCCCTGCGAGACGCTTCCTGGGAGCAGTCTGCTCCACAAGCACACTCTTTCTAAGCCGAAAATTTTCTTTTTTCGATTGAGGCCGTGAATGTTTTAAAAAAGAAATTAAGTGGAATTGTCTATAAAAAATAATTATTGTTAGTTTGTGTATTTTTAAATTGCGACCGGTATGCATTGTGTTTAACTATTGTACGTTTAATGAGAAATGTATGCGAGTGAATCTTTACTCGAAGCGGAACAGGCTCCCTGCGAGACGCTTCTTGGGAGCAGTCTGCTCCACAAGCACACTATTTCTAAGACGATTATTGTTTGTTTTCGATAGCGACCGTGAAGATTTAAAAAAAGAAATTATCTATAAAAAATAATTATTATTAGTTTGTGTATTTTTAAATTGCGACCGGTATGTATTGTGTTTAACCGTCGTACGTTTAATGAGAAATGTATGCGAGTGCAGATCTTTACGCGAAGCGGAACAGGCTCCCTGCGAGACGCTTCCTGGGAGCAGTCTGCTCTACAAGCACACTATTTCTAAGCCGATTATTGTTTGTTTTCAATAGCAACCGTGAATGTTTTAAAAAAGAAATTAACTGAAATTGTCTATAAAAAATAATTATTATTAGTTTTTGTATTTTTAAATTGCGACCGGTATGTATTGTGTTTAACTATTGTACGTTTATTGAGAAATGTATGCGAGTGCAGATCTTTACTCGAAGCAGAACAGGCTCCCTGCGAGACGCTTCTTTGGAGCAGTCTGCTCTACAAGCACACTATTTCTAAGCCGATTATTGTTTGTTTTCGATAGCGACCGTGAAGATTTAAAAAAACAAATTAACATAAATTGTCTATAAAAAATAATTATTATTAGTTTGTGTATTTTTAAATTGCGACCGGTATGTGTTGTGTTTAACCGTTGTACGTTTAATGAGAAATGTATGCGAGTGCAGATCTTCACGCGAAGCGGAAAAGGCTCCCTGCGAGACGCTTCCTGGGAGCAGTCTGCTCTACAAGCACACTATTTCTAAGCCGATTATTGTTTGTTTTCGATAGCGACCGTGAAGATTTAAAAAAGAAATTAACTGAAATTGTCTATAAAAAATAATTATTATTAGTTTGTGTATTTTTAAATTGCGACCGGTATGTATTGTGTTTAACTATTGTATGTTTAATGAGAAAAGTATGCGAGTGCAGATCTTTACGAGAAGCGGAAAAGGCTCCCTGCGAGATGCTTCCTGGGAGCAGTCTGCTCTACAAGCACACTATTTCTAAGCCGATTATTGTTTGTTTTCGATAGCGACCGTGAAGATTTAAAAAAAGAAATTAAGTGGAATTGTATATAAAAAATAATTATTATTAGTTTTCGTATTTTTAAATTGCGACCGGTATGTATTGTGTTTAACTATTGTATGTTTAATGAGAAAAGTATGCGAGTGCAGATCTTTACGCGAAGCGGAACAGGCTCCCTGCGAGACGCTTCCTGGGAGCAGTCTGCTCTACAAGCACACTCTTTCTAAGCCGATAATTTTCTTATTTCGATTCCGACCGTGAATGTTTTAAAAAAGAAATTAAGTGGAATTGTCTATAAAAAATAATTATTATTAGTTTGTGTATTTTTTAATTGCGACCGGTATGTATTGTGCTTAACTATTGTACGTTTAATGAGAAATGTATGCGAGTGCAGATCTTTACGCGAAGCGGAACAGGCTCCCTGCGAGACGCTTCCTGGGAGCAGTCTGCTCTACAAGCACACTATTTCTAAGCCGATTATTGTTTGTTTTCGATAGCGACCGTGAAGATTTAAAAAAAGAAATTAACTGAAATTGTATATAAAAAATAATTATTATTAGTTTTTGTATTTTTAAATTGCGACCGGTATGTATTGTGTTTAACTATTGTATGTTTAATGAGAAATGTATGCGAGTGCAGATCTTTACGCGAAGCGGAACAGGCTCCCTGCGAGACGCTTCCTGGGAGCAGTCTGCTCTAAAAGCACACTATTTCTAAGCCGATTATTGTTTGATTTCCATAGCGACCGTGAAGATTTAAAAAAAGAAATTATCTATAAAAAATTATTATTATTAGTTTGTGTATTTTTAAATTGCGACCGGTATGTATTGTGTTTAACCGTTGTACGTTTAATGAGAAATGTATGCGAGTGCAGTTCTTTACGCGAAGCGGGACAGGCTCCCTGCGAGACGCTTCCTGGGAGCAGTCTGCTCTACAAGCACACTATTTCTAAGCCGATTATTGTTTGTTTTCGATAGCGACCGTGAAGATTTAAAAAAAGAAATTAACTGAAATTGTATATAAAAAATAATTATTATTAGTGTGTGTATTTTTAAATTGCGACCGGTATGTATTGTGTTTAACTGTTCTACGTTTAATGAGAAATGTATGCGAGTGCAGATCTTTACGAGAAGCGGAAAAGGCTCCCTGCGAGACGCTTCCTGGGAGCAGTCTGCTCTACAAGCACACTATTTCTAAGCCGATAATTTTCTTTTTTCAATTGAGACCGTGAATGTTTTAAAAAAGAAATTAAGTGGAATTGTCTATAAAAAATAATTATTATTAGTTTGTGTATTTTTAAATTCCGACCGGTATGCATTGTGTTTAACTATTGTACGTTTAATGAGAAATGTATGCGAGTGCAGATCTTTACGCGAAGCGGAACAGGCTCCCTGCGAGATGCTTCCTGGGAGCAGTCTGCTCTACAAGCACACTATTTCTAAGCCGATTATTGTTTGTTTTCGATAGCGACCGTGAAGATTTAAAAAAAGAAATTAAGTGGAATTGTATATAAAAAATAATTATTATTAGTTTTCGTATTTTTAAATTGCGACCGGTATGTATTGTGTTTAACTATTGTATGTTTAATGAGAAAAGTATGCGAGTGCAGATCTTTACGCGAAGCGGAACAGGCTCCCTGCGAGACGCTTCCTGGGAGCAGTCTGCTCTACAAGCACACTCTTTCTAAGCCGATAATTTTCTTTTTTCGATTCCGACCGTGAATGTTTTAAAAAAGAAATTAAGTGGAATTGTCTATAAAAAATAATTATTATTTGTTTGTGTATTTTTTAATTGCGACCGGTGTGTATTGTGCTTAACTATTGTACGTTTAATGAGAAATGTATGCGAGTGCAGATCTTTACGCGAAGCGGTACAGGCTCCCTGCGAGACGCTTCCTGGGAGCAGTCTGCTCTACAAGCACACTATTTCTAAGCCGATTATTGTTTGTTTTCGATAGCGACCGTGAAGATTTAAAAAAAGAAATTAACTGAAATTGTATATAAAAAATAATTATTATTAGTTTTTGTATTTTTAAATTGCGACCGGTATGTATTGTGTTTAACTATTGTATGTTTAATGAGAAATGTATGCGAGTGCAGATCTTTACGCGAAGCGGAACAGGCTCCCTGCGAGACGCTTCCTGGGAGCAGTCTGCTCTAAAAGCACACTATTTCTAAGCCGATTATTGTTTGTTTTCGATAGCGACCGTGAAGATTTAAAAAAAGAAATTATCTATAAAAAATAATTATTATTAGTTTGTGTATTTTTAAATTGCGACCGGTATGTATTGTGTTTAACCGTTGTACGTTTAATGAGAAATGTATGCGAGTGCAGATCTTTACGCGAAGCGGAACAGGCTCCCTGCGAGACGCTTCCTGGGAGCAGTCTGCTCTACAAGCACACTATTTCTAAGCCGATGATTGTTTGTTTTCGATAGCAACCGTGAAGATTTAAAAAAGAAATTAACTGAAATTGTCTAGAAAAAATAATTATTATTAGTTTGTGTATTTTTAAATTGCGACCGGTATGTATTGTGTTTAACTGTTGTACGTTTAATGAGAAATGTATGCGAGTGCAGATCTTTACGCGAAGCGGAAAAGGCTCCCTGCGAGACGCTTCCTGGGAGCAGTCTGCTCCACAAGCACACTCTTTCTAAGCCGAAAATTTTCTTTTTTCGATTGAGGCCGTGAATGTTTTAAAAAAGAAATTAAGTGGAATTGTCTATAAAAAATAATTATTGTTAGTTTGTGTATTTTTAAATTGCGACCGGTATGCATTGTGTTTAACTATTGTACGTTTAATGAGAAATGTATGCGAGTGAATCTTTACTCGAAGCGGAACAGGCTCCCTGCGAGACGCTTCTTGGGAGCAGTCTGCTCCACAAGCACACTATTTCTAAGACGATTATTGTTTGTTTTCGATAGCGACCGTGAAGATTTAAAAAAAGAAATTAACTGAAATTGTATATAAAAAATAATTATTATTAGTTTTTGTATTTTTAAATTGCGACCGGTATGTATTGTGTTTAACTATTGTATGTTTAATGAGAAATGTATGCGAGTGCAGATCTTTACGCGAAGCGGAACAGGCTCCCTGCGAGACGCTTCCTGGGAGCAGTCTGCTCTAAAAGCACACTATTTCTAAGCCGATTATTGTTTGTTTTCGATAGCGACCGTGAAGATTTAAAAAAAGAAATTATCTATAAAAAATAATTATTATTAGTTTGTGTATTTTTAAATTGCGACCGGTATGTATTGTGTTTAACCGTCGTACGTTTAATGAGAAATGTATGCGAGTGCAGATCTTTACGCGAAGCGGAACAGGCTCCCTGCGAGACGCTTCCTGGGAGCAGTCTGCTCTACAAGCACACTATTTCTAAGCCGATTATTGTTTGTTTTCGATAGCAACCGTGAAGATTTAAAAAAGAAATTAACTGAAATTATCTATAAATAATAATTATTATTAGTTTGTGTATTTTTAAATTGCGACCGGTATGTATTGTGTTTAACCGTTGTACGTTTAATGAGAAATGTATGCGAGTGCAGATCTTTACGCGAAGCGGAACAGGCTCCCTGCGAGACGCTTCCTGGGAGCAGTCTGCTCTACAAGCACACTATTTCTAAGCCGATGATTGTTTGTTTTCGATAGCAACCGTGAAGATTTAAAAAAGAAATTAACTGAAATTGTCTAGAAAAAATAATTATTATTAGTTTGTGTATTTTTAAATTGCGACCGGTATGTATTGTGTTTAACTGTTGTACGTTTAATGAGAAATGTATGCGAGTGCAGATCTTTACGCGAAGCGGAAAAGGCTCCCTGCGAGACGCTTCCTGGGAGCAGTCTGCTCCACAAGCACACTCTTTCTAAGCCGATAATTTTCTTTTTTCGATTGAGGCCGTGAATGTTTTAAAAAAGAAATTAAGTGGAATTGTCTATAAAAAATAATTATTGTTAGTTTGTGTATTTTTAAATTGCGACCGGTATGCATTGTGTTTAACTATTGTACGTTTAATGAGAAATGTATGCGAGTGAATCTTTACTCGAAGCGGAACAGGCTCCCTGCGAGACGCTTCTTGGGAGCAGTCTGTTCTACAAGCACACTATTTCTAAGCCGATGATTGTTTGTTTTCGATAGCAACCGTGAAGATTTAAAAAAGAAATTAACTGAAATTGTCTAGAAAAAATAATTATTATTAGTTTGTGTATTTTTAAATTGCGACCGGTATGTATTGTGTTTAACTGTTGTACGTTTAATGAGAAATGTATGCGAGTGCAGATCTTTACGCGAAGCGGAAAAGGCTCCCTGCGAGACGCTTCCTGGGAGCAGTCTGCTCCACAAGCACACTCTTTCTAAGCCGATAATTTTCTTTTTTCGATTGAGGCCGTGAATGTTTTAAAAAAGAAATTAAGTGGAATTGTCTATAAAAAATAATTATTGTTAGTTTGTGTATTTTTAAATTGCGACCGGTATGCATTGTGTTTAACTATTGTACGTTTAATGAGAAATGTATGCGAGTGAATCTTTACTCGAAGCGGAACAGGCTCCCTGCGAGACGCTTCTTGGGAGCAGTCTGCTCTACAAGCACACTATTTCTAAGCCGATTATTGTTTGTTTTCGATAGCGACCGTGAAGATTTAAAAAAAGAAATTATCTATAAAAAATAATTATTATTAGTTTGTGTATTTTTAAATTGCGACCGGTATGTATTGTGTTTAACCGTTGTACGTTTAATGAGAAATGTATGCGAGTGCAGATCTTTACACGAAGCGGAACAGGCTCCCTGCGAGACGCTTCCTGGGAGCAGTCTGCTCTACAAGCACACTCTTTCTAAGCCGATAATTTTCTTTTTTCGATTGCGACCGTGAATGTTTTAAAAAAGAAATTAAGTGGAATTGTGTGTAAAAAATAATTATTATTAGTTTGTGTATTTTTTAATTGCGACCGGTATGTATTGTGTTTAACTATTGTACGTTTAATGAGAAATGTATGCGAGTGCAGATCTTAACGCGAAGCGGCACAGGCTCCCTGCGAGACGCTTCCTGGGAGCAGTCTGCTCTACAAGCACACTATTTCTAAGCCGATTATTGTTTGTTTTCGATAGCGACCGTGAAGATTTAAAAAAAGAAATTAACTGAAATTGTATATAAAAAATAATTATTATTAGTTTTTGTATTTTTAAATTGCGACCGGTATGTATTGTGTTTAACTATTGTATGTTTAATGAGAAATGTATGCGAGTGCAGATCTTTACGCGAAGCGGAACAGGCACCATGCGAGACGCTTCCTGGGAGCAGTCTGCTCTAAAAGCACACTATTTCTAAGCCGATTATTGTTTGTTTTCGATAGCGACCGTGAAGATTTAAAAAAAGAAATTATCTATAAAAAATAATTATTATTAGTTTGTGTATTTTTAAATTGCGACCGGTATGTATTGTGTTTAACCGTTGTACGTTTAATGAGAAATGTATGCGAGTGCAGATCTTCACGCGAAGCGGAAAAGGCTCCCTGCGAGACGCTTCCTGGGAGCAGTCTGCTCTACAAGCACACTATTTCTAAGCCGATTATTGTTTGTTTTCGATAGCGACCGTGAAGATTTAAAAAAGAAATTAACTGAAATTGTCTATAAAAGTAATTATTATTAGTTTGTGTATTTTTAAATTGCGACCGGTATGTATTGTGTTTAACTATTGTATGTTTAATGAGAAAAGTATGCGAGTGCAGATCTTTACGAGAAGCGGAAAAGGCTCCCTGCGAGATGCTTCCTGGGAGCAGTCTGCTCTACAAGCACACTATTTCTAAGCCGATTATTGTTTGTTTTCGATAGCGACCGTGAAGATTTAAAAAAGAAATTAACTGAAATTGTCTATAAAAGTAATTATTATTAGTTTGTGTATTTTTAAATTGCGACCGGTATGTATTGTGTTTAACTATTGTATGTTTAATGAGAAAAGTATGCGAGTGCAGATCTTTACGCGAAGCGGAACAGGCTCCCTGCGAGACGCTTCCTGGGAGCAGTCTGCTCTACAAGCACACTCTTTCTAAGCCGATAATTTTCTTATTTCGATTCCGACCGTGAATGTTTTAAAAAAGAAATTAAGTGGAATTGTCTATAAAAAATAATTATTATTAGTTTGTGTATTTTTTAATTGCGACCGGTATGTATTGTGCTTAACTATTGTACGTTTAATGAGAAATGTATGCGAGTGCAGATCTTTACGCGAAGCGGAACAGGCTCCCTGCGAGATGCTTCCTGGGAGCAGTCTGCTCTACAAGCACACTATTTCTAAGCCGATTATTGTTTGTTTTCGATAGCGACCGTGAAGATTTAAAAAAAGAAATTAAGTGGAATTGTATATAAAAAATAATTATTATTAGTTTTCGTATTTTTAAATTGCGACCGGTATGTATTGTGTTTAACTATTGTATGTTTAATGAGAAAAGTATGCGAGTGCAGATCTTTACGCGAAGCGGAACAGGCTCCCTGCGAGACGCTTCCTGGGAGCAGTCTGCTCTACAAGCACACTCTTTCTAAGCCGATAATTTTCTTTTTTCGATTCCGACCGTGAATGTTTTAAAAAAGAAATTAAGTGGAATTGTCTATAAAAAATAATTATTATTTGTTTGTGTATTTTTTAATTGCGACCGGTATGTATTGTGCTTAACTATTGTACGTTTAATGAGAAATGTATGCGAGTGCAGATCTTTACGCGAAGCGGTACAGGCTCCCTGCGAGACGCTTCCTGGGAGCAGTCTGCTCTACAAGCACACTATTTCTAAGCCGATTATTGTTTGTTTTCGATAGCGACCGTGAAGATTTAAAAAAAGAAATTAACTGAAATTGTATATAAAAAATAATTATTATTAGTTTTTGTATTTTTAAATTGCGACCGGTATGTATTGTGTTTAACTATTGTATGTTTAATGAGAAATGTATGCGAGTGCAGATCTTTACGCGAAGCGGAACAGGCTCCCTGCGAGACGCTTCCTGGGAGCAGTCTGCTCTAAAAGCACACTATTTCTAAGCCGATGATTGTTTGTTTTCGATAGCAACCGTGAAGATTTAAAAAAGAAATTAACTGAAATTGTCTAGAAAAAATAATTATTATTAGTTTGTGTATTTTTAAATTGCGACCGGTATGTATTGTGTTTAACTGTTGTACGTTTAATGAGAAATGTATGCGAGTGCAGATCTTTACGCGAAGCGGAAAAGGCTCCCTGCGAGACGCTTCCTGGGAGCAGTCTGCTCCACAAGCACACTCTTTCTAAGCCGAAAATTTTCTTTTTTCGATTGAGGCCGTGAATGTTTTAAAAAAGAAATTAAGTGGAATTGTCTATAAAAAATAATTATTGTTAGTTTGTGTATTTTTAAATTGCGACCGGTATGCATTGTGTTTAACTATTGTACGTTTAATGAGAAATGTATGCGAGTGAATCTTTACTCGAAGCGGAACAGGCTCCCTGCGAGACGCTTCTTGGGAGCAGTCTGCTCCACAAGCACACTATTTCTAAGACGATTATTGTTTGTTTTCGATAGCGACCGTGAAGATTTAAAAAAAGAAATTATCTATAAAAAATAATTATTATTAGTTTGTGTATTTTTAAATTGCGACCGGTATGTATTGTGTTTAACCGTCGTACGTTTAATGAGAAATGTATGCGAGTGCAGATCTTTACGCGAAGCGGAACAGGCTCCCTGCGAGACGCTTCCTGGGAGCAGTCTGCTCTACAAGCACACTATTTCTAAGCCGATTATTGTTTGTTTTCAATAGCAACCGTGAATGTTTTAAAAAAGAAATTAACTGAAATTGTCTATAAAAAATAATTATTATTAGTTTTTGTATTTTTAAATTGCGACCGGTATGTATTGTGTTTAACTATTGTACGTTTATTGAGAAATGTATGCGAGTGCAGATCTTTACTCGAAGCAGAACAGGCTCCCTGCGAGACGCTTCTTTGGAGCAGTCTGCTCTACAAGCACACTATTTCTAAGCCGATTATTGTTTGTTTTCGATAGCGACCGTGAAGATTTAAAAAAACAAATTAACATAAATTGTCTATAAAAAATAATTATTATTAGTTTGTGTATTTTTAAATTGCGACCGGTATGTGTTGTGTTTAACCGTTGTACGTTTAATGAGAAATGTATGCGAGTGCAGATCTTCACGCGAAGCGGAAAAGGCTCCCTGCGAGACGCTTCCTGGGAGCAGTCTGCTCTACAAGCACACTATTTCTAAGCCGATTATTGTTTGTTTTCGATAGCGACCGTGAAGATTTAAAAAAGAAATTAACTGAAATTGTCTATAAAAAATAATTATTATTAGTTTGTGTATTTTTAAATTGCGACCGGTATGTATTGTGTTTAACTATTGTATGTTTAATGAGAAAAGTATGCGAGTGCAGATCTTTACGAGAAGCGGAAAAGGCTCCCTGCGAGATGCTTCCTGGGAGCAGTCTGCTCTACAAGCACACTATTTCTAAGCCGATTATTGTTTGTTTTCGATAGCGACCGTGAAGATTTAAAAAAAGAAATTAAGTGGAATTGTATATAAAAAATAATTATTATTAGTTTTCGTATTTTTAAATTGCGACCGGTATGTATTGTGTTTAACTATTGTATGTTTAATGAGAAAAGTATGCGAGTGCAGATCTTTACGCGAAGCGGAACAGGCTCCCTGCGAGACGCTTCCTGGGAGCAGTCTGCTCTACAAGCACACTCTTTCTAAGCCGATAATTTTCTTATTTCGATTCCGACCGTGAATGTTTTAAAAAAGAAATTAAGTGGAATTGTCTATAAAAAATAATTATTATTAGTTTGTGTATTTTTTAATTGCGACCGGTATGTATTGTGCTTAACTATTGTACGTTTAATGAGAAATGTATGCGAGTGCAGATCTTTACGCGAAGCGGAACAGGCTCCCTGCGAGACGCTTCCTGGGAGCAGTCTGCTCTACAAGCACACTATTTCTAAGCCGATTATTGTTTGTTTTCGATAGCGACCGTGAAGATTTAAAAAAAGAAATTAACTGAAATTGTATATAAAAAATAATTATTATTAGTTTTTGTATTTTTAAATTGCGACCGGTATGTATTGTGTTTAACTATTGTATGTTTAATGAGAAATGTATGCGAGTGCAGATCTTTACGCGAAGCGGAACAGGCTCCCTGCGAGACGCTTCCTGGGAGCAGTCTGCTCTAAAAGCACACTATTTCTAAGCCGATTATTGTTTGATTTCCATAGCGACCGTGAAGATTTAAAAAAAGAAATTATCTATAAAAAATTATTATTATTAGTTTGTGTATTTTTAAATTGCGACCGGTATGTATTGTGTTTAACCGTTGTACGTTTAATGAGAAATGTATGCGAGTGCAGTTCTTTACGCGAAGCGGGACAGGCTCCCTGCGAGACGCTTCCTGGGAGCAGTCTGCTCTACAAGCACACTATTTCTAAGCCGATTATTGTTTGTTTTCGATAGCGACCGTGAAGATTTAAAAAAAGAAATTAACTGAAATTGTATATAAAAAATAATTATTATTAGTGTGTGTATTTTTAAATTGCGACCGGTATGTATTGTGTTTAACTGTTCTACGTTTAATGAGAAATGTATGCGAGTGCAGATCTTTACGAGAAGCGGAAAAGGCTCCCTGCGAGACGCTTCCTGGGAGCAGTCTGCTCTACAAGCACACTATTTCTAAGCCGATAATTTTCTTTTTTCAATTGAGACCGTGAATGTTTTAAAAAAGAAATTAAGTGGAATTGTCTATAAAAAATAATTATTATTAGTTTGTGTATTTTTAAATTCCGACCGGTATGCATTGTGTTTAACTATTGTACGTTTAATGAGAAATGTATGCGAGTGCAGATCTTTACGCGAAGCGGAACAGGCTCCCTGCGAGATGCTTCCTGGGAGCAGTCTGCTCTACAAGCACACTATTTCTAAGCCGATTATTGTTTGTTTTCGATAGCGACCGTGAAGATTTAAAAAAAGAAATTAAGTGGAATTGTATATAAAAAATAATTATTATTAGTTTTCGTATTTTTAAATTGCGACCGGTATGTATTGTGTTTAACTATTGTATGTTTAATGAGAAAAGTATGCGAGTGCAGATCTTTACGCGAAGCGGAACAGGCTCCCTGCGAGACGCTTCCTGGGAGCAGTCTGCTCTACAAGCACACTCTTTCTAAGCCGATAATTTTCTTTTTTCGATTCCGACCGTGAATGTTTTAAAAAAGAAATTAAGTGGAATTGTCTATAAAAAATAATTATTATTTGTTTGTGTATTTTTTAATTGCGACCGGTGTGTATTGTGCTTAACTATTGTACGTTTAATGAGAAATGTATGCGAGTGCAGATCTTTACGCGAAGCGGTACAGGCTCCCTGCGAGACGCTTCCTGGGAGCAGTCTGCTCTACAAGCACACTATTTCTAAGCCGATTATTGTTTGTTTTCGATAGCGACCGTGAAGATTTAAAAAAAGAAATTAACTGAAATTGTATATAAAAAATAATTATTATTAGTTTTTGTATTTTTAAATTGCGACCGGTATGTATTGTGTTTAACTATTGTATGTTTAATGAGAAATGTATGCGAGTGCAGATCTTTACGCGAAGCGGAACAGGCTCCCTGCGAGACGCTTCCTGGGAGCAGTCTGCTCTAAAAGCACACTATTTCTAAGCCGATTATTGTTTGTTTTCGATAGCGACCGTGAAGATTTAAAAAAAGAAATTATCTATAAAAAATAATTATTATTAGTTTGTGTATTTTTAAATTGCGACCGGTATGTATTGTGTTTAACCGTTGTACGTTTAATGAGAAATGTATGCGAGTGCAGATCTTTACGCGAAGCGGAACAGGCTCCCTGCGAGACGCTTCCTGGGAGCAGTCTGCTCTACAAGCACACTATTTCTAAGCCGATGATTGTTTGTTTTCGATAGCAACCGTGAAGATTTAAAAAAGAAATTAACTGAAATTGTCTAGAAAAAATAATTATTATTAGTTTGTGTATTTTTAAATTGCGACCGGTATGTATTGTGTTTAACTGTTGTACGTTTAATGAGAAATGTATGCGAGTGCAGATCTTTACGCGAAGCGGAAAAGGCTCCCTGCGAGACGCTTCCTGGGAGCAGTCTGCTCCACAAGCACACTCTTTCTAAGCCGAAAATTTTCTTTTTTCGATTGAGGCCGTGAATGTTTTAAAAAAGAAATTAAGTGGAATTGTCTATAAAAAATAATTATTGTTAGTTTGTGTATTTTTAAATTGCGACCGGTATGCATTGTGTTTAACTATTGTACGTTTAATGAGAAATGTATGCGAGTGAATCTTTACTCGAAGCGGAACAGGCTCCCTGCGAGACGCTTCTTGGGAGCAGTCTGCTCCACAAGCACACTATTTCTAAGACGATTATTGTTTGTTTTCGATAGCGACCGTGAAGATTTAAAAAAAGAAATTAACTGAAATTGTATATAAAAAATAATTATTATTAGTTTTTGTATTTTTAAATTGCGACCGGTATGTATTGTGTTTAACTATTGTATGTTTAATGAGAAATGTATGCGAGTGCAGATCTTTACGCGAAGCGGAACAGGCTCCCTGCGAGACGCTTCCTGGGAGCAGTCTGCTCTAAAAGCACACTATTTCTAAGCCGATTATTGTTTGTTTTCGATAGCGACCGTGAAGATTTAAAAAAAGAAATTATCTATAAAAAATAATTATTATTAGTTTGTGTATTTTTAAATTGCGACCGGTATGTATTGTGTTTAACCGTCGTACGTTTAATGAGAAATGTATGCGAGTGCAGATCTTTACGCGAAGCGGAACAGGCTCCCTGCGAGACGCTTCCTGGGAGCAGTCTGCTCTACAAGCACACTATTTCTAAGCCGATTATTGTTTGTTTTCGATAGCAACCGTGAAGATTTAAAAAAGAAATTAACTGAAATTATCTATAAATAATAATTATTATTAGTTTGTGTATTTTTAAATTGCGACCGGTATGTATTGTGTTTAACCGTTGTACGTTTAATGAGAAATGTATGCGAGTGCAGATCTTTACGCGAAGCGGAACAGGCTCCCTGCGAGACGCTTCCTGGGAGCAGTCTGCTCTACAAGCACACTATTTCTAAGCCGATGATTGTTTGTTTTCGATAGCAACCGTGAAGATTTAAAAAAGAAATTAACTGAAATTGTCTAGAAAAAATAATTATTATTAGTTTGTGTATTTTTAAATTGCGACCGGTATGTATTGTGTTTAACTGTTGTACGTTTAATGAGAAATGTATGCGAGTGCAGATCTTTACGCGAAGCGGAAAAGGCTCCCTGCGAGACGCTTCCTGGGAGCAGTCTGCTCCACAAGCACACTCTTTCTAAGCCGATAATTTTCTTTTTTCGATTGAGGCCGTGAATGTTTTAAAAAAGAAATTAAGTGGAATTGTCTATAAAAAATAATTATTGTTAGTTTGTGTATTTTTAAATTGCGACCGGTATGCATTGTGTTTAACTATTGTACGTTTAATGAGAAATGTATGCGAGTGAATCTTTACTCGAAGCGGAACAGGCTCCCTGCGAGACGCTTCTTGGGAGCAGTCTGTTCTACAAGCACACTATTTCTAAGCCGATGATTGTTTGTTTTCGATAGCAACCGTGAAGATTTAAAAAAGAAATTAACTGAAATTGTCTAGAAAAAATAATTATTATTAGTTTGTGTATTTTTAAATTGCGACCGGTATGTATTGTGTTTAACTGTTGTACGTTTAATGAGAAATGTATGCGAGTGCAGATCTTTACGCGAAGCGGAAAAGGCTCCCTGCGAGACGCTTCCTGGGAGCAGTCTGCTCCACAAGCACACTCTTTCTAAGCCGATAATTTTCTTTTTTCGATTGAGGCCGTGAATGTTTTAAAAAAGAAATTAAGTGGAATTGTCTATAAAAAATAATTATTGTTAGTTTGTGTATTTTTAAATTGCGACCGGTATGCATTGTGTTTAACTATTGTACGTTTAATGAGAAATGTATGCGAGTGAATCTTTACTCGAAGCGGAACAGGCTCCCTGCGAGACGCTTCTTGGGAGCAGTCTGCTCTACAAGCACACTATTTCTAAGCCGATTATTGTTTGTTTTCGATAGCGACCGTGAAGATTTAAAAAAAGAAATTATCTATAAAAAATAATTATTATTAGTTTGTGTATTTTTAAATTGCGACCGGTATGTATTGTGTTTAACCGTTGTACGTTTAATGAGAAATGTATGCGAGTGCAGATCTTTACACGAAGCGGAACAGGCTCCCTGCGAGACGCTTCCTGGGAGCAGTCTGCTCTACAAGCACACTCTTTCTAAGCCGATAATTTTCTTTTTTCGATTGCGACCGTGAATGTTTTAAAAAAGAAATTAAGTGGAATTGTGTGTAAAAAATAATTATTATTAGTTTGTGTATTTTTTAATTGCGACCGGTATGTATTGTGTTTAACTATTGTACGTTTAATGAGAAATGTATGCGAGTGCAGATCTTAACGCGAAGCGGCACAGGCTCCCTGCGAGACGCTTCCTGGGAGCAGTCTGCTCTACAAGCACACTATTTCTAAGCCGATTATTGTTTGTTTTCGATAGCGACCGTGAAGATTTAAAAAAAGAAATTAACTGAAATTGTATATAAAAAATAATTATTATTAGTTTTTGTATTTTTAAATTGCGACCGGTATGTATTGTGTTTAACTATTGTATGTTTAATGAGAAATGTATGCGAGTGCAGATCTTTACGCGAAGCGGAACAGGCACCATGCGAGACGCTTCCTGGGAGCAGTCTGCTCTAAAAGCACACTATTTCTAAGCCGATTATTGTTTGTTTTCGATAGCGACCGTGAAGATTTAAAAAAAGAAATTATCTATAAAAAATAATTATTATTAGTTTGTGTATTTTTAAATTGCGACCGGTATGTATTGTGTTTAACCGTTGTACGTTTAATGAGAAATGTATGCGAGTGCAGATCTTCACGCGAAGCGGAAAAGGCTCCCTGCGAGACGCTTCCTGGGAGCAGTCTGCTCTACAAGCACACTATTTCTAAGCCGATTATTGTTTGTTTTCGATAGCGACCGTGAAGATTTAAAAAAGAAATTAACTGAAATTGTCTATAAAAGTAATTATTATTAGTTTGTGTATTTTTAAATTGCGACCGGTATGTATTGTGTTTAACTATTGTATGTTTAATGAGAAAAGTATGCGAGTGCAGATCTTTACGAGAAGCGGAAAAGGCTCCCTGCGAGATGCTTCCTGGGAGCAGTCTGCTCTACAAGCACACTATTTCTAAGCCGATTATTGTTTGTTTTCGATAGCGACCGTGAAGATTTAAAAAAGAAATTAACTGAAATTGTCTATAAAAGTAATTATTATTAGTTTGTGTATTTTTAAATTGCGACCGGTATGTATTGTGTTTAACTATTGTATGTTTAATGAGAAAAGTATGCGAGTGCAGATCTTTACGCGAAGCGGCACAGGCTCCCTGCGAGACGCTTCCTGGGAGCAGTCTGCTCTACAAGCACACTCTTTCTAAGCCGATAATTTTCTTATTTCGATTCCGACCGTGAATGTTTTAAAAAAGAAATTAAGTGGAATTGTCTATAAAAAATAATTATTATTAGTTTGTGTATTTTTTAATTGCGACCGGTATGTATTGTGCTTAACTATTGTACGTTTAATGAGAAATGTATGCGAGTGCAGATCTTTTCGCGAAGCGGAACAGGCTCCCTGCGAGACGCTTCCTGGGAGCAGTCTGCTCTACAAGCACACTATTTCTAAGCCGATTATTGTTTGTTTTCGATAGCGACCGTGAAGATTTAAAAAAAGAAATTAACTGAAATTGTATATAAAAAATAATTATTATTAGTTTTTGTATTTTTAAATTGCGACCGGTATGTATTGTGTTTAACTATTGTATGTTTAATGAGAAATGTATGCGAGTGCAGATCTTTACGCGAAGCGGAACAGGCTCCCTGCGAGACGCTTCCTGGGAGCAGTCTGCTCTAAAAGCACACTATTTCTAAGCCGATTATTGTTTGATTTCGATAGCGACCGTGAAGATTTAAAAAAAGAAATTATCAAAAAAAATTATTATTATTAGTTTGTGTATTTTTAAATTGCGACCGGTATGTATTGTGTTTAACCGTTGTACGTTTAATGAGAAATGTATGCGAGTGCAGATCTTTACGCGAAGCGGGACAGGCTCCCTGCGAGACGCTTCCTGGGAGCAGTCTGCTCTACAAGCACACTATTTCTAAGCCGATTATTGTTTGTTTTCGATAGCGACCGTGAAGATTTAAAAAAAGAAATTAACTGAAATTGTATATAAAAAATAATTATTATTAGTGTGTGTATTTTTAAATTGCGACCGGTATGTATTGTGTTTAACTGTTCTACGTTTAATGAGAAATGTATGCGAGTGCAGATCTTTACGAGAAGCGGAAAAGGCTCCCTGCGAGACGCTTCCTGGGAGCAGTCTGCTCTACAAGCACACTATTTCTAAGCCGATAATTTTCTTTTTTCAATTGAGACCGTGAATGTTTTAAAAAAGAAATTAAGTGGAATTGTCTATAAAAAATAATTATTATTAGTTTGTGTATTTTTAAATTCCGACCGGTATGCATTGTGTTTAACTATTGTACGTTTAATGAGAAATGTATGCGAGTGCAGATCTTTACGCGAAGCGGAACAGGCTCCCTGCGAGATGCTTCCTGGGAGCAGTCTGCTCTACAAGCACACTATTTCTAAGCCGATTATTGTTTGTTTTCGATAGCGACCGTGAAGATTTAAAAAAAGAAATTAAGTGGAATTGTATATAAAAAATAATTATTATTAGTTTTCGTATTTTTAAATTGCGACCGGTATGTATTGTGTTTAACTATTGTATGTTTAATGAGAAAAGTATGCGAGTGCAGATCTTTACGCGAAGCGGAACAGGCTCCCTGCGAGACGCTTCCTGGGAGCAGTCTGCTCTACAAGCACACTCTTTCTAAGCCGATAATTTTCTTTTTTCGATTCCGACCGTGAATGTTTTAAAAAAGAAATTAAGTGGAATTGTCTATAAAAAATAATTATTATTAGTTTGTGTATTTTTTAATTGCGACCGGTATCTATTGTGCTTAACTATTGTACGTTTAATGAGAAATGTATGCGAGTGCAGATCTTTACGCGAAGCGGTACAGGCTCCCTGCGAGACGCTTCCTGGGAGCAGTCTGCTCTACAAGCACACTATTTCTAAGCCGATTATTGTTTGTTTTCGATAGCGACCGTGAAGATTTAAAAAAAGAAATTAACTGAAATTGTATATAAAAAATAATTATTATTAGTTTTTGTATTTTTAAATTGCGACCGGTATGTATTGTGTTTTACTATTGTATGTTTAATGAGAAATGTATGCGAGTGCAGATCTTTACGCGAAGCGGAACAGGCTCCCTGCGAGACGCTTCCTGGGAGCAGTCTGCTCTACAAGCACACTATTTCTAAGCCGATAATTTTCTTTTTTCAATTGAGACCGTGAATGTTTTAAAAAAGAAATTAAGTGGAATTGTCTATAAAAAATAATTATTATTAGTTTGTGTATTTTTAAATTCCGACCGGTATGCATTGTGTTTAACTATTGTACGTTTAATGAGAAATGTATGCGAGTGCAGATCTTTACGCGAAGCGGAACAGGCTCCCTGCGAGATGCTTCCTGGGAGCAGTCTGCTCTACAAGCACACTATTTCTAAGCCGATTATTGTTTGTTTTCGATAGCGACCGTGAAGATTTAAAAAAAGAAATTAAGTGGAATTGTATATAAAAAATAATTATTATTAGTTTTCGTATTTTTAAATTGCGACCGGTATGTATTGTGTTTAACTATTGTATGTTTAATGAGAAAAGTATGCGAGTGCAGATCTTTACGCGAAGCGGAACAGGCTCCCTGCGAGACGCTTCCTGGGAGCAGTCTGCTCTACAAGCACACTCTTTCTAAGCCGATAATTTTCTTTTTTCGATTCCGACCGTGAATGTTTTAAAAAAGAAATTAAGTGGAATTGTCTATAAAAAATAATTATTATTAGTTTGTGTATTTTTTAATTGCGACCGGTATGTATTGTGCTTAACTATTGTACGTTTAATGAGAAATGTATGCGAGTGCAGATCTTTACGCGAAGCGGTACAGGCTCCCTGCGAGACGCTTCCTGGGAGCAGTCTGCTCTACAAGCACACTATTTCTAAGCCGATTATTGTTTGTTTTCGATAGCGACCGTGAAGATTTAAAAAAAGAAATTAACTGAAATTGTATATAAAAAATAATTATTATTAGTTTTTGTATTTTTAAATTGCGACCGGTATGTATTGTGTTTTACTATTGTATGTTTAATGAGAAATGTATGCGAGTGCAGATCTTTACGCGAAGCGGAACAGGCTCCCTGCGAGACGCTTCCTGGGAGCAGTCTGCTCTAAAAGCACACTATTTCTAAGCCGATTATTGTTTGTTTTCGATAGCGACAGTGAAGATTTAAAAAAAGAAATTATCTATAAAAAATAATTATTATTAGTTTGTGTATTTTTAAATTGCGACCGGTATGTATTGTGTTTAACCGTTGTACGTTTAATGAGAAATGTATGCGAGTGCAGATCTTTACGCGAAGCAGAACAGGCTCCCTGCGAGACGCTCCCTGGGAGCAGTCTGCTCTACAAGCACACTATTTCTAAGCCGATGATTGTTTGTTTTCGATAGCAACCGTGAAGATTTAAAAAAGAAATTAACTGAAATTGTCTAGAAAAAATAATTATTATTAGTTTGTGTATTTTCAAATTGCGACCGGTATGTATTGTGTTTAACTGTTGTACGTTTAATGAGAAATGTATGCGGGTGCAGATCTTTACGCGAAGCGGAAAAGGCTCCCTGCGAGACGCTTCCTGGGAGCAGTCTGCTCCACAAGCACACTCTTTCTAAGCCGATAATTTTCTTTTTTCGATTGAGGCCGTGAATGTTTTAAAAAAGAAATTAAGTTGAATTGTCTATAAAAAATAATTATTGTTAGTTTGTGTATTTTTAAATTGCGACCGGTATGCATTGTGTTTAACTATTGTACGTTTAATGAGAAATGTATGCGAGTGCAGATCTTTACGCGAAGCGGACCAGGCTCCCTGCGAGACGCTTCCTGGGAGCAGTCTGCTCTACAAGCACACTATTTCTAAGCCGATTATTGTTTGTTTTCGATAGCGACCGTGAAGATTTAAAAAAAGAAATTAAGTGGAATTGTATATAAAAAATAATTATTATTAGTTTTCGTATTTTTAAATTGCGACCGGTATGTATTGTGTTTAACTATTGTATGTTTAATGAGAAAAGTATGCGAGTGCAGATCTTTACGCGAAGCGGAACAGGCTCCCTGCGAGACGCTTCCTGGGAGCAGTCTGCTCTACAAGCACACTCTTTCTAAGCCGATAATTTTCTTTTTTCGATTCCGACCGTGAATGTTTTAAAAAAGAAATTAAGTGGAATTGTCTATAAAAAATAATTATTATTAGTTTGTGTATTTTTTAATTGCGACCGGTATGTATTGTGCTTAACTATTGTACGTTTAATGAGAAATGTATGCGAGTGCAGATCTTTACGCGAAGCGGTACAGGCTCCCTGCGAGACGCTTCCTGGGAGCAGTCTGCTCTACAAGCACACTATTTCTAAGCCGATTATTGTTTGTTTTCGATAGCGACCGTGAAGATTTAAAAAAAGAAATTAACTGAAATTGTATATAAAAAATAATTATTATTAGTTTTTGTATTTTTAAATTGCGACCGGTATGTATTGTGTTTTACTATTGTATGTTTAATGAGAAATGTATGCGAGTGCAGATCTTTACGCGAAGCGGAACAGGCTCCCTGCGAGACGCTTCCTGGGAGCAGTCTGCTCTAAAAGCACACTATTTCTAAGCCGATTATTGTTTGTTTTCGATAGCGACCGTGAAGATTTAAAAAAAGAAATTATCTATAAAAAATAATTATTATTAGTTTGTGTATTTTTAAATTGCGACCGGTATGTATTGTGTTTAACCGTTGAACGTTTAATGAGAAATGTATGCGAGTGCAGATCTTTACGCGAAGCGGAACAGGCTCCCTGCGAGACGCTTCCTGGGAGCAGTCTGCTCTACAAGCACACTATTTCTAAGCCGATTATTGTTTGTTTTCGATAGCAACCGTGAAGATTTAAAAAAGAAATTAACTGAAATTGTCTAGAAAAAATAATTATTATTAGTTTGTGTATTTTTAAATTGCGACCGGTATGTATTGTGTTTAACTGTTGTACGTTTAATGAGAAATGTATGCGAGTGCAGATCTTTACGCGAAGCGGAAAAGGCTCCCTGCGAGACGCTTCCTGGGAGCAGTCTGCTCCACAAGCACACTCTTTCTAAGCCGATAATTTTCTTTTTTCGATTGAGGCCGTGAATGTTTTAAAAAAGAAATTAAGTGGAATTGTCTATAAAAAATAATTATTGTTAGTTTGTGTATTTTTAAATTGCGACCGGTATGCATTGTGTTTAACTATTGTACGTTTAATGAGAAATGTATGCGAGTGAATCTTTACTCGAAGCGGAACAGGCTCCCTGCGAGACGCTTCTTGGGAGCAGTCTGCTCTACAAGCACACTATTTCTAAGCCGATTATTGTTTGTTTTCGATAGCGACCGTGAAGATTTAAAAAAAGAAATTAACTGAAATTGTATATAAAAAATAATTATTATTAGTTTTTGTATTTTTAAATTGCGACCGGTATGTATTGTGTTTAACTATTGTATGTTTAATGAGAAATGTATGCGAGTGCAGATCTTTACGCGAAGCGGAACAGGCTCCCTGCGAGACGCTTCCTGGGAGCAGTCTGCTCTAAAAGCACACTATTTCTAAGCCGATTATTGTTTGTTTTCGATAGCGACCGTGAAGATTTAAAAAAAGAAATTATCTATAAAAAATAATTATTATTAGTTTGTGTATTTTTAAATTGCGACCGGTATGTATTGTGTTTAACCGTTGTACGTTTAATGAGAAATGTATGCGAGTGCAGATCTTTACGCGAAGCGGAACAGGCTCCCTGCGAGACGCTTCCTGGGAGCAGTCTGCTCTACAAGCACACTATTTCTAAGCCGATTATTGTTTGTTTTCGATAGCAACCGTGAAGATTTAAAAAAGAAATTAACTGAAATTATCTATAAAAAATAATTATTATTAGTTTGTGTATTTTTAAATTGCGACCGGTATGTATTGTGTTTAACCGTTGTACGTTTAATGAGAAATGTATGCGAGTGCAGATCTTTACGCGAAGCGGAACAGGCTCCCTGCGAGACGCTTCCTGGGAGCAGTCTGCTCTACAAGCACACTATTTCTAAGCCGATGATTGTTTGTTTTCGATAGCAACCGTGAAGATTTAAAAAAGAAATTAACTGAAATTGTCTAGAAAAAATAATTATTATTAGTTTGTGTATTTTTAAATTGCGACCGGTATGTATTGTGTTTAACTGTTGTACGTTTAATGAGAAATGTATGCGAGTGCAGATCTTTACGCGAAGCGGAAAAGGCTCCCTGCGAGACGCTTCCTGGGAGCAGTCTGCTCCACAAGCACACTCTTTCTAAGCCGATAATTTTCTTTTTTCGATTGAGGCCGTGAATGTTTTAAAAAAGAAATTAAGTGGAATTGTCTATAAAAAATAATTATTGTTAGTTTGTGTATTTTTAAATTGCGACCGGTATGCATTGTGTTTAACTATTGTACGTTTAATGAGAAATGTATGCGAGTGAATCTTTACTCGAAGCGGAACAGGCTCCCTGCGAGACGCTTCTTGGAAGCAGTCTGCTCTACAAGCACACTATTTCTAAGCCGATGATTGTTTGTTTTCGATAGCAACCGTGAAGATTTAAAAAAGAAATTAACTGAAATTGTCTAGAAAAAATAATTATTATTAGTTTGTGTATTTTTAAATTGCGACCGGTATGTATTGTGTTTAACTGTTGTACGTTTAATGAGAAATGTATGCGAGTGCAGATCTTTACGCGAAGCGGAAAAGGCTCCCTGCGAGACGCTTCCTGGGAGCAGTCTGCTCCACAAGCACACTCTTTCTAAGCCGATAATTTTCTTTTTTCGATTGAGGCCGTGAATGTTTTAAAAAAGAAATTAAGTGGAATTGTCTATAAAAAATAATTATTGTTAGTTTGTGTATTTTTAAATTGCGACCGGTATGCATTGTGTTTAACTATTGTACGTTTAATGAGAAATGTATGCGAGTGAATCTTTACTCGAAGCGGAACAGGCTCCCTACGAGACGCTTCTTGGGAGCAGTCTGCTCTACAAGCACACTATTTCTAAGCCGATTATTGTTTGTTTTCGATAGCGACCGTGAAGATTTAAAAAAAGAAATTATCTATAAAAAATAATTATTATTAGTTTGTGTATTTTTAAATTGCGACCGGTATGTATTGTGTTTAACCGTTGTACGTTTAATGAGAAATGTATGCGAGTGCAGATCTTTACGCGAAGCGGAACAGGCTCCGTGCGAGACGCTTCCTGGGAGCAGTCTGCTCTACAAGCACACTATTTCTAAGCCGATTATTGTTTGTTTTCGATAGCGAGCGTGAAGATTTAAAAAAGAAATTAACTGAAATTGTCTATAAAAAATAATTATTATTAGTTTGTGTATTTTTAAATTGCGACCGGTATGTATTGTGTTTAACTGTTTTACGTTTAATGAGAAATGTATGCAAGTGCAGATCTTTACGCGAAGCGGACCAGGCTCCCTGCGAGACGCTTCCTGGGAGCAGTCTGCTCTACAAGCACACTCTTTCTAAGCCGATAATTTTCTTTTTTCGATTGCGACCGTGAATGTTTTAAAAAAGAAATTAAGTGGAATTGTGTGTAAAAAATAATTATTATTAGTTTGTGTATTTTTTAATTGCGACCGGTATGTATTGTGTTTAACTATTGTACGTTTAATGAGAAATGTATGCGAGTGCAGATCTTAACGCGAAGCGGCACAGGCTCCCTGCGAGACGCTTCCTGGGAGCAGTCTGCTCTACAAGCACACTATTTCTAAGCCGATTATTGTTTGTTTTCGATAGCGACCGTGAAGATTTAAAAAAAGAAATTAACTGAAATTGTATATAAAAAATAATTATTATTAGTTTTTGTATTTTTAAATTGCGACCGGTATGTATTGTGTTTAACTATTGTATGTTTAATGAGAAATGTATGCGAGTGCAGATCTTTACGCGAAGCGGAACAGGCTCCATGCGAGACGCTTCCTGGGAGCAGTCTGCTCTAAAAGCACACTATTTCTAAGCCGATTATTGTTTGTTTTCGATAGCGACCGTGAAGATTTAAAAAAAGAAATTATCTATAAAAAATAATTATTATTAGTTTGTGTATTTTTAAATTGCGACCGGTATGTATTGTGTTTAACCGTTGTACGTTTAATGAGAAATGTATGCGAGTGCAGATCTTTACGCGAAGCGGAACAGGCTCCCTGCGAGACGCTTCCTGGGAGCAGTCTGCTCTACAAGCACACTATTTCTAAGCCGATGATTGTTTGTTTTCGATAGCAACCGTGAAGATTTAAAAAAGAAATTAACTGAAATTGTCTAGAAAAAATAATTATTATTAGTTTGTGTATTTTTAAATTGCTACCGGTATGTATTGTGTTTAACTGTTGTACGTTTAATGAGAAATGTATGCGAGTGCAGATCTTTACGCGAAGCGGAATAGGCTCCCTGCGAGACGCTTCCTGGGAGCAGTCTGCTCTACAAGCACACTATTTCTAAGCCGATGATTGTTTGTTTTCGATAGCAACCGTGAAGATTTAAAAAAGAAATTAACTGAAATTGTCTAGCAAAAATAATTATTATTAGTTTGTGTATTTTTAAATTGCGACCGGTATGTATTGTGTTTCACTGTTGTACGTTTAATGAGAAATGTATGCGAGTGCAGATCTTTACGCGAAGCGGAAAAGGCTCCCTGCGAGACGCTTCCTGGGAGCAGTCTGCTCCACAAGCACACTATTTCTAAGCCGATAATTTTCTTTTTTCGATTGAGGCCGTGAATGTTTTAAAAAAGAAATTAAGTGGAATTGTCTATAAAAAATAATTATTGTTAGTTTGTGTATTTTTAAATTGCGACCGGTATGCATTGTGTTTAACTATTGTACGTTTAATGAGAAATGTATGCGAGCGAATCTTTACTCGAAGCGGAACAGGCTCCCTGCGAGACGCTTCTTGGGAGCAGTCTGCTCTACAAGCACACTATTTCTAAGCCGATAATTTTCTTTTTTCGATAGCGACCGTGAAGATTTAAATAAGAAATTAACTGAAATTGTCTATAAAAAATAATTATTATTAGTTTGTGTATTTTTAAATTGCGACCGGTATGTATTGTGTTTAACCGTTGTACGTTTAATGAGAAATGTATGCGAGTGCAGATCTTTACGCGAAGCGGAACAGGCTCCCTGCGAGACGCTTCCTGGTAGCAGTCTGCTCTACAAGCACACTATTTATAAGCCGATTATTGTTTGTTTTCAATTGCGACCGTGAAGATTTAAAAAAGAAATTAACTGAAATTGTCTATAAAAAATAATTATTATTAGTTTGTGTATTTTTAAATTGCGACCGGTATGTATTGTGTTTAACTGTTCTACGTTTAATAAGAAATGTATGCGAGTGCAGATCTTTACGAGAAGCGGAAAAGGCTCCCTGCGAGACGCTTCCTGGGAGCAGTCTGCTCTACAAGCACACTATTTCTAAGCAGATTATTTTTTGTTTTCGATAGCGACCGTGAAGATTTAAAAAAGAAATTAACTGAAATTGTCTATAAAAAATAATTATTATTAGTTTGTGTATTTTTAAATTTCGACCGGTATGCATTGTGTTTAACTATTGTACGTTTAATGAGAAATGTATGCGAGTGCAGATCTTTACGCGAAGCGGTACAGGCTCCCTGCGAGACGCTTCCTGGGAGCAGTCTGCTGTACAAGCACACTATTTCTAAGCAGATTATTTTTTGTTTTCGATAGCGACCGTGAAGATTTAAAAAAGAAATTAACTGAAATTGTCTATAAAAAATAATTATTATTAGTTTGTGTATTTTTAAATTTCGACCGGTGTGTATTGTGTTTAACTATTGTATGTTTAATGAGAAATGTATGCGAGTGCAGATCTTTACGCGAAGCGGGACAGGCTCCCTGCGAGACGCTTCCTGGGAGCAGTCTGCTCTACAAGCACACTATTTCTAAGCCGATTATTGTTTGTTTTCGATAGCGACCGTGAAGATTTAAAAAAGAAATTAACAGAAATTGTCTATAAAAATAATTATTATTAGTTTGTGTATTTTTAAATTGCGACCTGTATGTATTGTGTTTAACCGTTTATGTTTAATGATAAATGTATGCCAGTGCAGATCTTTACGCGAAGCGGAACAGGCTCCCTGCGAGACGCTTCCTGGGAGCAGTGTGCTCTACAAGCACACTATTTCTAAGCTGATTATTGTTTGTTTTCGATAGCGACCGTGAAGATTTAAAAATAGAACTTAACAGAAATTGTCTATAAAAAATAATTATTATTAGTTTGTGTATTTTTAAATTGCGACCGGTATATATTGTGTTTAACCGTTGTACGTTTAATGAGAAATGTATGCGAGTGCAGATCTTTACGCGAAGCGGAACAGGCTCCCTGCGAGACGCTTCCTGGGAGCAGTCTGCTCTACAAGCACACTCTTTCTAAGCCGATAATTTTCTTTTTTCGATTGCGACCGTGAATGTTTTAAAAAAGAAATTAAGTGGAATTGTCTATAAAAAATAATTATTATTAGTTTGTGTATTTTTTAATTGCGACCGGTATGTATTGTGTTTAACTATTCTACGTTTAATGAGAAATGTATGCGAGTGCAGATCTTTACGTGAAGCGGACAGGCTCCCTGCGAGACGCTTCCTGGGAGCAGTCTGCTCTACAAGCACACTATTTCTAAGCCGATTATTGTTTGTTTGTTTTCGATAGCGACCTTGAAGATTTAAAAAAGAAATTAACTGAAATTGTATATAAAAAATAATTATTATTAGTTTTTGTATTTTTAAATTGCGACCGGTATGTATTGTGTTTAACCGTTGTACGTTTAATGAGAAATGTATGCGAGTGCAGATCTTTACGCGAAGCGGTACAGGCTCCCTGCGAGACGCTTCCTGGGAGCAGTCTGCTCTACAAGCACACTCTTTCTAAGCCGATAATTTTCTTTTTTCGATTGCGACCGTGAATGTTTTAAAAAAGAAATTAAATGGAATTGTCTATAAAAAATAATTATTATTAGTTTGTGTATTTTTAAATTGCGACCGGTATGTATTGTGTTTAACTGTTGTACGTTTAATGAGAAATGTATGCGAGTGCAGATCTTTACGCGAAGCGGAACAGGCTCCCTGCGAGACTCTTCCTGGGAGCAGTCTGCTCTACAAGCACACTATTTCTAAGCCGATAATTTTCTTTTTTCAATTGAGACCGTGAATGTTTTAAAAAAGAAATTAAGTGGAATTGTCTATAAAAAATAATTATTATTAGTTTGTGTATTTTTAAATTGCGACCGGTATGTATTGTGTTTAACCGTTGTACGTTTAATGAGAAATGTATGCGAGTGCAGATCTTTACGCGAAGCGGAACAGGCTCCCTGCGAGACGTTTATTGGGAGCAGTCTGCTCTACAAGCACACTATTTATAAGACGATTATTGTTTGTTTTCAATTGCGACCGTGAAGATTTAAAAAAGAAATTAACTGAAATTGTCTATAAAAAATAATTATTATTAGTATGTGTATTTTTAAATTGCGACCGGTATGCATTGTGTTTAACTATTGTACGTTTAATGAGAAATGTATGCGAGTGCAGATCTTTACGCGAAGCGGTACAGGCTCCCTGCGAGACGCTTCCTGGGAGCAGTCTGCTCTACAAGCACACTCTTTCTAAGCCGATAATTTTCTTTTTTCGTTTGCGACCGTGAATGTTTTAAAAAAGAAATTAAGTGGAATTGTCTATAAAAAATAATTATTATTAGTTTGTGTATATTTAAATTGCGACCGGTATGTATTGTGTTTAACTGTTGTACGTTTAATGAGAAATGTATGCGAGTGCAGATCTTTACGTGAAGCGGAACAGGCTCCCTGCGAGAGTCTTCCTGGGAGCAGTCTGCACAGGCACACTCTTTCTAAGCCGATAATTTTCTTTTTTCAATTGAGACCGTGAATGTTTTAAAAAAGAAATTAAGTGGAATTGTCTATAAAAAATAATTATTATTAGTTTGTGTATTTATAAATTGCGACCGGTATGTATTGTGTTTAACTGTTGTACGTTTAATGAGAAATGTATGCGAGTGCAGATCTTTACGCGAAGCGGAACAGGCTCCCTGCGAGACGCTTCCTGGGAGCAGTCTGCTCTACAAGCACACTATTTCTAAGCTGATTATTGTTTGTTTTCGATAGCGACCGTGAAGATTTAAAAAAGAAATTAACTGAAATTGTCTATAAAAAATAATTATTATTAGTTTGTGTATTTTTAAATTTCGACCGGTGTGTATTGTGTTTAACTATTGTATGTTTAATGAGAAATGTATGCGAGTGCAGATCTTTACGCGAAGCGGGACAGGCTCCCTGCGAGACGCTTCCTGGGAGCAATCTGCTCTACAAGCACACTATTTCTAAGCCGATTATTGTTTGTTTTCGATAGCGACCGTGAAGATTTAAAAAAAGAAATTAACAGAAATTGTCTATAAAAATAATTATTATTAGTTTGTGTGTTTTTAAATTGCGACCTGTATGTATTGTGTTTAACCGTTTATGTTTAATGAGAAATGTATGCGAGTGCAGATCTTTTCGCGAAGCGGAACAGGCTCCCTGCGAGACGCTTCCTGGGAGCAGTGTGCTCTACAAGCACACTATTTCTAAGCTGATTATTGTTTGTTTTCGTTAGCGACCGTGAAGATTTAAAAAAAGAAATTAACAGAAATTGTCTATAAAAAATAATTATTATTAGTTTGTGTATTTTTAAATTGCGACCGGTATGTATTGTGTTTAACCGTTGTACGTTTAATGAGAAATGTATGCGAGTGCAGATCTTTACGCGAAGCGGCACAGGCTCCCTGCGAGACGCTTCCTGGGAGCAGTCTGCTCTACAAGCACACTATTTATAAGCCGATTATTGCTTGTTTTCAATTGCGACCGTGAAGATTTAAAAAAGAAATTAACTGAAATTGTCTATAAAAAATAATTATTATTAGTTTGTGTATTTTTAAATTGCGACCAGTATGTATTGTGTTTAACTGTTCTACGTTTAATGAGAAATGTATGCGAGTGCAGATCTTTACGAGAAGCGGAAAAGGCTCCCTGCGAGACGCTTCCTGGGAGCAGTGTGCTCTACAAGCACACTATTTCTAAGCTGATTATTGTTTGTTTTCGATAGCGACCGTGAAGATTTAAAAAAAGAAATTAACAGAAATTGTCTATAAAAAATAATTATTATTAGTTTGTGTATTTTTAAATTGCGACCGGTATATATTGTGTTTAACCGTTGTACGTTTAATGAGAAATGTATGCGAGTGCAGATCTTTACGCGAAGCGGAACATGCTCCCTGCGAGACGCTTCCTGGGAGCAGTCTGCTCTACAAGCACACTCTTTCTAAGCCGATAATTTTCTTTCGATTGCGACCGTGAATGTTTTAAAAAAGAAATTAAGTGGAATTGTCTATAAAAAATAATTATTATTAGTTTGTGTATTTTTTAATTGCGACCGGTATGTATTGTGTTTAACTATTGTACGTTTAATGAGAAATGTATGCGAGTGCAGATCTTTACGTGAAGCGGACAGGCTCCCTGCGAGACGCTTCCTGGGAGCAGTCTGCTCTACAAGCACACTATTTCTAAGCCGATTATTGTTTGTTTTCGATAGCGACCTTGAAGATTTAAAAAAGAAATTAACTGAAATTGTATATAAAAAATAATTATTATTAGTTTTTGTATTTTTAAATTGCGACCGGTATGTATTGTGTTTAACTATTGTATGTTTAATGAGAAATGTATGCGAGTGCAGATCTTTACGCGAAGCGGGACAGGCTCCCTGCGAGACGCTTCCTGGGAGCAGTCTGCTCTAAAAGCACACTATTTCTAAGCCGATTATTGTTTGTTTTCGATAGCGACCGTGAAGATTTAAAAAAAGAAATTAACAGAAATTGTCTATAAAAAATAATTATTATTAGTTTGTGTATTTTTAAATTGCGACCGGTATGTATTGTGTTTAACCGTTGTACGTTTAATGTGAAATGTATGCGAGTGCAGATCTTTACGCGAAGCGGAACAGGCTCCCTGCGAGACGCTTCCTGGGAGCAGTCTGCTCTACAAGCACACTATTTATAAGCCGATTATTGTTTGTTTTCAATTGCGACCCTGAAGATTTAAAAAAGATATTAACTGAAATTGTGTATAAAAAATAATTATTATTAGTTTGTGTATTTTTAAATTGCGACCGGTATGTATTGTGTTTAACTGTTCTACGTTTAATGAGAAATGTATGCGAGTGCAGATCTTTACGAGAAGCGGAAAAGGCTCCCTGCGAGACGCTTCCTGGGAGCAGTCTGCTCTACAAGCACACTATTTCTAAGCCGATAATTTTCTTTTTTCAATTGAGACCGTGAATGTTTTAAAAAAGAAATTAAGTGGAATTGTCTATAAAAAATAATTATTATTAATTTGTGTATTTTTAAATTGCGACCGGTATGCATTGTGTTTAACTATTGTACGTTTAATGAGAAATGTATGCGAGTGCAGATCTTTACGCGAAGCGGTACAGGTTCCCTGCGAGACGCTTCCTGGGAGCAGTCTGCTCTACAAGCACACTCTTTCTAAGCCGATAATTTTCTTTTTTCGATTGCGACCGTGAATGTTTTAAAAAAGAAATTAAGTGGAATTGTCTATAAAAAATAATTATTATTAGTTTGTGAATTTTTAAATTGCGACCGGTATGTATTGTGTTTAACTGTTGTACGTTTAATGAGAAATGTATGCGAGTGCAGATCTTTACGCGAAGCGGAACAGGCTCCCTGCGAGACTCTTCCTGGGAGCAGTCTGCTCTACAAGCACACTATTTCTAAGCCGATAATTTTCTTTTTTCAATTGAGACCGTGAATGTTTTAAAAAAGAAATTAAGTGGAATTGTCTATAAAAAATAATTATTATTAGTTTGTGTATTTATAAATTGCGACCGGTATGTATTGTGTTTAACTGTTCTACGTTTAATGAGAAATGTATGCGAGTGCAGATCTTTACGAGAAGCGGAAAAGGCTCCCTGCGAGACGCTTCCTGGGAGCAGTCTGCTCTACAAGCACACTATATCTAAGCCGATAATTTTCTTTTTTCAATTGAGACCGTGAATGTTTTAAAAAAGAAATTAAGTGGAATTGTCTATAAAAAATAATTATTATTAGTTTGTGTATTTTTAAATTGCGACCGGTATGCATTGTGGTTAACTATTGTACGTTTAATGAGAAATGTATGCGAGTGCAGATCTTTACGCGAAGCGGTACAGGCTCCCTGCGAGACGCTTCCTGGGAGCAGTCTGCTCTACAAGCACACTCTTTCTAAGCCGAAAATTTTCTTTTTTCGATTGCGACCGTGAATGTTTTAAAAAAGAAATTAAGTGGAATTGTCTATAAAAAATAATTATTATTAGTTTGTGTATTTTTAAATTGCGACCGGTATGTATTGTGTTTAACTGTTGTACGTTTAATGAGAAATGTATGCGAGTGCAGATCTTTACGCGAAGCGGAACAGGCTCCCTGCGAGACGCTTCCTGGGAGCAGTCTGCTCTACAAGCACACTATTTCTAAGCTGATTATTGTTTGTTTTCGATAGCGACCGTGAAGATTTAAAAAAGAAATTAACTGAAATTGTCTATAAAAAATAATTATTATTAGTTTGTGTATTTTTAAATTTCGACCGGTGTGTATTGTGTTTAACTATTGTATGTTTAATGAGAAATGTATGCGAGTGCAGATCTTTACGCGAAGCGGGACAGGCTCCCTGCGAGACGCTTCCTGGGAGCAGTCTGCTCTACAAGCACACTATTTCTAAGCCGATTATTGTTTGTTTTCGATAGCGACCGTGAAGATTTAAAAAAAGAAATTAACAGAAATTGTCTATAAAAATAATTATTATTAGTTTGTGTATTTTTTAATTGCGACCTGTATGTATTGTGTTTAACCGTTTATGTTTAATGAGAAATGTATGCGAGTGCAGATCTTTATGCGAAGCGGAACAGGCTCCCTGCGAGACGCTTCCTGGGAGCAGTGTGCTCTACAAGCACACTATTTCTAAGCTGATTATTGTTTGTTTTCGTTAGCGACCGTGAAGATTTAAAAAAAGAAATTAACTGAAATTGTCTATAAAAAATAATTATTATTAGTTTGTGTATTTTTAAATTGCGACCAGTATGTATTGTGTTTAACTGTTCTACGTTTAATGAGAAATGTATGCGAGTGCAGATCTTTACGAGAAGCGGAAAATGCTCCCTGCGAGACGCTTCCTGGGAGCAGTCTGCTCTACAAGCACACTATTTCTAAGCCGATAATTTTCTTTTTTCAATTGAGACCGTGAATGTTTTAAAAAAGAAATTAAGTGGAATTGTCTATAAAAAATAATTATTATTAGTTTGTGTATTTTTAAATTGCGTCCGGTATGTATTGTGTTTAACTGTTGTACGTTTAATGAGAAATGTATGCGAGTGCAGATCTTTACGCGAAGCGGAACAGGCTCCCTGCGAGACTCTTCCTGGGAGCAGTCTGCTCTACAAGCACACTATTTCTAAGCCGATAATTTTCTTTTTTCAATTGCGACCGTGAATGTTTTAAAAAAGAAATTAAGTGGAATTGTCTATAAAAAATAATTATTAGTAGTTTGTGTATTTTTAAATTGCGACCGGTATGCATTGTGTTTAACTATTGTACGTTTAATGAGAAATGTATGCGAGTGCAGATCTTTACGCGAAGCGGGACAGGCTCCCTGCGAGACGCTTCCTGGGAGCAGTCTGCTCTACAAGCACACTATTTCTAAGCCGATTATTTTTTGTTTTCGATAGCGACCGTGAAGATTTAAAAAAGAAATTAACTGAAATTGTCTATAAAAAATAATTATTATTAGTTTGTGTATTTTTAAATTGCGACCGGTATGTATTGTGTTTAACTATTGTATGTTTAAAGAGAAATGTATGCGAGTGCAGATCTTTACGCGAAGCGGAATAGGCTCCCTGCGAGACGCTTCCTGGGAGCAGTCTGCTCTAAAAGCACACTATTTCTAAGCCGATTATTGTTTGTTTTCGATAGCGACCGTGAAGATTTAATAAAAGAAATTAACAGAAATTATCTATAAAAAATAATTATTATTAGTTTGTGTATTTTTAAATTGCGACCGGTATGCATTGTGTTTAACTATTGTACGTTTAATGAGAAATGTATGCGAGTGCAGATCTTTACGCGAAGCGGAAAAGGCTCCCTGCGAGACGCGTCCTGGGAGCAGTCTGCTCTACAAGCACACTATTTCTAAGCCGATTATTTTTTGTTTTCGATAGCGACCGTGAAGATTTAAAAAAACAAATTAACAGAAATTGTCTATAAAAAATAATTATTATTAGTTTGTGTATTTTTAAATTGCGACCGGTATGCATTGTGTTTAACTATTGTACGTTTAATGAGAAATGTATGCGAGTGCAGATCTTTACTCGAAGCGGAACAGGCTCCCTGCGAGACGCTTCTTGGGAGCAGTCTGCTCTACAAGCACACTATTTCTAAGCCGATTCTTGTTTGTTTTCGATAGCGACCGTGAAGATTTAAAAAAGAAATTAACAGAAATTGTCTATAAAAAATAATTATTATTAGTTTTTGTATTTTTAAATTGCGACCGGTATGTATTGTGTTTAACTATTGTATGTTTAATGAGAAATGTATGCGAGTGCAGATCTTTACGCGAAGCGGAACAGGCTCCCTGCGAGACGCTTCCTGGGAGCAGTCTGCTCTACAAGCACACTATTTCTAAGCCGATTATTCTTTGTTTTCGATAGCGACCGCTAAGATTTAAAAAAAGAAATTAACAGAAATTGTCTATAAAAAATAATTATTATTAGTTTGTGTATTTTTATATTGCGACCGGTATGTATTGTGTTTAACCGTTGTACGTTTAATGTGAAATGTATGCGAGTGCAGATCTTTACGCGAAGCGGAACAGGCTCCCTGCGAGACGCTTCCTGGGAGCAGTCTGCTCTACAAGCACACTATTTCTAAGCCGATAATTTTCTTTTTTCAATTGAGACCGTGAATGTTTTAAAAAAGAAATTAACTGAAATTGTCTATAAAAAATAATTATTATTAGTTTTTGTATTTTTAAATTGCGACCGGTATGTATAGTGTTTAACTATTGTATGTTTAATGAGAAATGTATGCGAGTGCAGATCTTTACGCGAAGCGGAACAGGCTCCCTGCGAGACGCTTCCTGGGAGCAGTCTGCTCTACCCCTCCACGGTTTGATCTGGATAATTTTGAATTAAAAATTTTTGTTAGTATCATTAATACTGAAATCTTTGCATAAAACAAAAGCTTTTCTAAAAGCTAAAATTATATTAGGATTCCAAAGTCCTTTTTAAGGCTAATAGGCCCTTTCAAAACTACATCAAATGTCTAGTCCCTACAGTTCAAGTGTAGAAGATAATAACGAAGAAGATAAGCTCGTTTCAACAAAAATGTCAAATACAACACAAGATGTCGCTGACCCCTCGCTGATTCCCATGGGAGACAAGCTAAGAAATAAAGAAAATTTTATCCAGTTTTCCTCGGCTATCGATGTCGCAAGGGCCGCAATTTCGATTATTTCAACAGTCAGAAAAAAGAGTTTAAAAGCCCCTTTGAATATCTTCGAATGCGCCTTTCATCGCATTATAGCCCTGCAAACAACACAAGACCAAGTGGCTACCTCTCCACAAGAATCTTCAGCACAACCCTTAACTCAACAAGTCGATGCAAGCACCGATCCCAGTTCTCAAGCAATTTACTCCCCACTGAGAGAATATCAGAGGGGAATACAAAAGCGACTAACAGAGATTAACCAAAATATTCAGGAAATTAAGGGTCTCCAAAATAGCTTAAATAATAACTTCAAGCAACAAGAAACTCTAATTAGGGAATACTTACCTCATCCACCCCAAAAAGAACAACAGGTACCTCACCAAGTATTGCCTCAAAGAGTTTCGCCAACTTCTCAATCATCTAATGGAAGTCTTACAATGGCTCAAACCCTAACCCTTCACCACCAGAGAAACAAAGAATTTCCTCAAGCTCCTTTAAATCCAATAAATAGCGAAATGCTTCAAGCCCTGGAAGCACACAAAAAGCTTAACTGTACTCTCTTTGTAAAGTCGACAAATCCTTCTGACAGAGGAATTGACATTATGAACTTACTGAAATCTCGAAACTTAGCTACTTTAGCCAGAATCGAAGGAAAACAAATATACAGGGCCTCGGTAGACCTTCGCTGTCCCACCCCTAGAGACGCAGAATTAGTATCGGCAGACCTTCTCGCTAATCCAGACATCAAGGAAAAACTAGTCATCAAACCCAAACCGTGCCCAAACGTTTGGTTTATTCTCTTAGGAATTCCAGCAGATTCAGACGAAATCCTTCTCCTCCAAAAGATCAAATCTTCAACCGGCCTACCAAATGAGTATCCAGATCTAAGAATCATAAAGTATCTAGATACTAAATTTAATTATCTGAAAAATGTTATCCTACAGGCCCCGCTCCCTGTAGCGGATGCCCTTATAAATTCAGAAAAGTTGTCACTAGGTATTTATACTAGTCACTTTCGACCTTACACCAGAGTGTCTCGCTGCACGAACTGCCAATCGCTCGAGCATGTCACGGCTCAATGTTCCAGCGATGCCGTGTGCTCCAGATGCTCAGGAAATCACAAAAATGAGGGTAGCTGTGCAGCTAGACCCAATTGTGTAAATTGCCAAAGGTACAACAGCAAAATCCGAAAAAATGGGGGAAAGATCATCTCCTCCGAACATCCCGCATATTCTCTTGAATGTCCCCTATATGCGGACAAATATAATAAATGTAGAGAGAAATTGGACGCAAAATATTCAACTAAAAAACCACCTCCTCCACCTGAAAATCCACCAAGGTCAAGATCTAAATCCAACACAAATAATCAGCAAATTCAAAGAGACATTAACAAAGCCTCCAATCAACACTCCAGCGATTCCCGTTCAAGAAATGAACAAATTTCAACTCGATCAAAAAGGCCTAGCCAGTCTAGAGACAGATATGCAACAAAAAATAAATCACAGTCTTCTAACCAACAAAACAAATCCCGTCGATCTCCCAGCAGATCTAATCAGAAGTTCCAGAGACGACGAAATCGTTACCCTAGTTACATACAAAACAGTGACTATTACCAAGAACAATTTCAGGATCAACAACCTTACTATTCGGATTCTCTACAATATCCTTATTACTACGATTTCCCATACCCTCCACCCATGAATTACGGACAATTTATAGAACCGTCAACATACCCAAGGCAGCTTAATGAAGCTCCTTACCGCAGCTCTTCAAGGTCTTCTTACAGGTAACCAAGTTACCCCTTTTTCTTTTTTTCTAACCTTAAAATTGTTAAAATTCGAGTCTAATTTAAAAGTCTCAAAAGTTCTCTCTTCCCACTCCCAAGAGACAACGTCCTCTCTAAATCAACAAAATTTCAATAACTTAAAATTCCTGCAGATCAACCTCAATCATTGCGCGGCGGCTAACTCAACAGCTCGGGATTTCATGGAGAAAAACTCTATCGACTTCGGGCTGTTGCAGGACGCCTACTGCGCCGTTGGGGGTGATCTGTATGGCTTCCCCTCCACCTGGTCCAAATTCAGCTCAAAGAAAAATTCAGCACACATAGTAATCGCAACACAAAATCTAAATTACACACATCTTTACACTGGGGATCATTGTGTTTTTGTAACTTTGACCACGAAGGAGGGTGAGCTCATTTTGGGCAGTGCCTATGCTCCCCCGTCCGCAGACTTCGATGACTGTCTGCTGGAGTGGCAGCATTTAATTTCTCAAAAGTCTCTATTCCTTTGCTGCTGCGACCTCAACGCTAATTCCCCGCTTTGGTGCTCACCACGGGAGGACGCTAGGGGTCGCACTCTCATTGAATTTATAACCTCTAATAATATTTGTTTGGCCAATTTCGAAAATTCGGATCCAACTTTTACCAAAGACAACGCTAAGGGCTGGCCAGATTTCACCTTGTGCAATCCTAAGACCTTTGCCAAGATTAACGACTGGTCAGTCCTAGATATCGCGAACAATTCAGACCACAACTATATTACATTTACGATAAATTCTACCCCATCTGTCACTCATTCAAAACGCTTTGCCACAAAACGTGGAAATTTCAATAAATTCAATAAACTTCTCTCCACCCATACTTCCTCCTTAGCAGAAAATATAAACTTAGTAACAGTAACAGATCAATTAGAAAATTTTACTCAAAATTTAATTAATATAATACAATCAGCTGCCACATCTGCCTTCAGACTGAAGAAGTCGGGACGGAAGTTCACTTATACCTTCTGGTCTCCCCAACTTCGTTCCATGCGAAACCACATAACTGCACTTAAAAGACAATTAAAATATATAGATCCCTCCCTCAAACAACAACATAATCAGAAAATAAAACAACACTCGGCCATTTTCAAAAAACAAGTTAATCTAGCAAAACGTAACGCATGGAAGAATTTCTGCACATCACAAACACGCACTTTTGGAACAGCTCAAAAATTTTTCAGTAACAAATTCTTCACACCCACAGAGCTGAAACTTGAGCGTCCTCCAGCTCTTTCTTCAAAGAAAAATAACCTCGAATACCTCACCGAAATTTTATTTCCACATACAATTTACCCGCGTTTCGAAGAACCTTCCTTCTCGGCTCCCTTGGATGCGCCCTTCACGGAGGCCGAGGTAAAAGCCACTCTTTTTAGCTTCAATATTAACAAGGCCCCTGGTCCAGACAACATCGATTTTAAAATTTTAAGAAATTCATATAATACAATGCCACATATATTTTTAGCCTGGACAAATAAATGTCTTGAATTACAATACTTTCCAGAATCACTGCGCAGAGGCGAAGTGGTGTATTTTCTTAAGCAAGGGAAACTTCCCTCTGAACCCACATCATACAGACCGATCTGCCTGCTCCCCACTCTAGGTAAATTACTAGAAAAACTTATAGTAACAAGACTAAATTATTTTCTCGAAACCAATCAACTCCTCCATCAAAATCAATTCGGGTTCAGAGAGGGCAGATCCTGCGAACAGGCTTTGCAATCTATTAAAAGTTCCTGTGCCTTAAGCGCAAATGCCAAGAATTACACCACTATCGTCTCCCTGGACATTAAAGGAGCCTTTGATAATATAGAATGGCCCCACATTTTCAACACTCTCCAAGAAATTAACTGCCCGAGAAATCTTGCGGGAGTCATCCGTTCCTATCTCTCGGAGAGGAAAATCTTAGTCAACTGGGGCGAAGGAATGTCAGTCCTTCCCCAAACAAAGGGCTGTCCCCAGGGCTCATGTTTGGGTCCAATATTATGGATTATCATTGCAAACAAGATCCTCAGCAAGATGGTCTCAGAAGGCTTCGCAACTTTCGCCTATGCGGATGACTTCTCCATTATTTTCTCGGGTCCTCGGAGGAAAGATCTGGAGGACCAAGCCCAGGTGGCACTAAATCTCTTTAGTAATACCCTTAAAGATCTTGATCTACAACTTTCACCTTCTAAATCTAACGCACTAACTTTGGCATTCCCAAAAGCCCTCAAGAGAAGTCCCACGATGCGGATTGAGGGCGTCAGCGTGCATCATGTTCACCAGCTAAAACTCTTGGGCATTATCTTCGATGACCGCCTCAACTGGCTAGCCCATGTAAAATATTTAAAACTTAAGTCCCTCGCGCTATACCACAACTCCATGAAAATGGTTGGTAAAAGATGGGGGATTTCGTCTTCACTATTGAAATTCTGGTATAGCGCAATAATAGAAAAGATACTCACCTATGGTGCTGGCATTTGGGGTGGTCACCTCAGAACTGATGCTATAGCTCAATTAAACTCTGCACAAAGGCCCTTCCTCTTGCAAATCGCAAGAGGATACAAAACAATTTCTACTGACGCCCTCACCGTTATCACTGGTATTCCTCATGCCCACCTGCAGGTCTCCCAAATTTATATTAAAACTAATATTCTTCAACTTAAAGACACTGAATTAGCTTCAATAGTTTTTCCTCAGACCCCAATCCAATCTACGACCTGCAGTTGGAGTATTCATCCGGGAAAGGACGTTGCTTCCCTTCTTATCAATAGTTGTAAAAATAGTTTTACTCCCTCTGCTCAGGTGGCTGTCTACACCGATGGATCTAAGACTGTTCATGGCGTGGGTGCAGCTTTCTGCACCTTCGCATCGGGTGAGATTGTCCACCGGTGGGCGGGCCGACTTGAGGACTATAACTCGGTCTTTCAGGCCGAACTCTTGGCCATTAAGAAGGCTCTGGACTGGGCACTTTCAGCCTCCCAGTACCCTGAAATTTGTATTTTTAGTGATAGTCTCTCGGGTCTGCTCGCTATTGCCCGCCACAGGAGCAGAGATCCACAAGTTTTAGAAATCAAAAAACTTTTAACGAACCAATCCATAAAAATCTCCCTGGCGCACGTTTCTGCCCACAGGGGAGTCGCCGGCAATGAGCTTGCGGACTCTCTGGCCAAAGAGGCGACCGAATTTCCAACAATCAATATCTCCCTCCCAGCTCCTCCATCATTCGTTAAAACAAAAATTAAACAAATTCTAAATCTTAAATGGCAAAACCTGTGGAATGATTCTGAAAAAGGTAGGTATACCTTTAATCTCGTTCCACAGGTTAACCACAATTCTTGGAATCTGACCCCCCCCATCACGGCGTTCCTCACTGGCCATGGTCCTTTTCCATCGTATCTTCATAGGTTTCATTGTCGACGATCTCCACTGTGTCCCTGCGGCGAAGAGGGGACTCCAAGTCATTATTATTTCCACTGTCCCTTAACTATAAATTATCATTTAAGAAACCCAAATCCTCGCCCCCCAAATTGGCTAGAGGATATAATCACAAGAAAGCCGCTAGTCCACAAACTAAACAAAATATTTGATCTATTAATGGAACTTTCCAATTTAACTAACTGAAATTTATCTAATTTTCTCAATTTGTAAATTCTTGTATTTTTATTTATTTTATTTTATTTTACTTTATTTTTTTTTATCTTTATTATTGTTTTAATTTTTATTTTTAAAACTCAGTACTTGGTTGCCTGTACTGCTGCTGATTAGCAGAAAGATCTGATATCACTACAGCTGCCCCTTGTCGCGTGAGGGAATACTCCCTGGCAACTGAAGTCAACCTACTTTTTCTTGATGAACTTTTTTCACCAGTTCTTCATGCACAGCATTAACCGTAGTCAGCATGCCAACTGTCGCGTGGGACCGGCTGGGTTCGGCATGCTGACCAACTTTGTTTTGTAATTTTTTTTTTTTTTTTTTTTTTTTTTTTGATCCTCCTGCGTGCAGGGGGATCTTCTCGGGACAGCCCTACGGGGACTTCGGTCCTCGTATAGCTCAACACTGCTCTGCGAGCGGTGAGCCGGGGCTGTTCCCCTGTTCAAGCCGATTATTTTTTGTTTTCGATAGCGACCGTGAAGATTTAAAAAAGAAATTAACTGAAATTGTCTATAAAAAATAATTATTATTAGTTTGTGTATTTTTAAATTTCGACCGGTGTGTATTGTGTTTAACTATTGTATGTTTAATGAGAAATGTATGCGAGTGCAGATCTTTACGCGAAGCGGGACAGGCTCCCTGCGAGACGCTTCCTGGGAGCAGTCTGCTCTACAAGCACACTATTTCTAAGCCGATTATTGTTTGTTTTCGATAGCGACCGTGAAGATTTAAAAAAAGAAATTAACAGAAATTGTCTATAAAAAATAATTATTATTAGTTTGTGCATTTTTAAATTGCGACCGGTATGTATTGTGTTTAACCGTTTATGTTTAATGAGAAATGTATCCGAGTTCAGATCTTTACGCGAAGCGGAAAAGGCTCCCTGCGAGACGCTTCGTGTTTAACCGTTGTACATTTAATGAGAAATGTATGCGAGTGCAGATCTTTACGCGAAGCTGAACAGGCTCCCTGCGAGACGCTTCCTGGGAGCAGTCTGCTCTACAAGCACACTCTTTCTAAGCCGATAATTTTCTTTTTTCGATTGCGACCGTGAATGTTTTAAAAAAGAAATTAAGTGGAATTGTCTATAAAAAATAATTATTATTAGTTTGTGTATTTTTTAATTGCGACCGGTATGTATTGTGTTTAACTATTGTACGTTTAATGAGAAATGTATGCGAGTGCAGATCTTTACGCGAAGCGGAACAGGCTCCCTGCGAGACTCTTCCTGGGAGCAGTCTGCTCTACAAGCACACTATTTCTAAGCCGATAATTTTCTTTTTTCAATTGAGACCGTGAATGTTTTAAAAAAGAAATTAAGTGGAATTGTCTATAAAAAATAATTATTATTAGTTTGTGTATTTATAAATTGCGACCGGTATGTATTGTGTTTAACTGTTCTACGTTTAATGAGAAATGTATGCGAGTGCAGATCTTTACGAGAAGCGGAAAAGGCTCCCTGCGAGACGCTTCCTGGGAGCAGTCTGCTCTACAAGCACACTATATCTAAGCCGATAATTTTCTTTTTTCAATTGAGTCCGTGAATGTTTTAAAAAAGAAATTAAGTGGAATTGTCTATAAAAAAATAATTATTATTAGTTTGTGTATTTTTAAATTGCGACCGGTATGCATTGTGTTTAACTATTGTACGTTTAATGAGAAATGTATGCGAGTGCAGATCTTCACGCGAAGCGGTACAGGCTCCCTGCGAGACGCTTCCTGGGAGCAGTCTGCTCTACAAGCACACTCTTTCTAAGCCGATAATTTCCTTTTTTCGTTGCGACCGTGAATGTTTTAAAAAAGAAATTAAGTGGAATTGTCTATAAAAAATAATTATTATTAGTTTGTGTATTTTTAAATTGCGACCGGTATGTATTGTGTTTAACTGTTGTACGTTTAATGAGAAATGTATGCGAGTGCAGATCTTTACGCGAAGCGGAACAGGCTCCCTGCGAGACTCTTCCTGGGAGCAGTCTGCTCTACAAGCACACTATTTCTAAGCCGATAATTTTCTTTTTTCAATTGAGACCGTGAATGTTTTAAAAAAGAAATTAAGTGGAATTGTCTATAAAAAATAATTATTATTAGTTTGTGTATTTATAAATTGCGACCGGTATGTATTGTGTTTAACTGTTGTACGTTTAATGAGAAATGTATGCGAGTGCAGATCTTTACGCGAAGCGGAACTGGCTCCCTGCGAGACGCTTCCTGGGAGCAGTCTGCTCTACAAGCACACTATTTCTAAGCTGATTATTGTTTGTTTTCGATAGCGACCGTGAAGATTTAAAAAAGAAATTAACTGAAATTGTCTATAAAAAATAATTATTATTAGTTTGTGTATTTTTAAATTTCGACCGGTGTGTATTGTGTTTAACTATTGTATGTTTAATGAGAAATGTATGCGAGTGCAGATCTTTACGCGAAGCGGGACAGGCTCCCTGCGAGACGCTTCCTGGGAGCAGTCTGCTCTACAAGCACACTATTTCTAAGCCGATTATTGTTTGTTTTCGATAGCGACCGTGAAGATTTTAAAAAAGAAATTAACAGAAATTGTCTATAAAAATAATTATTATTAGTTTGTGTATTTTTAAATTGCGACCTGTATGTATTGTGTTTAACCGTTTATGTTTAATGAGAAATGTATGCGAGTGCAGATCTTTATGCGAAGCGGAACAGGCTCCCTGCGAGACGCTTCCTGGGAGCAGTGTGCTCTACAAGCACACTATTTCTAAGCTGATTATTGTTTGTTTTCGTTAGCGACCGTGAAGATTTAAAAAAAGAAATTAACAGAAATTGTCTAAAAAAATAATTATTATTAGTTTGTGTATTTTTAAATTGCGACCGGTATGTATTGTGTTTAACCGTTGTACGTTTAATGAGAAATGTATGCGAGTGCAGATCTTTACGCGAAGCAGAACAGGCTCCCTGCGAGACGCTTCCTGGGAGCAGTCTGCTCTACAAGCACACTATGTATAAGCCGATTATTGCTTGTTTTCAATTGCGACCGTGAAGATTTAAAAAAGAAATTAACTGAAATTGTCTATAAAAAATAATTATTATTAGTTTGTGTATTTTTAAATTGCGACCAGTATGTATTGTGTTTAACTGTTCTACGTTTAATGAGAAATGTATGCGAGTGCAGATCTTTACGAGAAGCGGAAAATGCTCCCTGCGAGACGCTCCCTGGGAGCAGTCTGCTCTACAAGCACACTATTTCTAAGCCGATAATTTTCTTTTTTCAATTGAGACCGTGAATGTTTTAAAAAAGAAATTAAGTGGAATTGTCTATAAAAAATAATTATTATTAGTTTGTGTATTTTTAAATTGCGTCCGGTATGTATTGTGTTTAACTGTTGTACGTTTAATGAGAAATGTATGCGAGTGCAGATCTTTACGCGAAGCGGAACAGGCTCCCTGCGAGACTCTTCCTGGGAGCAGTCTGCTCTACAAGCACACTATTTCTAAGCCGATAATTTTCTTTTTTCAATTGCGACCGTGAATGTTTTAAAAAAGAAATTAAGTGGAATTGTCTATAAAAAATAATTATTATTAGTTTGTGTATTTTTAAATTGCGACCGGTATGCATTGTGTTTAACTATTGTACGTTTAATGAGAAATGTATGCGAGCGCAGATCTTTACGCGAAGCGGGACAGGCTCCCTGCGAGACGCTTCCTGGGAGCAGTCTGCTCTACAAGCACACTATTTCTAAGCCGATTATTTTTTGTTTTCGATAGCGACCGTGAAGATTTAAAAAAGAAATTAACTGAAATTGTCTATAAAAAATAATTATTATTAGTTTGTGTATTTTTAAATTGCGACCGGTATGTATTGTGTTTAACTATTGTATGTTTAAAGAGAAATGTATGCGAGTGCAGATCTTTACGCGAAGCGGAACAGGCTCCCTGCGAGACGCTTCCTGGGAGCAGTCTGCTCTAAAAGCACACTATTTCTAAGCCGATTATTGTTTGTTTTCGATAGCGACCGTGAAGATTTAATAAAAGAAATTAACAGAAATTATCTATAAAAAATAATTATTATTAGTTTGTGTATTTTTAAATTGCGACCGGTATGCATTGTGTTTAACTATTGTACGTTTAATGAGAAATGTATGCGAGTGCAGATCTTTACGCGAAGCGGAAAAGGCTCCCTGCGAGACGCGTCCTGGGAGCAGTCTGCTCTACAAGCACACTATTTCTAAGCCGATTATTTTTTGTTTTCGATAGCGACCGTGAAGATTTAAAAAAACAAATTAACAGAAATTGTCTATAAAAAATAATTATTATTAGTTTGTGTATTTTTAAATTGCGACCGGTATGCATTGTGTTTAACTATTGTACGTTTAATGAGAAATGTATGCGAGTGCAGATCTTTACTCGAAGCGGAACAGGCTCCCTGCGAGACGCTTCTTGGGAGCAGTCTGCTCTACAAGCACACTATTTCTAAGCCGATTCTTGTTTGTTTTCGATAGCGACCGTGAAGATTTAAAAAAGAAATTAACAGAAATTGTCTATAAAAAATAATTATTATTAGTTTTTGTATTTTTAAATTGCGACCGGTATGTATTGTGTTTAACTATTGTATGTTTAATGAGAAATGTATGCGAGTGCAGATCTTTACGCGAAGCGGAACAGGCTCCCTGCGAGACGCTTCCTGGGAGCAGTCTGCTCTACAAGCACACTATTTCTAAGCCGATTATTCTTTGTTTTCGATAGCGACCGTGAAGATTTAAAAAAAGAAATTAACAGAAATTGTCTATAAAAAATAATTATTATTAGTTTGTGTATTTTTATATTGCGACCGGTATGTATTGTGTTTAACCGTTGTACGTTTAATGTGAAATGTATGCGAGTGCAGATCTTTACGCGAAGCGGAACAGGCTCCCTGCGAGACGCTTCCTGGGAGCAGTCTGCTCTACAAGCACACTATTTCTAAGCCGATAATTTTCTTTTTTCAATTGAGACCGTGAATGTTTTAAAAAAGAAATTAACTGAAATTGTCTATAAAAAATAATTATTATTAGTTTTTGTATTTTTAAATTGCGACCGGTATGTATTGTGTTTAACTATTGTATGTTTAATGAGAAATGTATGCGAGTGCAGATCTTTACGCGAAGCGGAACAGGCTCCCTGCGAGACGCTTCCTGGGAGCAGTCTGCTCTACAAGCACACTATTTCTAAGCCGATTATTTTTTGTTTTCGATAGCGACCGTGAAGATTTAAAAAAGAAATTAACTGAAATTGTCTATAAAAAATAATTATTATTAGTTTGTGTATTTTTAAATTTCGACCGGTGTGTATTGTGTTTAACTATTGTATGTTTAATGAGAAATGTATGCGAGTGCAGATCTTTACGCGAAGCGGGACAGGCTCCCTGCGAGACGCTTCCTGGGAGCAGTCTGCTCTACAAGCACACTATTTCTAAGCCGATTATTGTTTGTTTTCGATAGCGACCGTGAAGATTTAAAAAAAGAAATTAACAGAAATTGTCTATAAAAAATAATTATTATTAGTTTGTGCATTTTTAAATTGCGACCGGAATGTATTGTGTTTAACCGTTTATGTTTAATGAGAAATGTATCCGAGTGCAGATCTTTACGCGAAGCGGAAAAGGCTCCCTGCGAGACGCTTCGTGTTTAACCGTTGTACATTTAATGAGAAATGTATGCGAGTGCAGATCTTTACGCGAAGCTGACCAGGCTCCCTGCGAGACGCTTCCTGGGAGCAGTCTGCTCTACAAGCACACTCTTTCTAAGCCGATAATTTTCTTTTTTCGATTGCGACCGTGAATGTTTTAAAAAAGAAATTAAGTGGAATTGTCTATAAAAAATAATTATTATTAGTTTGTGTATTTTTTAATTGCGACCGGTATGTATTGTGTTTAACTATTGTACGTTTAATGAGAAATGTATGCGAGTGCAGATCTTTACGCGAAGCGGACAGGCTCCCTGCGAGACGCTTCCTGGGAGCAGTCTGCTCTACAAGCACACTATTTCTAAGCCGATTATTGTTTGTTTTCGATAGCGACCGTGAAGATTTAAAAAAGAAATTAACTGAAATTGTATATAAAAAATAATTATTATTAGTTTTTGTATTTTTAAATTGCGACCGGTATGTATTGTGTTTAACTATTGTATGTTTAATGAGAAATGTATGCGAGTGCAGATCTTTACGCGAAGCGGGACAGGCTCCCTGCGAGACGCTTCCTGGGAGCAGTCTGCTCTAAAAGCACACTATTTCTAAGCCGATTATTGTTTGTTTTCGATAGCGACCGTGAAGATTTAAAAAAAGAAATTAACAGAAATTATCTATAAAAAATAATTATTATTAGTTTGTGTATTTTTAAATTGCGACCGGTATGTATTGTGTTTAACCGTTGTTTGTTTAATGAGAAATGTATGCGAGTGCAGATCTTTACTCGAAGCGGAACAGGCTCCCTGCGAGACGCTTCTTGGGAGCAGTCTGCTCTACAAGCACACTATTTCTAAGCCGATTATTGTTTGTTTTCGATAGCGACCGTGAAGATTTAAAAAAGAAATTAACTGAAATTGTCTATAAAAAATAATTATTATTATTTTTTGTATTTTTAAATTGCGACCGGTATGTATTGTGTTTAACCGTTGTACGTTTAATGAGAAATGTATGCGAGTGCAGATCTTTACGCGAAGCGGAAAAGGCTCCCTGCCAGACGCTTCCTTGGAGCAGTCTGCTCTACAAGCACACTATTTCTAAGCCGATAATTTTCTTTTTTCGATTGAGGCCATGAATGTTTTAAAAAAGAAATTAAGTGGAATTGTCTATAAAAAATAATTATTATTAGTTTGTGTATTTTTAAATTGCGACCGGTATGCATTGTGTTTAACTATTGTACGTTTAATGAGAAATGTATGCGAGTGCAGATCTTTACTCGAAGCGGAACAGGCTCCCTGCGAGACGCTTCTTGGGAGCAGTCTGCTCTACAAGCACTCTATTTCTAAGCCGATTATTGTTTGTTTTCGATAGCGACCGTGAAGATTTAAAAAAGAAATTAACTGAAATTGTCTATAAAAAATAATAATTATTATTTTTTGTATTTTTAAATTGCGACCGGTATGTATTGTGTTTAACTATTGTATGTTTAATGAGAAATGTATGCGAGTGCAGATCTTTACGCGAAGCGGAACAGGCTCCCTGCGAGACGCTTCCTGGGAGCAGTCTGCTCTACAAGCACACTATTTCTAAGCCGATTATTGTTTGTTTTCGATAGCGACCGTGAAGATTTAAAAAAAGAAATTAACAGAAATTGTCTATAAAAAATAATTATTATTAGTTTGTGTATTTTTATATTGCGACCAGTATGTATTGTGTTTAACCGTTGTACGTTTAATGAGAAATGTATGCGAGTGCAGATCTTTACGCGAAGCGGAACAGGCTCCCTGCGAGACGCTTCCTGGGAGCAGTCTGCTTTACAAGCACACTATTTATAAGCCGATTATTGTTTGTTTTCAATTGCGACCGTGAAGATTTAAAAAAGAAATTAACTGAAATTGTCTATAAAAAATAATTATTATTAGTTTGTGTATTTTTAAATTGCGACCGGTATGTATTGTGTTTACCTGTTCTACGTTTAATGAGAAATGTATGCGAGTGCAGATCTTTACGAGAAGCGGAAAAGGCTCCCTGCGAGACGCTTCCTGGGAGCAGTCTGCTCTACAAGCACACTATTTCTAAGCCGATAATTTTCTTTTTTCAATTGAGACCGTGAATGTTTTAAAAAAGAAATTAAGTGGAATTGTCTATAAAAAATAATTATTATTAGTTTATGTATTTTTAAATTGCGACCGGTATGCATTGTGTTTAACTATTGTACGTTTAATGAGAAATGTATGCGAGTGCAGATCTTTACGCGAAGCGGTACAGGCTCCCTGCGAGACGCTTCCTGGGAGCAGTCTGCTCTACAAGCACACTATTTCTAAGCCGATTATTGTTTGTTTTCGATAGCGACAGTGAAGATTTAAAAAAAGAAATTAACAGAAATTGTCTATAAAAAATAATTATTATTAGTTTTTGCATTTTTAAATTGCGACCGGTATGTATTGTGTTTAACCGTTGTACGTTTAATAAGAAATGTATGCGAGTGCAGATCTTTACGCGAAGCGGAACAGGGTCCCTGCGAGACGCTTCCTGGGAGCAGTCTGCTCTACAAGCACACTATTTCTAAGCCGATTATTGTTTGTTTTCGATAGCGACCGTGAAGAATTAAAAAAAGAATTTAGGTGGAATTGTCTATACAAAATAATTATTATTAGTTTGTGTATTTTTAAATTGCGACCGGCATGTATTGCGTTTAACTATTGTATGTTTAATGAGAAATGTATGCGAGTGCAGATCTTTACGCGAAGCGGACAAGCTCCCTGCGAGACGCTTCCTGGGAGCAGTCTGCTCTACAAGCACACTATTTCTAAGCCGATTATTGTTTGTTTTCGATAGCGACCGTGAAGAATTAAAAAAAGAATTTAGGTGGAATTGTCTATACAAAATAATTATTATTAGTTTGTGTATTTTTAAATTGCGACCGGCATGTATTGCGTTTAACTATTGTATGTTTAATGAGAAATGTATGCGAGTGCAGATCTTTACGCGAAGCGGACAGGCTCCCTGCGAGACGCTTCCTGGGAGCAGTCTGCTCTACAAGCACACTATTTCTAAGCCGATTATTGTTTGTTTTCGATAGCGGCCGTGAAAATTTAAAAAAGAAATTAACTGAAATTGTCTATAAAAAATAATTATTATTAGTTTGTGTATTTTATAATTGCGACCGGTACGTATTGTGTTTAACTATTGTACGTTTAATGAGAAATGTATGCGAGTGCAGAACTTTACGCGAAGCGGAACAGGCTCCCTGCGAGACGCTTCCTGGGAGCAGTCTGCTCTACAAGCACACTATTTCTAAGCCGATTATTGTTTGTTTTCGATGGCGACCGTGAAGATTTAAAAAAAAAGAAATTAACAGAAATTGTCTATAAAAAATAATTATTATTAGTTTGTGTATTTTTAAATTGCGACCGGTATGTATTGTGTTTAACCGTTGTACGTTTAATGAGAAATGTATGCGAGTGCAGATCTTTACGCGAAGCGGGACAGGCTCCCTGCGAGACGCTTCCTGGGAGCTGTCTGCTCTACAAGCACACTATTTCTAAGCCGATTATTGTTTGTTTTCGATAGCGACCGTGAAGATTTAAAAAAGAAATTAACAGAAATTGTCTATAAAAAATAATTATTATTAGTTTGTGTATTTTTAAATTGCGACCAGTATGTATTGTGTTTAACTGTTCTACGTTTAATGAGAAATGTATGCGAGTGCAGATCTTTACGAGAAGCGGAAAAGGCTCCCTGCGAGACGCCTCCTGGGAGCAGTCTGCTCTACAAGCACACTATTTCTAAGCCGATAATTTTCTTTTTTCAATTGAGACCGTGAATGTTTTAAAAAAGAAATTAAGTGGAATTGTCTATAAAAAATAATTATTATTAGTTTGTGTATTTTTAAATTGCGACCGGTATGAATTGTGTTTAACTATTGTACGTTTAATGAGAAATGTATGCGAGTGCAGATCTTTACGCGAAGCGGTACAGGCTCCCTGCGAGACGCTTCCTGGGAGCAGTCTGCTCTACAAGCACACTCTTTCTAAGCCGATAATTTTCTTTTTTCGATTGCGACCGTGAATGTTTTAAAAAAGAAATTAAGTGGAATTGTCTATAAAAAATAATTATTATTAGTTTGTGTATTTTTAAATTGCGTCCGGTATGTATTGTGTTTAACTGTTGTACGTTTAATGAGAAATGTATGCGAGTGCAGATCTTTACGCGAAGCGGACCAGGCTCCCTGCGAGACTCTTCCTGGGAGCAGTCTGCTCTACAAGCACACTATTTCTAAGCCGATAATTTTCTTTTTTCAATTGCGACCGTGAATGTTTTAAAAAAGAAATTAAGTGGAATTGTCTATAAAAAATAATTATTATTAGTTTGTGTATTTTTAAATTGCGACCGGTATGCATTGTGTTTAACTATTGTACGTTTAATGAGAAATGTATGCGAGTGCAGATCTTTACGCGAAGCGGGACAGGCTCCCTGCGAGATGCTTCCTGGGAGCAGTCTGCTCTACAAGCACACTATTTCTAAGCCGATTATTTTTTGTTTTCGATAGCGACCGTGAAGATTTAAAAAAGAAATTAACTAAAATTGTCTATAAAAAATAATTATTATTAGTTTGTGTATTTTTAAATTTCGACCGGTGTGTATTGTGTTTAACTATTGTATGTTTTATGAGAAATGTATGCGAGTGCAGATCTTTACGCGAAGCGGGACAGGCTCCCTGCGAGACGCTTCCTGGGAGCAGTCTGCTCTACAAGCACACTATTTCTAAACCGATTATTGTTTGTGTTCGATAGCGACCGTGAAGATTTAAAAAAAGAAATTAACAGAAATTGTCTATAAAAATAATTATTATTAGTTTGTGTATTTTTAAATTGCGACCTGTATGTATTGTGTTTAACCGTTTATGTTTAATGAAAAATGTATGCGAGTGCAGATCTTTACGCGAAGCGGAACAGGCCCCCTGCGAGACGCTTCCTGGGAGCAGTGTGCTCTACAAGCACACTATTTCTAAGCTGATTATTGTTTGTTTTCGATAGCGACCGTGAAGATTTAAAAAAAGAAATTAACAGAAATTGTCTATAAAAAATAATTATTATTAGTTTGTGTATTTTTAAATTGCGACCGGTATGTATTGTGTTTAACTATTGTATGTTTAAAGAGAAATGTATGCGAGTGCATATCTTTACGCGAAGCGGAACAGGCTCCCTGCGAGACGCTTCCTGGGAGCAGTCTGCTCTAAAAGCACACTATTTCTAAGCCGATTATTGTTTGTTTTCGATAGCGACCGTGAAGATTTAATAAAAGAAATTAACAGAAATTATCTATAAAAAATAATTATTATTAGTTTGTGTATTTTTAAATTGCGACCGGTATGTATTGTGTTTAACCGTTGTATGTTTAATGAGAAATGTATGCGAGTGCAGATCTTTACGCGAAGCGGAACAGGCTCCCTGCGAGACGCGTCCTGGGAGCAGTCTGCTCTACAAGCACACTATTTCTAAGCCGATTATTTTTTGTTTTCGATAGCGACCGTGAAGATTTAAAAAAACAAATTAACAGAAATTGTCTATAAAAAATAATTATTATTAGTTTGTGTATTTTTAAATTGCGACCGGTATGCATTGTGTTTAACTATTGTACGTTTAATGAGAAATGTATGCGAGTGCAGATCTTTACTCGAAGCGGAACAGGCTCCCTGCGAGACGCTTCTTGGGAGCAGTCTGCTCTACAAGCACACTATTTCTAAGCCGATTCTTGTTTGTTTTCGATAGCGACCGTGAAGATTTAAAAAAGAAATTAACAGAAATTGTCTATAAAAAATAATTATTATTAGTTTTTGTATTTTTAAATTGCGACCGGTATGTATTGTGTTTAACTATTGTATGTTTAATGAGAAATGTATGCGAGTGCAGATCTTTACGCGAAGCGGGACAGGCTCCCTGCGAGACGCTTCCTGGGAGCAGTGTGCTCTACAAGCACACTATTTCTAAGCTGATTATTGTTTGTTTTCGATAGCGACCGTGAAGATTTAAAAAAAGAAATTAACAGAAATTGTCTATAAAAAATAATTATTATTAGTTTGTGTATTTTTAAATTGCGACCGGTATGTATTGTGTTTAACTATTGTATGTTTAAAGAGAAATGTATGCGAGTGCAGATCTTTACGCGAAGCGGAACAGGCTCCCTGCGAGACGCTTCCTGGGAGCAGTCTGCTCTAAAAGCACACTATTTCTAAGCCGATTATTGTTTGTTTTCGATAGCGACCGTGAAGATTTAATAAAAGAAATTAACAGAAATTATCTATAAAAAATAATTATTATTAGTTTGTGTATTTTTAAATTGCGACCGGTATGTATTGTGTTTAACCGTTGTATGTTTAATGAGAAATGTATGCGAGTGCAGATCTTTACGCGAAGCGGAACAGGCTCCCTGCGAGACGCGTCCTGGGAGCAGTCTGCTCTACAAGCACACTATTTCTAAGCCGATTATTTTTTGTTTTCGATAGCGACCGTGAAGATTTAAAAAAACAAATTAACAGAAATTGTCTATAAAAAATAATTATTATTAGTTTGTGTATTTTTAAATTGCGACCGGTATGCATTGTGTTTAACTATTGTACGTTTAATGAGAAATGTATGCGAGTGCAGATCTTTACTCGAAGCGGAACAGGCTCCCTGCGAGACGCTTCTTGGGAGCAGTCTGCTCTACAAGCACACTATTTCTAAGCCGATTCTTGTTTGTTTTCGATAGCGACCGTGAAGATTTAAAAAAGAAATTAACAGAAATTGTCTATAAAAAATAATTATTATTAGTTTTTGTATTTTTAAATTGCGACCGGTATGTATTGTGTTTAACTATTGTATGTTTAATGAGAAATGTATGCGAGTGCAGATCTTTACGCGAAGCGGAACAGGCTCCCTGCGAGACGCTTCCTGGGAGCAGTCTGCTCTACAAGCACACTATTTCTAAGCCGATTATTGTTTGTTTTCGATAGCGGCCGTAAAGATTTAAAAAAAGAAATTAGCTGAAATTGTCTATAAAAAATAATTATTATTAGTTTGTGTATTTTTAAATTGCGACCGGTATGTATTGTGTTTAACTGTTCTACGTTTAATGAGAAATGTATGCGAGTGCAGATCTTTACGCGAAGCGGAAAAGGCTCCCTGCGAGACGCTTCCTGGGAGCAGTCTGCTCTACAAGCACACTATTTATAAGCCGATTATTGTTTGTTTTCAATTGCGACCGTGAAGATTTAAAAAAGAAATTAACTGAAATTGTCTATAAAAAATAATTATTATTAGTTTGTGTATTTTTAAATTGCGACCGGTATGTATTGTGTTTAACTGTTCTACGTTTAATGAGAAATGTATGCGAGTGCAGATCTTTACGAGAAGCGGAAAAGGCTCCCTGCGAGACGCTTCCTGGGAGCAGTCTGCTCAACAAGCACACTATTTCTAAGCCGATTATTGTTTGTTTTCGATAGCGACCGTGAAGATTTAAAAAAAGAAATTAACAGAAATTGTCTATAAAAAATAATTATTATTAGTTTGTGCATTTTTAAATTGAGACCGGTATGTATTGTGTTTAACCGTTTATGTTTAATGAGAAATGTATCCGAGTGCAGATCTTTACGCGAAGCGGAAAAGGCTCCCTGCGAGACGCTACCTGGGAGCAGTCTGCTCTACAAGCACACTATTTATAAGCCGATTATTGTTTGTTTTCAATTGCGACCGTGAAGATTTAAAAAAGAAATTAACTGAAATTGTCTATAAAAAATAATTATTATTAGTTTGTGTATTTTTAAATTGCGACCGGTATGTATTGTGTTTAACTGTTCTACGTTTAATGAGAAATGTATGCGAGTGCAGATCTTTACGAGAAGCGGAAAAGGCTCCCTGCGAGACGCTTCCTGGGAGCAGTCTGCTCTACAAGCACACTATTTCTAAGCCGATTATTGTTTGTTTTCGATAGCGACCGTGAAGATTTAAAAAAAAGAAATTAACAGAAATTGTCTATAAAAAATAATTATTATTAGTTTGTGCATTTTTAAATTGCGACCGGTATGTATTGTGTTTAACCGTTTATGTTTAATGAGAAATGTATCCGAGTGCAGATCTTTACGCGAAGCGGAACAGGCTCCCTGCGAGACGCTTCGTGTTTAACCGTTGTACATTTAATGAGAAATGTATGCGAGTGCAGATCTTTACGCGAAGCGGTACAGGCTCCCTGCGAGACGCTTCCTGGGAGCAGTCTGCTCTACAAGCACACTCTTTCTAAGCCGATAATTTTCTTTTTTCGATTGCGACCGTGAATGTTTTAAAAAAGAAATTAAGTGGAATTGTCTATAAAAAATAATTATTTTTAGTTTGTGTATTTTTTAATTGCGACCGGTATGTATTGTGTTTAACTATTGTACGTTTTATGAGAAATGTATGCGAGTGCAGATCTTTACGCGAAGCGGAACAGGCTCCCTGCGAGACGCTTCCTGGGAGCAGTCTGCTCTACAAGCACACTATTTCTAAGCCGATTATTGTTTGTTTTCGATAGCGACCGTGAAGATTTAAAAAAAGAAATTAACTGAAATTGTATATAAAAAATAATTATTATTAGTTTTTGTATTTTTAAATTGCGACCGGTATGTATTGTGTTTAACTATTGCATGTTTAATGAGAAATGTATGCGAGTGCAGATCTTTACGCGAAGCGGAACAGGCTCCCTGCGAGACGCTTCCTGGGAGCAGTCTGCTCTACAAGCACACTATTTCTAAGCCGATTATTGTTTGTTTTCGATAGCGACCGTGAAGATTTAAAAAAAGAAATTAACAGAAATTGTCTATAAAAAATAATTATTATTCGTTTGTGTATTTTTAAATTGCGACCGGTATGTATTGTGTTTAACAGTTGTACGTTTAATGAGAAATGTATGCGACTGCAGATCTTTACGCGAAGCGGAACAGGCTCCCTGCGAGACGCTTCCTGGGAGCAGTCTGCTGTACAAGCACACTATTTCTAAGCCGATTATTGTTTGTTTTCCATAGCGACCGTGAAGATTTAAAAAAAGAAATTAACAGAAATTGTCTATAAAAAATAATTATTATTAGTTTGTGCATTTTTAAATTGCGACCGGTATGTATTGTGTTTAACCGTTTATGTTTAATGAGAAATGTATCCGAGTGCAGATCTTTACGCGAAGCGGAAAAGGCTCCCTGCGAGACGCTTCCTGGGAGCAGTCTGCTCTACAAGCACACTATTTATAAGCCGATTATTGTTTGTTTTCAATTGCGACCGTGAAGATTTAAAAAAGAAATTAACTGAAATTGTCTATAAAAAATAATTATTATTAGTTTGTGTATTTTTAAATTGCGACCGGTATGTATTGTGTTTAACTGTTCTACGTTTAATGAGAAATGTATGCGAGTGCAGATCTTTACGAGAAGCGGAAAAGGCTCCATGCGAGACGCTTCCTGTGAGCAGTCTGCTCTACAAGCACACTATTTCTAAGCCGATAATTTTCTTTTTTCAATTGAGACCGTGAATGTTTTAAAAAAGAAATTAAGTGGAATTGTCTATAAAAAATAATTATTATTAGTTTGTGTATTTTTAAATTGCGACCGGTATGCATTGTGTTTAACTATTGTACGTTTAATGAGAAATGTATGCGAGTGCAGATCTTTACTCGAAGCGGAACAGGCTCCCTGCGAGACGCTTCTTGGGAGCAGTCTGCTCTACAAGCACACTATTTCTAAGCCGATTCTTGTTTGTTTTCGATAGCGACCGTGAAGATTTAAAAAAGAAATTAACAGAAATTGTCTATAAAAAATAATTATTATTAGTTTTTGTATTTTTAAATTGCGACCGGTATGTATTGTGTTTAACTATTGTATGTTTAATGAGAAATGTATGCGAGTGCAGATCTTTACGCGAAGCGGGACAGGCTCCCTGCGAGACGCTTCCTGGGAGCAGTGTGCTCTACAAGCACACTATTTCTAAGCTGATTATTGTTTGTTTTCGATAGCGACCGTGAAGATTTAAAAAAAGAAATTAACAGAAATTGTCTATAAAAAATAATTATTATTAGTTTGTGTATTTTTAAATTGCGACCGGTATGTATTGTGTTTAACTATTGTATGTTTAAAGAGAAATGTATGCGAGTGCAGATCTTTACGCGAAGCGGAACAGGCTCCCTGCGAGACGCTTCCTGGGAGCAGTCTGCTCTAAAAGCACACTATTTCTAAGCCGATTATTGTTTGTTTTCGATAGCGACCGTGAAGATTTAATAAAAGAAATTAACAGAAATTATCTATAAAAAATAATTATTATTAGTTTGTGTATTTTTAAATTGCGACCGGTATGTATTGTGTTTAACCGTTGTATGTTTAATGAGAAATGTATGCGAGTGCAGATCTTTACGCGAAGCGGAACAGGCTCCCTGCGAGACGCGTCCTGGGAGCAGTCTGCTCTACAAGCACACTCTTTCTAAGCCGATAATTTTCTTTTTTCGATTGCGACCGTGAATGTTTTAAAAAAGAAATTAAGTGGAATTGTCTATAAAAAATAATTATTTTTAGTTTGTGTATTTTTTAATTGCGACCGGTATGTATTGTGTTTAACTATTGTACGTTTTATGAGAAATGTATGCGAGTGCAGATCTTTACGCGAAGCGGAACAGGCTCCCTGCGAGACGCTTCCTGGGAGCAGTCTGCTCTACAAGCACACTATTTCTAAGCCGATTATTGTTTGTTTTCGATAGCGACCGTGAAGATTTAAAAAAAGAAATTAACTGAAATTGTATATAAAAAATAATTATTATTAGTTTTTGTATTTTTAAATTGCGACCGGTATGTATTGTGTTTAACTATTGCATGTTTAATGAGAAATGTATGCGAGTGCAGATCTTTACGCGAAGCGGAACAGGCTCCCTGCGAGACGCTTCCTGGGAGCAGTCTGCTCTACAAGCACACTATTTCTAAGCCGATTATTGTTTGTTTTCGATAGCGACCGTGAAGATTTAAAAAAAGAAATTAACAGAAATTGTCTATAAAAATAATTATTATTCGTTTGTGTATTTTTAAATTGCGACCGGTATGTATTGTGTTTAACTGTTCTACGTTTAATGAGAAATGTATGCGAGTGCAGATCTTTACGCGAAGCGGAAAAGGCTCCCTGCGAGACGCTTCCTGGGAGCAGTCTGCTCTACAAGCACACTATTTATAAGCCGATTATTGTTTGTTTTCAATTGCGACCGTGAAGATTTAAAAAAGAAATTAACTGAAATTGTCTATAAAAAATAATTATTATTAGTTTGTGTATTTTTAAATTGCGACCGGTATGTATTGTGTTTAACTGTTCTACGTTTAATGAGAAATGTATGCGAGTGCAGATCTTTACGAGAAGCGGAAAAGGCTCCCTGCGAGACGCTTCCTGGGAGCAGTCTGCTCAACAAGCACACTATTTCTAAGCCGATTATTGTTTGTTTTCGATAGCGACCGTGAAGATTTAAAAAAAGAAATTAACAGAAATTGTCTATAAAAAATAATTATTATTAGTTTGTGCATTTTTAAATTGAGACCGGTATGTATTGTGTTTAACCGTTTATGTTTAATGAGAAATGTATCCGAGTGCAGATCTTTACGCGAAGCGGAAAAGGCTCCCCGCGAGACGCTACCTGGGAGCAGTCTGCTCTACAAGCACACTGTTTATAAGCCGATTATTGTTTGTTTTCAATTGCGACCGTGAAGATTTAAAAAAGAAATTAACTGAAATTGTCTATAAAAAATAATTATTATTAGTTTGTGTATTTTTAAATTGCGACCGGTATGTATTGTGTTTAACTGTTCTACGTTTAATGAGAAATGTATGCGAATGCAGATCTTTACGAGAAGCGGAAAAGGCTCCCTGCGAGACGCTTCCTGGGAGCAGTCTGCTCTACAAGCACACTATTTCTAAGCCGATTATTGTTTGTTTTCGATAGCGACCGTGAAGATTTAAAAAAAAGAAATTAACAGAAATTGTCTATAAAAAATAATTATTATTAGTTTGTGCATTTTTAAATTGCGACCGGTATGTATTGTGTTTAACCGTTTATGTTTAATGAGAAATGTATCCGAGTGCAGATCTTTACGCGAAGCGGAACAGGCTCCCTGCGAGACGCTTCGTGTTTAACCGTTGTACATTTAATGAGAAATGTATGCGAGTGCAGATCTTTACGCGAAGCGGTACAGGCTCCCTGCGAGACGCTTCCTGGGAGCAGTCTGCTCTACAAGCACACTCTTTCTAAGCCGATAATTTTCTTTTTTCGATTGCGACCGTGAATGTTTTAAAAAAGAAATTAAGTGGAATTGTCTATAAAAAATAATTATTTTTAGTTTGTGTATTTTTTAATTGCGACCGGTATGTATTGTGTTTAACTATTGTACGTTTTATGAGAAATGTATGCGAGTGCAGATCTTTACGCGAAGCGGAACAGGCTCCCTGCGAGACGCTTCCTGGGAGCAGTCTGCTCTACAAGCACACTATTTCTAAGCCGATTATTGTTTGTTTTCGATAGCGACCGTGAAGATTTAAAAAAAGAAATTAACTGAAATTGTATATAAAAAATAATTATTATTAGTTTTTGTATTTTTAAATTGCGACCGGTATGTATTGTGTTTAACTATTGCATGTTTAATGAGAAATGTATGCGAGTGCAGATCTTTACGCGAAGCGGAACAGGCTCCCTGCGAGACGCTTCCTGGGAGCAGTCTGCTCTACAAGCACACTATTTCTAAGCCGATTATTGTTTGTTTTCGATAGCGACCGTGAAGATTTAAAAAAAGAAATTAACAGAAATTGTCTATAAAAATAATTATTATTCGTTTGTGTATTTTTAAATTGCGACCGGTATGTATTGTGTTTAACAGTTGTACGTTTAATGAGAAATGTATGCGACTGCAGATCTTTACGCGAAGCGGAACAGGCTCCCTGCGAGACGCTTCCTGGGAGCAGTCTGCTCTACAAGCACACTATTTCTAAGCCGATTATTGTTTGTTTTCGATGGCGACCGTGAAGATTTAAAAAAAGAAATTAACAGAAATTGTCTATAAAAAATAATTATTATTAGTTTGTGTATTTTTAAATTGCGACCGGTATGTATTGTGTTTAACCGTTGTACGTTTAATGAGAAATGTATGCGAGTGCAGATCTTTACGCGAAGCGGGACAGGCTCCCTGCGAGACGCTTCCTGGGAGCAGTCTGCTCTACAAGCACACTATTTCTAAGCCGATTATTGTTTGTTTTCGATAGCGACCGTGAAGATTTAAAAAAGAAATTAACAGAAATTGTCTATAAAAAATAATTATTATTAGTTTGTGTATTTTTAAATTGCGACCAGTATGTATTGTGTTTAACTGTTCTACGTTTAATGAGAAATGTATGCGAGTGCAGATCTTTACGAGAAGCGGAAAAGGCTCCCTGCGAGACGCTTCCTGGGAGCAGTCTGCTCTACAAGCACACTATTTCTAAGCCGATAATTTTCTTTTTTCAATTGAGACCGTGAATGTTTTAAAAAAGAAATTAAGTGGAATTGTCTATAAAAAATAATTATTATTAGTTTGTGTATTTTTAAATTGCGACCGGTATGCATTGTGTTTAACTATTGTACGTTTAATGAGAAATGTATGCTAGTGCAGATCTTTACGCGAAGCGGTACAGGTTCCCTGCGAGACGCTTCCTGGGAGCAGTCTGCTCTACAAGCACACTATTTCTAAGCCGATTATTTTTTGTTTTCGATAGCGACCGTGAAGATTTAAAAAAGAAATTAACTGAAATAGTCTATAAAAAATAATTATTATTAGTTTGTGTATTTTTAAATTTCGACCGGTGTGTATTGTGTTTAACTATTGTATGTTTAATGAGAAATGTATGCGAGTGCAGATCTTTACGCGAAGCGGGACAGGCTCCCTGCGAGACGCTTCCTGGGAGCAGTCTGCTGTACAAGCACACTATTTCTAAGCCGATTATTGTTTGTTTTCGATAGCGACCGTGAAGATTTAAAAAAAGAAATTAACAGAAATTGTCTATAAAAAATAATTATTATTAGTTTGTGCATTTTTAAATTGCGACCGGTATGTATTGTGTTTAACCGTTTATGTTTAATGAGAAATGTATCCGAGTGCAGATCTTTACGCGAAGCGGAAAAGGCTCCCTGCGAGACGCTTCCTGGGAGCAGTCTGCTCTACAAGCACACTATTTATAAGCCGATTATTGTTTGTTTTCAATTGCGACCGTGAAGATTTAAAAAAGAAATTAACTGAAATTGTCTATAAAAAATAATTATTATTAGTTTGTGTATTTTTAAATTGCGACCGGTATGTATTGTGTTTAACTGTTCTACGTTTAATGAGAAATGTATGCGAGTGCAGATCTTTACGAGAAGCGGAAAAGGCTCCATGCGAGACGCTTCCTGTGAGCAGTCTGCTCTACAAGCACACTATTTCTAAGCCGATAATTTTTTGTTTTCGATAGCGACCGTGAAGATTTAAAAAAGAAATTAACTGAAATTGTCTATAAAAAATAATTATTATTAGTTTGTGTATTTTTAAATTTCGACCGGTGTGTATTGTGTTTAACTATTGAATGTTTAATGAGAAATGTATGCGAGTGCAGATCTTTACGCGAAGCGGGACAGGCTCCCTGCGAGACGCTTCCTGGGAGCAGTCTGCTCTACAAGCACACTATTTCTAAGCCGATTATTTTTTGTTTTCGATAGCGACCGTGAAGATTTAAAAAAGAAATTAACTGAAATAGTCTATAAAAAATAATTATTATTAGTTTGTGTATTTTTAAATTTCGACCGGTGTGTATTGTGTTTAACTATTGTATGTTTAATGAGAAATGTATGCGAGTGCAGATCTTTACGCGAAGCGGGACAGGCTCCCTGCGAGACGCTTCCTGGGAGCAGTCTGCTGTACAAGCACACTATTTCTAAGCCGATTATTGTTTGTTTTCGATAGCGACCGTGAAGATTTAAAAAAGAAATTAACAGAAATTGTCTATAAAAATAATTATTATTAGTTTTTGTATTTTTAAATTGCGACCGGTATGTATTGTGTTTAACTATTGTATGTTTAATGAGAAATGTATGCGAGTGCAGATCTTTACGCGAAGCGGAACAGGCTCCCTGCGAGACGCTTCCTGGGAGCAGTCTGCTCTACAAGCACACTATTTCTAAGCCGATTATTGTTTGTTTTCGATAGCGGCCGTAAAGATTTAAAAAAAGAAATTAGCTGAAATTGTCTATAAAAAATAATTATTATTAGTTTGTGTATTTTTAAATTGCGACCGGTATGTATTGTGTTTAACTGTTCTACGTTTAATGCGAAATGTATGCGAGTGCAGATCTTTACGCGAAGCGGAAAAGGCTCCCTGCGAGACGCTTCCTGGGAGCAGTCTGCTCTACAAGCACACTATTTATAAGCCGATTATTGTTTGTTTTCAATTGCGACCGTGAAGATTTAAAAAAGAAATTAACTGAAATTGTCTATAAAAAATAATTATTATTAGTTTGTGTATTTTTAAATTGCGACCGGTATGTATTGTGTTTAACTGTTCTACGTTTAATGAGAAATGTATGCGAGTGCAGATCTTTACGAGAAGCGGGACAGGCTCCCTGCGAGACGCTTCCTGGGAGCAGTCTGCTCTACAAGCACACTATTTCTAAGCCGATTATTGTTTGTTTTCGATAGCGACCGTGAAGATTTAAAAAAGAAATTAACAGAAATTGTCTATAAAAAATAATTATTATTAGTTTGTGTATTTTTAAATTGCGACCAGTATGTATTGTGTTTAACTGTTCTACGTTTAATGAGAAATGTATGCGAGTGCAGATCTTTACGAGAAGCGGAAAAGGCTCCCTGCGAGACGCTTCCTGGGAGCAGTCTGCTCTACAAGCACACTATTTCTAAGCCGATAATTTTCTTTTTTCAATTGAGACCGTGAATGTTTTAAAAAAGAAATTAAGTGGAATTGTCTATAAAAAATAATTATTATTAGTTTGTGTATTTTTAAATTGCGACCGGTATGCATTGTGTTTAACTATTGTACGTTTAATGAGAAATGTATGCTAGTGCAGATCTTTACGCGAAGCGGTACAGGTTCCCTGCGAGACGCTTCCTGGGAGCAGTCTGCTCTACAAGCACACTATTTCTAAGCCGATTATTTTTTGTTTTCGATAGCGACCGTGAAGATTTAAAAAAGAAATTAACTGAAATAGTCTATAAAAAATAATTATTATTAGTTTGTGTATTTTTAAATTTCGACCGGTGTGTATTGTGTTTAACTATTGTATGTTTAATGAGAAATGTATGCGAGTGCAGATCTTTACGCGAAGCGGGACAGGCTCCCTGCGAGACGCTTCCTGGGAGCAGTCTGCTGTACAAGCACACTATTTCTAAGCCGATTATTGTTTGTTTTCGATAGCGACCGTGAAGATTTAAAAAAAGAAATTAACAGAAATTGTCTATAAAAAATAATTATTATTAGTTTGTGCATTTTTAAATTGCGACCGGTATGTATTGTGTTTAACCGTTTATGTTTAATGAGAAATGTATCCGAGTGCAGATCTTTACGCGAAGCGGAAAAGGCTCCCTGCGAGACGCTACCTGGGAGCAGTCTGCTCTACAAGCACACTATTTATAAGCCGATTATTGTTTGTTTTCAATTGCGACCGTGAAGATTTAAAAAAGAAATTAACTGAAATTGTCTATAAAAAATAATTATTATTAGTTTGTGTATTTTTAAATTGCGACCGGTATGTATTGTGTTTAACTGTTCTACGTTTAATGAGAAATGTATGCGAGTGCAGATCTTTACGAGAAGCGGAAAAGGCTCCATGCGAGACGCTTCCTGTGAGCAGTCTGCTCTACAAGCACACTATTTCTAAGCCGATAATTTTTTGTTTTCGATAGCGACCGTGAAGATTTAAAAAAGAAATTAACTGAAATTGTCTATAAAAAATAATTATTATTAGTTTGTGTATTTTTAAATTTCGACCGGTGTGTATTGTGTTTAACTATTGAATGTTTAATGAGAAATGTATGCGAGTGCAGATCTTTACGCGAAGCGGGACAGGCTCCCTGCGAGACGCTTCCTGGGAGCAGTCTGCTCTACAAGCACACTATTTCTAAGCCGATTATTTTTTGTTTTCGATAGCGACCGTGAAGATTTAAAAAAGAAATTAACTGAAATAGTCTATAAAAAATAATTATTATTAGTTTGTGTATTTTTAAATTTCGACCGGTGTGTATTGTGTTTAACTATTGTATGTTTAATGAGAAATGTATGCGAGTGCAGATCTTTACGCGAAGCGGGACAGGCTCCCTGCGAGACGCTTCCTGGGAGCAGTCTGCTGTACAAGCACACTATTTCTAAGCCGATTATTGTTTGTTTTCGATAGCGACCGTGAAGATTTAAAAAAGAAATTAACAGAAATTGTCTATAAAAATAATTATTATTAGTTTTTGTATTTTTAAATTGCGACCGGTATGTATTGTGTTTAACTATTGTATGTTTAATGAGAAATGTATGCGAGTGCAGATCTTTACGCGAAGCGGAACAGGCTCCCTGCGAGACGCTTCCTGGGAGCAGTCTGCTCTACAAGCACACTATTTCTAAGCCGATTATTGTTTGTTTTCGATAGCGGCCGTAAAGATTTAAAAAAAGAAATTAGCTGAAATTGTCTATAAAAAATAATTATTATTAGTTTGTGTATTTTTAAATTGCGACCGGTATGTATTGTGTTTAACTGTTCTACGTTTAATGAGAAATGTATGCGAGTGCAGATCTTTACGCGAAGCGGAAAAGGCTCCCTGCGAGACGCTTCCTGGGAGCTGTCTGCTCTACAAGCACACTATTTATAAGCCGATTATTGTTTGTTTTCAATTGCGACCGTGAAGATTTAAAAAAGAAATTAACTGAAATTGTCTATAAAAAATAATTATTATTAGTTTGTGTATTTTTAAATTGCGACCGGTATGTATTGTGTTTAACTGTTCTACGTTTAATGAGAAATGTATGCGAGTGCAGATCTTTACGAGAAGCGGAAAAGGCTCCCTGCGAGACGCTTCCTGGGAGCAGTCTGCTCAACAAGCACACTATTTCTAAGCCGATTATTGTTTGTTTTCGATAGCGACCGTGAAGATTTAAAAAAAGAAATTAACAGAAATTGTCTATAAAAAATAATTATTATTAGTTTGTGCATTTTTAAATTGAGACCGGTATGTATTGTGTTTAACCGTTTATGTTTAATGAGAAATGTATCCGAGTGCAGATCTTTACGCGAAGCGGAAAAGGCTCCCTGCGAGACGCTACCTGGGAGCAGTCTGCTCTACAAGCACACTATTTATAAGCCGATTATTGTTTGTTTTCAATTGCGACCGTGAAGATTTAAAAAAGAAATTAACTGAAATTGTCTATAAAAAATAATTATTATTAGTTTGTGTATTTTTAAATTGCGACCGGTATGTATTGTGTTTAACTGTTCTACGTTTAATGAGAAATGTATGCGAGTGCAGATCTTTACGAGAAGCGGAAAAGGCACCCTGCGAGACGCTTCCTGGGAGCAGTCTGCTCTACAAGCACACTATTTCTAAGCCGATTATTGTTTGTTTTCGATAGCGACCGTGAAGATTTAAAAAAAAGAAATTAACAGAAATTGTCTATAAAAAATAATTATTATTAGTTTGTGCATTTTTAAATTGCGACCGGTATGTATTGTGTTTAACCGTTTATGTTTAATGAGAAATGTATCCGAGTGCAGATCTTTACGCGAAGCGGAACAGGCTCCCTGCGAGACGCTTCGTGTTTAACCGTTGTACATTTAATGAGAAATGTATGCGAGTGCAGATCTTTACGCGAAGCGGTACAGGCTCCCTGCGAGACGCTTCCTGGGAGCAGTCTGCTCTACAAGCACACTCTTTCTAAGCCGATAATTTTCTTTTTTCGATTGCGACCGTGAATGTTTTAAAAAAGAAATTAAGTGGAATTGTCTATAAAAAATAATTATTTTTAGTTTGTGTATTTTTTAATTGCGACCGGTATGTATTGTGTTTAACTATTGTAGCTTTTATGAGAAATGTATGCGAGTGCAGATCTTTACGCGAAGCGGAACAGGCTCCCTGCGAGACGCTTCCTGGGAGCAGTCTGCTCTACAAGCACACTATTTCTAAGCCGATTATTGTTTGTTTTCGATAGCGACCGTGAAGATTTAAAAAAAGAAATTAACTGAAATTGTATATAAAAAATAATTATTATTAGTTTTTGTATTTTTAAATTGCGACCGGTATGTATTGTGTTTAACTATTGCATGTTTAATGAGAAATGTATGCGAGTGCAGATCTTTACGCGAAGCGGAACAGGCTCCCTGCGAGACGCTTCCTGGGAGCAGTCTGCTCTACAAGCACACTATTTCTAAGCCGATTATTGTTTGTTTTCGATAGCGACCGTGAAGATTTAAAAAAAGAAATTAACAGAAATTGTCTATAAAAATAATTATTATTCGTTTGTGTATTTTTAAATTGCGACCGGTATGTATTGTGTTTAACAGTTGTACGTTTAATGAGAAATGTATGCGACTGCAGATCTTTACGCGAAGCGGAACAGGCTCCCTGCGAGACGCTTCCTGGGAGCAGTCTGCTCTACAAGCACACTATTTCTAAGCCGATTATTGTTTGTTTTCGATGGCGACCGTGAAGATTTAAAAAAAGAAATTAACAGAAATTGTCTATAAAAAATAATTATTATTAGTTTGTGTATTTTTAAATTGCGACCGGTATGTATTGTGTTTAACCGTTGTACGTTTAATGAGAAATGTATGCGAGTGCAGATCTTTACGCGAAGCGGGACAGGCTCCCTGCGAGACGCTTCCTGGGAGCAGTCTGCTCTACAAGCACACTATTTCTAAGCCGATTATTGTTTGTTTTCGATAGCGACCGTGAAGATTTAAAAAAGAAATTAACAGAAATTGTCTATAAAAAATAATTATTATTAGTTTGTGTATTTTTAAATTGCGACCAGTATGTATTGTGTTTAACTGTTCTACGTTTAATGAGAAATGTATGCGAGTGCAGATCTTTACGAGAAGCGGAAAAGGCTCCCTGCGAGACGCTTCCTGGGAGCAGTCTGCTCTACAAGCACACTATTTCTAAGCCGATAATTTTCTTTTTTCAATTGAGACCGTGAATGTTTTAAAAAAGAAATTAAGTGGAATTGTCTATAAAAAATAATTATTATTAGTTTGTGTATTTTTAAATTGCGACCGGTATGCATTGTGTTTAACTATTGTACGTTTAATGAGAAATGTATGCTAGTGCAGATCTTTACGCGAAGCGGTACAGGTTCCCTGCGAGACGCTTCCTGGGAGCAGTCTGCTCTACAAGCACACTATTTCTAAGCCGATTATTTTTTGTTTTCGATAGCGACCGTGAAGATTTAAAAAAGAAATTAACTGAAATAGTCTATAAAAAATAATTATTATTAGTTTGTGTATTTTTAAATTTCGACCGGTGTGTATTGTGTTTAACTATTGTATGTTTAATGAGAAATGTATGCGAGTGCAGATCTTTACGCGAAGCGGGACAGGCTCCCTGCGAGACGCTTCCTGGGAGCAGTCTGCTGTACAAGCACACTATTTCTAAGCCGATTATTGTTTGTTTTCGATAGCGACCGTGAAGATTTAAAAAAAGAAATTAACAGAAATTGTCTATAAAAAATAATTATTATTAGTTTGTGCATTTTTAAATTGCGACCGGTATGTATTGTGTTTAACCGTTTATGTTTAATGAGAAATGTATCCGAGTGCAGATCTTTACGCGAAGCGGAAAAGGCTCCCTGCGAGACGCTTCCTGGGAGCAGTCTGCTCTACAAGCACACTATTTATAAGCCGATTATTGTTTGTTTTCAATTGCGACCGTGAAGATTTAAAAAAGAAATTAACTGAAATTGTCTATAAAAAATAATTATTATTAGTTTGTGTATTTTTAAATTGCGACCGGTATGTATTGTGTTTAACTGTTCTACGTTTAATGAGAAATGTATGCGAGTGCAGATCTTTACGAGAAGCGGAAAAGGCTCCATGCGAGACGCTTCCTGTGAGCAGTCTGCTCTACAAGCACACTATTTCTAAGCCGATAATTTTTTGTTTTCGATAGCGACCGTGAAGATTTAAAAAAGAAATTAACTGAAATTGTCTATAAAAAATAATTATTATTAGTTTGTGTATTTTTAAATTTCGACCGGTGTGTATTGTGTTTAACTATTGTATGTTTAATGAGAAATGTATGCGAGTGCAGATCTTTACGCGAAGCGGGACAGGCTCCCTGCGAGACGCTTCCTGGGAGCAGTCTGCTCTACAAGCACACTATTTCTAAGCCGATTATTTTTTGTTTTCGATAGCGACCGTGAAGATTTAAAAAAGAAATTAACTGAAATTGTCTATAAAAAATAATTATTATTAGTTTGTGCATTTTTAAATTGCGACCGGTATGTATTGTGTTTAACCGTTTATGTTTAATGAGAAATGTATCCGAGTGCAGATCTTTACGCGAAGCGGAACAGGCTCCCTGCGAGACGCTTCGTGTTTAACCGTTGTACATTTAATGAGAAATGTATGCGAGTGCAGATCTTTACGCGAAGCGGTACAGGCTCCCTGCGAGACGCTTCCTGGGAGCAGTCTGCTCTACAAGCACACTCTTTCTAAGCCGATAATTTTCTTTTTTCGATTGCGACCGTGAATGTTTTAAAAAAGAAATTAAGTGGAATTGTCTATAAAAAATAATTATTATTAGTTTGTGTATTTTTTAATTGCGACCGGTATGTATTGTGTTTAATTATTGTACGTTTAATGAGAAATGTATGCGAGTGCAGATCTTTACGCGAAGCGGACAGGCTCCCTGCGAGACGCTTCCTGGGAGCAGTCTGCTCTACAAGCACACTCTTTCTAAGCCGATAATTTTCTTTTTTCGATTGCGACCGTGAATGTTTTAAAAAAGAAATTAAGTGGAATTGTCTATAAAAATTAATTATTTTTAGTTTGTGTATTTTTTAATTGCGACCGGTATGTATTGTGTTTAACTATTGTACGTTTTATGAGAAATGTATGCGAGTGCAGATCTTTACGCGAAGCGGAACAGGCTCCCTGCGAGACGCTTCCTGGGAGCAGTCTGCTCTACAAGCACACTATTTCTAAGCCGATTATTGTTTGTTTTCGATAGCGACCGTGAAGATTTAAAAAAAGAAATTAACTGAAATTGTATATAAAAAATAATTATTATTAGTTTTTGTATTTTTAAATTGCGACCGGTATGTATTGTGTTTAACTATTGCATGTTTAATGAGAAATGTATGCGAGTGCAGATCTTTACGCGAAGCGGACAGGCTCCCTGCGAGACGCTTCCTGGGAGCAGTCTGCTCTACAAGCACACTATTTCTAAGCCGATTATTGTTTGTTTTCGATAGCGACCGTGAAGATTTAAAAAAAGAAATTAACAGAAATTGTCTATAAAAAATAATTATTATTCGTTTGTGTATTTTGAAATTGCGACCGGTATGTATTGTGTTTAACCGTTGTACGTTTAATGAGAAATGTATGCGACTGCAGATCTTTACGCGAAGCGGAACAGGCTCCCTGCGAGACGCTTCCTGGGAGCAGTCTGCTCTACAAGCACACTATTTCTAAGCCGATTATTGTTTGTTTTCGATGGCGACCGTGAAGATTTAAAAAAAGAAATTAACAGAAATTGTCTATAAAAAATAATTATTATTAGTTTGTGTATTTTTAAATTGCGACCGGTATGTATTGTGTTTAACCGTTGTACGTTTAATGAGAAATGTATGCGAGTGCAGATCTTTACGCGAAGCGGGACAGGCTCCCTGCGAGACGCTTCCTGGGAGCAGTCTGCTCTACAAACACACTATTTCTAAGCCGATTATTGTTTGTTTTCGATAGCGACCGTGAAGATTTAAAAAAGAAATTAACAGAAATTGTCTATAAAAAATAATTATTATTAGTTTGTGTATTTTTAAATTGCGACCAGTATGTATTGTGTTTAACTGTTCTACGTTTAATGAGAAATGTATGCGAGTGCAGATCTTTACGAGAAGCGGAAAAGGCTCCCTGCGAGACGCTTCCTGGGAGCAGTCTGCTCTACAAGCACACTATTTCTAAGCCGATAATTTTCTATTTTCAATTGAGACCGTGAATGTTTTAAAAAAGAAATTAAGTGGAATTGTCTATAAAAAATAATTATTATTAGTTTGTGTATTTTTAAATTGCGACCGGTATGAATTGTGTTTAACTATTGTACGTTTAATGAGAAATGTATGCGAGTGCAGATCTTTACGCGAAGCGGTACAGGCTCCCTGCGAGACGCTTCCTGGGAGCAGTCTGCTCTACAAGCACACTCTTTCTAAGCCGATAATTTTCTTTTTTCGATTGCGACCGTGAATGTTTTAAAAAAGAAATTAAGTGGAATTGTCTATAAAAAATAATTATTATTAGTTTGTGTATTTTTAAATTGCGTCCGGTATGTATTGTGTTTAACTGTTGTACGTTTAATGAGAAATGTATGCGAGTGCAGATCTTTACGCGAAGCGGACCAGGCTCCCTGCGAGACTCTTCCTGGGAGCAGTCTGCTCTACAAGCACACTATTTCTAAGCCGATAATTTTCTTTTTTCAATTGCGACCGTGAATGTTTTAAAAAAGAAATTAAGTGGAATTGTCTATAAAAAATAATTATTATTAGTTTGTGTATTTTTATATTGCGACCGGTATGCATTGTGTTTAACTATTGTACGTTTAATGAGAAATGTATGCGAGTGCAGATCTTTACGCGAAGCGGGACAGGCTCCCTGCGAGACGCTTCCTGGGAGCAGTCTGCTCTACAAGCACACTATTTCTAAGCCGATTATTTTTTGTTTTCGATAGCGACCGTGAAGATTTAAAAAAGAAATTAACTGAAATTGTCTATAAAAAATAATTATTATTAGTTTGTGTATTTTTAAATTTCGACCGGTGTGTATTGTGTTTAACTATTGTATGTTTAATGAGAAATGTATGCGAGTGCAGATCTTTACGCGAAGCGGGACAGGCTCCCTGCGAGACGCTTCCTGGGAGCAGTCTGCTCTACAAGCACACTATTTCTAAACCGATTATTGTTTGTGTTCGATAGCGACCGTGAAGATTTAAAAAAAGAAATTAACAGAAATTGTCTATAAAAATAATTATTATTAGTTTGTGTATTTTTAAATTGCGACCTGTATGTATTGTGTTTAACCGTTTATGTTTAATGAGAAATGTATGCGAGTGCAGATCTTTACGCGAAGCGGAACAGGCTCCCTGCGAGACGCTTCCTGGGAGCAGTGTGCTCTACAAGCACACTATTTCTAAGCTGATTATTGTTTGTTTTCGATAGCGACCGTAAAGATTTAAAAAAAGAAATTAACAGAAATTGTCTATAAAAAATAATTATTATTAGTTTGTGTATTTTTAAATTGCGACCGGTATGTATTGTGTTTAACTATTGTATGTTTAAAGAGAAATGTATGCGAGTGCAGATCTTTACGCGAAGCGGCACAGGCTCCCTGCGAGACGCTTCCTGGGAGCAGTCTGCTCTAAAAGCACACTATTTCTAAGCCGATTATTGTTTGTTTTCGATAGCGACCGTGAAGATTTAATAAAAGAAATTAACAGAAATTATCTATAAAAAATAATTATTATTAGTTTGTGTATTTTTAAATTGCGACCGGTATGTATTGTGTTTAACCGTTGTATGTTTAATGAGAAATGTATGCGAGTGCAGATCTTTACGCGAAGCGGTACAGGCTCCCTGCGAGACGCGTCCTGGGAGCAGTCTGCTCTACAAGCACACTATTTCTAAGCCGATTATTTTTTGTTTTCGATAGCGACCGTGAAGATTTAAAAATCAAATTAACAGAAATTGTCTATAAAAAATAATTATTATTAGTTTGTGTATTTTTAAATTGCGACCGGTATGCATTGTGTTTAACTATTGTACGTTTAATGAGAAATGTATGCGAGTGCAGATCTTTACTCGAAGCGGAACAGGCTCCCTGCGAGACGCTTCTTGGGAGCAGTCTGCTCTACAAGCACACTATTTCTAAGCCGATTCTTGTTTGTTTTCGATAGCGACCGTGAAGATTTAAAAAAGAAATTAACAGAAATTGTCTATAAAAAATAATTATTATTAGTTTTTGTACTTTTAAATTGCGACCGGTATGTATTGTGTTTAACTATTGTATGTTTAATGAGAAATGTATGCGAGTGCAGATCTTTACGCGAAGCGGAACAGGCTCCCTGCGAGACGCTTCCTGGGAGCAGTCTGCTCTACAAGCACACTATTTCTAAGCCGATTATTGTTTGTTTTCGATAGCGACCGTGAAGATTTAAAAAAAGAAATTAACAGAAATTGTCTATAAAAAATAATTATTATTAGTTTGTGTATTTTTATATTGCGACCGGTATGTATTGTGTTTAACCGTTGTACGTTTAATGTGAAATGTATGCGAGTGCAGATCTTTACGCGAAGCGGCACAGGCTCCCTGCGAGACGCTTCCTGGGAGCAGTCTGCTCTACAAGCACACTATTTCTAAGCCGATTATTGTTTGTTTTCGATAGCGACCGTGAAGATTTAAAAAAAGAAATTAGCTGAAATTGTCTATAAAAAATAATTATTATTAGTTTGTGTATTTTTAAATTGCGACCGGTATGTATTGTGTTTAACTGTTCTACGTTTAATGAGAAATGTATGCGAGTGCAGATCTTTACGCGAAGCGGAAAAGGCTCCCTGCGAGACGCTTCCTGGGAGCAGTCTGCTCTACAAGCACACTATTTATAAGCCGATTATTGTTTGTTTTCAATTGCGACCGTGAAGATTTAAAAAAGAAATTAACTGAAATTGTCTATAAAAAATAATTATTATTAGTTTGTGTATTTTTAAATTGCGACCGGTATGTATTGTGTTTAACTATTCTACGTTTAATGAGAAATGTATGCGAGTGCAGATCTTTACGAGAAGCGGAAAAGGCTCCCTGCGAGACGCTTCCTGGGAGCAGTCTGCTCTACAAGCACACTATTTCTAAGCCGATAATTTTCTTTTTTCAATTGAGACCGTGAATGTTTTAAAAAAGAAATTAAGTGGAATTGTCTATAAAAAATAATTATTATTAGTATGTGTATTTTTAAATTGCGACCGGTATGCATTGTGTTTAACTATTGTACGTTTAATGAGAAATGTATGCTAGTGCAGATCTTTACGCGAAGCGGTACAGGTTCCCTGCGAGACGCTTCCTGGGAGCAGTCTGCTCTACAAGCACACTATTTCTAAGCCGATTATTTTTTGTTTTCGATAGCGACCGTGAAGATTTAAAAAAGAAATTAACTGAAATTGTCTATAAAAAATAATTATTATTAGTTTGTGTATTTTTAAATTTCGACCGGTGTGTATTGTGTTTAACTATTGTATGTTTAATGAGAAATGTATGCGAGTGCAGATCTTTACGCGAAGCGGGACAGGCTCCCTGCGAGACGCTTCCTGGGAGCAGTCTGCTCTACAAGCACACTATTTCTAAGCCGATTATTGTTTGTTTTCGATAGCGACCGTGAAGATTTAAAAAAAGAAATTAACAGAAATTGTCTATAAAAAATAATTATTATTAGTTTGTGCATTTTTAAATTGCGACCGGTATGTATTGTGTTTAACCGTTTATGTTTAATGAGAAATGTATCCGAGTGCAGATCTTTACGCGAAGCAGAACAGGCTCCCTGCGAGACGCTTCGTGTTTAACCGTTGTACATTTAATGAGAAATGTATGCGAGTGCAGATCTTTACGCGAAGCGGTACAGGCTCCCTGCGAGACGCTTCCTGGGAGCAGTCTGCTCTACAAGCACACTCTTTCTAAGCCGATAATTTTCTTTTTTCGATTGCGACCGTGAATGTTTTAAAAAAGAAATTAAGTGGAATTGTCTATAAAAAATAATTATTATTAGTTTGTGTATTTTTTAATTGCGACCGGTATGTATTGTGTTTAACTATTGTACGTTTAATGAGAAATGTATGCGAGTGCAGATCTTTACGCGAAGCGGACAGGCTCCCTGCGAGACGCTTCCTGGGAGCAGTCTGCTCTACAAGCACACTATTTCTAAGCCGATTATTGTTTGTTTTCGATAGCGACCGTGAAGAGTTAAAAAAGAAATTAACTGAAATTGTATATAAAAAATAATTATTATTAGTTTTTGTATTTTTAAATTGCGACCGGTATGTATTGTGTTTAACTATTGTATGTTTAATGAGAAATGTATGCGAGTGCAGATCTTTACGCGAAGCGGGACAGGCTCCCTGCGAGACGCTTCCTGGGAGCAGTCTGCTCTAAAAGCACTCTATTTCTAAGCCGATTATTGTTTGTTTTCGATAGCGACCGTGAAGATTTAAAAAAAGAAATTAACAGAAATTATCTATAAAAAATAATTATTATTAGTTTGTGTATTTTTAAATTGCGACCGGTATGTATTGTGTTTAACTGTTGTTTGTTTAATGAGAAATGTATGCGAGTGCAGATCTTTACGCGAAGCGGAACAGGCTCCCTGCGAGACGCTTCCTGGGAGCAGTCTGCTCTACAAGCACACTATTTCTAAGCCGATTATTGTTTGTTTTCGATAGCGACCGTGAAGATTTAAAAAAACAAATTAACAGAAATTTTCTCTAAAAAATAATTATTATTAGTTTGTGTATTTTTAAATTGCGACCGGTATGTATTGTGTTTAACCGTTGTACGTTTAATGAGAAATGTATGCGAGTGCAGATCTTTACGCGAAGCGGAAAAGGCTCCCTGCGAGACGCTTCCTTGGAGCAGTCTGCTCTACAAGCACACTATTTCTAAGCCGATAATTTTCTTTTTTCGATAGCGACCGTGAAGATTTAAAAAAAGAAATTAACAGAAATTGTCTATAAAAATAATTATTATTAGTTTGTGTATTTTTAAATTGCGACCTGTATGTATTGTGTTTAACCGTTTATGTTTAATGAGAAATGTATGCGAGTGCAGATCTTTACGCGAAGCGGAACAGGCCCCCTGCGAGACGCTTCCTGGGAGCAGTGTGCTCTACAAGCACACTATTTCTAAGCTGATTATTGTTTGTTTTCGATAGCGACCGTAAAGATTTAAAAAAAGAAATTAACAGAAATTGTCTATAAAAAATAATTATTATTAGTTTGTGTATTTTTAAATTGCGACCGGTATGTATTGTGTTTAACTATTGTATGTTTAAAGAGAAATGTATGCGAGTGCAGATCTTTACGCGAAGCGGCACAGGCTCCCTGCGAGACGCTTCCTGGGAGCAGTCTGCTCTAAAAGCACACTATTTCTAAGCCGATTATTGTTTGTTTTCGATAGCGACCGTGAAGATTTAATAAAAGAAATTAACAGAAATTATCTATAAAAAATAATTATTATTAGTTTGTGTATTTTTAAATTGCGACCGGTATGTATTGTGTTTAACCGTTGTATGTTTAATGAGAAATGTATGCGAGTGCAGATCTTTACGCGAAGCGGTACAGGCTCCCTGCGAGACGCGTCCTGGGAGCAGTCTGCTCTACAAGCACACTATTTCTAAGCCGATTATTTTTTGTTTTCGATAGCGACCGTGAAGATTTAAAAATCAAATTAACAGAAATTGTCTATAAAAAATAATTATTATTAGTTTGTGTATTTTTAAATTGCGACCGGTATGCATTGTGTTTAACTATTGTACGTTTAATGAGAAATGTATGCGAGTGCAGATCTTTACTCGAAGCGGAACAGGCTCCCTGCGAGACGCTTCTTGGGAGCAGTCTGCTCTACAAGCACACTATTTCTAAGCCGATTCTTGTTTGTTTTCGATAGCGACCGTGAAGATTTAAAAAAGAAATTAACAGAAATTGTCTATAAAAAATAATTATTATTAGTTTTTGTATTTTTAAATTGCGACCGGTATGTATTGTGTTTAACTATTGTATGTTTAATGAGAAATGTATGCGAGTGCAGATCTTTACGCGAAGCGGAACAGGCTCCCTGCGAGACGCTTCCTGGGAGCAGTCTGCTCTACAAGCACACTATTTCTAAGCCGATAATTTTCTTTTTTCAATTGAGACCGTGAATGTTTTAAAAAAGAAATTAAGTGGAATTGTCTATAAAAAATAATTATTATTAGTTTGTGTATTTTTAAATTGCGACCGGTATGCATTGTGTTTAACTATTGTACGTTTAATGAGAAATGTATGCTAGTGCAGATCTTTACGCGAAGCGGTACAGGTTCCCTGCGAGACGCTTCCTGGGAGCAGTCTGCTCTACAAGCACACTATTTCTAAGCCGATTATTTTTTGTTTTCGATAGCGACCGTGAAGATTTAAAAAAGAAATTAACTGAAATTGTCTATAAAAAATTATTATTAGTTTGTGTATTTTTAAATTTCGACCGGTGTGTATTGTGTTTAACTATTGTATGTTTAATGAGAAATGTATGCGAGTGCAGATCTTTACGCGAAGCGGGACAGGCTCCCTGCGAGACGCTTCCTGGGAGCAGTCTGCTCTACAAGCACACTATTTCTAAGCCGATTATTGTTTGTTTTCGATAGCGACCGTGAAGATTTAAAAAAAGAAATTAACAGAAATTGTCTATAAAAAATAATTATTATTAGTTTGTGCATTTTTAAATTGCGACCGGTATGTATTGTGTTTAACCGTTTATGTTTAATGAGAAATGTATCCGAGTGCAGATCTTTACGCGAAGCGGAACAGGCTCCCTGCGAGACGCTTCGTGTTTAACCGTTGTACATTTAATGAGAAATGTATGCGAGTGCAGATCTTTACGCGAAGCGGTACAGGCTCCCTGCGAGACGCTTCCTGGGAGCAGTCTGCTCTACAAGCACACTCTTTCTAAGCCGATAATTTTCTTTTTTCGATTGCGACCGTGAATGTTTTAAAAAAGAAATTAAGTGGAATTGTCTATAAAAAATAATTATTATTAGTTTGTGTATTTTTTAATTGCGACCGGTATGTATTGTGTTTAACTATTGTACGTTTAATGAGAAATGTATGCGAGTGCAGATCTTTACGCGAAGCGGACAGGCTCCCTGCGAGACGCTTCCTGGGAGCAGTCTGCTCTACAAGCACACTATTTCTAAGCCGATTATTGTTTGTTTTCGATAGCGACCGTGAAGAGTTAAAAAAGAAATTAACTGAAATTGTATATAAAAAATAATTATTATTAGTTTTTGTATTTTTAAATTGCGACCGGTATGTATTGTGTTTAACTATTGTATGTTTAATGAGAAATGTATGCGAGTGCAGATCTTTACGCGAAGCGGGACAGGCTGCCTGCGAGACGCTTCCTGGGAGCAGTCTGCTCTAAAAGCACTCTATTTCTAAGCCGATTATTGTTTGTTTTCGATAGCGACCGTGAAGATTTAAAAAAAGAAATTAACAGAAATTATCTATAAAAAATAATTATTATTAGTTTGTGTATTTTTAAATTGCGACCGGTATGTATTGTGTTTAACTGTTGTTTGTTTAATGAGAAATGTATGCGAGTGCAGATCTTTACGCGAAGCGGAACAGGCTCCCTGCGAGACGCTTCCTGGGAGCAGTCTGCTCTACAAGCACACTATTTCTAAGCCGATTATTGTTTGTTTTCGATAGCGACCGTGAAGATTTAAAAAAACAAATTAACAGAAATTTTCTCTAAAAAATAATTATTATTAGTTTGTGTATTTTTAAATTGCGACCGGTATGTATTGTGTTTAACCGTTGTACGTTTAATGAGAAATGTATGCGAGTGCAGATCTTTACGCGAAGCGGAAAAGGCTCCCTGCGAGACGCTTCCTTGGAGCAGTCTGCTCTACAAGCACACTATTTCTAAGCCGATAATTTTCTTTTTTCGATTGAGGCCGTGAATGTTTTAAAAAAGAAATTAAGTGGAATTGTCTATAAAAAATAATTATTATTAGTTTGTGTATTTTTAAATTGCGACCGGTATGCATTGTGTTTAACTATTGTACGTTTAATGAGAAATGTATGCGAGTGCAGATCTTTACTCGAAGCGGAACAGGCTCCCTGCGAGACGCTTCCTGGGAGCAGTCTGCTCTACAAGCACACTATTTCTAAGCCGATTCTTGTTTGTTTTCGATAGCGACCGTGAAGATTTAAAAAAGAAATTAACAGAAATTGTCTATAAAAAATAATTATTATTAGTTTTTGTATTTTTAAATTGCGACCGGTATGTATTGTGTTTAACTATTGTATGTTTAATGAGAAATGTATGCGAGTGCAGATCTTTACGCGAAGCGGAACAGGCTCCCTGCGAGACGCTTCCTGGGAGCAGTCTGCTCTACAAGCACACTATTTCTAAGCCGATTATTGTTTGTTTTCGATAGCGACCGTGAAGATTTAAAAAAAGAAATTAACAGAAATTGTCTATAAAAAATAATTATTATTAGTTTGTGTATTTTTATATTGCGACCGGTATGTATTGTGTTTAACCGTTGTACGTTTAATGTGAAATGTATGCGAGTGCAGATCTTTACGCGAAGCGGCACAGGCTCCCTGCGAGACGCTTCCTGGGAGCAGTCTGCTCTACAAGCACACTATTTCTAAGCCGATTATTGTTTGTTTTCGATAGCGACCGTGAAGATTTAAAAAAAGAAATTAGCTGAAATTGTCTATAAAAAATAATTATTATTAGTTTGTGTATTTTTAAATTGCGACCGGTATGTATTGTGTTTAACAATTCTACGTTTAATGAGAAATGTATGCGAGTGCAGATCTTTACGAGAAGCGGAAAAGGCTCCCTGCGAGACGCTTCCTGGGAGCAGTCTGCTCTACAAGCACACTATTTCTAAGCCGATAATTTTCTTTTTTCAATTGAGACCGTGAATGTTTTAAAAAAGAAATTAAGTGGAATTGTCTATAAAAAATAATTATTATTAGTTTGTGTATTTTTAAATTGCGACCGGTATGCATTGTGTTTAACTATTGTACGTTTAATGAGAAATGTATGCTAGTGCAGATCTTTACGCGAAGCGGTACAGGTTCCCTGCGAGACGCTTCCTGGGAGCAGTCTGCTCTACAAGCACACTATTTCTAAGCCGATTATTTTTTGTTTTCGATAGCGACCGTGAAGATTTAAAAAAGAAATTAACTGAAATTGTCTATAAAAAATTATTATTAGTTTGTGTATTTTTAAATTTCGACCGGTGTGTATTGTGTTTAACTATTGTATGTTTAATGAGAAATGTATGCGAGTGCAGATCTTTACGCGAAGCGGGACAGGCTCCCTGCGAGACGCTTCCTGGGAGCAGTCTGCTCTACAAGCACACTATTTCTAAGCCGATTATTGTTTGTTTTCGATAGCGACCGTGAAGATTTAAAAAAAGAAATTAACAGAAATTGTCTATAAAAAATAATTATTATTAGTTTGTGCATTTTTAAATTGCGACCGGTATGTATTGTGTTTAACCGTTTATGTTTAATGAGAAATGTATCCGAGTGCAGATCTTTACGCGAAGCGGAACAGGCTCCCTGCGAGACGCTTCGTGTTTAACCGTTGTACATTTAATGAGAAATGTATGCGAGTGCAGATCTTTACGCGAAGCGGTACAGGCTCCCTGCGAGACGCTTCCTGGGAGCAGTCTGCTCTACAAGCACACTCTTTCTAAGCCGATAATTTTCTTCTTTCGATTGCGACCGTGAATGTTTTAAAAAAGAAATTAAGTGGAATTGTCTATAAAAAATAATTATTATTAGTTTGTGTATTTTTTAATTGCGACCGGTATGTATTGTGTTTAACTATTGTACGTTTAATGAGAAATGTATGCGAGTGCAGATCTTTACGCGAAGCGGACAGGCTCCCTGCGAGACGCTTCCTGGGAGCAGTCTGCTCTAAAAGCACTCTATTTCTAAGCCGATTATTGTTTGTTTTCGATAGCGACCGTGAAGATTTAAAAAAAGAAATTAACAGAAATTATCTATAAAAAATAATTATTATTAGTTTGTGTATTTTTAAATTGCGACCGGTATGTATTGTGTTTAACTGTTGTTTGTTTAATGAGAAATGTATGCGAGAGCAGATCTTTACGCGAAGCGGAACAGGCTCCCTGCGAGACGCTTCCTGGGAGCAGTCTGCTCTACAAGCACACTATTTCTAAGCCGATTATTGTTTGTTTTCGATAGCGACCGTGAAGATTTAAAAAAACAAATTAACAGAAATTTTCTCTAAAAAATAATTATTATTAGTTTGTGTATTTTTAAATTGCGACCGGTATGTATTGTGTTTAACCGTTGTACGTTTAATGAGAAATGTATGCGAGTGCAGATCTTTACGCGAAGCGGAAAAGGCTCCCTGCGAGACGCTTCCTTGGAGCAGTCTGCTCTACAAGCACACTATTTCTAAGCCGATAATTTTCTTTTTTCGATTGAGGCCGTGAATGTTTTAAAAAAGAAATTAAGTGGAATTGTCTATAAAAAATAATTATTATTAGTTTGTGTATTTTTAAATTGCGACCGGTGTGCATTGTGTTTAACTATTGTACGTTTAATGAGAAATGTATGCGAGTGCAGATCTTTACTCGAAGCGGAACAGGCTCCCTGCGAGACGCTTCTTGGGAGCAGTCTGCTCTACAAGCACACTATTTCTAAGCCGATTATTGTTTGTTTTCGATAGCGACCGTGAAGATTCGAAAAAGAAATTAACTGAAATTGTCTATAAAAAATAATTATTATTATTTTTTGTATTTTTAAATTGCGACCGGTATGTATTGTGTTTAACCGTTGTACGTTTAATGAGAAATGTATGCGAGTGCAGATCTTTACGCGAAGCGGAAAAGGCTCCCTGCGAGACGCTTCCTTGGAGCAGTCTGCTCTACAAGCACACTATTTCTAAGCCGATAATTTTCTTTTTTCGATTGAGGCCGTGAATGTTTTAAAAAAGAAATTAAGTGGAATTGTCTATAAAAAATAATTATTATTAGTTTGTGTATTTTTAAATTGCGACCGGTATGCATTGTGTTTAACTATTGTACGTTTAATGAGAAATGTATGCGAGTGCAGATCTTTACTCGAAGCGGAACAGGCTCCCTGCGCGACGCTTCTTGGGAGCAGTCTGCTCTACAAGCACTCTATTTCTAAGCCGATTATTGTTTGTTTTCGATAGCGACCGTGAAGATTTAAAAAAGAAATTAACTGAAATTGTCTATAAAAAATAATTATTATTATTTTTTGTATTTTTAAATTGCGACCGGTATGTATTGTGTTTAACTATTGTATGTTTAATGAGAAATGTATGCGAGTGCAGATCTTTACGCGAAGCGGAACAGGCTCCCTGCGAGACGCTTCCTGGGAGCAGTCTGCTCTACAAGCACACTATTTCTAAGCCGATTATTGTTTGTTTTCGATAGCGACCGTGAAGATTTAAAAAAAGAAATTAACAGAAATTGTCTATAAAAAATAATTATTATTAGTTTGTGTATTTTTATATTGCGACCGGTATGTATTGTGTTTAACCGTTGTACGTTTAATGAGAAATGTATGCGAGTGCAGATCTTTACGCGAAGCGGAACAGGCTCCCTGCGAGACGCTTCCTGGGAGCAGTCTGCTTTACAAGCACACTATTTATAAGCCGATTATTGCTTGTTTTCAATTGCGACCGTGAAGATTTAAAAAAGAAATTAACTGAAATTGTCTATAAAAAATAATTATTATTAGTTTGTGTATTTTTAAATTGCGACCGGTATGTATTGTGTTTAACTGTTCTACGTTTAATGAGAAATGTATGCGAGTGCAGATCTTTACGAGAAGCGGAAAAGGCTCCCTGCGAGACGCTTCCTGGGAGCAGTCTGCTCTACAAGCACACTATTTCTAAGCCGATAATTTTCTTTTTTCAATTGAGACCGTGAATGTTTTAAAAAAGAAATTAAGTGGAATTGTCTATAAAAAATAATTATTATTAGTTTGTGTATTTTTAAATTGCGACCGGTATGCATTGTGTTTAACTATTGTACGTTTAATGAGAAATGTATGCGAGTGCAGATCTTTACGCGAAGCGGTACAGGCTCCCTGCGAGACGCTTCCTGGGAGCAGTCTGCTCTACAAGCACACTATTTCTAAGCCGATTATTGTTTGTTTTCGATAGCGACCGTGAAGATTTAAAAAAACAAATTAACAGAAATTTTCTCTAAAAAATAATTATTATTAGTTTGTGTATTTTTAAATTGCGACCGGTATGTATTGTGTTTAACCGTTGTACGTTTAATGAGAAATGTATGCGAGTGCAGATCTTTACGCGAAGCGGAAAAGGCTCCCTGCGAGACGCTTCCTTGGAGCAGTCTGCTCTACAAGCACACTATTTCTAAGCCGATAATTTTCTTTTTTCGATTGAGGCCGTGAATGTTTTAAAAAAGAAATTAAGTGGAATTGTCTATAAAAAATAATTATTATTAGTTTGTGTATTTTTAAATTGCGACCGGTATGCATTGTGTTTAACTATTGTACGTTTAATGAGAAATGTATGCGAGTGCAGATCTTTACTCGAAGCGGAACAGGCTCCCTGCGAGACGCTTCTTGGGAGCAGTCTGCTCTACAAGCACACTATTTCTAAGCCGATTATTGTTTGTTTTCGATAGCGACCGTGAAGATTCGAAAAAGAAATTAACTGAAATTGTCTATAAAAAATAATTATTATTATTTTTTGTATTTTTAAATTGCGACCGGTATGTATTGTGTTTAACCGTTGTACGTTTAATGAGAAATGTATGCGAGTGCAGATCTTTACGCGAAGCGGAAAAGGCTCCCTGCGAGACGCTTCCTTGGAGCAGTCTGCTCTACAAGCACACTATTTCTAAGCCGATAATTTTCTTTTTTCGATTGAGGCCGTGAATGTTTTAAAAAAGAAATTAAGTGGAATTGTCTATAAAAAATAATTATTATTAGTTTGTGTATTTTTAAATTGCGACCGGTATGCATTGTGTTTAACTATTGTACGTTTAATGAGAAATGTATGCGAGTGCAGATCTTTACTCGAAGCGGAACAGGCTCCCTGCGCGACGCTTCTTGGGAGCAGTCTGCTCTACAAGCACTCTATTTCTAAGCCGATTATTGTTTGTTTTCGATAGCGACCGTGAAGATTTAAAAAAGAAATTAACTGAAATTGTCTATAAAAAATAATTATTATTATTTTTTGTATTTTTAAATTGCGACCGGTATGTATTGTGTTTAACTATTGTATGTTTAATGAGAAATGTATGCGAGTGCAGATCTTTACGCGAAGCGGAACAGGCTCCCTGCGAGACGCTTCCTGGGAGCAGTCTGCTCTACAAGCACACTATTTCTAAGCCGATTATTGTTTGTTTTCGATAGCGACCGTGAAGATTTAAAAAAAGAAATTAACAGAAATTGTCTATAAAAAATAATTATTATTAGTTTGTGTATTTTTATATTGCGACCGGTATGTATTGTGTTTAACCGTTGTACGTTTAATGAGAAATGTATGCGAGTGCAGATCTTTACGCGAAGCGGAACAGGCTCCCTGCGAGACGCTTCCTGGGAGCAGTCTGCTTTACAAGCACACTATTTATAAGCCGATTATTGCTTGTTTTCAATTGCGACCGTGAAGATTTAAAAAAGAAATTAACTGAAATTGTCTATAAAAAATAATTATTATTAGTTTGTGTATTTTTAAATTGCGACCGGTATGTATTGTGTTTAACTGTTCTACGTTTAATGAGAAATGTATGCGAGTGCAGATCTTTACGAGAAGCGGAAAAGGCTCCCTGCGAGACGCTTCCTGGGAGCAGTCTGCTCTACAAGCACACTATTTCTAAGCCGATAATTTTCTTTTTTCAATTGAGACCGTGAATGTTTTAAAAAAGAAATTAAGTGGAATTGTCTATAAAAAATAATTATTATTAGTTTGTGTATTTTTAAATTGCGACCGGTATGCATTGTGTTTAACTATTGTACGTTTAATGAGAAATGTATGCGAGTGCAGATCTTTACGCGAAGCGGTACAGGCTCCCTGCGAGACGCTTCCTGGGAGCAGTCTGCTCTACAAGCACACTATTTCTAAGCCGATTATTTTTTGTTTTCGATAGCGACCGTGAAGATTTAAAAAAGAAATTAATTGAAATTGTCTATAAAAATTAATTATTATTATATTGTGTATTTTTAAATTTCGACCGGTGTGTATTGTGTTTAACTATTGTATGTTTAATGAGAAATGTATGCGAGTGCAGATCTTTACGCGAAGCGGGACAGGCTCCCTGCGAGACGCTTCCTGGGAGCAGTCTGCTCTACAAGCACACTATTTCTAAGCCGATTATTGTTTGTTTTCGATAGCGACCGTGAAGATTTAAAAAAAGAAATTAACAGAAATTGTGTATAAAAAATAATTATTATTAGTTTGTGCATTTTTAAATTGCGACCGGTATGTATTGTGTTTAACCGTTTATGTTTAATGAGAAATGTATCCGAGTGCAGATCTTTACGCGAAGCGGGACAGGCTCCCAGCGAGACGCTTCCTGGGAGCAGTGTGCTCTACAAGCACACTATTTCTAAGCTGATTATTGTTTACTTTCGATAGCGACCGTGAAAATTTAAAAAAAGAAATTAACAGAAATTGTCTATAAAAAATAATTATTATTAGTTTGTGTATTTTTAAATTGCGACCGGTATGTATTGTGTTTAACCGTTGTACGTTTAATAAGAAATGTATGCGAGTGCAGATCTTTACGCGAAGCGGAACAGGGTCCCTGCGAGACGCTTCCTGGGAGCAGTCTGCTCTACAAGCACACTATTTCTAAGCCGATTATTGTTTGTTTTCGATAGCGACCGTGAAGAATTAAAAAAAGAAATTAGGTGGAATTGTCTATACAAAATAATTATTATTAGTTTGTGTATTTTTAAATTGCGACCGGTATGTATTGTGTTTAACTATTGTATGTTTAATGAGAAATGTATGCGAGTGCAGATCTTTATGCGAAGCGGACAGGCTCCCTGCGAGACGCTTCCTGGGAGCAGTCTGCTCTACAAGCACACTATTTCTAAGCCGATTATTGTTTGTTTTCGATAGCGACCGTGAAAATTTAAAAAAGAAATCAACTGAAATTGTCTATAAAAAATAATTATTATTAGTTTGTGTATTTTTAAATTGCGACCGGTATGTATTGTGTTTAACTGTTGTACGTTTAATGAGAAATGTATGCGAGTGCAGATCTTTACGCGAAGCGGAACAGGCTCCCTGCGAGACGCTTCCTGGGAGCAGTCTGCTCTACAAGCACACTATTTCTAAGCCGATTATTGTTTGTGTTCGATAGCGACCGTGAAGATTTAAAAAAAGAAATTAACAGAAATTGTCTATAAAAAATAATTATTATTAGTTTGTGTATTTTTAAATTGCGACCGGTATGTATTGTGTTTAACCGTTGTACGTTTAATGAGAAATGTATGCGAGTGCAGATCTTTACGCGAAGCGGAACAGGCTCCCTGCGAGACGCTTCCTGGGAGCAGTCTGCTCTACAAGCACACTATTTCTAAGCCGATTATTGTTTGTTTTCGATAGCGACCGTGAAGATTTAAAAAAAGAAATTAACAGAAATTGTCTATAAAAAAAAATTATTATTAGTTTGTGTATTTTTATATTGCGACCGGTATGTATTGTGTTTAACCGTTGTACGTTTAATGAGAAATGTATGCGAGTGCAGATCTTTACGCGAAGCGGAACAGGCTCCCTGCGAGACGCTTCCTGGGAGCAGTCTGCTTTACAAGCACACTATTTATAAGCCGATTATTGTTTGTTTTCAATTGCGACCGTGAAGATTTAAAAAAGAAATTAACTGAAATTGTCTATAAAAAATAATTATTATTAGTTTGTGTATTTTTAAATTGCGACCGGTATGTATTGTGTTTAACTGTTCTACGTTTAATGAGAAATGTATGCGAGTGCAGATCTTTACGAGAAGCGGAAAAGGCTCCCTGCGAGACGCTTCCTGGGAGCAGTCTGCTCTACAAGCACACTATTTCTAAGCCGATAATTTTCTTTTTTCAATTGAGACCGTGAATGTTTTAAAAAAGAAATTAAGTGGAATTGTCTATAAAAAATAATTATTATTAGTTTGTGTATTTTTAAATTGCGACCGGTATGCATTGTGTTTAACTATTGTACGTTTAATGAGAAATGTATGCGAGTGCAGATCTTTACGCGAAGCGGTACAGGCTCCCTGCGAGACGCTTCCTGGGAGCAGTCTGCTCTACAAGCACACTATTTCTAAGCCGATTATTTTTTGTTTTCGATAGCGACCGTGAAGATTTAAAAAAGAAATTAATTGAAATTGTCTATAAAAATTAATTATTATTATATTGTGTATTTTTAAATTTCGACCGGTGTGTATTGTGTTTAACTATTGTATGTTTAATGAGAAATGTATGCGAGTGCAGATCTTTACGCGAAGCGGGACAGGCTCCCTGCGAGACGCTTCCTGGGAGCAGTCTGCTCTACAAGCACACTATTTCTAAGCCGATTATTGTTTGTTTTCGATAGCGACCGTGAAGATTTAAAAAAAGAAATTAACAGAAATTGTGTATAAAAAATAATTATTATTAGTTTGTGCATTTTTAAATTGCGACCGGTATGTATTGTGTTTAACCGTTTATGTTTAATGAGAAATGTATCCGAGTGCAGATCTTTACGCGAAGCGGGACAGGCTCCCAGCGAGACGCTTCCTGGGAGCAGTGTGCTCTACAAGCACACTATTTCTAAGCTGATTATTGTTTACTTTCGATAGCGACCGTGAAAATTTAAAAAAAGAAATTAACAGAAATTGTCTATAAAAAATAATTATTATTAGTTTGTGTATTTTTAAATTGCGACCGGTATGTATTGTGTTTAACCGTTGTACGTTTAATAAGAAATGTATGCGAGTGCAGATCTTTACGCGAAGCGGAACAGGGTCCCTGCGAGACGCTTCCTGGGAGCAGTCTGCTCTACAAGCACACTATTTCTAAGCCGATTATTGTTTGTTTTCGATAGCGACCGTGAAGAATTAAAAAAAGAAATTAGGTGGAATTGTCTATACAAAATAATTATTATTAGTTTGTGTATTTTTAATTTGCGACCGGTATGTATTGTGTTTAACTATTGTATGTTTAATGAGAAATGTATGCGAGTGCAGATCTTTATGCGAAGCGGACAGGCTCCCTGCGAGACGCTTCCTGGGAGCAGTCTGCTCTACAAGCACACTATTTCTAAGCCGATTATTGTTTGTTTTCGATAGCGACCGTGAAAATTTAAAAAAGAAATCAACTGAAATTGTCTATAAAAAATAATTATTATTAGTTTGTGTATTTTTAAATTGCGACCGGTATGTATTGTGTTTAACTGTTGTACGTTTAATGAGAAATGTATGCGAGTGCAGATCTTTACGCGAAGCGGAACAGGCTCCCTGCGAGACGCTTCCTGGGAGCAGTCTGCTCTACAAGCACACTATTTCTAAGCCGATTATTGTTTGTGTTCGATAGCGACCGTGAAGATTTAAAAAAAGAAATTAACAGAAATTGTCTATAAAAAATAATTATTATTAGTTTGTGTATTTTTAAATTGCGACCGGTATGTATTGTGTTTAACCGTTGTACGTTTAATGAGAAATGTATGCGAGTGCAGATCTTTACGCGAAGCGGAACAGGCTCCCTGCGAGACGCTTCCTGGGAGCAGTCTGCTCTACAAGCACACTATTTCTAAGCTGATTATTGTTTGTTTTCGATAGCGACCGTGAAGATTTAAAAAAGAAATTAACTGAAATTGTCTATAAAAAATAATTATTATTAGTTTGTGTATTTTTAAATTGCGACCGGTATGTATTGTGTTTTACTGTTGTACGTTTAATGAGAAATGTATGCGAGTGCAGATCTTTACGCGAAGCGGAACAGGTTCCCTGCGAGACGCTTCCTCGGAGCAGTCTGCTCTACAAGCACACTATTTCTAAGCCGATTATTGTTTGTTTTCGATAGCGACCGTGAAGATTTAAAAAAGAAATTAACTGAAATTGTCTATAAAAAATAATTATTATTAGTTTGTGTATTTTTAAATTTCGACCGGTGTGTATTTCGTTTAAATATTGTATGTTTAATGAGAAATGTATGCGAGTGCAGATCTTTACGAGAAGCGGAAAAGGCTCCCTGCGAGACGCTTCCTGGGAGCAGTCTGCTCTACAAGCACACTATTTATAAGCCGATTATTGTTTGTTTTCAATTGCGAGCGTGAAGATTTAAAAAAGAAATTAACTGAAATTGTCTATAAAAAATAATTATTATTAGTTTGTGTATTTTTAAATTTCGACCGGTGTGTATTGTGTTTAACTATTGTATGTTTAATGAGAAATGTATGCGAGTGCAGATCTTTACGCGAAGCGGGACAGGCTCCCTGCGAGACGTTTCCTGGGAGCAGTCTGCTCTACAAGCACACTATTTCTAAGCCGATAATTTTCTTTTTTCAATTGAGACCGTGAATGTTTTAAAAAAGAAATTAAGTGGAATTGTCTATAAAAAATAATTATTATTAGTTTGTGTATTTTTAAATTGCGACCGGTATGCATTGTGTTTAACTATTGTACGTTTAATGAGAAATGTATGCTAGTGCAGATCTTTACGCGAAGCGGTACAGGTTCCCTGCGAGACGCTTCCTGGGAGCAGTCTGCTCTACAAGCACACTATTTCTAAGCCGATTATTTTTTGTTTTCGATAGCGACCGTGAAGATTTAAAAAAGAAATTAACTGAAATTGTCTATAAAAAATAATTATTATTAGTTTGTGTATTTTTAAATTTCGACCGGTGTGTATTGTGTTTAACTATTGTATGTTTAATGAGAAATGTATGCGAGTGCAGATCTTTACGCGAAGCGGGACAGGCTCCCTGCGAGACGCTTCCTGGGAGCAGTCTGCTCTACAAGCACACTATTTCTTAGCCGATTATTGTTTGTTTTCGATAGCGACCGTGAAGATTTAAAAAAAGAAATTAACAGAAATTGTCTATAAAAAATAATTATTATTAGTTTGTGCATTTTTAAATTGCGACCGGTATGTATTGTGTTTAACCGTTTATGTTTAATGAGAAATGTATCCGAGTGCAGATCTTTACGCGAAGCGGAACAGGCTCCCTGCGAGACGCTTCGTGTTTAACCGTTGTACATTTAATGAGAAATGTATGCGAGTGCAGATCTTTACGCGAAGCGGTACAGGCTCCCTGCGAGACGCTTCCTGGGAGCAGTCTGCTCTACAAGCACACTCTTTCTAAGCCGATAATTTTCTTTTTTCGATTGCGACCGTGAATGTTTTAAAAAAGAAATTAAGTGGAATTGTCTATAAAAAATAATTATTATTAGTTTGTGTATTTTTTAATTGCGACCGGTATGTATTGTGTTTAATTATTGTACGTTTAATGAGAAATGTATGCGAGTGCAGATCTTTACGCGAAGCGGACAGGCTCCCTGCGAGACGCTTCCTGGGAGCAGTCTGCTCTACAAGCACACTCTTTCTAAGCCGATAATTTTCTTTTTTCGATTGCGACCGTGAATGTTTTAAAAAAGAAATTAAGTGAAATTGTCTATAAAAATTAATTATTTTTAGTTTGTGTATTTTTTAATTGCGACCGGTATGTATTGTGTTTAACTATTGTACGTTTTATGAGAAATGTATGCGAGTGCAGATCTTTACGCGAAGCGGAACAGGCTCCCTGCGAGACGCTTCCTGGGAGCAGTCTGCTCTACAAGCACACTTTTTCTAAGCCGATTATTGTTTGTTTTCGATAGCGACCGTGAAGATTTAAAAAAAGAAATTAACTGAAATTGTATATAAAAAATAATTATTATTAGTTTTTGTATTTTTAAATTGCGACCGGTATGTATTGTGTTTAACTATTGCATGTTTAATGAGAAATGTATGCGAGTGCAGATCTTTACGCGAAGCGGCACAGGCTCCCTGCGAGACGCTTCCTGGGAGCAGTCTGCTCTACAAGCACACTCTTTCTAAGCCGATTATTGTTTGTTTTCGATAGCGACCGTGAAGATTTAAAAAAAGAAATTAACAGAAATTGTCTATAAAAAATAATTATTATTCGTTTGTGTATTTTTAAATTGCGACCGGTATGTATTGTGTTTAACCGTTGTACGTTTAATGAGAAATGTATGCGACTGCAGATCTTTACGCGAAGCGGAACAGGCTCCCTGCGAGACGCTTCCTGGGAGCAGTCTGCTCTACAAGCACACTATTTCTAAGCCGATTATTGTTTGTTTTCGATGGCGACCGTGAAGATTTAAAAAAAGAAATTAACAGAAATTGTCTATAAAAAATAATTATTATTAGTTTGTGTATTTTTAAATTGCGACCGGTATGTATTGTGTTTAACCGTTGTACGTTTAATGAGAAATGTATGCGAGTGCAGATCTTTACGCGAAGCGGGACAGGCTCCCTGCGAGACGCTTCCTGGGAGCAGTCTGCTCTACAAGCACACTATTTCTAAGCCGATTATTGTTTGTTTTCGATAGCGACCGTGAAGATTTAAAAAAGAAATTAACAGAAATTGTCTATAAAAAATAATTATTATTAGTTTGTGTATTTTTAAATTGCGACCAGTATGTATTGTGTTTAACTGTTCTACGTTTAATGAGAAATGTATGCGAGTGCAGATCTTTACGAGAAGCGGAAAAGGCTCCCTGCGAGACGCTTCCTGGGAGCAGTCTGCTCTACAAGCACACTATTTCTAAGCCGATAATTTTCTATTTTCAATTGAGACCGTGAATGTTTTAAAAAAGAAATTAAGTGGAATTGTCTATAAAAAATAATTATTATTAGTTTGTGTATTTTTAAATTGCGACCGGTATGAATTGTGTTTAACTATTGTACGTTTAATGAGAAATGTATGCGAGTGCAGATCTTTACGCGAAGCGGTACAGGCTCCCTGCGAGGCGCTTCCTGGGAGCAGTCTGCTCTACAAGCACACTCTTTCTAAGCCGATAATTTTCTTTTTTCGATTGCGACCGTGAATGTTTTAAAAAAGAAATTAAGTGGAATTGTCTATAAAAAATAATTATTATTAGTTTGTGTATTTTTAAATTGCGTCCGGTATGTATTGTGTTTAACTGTTGTACGTTTAATGAGAAATGTATGCGAGTGCAGATCTTTACGCGAAGCGGACCAGGCTCCCTGCGAGACTCTTCCTGGGAGCAGTCTGCTCTACAAGCACACTATTTCTAAGCCGATAATTTTCTTTTTTCAATTGCGACCGTGAATGTTTTAAAAAAGAAATTAAGTGGAATTGTCTATAAAAAATAATTATTATTAGTTTGTGTATTTTTAAATTGCGACCGGTATGCATTGTGTTTAACTATTGTACGTTTAATGAGAAATGTATGCGAGTGCAGATCTTTACGCGAAGCGGGACAGGCTCCCTGCGAGACGCTTCCTGGGAGCAGTCTGCTCTACAAGCACACTATTTCTAAGCCGATTATTTTTTGTTTTCGATAGCGACCGTGAAGATTTAAAAAAGAAATTAACTGAAATTGTCTATAAAAAATAATTATTATTAGTTTGTGTATTTTTAAATTTCGACCGGTGTGTATTGTGTTTAACTATTGTATGTTTAATGAGAAATGTATGCGAGTGCAGATCTTTACGCGAAGCGGGACAGGCTCCCTGCGAGACGCTTCCTGGGAGCAGTCTGCTCTACAAGCACACTATTTCTAAACCGATTATTGTTTGTGTTCGATAGCGACCGTGAAGATTTAAAAAAAGAAATTAACAGAAATTGTCTATAAAAATAATTATTATTAGTTTGTGTATTTTTAAATTGCGACCTGTATGTATTGTGTTTAACCGTTTATGTTTAATGAGAAATGTATGCGAGTGCAGATCTTTACGCGAAGCGGAACAGGCCCCCTGCGAGACGCTTCCTGGGAGCAGTGTGCTCTACAAGCACACTATTTCTAAGCTGATTATTGTTTGTTTTCGATAGCGACCGTAAAGATTTAAAAAAAAGAAATTAACAGAAATTGTCTATAAAAAATAATTATTATTAGTTTGTGTATTTTTAAATTGCGACCGGTATGTATTGTGTTTAACTATTGTATGTTTAAAGAGAAATGTATGCGAGTGCAGATCTTTACGCGAAGCGGAACAGGCTCCCTGCGAGACGCTTCCTGGGAGCAGTCTGCTCTAAAAGCACACTATTTCTAAGCCGATTATTGTTTGTTTTCGATAGCGACCGTGAAGATTTAATAAAAGAAATTAACAGAAATTATCTATAAAAAATAATTATTATTAGTTTGTGTATTTTTAAATTGCGACCGGTATGTATTGTGTTTAACCGTTGTATGTTTAATGAGAAATGTATGCGAGTGCAGATCTTTACGCGAAGCGGTACAGGCTCCCTGCGAGACGCGTCCTGGGAGCAGTCTGCTCTACAAGCACACTATTTCTAAGCCGATTATTTTTTGTTTTCGATAGCGACCGTGAAGATTTAAAAATCAAATTAACAGAAATTGTCTATAAAAAATAATTATTATTAGTTTGTGTATTTTTAAATTGCGACCGGTATGCATTGTGTTTAACTATTGTACGTTTAATGAGAAATGTATGCGAGTGCAGATCTTTACTCGAAGCGGAACAGGCTCCCTGCGAGACGCTTCTTGGGAGCAGTCTGCTCTACAAGCACACTATTTCTAAGCCGATTCTTGTTTGTTTTCGATAGCGACCGTCAAGATTTAAAAAAGAAATTAACAGAAATTGTCTATAAAAAATAATTATTATTAGTTTTTGTATTTTTAAATTGCGACCGGTATGTATTGTGTTTAACTATTGTATGTTTAATGAGAAATGTATGCGAGTGCAGATCTTTACGCGAAGCGGAACAGGCTCCCTGCGAGACGCTTCCTGGGAGCAGTCTGCTCTACAAGCACACTATTTCTAAGCCGATTATTGTTTGTTTTCGATAGCGACCGTGAAGATTTAAAAAAAGAAATTAACAGAAATTGTCTATAAAAAATAATTATTATTAGTTTGTGTATTTTTATATTGCGACCGGTATGTATTGTGTTTAACCGTTGTACGTTTAATGTGAAATGTATGCGAGTGCAGATCTTTACGCGAAGCGGCACAGGCTCCCTGCGAGACGCTTCCTGGGAGCAGTCTGCTCTACAAGCACACTATTTCTAAGCCGATTATTGTTTGTTTTCGATAGCGACCGTGAAAATTTAAAAAAAGAAATTAGCTGAAATTGTCTATAAAAAATAATTATTATTAGTTTGTGTATTTTTAAATTGCGACCGGTATGTATTGTGTTTAACTGTTCTACGTTTAATGAGAAATGTATGCGAGTGCAGATCTTTACGCGAAGCGGAAAAGGCTCCCTGCGAGACGCTTCCTGGGAGCAGTCTGCTCTACAAGCACACTATTTATAAGCCGATTATTGTTTGTTTTCAATTGCGACCGTGAAGATTTAAAAAAGAAATTAACTGAAATTGTCTATAAAAAATAATTATTATTAGTTTGTGTATTTTTAAATTGCGACCGGTATGTATTGTGTTTAACTATTCTACGTTTAATGAGAAATGTATGCGAGTGCAGATCTTTACGAGAAGCGGAAAAGGCTCCCTGCGAGGCGCTTCCTGGGAGCAGTCTGCTCTACAAGCACACTATTTCTAAGCCGATAATTTTCTTTTTTCAATTGAGACCGTGAATGTTTTAAAAAAGAAATTAAGTGGAATTGTCTATAAAAAATAATTATTATTAGTTTGTGTATTTTTAAATTGCGACCGGTATGCATTGTGTTTAACTATTGTACGTTTAATGAGAAATGTATGCTAGTGCAGATCTTTACGCGAAGCGGTACAGGTTCCCTGCGAGACGCTTCCTGGGAGCAGTCTGCTCTACAAGCACACTATTTCTAAGCCGATTATTTTTTGTTTTCGATAGCGACCGTGAAGATTTAAAAAAGAAATTAACTGAAATTGTCTATAAAAAATAATTATTATTAGTTTGTGTATTTTTAAATTTCGACCGGTGTGTATTGTGTTTAACTATTGTATGTTTAATGAGAAATGTATGCGAGTGCAGATCTTTACGCGAAGCGGGACAGGCTCCCTGCGAGACGCTTCCTGGGAGCAGTCTGCTCTACAAGCACACTATTTCTAAGCCGATTATTGTTTGTTTTCGATAGCGACCGTGAAGATTTAAAAAAAGAAATTAACAGAAATTGTCTATAAAAAATAATTATTATTAGTTTGTGCATTTTTAAATTGCGACCGGTATGTATTGTGTTTAACCGTTTATGTTTAATGAGAAATGTATCCGAGTGCAGATCTTTACGCGAAGCGGAACAGGCTCCCTGCGAGACGCTTCGTGTTTAACCGTTGTACATTTAATGAGAAATGTATGCGAGTGCAGATCTTTACGCGAAGCGGTACAGGCTCCCTGCGAGACGCTTCCTGGGAGCAGTCTGCTCTACAAGCACACTCTTTCTAAGCCGATAATTTTCTTTTTTCGATTGCGACCGTGAATGTTTTAAAAAAGAAATTAAGTGGAATTGTCTATAAAAAATAATTATTATTAGTTTGTGTATTTTTTAATTGCGACCGGTATGTATTGTGTTTAACTATTGTACGTTTAATGAGAAATGTATGCGAGTGCAGATCTTTACGCGAAGCGGACAGGCTCCCTGCGAGACGCTTCCTGGGAGCAGTCTGCTCTACAAGCACACTATTTCTAAGCCGATTATTGTTTGTTTTCGATAGCGACCGTGAAGAGTTAAAAAAGAAATTAACTGAAATTGTATATAAAAAATAATTATTATTAGTTTTTGTATTTTTAAATTGCGACCGGTATGTATTGTGTTTAACTATTGTATGTTTAATGAGAAATGTATGCGAGAGCAGATCTTTACGCGAAGCGGGACAGGCTCCCTGCGAGACGCTTCCTGGGAGCAGTCTGCTCTAAAAGCACTCTATTTCTAAGCCGATTATTGTTTGTTTTCGATAGCGACCGTGAAGATTTAAAAAAAGAAATTAACAGAAATTATCTATAAAAAATAATTATTATTAGTTTGTGTATTTTTAAATTGCGACCGGTATGTATTGTGTTTAACTGTTGTTTGTTTAATGAGAAATGTATGCGAGTGCAGATCTTTACGCGAAGCGGAACAGGCTCCCTGCGAGACGCTTCCTGGGAGCAGTCTGCTCTACAAGCACACTATTTCTAAGCCGATTATTGTTTGTTTTCGATAGCGACCGTGAAGATTTAAAAAAACAAATTAACAGAAATTTTCTCTAAAAAATAATTATTATTAGTTTGTGTATTTTTAAATTGCGACCGGTATGTATTGTGTTTAACCGTTGTACGTTTAATGAGAAATGTATGCGAGTGCAGATCTTTACGCGAAGCGGAAAAGGCTCCCTGCGAGACGCTTCCTTGGAGCAGTCTGCTCTACAAGCACACTATTTCTAAGCCGATAATTTTCTTTTTTCGATTGAGGCCGTGAATGTTTTAAAAAAGAAATTAAGTGGAATTGTCTATAAAAAATAATTATTATTAGTTTGTGTATTTTTAAATTGCGACCGGTATGCATTGTGTTTAACTATTGTACGTTTAATGAGAAATGTATGCGAGTGCAGATCTTTACTCGAAGCGGAACAGGCTCCCTGCGAGACGCTTCTTGGGAGCAGTCTGCTCTACAAGCACACTATTTCTAAGCCGATTATTGTTTGTTTTCGATAGCGACCGTGAAGATTTGAAAAAGAAATTAACTGAAATTGTCTATAAAAAATAATTATTATTATTTTTTGTATTTTTAAATTGCGACCGGTATGTATTGTGTTTAACCGTTGTACGTTTAATGAGAAATGTATGCGAGTGCAGATCTTTACGCGAAGCGGAAAAGGCTCCCTGCGAGACGCTTCCTTGGAGCAGTCTGCTCTACAAGCACACTATTTCTAAGCCGATAATTTTCTTTTTTCGATTGAGGCCGTGAATGTTTTAAAAAAGAAATTAAGTGGAATTGTCTATAAAAAATAATTATTATTAGTTTGTGTATTTTTAAATTGCGACCGGTATGCATTGTGTTTAACTATTGTACGTTTAATGAGAAATGTATGCGAGTGCAGATCTTTACTCGAAGCGGAACAGGCTCCCTGCGAGACGCTTCTTGGGAGCAGTCTGCTCTACAAGCACTCTATTTCTAAGCCGATTATTGTTTGTTTTCGATAGCGACCGTGAAGATTTAAAAAAGAAATTAACTGAAATTGTCTATAAAAAATAATTATTATTATTTTTTGTATTTTTAAATTGCGACCGGTATGTATTGTGTTTAACTATTGTATGTTTAATGAGAAATGTATGCGAGTGCAGATCTTTACGCGAAGCGGAACAGGCTCCCTGCGAGACGCTTCCTGGGAGCAGTCTGCTCTACAAGCACACTATTTCTAAGCCGATTATTGTTTGTTTTCGATAGCGACCGTGAAGATTTAAAAAAAGAAATTAACAGAAATTGTCTATAAAAAATAATTATTATTAGTTTGTGTATTTTTATATTGCGACCGGTATGTATTGTGTTTAACCGTTGTACGTTTAATGAGAAATGTATGCGAGTGCAGATCTTTACGCGAAGCGGAACAGGCTCCCTGCGAGACGCTTCCTGGGAGCAGTCTGCTTTACAAGCACACTATTTATAAGCCGATTATTGTTTGTTTTCAATTGCGACCGTGAAGATTTAAAAAAGAAATTAACTGAAATTGTCTATAAAAAATAATTATTATTAGTTTGTGTATTTTTAAATTGCGACCGGTATGTATTGTGTTTAACTGTTCTACGTTTAATGAGAAATGTATGCGAGTGCAGATCTTTACGAGAAGCGGAAAAGGCTCCCTGCGAGACGCTTCCTGGGAGCAGTCTGCTCTACAAGCACACTATTTCTAAGCCGATAATTTTCTTTTTTCAATTGAGACCGTGAATGTTTTAAAAAAGAAATTAAGTGGAATTGTCTATAAAAAATAATTATTATTAGTTTGTGTATTTTTAAATTGCGACCGGTATGCATTGTGTTTAACTATTGTACGTTTAATGAGAAATGTATGCGAGTGCAGATCTTTACGCGAAGCGGTACAGGCTCCCTGCGAGACGCTTCCTGGGAGCAGTCTGCTCTACAAGCACACTATTTCTAAGCCGATTATTTTTTGTTTTCGATAGCGACCGTGAAGATTTAAAAAAGAAATTAATTGAAATTGTCTATAAAAATTAATTATTATTATATTGTGTATTTTTAAATTTCGACCGGTGTGTATTGTGTTTAACTATTGTATGTTTAATGAGAAATGTATGCGAGTGCAGATCTTTACGCGAAGCGGGACAGGCTCCCTGCGAGACGCTTCCTGGGAGCAGTCTGCTCTACAAGCACACTATTTCTAAGCCGATTATTGTTTGTTTTCGATAGCGACCGTGAAGATTTAAAAAAAGAAATTAACAGAAATTGTGTATAAAAAATAATTATTATTAGTTTGTGCATTTTTAAATTGCGACCGGTATGTATTGTGTTTAACCGTTTATGTTTAATGAGAAATGTATCCGAGTGCAGATCTTTACGCGAAGCGGGACAGGCTCCCAGCGAGACGCTTCCTGGGAGCAGTGTGCTCTACAAGCACACTATTTCCAAGCTGATTATTGTTTACTTTCGATAGCGACCGTGAAAATTTAAAAAAAGAAATTAACAGAAATTGTCTATAAAAAATAATTATTATTAGTTTGTGTATTTTTAAATTGCGACCGGTATGTATTGTGTTTAACCGTTGTACGTTTAATAAGAAATGTATGCGAGTGCAGATCTTTACGCGAAGCGGAACAGGGTCCCTGCGAGACGCTTCCTGGGAGCAGTCTGCTCTACAAGCACACTATTTCTAAGCCGATTATTGTTTGTTTTCGATAGCGACCGTGAAGAATTAAAAAAAGAAATTAGGTGGAATTGTCTATACAAAATAATTATTATTAGTTTGTGTATTTTTAAATTGCGACCGGTATGTATTGTGTTTAACTATTGTATGTTTAATGAGAAATGTATGCGAGTGCAGATCTTTATGCGAAGCGGACAGGCTCCCTGCGAGACGCTTCCTGGGAGCAGTCTGCTCTACAAGCACACTATTTCTAAGCCGATTATTGTTTGTTTTCGATAGCGACCGTGAAAATTTAAAAAAGAAATCAACTGAAATTGTCTATAAAAAATAATTATTATTAGTTTGTGTATTTTTAAATTGCGACCGGTATGTATTGTGTTTAACTGTTGTACGTTTAATGAGAAATGTATGCAAGTGCAGATCTTTACGCGAAGCGGAACAGGCTCCCTGCGAGACGCTTCCTGGGAGCAGTCTGCTCTACAAGCACACTATTTCTAAGCCGATTATTGTTTGTGTTCGATAGCGACCGTGAAGATTTAAAAAAAGAAATTAACAGAAATTGTCTATAAAAAATAATTATTATTAGTTTGTGTATTTTTAAATTGCGACCGGTATGTATTGTGTTTAACCGTTGTACGTTTAATGAGAAATGTATGCGAGTGCAGATCTTTACGCGAAGCGGAACAGGCTCCCTGCGAGACGCTTCCTGGGAGCAGTCTGCTCTACAAGCACACTATTTCTAAGCCGATTATTGTTTGTTTTCGATAGCGACCGTGAAGATTTAAAAAAAGAAATTAACAGAAATTGTCTATAAAAAATAATTATTATTAGTTTGTGTATTTTTATATTGCGACCGGTATGTATTGTGTTTAACCGTTGTACGTTTAATGAGAAATGTATGCGAGTGCAGATCTTTACGCGAAGCGGAACAGGCTCCCTGCGAGACGCTACCTGGGAGCAGTCTGCTTTACAAGCACACTATTTATAAGCCGATTATTGTTTGTTTTCAATTGCGACCGTGAAGATTTAAAAAAGAAATTAACTGAAATTGTCTATAAAAAATAATTATTATTAGTTTGTGTATTTTTAAATTGCGACCGGTATGTATTGTGTTTAACTGTTCTACGTTTAATGAGAAATGTATGCGAGTGCAGATCTTTACGAGAAGCGGAAAAGGCTCCCTGCGAGACGCTTCCTGGGAGCAGTCTGCTCTACAAGCACACTATTTCTAAGCCGATAATTTTCTTTTTTCAATTGAGACCGTGAATGTTTTAAAAAAGAAATTAAGTGGAATTGTCTATAAAAAATAATTATTATTAGTTTGTGTATTTTTAAATTGCGACCGGTATGCATTGTGTTTAACTATTGTACGTTTAATGAGAAATGTATGCGAGTGCAGATCTTTACGCGAAGCGGTACAGGCTCCCTGCGAGACGCTTCCTGGGAGCAGTCTGCTCTACAAGCACACTATTTCTAAGCCGATTATTTTTTGTTTTCGATAGCGACCGTGAAGATTTAAAAAAGAAATTAATTGAAATTGTCTATAAAAATTAATTATTATTATATTGTGTATTTTTAAATTTCGACCGGTGTGTATTGTGTTTAACTATTGTATGTTTAATGAGAAATGTATGCGAGTGCAGATCTTTACGCGAAGCGGGACAGGCTCCCTGCGAGACGCTTCCTGGGAGCAGTCTGCTCTACAAGCACACTATTTCTAAGCCGATTATTGTTTGTTTTCGATAGCGACCGTGAAGATTTAAAAAAAGAAATTAACAGAAATTGTGTATAAAAAATAATTATTATTAGTTTGTGCATTTTTAAATTGCGACCGGTATGTATTGTGTTTAACCGTTTATGTTTAATGAGAAATGTATCCGAGTGCAGATCTTTACGCGAAGCGGGACAGGCTCCCAGCGAGACGCTTCCTGGGAGCAGTGTGCTCTACAAGCATACTATTTCTAAGCTGATTATTGTTTACTTTCGATAGCGACCGTGAAAATTTAAAAAAAGAAATTAACAGAAATTGTCTATAAAAAATAATTATTATTAGTTTGTGTATTTTTAAATTGCGACCGGTATGTATTGTGTTTAACCGTTGTACGTTTAATAAGAAATGTATGCGAGTGCAGATCTTTACGCGAAGCGGAACAGGGTCCCTGCGAGACGCTTCCTGGGAGCAGTCTGCTCTACAAGCACACTATTTCTAAGCCGATTATTGTTTGTTTTCGATAGCGACCGTGAAGAATTAAAAAAAGAAATTAGGTGGAATTGTCTATACAAAATAATTATTATTAGTTTGTGTATTTTTAAATTGCGACCGGTATGTATTGTGTTTAACTATTGTATGTTTAATGAGAAATGTATGCGAGTGCAGATCTTTATGCGAAGCGGACAGGCTCCCTGCGAGACGCTTCCTGGGAGCAGTCTGCTCTACAAGCACACTATTTCTAAGCCGATTATTGTTTGTTTCGATAGCGACCGTGAAAATTTAAAAAAGAAATCAACTGAAATTGTCTATAAAAAATAATTATTATTAGTTTGTGTATTTTTAAATTGCGACCGGTATGTATTGTGTTTAACTGTTGTACGTTTAATGAGAAATGTATGCGAGTGCAGATCTTTACGCGAAGCGGAACAGGCTCCCTGCGAGACGCTTCCTGGGAGCAGTCTGCTCTACAAGCACACTATTTCTAAGCCGATTATTGTTTGTGTTCGATAGCGACCGTGAAGATTTAAAAAAAGAAATTAACAGAAATTGTCTATAAAAAATAATTATTATTAGTTTGTGTATTTTTAAATTGCGACCGGTATGTATTGTGTTTAACCGTTGTACGTTTAATGAGAAATGTATGCGAGTGCAGATCTTTACGCGAAGCGGACCAGGCTCCCTGCGAGACGCTTCCTGGGAGCAGTCTGCTCTACAAGCACACTATTTCTAAGCCGATTATTGTTTGTTTTCGATAGCGACCGTGAAGATTTAAAAAAGAAATTAACTGAAATTGTCTATAAAAAATAATTATTATTAGTTTGTGTATTTTTAAATTTCGACCGGTGTGTATTTCGTTTAACTATTGTATGTTTAATGAGAAATGTATGCGAGTGCAGATCTTTACGCGAAGCGGAACAGGCTCCCTGCGAGACGCTTCCTGGGAGCAGTCTGCTCTACAAGCACACTATTTCTAAGCCGATTATTGTTTGTTTTCGATAGCGACCGTGAAGATTTAAAAAAAGAAATTAGGTGGAATTGTCTATACAAAATAATTATTATTAGTTTGTGTATTTTTAAATTGCGACCGGTATGTATTGTGTTTAACTATTGTATGTTTAATGATAAATGTATGCGAGTGCAGATCTTTACGCGAAGCGGAACAGGCTCCCTGCGAGACGCTTCCTCGGAGCAGTCTGCTCTACAAGCACACTATTTCTAAGCCGATTATTGTTTGTTTTCGATAGCGACCGTGAAGATTTAAAAAAGAAATTAACTGAAATTGTCTATAAAAAAAAATTATTATTAGTTTGTGTATTTTTAAATTGCGACCGGTATGTATTGTGTTTTACTGTTGTACGTTTAATGAGAAATGTATGCGAGTGCAGATCTTTACGCGAAGCGGAACAGGTTCCCTGCGAGACGCCTCCTGGGAGCAGTCTGCTCTACAAGCACACTCTTTCTAAGCCGATAATTTTCTTTTTTCGATTGCGACCGTGAAAGTTTTAAAAAAGAAATTAAGTGGAATTGTCTATAAAAAATAATTATTATTAGTTTGTGTATTTTTTAATTGCGACCGGTATGTATTGTGTTTAACTATTGTACGTTTAATGAGAAATGTATGCGAGTGCAGATCTTTACGCGAAGCGGAACAGGCTCCCTGCGAGACGCTTCCTGGGAGCAGTCTGCTCTACAAGCACACTATTTCTAAGCCGATTATTGTTTGTTTTCGATAGCGACCGTGAAGATTTAAAAAAAGAAATCGGTCGCTATCGAAAACAAACAATAATCGGCTTAGAAATAGTGTGCTTGTAGAGCAGACTGCTCCCAGGAAGCGTCTCGCAGGGAGCCTGTTACGCTTCGCGTAAAGATCTGCACTCGCATACATTTCTCATTAAACATACAATAGTTAAACACAATACATACCGGTCGCAATTAAAAAATACAAAAACTAATAATAATTATTTTTTATATACAATTTCAGTTATTTTCTTTTTTTAAATCTTCAGAGGCGCTATCGAAAACAAACAACAAACGGCTTAGTTTGTGTATTTTTAAATTGCGACCGGTATGTATTGTGTTTTACTGTTGTACGTTTAATGAGAAATGTATGCGAGTGCAGATCTTTACGCGAAGCGGAACAGGCTCCCTGCGAGACGCTTCCTGGGAGCAGTCTGCTCTACAAGCACACTCTTTCTAAGCCGATAATTTTCTTTTTTCGATTGCGACCGTGAAAGTTTTAAAAAAGAAATTAAGTGGAATTGTCTATAAAAATAATTATTATTAGTTTGTGTATTTTTTAATTGCGACCGGTATGTATTGTGTTTAACTATTGTACGTTTAATGAGAAATGTATGCGAGTGCAGATCTTTACGCGAAGCGGAACAGGCTCCCTGCGAGACGCTTCCTGGGAGCAGTCTGCTTTACAAGCACACTATTTCTAAGCCGAATATTGTTTGTTTTCGATAGCGACCGATTTCTTTTTTTAAATCTTCACGGTCGCTATCGAAAACAAACAATAATCGGCTTAGAAATAGTGTGCTTGTAGAGCAGACTGCTCCCAGGAAGCGTCTCGCAGGGAGCCTGTTACGCTTCGCGTAAAGATCTGCACTCGCATACATTTCTCATTAAACATACAATAGTTAAACACAATACATACCGGTCGCAATTTAAAAATACAAAAACTAATAATAATTATTTTTTATATACAATTTCAGTTATTTTCTTTTTTTAAATCTTCAGAGGCGCTATCGAAAACAAACAACAAACGGCTTAGTTTGTGTATTTTTAAATTGCGACCGGTATGTATTGTGTTTAACTATTGTATGTTTAATGAGAAATGTATGCGAGTGCAGATCTTTACGCGAAGCGGGACAGGCTCCCTGCGAGACGCTTCCTGGGAGCAGTTTGCTCTACAAGCACACTCTTTCTAAGCCGATAATTTTCTTTTTTCGATTGCGACCGTGAATGTTTTAAAAAAGAAATTAAGTGGAATTGCCTATAAAAAATAATTAATTTTAGTTTGTGTATTTTTTAATTGCGACCGGTATGTATTGTGTTTAACTATTGTACGTTTTATGAGAAATGTATGCGAGTGCAGATCTTTACGCGAAGCGGAACAGGCTCCCTGCGAGACGCTTCCTGGGAGCAGTCTGCTCTACAAGCACACTCTTTCTAAGCCGATAATTTTCTTTTTTCGATTGCGACCGTGAATGTTTTAAAAAAGAAATTAAGTGGAATTGTCTATAAAAAATAATTATTTTTAGTTTGTGTATTTTTTAATTGCGACCGGTATGTATTGTGTTTAACTATTGTACGTTTTATGAGAAATGTATGCGAGTGCAGATCTTTACGCGAAGCGGAACAGGCTCCCTGCGAGACGCTTCCTGGGAGCAGTCTGCTCTACAAGCACACTATTTCTAAGCCGATTATTGTTTGTTTTCGATAGCGACCGTGAAGATTTAAAAAAAGAAATTAACTGAAATTGTATATAAAAAATAATTATTATTAGTTTTTGTATTTTTAAATTGCGACCGGTATGTATTGTGTTTAACTATTGCATGTTTAACGAGAAATGTATGCGAGTGCAGATCTTTACGCGAAGCGGAACAGGCTCCCTGCGAGACGCTTCCTGGGAGCAGTCTGCTCTACAAGCACACTATTTCTAAGCCGATTATTGTTTGTTTTCGATAGCGACCGTGAAGATTTAAAAAAAGAAATTAACAGAAATTGTCTATAAAAAATAATTATTATTCGTTTGTGTATTTTTAAATTGCGACCGGTATGTATTGTGTTTAACCGTTGTACGTTTAATGAGAAATGTATGCGACTGCAGATCTTTACGCGAAGCGGAACAGGCTTCCTGCGAGACGCTTCCTGGGAGCAGTCTGCTCTACAAGCACACTATTTCTAAGCCGATTATTGTTTGTTTTCGATGGCGACCGTGAAGATTTAAAAAAAGAAATTAACAGAAATTGTCTATAAAATATAATTATTATTAGTTTGTGTATTTTTAAATTGCGACCGGTATGTATTGTGTTTAACCGTTGTACGTTTAATGAGAAATGTATGCGAGTGCAGATCTTTACGCGAAGCGGAACAGGCTCCCTGCGAGACGCTTCCTGGGAGCAGTCTGCTCTACAAGCACACTATTTCTAAGCCGATTATTGTTTGTTTTCGATAGCGACCGTGAAGATTTAAAAAAGAAATTAACTGAAATTGTCTAAAAAAATAATTATTATTAGTTTGTGTATTTTTAAATTTCGACCGGTGTGTATTGTGTTTAGCTATTGTACGTTTAATGAGAAATGTATGCGAGTGCAGATCTTTACGCGAAGCGGAACAGGCTCCCTGCGAGACGCTTCCTGGGAGCAGTCTGCTCTACAAGCACACTATTTCTAAGCCGATTATTGTTTGGTTTCGATAGCGACCGTGAAGATTTAAAAAAAGAAATTAACTTAAATTGTATATAAAAAATTATTATTATTAGTTTGTGTATTTTTAAATTGCGACCGGTATGCATTGTGTTTAACTATTGTATGTTTAATGAGAAATGTATGCGAGTGCAGATCTTTACGCGAAGCGGAACAGGCTCCCTGCGAGACGCTTCCTGGGAGCAGTCTGCTCTACAAGCACACTATTTCTAAGCCGATTATTGTTTGTTTTCGATAGCGACCGTGAATGTTTTAAAAAAGAAATTAAGTGGAATTGTCTATAAAAAATAATTATTATTAGTTTGTGTATTTTTAAATTGCGACCGGTATGTATTGTGTTTAACCGTTGTACGTTTAATGAGAAATGTATGCGAGTGCAGATATTTACGCGAAGCGGAACAGGCTCCCTGCGAGACGCTTCCTGGGAGCAGTCTGCTCTACAAGCACACTCTTTCTAAGCCGAATTTTCTTTTTTTTGATTGCGACCGTGAATGTTTTAAAAAAGAAATTAAGTGGAATTGTCTATAAAAAATAATTATTATTAGTTTGTGTATTTTTTAATTGCGACCGGTATGTATTGTGTTTAACTATTGTACGTTTAATGAGAAATGTATGCGAGTGCAGATCTTTACGCGAAGCGGAACAGGCTCCCTGCGAGACGCTTCCTGGGAGCAGTCTGCTCTACAAGCACACTATTTCTAAGCCGATTATTGTTCGTTTTCGATAGCGACCGTGAAGATTTAAAAAAAGAAATTAACAGAAATTGTCTATAAAAAATAATTATTATTAGTTTGTGTATTTTTAAATTGCGACCGGTATGTATTGTGTTTAACCGTTGTACGTTTAATGAGAAATGTATGCGAGTGCAGATATTTACGCGAAGCGGAACAGGCTCCCTGCGAGACGCTTCCTGGGAGCAGTCTGCTCTACAAGCACACTATTTCTAAGCCGATTATTGTTCGTTTTCGATAGCGACCGTGAAGATTTAAAAAAAGAAATTAACAGAAATTGTCTATAAAAAATAATTATTATTAGTTTGTGTATTTTTAAATTGCGACCGGTATGTATTGTGTTTAACCGTTGTACGTTTAATGAGAAATGTATGCGAGTGCAGATATTTACGCGAAGCGGAACAGGCTCCCTGCGAGACGCTTCCTGGGAGCAGTCTGCTCTACAAACACACTATTTCTAAGCCGATTATTGTTTGTTTTCGATAGCGACCGTGAAGATTTAAAAAAGAAATTAACTGAAATTGTCTATAAAAAATAATTATTATTAGTTTGTGTATTTTTAAATTGCGACCGGTATGTATTGTGTTTAACTATTGTATGTTTAATGAGAAATGTATGCGAGTGCAGATCTTTACGCGAAGCGGAACAGCCTCCCTGCGAGACGCTTCCTGGGAGCAGTCTGCTCTACAAGCACACTATTTCTAAGCCGATAATTTTCTTTTTTCGATTGAGGCCGTGAATGTTTTAAAAAAGAAATTAAGTGGAATTGTCTATAAAAAATAATTATTATTAGTTTGTGTATTTTTAAATTGCGACCGGTATGCATTGTGTTTAACTATTGTACGTTTAATGAGAAATGTATGCGAGTGCAGATCTTTACTCGAAGCGGAACAGCCTCCCTGCGAGACGCTTCTTGGGAGCAGTCCGCTCTACAAGCACACTATTTCTAAGCCGATTATTGCTTGTTTTCGATAGCGACCGTGAAGATTTAAAAAAGAAATTAACTGAAATTGTCTATAAAAAATAATTATTATTAGTTTTTGTATTTTTAAATTGCGACCGGTATGTATTGTGTTTAACTATTGTATGTATAATGAGAAATGTATGCGAGTGCAGATCTTTACGCGAAGCGGAACAGGCTCCCTGCGAGACGCTTCCTGGGAGCAGTCTGCTCTACAAGCACACTATTTCTAAGCCGATTATTGTTTGTTTTGATAGCGACCGTGAAGATTTAAAAAAAGAAATTAACAGAAATTGTCTATACAAAATAATTATTATTAGTTTGTGTATTTTTAAATTGCGACCGGTATGTATTGTGTTTAACTATTGTATGTTTAATGAGAAATGTATGTGGGTGCAGATCTTTACGCGAAGCGGACCAGGCTCCCTGCGAGACGCTTCCTGGGAGCAGTCTGCTCTACAAGCACACTATTTCTAAGCCGATTATTGTTTGTTTTCGATAGCGAACGTGAAGATTTAAAAAAGAAATTAACTGAAATTGTCTATAAAAAATAATTATTATTAGTTTGTGTATTTTTAAATTTCGACCGGTGTGTATTGTGTTTAACTATTGTATGTTTAATGAGAAATGTATGCGAGTGCAGATCTTTACGCGAAGCGGAACAGGCTCCCTGCGAGACGCTTCCTGGGAGCAGTCTGCTCTAAAAGCACACTATTTCTAAGCCGATTATTGTTTGTTTTCGATAGCGACCGTGAAGATTTAAAAAAGAAATTAACTGAAATTGTCTATAAAAAATAATTATTATTATTTTTTGTATTTTTAAATTGCGACCGGTATGTATTGTGTTTAACTATTGTATGTTTAATGAGAAATGTATGCGAGTGCAGATCTTTACGCGAAGCGAAACAGGCTCCCTGCGAGACGCTTCCTGGGAGCAGTCTGCTCTACAAGCACACTATTTCTAAGCCGATTATTGTTTGTTTTCGATAGCGACCGTGAAGATTTAAAAAAAGAAATTAACAGAAATTGTCTAAAAAAATAATTATTATTAGTTTGTGTATTTTTAAATTTCGACCGGTGTGTATTGTGTTTAGCTATTGTACGTTTAATGAGAAATGTATGCGAGTGCAGATCTTTACGCGAAGCGGAACAGGCTCCCTGCGAGACGCTTCCTGGGAGCAGTCTGCTCTACAAGCACACTATTTCTAAGCCGATTATTGTTTGTTTTCGATGGCGACCGTGAAGATTTAAAAAAAGAAATTAACAGAAATTGTCTATAAAATATAATTATTATTAGTTTGTGTATTTTTAAATTGCGACCGGTATGTATTGTGTTTAACCGTTGTACGTTTAATGAGAAATGTATGCGAGTGCAGATCTTTACGCGAAGCGGAACAGGCTCCCTGCGAGACGCTTCCTGGGAGCAGTCTGCTCTACAAGCACACTCTTTCTAAGCCGATAATTTTCTTTTTTCGATTGCGACCGTGAATGTTTTAAAAAAGAAATTAAGTGGAATTGTCTATAAAAAATAATTATTTTTAGTTTGTGTATTTTTTAATTGCGACCGGTATGTATTGTGTTTAACTATTGTACGTTTTATGAGAAATGTATGCGAGTGCAGATCTTTACGCGAAGCGGAACAGGCTCCCTGCGAGACGCTTCCTGGGAGCAGTCTGCTCTACAAGCACACTATTTCTAAGCCGATTATTGTTTGTTTTCGATAGCGACCGTGAAGATTTAAAAAAAGAAATTAACTGAAATTGTATATAAAAAATAATTATTATTAGTTTTTGTATTTTTAAATTGCGACCGGTATGTATTGTGTTTAACTATTGCATGTTTAACGAGAAATGTATGCGAGTGCAGATCTTTACGCGAAGCGGAACAGGCTCCCTGCGAGACGCTTCCTGGGAGCAGTCTGCTCTACAAGCACACTATTTCTAAGCCGATTATTGTTTGTTTTCGATAGCGACCGTGAAGATTTAAAAAAAGAAATTAACAGAAATTGTCTATAAAAAATAATTATTATTCGTTTGTGTATTTTTAAATTGCGACCGGTATGTATTGTGTTTAACCGTTGTACGTTTAATGAGAAATGTATGCGACTGCAGATCTTTACGCGAAGCGGAACAGGCTCCCTGCGAGACGCTTCCTGGGAGCAGTCTGCTCTACAAGCACACTATTTCTAAGCCGATTATTGTTTGTTTTCGATGGCGACCGTGAAGATTTAAAAAAAGAAATTAACAGAAATTGTCTATAAAATATAATTATTATTAGTTTGTGTATTTTTAAATTGCGACCGGTATGTATTGTGTTTAACCGTTGTACGTTTAATGAGAAATGTATGCGAGTGCAGATCTTTACGCGAAGCGGAACAGGCTCCCTGCGAGACGCTTCCTGGGAGCAGTCTGCTCTACAAGCACACTATTTCTAAGCCGATTATTGTTTGTTTTCGATAGCGACCGTGAAGATTTAAAAAAGAAATTAACTGAAATTGTCTAAAAAAATAATTATTATTAGTTTGTGTATTTTTAAATTTCGACCGGTGTGTATTGTGTTTAGCTATTGTACGTTTAATGAGAAATGTATGCGAGTGCAGATCTTTACGCGAAGCGGAACAGGCTCCCTGCGAGACGCTTCCTGGGAGCAGTCTGCTCTACAAGCACACTATTTCTAAGCCGATTATTGTTTGGTTTCGATAGCGACCGTGAAGATTTAAAAAAAGAAATTAACTTAAATTGTATATAAAAAATTATTATTATTAGTTTGTGTATTTTTAAATTGCGACCGGTATGCATTGTGTTTAACTATTGTATGTTTAATGAGAAATGTATGCGAGTGCAGATCTTTACGCGAAGCGGAACAGGCTCCCTGCGAGACGCTTCCTGGGAGCAGTCTGCTCTACAAGCACACTATTTCTAAGCCGATTATTGTTTGTTTTCGATAGCGACCGTGAATGTTTTAAAAAAGAAATTAAGTGGAATTGTCTATAAAAAATAATTATTATTAGTTTGTGTATTTTTAAATTGCGACCGGTATGTATTGTGTTGAACCGTTGTACGTTTAATGATAAATGTATGCGAGTGCAGATATTTACGCGAAGCGGAACAGGCTCCCTGCGAGACGCTTCCTGGGAGCAGTCTGCTCTACAAGCACACTCTTTCTAAGCCGAATTTTCTTTTTTTGATTGCGACCGTGAATGTTTTAAAAAAGAAATTAAGTGGAATTGTCTATAAAAAATAACTATTATTAGTTTGTGTATTTTTTAATTGCGACCGGTATGTATTGTGTTTAACTATTGTACGTTTAATGAGAAATGTATGCGAGTGCAGATCTTTACGCGAAGCGGAACAGGCTCCCTGCGAGACGCTTCCTGGGAGCAGTCTGCTCTACAAGCACACTATTTCTAAGCCGATTATTGTTCGTTTTCGATAGCGACCGTGAAGATTTAAAAAAAGAAATTAACAGAAATTGTCTATAAAAAATAATTATTATTAGTTTGTGTATTTTTAAATTGCGACCGGTATGTATTGTGTTTAACTATTGTATGTTTAATGAGAAATGTATGTGGGTGCAGATCTTTACGCGAAGCGGACCAGGCTCCCTGCGAGACGCTTCCTGGGAGCAGTCTGCTCTACAAGCACACTATTTCTAAGCCGATTATTGTTTGTTTTCGATAGCGAACGTGAAGATTTAAAAAAGAAATTAACTGAAATTGTCTATAAAAAATAATTATTATTAGTTTGTGTATTTTTAAATTTCGACCGGTATGTATTGTGTTTAACTATTGTATGTTTAATGAGAAATGTATGCGAGTGCAGATCTTTACGCGAAGCGGAACAGGCTCCCTGCGAGACGCTTCCTGGGAGCAGTCTGCTCTACAAGCACACTATTTCTAAGCCGATTATTGTTTGTTTTCGATAGCGACCGTGAATGTTTTAAAAAAGAAATTAACTGAAATTGTCTATAAAAAATAATTATTATTAGTTTTTGTATTTTTAAATTGCGACCGGTATGTATTGTGTTTAACTATTGTATGTTTAATGAGAAATGTATGCGAGTGCAGATCTTTACGCGAAGCGGAACAGGCTCCCTGCGAGACGCTTCCTGGGAGCAGTCTGCTCTACAAGCACACTATTTCTAAGCCGATTATTGTTTGTTTTGATAGCGACCGTGAAGATTTAAAAAAAGAAATTAACAGAAATTGTCTATACAAAATAATTATTATTAGTTTGTGTATTTTTAAATTGCGACCGGTATGTATTGTGTTTAACTATTGTATGTTTAATGAGAAATGTATGTGGGTGCAGATCTTTACGCGAAGCGGACCAGGCTCCCTGCGAGACGCTTCCTGGGAGCAGTCTGCTCTACAAGCACACTATTTCTAAGCCGATTATTGTTTGTTTTCGATAGCGAACGTGAAGATTTAAAAAAGAAATTAACTGAAATTGTCTATAAAAAATAATTATTATTAGCTTGTGTATTTTTAAATTTCGACCGGTGTGTATTGTGTTTAACTATTGTATGTTTAATGAGAAATGCATGCGAGTGCAGATCTTTACGCGAAGCGGAACACGCTCCCTGCGAGACGCTTCCTGGGAGCAGTCTGCTCTTTAAGCACACTATTTCTAAGCCGATAATTTTCTTTTTTCGATTGCGACCGTGAATGTTTTAAAAAAGAAATTAAGTGGAATTGTCTATAAAAAATAATTATTTTTAGTTTGTGTATTTTTTAATTGCGACCGGTATGTATTGTGTTTAACTATTGTACGTTTAATGGGAAATGTATGCGAGTGCAGATCTTTACGCGAAGCGGAACAGGCTCCCTGCGAGACGCTTCCTGGGAGCAGTCTGCTCTACAAGCACACTCTTTCTAAGCCGATAATTTTCTTTTTTCGATTGCGACCGTGAATGTTTTAAAAAAGAAATTAAGTGGAATTGTCTATAAAAAATAATTATTTTTAGTTTGTGTATTTTTTAATTGCGACCGGTATGTATTGTGTTTAACTATTGTACGTTTTATGAGAAATGTATGCGAGTGCAGATCTTTACGCGAAGCGGAACAGGCTCCCTGCGAGACGCTTCCTGGGAGCAGTCTGCTCTAAAAGCACACTATTATTTCTAAGCCGATTATTGTTTGTTTTCGATAGCGACCGTGAATGTTTTAAAAAAGAAATTAAGTGGAATTGTCTATAAAAAATAACTATTATTAGTTTGTGTATTTTTTAATTGCGACCGGTATGTATTGTGTTTAACTATTGTACGTTTAATGAGAAATGTATGCGAGTGCAGATCTTTACGCGAAGCGGAACAGGCTCCCTGCGAGACGCTTCCTGGGAGCAGTCTGCTCTACAAGCACACTATTTCTAAGCCGATTATTGTTCGTTTTCGATAGCGACCGTGAAGATTTAAAAAAAGAAATTAACAGAAATTGTCTATAAAAAATAATTATTATTAGTTTGTGTATTTTTAAATTGCGACCGGTATGTATTGTGTTTAACTATTGTATGTTTAATGAGAAATGTATGTGGGTGCAGATCTTTACGCGAAGCGGACCAGGCTCCCTGCGAGACGCTTCCTGGGAGCAGTCTGCTCTACAAGCACACTATTTCTAAGCCGATTATTGTTTGTTTTCGATAGCGAACGTGAAGATTTAAAAAAGAAATTAACTGAAATTGTCTATAAAAAATAATTATTATTAGTTTGTGTATTTTTAAATTTCGACCGGTATGTATTGTGTTTAACTATTGTATGTTTAATGAGAAATGTATGCGAGTGCAGATCTTTACGCGAAGCGGAACAGGCTCCCTGCGAGACGCTTCCTGGGAGCAGTCTGCTCTACAAGCACACTATTTCTAAGCCGATTATTGTTTGTTTTCGATAGCGACCGTGAATGTTTTAAAAAAGAAATTAACTGAAATTGTCTATAAAAAATAATTATTATTAGTTTTTGTATTTTTAAATTGCGACCGGTATGTATTGTGTTTAACTATTGTATGTTTAATGAGAAATGTATGCGAGTGCAGATCTTTACGCGAAGCGGAACAGGCTCCCTGCGAGACGCTTCCTGGGAGCAGTCTGCTCTACAAGCACACTATTTCTAAGCCGATTATTGTTTGTTTTGATAGCGACCGTGAAGATTTAAAAAAAGAAATTAACAGAAATTGTCTATACAAAATAATTATTATTAGTTTGTGTATTTTTAAATTGCGACCGGTATGTATTGTGTTTAACTATTGTATGTTTAATGAGAAATGTATGTGGGTGCAGATCTTTACGCGAAGCGGACCAGGCTCCCTGCGAGACGCTTCCTGGGAGCAGTCTGCTCTACAAGCACACTATTTCTAAGCCGATTATTGTTTGTTTTCGATAGCGAACGTGAAGATTTAAAAAAGAAATTAACTGAAATTGTCTATAAAAAATAATTATTATTAGTTTGTGTATTTTTAAATTTCGACCGGTGTGTATTGTGTTTAACTATTGTATGTTTAATGAGAAATGCATGCGAGTGCAGATCTTTACGCGAAGCGGAACACGCTCCCTGCGAGACGCTTCCTGGGAGCAGTCTGCTCTTTAAGCACACTATTTCTAAGCCGATAATTTTCTTTTTTCGATTGCGACCGTGAATGTTTTAAAAAAGAAATTAAGTGGAATTGTCTATAAAAAATAATTATTTTTAGTTTGTGTATTTTTTAATTGCGACCGGTATGTATTGTGTTTAACTATTGTACGTTTAATGGGAAATGTATGCGAGTGCAGATCTTTACGCGAAGCGGAACAGGCTCCCTGCGAGACGCTTCCTGGGAGCAGTCTGCTCTACAAGCACACTCTTTCTAAGCCGATAATTTTCTTTTTTCGATTGCGACCGTGAATGTTTTAAAAAAGAAATTAAGTGGAATTGTCTATAAAAAATAATTATTTTTAGTTTGTGTATTTTTTAATTGCGACCGGTATGTATTGTGTTTAACTATTGTACGTTTTATGAGAAATGTATGCGAGTGCAGATCTTTACGCGAAGCGGAACAGGCTCCCTGCGAGACGCTTCCTGGGAGCAGTCTGCTCTAAAAGCACACTATTATTTCTAAGCCGATTATTGTTTGTTTTCGATAGCGACCGTGAAGCTTTAAAAAAAGAAATTAACAGAAATTGTCTATAAAAAATAATTATTATTAGTTTGTGTATTTTTAAATTGCGACCGGTATGTATTGTGTTTAACCGTTGTACGTTTAATGAGAAATGTATGCGAGTGCAGATCTTTACTCGAAGCAGAACAGGCTCCCTGCGAGACGCTTCCTGGGAGCAGTCTGCTCTACAAGCACACTATTTCTAAGCCGATTATTGTTTGTTTTCGATAGCGACCGTGAAGATTTCAAAAAGAAATTAACTGAAATTGTCTATAAAAAATAATTATTATTAGTTTGTGTATTTTTAAATTGCGACCGGTATGTATTGTGTTTAACCGTTGTACGTTTAATGAGAAATGTATGCGAGTGCAGATCTTTACGCGAAGCGGAACAGGCTCCCTGCGAGACGCTTCCTGGGAGCAGTCTGCTCTACAAGCACACTATTTCTAAGCCGATTATTGTTTGTTTTCGATAGCGACCGTGAAGATTTAAAAAAGAAATTAACTGAAATTGTCTATAAAAAATAATTATTATTAGTTTGTGTATTTTTAAATTGCGACCGGTATGTATTGTGTTTAACTATTGTATGTTTAATGAGAAATGTATGCGAGTGCAGATCTTTACGCGAAGCGGAACAGCCTCCCTGCGAGACGCTTCCTGGGAGCAGTCTGCTCTACAAGCACACTATTTCTAAGCCGATAATTTTCTTTTTTCGATTGAGGCCGTGAATGTTTTAAAAAAGAAATTAAGTGGAATTGTCTATAAAAAATAATTATTATTAGTTTGTGTATTTTTAAATTGCGACCGGTATGCATTGTGTTTAACTATTGTACGTTTAATGAGAAATGTATGCGAGTGCAGATCTTTACTCGAAGCGGAACAGCCTCCCTGCGAGACGCTTCTTGGGAGCAGTCCGCTCTACAAGCACACTATTTCAAAGCCGATTATTGTTTGTTTTCGATAGCGACCGTGAAGATTTAAAAAAAGAAATTAACAGAAATTGTCTATAAAAAATAATTATTATTAGTTTGTGTATTTTTAAATTGCGACCGGTATGTATTGTGTTTAGCCGTTGTACGTTTAATGAGAAATGTATGCGAGTGCAGATCTTTACGCGAAGCGGAACAGGCTCCCTGCGAGACGCTTTCTGGGAGCAGTCTGCTCTACAAGCACACTATTTCTAAGCCGATTATTGTTTGTTTTCGATAGCGACCGTGAAGATTTAAAAAAAAAATTAACTGAAATTGTCTATAAAAAATAATTATTATTAGTTTGTGTATTTTTTAATTTCGACCGGTGTGTATTGTGTTTAACTATTGTATGTTTAATGAGAAATGCATGCGAGTGCAGCTCTTTACGCGAAGCGGTACAGGCTCCCTGCGAGACGCTTCCTGGGAGCAGTCTGCTCTTTAAGCACACTATTTCTAAGCCGATAATTTTCTTTTTTCGATTGCGACCGTGAATGTTTTAAAAAAGAAATTAAGTGGAATTGTCTATAAAAAATAATTATTTTTAGTTTGTGTATTTTTTAATTGCGACCGGTATGTATTGTGTTTAACTATTGTACGTTTAATGGGAAATGTATGCGAGTGCAGATCTTTACGCGAAGCGGAACAGGCTCCCTGCGAGACGCTTCCTGGGAGCAGTCTGCTCTACAAGCACACTCTTTCTAAGCCGATAATTTTCTTTTTTCGATTGCGACCGTGAATGTTTTAAAAAAGAAATTAAGTGGAATTGTCTATAAAAAATAATTATTTTTAGTTTGTGTATTTTTTAATTGCGACCGGTATGTATTGTGTTTAACTATTGTACGTTTTATGAGAAATGTATGCGAGTGCAGATCTTTACGCGAAGCGGAACAGGCTCCCTGCGAGACGCTTCCTGGGAGCAGTCTGCTCTAAAAGCACACTATTATTTCTAAGCCGATTATTGTTTGTTTTCGATAGCGACCGTGAAGCTTTAAAAAAAGAAATTAACAGAAATTGTCTATAAAAAATAATTATTATTAGTTTGTGTATTTTTAAATTGCGACCGGTATGTATTGTGTTTAACCGTTGTACGTTTAATGAGAAATGTATGCGAGTGCAGATCTTTACTCGAAGCAGAACAGGCTCCCTGCGAGACGCTTCCTGGGAGCAGTCTGCTCTACAAGCACACTATTTCTAAGCCGATTATTGTTTGTTTTCGATAGCGACCGTGAAGATTTCAAAAAGAAATTAACTGAAATTGTCTATAAAAAATAATTATTATTAGTTTGTGTATTTTTAAATTGCGACCGGTATGTATTGTGTTTAACCGTTGTACGTTTAATGAGAAATGTATGCGAGTGCAGATCTTTACGCGAAGCGGAACAGGCTCCCTGCGAGACGCTTCCTGGGAGCAGTCTGCTCTACAAGCACACTATTTCTAAGCCGATTATTGTTTGTTTTCGATAGCGACCGTGAAGATTTAAAAAAGAAATTAACTGAAATTGTCTATAAAAAATAATTATTATTAGTTTGTGTATTTTTAAATTTCGACCGGTGTGTATTGTGTTTAACTATTGTATGTTTAATGAGAAATGTATGCGAGTACAGATCTTTACGCGAAGCGGTACAGGCTCCCTGCGAGACGCTTCCTGGGAGCAGTCTGCTCTACAAGCACACTATTTCTAAGCCGATTATTGTTTGTTTTCGATAGCGACCGTGAAGATTTAAAAAAGAAATTAACTGAAATTGTCTATAAAAAATAATTATTATTAGTTTGTGTATTTTTAAATTGCGACCGGTATGTATTGTGTTTAACTGTTGTACGTTTAATGAGAAATGTATGCGAGTGCAGATCTTTACGCGCAGCGGAACAGGCTCCCTGCGAGACGCTTCCTGGGAGCAGTCTGCTCTACAAGCACACTCTTTCTAAGCCGATAATTTTCTTTTTTCAATTGCGACCGTGAATGTTTTAAAAAAGAAATTAAGTGGAATTGTCTATAAAAAATAATTATTATTAGTTTGTGTATTTTTAAATTGCGACCGGTATGTATTGTGTTTAACTATTGTATGTTTAATGAGAAATGTATGCGAGTGCAGATATTTACGCGAAGCGGAACAGGATTCCTGCGAGACGCTTCCTGGGAGCAGTCTGCTCTACAAGCACACTATTTCTAAGTCGATTATTGTTTGTTTTCGATAGCGACCGTGAAGATTTAAAAAAGAAATTAACTGAAATTGTCTATAAAAAATAATTATTATTAGTTTGTGTATTTTTAAATTGCGACCGGTATGTATTGTGTTTAACTATTGTACGTTTAATGAGAAATGTATGCGAGTGCAGATCTTTACTCGAAGCGGAACAGCCTCCCTGCGAGACGCTTCCTGGGAGCAGTCTGCTCTACAAGCACACTATTTCTAAGCCGATAATTTTCTTTTTTCGATTGAGGCCGTGAATGTTTTAAAAAAGAAATTAAGTGGAATTGTCTATAAAAAATAATTATTATTAGTTTGTGTATTTTAAATTGCGACCGGTATGCATTGTGTTTAACTATTGTACGTTTAATGAGAAATGTATGCGAGTGCAGATCTTTACTCGAAGCGGAACAGCCTCCCTGCGAGACGCTTCTTGGGAGCAGTCCGCTGTACAAGCACACTATTTCTAAGCCGATTATTGTTTGTTTTCGATAGCGACCGTGAAGATTTAAAAAAGAAATTAACTGAAATTGTCTATAAAAAATAATTATTATTAGTTTTTGTATTTTTAAATTGCGACCGGTATGTATTGTGTTTAACTATTGTATGTTTAATGAGAAATGTATGCGAGTGCAGATCTTTACGCGAAGCGGAATAGGCTTCCTGCGAGACGCTTCCTGGGAGCAGTCTGCTCTACAAGCACACTATTTCTAAGCCGATTATTGTTTGTTTTCGATAGCGACCGTGAAGATTTAAAAAAAGAAATTAACAGAAATTGTCTATAAAAAATAATTATTATTAGTTTGTGTATTTTTAAATTGCGACCGGTATGTATTGTGTTTAACCGTTGTACGTTTAATGAGAAATGTATGCGAGTGCAGATCTTTACGCGAAGCGGTACAGGCTCCCTGCGAGACGCTTCCTGGGAGTAGTCTGCTGTACAAGCACACTATTTATAAGCCGATTATTGTTTGTTTTCAATTGCGACCGTGAAGATTTAAAAAAGAAATTAACTGAAATTGTCTATAAAAAATAATTATTATTAGTTTGTGTATTTTTAAATTGCGACCGGTATGTATTGTGTTTAACTGTTCTACGTTTAATGAGAAATGTATGCGAGTGCCGATCTTTACGCGAAGCGGAACAGGCTCCCTGCGAGACGCTTCTTGGGAGCAGTCTGCTCTACAAGCACACTATTTCTAAGCCGATTATTGTTTGTTTTCGATAGCGACCGTGAAGATTTAAAAAAGAAATTAACTGAAATTGTCTATAAAAAATAATTATTATTAGTTTTTGTATTTTTAAATTGCGACCGGTATATATTGTGTTTAACTATTATATGTTTAATGAGAAATGTATGTGGGTGCAGATCTTTACGCGAAGTGGACAGGCTCCCTGCGAGACGCTTCCTGGGAGCAGTCTGCTCTACAAGCACACTATTTCTAAGCCGATTATTGTTTGTTTTCGATAGCGAACGTGAAGATTTAAAAAAGAAATTAACTGAAATTGTCTATAAAAAATAATTATTATTAGTTTGTGTATTTTTAAATTTCGACCGGTGTGTATTGTGTTTAACTATTGTATGTTTAATGAGAAATGTATGCGGGTGCAGATCTTTACGCGAAGCGGAACAGGCTCCCTGCGAGACGCTTCCTGGGAGCAGTCTGCTCTACAAGCACACTATTTCTAAGCCGATTATTGTTTGTTTTCGATAGCGACCGTGAAGATTTAAAAAAAGAAATTAGGTGGAATTGTCTATACAAAATAATTATTATTAGTTTGTGTATTTTTAAATTGCGACCGGTATGTATTGTGTTTAACTATTGTATGTTTAATAAGAAATGTATGCGAGTGCAGATCTTTACGCGAAGCGGAACAGGCTCCCTGCGAGACGCTTCCTGGGAGCAGTCTGCTCTACAAGCACACTATTTCTAAGCCGATTATTGTTTGTTTTCGATAGCGACCGTGAAGATTTAAAAAAGAAATTAACTGAAATTGTCTATAAAAAGTAATTGTTATTAGTTTGTGTATTTTTAAATTGCGACCGGTATGTATTGTTTTTAACTGTTGTACGTTTAATGAGAAATGTATGCGAGTGCAGATCTTTACGCGCAGCGGAACAGGCTCCCTGCGAGACGCTTCCTGGGAGCAGTCTGCTCTACAAGCACACTCTTTCTAAGCCGATAATTTTCTTTTTTCGATTGCGACCGTGAATGTTTTAAAAAAGAAATTAAGTGGAATTGTCTATAAAAAATAATTATTATTAGTTTTGGATTTTTTAATTGCGACCGGTATGTATTGTGTTTAACTATTGTACGTTTAATGAGAAATGTATGCGAGTGCAGATCTTTACGCGAAGCGGACCAGGCTCCCTGCGAGACACTTCCTGGGAGCAGTCTGCTCTACAAGCACACTATTTCTAAGCCGATTATTGTTTGTTTTCGATAGCGACCGTGAAGATTTAAAAAAAGAAATTAACTGAAATTGTATATAAAAAATAATTATTATTAGTTTTTGTATTTTTAAATTGCGACCGGTATGTATTGTGTTTAACTATTGTATGTTTAATGAGAAATGTATGCGAGTGCAGATCTTTACGCGAAGCGGGACAGGCTCCAGGCGAGACGCTTCCTGGGAGCAGTCTGCTCTAAAAGCACACTATTTCTAAGCCGATTATTGTTTGTTTTCGATAGCGACCGTGAAGATTTAAAAAAAGAAATTAACAGAAATTATCTATAAAAAATAATTATTATTAGTTTGTGTACTTTTAAATTGCGACCGGTATGTATTGTGTTTAACCGTTGTATGTTTAATGAGAAATGTATGCGAGTGCCGATCTTTACGCGAAGCGGAACAGGCTCCCTGCGAGACGCTTCCTGGGAGCAGTCTGCTCTACAAGCACACTATTTCTAAGCCGATTATTGTTTGTTTTCGATAGCGACCGTGAAGATTTAAAAAAAGAAATTAACAGAAATTGTCTATAAAAAATAATTATTATTAGTTTGTGTATTTTTAAATTGCGACCGGTATGTATTGTGTTTAACCGTTGTACGTTTAATGAGAAATGTATGCGAGTGCAGATATTTACGCGAAGCGGAACAAGCTCCCTGCGAGACGCTTCCTGGGAGCAGTCTGCTCTACAAGCACACTATTTCTAAGCCGATTATTGTTTGTTTTCGATAGCGACCGTGAAGATTTAAAAAAGAAATTAACTGAAATTCTCTATAAAAAATAATTATTATTAGTTTGTGTATTTTTAAATTGCGACCGGTATGTATTGTATTTAACTGTTGTACGTTTAATGAGAAATGTATGCGAATGCAGATCTTTACGCGAAGCGGAACAGGCTCCCTGCGAGACGCTTCCTGGGAGCAGTCTGCTCTACAAGCACACTCTTTCTAAGCCGATAATTTTCTTTTTTCGATAGCGACCGTGAAGATTTAAAAAAAGAAATTAACAGAAATTGTCTATAAAAAATAATTATTATTAGTTTGTGTATTTTTAAATTGCGACCGGTATGTATTGTGTTTAACTATTGTACGTTTAATGAGAAATGTATGCGAGTGCAGATCTTTACGCGAAGCAGAACAGGCTCCCTGCGAGACGCTTCCTGGGAGCAGTCTGCTCTACAAGCACACTCTTTCTAAGCCGATAATTTTCTTTTTTCGATAGCGACCGTGAAGATTTAAAAAAAGAAATTAACAGAAATTGTCTATAAAAAATAATTATTATTAGTTTGTGTATTTTTAAATTGCAACCGGTATGTATTGTGTTTAACCGTTGTACGTTTAATGATAAATGTATGCGAGTGCAGATCTTTACGCGAAGCGGTACAGGCTCCCTGCGAGACGCTTCCTGGGAGCAGTCTGCTCTACAAGCACGCTATTTCTAAGCCGATAATTTTCTTTTTTTAATTGAGACCGTGAATGTTTTAAAAAAGAAATTAAGTGGAATTGTCTATAAAAAATAATTATTATTAGTTTGTGTATTTTTAAATTGCGACCGGTATGCATTTTGTTTAACTATTGTACGTTTAATGAGAAATGTATGCGAGTGCAGATATTTACGCGAAGCGGTACAGGCTCCCTGCGAGACGCTTCTTGGGAGCAGTCTGCTCTACAAGCACACTATTTCTAAGCCGATTATTGTTTGTTTTCGATAGCGACCGTGAAGATTTAAAAAAGAAATTAACTGAAATTGTCTATAAAAAATAATTATTATTAGTTTTTGTTTTTTTAAATTGCGACCGGTATATATTGTGTTTAACTATTATATGTTTAATGAGAAATGTATGCGAGTGCAGATCTTTACGCGAAGCGGAACAGGCTCCCTGCGAGACGCTTCCTGGGAGCAGTCTGCTTTACAAGCACACTATTTCTAAGCCGATAATAGTTTGTTTTCGATAGCGACCGATTTCTTTTTTTAAATCTTCACGGTCGCTATCGAAAACAAACAATAATCGGCTTAGAAATAGTGTGCTTGTAGAGCAGACTGCTCCCAGGAAGCGTCTCGCAGGGAGCCTGTTACGCTTCGCGTAAAGATCTGCACTCGCATACATTTCTCATTAAACATACAATAGTTAAACACAATACATACCGGTCGCAATTTAAAAATACAAAAACTAATAATAATTATTTTTTATATACAATTTCAGTTATTTTCTTTTTTTAAATCTTCAGAGGCGCTATCGAAAACAAACAACAAACGGCTTAGTTTGTGTATTTTTAAATTGCGACCGGTATGTATTGTGTTTAACTATTGTATGCTTAATGAGAAATGTATGCGAGTGCAGATCTTTACGCGAAGCGTAACAGGCTCCCTGCGAGACGCTTCCTGGGAGCAGTCTGCTCTACAAGCACACTATTTCTAAGCCGATTATTGTTTGTTTTCGATAGCGACCGTGAAGATTTAAAAAAAGAAATCGGTCGCTATCGAAAACAAACAACAAACGGCTTAGTTTGTGTATTTTTAAATTGCGACCGGTATGTATTGTGTTTAACTATTGTATGTTTAATCAGAAATGTATGCGAGTGCAGATCTTTACGCGAAGCGGGACAGGCTCCCTGCGAGACGCTTCCTGGGAGCAGTCTGCTCTACAAGCACACTCTTTCTAAGCCGATAATTTTCTTTTTTCGATTGCGACCGTGAATGTTTTAAAAAAGAAATTAAGTGGAATTGCCTATAAAAAATAATTATTTTTAGTTTGTGTATTTTTTAATTGCGACCGGTATGTATTGTGTTTAACTATTGTACGTTTTATGAGAAATGTATGCGAGTGCAGATCTTTACGCGAAGCGGAACAGGCTCCCTGCGAGACGCTTCCTGGGAGCAGTCTGCTCTACAAGCACACTCTTTCTAAGCCGATAATTTTCTTTTTTCGATTGCGACCGTGAATGTTTTAAAAAAGAAATTAAGTGGAATTGTCTATAAAAAATAATTATTTTTAGTTTGTGTATTTTTTAATTGCGACCGGTATGTATTGTGTTTAACTATTGTACGTTTTATGAGAAATGTATGCGAGTGCAGATCTTTACGCGAAGCGGAAAAGGCTCCCTGCGAGACGCTTCCTGGGAGCAGTCTGCTCTACAAGCACACTATTTCTAAGCCGATTATTGTTTGTTTTCGATAGCGACCGTGAAGATTTAAAAAAAGAAATTAACTGAAATTGTATATAAAAAATAATTATTATTAGTTTTTGTATTTTTAAATTGCGACCGGTATGTATTGTGTTTAACTATTGCATGTTTAATGAGAAATGTATGCGAGTGCAGATCTTTACGCGAAGCGGAACAGGCTCCCTGCGAGACGCTTCCTGGGAGCAGTCTGCTCTACAAGCACACTATTTCTAAGCCGATTATTGTTTGTTTTCGATAGCGACCGTGAAGATTTAAAAAAAGAAATTAGGTGGAATTGTCTATACAAAATAATTATTATTAGTTTGTGTATTTTTAAATTGCGACCGGTATGTATTGTGTTTAACTATTGTATGTTTAATAAGAAATGTATGCGAGTGCAGATCTTTACGCGAAGCGGAACAGGCTCCAGGCGAGACGCTTCCTGGGAGCAGTCTGCTCTAAAAGCACACTATTTCTAAGCCGATTATTGTTTGTTTTCGATAGCGACCGTGAAGATTTAAAAAAAGAAATTAACAGAAATTATCTATAAAAAATAATTATTATTAGTTTGTGTACTTTTAAATTGCGACCGGTATGTATTGTGTTTAACTATTGCATGTTTAATGAGAAATGTATGCGAGTGCAGATCTTTACGCGAAGCGGGACAGGCTCCAGGCGAGACGCTTCCTGGGAGCAGTCTGCTCTAAAAGCACACTATTTCTAAGCCGATTATTGTTTGTTTTCGATAGCGACCGTGAAGATTTAAAAAAAGAAATTAACAGAAATTATCTATAAAAAATAATTATTATTAGTTTGTGTACTTTTAAATTGCGACCGGTATGTATTGTGTTTAACCGTTGTATGTTTAATGAGAAATGTATGCGAGTGCAGATCTTTACGCGAAGCGGAAAAGGCTCCCTGCGAGACGCTTCCTGGGAGCAGTCTGCTCTACAAGCACACTATTTCTAAGCCGATTATTGTTTGTTTTCGATAGCGACCGTGAAGATTTAAAAAAAGAAATTAACAGAAATTGTCTATAAAAAATAATTATTATTAGTTTGTGTATTTTTAAATTGCGACCGGTATGTATTGTGTTTAACCGTTGTACGTTTAATGAGAAATGTATGCGAGTGCAGATATTTACGCGAAGCGGAACAGGCTCCCTGCGAGACGCTTCCTGGGAGCAGTCTGCTCTACAAGCACACTATTTCTAAGCCGATTATTGTTTGTTTTCGATAGCGACCGTGAAGATTTAAAAAAGAAATTAACTGAAATTCTCTATAAAAAATAATTATTATTAGTTTGTGTATTTTTAAATTGCGACCGGTATGTATTGTATTTAACTGTTGTACGTTTAATGAGAAATGTATGCGAATGCAGATCTTTACGCGAAGCGGAACAGGCTCCCTGCGAGACGCTTCCTGGGAGCAGTCTGCTCTACAAGCACACTATTTCTAAGCCGATTATTGTTTGTTTTCGATGGCGACCGTGAAGATTTAAAAAAAGAAATTAACAGAAATTGTCTATAAAAAATCATTACTATTAGTTTGTGTATTTTTAAATTTCGACCGGTGTGTATTGTGTTTAACTATTGTATGTTTAATGAGAAATGTATGCGAGTGCAGATCTTTACGCGAAGCGGAACAGGCTCCCTGCGAGACGCTTCCTGGGAGCAGTCTGCTCTACAAGCACACTATTTCTAAGCCGATTATTGTTTGTTTTCGATAGCGACCGTGAAGATTTAAAAAAAGAAATTAGGTGGAATTGTCTATACAAAATAATTATTATTAGTTTGTGTATTTTTAAATTGCGACCGGTATGTATTGTGTTTAACTATTGTATGTTTAATGAGAAATGTATGCGAGTGCAGATCTTTACGCGAAGCGGAAAAGGCTCCCTGCGAGACGCTTCCTGGGAGCAGTCTGCTCTACAAGCACACTATTTCTAAGCCGATTATTGTTTGTTTTCGATAGCGACCGTGAAGATTTAAAAAAGAAATTAACTGAAATTGTCTATAAAAAATAATTATTATTAGTTTGTGTATTTTTAAATTGCGACCGATATGTATTGTGTTTAACTGTTGTACGTTTAATGAGAAATATATGCGAGTGCAGATCTTTACGCGCAGCGGAACAGGCTCCCTGCGAGACGCTTCCTGGGAGCAGTCTGCTCTACAAGCACACTCTTTCTAAGCCGAATTTTCTTTTTTTGATTGCGACCGTGAATGTTTTAAAAAGAAATTAAGTGGAATTGTCTATAAAAAATAATTATTATTAGTTTGTGTATTTTTAAATTGCGACCGGTATGTATTGTGTTTAACCGTTGTACGTTTAATGAGAAATGTATGCGAGTGCAGATATTTACGCGAAGCGGAACAGGCTCCCTGCGAGACGCTTCCTGGGAGCAGTCTGCTCTACAAGCACACTATTTCTAAGCCGATTATTGTTTGTTTTCGATAGCGACCGTGAAGATTTAAAAAAGAAATTAACTGAAATTGTCTATAAAAAATAATTATTATTAGTTTGTGTATTTTTAAATTGCGACCGGTATGTATTGTGTTTAACTATTGTACGTTTAATGAGAAATGTATGCGAGTGCAGATCTTTACGCGAAGCAGAACAGGCTCCCTGCGAGACGCTTCCTGGGAGCAGTCTGCTCTACAAGCACACTATTTCTAAGCCGATAATTTTCTTTTTTTAATTGAGACCGTGAATGTTTTAAAAAAGAAATTAAGTGGAATTGTCTATAAAAAATAATTATTATTAGTTTGTGTATTTTTAAATTGCGACCGGTATGCATTTTGTTTAACTATTGTACGTTTAATGAGAAATGTATGCGAGTGCAGATATTTACGCGAAGCGGAACAGGCTCCCTGCGAGACGCTTCTTGGGAGCAGTCTGCTCTACAAGCACACTATTTCTAAGCCGATTATTGTTTGTTTTCGATAGCGACCGTGAAGATTTAAAAAAGAAATTAACTGAAATTGTCTATAAAAAATAATTATTATTAGTTTTTGTTTTTTTAAATTGCGACCGGTATATATTGTGTTTAACTATTATATGTTTAATGAGAAATGTATGCGAGTGCAGATCTTTACGCGAAGCGGAACAGGCTCCCTGCGAGACGCTTCCTGGGAGCAGTCTGCTCTACAAGAACACTATTTCTAAGCCGATTATTGTTTGTTTTCGATAGCGACCGTGAAGATTTAAAAAAAGAAATTAACAGAAATTGTCTATACAAAATAATTATTATTAGTTTGTGTATTTTTTAATTGCGACCGGTATGTATTGTGTTTAACTATTGTACGTTTAATGAGAAATGTATGCGAGTGCAGATCTTTACGCGAAGCGGAACAGGCTCCCTGCGAGACGTTTCCTGGGAGCAGTCTGCTTTACAAGCACACTATTTCTAAGCCGATTATTGTTTGTTTTCGATAGCGACCGATTTCTTTTTTTAAATCTTCACGGTCGCTATCGAAAACAAACAATAATCGGCTTAGAAATAGTGTGCTTGTAGAGCAGACTGCTCCCAGGAAGCGTCTCGCAGGGAGCCTGTTACGCTTCGCGTAAAGATCTGCACTCGCATACATTTCTCATTAAACATACAATAGTTAAACACAATACATACCGGTCGCAATTTAAAAATACAAAAACTAATAATAATTATTTTTTATATACAATTTCAGTTATTTTCTTTTTTTAAATCTTCAGAGGCGCTATCGAAAACAAACAACAAACGGCTTAGTTTGTGTATTTTTAAATTGCGACCGGTATGTATTGTGTTTAACTATTGTATGCTTAATGAGAAATGTATGCGAGTGCAGATCTTTACGCGAAGCGTAACAGGCTCCCTGCGAGACGCTTCCTGGGAGCAGTCTGCTCTACAAGCACACTATTTCTAAGCCGATTATTGTTTGTTTTCGATAGCGACCGTGAAGATTTAAAAAAAGAAATCGGTCGCTATCGAAAACAAACAACAAACGGCTTAGTTTGTGTATTTTTAAATTGCGACCGGTATGTATTGTGTTTAACTATTGTATGTTTAATGAGAAATGTATGCGAGTGCAGATCTTTACGCGAAGCGGGACAGGCTCCCTGCGAGACGCTTCCTGGGAGCAGTCTGCTCTACAAGCACACTCTTTCTAAGCCGATAATTTTCTTTTTTCGATTGCGACCGTGAATGTTTTAAAAAAGAAATTAAGTGGAATTGCCTATAAAAAATAATTATTTTTAGTTTGTGTATTTTTTAATTGCGACCGGTATGTATTGTGTTTAACTATTGTACGTTTTATGAGAAATGTATGCGAGTGCAGATCTTTACGCGAAGCGGAACAGGCTCCCTGCGAGACGCTTCCTGGGAGCAGTCTGCTCTACAAGCACACTCTTTCTAAGCCGATAATTTTCTTTTTTCGATTGCGACCGTGAATGTTTTAAAAAAGAAATTAAGTGGAATTGTCTATAAAAAATAATTATTTTTAGTTTGTGTATTTTTTAATTGCGACCGGTATGTATTGTGTTTAACTATTGTACGTTTTATGAGAAATGTATGCGAGGACAGATCTTTACGCGAAGCGGAACAGGCTCCCTGCGAGACGCTTCCTGGGAGCAGTCTGCTCTACAAGCACACTATTTCTAAGCCGATTATTGTTTGTTTTCGATAGCGACCGTGAAGATTTAAAAAAAGAAATTAACTGAAATTGTATATAAAAAATAATTATTATTAGTTTTTGTATTTTTAAATTGCGACCGGTATGTATTGTGTTTAACTATTGCATGTTTAATGAGAAATGTATGCGAGTGCAGATCTTTACGCGAAGCGGAACAGGCTCCCTGCGAGACGCTTCCTGGGAGCAGTCTGCTCTACAAGCACACTATTTCTAAGCCGATTATTGTTTGTTTTCGATAGCGACCGTGAAGATTTAAAAAAAGAAATTAACAGAAATTGTCTATAAAAAATAATTATTATTCGTTTGTGTATTTTTAAATTGCGACCGGTATGTATTGTGTTTAACCGTTGTACGTTTAATGAGAAATGTATGCGACTGCAGATCTTTACGCGAAGCGGAACAGGCTCCCTGCGAGACGCTTCCTGGGAGCAGTCTGCTCTACAAGCACACTATTTCTAAGCCGATTATTGTTTGTTTTCGATGGCGACCGTGAAGATTTAAAAAAAGAAATTAACAGAAATTGTCTATAAAAAATAATTATTATTAGTTTGTGTATTTTTAAATTGCGACCGGTATGTATTGTGTTTAACCGTTGTACGTTTAATGAGAAATGTATGCGAGTGCAGATCTTTACGCGAAGCGGAACAGGCTCCCTGCGAGACGCTTCCTGGGAGCAGTCTGCTCTACAAGCACACTATTTCTAAGCCGATTATTGTTTGTTTTCGATAGCGACCGTGAAGATTTAAAAAAGAAATTAACAGAAATTGTCTATAAAAAATAATTATTATTAGTTTTTGTATTTTTAAATTGCGACCGGTATGTATTGTGTTTAACTATTGTATGTTTAATGAGAAATGTATGCGAGTGCAGATCTTTACGCGAAGCGGGACAGGCTCCCTGCGAGACGCTTCCTGGGAGCAGTCTGCTCTACAAGCACACTATTTCTAAGCCGATTATTGTTTGTTTTCGATAGCGACCGTGAAGATTTAAAAAAAGAAATCGGTCGCTATCGAAAACAAACAACAAACGGCTTAGTTTGTGTATTTTTAAATTGCGACCGGTATGTATTGTGTTTAACTATTGTATGTTTAATGAGAAATGTATGCGAGTGCAGATCTTTACGCGAAGCGGGACAGGCTCCCTGCGAGACGCTTCCTGGGAGCAGTCTGCTCTACAAGCACACTCTTTCTAAGCCGATAATTTTCTTTTTTCGATTGCGACCGTGAATGTTTTAAAAAAGAAATTAAGTGGAATTGCCTATAAAAAATAATTATTTTTAGTTTGTGTATTTTTTAATTGCGACCGGTATGTATTGTGTTTAACTATTGTACGTTTTATGAGAAATGTATGCGAGTGCAGATCTTTACGCGAAGCGGAACAGGCTCCCTGCGAGACGCTTCCTGGGAGCAGTCTGCTCTACAAGCACACTCTTTCTAAGCCGATAATTTTCTTTTTTCGATTGCGACCGTGAATGTTTTAAAAAAGAAATTAAGTGGAATTGTCTATAAAAAATAATTATTTTTAGTTTGTGTATTTTTTAATTGCGACCGGTATGTATTGTGTTTAACTATTGTACGTTTTATGAGAAATGTATGCGAGTGCAGATCTTTACGCGAAGCGGAACAGGCTCCCTGCGAGACGCTTCCTGGGAGCAGTCTGCTCTACAAGCACACTATTTCTAAGCCGATTATTGTTTGTTTTCGATAGCGACCGTGAAGATTTAAAAAAAGAAATTAACTGAAATTGTATATAAAAAATAATTATTATTAGTTTTTGTATTTTTAAATTGCGACCGGTATGTATTGTGTTTAACTATTGCATGTTTAATGAGAAATGTATGCGAGTGCAGATCTTTACGCGAAGCGGAACAGGCTCCCTGCGAGACGCTTCCTGGGAGCAGTCTGCTCTACAAGCACACTATTTCTAAGCCGATTATTGTTTGTTTTCGATAGCGACCGTGAAGATTTAAAAAAAGAAATTAACTGAAATTGTATATAAAAAATAATTATTATTAGTTTTTGTATTTTTAAATTGCGACCGGTATGTATTGTGTTTAACTATTGCATGTTTAATGAGAAATGTATGCGACTGCAGATCTTTACGCGAAGCGGAACAGGCTCCCTGCGAGACGCTTCCTGGGAGCAGTCTGCTCTACAAGCACACTATTTCTAAGCCGATTATTGTTTGTTTTCGATGGCGACCGTGAAGATTTAAAAAAAGAAATTAACAGAAATTGTCTATAAAAAATAATTATTATTAGTTTGTGTATTTTTAAATTGCGACCGGTATGTATTGTGTTTAACCGTTGTACGTTTAATGAGAAATGTATGCGAGTGCAGATCTTTACGCGAAGCGGAACAGGCTCCCTGCGAGACGATTCCTGGGAGCAGTCTGCTCTACAAGCACACTATTTCTAAGCCGATTATTGTTTGTTTTCGATAGCGACCGTGAAGATTTAAAAAAGAAATTAACAGAAATTGTCTATAAAAAATAATTATTATTAGTTTGTGTATTTTTAAATTGCGACCAGTATGTATTGTGTTTAACTGTTCTACGTTTAATGAGAAATGTATGCGAGTGCAGATCTTTACGAGAAGCGGAAAAGGCTCCCTGCGAGACGCTTCCTGGGAGCAGTCTGCTTTACAAGCACACTATTTCTAAGCCGATTATTGTTTGTTTTCGATAGCGACCGATTTCTTTTTTTAAATCTTCACGGTCGCTATCGAAAACAAACAATAATCGGCTTAGAAATAGTGTGCTTGTAGAGCAGACTGCTCCCAGGAAGCGTCTCGCAGGGAGCCTGTTACGCTTCGCGTAAAGATCTGCACTCGCATACATTTCTCATTAAACATACAATAGTTAAACACAATACATACCGGTCGCAATTTAAAAATACAAAAACTAATAATAATTATTTTTTATATACAATTTCAGTTATTTTCTTTTTTTAAATCTTAAGAGGCGCTATCGAAAACAAACAACAAACGGCTTAGTTTGTGTATTTTTAAATTGCGACCGGTATGTATTGTATTTAACTATTGTAGCTTAATGAGAAATGTATGCGAGTGCAGATCTTTACGCGAAGCGTAACAGGCTCCCTGCGAGACGCTTCCTGGGAGCAGTCTGCTCTACAAGCACACTATTTCTAAGCCGATTATTGTTTGTTTTCGATAGCGACCGTGAAGATTTAAAAAAAGAAATCGGTCGCTATCGAAAACAAACAACAAACGGCTTAGTTTGTGTATTTTTAAATTGCGACCGGTATGTATTGTGTTTAACTATTGTATGTTTAATGAGAAATGTATGCGAGTGCAGATCTTTACGCGAAGCGGGACAGGCTCCCTGCGAGACGCTTCCTGGGAGCAGTCTGCTCTACAAGCACACTCTTTCTAAGCCGATAATTTTCTTTTTTCGATTGCGACCGTGAATGTTTTAAAAAAGAAATTAAGTGGAATTGCCTATAAAAAATAATTATTTTTAGTTTGTGTATTTTTTAATTGCGACCGGTATGTATTGTGTTTAACTATTGTACGTTTTATGAGAAATGTATGCGAATGCAGATCTTTACGCGAAGCGGAACAGGGTCCCTGCGAGACGCTTCCTGGGAGCAGTCTGCTCTACAAGCACACTCTTTCTAAGCCGATAATTTTCTTTTTTCGATTGCGACCGTGAATGTTTTAAAAAAGAAATTAAGTGGAATTGTCTATAAAAAATAATTATTTTTAGTTTGTGTATTTTTTAATTGCGACCGGTATGTATTGTGTTTAACTATTGTACGTTTTATGAGAAATGTATGCGAGTGCAGATCTTTACGCGAAGCGGAACAGGCTCCCTGCGAGACGCTTCCTGGGAGCAGTCTGCTCTACAAGCACACTATTTCTAAGCCGATTATTGTTTGTTTTCGATAGCGACCGTGAAGATTTAAAAAAAGAAATTAACTGAAATTGTATATAAAAAATAATTATTATTAGTTTTTGTATTTTTAAATTGCGACCGGTATGTATTGTGTTTAACTATTGCATGTTTAATGAGAAATGTATGCGAGTAGAGATCTTTACGCGAAGCGGAACAGGCTCCCTGCGAGACGCTTCCTGGGAGCAGTCTGCTCTACAAGCACACTATTTCTAAGCCGATTATTGTTTGTTTTCGATAGCGACCGTGAAGATTTAAAAAAAGAAATTAACAGAAATTTTCTATAAAAAATAATTATTATTCGTTTGTGTATTTTTAAATTGCGACCGGTATGTATTGTGTTTAACCGTTGTACGTTTAATGAGAAATGTATGCGACTGCAGATCTTTACGCGAAGCGGAACAGGCTCCCTGCGAGACGCTTCCTGGGAGCAGTCTGCTCTACAAGCACACTATTTCTAAGCCGATTATTGTTTGTTTTCGATGGCGACCGTGAAGATTTAAAAAAAGAAATTAACAGAAATTGTCTATAAAAAATAATTATTATTAGTTTGTGTATTTTTAAATTGCGACCGGTATGTATTGTGTTTAACCGTTGTACGTTTAATGAGAAATGTATGCGAGTGCAGATCTTTACGCGAAGCGGGACAGGCTCCCTGCGAGACGCTTCCTGGGAGCTGTCTGCTCTACAAGCACACTATTTCTAAGCCGATTATTGTTTGTTTTCGATAGCGACCGTGAAGATTTAAAAAAGAAATTAACAGAAATTGTCTATAAAAAATAATTATTATTAGTTTGTGTATTTTTAAATTGCGACCAGTATGTATTGTGTTTAACTGTTCTACGTTTAATCAGAAATGTATGCGAGTGCAGATCTTTACGAGAAGCGGAAAAGGCTCCCTGCGAGACGCTTCCTGGGAGCAGTCTGCTCTACAAGCACACTATTTCTAAGCCGATAATTTTCTTTTTTCAATTGAGACCGTGAATGTTTTAAAAAAGAAATTAAGTGGAATTGTCTATAAAAAATAATTATTATTAGTTTGTGTATTTTTAAATTGCGACCGGTATGAATTGTGTTTAACTATTGTACGTTTAATGAGAAATGTATGCGAGTGCAGATCTTTACGCGAAGCGGTACAGGCTCCCTGCGAGACGCTTCCTGGGAGCAGTCTGCTCTACAAGCACACTCTTTCTAAGCCGATAATTTTCTTTTTTCGATTGCGACCGTGAATGTTTTAAAAAAGAAATTAAGTGGAATTGTCTATAAAAAATAATTATTATTAGTTTGTGTATTTTTAAATTGCGTCCGGTATGTATTGTGTTTAACTGTTGTACGTTTAATGAGAAATGTATGCGAGTGCAGATCTTTACGCGAAGCGGACCAGGCTCCCTGCGAGACTCTTCCTGGGAGCAGTCTGCTCTACAAGCACACTCTTTCTAAGCCGATAATTTTCTTTTTTCGATTGCGACCGTGAATGTTTTAAAAAAGAAATTAAGTGGAATTGCCTATAAAAAATAATTATTTTTAGTTTGTGTATTTTTTAATTGCGACCGGTATGTATTGTGTTTAACTATTGTACGTTTTATGAGAAATGTATGCGAATGCAGATCTTTACGCGAAGCGGAACAGGGTCCCTGCGAGACGCTTCCTGGGAGCAGTCTGCTCTACAAGCACACTCTTTCTAAGCCGATAATTTTCTTTTTTCGATTGCGACCGTGAATGTTTTAAAAAAGAAATTAAGTGGAATTGTCTATAAAAAATAATTATTTTTAGTTTGTGTATTTTTTAATTGCGACCGGTATGTATTGTGTTTAACTATTGTACGTTTTATGAGAAATGTATGCGAGTGCAGATCTTTACGCGAAGCGGAACAGGCTCCCTGCGAGACGCTTCCTGGGAGCAGTCTGCTCTACAAGCACACTATTTCTAAGCCGATTATTGTTTGTTTTCGATAGCGACCGTGAAGATTTAAAAAAAGAAATTAACTGAAATTGTATATAAAAAATAATTATTATTAGTTTTTGTATTTTTAAATTGCGACCGGTATGTATTGTGTTTAACTATTGCATGTTTAATGAGAAATGTATGCGAGTAGAGATCTTTACGCGAAGCGGAACAGGCTCCCTGCGAGACGCTTCCTGGGAGCAGTCTGCTCTACAAGCACACTATTTCTAAGCCGATTATTGTTTGTTTTCGATAGCGACCGTGAAGATTTAAAAAAAGAAATTAACAGAAATTTTCTATAAAAAATAATTATTATTCGTTTGTGTATTTTTAAATTGCGACCGGTATGTATTGTGTTTAACCGTTGTACGTTTAATGAGAAATGTATGCGACTGCAGATCTTTACGCGAAGCGGAACAGGCTCCCTGCGAGACGCTTCCTGGGAGCAGTCTGCTCTACAAGCACACTATTTCTAAGCCGATTATTGTTTGTTTTCGATGGCGACCGTGAAGATTTAAAAAAAGAAATTAACAGAAATTGTCTATAAAAAATAATTATTATTAGTTTGTGTATTTTTAAATTGCGACCGGTATGTATTGTGTTTAACCGTTGTACGTTTAATGAGAAATGTATGCGAGTGCAGATCTTTACGCGAAGCGGGACAGGCTCCCTGCGAGACGCTTCCTGGGAGCTGTCTGCTCTACAAGCACACTATTTCTAAGCCGATTATTGTTTGTTTTCGATAGCGACCGTGAAGATTTAAAAAAGAAATTAACAGAAATTGTCTATAAAAAATAATTATTATTAGTTTGTGTATTTTTAAATTGCGACCAGTATGTATTGTGTTTAACTGTTCTACGTTTAATCAGAAATGTATGCGAGTGCAGATCTTTACGAGAAGCGGAAAAGGCTCCCTGCGAGACGCTTCCTGGGAGCAGTCTGCTCTACAAGCACACTATTTCTAAGCCGATAATTTTCTTTTTTCAATTGAGACCGTGAATGTTTTAAAAAAGAAATTAAGTGGAATTGTCTATAAAAAATAATTATTATTAGTTTGTGTATTTTTAAATTGCGACCGGTATGAATTGTGTTTAACTATTGTACGTTTAATGAGAAATGTATGCGAGTGCAGATCTTTACGCGAAGCGGTACAGGCTCCCTGCGAGACGCTTCCTGGGAGCAGTCTGCTCTACAAGCACACTCTTTCTAAGCCGATAATTTTCTTTTTTCGATTGCGACCGTGAATGTTTTAAAAAAGAAATTAAGTGGAATTGTCTATAAAAAATAATTATTATTAGTTTGTGTATTTTTAAATTGCGTCCGGTATGTATTGTGTTTAACTGTTGTACGTTTAATGAGAAATGTATGCGAGTGCAGATCTTTACGCGAAGCGGACCAGGCTCCCTGCGAGACTCTTCCTGGGAGCAGTCTGCTCTACAAGCACACTATTTCTAAGCCGATAATTTTCTTTTTTCAATTGCGACCGTGAATGTTTTAAAAAAGAAATTAAGTGGAATTGTCTATAAAAAATAATTATTATTAGTTTGTGTATTTTTAAATTGCGACCGGTATGCATTGTGTTTAACTATTGTACGTTTAATGAGAAATGTATGCGAGTGCAGATCTTTACGCGAAGCGGGACAGGCTCCCTGCGAGACGCTTCCTGGGAGCAGTCTGCTCTACAAGCACACTATTTCTAAGCCGATTATTTTTTGTTTTCGATAGCGACCGTGAAGATTTAAAAAAGAAATTAACTGAAATTGTCTATAAAAAATAATTATTATTAGTTTGTGTATTTTTAAATTTCGACCGGTGTGTATTGTGTTTAACTATTGTATGTTTAATGAGAAATGTATGCGAGTGCAGATCTTTACGCGAAGCGGGACAGGCTCCCTGCGAGACGCTTCCTGGGAGCAGTCTGCTCTACAAGCACACTATTTCTAAACCGATTATTGTTTGTGTTCGATAGCGACCGTGAAGATTTAAAAAAAGAAATTAACAGAAATTGTCTATAAAAATAATTATTATTAGTTTGTGTATTTTTAAATTGCGACCTGTATGTATTGTGTTTAACCGTTTATGTTTAATGAGAAATGTATGCGAGTGCAGATCTTTACGCGAAGCGGAACAGGCCCCCTGCGAGACGCTTCCTGGGAGCAGTGTGCTCTACAAGCACACTATTTCTAAGCTGATTATTGTTTGTTTTCGATAGCGACCGTGAAGATTTAAAAAAAGAAATTAACAGAAATTGTCTATAAAAAATAATTATTATTAGTTTGTGTATTTTTAAATTGCGACCGGTATGTATTGTGTTTAACTATTGTATGTTTAAAGAGAAATGTATGCGAGTGCAGATCTTTACGCGAAGCGGAACAGGCTCCCTGCGAGACGCTTCCTGGGAGCAGTCTGCTCTAAAAGCACACTATTTCTAAGCCGATTATTGTTTGTTTTCGATAGCGACCGTGAAGATTTAATAAAAGAAATTAACAGAAATTATCTATAAAAAATAATTATTATTAGTTTGTGTATTTTTAAATTGCGACCGGTATGTATTGTGTTTAACCGTTGTATGTTTAATGAGAAATGTATGCGAGTGCAGATCTTTACGCGAAGCGGAACAGGCTCCCTGCGAGACGCGTCCTGGGAGCAGTCTGCTCTACAAGCACACTATTTCTAAGCCGATTATTTTTTGTTTTCGATAGCGACCGTGAAGATTTAAAAAAACAAATTAACAGAAATTGTCTATAAAAAATAATTATTATTAGTTTGTGTATTTTTAAATTGCGACCGGTATGCATTGTGTTTAACTATTGTACGTTTAATGAGAAATGTATGCGAGTGCAGATCTTTACTCGAAGCGGAACAGGCTCCCTGCGAGACGCTTCTTGGGAGCAGTCTGCTCTACAAGCACACTATTTCTAAGCCGATTCTTGTTTGTTTTCGATAGCGACCGTGAAGATTTAAAAAAGAAATTAACAGAAATTGTCTATAAAAAATAATTATTATTAGTTTTTGTATTTTTAAATTGCGACCGGTATGTATTGTGTTTAACTATTGTATGTTTAATGAGAAATGTATGCGAGTGCAGATCTTTACGCGAAGCGGGACAGGCTCCCTGCGAGACGCTTCCTGGGTGCAGTCTGCTCTACAAGCACACTATTTCTAAACCGATTATTGTTTGTGTTCGATAGCGGCCGTGAAGATTTAAAAAAAGAAATTAGCTGAAATTGTCTATAAAAAATAATTTTTATTAGTTTGTGTATTTTTAAATTGCGACCGGTATGTATTGTGTTTAACTGTTCTACGTTTAATGAGAAATGTATGCGAGTGCAGATCTTTACGCGAAGCGGAAAAGGCTCCCTGCGAGACGCTTCCTGGGAGCAGTCTGCTCTACAAGCACACTATTTATAAGCCGATTATTGTTTGTTTTCAATTGCGACCGTGAAGATTTAAAAAAGAAATTAACTGAAATTGTCTATAAAAAATAATTATTATTAGTTTGTGTATTTTTAAATTGCGGCCGGTATGAATTGTGTTTAACTATTGTACGTTTAATGAGAAATGTATGCGAGTGCAGATCTTTACGCGAAGCGGACCAGGCTCCCTGCGAGACGCTTCCTGGGAGCAGTCTGCTCTACAAGCACACTCTTTCTAAGCCGATAATTTTCTTTTTTCGATTGCGACCGTGAATGTTTTAAAAAAGAAATTAAGTGGAATTGTCTATAAAAAATAATTATTATTAGTTTGTGTATTTTTAAATTGCGACCGGTATGCATTGTGTTTAACTATTGTACGTTTAATGAGAAATGTATGCGAGTGCAGATCTTTACTCGAAGCGGAACAGGCTCCCTGCGAGACGCTTCTTGGGAGCAGTCTGCTCTACAAGCACACTATTTCTAAGCCGATTCTTGTTTGTTTTCGATAGCCACCGTGAAGATTTAAAAAAGAAATTAACAGAAATTGTCTATAAAAAATAATTATTATTAGTTTTTGTATTTTTAAATTGCGACCGGTATGTATTGTGTTTAACTATTGTATGTTTAATGAGAAATGTATGCGAGTGCATATCTTTACGCGAAGCGGAACTGGCTCCCTGCGAGACGCTTCCTGGGAGCAGTCTGCTCTACAAGCACACTATTTCTAAGCCGATTATTGTTTGTTTTCGATAGCGGCCGTGAAGATTTAAAAAAAGAAATTAGCTGAAATTGTCTATAAAAAATAATTATTATTAGTTTGTGTATTTTTAAATTGCGACCGGTATGTATTGTGTTTAACTGTTCTACGTTTAATGAGAAATGTATGCGAGTGCAGATCTTTACGCGAAGCGGAAAAGGCTCCCTGCGAGACGCTTCCTGGGAGCAGTCTGCTCTACAAGCACACTATTTATAAGCCGATTATTGTTTGTTTTCAATTGCGACCGTGAAGATTTAAAAAAGAAATTAACTGAAATTGTCTATAAAAAATAATTATTATTAGTTTGTGTATTTTTAAATTGCGACCGGTATGTATTGTGTTTAACTGTTCTACGTTTAATGAGAAATGTATGCGAGTGCAGATCTTTACGAGAAGCGGAAAAGGCTCCCTGCGAGACGCTTCCTGGGAGCAGTCTGCTCTACAAGCACACTATTTCTAAGCCGATAATTTTCTTTTTTCAATTGAGACCGTGAATGTTTTAAAAAAGAAATTAAGTGGAATTGTCTATAAAAAATAATTATTATTAGTTTGTGTATTTTTAAATTGCGACCAGTATGAATTGTGTTTAACTATTGTACGTTTAATGAGAAATGTATGCGAGTGCAGATCTTTACGCGAAGCGGTACAGGCTCCCTGCGAGACGCTTCCTGGGAGCAGTCTGCTCTACAAGCACACTCTTTCTAAGCCGATAATTTTCTTTTTTCGATTGCGACCGTGAATGTTTTAAAAAAGAAATTAAGTGGAATTGTCTATAAAAAATAATTATTATTAGTTTGTGTATTTTTAAATTGCGTCCGGTATGTATTGTGTTTAACTATTGTATGTTTAATGAGAAATGTATGCGAGTGCAGATCTTTACGCGAAGCGGGACAGGCTCCCTGCGAGACGCTTCCTGGGAGCAGTCTGCTCTACAAGCACACTATTTCTAAACCGATTATTGTTTGTGTTCGATAGCGACCGTGAAGATTTAAAAAAAGAAATTAACAGAAATTGTCTATAAAAATAATTATTATTAGTTTGTGTATTTTTAAATTGCGACCTGTATGTATTGTGTTTAACCGTTTATGTTTAATGAGAAATGTATGCGAGTGCAGATCTTTACACGAAGCGGCACAGGCCCCCTGCGAGACGCTTCCTGGGAGCAGTGTGCTCTACAAGCACACTATTTCTAAGCTGATTATTGTTTGTTTTCGATAGCGACCGTGAAGATTTAAAAAAAGAAATTAACAGAAATTGTCTATAAAAAATAATTATTATTAGTTTGTGTATTTTTAAATTGCGACCGGTATGTATTTTGTTTAACTATTGTAAGTTTGAAGAGAAATGTATGCGAGTGCAGATCTTTACGCGAAGCGGAACAGGCTCCCTGCGAGACGCTTCCTGGGAGCAGTCTGCTCTAAAAGCACACTATTTCTAAGCCGATTATTGTTTGTTTTCGATAGCGACCGTGAAGATTTAATAAAAGAAATTAACAGAAATTATCTATAAAAAATAATTATTATTAGTTTGTGTATTTTTAAATTGCGACCGGTATGTATTGTGTTTAACCGTTGTATGTTTAATGAGAAATGTATGCGAGTGCAGATCTTTACGCGAAGCGGAACAGGCTCCCTGCGAGACGCGTCCTGGGAGCAGTCTGCTCTACAAGCACACTATTTCTAAGCCGATTATTTTTTGTTTTCGATAGCGACCGTGAAGATTTAAAAGAACAAATTAACAGAAATTGTCTATAAAAAATAATTATTATTAGTTTGTGTATTTTTAAATTGCGACCGGTATGCATTGTGTTTAACTATTGTACGTTTAATGAGAAATGTATGCGAGTGCAGATCTTTACTCGAAGCGGAACAGGCTCCCTGCGAGACGCTTCTTGGGAGCAGTCTGCTCTACAAGCACCTTATTTCTAAGCCGATTCTTGTTTGTTTTCGATAGCGACCGTGAAGATTTAAAAAAGAAATTAACAGAAATTGTCTATAAAAAATAATTATTATTAGTTTTCGTATTTTTAAATTGCGACCGGTATGTATTGTGTTTAACTATTGTATGTTTAATGAGAAATGTATGCGAGTGCAGATCTTTACGCGAAGCGGAACAGGCTCCCTGCGAGACGCTTCCTGGGAGCAGTCTGCTCTACAAGCACACTATTTCTAAGCCGATTATTGTTTGTTTTCGATAGCGGCCGTGAAGATTTAAAAAAGAAATTAACTGAAATTGTCTATAAAAAATAATTATTATTAGTTTGTGTATTTTTAAATTGCGACCGGTATGTATTGTGTTTAACTGTTCTACGTTTAATGAGAAATGTATGCGAGTGCAGATCTTTACGCGAAGCGGAAAAGGCTCCCTGCGAGACGCTTCCTGGGAGCAGTCTGCTCTACAAGCACACTATTTATAAGCCGATTATTGTTTGTTTTCAATTGCGACCGTGAAGATTTAAAAAAGAAATTAACTGAAATTGTCTATAAAAAATAATTATTATTAGTTTGTGTATTTTTAAATTGCGACCGGTATGTATTGTGTTTAACTGTTCTACGTTTAATGAGAAATGTATGCGAGTGCAGATCTTTACGAGAAGCGGAAAAGGCTCCCTGCGAGACGCTTCCTGGGAGCAGTCTGCTCTACAAGCACACTATTTCTAAGCCGATTATTGTTTGTTTTCGATAGCGACCGTGAAGATTTAAAAAAAGAAATTAACAGAAATTGTCTATAAAAAATAATTATTATTAGTTTGTGCATTTTTAAATTGCGACCGGTATGTATTGTGTTTAACCGTTTATGTTTAATGAGAAATGTATCCGAGTGCAGATCTTTACGCGAAGCGGAACAGGCTCCCTGCGAGACGCTTCCTGGGAGCAGTCTGCTCTACAAGCACACTATTTATAAGCCGATTATTGTTTGTTTTCAATTGCGACCGTGAAGATTTAAAAAAGAAATTAACTGAAATTGTCTATAAAAAATAATTATTATTAGTTTGTGTATTTTTAAATTGCGACCGGTATGTATTGTGTTTAACTGTTCTACGTTTAATGAGAAATGTATGCGAGTGCAGATCTTTACGAGAAGCGGAAAAGGCTCCCTGCGAGACGCTTCCTGGGAGCAGTCTGCTCTACAAGCACACTATTTCTAAGCCGATTATTGTTTGTTTTCGATAGCGACCGTGAAGATTTAAAAAAAGAAATTAACAGAAATTGTCTATAAAAAATAATTATTATTAGTTTGTGCATTTTTAAATTGCGACCGGTATGTATTGTGTTTAACCGTTTATGTTTAATGAGAAATGTATCCGAGTGCAGATCTTTACGCGAAGCGGAACAGGCTCCCTGCGAGACGCTTCCTGGGAGCAGTCTGCTCTACAAGCACACTATTTATAAGCCGATTATTGTTTGTTTTCAATTGCGACCGTGAAGATTTAAAAAAGAAATTAACTGAAATTGTCTATAAAAAATAATTATTATTAGTTTGTGTATTTTTAAATTGCGACCGGTATGTATTGTGTTTAACTGTTCTACGTTTAATGAGAAATGTATGCGAGTGCAGATCTTTACGCGAAGCGGAACAGGCTCCCTGCGAGACGCTTCCTGGGAGCAGTCTGCTCTACAAGAACACTATTTCTAAGCCGATTATTGTTTGTTTTCGATAGCGACCGTGAAGATTTAAAAAAAGAAATTAACAGAAATTGTCTATACAAAATAATTATTATTAGTTTGTGTATTTTTTAATTGCGACCGGTATGTATTGTGTTTAACTATTGTACGTTTAATGAGAAATGTATGCGAGTGCAGATCTTTACGCGAAGCGGAACAGGCTCCCTGCGAGACGTTTCCTGGGAGCAGTCTGCTTTACAAGCACACTATTTCTAAGCCGATTATTGTTTGTTTTCGATAGCGACCGATTTCTTTTTTTAAATCTTCACGGTCGCTATCGAAAACAAACAATAATCGGCTTAGAAATAGTGTGCTTGTAGAGCAGACTGCTCCCAGGAAGCGTCTCGCAGGGAGCCTGTTACGCTTCGCGTAAAGATCTGCACTCGCATACATTTCTCATTAAACATACAATAGTTAAACACAATACATACCGGTCGCAATTTAAAAATACAAAAACTAATAATAATTATTTTTTATATACAATTTCAGTTATTTTCTTTTTTTAAATCTTCAGAGGCGCTATCGAAAACAAACAACAAACGGCTTAGTTTGTGTATTTTTAAATTGCGACCGGTATGTATTGTGTTTAACTATTGTATGCTTAATGAGAAATGTATGCGAGTGCAGATCTTTACGCGAAGCGTAACAGGCTCCCTGCGAGACGCTTCCTGGGAGCAGTCTGCTCTACAAGCACACTATTTCTAAGCCGATTATTGTTTGTTTTCGATAGCGACCGTGAAGATTTAAAAAAAGAAATCGGTCGCTATCGAAAACAAACAACAAACGGCTTAGTTTGTGTATTTTTAAATTGCGACCGGTATGTATTGTGTTTAACTATTGTATGTTTAATGAGAAATGTATGCGAGTGCAGATCTTTACGCGAAGCGGGACAGGCTCCCTGCGAGACGCTTCCTGGGAGCAGTCTGCTCTACAAGCACACTCTTTCTAAGCCGATAATTTTCTTTTTTCGATTGCGACCGTGAATGTTTTAAAAAAGAAATTAAGTGGAATTGCCTATAAAAAATAATTATTTTTAGTTTGTGTATTTTTTAATTGCGACCGGTATGTATTGTGTTTAACTATTGTACGTTTTATGAGAAATGTATGCGAGTGCAGATCTTTACGCGAAGCGGAACAGGCTCCCTGCGAGACGCTTCCTGGGAGCAGTCTGCTCTACAAGCACACTCTTTCTAAGCCGATAATTTTCTTTTTTCGATTGCGACCGTGAATGTTTTAAAAAAGAAATTAAGTGGAATTGTCTATAAAAAATAATTATTTTTAGTTTGTGTATTTTTTAATTGCGACCGGTATGTATTGTGTTTAACTATTGTACGTTTTATGAGAAATGTATGCGAGGACAGATCTTTACGCGAAGCGGAACAGGCTCCCTGCGAGACGCTTCCTGGGAGCAGTCTGCTCTACAAGCACACTATTTCTAAGCCGATTATTGTTTGTTTTCGATAGCGACCGTGAAGATTTAAAAAAAGAAATTAACAGAAATTGTCTATAAAAAATAATTATTATTCGTTTGTGTATTTTTAAATTGCGACCGGTATGTATTGTGTTTAACCGTTGTACGTTTAATGAGAAATGTATGCGACTGCAGATCTTTACGCGAAGCGGAACAGGCTCCCTGCGAGACGCTTCCTGGGAGCAGTCTGCTCTACAAGCACACTATTTCTAAGCCGATTATTGTTTGTTTTCGATGGCGACCGTGAAGATTTAAAAAAAGAAATTAACAGAAATTGTCTATAAAAAATAATTATTATTAGTTTGTGTATTTTTAAATTGCGACCGGTATGTATTGTGTTTAACCGTTGTACGTTTAATGAGAAATGTATGCGAGTGCAGATCTTTACGCGAAGCGGAACAGGCTCCCTGCGAGACGCTTCCTGGGAGCAGTCTGCTCTACAAGCACACTATTTCTAAGCCGATTATTGTTTGTTTTCGATAGCGACCGTGAAGATTTAAAAAAGAAATTAACAGAAATTGTCTATAAAAAATAATTATTATTAGTTTTTGTATTTTTAAATTGCGACCGGTATGTATTGTGTTTAACTATTGTATGTTTAATGAGAAATGTATGCGAGTGCAGATCTTTACGCGAAGCGGGACAGGCTCCCTGCGAGACGCTTCCTGGGAGCAGTCTGCTCTACAAGCACACTATTTCTAAGCCGATTATTGTTTGTTTTCGATAGCGACCGTGAAGATTTAAAAAAAGAAATCGGTCGCTATCGAAAACAAACAACAAACGGCTTAGTTTGTGTATTTTTAAATTGCGACCGGTATGTATTGTGTTTAACTATTGTATGTTTAATGAGAAATGTATGCGAGTGCAGATCTTTACGCGAAGCGGGACAGGCTCCCTGCGAGACGCTTCCTGGGAGCAGTCTGCTCTACAAGCACACTCTTTCTAAGCCGATAATTTTCTTTTTTCGATTGCGACCGTGAATGTTTTAAAAAAGAAATTAAGTGGAATTGCCTATAAAAAATAATTATTTTTAGTTTGTGTATTTTTTAATTGCGACCGGTATGTATTGTGTTTAACTATTGTACGTTTTATGAGAAATGTATGCGAGTGCAGATCTTTACGCGAAGCGGAACAGGCTCCCTGCGAGACGCTTCCTGGGAGCAGTCTGCTCTACAAGCACACTCTTTCTAAGCCGATAATTTTCTTTTTTCGATTGCGACCGTGAATGTTTTAAAAAAGAAATTAAGTGGAATTGTCTATAAAAAATAATTATTTTTAGTTTGTGTATTTTTTAATTGCGACCGGTATGTATTGTGTTTAACTATTGTACGTTTTATGAGAAATGTATGCGAGGACAGATCTTTACGCGAAGCGGAACAGGCTCCCTGCGAGACGCTTCCTGGGAGCAGTCTGCTCTACAAGTACACTATTTCTAAGCCGATTATTGTTTGTTTTCGATAGCGACCGTGAAGATTTAAAAAAAGAAATTAACTGAAATTGTATATAAAAAATAATTATTATTAGTTTTTGTATTTTTAAATTGCGACCGGTATGTATTGTGTTTAACTATTGCATGTTTAATGAGAAATGTATGCGAGTGCAGATCTTTACGCGAAGCGGAACAGGCTCCCTGCGAGACGCTTCCTGGGAGCAGTCTGCTCTACAAGCACACTATTTCTAAGCCGATTATTGTTTGTTTTCGATAGCGACCGTGAAGATTTAAAAAAAGAAATTAACAGAAATTGTCTATAAAAAATAATTATTATTCGTTTGTGTATTTTTAAATTGCGACCGGTATGTATTGTGTTTAACCGTTGTACGTTTAATGAGAAATGTATGCGACTGCAGATCTTTACGCGAAGCGGAACAGGCTCCCTGCGAGACGCTTCCTGGGAGCAGTCTGCTCTACAAGCACACTATTTCTAAGCCGATTATTGTTTGTTTTCGATGGCGACCGTGAAGATTTAAAAAAAGAAATTAACAGAAATTGTCTATAAAAAATAATTATTATTAGTTTGTGTATTTTTAAATTGCGACCGGTATGTATTGTGTTTAACCGTTGTACGTTTAATGAGAAATGTATGCGAGTGCAGATCTTTACGCGAAGCGGAACAGGCTCCCTGCGAGACGCTTCCTGGGAGCAGTCTGCTCTACAAGCACACTATTTCTAAGCCGATTATTGTTTGTTTTCGATAGCGACCGTGAAGATTTAAAAAAGAAATTAACAGAAATTGTCTATAAAAAATAATTATTATTAGTTTTTGTATTTTTAAATTGCGACCGGTATGTATTGTGTTTAACTATTGTATGTTTAATGAGAAATGTATGCGAGTGCAGATCTTTACGCGAAGCGGGACAGGCTCCCTGCGAGACGCTTCCTGGGAGCAGTCTGCTCTACAAGCACACTATTTCTAAGCCGATTATTGTTTGTTTTCGATAGCGACCGTGAAGATTTAAAAAAAGAAATCGGTCGCTATCGAAAACAAACAACAAACGGCTTAGTTTGTGTATTTTTAAATTGCGACCGGTATGTATTGTGTTTAACTATTGTATGTTTAATGAGAAATGTATGCGAGTGCAGATCTTTACGCGAAGCGGGACAGGCTCCCTGCGAGACGCTTCCTGGGAGCAGTCTGCTCTACAAGCACACTCTTTCTAAGCCGATAATTTTCTTTTTTCGATTGCGACCGTGAATGTTTTAAAAAAGAAATTAAGTGGAATTGCCTATAAAAAATAATTATTTTTAGTTTGTGTATTTTTTAATTGCGACCGGTATGTATTGTGTTTAACTATTGTACGTTTTATGAGAAATGTATGCGAGTGCAGATCTTTACGCGAAGCGGAACAGGCTCCCTGCGAGACGCTTCCTGGGAGCAGTCTGCTCTACAAGCACACTCTTTCTAAGCCGATAATTTTCTTTTTTCGATTGCGACCGTGAATGTTTTAAAAAAGAAATTAAGTGGAATTGTCTATAAAAAATAATTATTTTTAGTTTGTGTATTTTTTAATTGCGACCGGTATGTATTGTGTTTAACTATTGTACGTTTTATGAGAAATGTATGCGAGTGCAGATCTTTACGCGAAGCGGAACAGGCTCCCTGCGAGACGCTTCCTGGGAGCAGTCTGCTCTACAAGCACACTATTTCTAAGCCGATTATTGTTTGTTTTCGATAGCGACCGTGAAGATTTAAAAAAAGAAATTAACTGAAATTGTATATAAAAAATAATTATTATTAGTTTTTGTATTTTTAAATTGCGACCGGTATGTATTGTGTTTAACTATTGCATGTTTAATGAGAAATGTATGCGAGTGCAGATCTTTACGCGAAGCGGAACAGGCTCCCTGCGAGACGCTTCCTGGGAGCAGTCTGCTCTACAAGCACACTATTTCTAAGCCGATTATTGTTTGTTTTCGATAGCGACCGTGAAGATTTAAAAAAAGAAATTAACAGAAATTGTCTATAAAAAATAATTATTATTCGTTTGTGTATTTTTAAATTGCGACCGGTATGTATTGTGTTTAACCGTTGTACGTTTAATGAGAAATGTATGCGACTGCAGATCTTTACGCGAAGCGGAACAGGCTCCCTGCGAGACGCTTCCTGGGAGCAGTCTGCTCTACAAGCACACTATTTCTAAGCCGATTATTGTTTGTTTTCGATGGCGACCGTGAAGATTTAAAAAAAGAAATTAACAGAAATTGTCTATAAAAAATAATTATTATTAGTTTGTGTATTTTTAAATTGCGACCGGTATGTATTGTGTTTAACCGTTGTACGTTTAATGAGAAATGTATGCGAGTGCAGATCTTTACGCGAAGCGGAACAGGCTCCCTGCGAGACGATTCCTGGGAGCAGTCTGCTCTACAAGCACACTATTTCTAAGCCGATTATTGTTTGTTTTCGATAGCGACCGTGAAGATTTAAAAAAGAAATTAACAGAAATTGTCTATAAAAAATAATTATTATTAGTTTGTGTATTTTTAAATTGCGACCAGTATGTATTGTGTTTAACTGTTCTACGTTTAATGAGAAATGTATGCGAGTGCAGATCTTTACGAGAAGCGGAAAAGGCTCCCTGCGAGACGCTTCCTGGGAGCAGTCTGCTCTACAAGCACACTCTTTCTAAGCCGATAATTTTCTTTTTTCGATTGCGACCGTGAAAGTTTTAAAAAAGAAATTAAGTGGAATTGTCTATAAAAAATAATTATTATTAGTTTGTGTATTTTTTAATTGCGACCGGTATGTATTGTGTTTAACTATTGTACGTTTAATGAGAAATGTATGCGAGTGCAGATCTTTACGCGAAGCGGAACAGGCTCCCTGCGAGACGCTTCCTGGGAGCAGTCTGCTTTACAAGCACACTATTTCTAAGCCGATTATTGTTTGTTTTCGATAGCGACCGATTTCTTTTTTTAAATCTTCACGGTCGCTATCGAAAACAAACAATAATCGGCTTAGAAATAGTGTGCTTGTAGAGCAGACTGCTCCCAGGAAGCGTCTCGCAGGGAGCCTGTTACGCTTCGCGTAAAGATCTGCACTCGCATACATTTCTCATTAAACATACAATAGTTAAACACAATACATACCGGTCGCAATTTAAAAATACAAAAACTAATAATAATTATTTTTTATATACAATTTCAGTTATTTTCTTTTTTTAAATCTTCAGAGGCGCTATCGAAAACAAACAACAAACGGCTTAGTTTGTGTATTTTTAAATTGCGACCGGTATGTATTGTATTTAACTATTGTAGCTTAATGAGAAATGTATGCGAGTGCAGATCTTTACGCGAAGCGTAACAGGCTCCCTGCGAGACGCTTCCTGGGAGCAGTCTGCTCTACAAGCACACTATTTCTAAGCCGATTATTGTTTGTTTTCGATAGCGACCGTGAAGATTTAAAAAAAGAAATCGGTCGCTATCGAAAACAAACAACAAACGGCTTAGTTTGTGTATTTTTAAATTGCGACCGGTATGTATTGTGTTTAACTATTGTATGTTTAATGAGAAATGTATGCGAGTGCAGATCTTTACGCGAAGCGGGACAGGCTCCCTGCGAGACGCTTCCTGGGAGCAGTCTGCTCTACAAGCACACTCTTTCTAAGCCGATAATTTTCTTTTTTCGATTGCGACCGTGAATGTTTTAAAAAAGAAATTAAGTGGAATTGCCTATAAAAAATAATTATTTTTAGTTTGTGTATTTTTTAATTGCGACCGGTATGTATTGTGTTTAACTATTGTACGTTTTATGAGAAATGTATGCGAATGCAGATCTTTACGCGAAGCGGAACAGGCTCCCTGCGAGACGCTTCCTGGGAGCAGTCTGCTCTACAAGCACACTCTTTCTAAGCCGATAATTTTCTTTTTTCGATTGCGACCGTGAATGTTTTAAAAAAGAAATTAAGTGGAATTGTCTATAAAAAATAATTATTTTTAGTTTGTGTATTTTTTAATTGCGACCGGTATGTATTGTGTTTAACTATTGTACGTTTTATGAGAAATGTATGCGAGTGCAGATCTTTACGCGAAGCGGAACAGGCTCCCTGCGAGACGCTTCCTGGGAGCAGTCTGCTCTACAAGCACACTATTTCTAAGCCGATTATTGTTTGTTTTCGATAGCGACCGTGAAGATTTAAAAAAAGAAATTAACTGAAATTGTATATAAAAAATAATTATTATTAGTTTTTGTATTTTTAAATTGCGACCGGTATGTATTGTGTTTAACTATTGCATGTTTAATGAGAAATGTATGCGAGTAGAGATCTTTACGCGAAGCGGAACAGGCTCCCTGCGAGACGCTTCCTGGGAGCAGTCTGCTCTACAAGCACACTATTTCTAAGCCGATTATTGTTTGTTTTCGATAGCGACCGTGAAGATTTAAAAAAAGAAATTAACAGAAATTTTCTATAAAAAATAATTATTATTCGTTTGTGTATTTTTAAATTGCGACCGGTATGTATTGTGTTTAACCGTTGTACGTTTAATGAGAAATGTATGCGACTGCAGATCTTTACGCGAAGCGGAAAAGGCTCCCTGCGAGACGCTTCCTGGGAGCAGTGTGCTCTACAAGCACACTATTTCTAAGCTGATTATTGTTTGTTTTCGATAGCGACCGTGAAGATTTAAAAAAAGAAATTAACAGAAATTGTCTATAAAAATAATTATTATTAGTTTGTGTATTTTTAAATTGCGACCTGTATGTATTGTGTTTAACCGTTTATGTTTAATGAGAAATGTATGCGAGTGCAGATCTTTACACGAAGCGGCACAGGCCCCCTGCGAGACGCTTCCTGGGAGCAGTGTGCTCTACAAGCACACTATTTCTAAGCTGATTATTGTTTGTTTTCGATAGCGACCGTGAAGATTTAAAAAAAGAAATTAACAGAAATTGTCTATAAAAAATAATTATTATTAGTTTGTGTATTTTTAAATTGCGACCGGTATGTATTTTGTTTAACTATTGTAAGTTTGAAGAGAAATGTATGCGAGTGCAGATCTTTACGCGAAGCGGAACAGGCTCCCTGCGAGACGCTTCCTGGGAGCAGTCTGCTCTAAAAGCACACTATTTCTAAGCCGATTATTGTTTGTTTTCGATAGCGACCGTGAAGATTTAATAAAAGAAATTAACAGAAATTATCTATAAAAAATAATTATTATTAGTTTGTGTATTTTTAAATTGCGACCGGTATGTATTGTGTTTAACCGTTGTATGTTTAATGAGAAATGTATGCGAGTGCAGATCTTTACGCGAAGCGGAACAGGCTCCCTGCGAGACGCGTCCTGGGAGCAGTCTGCTCTACAAGCACACTATTTCTAAGCCGATTATTTTTTGTTTTCGATAGCGACCGTGAAGATTTAAAAAAACAAATTAACAGAAATTGTCTATAAAAAATAATTATTATTAGTTTGTGTATTTTTAAATTGCGACCGGTATGCATTGTGTTTAACTATTGTACGTTTAATGAGAAATGTATGCGAGTGCAGATCTTTACTCGAAGCGGAACAGGCTCCCTGCGAGACGCTTCTTGGGAGCAGTCTGCTCTACAAGCACCTTATTTCTAAGCCGATTCTTGTTTGTTTTCGATAGCGACCGTGAAGATTTAAAAAAGAAATTAACAGAAATTGTCTATAAAAAATAATTATTATTAGTTTTCGTATTTTTAAATTGCGACCGGTATGTATTGTGTTTAACTATTGTATGTTTAATGAGAAATGTATGCGAGTGCAGATCTTTACGCGAAGCGGAACAGGCTCCCTGCGAGACGCTTCCTGGGAGCAGTCTGCTCTACAAGCACACTATTTCTAAGCCGATTATTGTTTGTTTTCGATAGCGGCCGTGAAGATTTAAAAAAGAAATTAACTGAAATTGTCTATAAAAAATAATTATTATTAGTTTGTGTATTTTTAAATTGCGACCGGTATGTATTGTGTTTAACTGTTCTACGTTTAATGAGAAATGTATGCGAGTGCAGATCTTTACGCGAAGCGGAAAAGGCTCCCTGCGAGACGCTTCCTGGGAGCAGTCTGCTCTACAAGCACACTATTTATAAGCCGATTATTGTTTGTTTTCAATTGCGACCGTGAAGATTTAAAAAAGAAATTAACTGAAATTGTCTATAAAAAATAATTATTATTAGTTTGTGTATTTTTAAATTGCGACCGGTATGTATTGTGTTTAACTGTTCTACGTTTAATGAGAAATGTATGCGAGTGCAGATCTTTACGAGAAGCGGAAAAGGCTCCCTGCGAGACGCTTCCTGGGAGCAGTCTGCTCTACAAGCACACTATTTCTAAGCCGATTATTGTTTGTTTTCGATAGCGACCGTGAAGATTTAAAAAAAGAAATTAACAGAAATTGTCTATAAAAAATAATTATTATTAGTTTGTGCATTTTTAAATTGCGACCGGTATGTATTGTGTTTAACCGTTTATGTTTAATGAGAAATGTATCCGAGTGCAGATCTTTACGCGAAGCGGAACAGGCTCCCTGCGAGACGCTTCCTGGGAGCAGTCTGCTCTACAAGCACACTATTTATAAGCCGATTATTGTTTGTTTTCAATTGCGACCGTGAAGATTTAAAAAAGAAATTAACTGAAATTGTCTATAAAAAATAATTATTATTAGTTTGTGTATTTTTAAATTGCGACCGGTATGTATTGTGTTTAACTGTTCTACGTTTAATGAGAAATGTATGCGAGTGCAGATCTTTACGAGAAGCGGAAAAGGCTCCCTGCGAGACGCTTCCTGGGAGCAGTCTGCTCTACAAGCACACTATTTCTAAGCCGATTATTGTTTGTTTTCGATAGCGACCGTGAAGATTTAAAAAAAGAAATTAACAGAAATTGTCTATAAAAAATAATTATTATTAGTTTGTGCATTTTTAAATTGCGACCGGTATGTATTGTGTTTAACCGTTTATGTTTAATGAGAAATGTATCCGAGTGCAGATCTTTACGCGAAGCGGAACAGGCTCCCTGCGAGACGCTTCCTGGGAGCAGTCTGCTCTACAAGCACACTATTTATAAGCCGATTATTGTTTGTTTTCAATTGCGACCGTGAAGATTTAAAAAAGAAATTAACTGAAATTGTCTATAAAAAATAATTATTATTAGTTTGTGTATTTTTAAATTGCGACCGGTATGTATTGTGTTTAACTGTTCTACGTTTAATGAGAAATGTATGCGAGTGCAGATCTTTACGCGAAGCGGAACAGGCTCCCTGCGAGACGCTTCCTGGGAGCAGTCTGCTCTACAAGAACACTATTTCTAAGCCGATTATTGTTTGTTTTCGATAGCGACCGTGAAGATTTAAAAAAAGAAATTAACAGAAATTGTCTATACAAAATAATTATTATTAGTTTGTGTATTTTTTAATTGCGACCGGTATGTATTGTGTTTAACTATTGTACGTTTAATGAGAAATGTATGCGAGTGCAGATCTTTACGCGAAGCGGAACAGGCTCCCTGCGAGACGTTTCCTGGGAGCAGTCTGCTTTACAAGCACACTATTTCTAAGCCGATTATTGTTTGTTTTCGATAGCGACCGATTTCTTTTTTTAAATCTTCACGGTCGCTATCGAAAACAAACAATAATCGGCTTAGAAATAGTGTGCTTGTAGAGCAGACTGCTCCCAGGAAGCGTCTCGCAGGGAGCCTGTTACGCTTCGCGTAAAGATCTGCACTCGCATACATTTCTCATTAAACATACAATAGTTAAACACAATACATACCGGTCGCAATTTAAAAATACAAAAACTAATAATAATTATTTTTTATATACAATTTCAGTTATTTTCTTTTTTTAAATCTTCAGAGGCGCTATCGAAAACAAACAACAAACGGCTTAGTTTGTGTATTTTTAAATTGCGACCGGTATGTATTGTGTTTAACTATTGTATGCTTAATGAGAAATGTATGCGAGTGCAGATCTTTACGCGAAGCGTAACAGGCTCCCTGCGAGACGCTTCCTGGGAGCAGTCTGCTCTACAAGCACACTATTTCTAAGCCGATTATTGTTTGTTTTCGATAGCGACCGTGAAGATTTAAAAAAAGAAATCGGTCGCTATCGAAAACAAACAACAAACGGCTTAGTTTGTGTATTTTTAAATTGCGACCGGTATGTATTGTGTTTAACTATTGTATGTTTAATGAGAAATGTATGCGAGTGCAGATCTTTACGCGAAGCGGGACAGGCTCCCTGCGAGACGCTTCCTGGGAGCAGTCTGCTCTACAAGCACACTCTTTCTAAGCCGATAATTTTCTTTTTTCGATTGCGACCGTGAATGTTTTAAAAAAGAAATTAAGTGGAATTGCCTATAAAAAATAATTATTTTTAGTTTGTGTATTTTTTAATTGCGACCGGTATGTATTGTGTTTAACTATTGTACGTTTTATGAGAAATGTATGCGAGTGCAGATCTTTACGCGAAGCGGAACAGGCTCCCTGCGAGACGCTTCCTGGGAGCAGTCTGCTCTACAAGCACACTCTTTCTAAGCCGATAATTTTCTTTTTTCGATTGCGACCGTGAATGTTTTAAAAAAGAAATTAAGTGGAATTGTCTATAAAAAATAATTATTTTTAGTTTGTGTATTTTTTAATTGCGACCGGTATGTATTGTGTTTAACTATTGTACGTTTTATGAGAAATGTATGCGAGGACAGATCTTTACGCGAAGCGGAACAGGCTCCCTGCGAGACGCTTCCTGGGAGCAGTCTGCTCTACAAGCACACTATTTCTAAGCCGATTATTGTTTGTTTTCGATAGCGACCGTGAAGATTTAAAAAAAGAAATTAACTGAAATTGTATATAAAAAATAATTATTATTAGTTTTTGTATTTTTAAATTGCGACCGGTATGTATTGTGTTTAACTATTGCATGTTTAATGAGAAATGTATGCGAGTGCAGATCTTTACGCGAAGCGGAACAGGCTCCCTGCGAGACGCTTCCTGGGAGCAGTCTGCTCTACAAGCACACTATTTCTAAGCCGATTATTGTTTGTTTTCGATAGCGACCGTGAAGATTTAAAAAAAGAAATTAACAGAAATTGTCTATAAAAAATAATTATTATTAGTTTGTGTATTTTTAAATTGCGACCGGTATGTATTGTGTTTAACCGTTGTACGTTTAATGAGAAATGTATGCGAGTGCAGATCTTTACGCGAAGCGGAACAGGCTCCCTGCGAGACGCTTCCTGGGAGCAGTCTGCTCTACAAGCACACTATTTCTAAGCCGATTATTGTTTGTTTTCGATAGCAACCGTGAAGATTTAAAAAAGAAATTAACAGAAATTGTCTATAAAAAATAATTATTATTAGTTTTTGTATTTTTAAATTGCGACCGGTATGTATTGTGTTTAACTATTGTATGTTTAATGAGAAATGTATGCGAGTGCAGATCTTTACGCGAAGCGGGACAGGCTCCCTGCGAGACGCTTCCTGGGAGCAGTCTGCTCTACAAGCACACTATTTCTAAGCCGATTATTGTTTGTTTTCGATAGCGACCGTGAAGATTTAAAAAAAGAAATCGGTCGCTATCGAAAACAAACAACAAACGGCTTAGTTTGTGTATTTTTAAATTGCGACCGGTATGTATTGTGTTTAACTATTGTATGTTTAATGAGAAATGTATGCGAGTGCAGATCTTTACGCGAAGCGGGACAGGCTCCCTGCGAGACGCTTCCTGGGAGCAGTATGCTCTACAAGCACACTCTTTCTAAGCCGATAATTTTCTTTTTTCGATTGCGACCGTGAATGTTTTAAAAAAGAAATTAAGTGGAATTGCCTATAAAAAATAATTATTTTTAGTTTGTGTATTTTTTAATTGCGACCGGTATGTATTGTGTTTAACTATTGTACGTTTTATGAGAAATGTATGCGAGTGCAGATCTTTACGCGAAGCGGAACAGGCTCCCTGCGAGACGCTTCCTGGGAGCAGTCTGCTCTACAAGCACACTCTTTCTAAGCCGATAATTTTCTTTTTTCGATTGCGACCGTGAATGTTTTAAAAAAGAAATTAAGTGGAATTGTCTATAAAAAATAATTATTTTTAGTTTGTGTATTTTTTAATTGCGACCGGTATGTATTGTGTTTAACTATTGTACGTTTTATGAGAAATGTATGCGAGGACAGATCTTTACGCGAAGCGGAACAGGCTCCCTGCGAGACGCTTCCTGGGAGCAGTCTGCTCTACAAGTACACTATTTCTAAGCCGATTATTGTTTGTTTTCGATAGCGACCGTGAAGATTTAAAAAAAGAAATTAACTGAAATTGTATATAAAAAATAATTATTATTAGTTTTTGTATTTTTAAATTGCGACCGGTATGTATTGTGTTTAACTATTGCATGTTTAATGAGAAATGTATGCGAGTGCAGATCTTTACGCGAAGCGGAACAGGCTCCCTGCGAGACGCTTCCTGGGAGCAGTCTGCTCTACAAGCACACTATTTCTAAGCCGATTATTGTTTGTTTTCGATAGCGACCGTGAAGATTTAAAAAAAGAAATTAACAGAAATTGTCTATAAAAAATAATTATTATTCGTTTGTGTATTTTTAAATTGCGACCGGTATGTATTGTGTTTAACCGTTGTACGTTTAATGAGAAATGTATGCGACTGCAGATCTTTACGCGAAGCGGAACAGGCTCCCTGCGAGACGCTTCCTGGGAGCAGTCTGCTCTACAAGCACACTATTTCTAAGCCGATTATTGTTTGTTTTCGATGGCGACCGTGAAGATTTAAAAAAAGAAATTAACAGAAATTGTCTATAAAAAATAATTATTATTAGTTTGTGTATTTTTAAATTGCGACCGGTATGTATTGTGTTTAACCGTTGTACGTTTAATGAGAAATGTATGCGAGTGCAGATCTTTACGCGAAGCGGAACAGGCTCCCTGCGAGACGCTTCCTGGGAGCAGTCTGCTCTACAAGCACACTATTTCTAAGCCGATTATTGTTTGTTTTCGATAGCGACCGTGAAGATTTAAAAAAGAAATTAACAGAAATTGTCTATAAAAAATAATTATTATTAGTTTTTGTATTTTTAAATTGCGACCGGTATGTATTGTGTTTAACTATTGTATGTTTAATGAGAAATGTATGCGAGTGCAGATCTTTACGCGAAGCGGGACAGGCTCCCTGCGAGACGCTTCCTGGGAGCAGTCTGCTCTACAAGCACACTATTTCTAAGCCGATTATTGTTTGTTTTCGATAGCGACCGTGAAGATTTAAAAAAAGAAATCGGTCGCTATCGAAAACAAACAACAAACGGCTTAGTTTGTGTATTTTTAAATTGCGACCGGTATGTATTGTGTTTAACTATTGTATGTTTAATGAGAAATGTATGCGAGTGCAGATCTTTACGCGAAGCGGGACAGGCTCCCTGCGAGACGCTTCCTGGGAGCAGTCTGCTCTACAAGCACACTCTTTCTAAGCCGATAATTTTCTTTTTTCGATTGCGACCGTGAATGTTTTAAAAAAGAAATTAAGTGGAATTGCCTATAAAAAATAATTATTTTTAGTTTGTGTATTTTTTAATTGCGACCGGTATGTATTGTGTTTAACTATTGTACGTTTTATGAGAAATGTATGCGAGTGCAGATCTTTACGCGAAGCGGAACAGGCTCCCTGCGAGACGCTTCCTGGGAGCAGTCTGCTCTACAAGCACACTCTTTCTAAGCCGATAATTTTCTTTTTTCGATTGCGACCGTGAATGTTTTAAAAAAGAAATTAAGTGGAATTGTCTATAAAAAATAATTATTTTTAGTTTGTGTATTTTTTAATTGCGACCGGTATGTATTGTGTTTAACTATTGTACGTTTTATGAGAAATGTATGCGAGTGCAGATCTTTACGCGAAGCGGAACAGGCTCCCTGCGAGACGCTTCCTGGGAGCAGTCTGCTCTACAAGCACACTATTTCTAAGCCGATTATTGTTTGTTTTCGATAGCGACCGTGAAGATTTAAAAAAAGAAATTAACTGAAATTGTATATAAAAAATAATTATTATTAGTTTTTGTATTTTTAAATTGCGACCGGTATGTATTGTGTTTAACTATTGCATGTTTAATGAGAAATGTATGCGAGTGCAGATCTTTACGCGAAGCGGAACAGGCTCCCTGCGAGACGCTTCCTGGGAGCAGTCTGCTCTACAAGCACACTATTTCTAAGCCGATTATTGTTTGTTTTCGATAGCGACCGTGAAGATTTAAAAAAAGAAATTAACAGAAATTGTCTATAAAAAATAATTATTATTCGTTTGTGTATTTTTAAATTGCGACCGGTATGTATTGTGTTTAACCGTTGTACGTTTAATGAGAAATGTATGCGACTGCAGATCTTTACGCGAAGCGGAACAGGCTCCCTGCGAGACGCTTCCTGGGAGCAGTCTGCTCTACAAGCACACTATTTCTAAGCCGATTATTGTTTGTTTTCGATGGCGACCGTGAAGATTTAAAAAAAGAAATTAACAGAAATTGTCTATAAAAAATAATTATTATTAGTTTGTGTATTTTTAAATTGCGACCGGTATGTATTGTGTTTAACCGTTGTACGTTTAATGAGAAATGTATGCGAGTGCAGATCTTTACGCGAAGCGGAACAGGCTCCCTGCGAGACGATTCCTGGGAGCAGTCTGCTCTACAAGCACACTATTTCTAAGCCGATTATTGTTTGTTTTCGATAGCGACCGTGAAGATTTTAAAAAGAAATTAACAGAAATTGTCTATAAAAAATAATTATTATTAGTTTGTGTATTTTTAAATTGCGACCAGTATGTATTGTGTTTAACTGTTCTACGTTTAATGAGAAATGTATGCGAGTGCAGATCTTTACGAGAAGCGGAAAAGGCTCCCTGCGAGACGCTTCCTGGGAGCAGTCTGCTCTACAAGCACACTCTTTCTAAGCCGATAATTTTCTTTTTTCGATTGCGACCGTGAAAGTTTTAAAAAAGAAATTAAGTGGAATTGTCTATAAAAAATAATTATTATTAGTTTGTGTATTTTTTAATTGCGACCGGTATGTATTGTGTTTAACTATTGTACGTTTAATGAGAAATGTATGCGAGTGCAGATCTTTACGCGAAGCGGAACAGGCTCCCTGCGAGACGCTTCCTGGGAGCAGTCTGCTTTACAAGCACACTATTTCTAAGCCGATTATTGTTTGTTTTCGATAGCGACCGATTTCTTTTTTTAAATCTTCACGGTCGCTATCGAAAACAAACAATAATCGGCTTAGAAATAGTGTGCTTGTAGAGCAGACTGCTCCCAGGAAGCGTCTCGCAGGGAGCCTGTTACGCTTCGCGTAAAGATCTGCACTCGCATACATTTCTCATTAAACATACAATAGTTAAACACAATACATACCGGTCGCAATTTAAAAATACAAAAACTAATAATAATTATTTTTTATATACAATTTCAGTTATTTTCTTTTTTTAAATCTTCAGAGGCGCTATCGAAAACAAACAACAAACGGCTTAGTTTGTGTATTTTTAAATTGCGACCGGTATGTATTGTATTTAACTATTGTAGCTTAATGAGAAATGTATGCGAGTGCAGATCTTTACGCGAAGCGTAACAGGCTCCCTGCGAGACGCTTCCTGGGAGCAGTCTGCTCTACAAGCACACTATTTCTAAGCCGATTATTGTTTGTTTTCGATAGCGACCGTGAAGATTTAAAAAAAGAAATCGGTCGCTATCGAAAACAAACAACAAACGGCTTAGTTTGTGTATTTTTAAATTGCGACCGGTATGTATTGTGTTTAACTATTGTATGTTTAATGAGAAATGTATGCGAGTGCAGATCTTTACGCGAAGCGGGACAGGCTCCCTGCGAGACGCTTCCTGGGAGCAGTCTGCTCTACAAGCACACTCTTTCTAAGCCGATAATTTTCTTTTTTCGATTGCGACCGTGAATGTTTTAAAAAAGAAATTAAGTGGAATTGCCTATAAAAAATAATTATTTTTAGTTTGTGTATTTTTTAATTGCGACCGGTATGTATTGTGTTTAACTATTGTACGTTTTATGAGAAATGTATGCGAATGCAGATCTTTACGCGAAGCGGAACAGGCTCCCTGCGAGACGCTTCCTGGGAGCAGTCTGCTCTACAAGCACACTCTTTCTAAGCCGATAATTTTCTTTTTTCGATTGCGACCGTGAATGTTTTAAAAAAGAAATTAAGTGGAATTGTCTATAAAAAATAATTATTTTTAGTTTGTGTATTTTTTAATTGCGACCGGTATGTATTGTGTTTAACTATTGTACGTTTTATGAGAAATGTATGCGAGTGCAGATCTTTACGCGAAGCGGAACAGGCTCCCTGCGAGACGCTTCCTGGGAGCAGTCTGCTCTACAAGCACACTATTTCTAAGCCGATTATTGTTTGTTTTCGATAGCGACCGTGAAGATTTAAAAAAAGAAATTAACTGAAATTGTATATAAAAAATAATTATTATTAGTTTTTGTATTTTTAAATTGCGACCGGTATGTATTGTGTTTAACTATTGCATGTTTAATGAGAAATGTATGCGAGTAGAGATCTTTACGCGAAGCGGAACAGGCTCCCTGCGAGACGCTTCCTGGGAGCAGTCTGCTTTACAAGCACACTATTTCTAAGCCGATTATTGTTTGTTTTCGATAGCGACCGTGAAGATTTAAAAAAAGAAATCGGTCGCTATCGAAAACAAACAACAAACGGCTTAGTTTGTGTATTTTTAAATTGCGACCGGTATGTATTGTGTTTAACTATTGTATGTTTAATGAGAAATGTATGCGAGTGCAGATCTTTACGCGAAGCGGGACAGGCTCCCTGCGAGACGCTTCCTGGGAGCAGTCTGCTCTACAAGCACACTCTTTCTAAGCCGATAATTTTCTTTTTTCGATTGCGACCGTGAATGTTTTAAAAAAGAAATTAAGTGGAATTGCCTATAAAAAATAATTATTTTTAGTTTGTGTATTTTTTAATTGCGACCGGTATGTATTGTGTTTAACTATTGTACGTTTTATGAGAAATGTATGCGAATGCAGATCTTTACGCGAAGCGGAACAGGCTCCCTGCGAGACGCTTCCTGGGAGCAGTCTGCTCTACAAGCACACTCTTTCTAAGCCGATAATTTTCTTTTTTCGATTGCGACCGTGAATGTTTTAAAAAAGAAATTAAGTGGAATTGTCTATAAAAAATAATTATTTTTAGTTTGTGTATTTTTTAATTGCGACCGGTATGTATTGTGTTTAACTATTGTACGTTTAATGAGAAATGTATGCGAGTGCAGATCTTTACGCGAAGCGGAACAGGCTCCCTGCGAGACGCTTCCTGGGAGCAGTCTGCTTTACAAGCACACTATTTCTAAGCCGATTATTGTTTGTTTTCGATAGCGACCGATTTCTTTTTTTAAATCTTCACGGTCGCTATCGAAAACAAACAATAATCGGCTTAGAAATAGTGTGCTTGTAGAGCAGACTGCTCCCAGGAAGCGTCTCGCAGGGAGCCTGTTACGCTTCGCGTAAAGATCTGCACTCGCATACATTTCTCATTAAACATACAATAGTTAAACACAATACATACCGGTCGCAATTTAAAAATACAAAAACTAATAATAATTATTTTTTATATACAATTTCAGTTATTTTCTTTTTTTAAATCTTCAGAGGCGCTATCGAAAACAAACAACAAACGGCTTAGTTTGTGTATTTTTAAATTGCGACCGGTATGTATTGTATTTAACTATTGTAGCTTAATGAGAAATGTATGCGAGTGCAGATCTTTACGCGAAGCGTAACAGGCTCCCTGCGAGACGCTTCCTGGGAGCAGTCTGCTCTACAAGCACACTATTTCTAAGCCGATTATTGTTTGTTTTCGATAGCGACCGTGAAGATTTAAAAAAAGAAATCGGTCGCTATCGAAAACAAACAACAAACGGCTTAGTTTGTGTATTTTTAAATTGCGACCGGTATGTATTGTGTTTAACTATTGTATGTTTAATGAGAAATGTATGCGAGTGCAGATCTTTACGCGAAGCGGGACAGGCTCCCTGCGAGACGCTTCCTGGGAGCAGTCTGCTCTACAAGCACACTCTTTCTAAGCCGATAATTTTCTTTTTTCGATTGCGACCGTGAATGTTTTAAAAAAGAAATTAAGTGGAATTGCCTATAAAAAATAATTATTTTTAGTTTGTGTATTTTTTAATTGCGACCGGTATGTATTGTGTTTAACTATTGTACGTTTTATGAGAAATGTATGCGAATGCAGATCTTTACGCGAAGCGGAACAGGCTCCCTGCGAGACGCTTCCTGGGAGCAGTCTGCTCTACAAGCACACTCTTTCTAAGCCGATAATTTTCTTTTTTCGATTGCGACCGTGAATGTTTTAAAAAAGAAATTAAGTGGAATTGTCTATAAAAAATAATTATTTTTAGTTTGTGTATTTTTTAATTGCGACCGGTATGTATTGTGTTTAACTATTGTACGTTTTATGAGAAATGTATGCGAGTGCAGATCTTTACGCGAAGCGGAACAGGCTCCCTGCGAGACGCTTCCTGGGAGCAGTCTGCTCTACAAGCACACTATTTCTAAGCCGATTATTGTTTGTTTTCGATAGCGACCGTGAAGATTTAAAAAAAGAAATTAACTGAAATTGTATATAAAAAATAATTATTATTAGTTTTTGTATTTTTAAATTGCGACCGGTATGTATTGTGTTTAACTATTGCATGTTTAATGAGAAATGTATGCGAGTAGAGATCTTTACGCGAAGCGGAACAGGCTCCCTGCGAGACGCTTCCTGGGAGCAGTCTGCTCTACAAGCACACTATTTCTAAGCCGATTATTGTTTGTTTTCGATAGCGACCGTGAAGATTTAAAAAAAGAAATTAACAGAAATTTTCTATAAAAAATAATTATTATTCGTTTGTGTATTTTTAAATTGCGACCGGTATGTATTGTGTTTAACCGTTGTACGTTTAATGAGAAATGTATGCGACTGCAGATCTTTACGCGAAGCGGAAAAGGCTCCCTGCGAGACGCTTCCTGGGAGCAGTGTGCTCTACAAGCACACTATTTCTAAGCTGATTATTGTTTGTTTTCGATAGCGACCGTGAAGATTTAAAAAAAGAAATTAACAGAAATTGTCTATAAAAATAATTATTATTAGTTTGTGTATTTTTAAATTGCGACCTGTATGTATTGTGTTTAACCGTTTATGTTTAATGAGAAATGTATGCGAGTGCAGATCTTTACACGAAGCGGCACAGGCCCCCTGCGAGACGCTTCCTGGGAGCAGTGTGCTCTACAAGCACACTATTTCTAAGCTGATTATTGTTTGTTTTCGATAGCGACCGTGAAGATTTAAAAAAAGAAATTAACAGAAATTGTCTATAAAAAATAATTATTATTAGTTTGTGTATTTTTAAATTGCGACCGGTATGTATTTTGTTTAACTATTGTAAGTTTGAAGAGAAATGTATGCGAGTGCAGATCTTTACGCGAAGCGGAACAGGCTCCCTGCGAGACGCTTCCTGGGAGCAGTCTGCTCTAAAAGCACACTATTTCTAAGCCGATTATTGTTTGTTTTCGATAGCGACCGTGAAGATTTAATAAAAGAAATTAACAGAAATTATCTATAAAAAATAATTATTATTAGTTTGTGTATTTTTAAATTGCGACCGGTATGTATTGTGTTTAACCGTTGTATGTTTAATGAGAAATGTATGCGAGTGCAGATCTTTACGCGAAGCGGAACAGGCTCCCTGCGAGACGCGTCCTGGGAGCAGTCTGCTCTACAAGCACACTATTTCTAAGCCGATTATTTTTTGTTTTCGATAGCGACCGTGAAGATTTAAAAAAACAAATTAACAGAAATTGTCTATAAAAAATAATTATTATTAGTTTGTGTATTTTTAAATTGCGACCGGTATGCATTGTGTTTAACTATTGTACGTTTAATGAGAAATGTATGCGAGTGCAGATCTTTACTCGAAGCGGAACAGGCTCCCTGCGAGACGCTTCTTGGGAGCAGTCTGCTCTACAAGCACCTTATTTCTAAGCCGATTCTTGTTTGTTTTCGATAGCGACCGTGAAGATTTAAAAAAGAAATTAACAGAAATTGTCTATAAAAAATAATTATTATTAGTTTTCGTATTTTTAAATTGCGACCGGTATGTATTGTGTTTAACTATTGTATGTTTAATGAGAAATGTATGCGAGTGCAGATCTTTACGCGAAGCGGAACAGGCTCCCTGCGAGACGCTTCCTGGGAGCAGTCTGCTCTACAAGCACACTATTTCTAAGCCGATTATTGTTTGTTTTCGATAGCGGCCGTGAAGATTTAAAAAAGAAATTAACTGAAATTGTCTATAAAAAATAATTATTATTAGTTTGTGTATTTTTAAATTGCGACCGGTATGTATTGTGTTTAACTGTTCTACGTTTAATGAGAAATGTATGCGAGTGCAGATCTTTACGCGAAGCGGAAAAGGCTCCCTGCGAGACGCTTCCTGGGAGCAGTCTGCTCTACAAGCACACTATTTATAAGCCGATTATTGTTTGTTTTCAATTGCGACCGTGAAGATTTAAAAAAGAAATTAACTGAAATTGTCTATAAAAAATAATTATTATTAGTTTGTGTATTTTTAAATTGCGACCGGTATGTATTGTGTTTAACTGTTCTACGTTTAATGAGAAATGTATGCGAGTGCAGATCTTTACGAGAAGCGGAAAAGGCTCCCTGCGAGACGCTTCCTGGGAGCAGTCTGCTCTACAAGCACACTATTTCTAAGCCGATTATTGTTTGTTTTCGATAGCGACCGTGAAGATTTAAAAAAAGAAATTAACAGAAATTGTCTATAAAAAATAATTATTATTAGTTTGTGCATTTTTAAATTGCGACCGGTATGTATTGTGTTTAACCGTTTATGTTTAATGAGAAATGTATCCGAGTGCAGATCTTTACGCGAAGCGGAACAGGCTCCCTGCGAGACGCTTCCTGGGAGCAGTCTGCTCTACAAGCACACTATTTATAAGCCGATTATTGTTTGTTTTCAATTGCGACCGTGAAGATTTAAAAAAGAAATTAACTGAAATTGTCTATAAAAAATAATTATTATTAGTTTGTGTATTTTTAAATTGCGACCGGTATGTATTGTGTTTAACTGTTCTACGTTTAATGAGAAATGTATGCGAGTGCAGATCTTTACGAGAAGCGGAAAAGGCTCCCTGCGAGACGCTTCCTGGGAGCAGTCTGCTCTACAAGCACACTATTTCTAAGCCGATTATTGTTTGTTTTCGATAGCGACCGTGAAGATTTAAAAAAAGAAATTAACAGAAATTGTCTATAAAAAATAATTATTATTAGTTTGTGCATTTTTAAATTGCGACCGGTATGTATTGTGTTTAACCGTTTATGTTTAATGAGAAATGTATCCGAGTGCAGATCTTTACGCGAAGCGGAACAGGCTCCCTGCGAGACGCTTCCTGGGAGCAGTCTGCTCTACAAGCACACTATTTATAAGCCGATTATTGTTTGTTTTCAATTGCGACCGTGAAGATTTAAAAAAGAAATTAACTGAAATTGTCTATAAAAAATAATTATTATTAGTTTGTGTATTTTTAAATTGCGACCGGTATGTATTGTGTTTAACTGTTCTACGTTTAATGAGAAATGTATGCGAGTGCAGATCTTTACGCGAAGCGGAACAGGCTCCCTGCGAGACGCTTCCTGGGAGCAGTCTGCTCTACAAGAACACTATTTCTAAGCCGATTATTGTTTGTTTTCGATAGCGACCGTGAAGATTTAAAAAAAGAAATTAACAGAAATTGTCTATACAAAATAATTATTATTAGTTTGTGTATTTTTTAATTGCGACCGGTATGTATTGTGTTTAACTATTGTACGTTTAATGAGAAATGTATGCGAGTGCAGATCTTTACGCGAAGCGGAACAGGCTCCCTGCGAGACGTTTCCTGGGAGCAGTCTGCTTTACAAGCACACTATTTCTAAGCCGATTATTGTTTGTTTTCGATAGCGACCGATTTCTTTTTTTAAATCTTCACGGTCGCTATCGAAAACAAACAATAATCGGCTTAGAAATAGTGTGCTTGTAGAGCAGACTGCTCCCAGGAAGCGTCTCGCAGGGAGCCTGTTACGCTTCGCGTAAAGATCTGCACTCGCATACATTTCTCATTAAACATACAATAGTTAAACACAATACATACCGGTCGCAATTTAAAAATACAAAAACTAATAATAATTATTTTTTATATACAATTTCAGTTATTTTCTTTTTTTAAATCTTCAGAGGCGCTATCGAAAACAAACAACAAACGGCTTAGTTTGTGTATTTTTAAATTGCGACCGGTATGTATTGTGTTTAACTATTGTATGCTTAATGAGAAATGTATGCGAGTGCAGATCTTTACGCGAAGCGTAACAGGCTCCCTGCGAGACGCTTCCTGGGAGCAGTCTGCTCTACAAGCACACTATTTCTAAGCCGATTATTGTTTGTTTTCGATAGCGACCGTGAAGATTTAAAAAAAGAAATCGGTCGCTATCGAAAACAAACAACAAACGGCTTAGTTTGTGTATTTTTAAATTGCGACCGGTATGTATTGTGTTTAACTATTGTATGTTTAATGAGAAATGTATGCGAGTGCAGATCTTTACGCGAAGCGGGACAGGCTCCCTGCGAGACGCTTCCTGGGAGCAGTCTGCTCTACAAGCACACTCTTTCTAAGCCGATAATTTTCTTTTTTCGATTGCGACCGTGAATGTTTTAAAAAAGAAATTAAGTGGAATTGCCTATAAAAAATAATTATTTTTAGTTTGTGTATTTTTTAATTGCGACCGGTATGTATTGTGTTTAACTATTGTACGTTTTATGAGAAATGTATGCGAGTGCAGATCTTTACGCGAAGCGGAACAGGCTCCCTGCGAGACGCTTCCTGGGAGCAGTCTGCTCTACAAGCACACTCTTTCTAAGCCGATAATTTTCTTTTTTCGATTGCGACCGTGAATGTTTTAAAAAAGAAATTAAGTGGAATTGTCTATAAAAAATAATTATTTTTAGTTTGTGTATTTTTTAATTGCGACCGGTATGTATTGTGTTTAACTATTGTACGTTTTATGAGAAATGTATGCGAGGACAGATCTTTACGCGAAGCGGAACAGGCTCCCTGCGAGACGCTTCCTGGGAGCAGTCTGCTCTACAAGCACACTATTTCTAAGCCGATTATTGTTTGTTTTCGATAGCGACCGTGAAGATTTAAAAAAAGAAATTAACTGAAATTGTATATAAAAAATAATTATTATTAGTTTTTGTATTTTTAAATTGCGACCGGTATGTATTGTGTTTAACTATTGCATGTTTAATGAGAAATGTATGCGAGTGCAGATCTTTACGCGAAGCGGAACAGGCTCCCTGCGAGACGCTTCCTGGGAGCAGTCTGCTCTACAAGCACACTATTTCTAAGCCGATTATTGTTTGTTTTCGATAGCGACCGTGAAGATTTAAAAAAAGAAATTAACAGAAATTGTCTATAAAAAATAATTATTATTCGTTTGTGTATTTTTAAATTGCGACCGGTATGTATTGTGTTTAACCGTTGTACGTTTAATGAGAAATGTATGCGACTGCAGATCTTTACGCGAAGCGGAACAGGCTCCCTGCGAGACGCTTCCTGGGAGCAGTCTGCTCTACAAGCACACTATTTCTAAGCCGATTATTGTTTGTTTTCGATGGCGACCGTGAAGATTTAAAAAAAGAAATTAACAGAAATTGTCTATAAAAAATAATTATTATTAGTTTGTGTATTTTTAAATTGCGACCGGTATGTATTGTGTTTAACCGTTGTACGTTTAATGAGAAATGTATGCGAGTGCAGATCTTTACGCGAAGCGGAACAGGCTCCCTGCGAGACGCTTCCTGGGAGCAGTCTGCTCTACAAGCACACTATTTCTAAGCCGATTATTGTTTGTTTTCGATAGCAACCGTGAAGATTTAAAAAAGAAATTAACAGAAATTGTCTATAAAAAATAATTATTATTAGTTTTTGTATTTTTAAATTGCGACCGGTATGTATTGTGTTTAACTATTGTATGTTTAATGAGAAATGTATGCGAGTGCAGATCTTTACGCGAAGCGGGACAGGCTCCCTGCGAGACGCTTCCTGGGAGCAGTCTGCTCTACAAGCACACTATTTCTAAGCCGATTATTGTTTGTTTTCGATAGCGACCGTGAAGATTTAAAAAAAGAAATCGGTCGCTATCGAAAACAAACAACAAACGGCTTAGTTTGTGTATTTTTAAATTGCGACCGGTATGTATTGTGTTTAACTATTGTATGTTTAATGAGAAATGTATGCGAGTGCAGATCTTTACGCGAAGCGGGACAGGCTCCCTGCGAGACGCTTCCTGGGAGCAGTCTGCTCTACAAGCACACTCTTTCTAAGCCGATAATTTTCTTTTTTCGATTGCGACCGTGAATGTTTTAAAAAAGAAATTAAGTGGAATTGCCTATAAAAAATAATTATTTTTAGTTTGTGTATTTTTTAATTGCGACCGGTATGTATTGTGTTTAACTATTGTACGTTTTATGAGAAATGTATGCGAGTGCAGATCTTTACGCGAAGCGGAACAGGCTCCCTGCGAGACGCTTCCTGGGAGCAGTCTGCTCTACAAGCACACTCTTTCTAAGCCGATAATTTTCTTTTTTCGATTGCGACCGTGAATGTTTTAAAAAAGAAATTAAGTGGAATTGTCTATAAAAAATAATTATTTTTAGTTTGTGTATTTTTTAATTGCGACCGGTATGTATTGTGTTTAACTATTGTACGTTTTATGAGAAATGTATGCGAGGACAGATCTTTACGCGAAGCGGAACAGGCTCCCTGCGAGACGCTTCCTGGGAGCAGTCTGCTCTACAAGTACACTATTTCTAAGCCGATTATTGTTTGTTTTCGATAGCGACCGTGAAGATTTAAAAAAAGAAATTAACTGAAATTGTATATAAAAAATAATTATTATTAGTTTTTGTATTTTTAAATTGCGACCGGTATGTATTGTGTTTAACTATTGCATGTTTAATGAGAAATGTATGCGAGTGCAGATCTTTACGCGAAGCGGAACAGGCTCCCTGCGAGACGCTTCCTGGGAGCAGTCTGCTCTACAAGCACACTATTTCTAAGCCGATTATTGTTTGTTTTCGATAGCGACCGTGAAGATTTAAAAAAAGAAATTAACAGAAATTGTCTATAAAAAATAATTATTATTCGTTTGTGTATTTTTAAATTGCGACCGGTATGTATTGTGTTTAACCGTTGTACGTTTAATGAGAAATGTATGCGACTGCAGATCTTTACGCGAAGCGGAACAGGCTCCCTGCGAGACGCTTCCTGGGAGCAGTCTGCTCTACAAGCACACTATTTCTAAGCCGATTATTGTTTGTTTTCGATGGCGACCGTGAAGATTTAAAAAAAGAAATTAACAGAAATTGTCTATAAAAAATAATTATTATTAGTTTGTGTATTTTTAAATTGCGACCGGTATGTATTGTGTTTAACCGTTGTACGTTTAATGAGAAATGTATGCGAGTGCAGATCTTTACGCGAAGCGGAACAGGCTCCCTGCGAGACGCTTCCTGGGAGCAGTCTGCTCTACAAGCACACTATTTCTAAGCCGATTATTGTTTGTTTTCGATAGCGACCGTGAAGATTTAAAAAAGAAATTAACAGAAATTGTCTATAAAAAATAATTATTATTAGTTTTTGTATTTTTAAATTGCGACCGGTATGTATTGTGTTTAACTATTGTATGTTTAATGAGAAATGTATGCGAGTGCAGATCTTTACGCGAAGCGGGACAGGCTCCCTGCGAGACGCTTCCTGGGAGCAGTCTGCTCTACAAGCACACTATTTCTAAGCCGATTATTGTTTGTTTTCGATAGCGACCGTGAAGATTTAAAAAAAGAAATCGGTCGCTATCGAAAACAAACAACAAACGGCTTAGTTTGTGTATTTTTAAATTGCGACCGGTATGTATTGTGTTTAACTATTGTATGTTTAATGAGAAATGTATGCGAGTGCAGATCTTTACGCGAAGCGGGACAGGCTCCCTGCGAGACGCTTCCTGGGAGCAGTCTGCTCTACAAGCACACTCTTTCTAAGCCGATAATTTTCTTTTTTCGATTGCGACCGTGAATGTTTTAAAAAAGAAATTAAGTGGAATTGCCTATAAAAAATAATTATTTTTAGTTTGTGTATTTTTTAATTGCGACCGGTATGTATTGTGTTTAACTATTGTACGTTTTATGAGAAATGTATGCGAGTGCAGATCTTTACGCGAAGCGGAACAGGCTCCCTGCGAGACGCTTCCTGGGAGCAGTCTGCTCTACAAGCACACTCTTTCTAAGCCGATAATTTTCTTTTTTCGATTGCGACCGTGAATGTTTTAAAAAAGAAATTAAGTGGAATTGTCTATAAAAAATAATTATTTTTAGTTTGTGTATTTTTTAATTGCGACCGGTATGTATTGTGTTTAACTATTGTACGTTTTATGAGAAATGTATGCGAGTGCAGATCTTTACGCGAAGCGGAACAAGCTCCCTGCGAGACGCTTCCTGGGAGCAGTCTGCTCTACAAGCACACTATTTCTAAGCCGATTATTGTTTGTTTTCGATAGCGACCGTGAAGATTTAAAAAAAGAAATTAACTGAAATTGTATATAAAAAATAATTATTATTAGTTTTTGTATTTTTAAATTGCGACCGGTATGTATTGTGTTTAACTATTGCATGTTTAATGAGAAATGTATGCGAGTGCAGATCTTTACGCGAAGCGGAACAGGCTCCCTGCGAGACGCTTCCTGGGAGCAGTCTGCTCTACAAGCACACTATTTCTAAGCCGATTATTGTTTGTTTTCGATAGCGACCGTGAAGATTTAAAAAAAGAAATTAACAGAAATTGTCTATAAAAAATAATTATTATTCGTTTGTGTATTTTTAAATTGCGACCGGTATGTATTGTGTTTAACCGTTGTACGTTTAATGAGAAATGTATGCGACTGCAGATCTTTACGCGAAGCGGAACAGGCTCCCTGCGAGACGCTTCCTGGGAGCAGTCTGCTCTACAAGCACACTATTTCTAAGCCGATTATTGTTTGTTTTCGATGGCGACCGTGAAGATTTAAAAAAAGAAATTAACAGAAATTGTCTATAAAAAATAATTATTATTAGTTTGTGTATTTTTAAATTGCGACCGGTATGTATTGTGTTTAACCGTTGTACGTTTAATGAGAAATGTATGCGAGTGCAGATCTTTACGCGAAGCGGAACAGGCTCCCTGCGAGACGATTCCTGGGAGCAGTCTGCTCTACAAGCACACTATTTCTAAGCCGATTATTGTTTGTTTTCGATAGCGACCGTGAAGATTTAAAAAAGAAATTAACAGAAATTGTCTATAAAAAATAATTATTATTAGTTTGTGTATTTTTAAATTGCGACCAGTATGTATTGTGTTTAACTGTTCTACGTTTAATGAGAAATGTATGCGAGTGCAGATCTTTACGAGAAGCGGAAAAGGCTCCCTGCGAGACGCTTCCTGGGAGCAGTCTGCTCTACAAGCACACTCTTTCTAAGCCGATAATTTTCTTTTTTCGATTGCGACCGTGAAAGTTTTAAAAAAGAAATTAAGTGGAATTGTCTATAAAAAATAATTATTATTAGTTTGTGTATTTTTTAATTGCGACCGGTATGTATTGTGTTTAACTATTGTACGTTTAATGAGAAATGTATGCGAGTGCAGATCTTTACGCGAAGCGGAACAGGCTCCCTGCGAGACGCTTCCTGGGAGCAGTCTGCTTTACAAGCACACTATTTCTAAGCCGATTATTGTTTGTTTTCGATAGCGACCGATTTCTTTTTTTAAATCTTCACGGTCGCTATCGAAAACAAACAATAATCGGCTTAGAAATAGTGTGCTTGTAGAGCAGACTGCTCCCAGGAAGCGTCTCGCAGGGAGCCTGTTACGCTTCGCGTAAAGATCTGCACTCGCATACATTTCTCATTAAACATACAATAGTTAAACACAATACATACCGGTCGCAATTTAAAAATACAAAAACTAATAATAATTATTTTTTATATACAATTTCAGTTATTTTCTTTTTTTAAATCTTCAGAGGCGCTATCGAAAACAAACAACAAACGGCTTAGTTTGTGTATTTTTAAATTGCGACCGGTATGTATTGTATTTAACTATTGTAGCTTAATGAGAAATGTATGCGAGTGCAGATCTTTACGCGAAGCGTAACAGGCTCCCTGCGAGACGCTTCCTGGGAGCAGTCTGCTCTACAAGCACACTATTTCTAAGCCGATTATTGTTTGTTTTCGATAGCGACCGTGAAGATTTAAAAAAAGAAATCGGTCGCTATCGAAAACAAACAACAAACGGCTTAGTTTGTGTATTTTTAAATTGCGACCGGTATGTATTGTGTTTAACTATTGTATGTTTAATGAGAAATGTATGCGAGTGCAGATCTTTACGCGAAGCGGGACAGGCTCCCTGCGAGACGCTTCCTGGGAGCAGTCTGCTCTACAAGCACACTCTTTCTAAGCCGATAATTTTCTTTTTTCGATTGCGACCGTGAATGTTTTAAAAAAGAAATTAAGTGGAATTGCCTATAAAAAATAATTATTTTTAGTTTGTGTATTTTTTAATTGCGACCGGTATGTATTGTGTTTAACTATTGTACGTTTTATGAGAAATGTATGCGAATGCAGATCTTTACGCGAAGCGGAACAGGCTCCCTGCGAGACGCTTCCTGGGAGCAGTCTGCTCTACAAGCACACTCTTTCTAAGCCGATAATTTTCTTTTTTCGATTGCGACCGTGAATGTTTTAAAAAAGAAATTAAGTGGAATTGTCTATAAAAAATAATTATTTTTAGTTTGTGTATTTTTTAATTGCGACCGGTATGTATTGTGTTTAACTATTGTACGTTTTATGAGAAATGTATGCGAGTGCAGATCTTTACGCGAAGCGGAACAGGCTCCCTGCGAGACGCTTCCTGGGAGCAGTCTGCTCTACAAGCACACTATTTCTAAGCCGATTATTGTTTGTTTTCGATAGCGACCGTGAAGATTTAAAAAAAGAAATTAACTGAAATTGTATATAAAAAATAATTATTATTAGTTTTTGTATTTTTAAATTGCGACCGGTATGTATTGTGTTTAACTATTGCATGTTTAATGAGAAATGTATGCGAGTAGAGATCTTTACGCGAAGCGGAACAGGCTCCCTGCGAGACGCTTCCTGGGAGCAGTCTGCTCTACAAGCACACTATTTCTAAGCCGATTATTGTTTGTTTTCGATAGCGACCGTGAAGATTTAAAAAAAGAAATTAACAGAAATTTTCTATAAAAAATAATTATTATTCGTTTGTGTATTTTTAAATTGCGACCGGTATGTATTGTGTTTAACCGTTGTACGTTTAATGAGAAATGTATGCGACTGCAGATCTTTACGCGAAGCGGAACAGGCTCCCTGCGAGACGCTTCCTGGGAGCAGTCTGCTCTACAAGCACACTATTTCTAAGCCGATTATTGTTTGTTTTCGATGGCGACCGTGAAGATTTAAAAAAAGAAATTAACAGAAATTGTCTATAAAAAATAATTATTATTAGTTTGTGTATTTTTAAATTGCGACCGGTATGTATTGTGTTTAACCGTTGTACGTTTAATGAGAAATGTATGCGAGTGCAGATCTTTACGCGAAGCGGGACAGGCTCCCTGCGAGACGCTTCCTGGGAGCTGTCTGCTCTACAAGCACACTATTTCTAAGCCGATTATTGTTTGTTTTCGATAGCGACCGTGAAGATTTAAAAAAGAAATTAACAGAAATTGTCTATAAAAAATAATTATTATTAGTTTGTGTATTTTTAAATTGCGACCAGTATGTATTGTGTTTAACTGTTCTACGTTTAATGAGAAATGTATGCGAGTGCAGATCTTTACGAGAAGCGGAAAAGGCTCCCTGCGAGACGCTTCCTGGGAGCAGTCTGCTCTACAAGCACACTATTTCTAAGCCGATAATTTTCTTTTTTCAATTGAGACCGTGAATGTTTTAAAAAAGAAATTAAGTGGAATTGTCTATAAAAAATAATTATTATTAGTTTGTGTATTTTTAAATTGCGACCGGTATGAATTGTGTTTAACTATTGTACGTTTAATGAGAAATGTATGCGAGTGCAGATCTTTACGCGAAGCGGTACAGGCTCCCTGCGAGACGCTTCCTGGGAGCAGTCTGCTCTACAAGCACACTCTTTCTAAGCCGATAATTTTCTTTTTTCGATTGCGACCGTGAATGTTTTAAAAAAGAAATTAAGTGGAATTGTCTATAAAAAATAATTATTATTAGTTTGTGTATTTTTAAATTGCGTCCGGTATGTATTGTGTTTAACTGTTGTACGTTTAATGAGAAATGTATGCGAGTGCAGATCTTTACGCGAAGCGGACCAGGCTCCCTGCGAGACTCTTCCTGGGAGCAGTCTGCTCTACAAGCACACTATTTCTAAGCCGATAATTTTCTTTTTTCAATTGCGACCGTGAATGTTTTAAAAAAGAAATTAAGTGGAATTGTCTATAAAAAATAATTATTATTAGTTTGTGTATTTTTAAATTGCGACCGGTATGCATTGTGTTTAACTATTGTACGTTTAATGAGAAATGTATGCGAGTGCAGATCTTTACGCGAAGCGGGACAGGCTCCCTGCGAGACGCTTCCTGGGAGCAGTCTGCTCTACAAGCACACTATTTCTAAGCCGATTATTTTTTGTTTTCGATAGCGACCGTGAAGATTTAAAAAAGAAATTAACTGAAATTGTCTATAAAAAATAATTATTATTAGTTTGTGTATTTTTAAATTTCGACCGGTGTGTATTGTGTTTAACTATTGTATGTTTAATGAGAAATGTATGCGAGTGCAGATCTTTACGCGAAGCGGGACAGGCTCCCTGCGAGACGCTTCCTGGGAGCAGTCTGCTCTACAAGCACACTATTTCTAAACCGATTATTGTTTGTGTTCGATAGCGACCGTGAAGATTTAAAAAAAGAAATTAACAGAAATTGTCTATAAAAATAATTATTATTAGTTTGTGTATTTTTAAATTGCGACCTGTATGTATTGTGTTTAACCGTTTATGTTTAATGAGAAATGTATGCGAGTGCAGATCTTTACGCGAAGCGGAACAGGCCCCCTGCGAGACGCTTCCTGGGAGCAGTGTGCTCTACAAGCACACTATTTCTAAGCTGATTATTGTTTGTTTTCGATAGCGACCGTGAAGATTTAAAAAAAGAAATTAACAGAAATTGTCTATAAAAAATAATTATTATTAGTTTGTGTATTTTTAAATTGCGACCGGTATGTATTGTGTTTAACTATTGTATGTTTAAAGAGAAATGTATGCGAGTGCAGATCTTTACGCGAAGCGGAACAGGCTCCCTGCGAGACGCTTCCTGGGAGCAGTCTGCTCTAAAAGCACACTATTTCTAAGCCGATTATTGTTTGTTTTCGATAGCGACCGTGAAGATTTAATAAAAGAAATTAACAGAAATTATCTATAAAAAATAATTATTATTAGTTTGTGTATTTTTAAATTGCGACCGGTATGTATTGTGTTTAACCGTTGTATGTTTAATGAGAAATGTATGCGAGTGCAGATCTTTACGCGAAGCGGAACAGGCTCCCTGCGAGACGCGTCCTTTGAGCAGTCTGCTCTACAAGCACACTATTTCTAAGCCGATTATTTTTTGTTTTCGATAGCGACCGTGAAGATTTAAAAAAACAAATTAACAGAAATTGTCTATAAAAAATAATTATTATTAGTTTGTGTATTTTTAAATTGCGACCGGTATGCATTGTGTTTAACTATTGTACGTTTAATGAGAAATGTATGCGAGTGCAGATCTTTACTCGAAGCGGAACAGGCTCCCTGCGAGACGCTTCTTGGGAGCAGTCTGCTCTACAAGCACACTATTTCTAAGCCGATTCTTGTTTGTTTTCGATAGCGACCGTGAAGATTTAAAAAAGAAATTAACAGAAATTGTCTATAAAAAATAATTATTATTAGTTTTTGTATTTTTAAATTGCGACCGGTATGTATTGTGTTTAACTATTGTATGTTTAATGAGAAATGTATGCGAGTGCAGATCTTTACGCGAAGCGGAACTGGCTCCCTGCGAGACGCTTCCTGGGAGCAGTCTGCTCTACAAGCACACTATTTCTAAGCCGATTATTGTTTGTTTTCGATAGCGGCCGTGAAGATTTAAAAAAAGAAATTAGCTGAAATTGTCTATAAAAAATAATTTTTATTAGTTTGTGTATTTTTAAATTGCGACCGGTATGTATTGTGTTTAACTGTTCTACGTTTAATGAGAAATGTATGCGAGTGCAGATCTTTACGCGAAGCGGAAAAGGCTCCCTGCGAGACGCTTCCTGGGAGCAGTCTGCTCTACAAGCACACTATTTATAAGCCGATTATTGTTTGTTTTCAATTGCGACCGTGAAGATTTAAAAAAGAAATTAACTGAAATTGTCTATAAAAAATAATTATTATTAGTTTGTGTATTTTTAAATTGCGACCGGTATGAATTGTGTTTAACTATTGTACGTTTAATGAGAAATGTATGCGAGTGCAGATCTTTACGCGAAGCGGACCAGGCTCCCTGCGAGACGCTTCCTGGGAGCAGTCTGCTCTACAAGCACACTCTTTCTAAGCCGATAATTTTCTTTTTTCGATTGCGACCGTGAATGTTTTAAAAAAGAAATTAAGTGGAATTGTCTATAAAAAATAATTATTATTACTTTGTGTATTTTTAAATTGCGACCGGTATGCATTGTGTTTAACTATTGTACGTTTAATGAGAAATGTATGCGAGTGCAGATCTTTACTCGAAGCGGAACAGGCTCCCTGCGAGACGCTTCTTGGGAGCAGTCTGCTCTACAAGCACACTATTTCTAAGCCGATTCTTGTTTGTTTTCGATAGCCACCGTGAAGATTTAAAAAAGAAATTAACAGAAATTGTCTATAAAAAATAATTATTATTAGTTTTTGTATTTTTAAATTGCGACCGGTATGTATTGTGTTTAACTATTGTATGTTTAATGAGAAATGTATGCGAGTGCATATCTTTACGCGAAGCGGAACTGGCTCCCTGCGAGACGCTTCCTGGGAGCAGTCTGCTCTACAAGCACACTATTTCTAAGCCGATTATTGTTTGTTTTCGATAGCGGCCGTGAAGATTTAAAAAAAGAAATTAGCTGAAATTGTCTATAAAAAATAATTATTATTAGTTTGTGTATTTTTAAATTGCGACCGGTATGTATTGTGTTTAACTGTTCTACGTTTAATGAGAAATGTATGCGAGTGCAGATCTTTACGCGAAGCGGAAAAGGCTCCCTGCGAGACGCTTCCTGGGAGCAGTCTGCTCTACAAGCACACTATTTATAAGCCGATTATTGTTTGTTTTCAATTGCGACCGTGAAGATTTAAAAAAGAAATTAACTGAAATTGTCTATAAAAAATAATTATTATTAGTTTGTGTATTTTTAAATTGCGACCGGTATGTATTGTGTTTAACTGTTCTACGTTTAATGAGAAATGTATGCGAGTGCAGATCTTTACGAGAAGCGGAAAAGGCTCCCTGCGAGACGCTTCCTGGGAGCAGTCTGCTCTACAAGCACACTATTTCTAAGCCGATAATTTTCTTTTTTCAATTGAGACCGTGAATGTTTTAAAAAAGAAATTAAGTGGAATTGTCTATAAAAAATAATTATTATTAGTTTGTGTATTTTTAAATTGCGACCAGTATGAATTGTGTTTAACTATTGTACGTTTAATGAGAAATGTATGCGAGTGCAGATCTTTACGCGAAGCGGTACAGGCTCCCTGCGAGACGCTTCCTGGGAGCAGTCTGCTCTACAAGCACACTCTTTCTAAGCCGATAATTTTCTTTTTTCGATTGCGACCGTGAATGTTTTAAAAAAGAAATTAAGTGGAATTGTCTATAAAAAATAATTATTATTAGTTTGTGTATTTTTAAATTGCGTCCGGTATGTATTGTGTTTAACTGTTGTACGTTTAATGAGAAATGTATGCGAGTGCAGATCTTTACGCGAAGCGGACCAGGCTCCCTGCGAGACTCTTCCTGGGAGCAGTCTGCTCTACAAGCACACTATTTCTAAGCCGATAATTTTCTTTTTTCAATTGCGACCGTGAATGTTTTAAAAAAGAAATTAAGTGGAATTGTCTATAAAAAATAATTATTATTAGTTTGTGTATTTTTAAATTGCGACCGGTATGCATTGTGTTTAACTATTGTACGTTTAATGAGAAATGTATGCGAGTGCAGATCTTTACGCGAAGCGGGACAGGCTCCTTGCGAGACGCTTCCTGGGAGCAGTCTGCTCTACAAGCACACTATTTCTAAGCCGATTATTTTTTGTTTTCGATAGCGACCGTGAAGATTTAAAAAAGAAATTAACTGAAATTGTCTATAAAAAATAATTATTATTAGTTTGTGTATTTTTAAATTTCGACCGGTGTGTATTGTGTTTAACTATTGTATGTTTAATGAGAAATGTATGCGAGTGCAGATCTTTACGCGAAGCGGGACAGGCTCCCTGCGAGACGCTTCCTGGGAGCAGTCTGCTCTACAAGCACACTATTTCTAAACCGATTATTGTTTGTGTTCGATAGCGACCGTGAAGATTTAAAAAAAGAAATTAATAGAAATTGTCTATAAAAATAATTATTATTAGTTTGTGTATTTTTAAATTGCGACCTGTATGTATTGTGTTTAACCGTTTATGTTTAATGAGAAATGTATGCGAGTGCAGATCTTTACACGAAGCGGCACAGGCCCCCTGCGAGACGCTTCCTGGGAGCAGTGTGCTCTACAAGCACACTATTTCTAAGCTGATTATTGTTTGTTTTCGATAGCGACCGTGAAGATTTAAAAAAAGAAATTAACAGAAATTGTCTATAAAAAATAATTATTATTAGTTTGTGTATTTTTAAATTGCGACCGGTATGTATTTTGTTTAACTATTGTATGTTTGAAGAGAAATGTATGCGAGTGCAGATCTTTACGCGAAGCGGAACAGGCTCCCTGCGAGACGCTTCCTGGGAGCAGTCTGCTCTAAAAGCACACTATTTCTAAGCCGATTATTGTTTGTTTTCGATAGCGACCGTGAAGATTTAATAAAAGAAATTAACAGAAATTATCTATAAAAAATAATTATTATTAGTTTGTGTATTTTTAAATTGCGACCGGTATGTATTGTGTTTAACCGTTGTATGTTTAATGAGAAATGTATGCGAGTGCAGATCTTTACGCGAAGCGGAACAGGCTCCCTGCGAGACGCGTCCTGGGAGCAGTCTGCTCTACAAGCACACTATTTCTAAGCCGATTATTGTTTGTTTTCGATAGCGACCGTGAAGATTTAAAAAAAGAAATTAACAGAAATTGTCTATAAAAAATAATTATTATTAGTTTGTGCATTTTTAAATTGCGACCGGTATGTATTGTGTTTAACCGTTTATGTTTAATGAGAAATGTATCCGAGTGCAGATCTTTACGAGAAGCGGAAAAGGCTCCCTGCGAGACGCTTCCTGGGAGCAGTCTGCTCTACAAGCACACTATTTCTAAGCCGATAATTTTCTTTTTTCAATTGAGACCGTGAATGTTTTAAAAAAGAAATTAAGTGGAATTGTCTATAAAAAATAATTATTATTAGTTTGTGTATTTTTAAATTGCGACCAGTATGAATTGTGTTTAACTATTGTACGTTTAATGAGAAATGTATGCGAGTGCAGATCTTTACGCGAAGCGGTACAGGCTCCCTGCGAGACGCTTCCTGGGAGCAGTCTGCTCTACAAGCACACTCTTTCTAAGCCGATAATTTTCTTTTTTCGATTGCGACCGTGAATGTTTTAAAAAAGAAATTAAGTGGAATTGTCTATAAAAAATAATTATTATTAGTTTGTGTATTTTTAAATTGCGTCCGGTATGTATTGTGTTTAACTGTTGTACGTTTAATGAGAAATGTATGCGAGTGCAGATCTTTACGCGAAGCGGACCAGGCTCCCTGCGAGACTCTTCCTGGGAGCAGTCTGCTCTACAAGCACACTATTTCTAAGCCGATAATTTTCTTTTTTCAATTGCGACCGTGAATGTTTTAAAAAAGAAATTAAGTGGAATTGTCTATAAAAAATAATTATTATTAGTTTGTGTATTTTTAAATTGCGACCGGTATGCATTGTGTTTAACTATTGTACGTTTAATGAGAAATGTATGCGAGTGCAGATCTTTACGCGAAGCGGGACAGGCTCCTTGCGAGACGCTTCCTGGGAGCAGTCTGCTCTACAAGCACACTATTTCTAAGCCGATTATTTTTTGTTTTCGATAGCGACCGTGAAGATTTAAAAAAGAAATTAACTGAAATTGTCTATAAAAAATAATTATTATTAGTTTGTGTATTTTTAAATTTCGACCGGTGTGTATTGTGTTTAACTATTGTATGTTTAATGAGAAATGTATGCGAGTGCAGATCTTTACGCGAAGCGGGACAGGCTCCCTGCGAGACGCTTCCTGGGAGCAGTCTGCTCTACAAGCACACTATTTCTAAACCGATTATTGTTTGTGTTCGATAGCGACCGTGAAGATTTAAAAAAAGAAATTAATAGAAATTGTCTATAAAAATAATTATTATTAGTTTGTGTATTTTTAAATTGCGACCTGTATGTATTGTGTTTAACCGTTTATGTTTAATGAGAAATGTATGCGAGTGCAGATCTTTACACGAAGCGGCACAGGCCCCCTGCGAGACGCTTCCTGGGAGCAGTGTGCTCTACAAGCACACTATTTCTAAGCTGATTATTGTTTGTTTTCGATAGCGACCGTGAAGATTTAAAAAAAGAAATTAACAGAAATTGTCTATAAAAAATAATTATTATTAGTTTGTGTATTTTTAAATTGCGACCGGTATGTATTTTGTTTAACTATTGTATGTTTGAAGAGAAATGTATGCGAGTGCAGATCTTTACGCGAAGCGGAACAGGCTCCCTGCGAGACGCTTCCTGGGAGCAGTCTGCTCTAAAAGCACACTATTTCTAAGCCGATTATTGTTTGTTTTCGATAGCGACCGTGAAGATTTAATAAAAGAAATTAACAGAAATTATCTATAAAAAATAATTATTATTAGTTTGTGTATTTTTAAATTGCGACCGGTATGTATTGTGTTTAACCGTTGTATGTTTAATGAGAAATGTATGCGAGTGCAGATCTTTACGCGAAGCGGAACAGGCTCCCTGCGAGACGCGTCCTGGGAGCAGTCTGCTCTACAAGCACACTATTTCTAAGCCGATTATTTTTTGTTTTCGATAGCGACCGTGAAGATTTAAAAAAACAAATTAACAGAAATTGTCTATAAAAAATAATTATTATTAGTTTGTGTATTTTTAAATTGCGACCGGTATGCATTGTGTTTAACTATTGTACGTTTAATGAGAAATGTATGCGAGTGCAGATCTTTACTCGAAGCGGAACAGGCTCCCTGCGAGACGCTTCTTGGGAGCAGTCTGCTCTACAAGCACCTTATTTCTAAGCCGATTCTTGTTTGTTTTCGATAGCGACCGTGAAGATTTAAAAAAGAAATTAACAGAAATTGTCTATAAAAAATAATTATTATTAGTTTTCGTATTTTTAAATTGCGACCGGTATGTATTGTGTTTAACTATTGTATGTTTAATGAGAAATGTATGCGAGTGCAGATCTTTACGCGAAGCGGAACAGGCTCCCTGCGAGACGCTTCCTGGGAGCAGTCTGCTCTACAAGCACACTATTTCTAAGCCGATTATTGTTTGTTTTCGATAGCGGCCGTGAAGATTTAAAAAAGAAATTAACTGAAATTGTCTATAAAAAATAATTATTATTAGTTTGTGTATTTTTAAATTGCGACCGGTATGTATTGTGTTTAACTGTTCTACGTTTAATGAGAAATGTATGCGAGTGCAGATCTTTACGCGAAGCGGAAAAGGCTCCCTGCGAGACGCTTCCTGGGAGCAGTCTGCTCTACAAGCACACTATTTATAAGCCGATTATTGTTTGTTTTCAATTGCGACCGTGAAGATTTAAAAAAGAAATTAACTGAAATTGTCTATAAAAAATAATTATTATTAGTTTGTGTATTTTTAAATTGCGACCGGTATGTATTGTGTTTAACTGTTCTACGTTTAATGAGAAATGTATGCGAGTGCAGATCTTTACGAGAAGCGGAAAAGGCTCCCTGCGAGACGCTTCCTGGGAGCAGTCTGCTCTACAAGCACACTATTTCTAAGCCGATTATTGTTTGTTTTCGATAGCGACCGTGAAGATTTAAAAAAAGAAATTAACAGAAATTGTCTATAAAAAATAATTATTATTAGTTTGTGCATTTTTAAATTGCGACCGGTATGTATTGTGTTTAACCGTTTATGTTTAATGAGAAATGTATCCGAGTGCAGATCTTTACGCGAAGCGGAACAGGCTCCCTGCGAGACGCTTCCTGGGAGCAGTCTGCTCTACAAGCACACTATTTATAAGCCGATTATTGTTTGTTTTCAATTGCGACCGTGAAGATTTAAAAAAGAAATTAACTGAAATTGTCTATAAAAAATAATTATTATTAGTTTGTGTATTTTTAAATTGCGACCGGTATGTATTGTGTTTAACTGTTCTACGTTTAATGAGAAATGTATGCGAGTGCAGATCTTTACGAGAAGCGGAAAAGGCTCCCTGCGAGACGCTTCCTGGGAGCAGTCTGCTCTACAAGCACACTATTTCTAAGCCGATTATTGTTTGTTTTCGATAGCGACCGTGAAGATTTAAAAAAAAGAAATTAACAGAAATTGTCTATAAAAAATAATTATTATTAGTTTGTGCATTTTTAAATTGCGACCGGTATGTATTGTGTTTAACCGTTTATGTTTAATGAGAAATGTATCCGAGTGCAGATCTTTACGCGAAGCGGAACAGGCTCCCTGCGAGACGCTTCGTGTTTAACCGTTGTACATTTAATGAGAAATGTATGCGAGTGCAGATCTTTACGCGAAGCGGTACAGGCTCCCTGCGAGACGCTTCCTGGGAGCAGTCTGCTCTACAAGCACACTCTTTCTAAGCCGATAATTTTCTTTTTTCGATTGCGACCGTGAATGTTTTAAAAAAGAAATTAAGTGGAATTGTCTATAAAAAATAATTATTTTTAGTTTGTGTATTTTTTAATTGCGACCGGTATGTATTGTGTTTAACTATTGTACGTTTTATGAGAAATGTATGCGAGTGCAGATCTTTACGCGAAGCGGAACAGGCTCCCTGCGAGACGCTTCCTGGGAGCAGTCTGCTCTACAAGCACACTATTTCTAAGCCGATTATTGTTTGTTTTCGATAGCGACCGTGAAGATTTAAAAAAAGAAATTAACTGAAATTGTATATAAAAAATAATTATTATTAGTTTTTGTATTTTTAAATTGCGACCGGTATGTATTGTGTTTAACTATTGCATGTTTAATGAGAAATGTATGCGAGTGCAGATCTTTACGCCAAGCGGGACAGGCTCCCTGCGAGACGCTTCCTGGGAGCAGTCTGCTCTACAAGCACACTATTTCTAAGCCGATTTTTGTTTGTTTTCGATAGCGACCGTGAAGATTTAAAAAAAGAAATTAACAGAAATTGTCTATAAAAAATAATTATTATTCGTTTGTGTATTTTTAAATTGCGACCGGTATGTATTGTGTTTAACCGTTGTACGTTTAATGAGAAATGTATGCGAGTGCAGATCTTTACGCGAAGCGGGACAGGCTCCCTGCGAGACGCTTCCTGGGAGCAGTCTGCTCTACAAGCACACTATTTCTAAGCCGATTATTGTTTGTTTTCGATAGCGACCATGAAGATTTAAAAAAGAAATTAACAGAAATTGTCTATAAAAAATAATTATTATTAGTTTGTGTATTTTTAAATTGCGACCAGTATGTATTGTGTTTAACTGTTCTACGTTTAATGAGAAATGTATGCGAGTGCAGATCTTTACGAGAAGCGGAAAAGGCTCCCTGCGAGACGCTTCCTGGGAGCAGTCTGCTCTACAAGCACACTATTTCTAAGCCGATAATTTTCTTTTTTCAATTGAGACCGTGAATGTTTTAAAAAAGAAATTAAGTGGAATTGTCTATAAAAAATAATTATTATTAGTTTGTGTATTTTTAAATTGCGACCGGTATGCATTGTGTTTAACTATTGTACGTTTAATGAGAAATGTATGCTAGTGCAGATCTTTACGCGAAGCGGTACAGGTTCCCTGCGAGACGCTTCCTGGGAGCAGTCTGCTCTACAAGCACACTATTTCTAAGCCGATTATTTTTTGTTTTCGATAGAGACCGTGAAGATTTAAAAAAGAAATTAACTGAAATTGTCTATAAAAAATAATTATTATTAGTTTGTGTATTTTTAAATTCCGACCGGTGTGTATTGTGTTTAACTATTGTATGTTTAATGAGAAATGTATGCGAGTGCAGATCTTTACGCGAAGCGGGACAGGCTCCCTGCGAGACGCTTCCTGGGAGCAGTCTGCTCTACAAGCACACTATTTCTAAGCCGATTATTGTTTGTTTTCGATAGCGACCGTGAAGATTTAAAAAAAGAAATTAACAGAAATTGTCTATAAAAAATAATTATTATTAGTTTGTGCATTTTTAAATTGCGACCGGTATGTATTGTGTTTAACCGTTTATGTTTAATGAGAAATGTATCCGAGTGCAGATCTTTACGCGAAGCGGAAAAGGCTCCCTGCGAGACGCTTCCTGGGAGCAGTCTGCTCTACAAGCACACTATTTATAAGCCGATTATTGTTTGTTTTCAATTGCGACCGTGAAGATTTAAAAAAGAAATTAACTGAAATTGTCCATAAAAAATAATTATTATTAGTTTGTGTATTTTTAAATTGCGACCGGTATGTATTGTGTTTAACTGTTCTACGTTTAATGAGAAATGTATGCGAGTGCAGATCTTTACGAGAAGCGGAAAAGGCTCCCTGCGAGACGCTTCCTGGGAGCAGTCTGCTCTACAAGCACACTATTTCTAAGCCGATAATTTTCTTTTTTCAATTGAGACCGTGAATGTTTTAAAAAAGAAATTAAGTGGAATTGTCTATAAAAAATAATTATTATTAGTTTGTGTATTTTTAAATTGCGACCGGTATGCATTGTGTTTAACTATTGTACGTTTAATGAGAAATGTATGCTAGTGCAGATCTTTACGCGAAGCGGTACAGGTTCCCTGCGAGACGCTTCCTGGGAGCAGTCTGCTCTACAAGCACACTATTTCTAAGCCGATTATTTTTTGTTTTCGATAGCGACCGTGAAGATTTAAAAAAGAAATTAACTGAAATTGTCTATAAAAAATAATTATTGTTAGTTTGTGTATTTTTAAATTTCGACCGGTGTGTATTGTGTTTAACTATTGTATGTTTAATGAGAAATGTATGCGAGTGCAGATCTTTACGCGAAGCGGGACAGGCTCCCTGCGAGACGCTTCCTGGGAGCAGTCTGCTCTACAAGCACACTATTTCTAAGCCGATTATTGTTTGTTTTCGATAGCGACCGTGAAGATTTAAAAAAAGAAATTAACAGAAATTGTCTATAAAAAATAATTATTATTAGTTTGTGCATTTTTAAATTGCGACCGGTATGTATTGTGTTTAACCGTTTATGTTTAATGAGAAATGTATCCGAGTGCAGATCTTTACGCGAAGCGGAACAGGCTCCCTGCGAGACGCTTCGTGTTTAACCGTTGTACATTTAATGAGAAATGTATGCGAGTGCAGATCTTTACGCGAAGCGGTACAGGCTCCCTGCGAGACGCTTCCTGGGAGCAGTCTGCTCTACAAGCACACTCTTTCTAAGCCGATAATTTTCTTTTTTCGATTGCGACCGTGAATGTTTTAAAAAAGAAATTAAGTGGAATTGTCTATAAAAAATAATTATTATTAGTTTGTGTATTTTTTAATTGCGACCGGTATGTATTGTGTTTAACTATTGTACGTTTAATGAGAAATGTATGCGAGTGCAGATCTTTACGCGAAGCGGACCAGGCTCCCTGCGAGACGCTTCCTGGGAGCAGTCTGCTCTACAAGCACACTCTTTCTAAGCCGATAATTTTCTTTTTTCGATTGCGACCGTGAATGTTTTAAAAAAGAAATTAAGTGGAATTGTCTATAAAAAATAATTATTTTTAGTTTGTGTATTTTTTAATTGCGACCGGTATGTATTGTGTTTAACTATTGTACGTTTTATGAGAAATGTATGCGAGTGCAGATCTTTACGCGAAGCGGAACAGGCTCCCTGCGAGACGCTTCCTGGGAGCAGTCTGCTCTACAAGCACACTATTTCTAAGCCGATTATTGTTTGTTTTCGATAGCGACCGTGAAGATTTAAAAAAAGAAATTAACTGAAATTGTATATAAAAAATAATTATTATTAGTTTTTGTATTTTTAAATTGCGACCGGTATGTATTGTGTTTAACTATTGCATGTTTAATGAGAAATGTATGCGAGTGCAGATCTTTACGCGAAGCGGAACAGGCTCCCTGCGAGACGCTTCCTGGGAGCAGTCTGCTCTACAAGCACACTATTTCTAAGCCGATTATTGTTTGTTTTCGATAGCGACCGTGAAGATTTAAAAAAAGAAATTAACAGAAATTGTCTATAAAAAATAATTATTATTCGTTTGTGTATTTTTAAATTGCGACCGGTATGTATTGTGTTTAACCGTTGTACGTTTAATGAGAAATGTATGCGACTGCAGATCTTTACGCGAAGCGGAACAGGCTCCCTGCGAGACGCTTCCTGGGAGCAGTCTGCTCTACAAGCACACTATTTCTAAGCCGATTATTGTTTGTTTTCGATGGCGACCGTGAAGATTTAAAAAAAGAAATTAACAGAAATTGTCTATAAAAAATAATTATTATTAGTTTGTGTATTTTTAAATTGCGACCGGTATGTATTGTGTTTAACCGTTGTACGTTTAATGAGAAATGTATGCGAGTGCAGATCTTTACGCGAAGCGGGACAGGCTCCCTGCGAGACGCTTCCTGGGAGCAGTCTGCTCTACAAGCACACTATTTCTAAGCCGATTATTGTTTGTTTTCGATAGCGACCGTGAAGATTTAAAAAAGAAATTAACAGAAATTGTCTATAAAAAATAATTATTATTAGTTTGTGTATTTTTAAATTGCGACCAGTATGTATTGTGTTTAACTGTTCTACGTTTAATGAGAAATGTATGCGAGTGCAGATCTTTACGAGAAGCGGAAAAGGCTCCCTGCGAGACGCTTCCTGGGAGCAGTCTGCTCTACAAGCACACTATTTCTAAGCCGATAATTTTCTATTTTCAATTGAGACCGTGAATGTTTTAAAAAAGAAATTAAGTGGAATTGTCTATAAAAAATAATTATTATTAGTTTGTGTATTTTTAAATTGCGACCGGTATGAATTGTGTTTATCTATTGTACGTTTAATGAGAAATGTATTCGAGTGCAGATCTTTACGCGAAGCGGTACAGGCTCCCTGCGAGACGCTTCCTGGGAGCAGTCTGCTCTACAAGCACACTCTTTCTAAGCCGATAATTTTCTTTTTTCGATTGCGACCGTGAATGTTTTAAAAAAGAAATTAAGTGGAATTGTCTATAAAAAATAATTATTATTAGTTTGTGTATTTTTAAATTGCGTCCGGTATGTATTGTGTTTAACTGTTGTACGTTTAATGAGAAATGTATGCGAGTGCAGATCTTTACGCGAAGCGGACCAGGCTCCCTGCGAGACTCTTCCTGGGAGCAGTCTGCTCTACAAGCACACTATTTCTAAGCCGATAATTTTCTTTTTTCAATTGCGACCGTGAATGTTTTAAAAAAGAAATTAAGTGGAATTGTCTATAAAAAATAATTATTATTAGTTTGTGTATTTTTAAATTGCGACCGGTATGCATTGTGTTTAACTATTGTACGTTTAATGAGAAATGTATGCGAGTGCAGATCTTTACGCGAAGCGGGACAGGCTCCCTGCGAGACGCTTCCTGGGAGCAGTCTGCTCTACAAGCACACTATTTCTAAGCCGATTATTTTTTGTTTTCGATAGCGACCGTGAAGATTTAAAAAAGAAATTAACTGAAATTGTCTATAAAAAATAATTATTATTAGTTTGTGTATTTTTAAATTTCGACCGGTGTGTATTGTGTTTAACTATTGTATGTTTAATGAGAAATGTATGCGAGTGCAGATCTTTACGCGAAGCGGGACAGGCTCCCTGCGAGACGCTTCCTGGGAGCAGTCTGCTCTACAAGCACACTATTTCTAAACCGATTATTGTTTGTGTTCGATAGCGACCGTGAAGATTTAAAAAAAGAAATTAACAGAAATTGTCTATAAAAAATAATTATTATTAGTTTGTGTATTTTTAAATTGCGACCGGTATGTATTGTGTTTAACTGTTCTACGTTTAATGAGAAATGTATGCGAGTGCAGATCTTTACGCGAAGCGGAAAAGGCTCCCTGCGAGACGCTTCCTGGGAGCAGTCTGCTCTACAAGCACACTATTTATAAGCCGATTATTGTTTGTTTTCAATTGCGACCGTGAAGATTTAAAAAAGAAATTAACTGAAATTGTCTATAAAAAATAATTATTATTAGTTTGTGTATTTTTAAATTGCGACCGGTATGTATTGTGTTTAACTGTTCTACGTTTAATGAGAAATGTATGCGAGTGCAGATCTTTACGAGAAGCGGAAAAGGCTCCCTGCGAGACGCTTCCTGGGAGCAGTCTGCTCTACAAGCACACTATTTCTAAGCCGATTATTGTTTGTTTTCGATAGCGACCGTGAAGATTTAAAAAAAGAAATTAACAGAAATTGTCTATAAAAAATAATTATTATTAGTTTGTGTATTTTTAAATTGCGTCCGGTATGTATTGTGTTTAACTGTTGTACGTTTAATGAGAAATGTATGCGAGTGCAGATCTTTACGCGAAGCGGACCAGGCTCCCTGCGAGACTCTTCCTGGGAGCAGTCTGCTCTACAAGCACACTATTTCTAAGCCGATAAATTTCTTTTTTCAATTGCGACCGTGAATGTTTTAAAAAAGAAATTAAGTGGAATTGTCTAAAAAAAATAATTATTATTAGTTTGTGTATTTTTAAATTGCGACCGGTATGCATTGTGTTTAACTATTGTACGTTTAATGAGAAATGTATGCGAGTGCAGATCTTTACGCGAAGCGGGACAGGCTCCCTGCGAGACGCTTCCTGGGAGCAGTCTGCTCTACAAGCACACTATTTCTAAGCCGATTATTTTTTGTTTTCGATAGCGACCGTGAAGATTTAAAAAAGAAATTAACTGAAATTGTCTATAAAAAATAATTATTATTAGTTTGTGTATTTTTAAATTTCGACCGGTGTGTATTGTGTTTAACTATTGTATGTTTAATGAGAAATGTATGCGAGTGCAGATCTTTACGCGAAGCGGGACAGGCTCCCTGCGAGACGCTTCCTGGGAGCAGTCTGCTCTACAAGCACACTATTTCTAAACCGATTATTGTTTGTGTTCGATAGCGACCGTGAAGATTTAAAAAAAGAAATTAACAGAAATTGTCTATAAAAATAATTATTATTAGTTTGTGTATTTTTAAATTGCGACCTGTATGTATTGTGTTTAACCGTTTATGTTTAATGAGAAATGTATGCGAGTGCAGATCTTTACGCGAAGCGGAACAGGCCCCCTGCGAGACGCTTCCTGGGAGCAGTGTGCTCTACAAGCACACTATTTCTAAGCTGATTATTGTTTGTTTTCGATAGCGACCGTGAAGATTTAAAAAAAGAAATTAACAGAAATTGTCTATAAAAAATAATTATTATTAGTTTGTGTATTTTTAAATTGCGACCGGTATGTATTGTGTTTAACTATTGTATGTTTAAAGAGAAATGTATGCGAGTGCAGATCTTTACGCGAAGCGGAACAGGCTCCCTGCGAGACGCTTCCTGGGAGCAGTCTGCTCTACAAGCACACTATTTCTAAGCCGATAATTTTCTTTTTTCAATTGCGACCGTGAATGTTTTAAAAAAGAAATTAAGTGGAATTGTCTAAAAAAAATAATTATTATTAGTTTGTGTATTTTTAAATTGCGACCGGTATGCATTGTGTTTAACTATTGTACGTTTAATGAGAAATGTATGCGAGTGCAGATCTTTACGCGAAGCGGGACAGGCTCCCTGCGAGACGCTTCCTGGGAGCAGTCTGCTCTACAAGCACACTCTTTCTAAGCCGATAATTTTCTTTTTTCGATTGCGACCGTGAATGTTTTAAAAAAGAAATTAAGTGGAATTGTCTATAAAAAATAATTATTATTAGTTTGTGTATTTTTAAATTGCGTCCGGTATGTATTGTGTTTAACTGTTGTACGTTTAATGAGAAATGTATGCGAGTGCAGATCTTTACGCGAAGCGGACCAGGCTCCCTGCGAGACTCTTCCTGGGAGCAGTCTGCTCTACAAGCACACTATTTCTAAGCCGATAATTTTCTTTTTTCAATTGCGACCGTGAATGTTTTAAAAAAGAAATTAAGTGGAATTGTCTATAAAAAATAATTATTATTAGTTTGTGTATTTTTAAATTGCGACCGGTATGCATTGTGTTTAACTATTGTACGTTTAATGAGAAATGTATGCGAGTGCAGATCTTTACGCGAAGCGGGACAGGCTCCCTGCGAGACGCTTCCTGGGAGCAGTCTGCTCTACAAGCACACTATTTCTAAGCCGATTATTTTTTGTTTTCGATAGCGACCGTGAAGATTTAAAAAAGAAATTAACTGAAATTGTCTATAAAAAATAATTATTATTAGTTTGTGTATTTTTAAATTTCGACCGGTGTGTATTGTGTTTAACTATTGTATGTTTAATGAGAAATGTATGCGAGTGCAGATCTTTACGCGAAGCGGGACAGGCTCCCTGCGAGACGCTTCCTGGGAGCAGTCTGCTCTACAAGCACACTATTTCTAAACCGATTATTGTTTGTGTTCGATAGCGACCGTGAAGATTTAAAAAAAGAAATTAACAGAAATTGTCTATAAAAAATAATTATTATTAGTTTGTGTATTTTTAAATTGCGACCGGTATGTATTGTGTTTAACTGTTCTACGTTTAATGAGAAATGTATGCGAGTGCAGATCTTTACGCGAAGCGGAAAAGGCTCCCTGCGAGACGCTTCCTGGGAGCAGTCTGCTCTACAAGCACACTATTTATAAGCCGATTATTGTTTGTTTTCAATTGCGACCGTGAAGATTTAAAAAAGAAATTAACTGAAATTGTCTATAAAAAATAATTATTATTAGTTTGTGTATTTTTAAATTGCGACCGGTATGTATTGTGTTTAACTGTTCTACGTTTAATGAGAAATGTATGCGAGTGCAGATCTTTACGAGAAGCGGAAAAGGCTCCCTGCGAGACGCTTCCTGGGAGCAGTCTGCTCTACAAGCACACTATTTCTAAGCCGATTATTGTTTGTTTTCGATAGCGACCGTGAAGATTTAAAAAAAGAAATTAACAGAAATTGTCTATAAAAAATAATTATTATTAGTTTGTGTATTTTTAAATTGCGTCCGGTATGTATTGTGTTTAACTGTTGTACGTTTAATGAGAAATGTATGCGAGTGCAGATCTTTACGCGAAGCGGACCAGGCTCCCTGCGAGACTCTTCCTGGGAGCAGTCTGCTCTACAAGCACACTATTTCTAAGCCGATAAATTTCTTTTTTCAATTGCGACCGTGAATGTTTTAAAAAAGAAATTAAGTGGAATTGTCTAAAAAAAATAATTATTATTAGTTTGTGTATTTTTAAATTGCGACCGGTATGCATTGTGTTTAACTATTGTACGTTTAATGAGAAATGTATGCGAGTGCAGATCTTTACGCGAAGCGGGACAGGCTCCCTGCGAGACGCTTCCTGGGAGCAGTCTGCTCTACAAGCACACTATTTCTAAGCCGATTATTTTTTGTTTTCGATAGCGACCGTGAAGATTTAAAAAAGAAATTAACTGAAATTGTCTATAAAAAATAATTATTATTAGTTTGTGTATTTTTAAATTTCGACCGGTGTGTATTGTGTTTAACTATTGTATGTTTAATGAGAAATGTATGCGAGTGCAGATCTTTACGCGAAGCGGGACAGGCTCCCTGCGAGACGCTTCCTGGGAGCAGTCTGCTCTACAAGCACACTATTTCTAAACCGATTATTGTTTGTGTTCGATAGCGACCGTGAAGATTTAAAAAAAGAAATTAACAGAAATTGTCTATAAAAATAATTATTATTAGTTTGTGTATTTTTAAATTGCGACCTGTATGTATTGTGTTTAACCGTTTATGTTTAATGAGAAATGTATGCGAGTGCAGATCTTTACGCGAAGCGGAACAGGCCCCCTGCGAGACGCTTCCTGGGAGCAGTGTGCTCTACAAGCACACTATTTCTAAGCTGATTATTGTTTGTTTTCGATAGCGACCGTGAAGATTTAAAAAAAGAAATTAACAGAAATTGTCTATAAAAAATAATTATTATTAGTTTGTGTATTTTTAAATTGCGACCGGTATGTATTGTGTTTAACTATTGTATGTTTAAAGAGAAATGTATGCGAGTGCAGATCTTTACGCGAAGCGGAACAGGCTCCCTGCGAGACGCTTCCTGGGAGCAGTCTGCTCTACAAGCACACTATTTCTAAGCCGATAATTTTCTTTTTTCAATTGCGACCGTGAATGTTTTAAAAAAGAAATTAAGTGGAATTGTCTAAAAAAAATAATTATTATTAGTTTGTGTATTTTTAAATTGCGACCGGTATGCATTGTGTTTAACTATTGTACGTTTAATGAGAAATGTATGCGAGTGCAGATCTTTACGCGAAGCGGGACAGGCTCCCTGCGAGACGCTTCCTGGGAGCAGTCTGCTCTACAAGCACACTATTTCTAAGCCGATTATTGTTTGTTTTCGATAGCGGCCGTGAAGATTTAAAAAAAGAAATTAGCTGAAATTGTCTATAAAAAATAATTATTATTAGTTTGTGTATTTTTAAATTGCGACCGGTATGTATTGTGTTTAACTGTTCTACGTTTAATGAGAAATGTATGCGAGTGCAGATCTTTACGCGAAGCGGAAAAGGCTCCCTGCGAGACGCTTCCTGGGAGCAGTCTGCTCTACAAGCACACTATTTATAAGCCGATTATTGTTTGTTTTCAATTGCGACCGTGAAGATTTAAAAAAGAAATTAACTGAAATTGTCTATACAAAATAATTATTATTAGTTTGTGTATTTTTAAATTGCGACCGGTATGTATTGTGTTTAACTGTTCTACGTTTAATGAGAAATGTATGCGAGTGCAGATCTTTACGAGAAGCGGAAAAGGCTCCCTGCGAGACGCTTCCTGGGAGCAGTCTGCTCTACAAGCACACTATTTCTAAGCCGATTATTGTTTGTTTTCGATAGCGACCGTGAAGATTTAAAAAAAGAAATTAACAGAAATTGTCTATAAAAAATAATTATTATTAGTTTGTGTATTTTTAAATTGCGTCCGGTATGTATTGTGTTTAACTGTTGTACGTTTAATGAGAAATGTATGCGAGTGCAGATCTTTACGCGAAGCGGACCAGGCTCCCTGCGAGACTCTTCCTGGGAGCAGTCTGCTCTACAAGCACACTATTTCTAAGCCGATAATTTTCTTTTTTCAATTGCGACCGTGAATGTTTTAAAAAAGAAATTAAGTGGAATTGTCTATAAAAAATAATTATTATTAGTTTGTGTATTTTTAAATTGCGACCGGTATGCATTGTGTTTAACTATTGTACGTTTAATGAGAAATGTATGCGAGTGCAGATCTTTACGCGAAGCGGGACAGGCTCCCTGCGAGACGCTTCCTGGGAGCAGTCTGCTCTACAAGCACACTATTTCTAAGCCGATTATTTTTTGTTTTCGATAGCGACCGTGAAGATTTAAAAAAGAAATTAACTGAAATTGTCTATAAAAAATAATTATTATTAGTTTGTGTATTTTTAAATTTCGACCGGTGTGTATTGTGTTTAACTATTGTATGTTTAATGAGAAATGTATGCGAGTGCAGATCTTTACGCGAAGCGGGACAGGCTCCCTGCGAGACGCTTCCTGGGAGCAGTCTGCTCTACAAGCACACTATTTCTAAACCGATTATTGTTTGTGTTCGATAGCGACCGTGAAGATTTAAAAAAAGAAATTAACAGAAATTGTCTATAAAAATAATTATTATTAGTTTGTGTATTTTTAAATTGCGACCTGTATGTATTGTGTTTAACCGTTTATGTTTAATGAGAAATGTATGCGAGTGCAGATCTTTACGCGAAGCGGAACAGGCCCCCTGCGAGACGCTTCCTGGGAGCAGTGTGCTCTACAAGCACACTATTTCTAAGCTGATTATTGTTTGTTTTCGATAGCGACCGTGAAGATTTAAAAAAAGAAATTAACAGAAATTGTCTATAAAAAATAATTATTATTAGTTTGTGTATTTTTAAATTGCGACCGGTATGTATTGTGTTTAACTATTGTATGTTTAAAGAGAAATGTATGCGAGTGCAGATCTTTACGCGAAGCGGAACAGGCTCCCTGCGAGACGCTTCCTGGGAGCAGTCTGCTCTAAAAGCACACTATTTCTAAGCCGATTATTGTTTGTTTTCGATAGCGACCGTGAAGATTTAATAAAAGAAATTAACAGAAATTATCTATAAAAAATAATTATTATTAGTTTGTGTATTTTTAAATTGCGACCGGTATGTATTGTGTTTAACCGTTGTATGTTTAATGAGAAATGTATGCGAGTGCAGATCTTTACGCGAAGCGGAACAGGCTCCCTGCGAGACGCGTCCTGGGAGCAGTCTGCTCTACAAGCACACTATTTCTAAGCCGATTATTTTTTGTTTTCGATAGCGACCGTGAAGATTTAAAAATCAAATTAACAGAAATTGTCTATAAAAAATAATTATTATTAGTTTGTGTATTTTTAAATTGCGACCGGTATGCATTGTGTTTAACTATTGTACGTTTAATGAGAAATGTATGCGAGTGCAGATCTTTACTCGAAGCGGAACAGGCTCCCTGCGAGACGCTTCTTGGGAGCAGTCTGCTCTACAAGCACACTATTTCTAAGCCGATTCTTGTTTGTTTTCGATAGCGACCGTGAAGATTTAAAAAAGAAATTAACAGAAATTGTCTATAAAAAATAATTATTATTAGTTTTTGTATTTTTAAATTGCGACCGGTATGTATTGTGTTTAACTATTGTATGTTTAATGAGAAATGTATGCGAGTGCAGATCTTTACGCGAAGCGGAACAGGCTCCCTGCGAGACGCTTCCTGGGAGCAGTCTGCTCTACAAGCACACTATTTCTAAGCCGATTATTGTTTGTTTTCGATAGCGGCCGTGAAGATTTAAAAAAAGAAATTAGCTGAAATTGTCTATAAAAAATAATTATTATTAGTTTGTGTATTTTTAAATTGCGACCGGTATGTATTGTGTTTAACTGTTCTACGTTTAATGAGAAATGTATGCGAGTGCAGATCTTTACGCGAAGCGGAAAAGGCTCCCTGCGAGACGCTTCCTGGGAGCAGTCTGCTCTACAAGCACACTATTTATAAGCCGATTATTGTTTGTTTTCAATTGCGACCGTGAAGATTTAAAAAAGAAATTAACTGAAATTGTCTATAAAAAATAATTATTATTAGTTTGTGTATTTTTAAATTGCGACCGGTATGTATTGTGTTTAACTGTTCTACGTTTAATGAGAAATGTATGCGAGTGCAGATCTTTACGAGAAGCGGAAAAGGCTCCCTGCGAGACGCTTCCTGGGAGCAGTCTGCTCTACAAGCACACTATTTCTAAGCCGATTATTGTTTGTTTTCGATAGCGACCGTGAAGATTTAAAGAAAGAAATTAACAGAAATTGTCTATAAAAAATAATTATTATTAGTTTGTGTATTTTTAAATTGCGTCCGGTATGTATTGTGTTTAACTGTTGTACGTTTAATGAGAAATGTATGCGAGTGCAGATCTTTACACGAAGCGGCACAGGCCCCCTGCGAGACGCTTCCTGGGAGCAGTGTGCTCTACAAGCACACTATTTCTAAGCTGATTATTGTTTGTTTTCGATAGCGACCGTGAAGATTTAAAAAAAGAAATTAACAGAAATTGTCTATAAAAAATAATTATTATTAGTTTGTGTATTTTTAAATTGCGACCGGTATGTATTTTGTTTAACTATTGTATGTTTGAAGAGAAATGTATGCGAGTGCAGATCTTTACGCGAAGCGGAACAGGCTCCCTGCGAGACGCTTCCTGGGAGCAGTCTGCTCTAAAAGCACACTATTTCTAAGCCGATTATTGTTTGTTTTCGATAGCGACCGTGAAGATTTAATAAAAGAAATTAACAGAAATTATCTATAAAAAATAATTATTATTAGTTTGTGTATTTTTAAATTGCGACCGGTATGTATTGTGTTTAACCGTTGTATGTTTAATGAGAAATGTATGCGAGTGCAGATCTTTACGCGAAGCGGAACAGGCTCCCTGCGAGACGCGTCCTGGGAGCAGTCTGCTCTACAAGCACACTATTTCTAAGCCGATTATTGTTTGTTTTCGATAGCGACCGTGAAGATTTAAAAAAAGAAATTAACAGAAATTGTCTATAAAAAATAATTATTATTAGTTTGTGCATTTTTAAATTGCGACCGGTATGTATTGTGTTTAACCGTTTATGTTTAATGAGAAATGTATCCGAGTGCAGATCTTTACGAGAAGCGGAAAAGGCTCCCTGCGAGACGCTTCCTGGGAGCAGTCTGCTCTACAAGCACACTATTTCTAAGCCGATAATTTTCTTTTTTCAATTGAGACCGTGAATGTTTTAAAAAAGAAATTAAGTGGAATTGTCTATAAAAAATAATTATTATTAGTTTGTGTATTTTTAAATTGCGACCAGTATGAATTGTGTTTAACTATTGTACGTTTAATGAGAAATGTATGCGAGTGCAGATCTTTACGCGAAGCGGTACAGGCTCCCTGCGAGACGCTTCCTGGGAGCAGTCTGCTCTACAAGCACACTCTTTCTAAGCCGATAATTTTCTTTTTTCGATTGCGACCGTGAATGTTTTAAAAAAGAAATTAAGTGGAATTGTCTATAAAAAATAATTATTATTAGTTTGTGTATTTTTAAATTGCGTCCGGTATGTATTGTGTTTAACTGTTGTACGTTTAATGAGAAATGTATGCGAGTGCAGATCTTTACGCGAAGCGGACCAGGCTCCCTGCGAGACTCTTCCTGGGAGCAGTCTGCTCTACAAGCACACTATTTCTAAGCCGATAATTTTCTTTTTTCAATTGCGACCGTGAATGTTTTAAAAAAGAAATTAAGTGGAATTGTCTATAAAAAATAATTATTATTAGTTTGTGTATTTTTAAATTGCGACCGGTATGCATTGTGTTTAACTATTGTACGTTTAATGAGAAATGTATGCGAGTGCAGATCTTTACGCGAAGCGGGACAGGCTCCTTGCGAGACGCTTCCTGGGAGCAGTCTGCTCTACAAGCACACTATTTCTAAGCCGATTATTTTTTGTTTTCGATAGCGACCGTGAAGATTTAAAAAAGAAATTAACTGAAATTGTCTATAAAAAATAATTATTATTAGTTTGTGTATTTTTAAATTTCGACCGGTGTGTATTGTGTTTAACTATTGTATGTTTAATGAGAAATGTATGCGAGTGCAGATCTTTACGCGAAGCGGGACAGGCTCCCTGCGAGACGCTTCCTGGGAGCAGTCTGCTCTACAAGCACACTATTTCTAAACCGATTATTGTTTGTGTTCGATAGCGACCGTGAAGATTTAAAAAAAGAAATTAATAGAAATTGTCTATAAAAATAATTATTATTAGTTTGTGTATTTTTAAATTGCGACCTGTATGTATTGTGTTTAACCGTTTATGTTTAATGAGAAATGTATGCGAGTGCAGATCTTTACACGAAGCGGCACAGGCCCCCTGCGAGACGCTTCCTGGGAGCAGTGTGCTCTACAAGCACACTATTTCTAAGCTGATTATTGTTTGTTTTCGATAGCGACCGTGAAGATTTAAAAAAAGAAATTAACAGAAATTGTCTATAAAAAATAATTATTATTAGTTTGTGTATTTTTAAATTGCGACCGGTATGTATTTTGTTTAACTATTGTATGTTTGAAGAGAAATGTATGCGAGTGCAGATCTTTACGCGAAGCGGAACAGGCTCCCTGCGAGACGCTTCCTGGGAGCAGTCTGCTCTAAAAGCACACTATTTCTAAGCCGATTATTGTTTGTTTTCGATAGCGACCGTGAAGATTTAATAAAAGAAATTAACAGAAATTATCTATAAAAAATAATTATTATTAGTTTGTGTATTTTTAAATTGCGACCGGTATGTATTGTGTTTAACCGTTGTATGTTTAATGAGAAATGTATGCGAGTGCAGATCTTTACGCGAAGCGGAACAGGCTCCCTGCGAGACGCGTCCTGGGAGCAGTCTGCTCTACAAGCACACTATTTCTAAGCCGATTATTTTTTGTTTTCGATAGCGACCGTGAAGATTTAAAAAAACAAATTAACAGAAATTGTCTATAAAAAATAATTATTATTAGTTTGTGTATTTTTAAATTGCGACCGGTATGCATTGTGTTTAACTATTGTACGTTTAATGAGAAATGTATGCGAGTGCAGATCTTTACTCGAAGCGGAACAGGCTCCCTGCGAGACGCTTCTTGGGAGCAGTCTGCTCTACAAGCACCTTATTTCTAAGCCGATTCTTGTTTGTTTTCGATAGCGACCGTGAAGATTTAAAAAAGAAATTAACAGAAATTGTCTATAAAAAATAATTATTATTAGTTTTCGTATTTTTAAATTGCGACCGGTATGTATTGTGTTTAACTATTGTATGTTTAATGAGAAATGTATGCGAGTGCAGATCTTTACGCGAAGCGGAACAGGCTCCCTGCGAGACGCTTCCTGGGAGCAGTCTGCTCTACAAGCACACTATTTCTAAGCCGATTATTGTTTGTTTTCGATAGCGGCCGTGAAGATTTAAAAAAGAAATTAACTGAAATTGTCTATAAAAAATAATTATTATTAGTTTGTGTATTTTTAAATTGCGACCGGTATGTATTGTGTTTAACTGTTCTACGTTTAATGAGAAATGTATGCGAGTGCAGATCTTTACGCGAAGCGGAAAAGGCTCCCTGCGAGACGCTTCCTGGGAGCAGTCTGCTCTACAAGCACACTATTTATAAGCCGATTATTGTTTGTTTTCAATTGCGACCGTGAAGATTTAAAAAAGAAATTAACTGAAATTGTCTATAAAAAATAATTATTATTAGTTTGTGTATTTTTAAATTGCGACCGGTATGTATTGTGTTTAACTGTTCTACGTTTAATGAGAAATGTATGCGAGTGCAGATCTTTACGAGAAGCGGAAAAGGCTCCCTGCGAGACGCTTCCTGGGAGCAGTCTGCTCTACAAGCACACTATTTCTAAGCCGATTATTGTTTGTTTTCGATAGCGACCGTGAAGATTTAAAAAAAGAAATTAACAGAAATTGTCTATAAAAAATAATTATTATTAGTTTGTGCATTTTTAAATTGCGACCGGTATGTATTGTGTTTAACCGTTTATGTTTAATGAGAAATGTATCCGAGTGCAGATCTTTACGCGAAGCGGAACAGGCTCCCTGCGAGACGCTTCCTGGGAGCAGTCTGCTCTACAAGCACACTATTTATAAGCCGATTATTGTTTGTTTTCAATTGCGACCGTGAAGATTTAAAAAAGAAATTAACTGAAATTGTCTATAAAAAATAATTATTATTAGTTTGTGTATTTTTAAATTGCGACCGGTATGTATTGTGTTTAACTGTTCTACGTTTAATGAGAAATGTATGCGAGTGCAGATCTTTACGAGAAGCGGAAAAGGCTCCCTGCGAGACGCTTCCTGGGAGCAGTCTGCTCTACAAGCACACTATTTCTAAGCCGATTATTGTTTGTTTTCGATAGCGACCGTGAAGATTTAAAAAAAAGAAATTAACAGAAATTGTCTATAAAAAATAATTATTATTAGTTTGTGCATTTTTAAATTGCGACCGGTATGTATTGTGTTTAACCGTTTATGTTTAATGAGAAATGTATCCGAGTGCAGATCTTTACGCGAAGCGGAACAGGCTCCCTGCGAGACGCTTCGTGTTTAACCGTTGTACATTTAATGAGAAATGTATGCGAGTGCAGATCTTTACGCGAAGCGGTACAGGCTCCCTGCGAGACGCTTCCTGGGAGCAGTCTGCTCTACAAGCACACTCTTTCTAAGCCGATAATTTTCTTTTTTCGATTGCGACCGTGAATGTTTTAAAAAAGAAATTAAGTGGAATTGTCTATAAAAAATAATTATTTTTAGTTTGTGTATTTTTTAATTGCGACCGGTATGTATTGTGTTTAACTATTGTACGTTTTATGAGAAATGTATGCGAGTGCAGATCTTTACGCGAAGCGGAACAGGCTCCCTGCGAGACGCTTCCTGGGAGCAGTCTGCTCTACAAGCACACTATTTCTAAGCCGATTATTGTTTGTTTTCGATAGCGACCGTGAAGATTTAAAAAAAGAAATTAACTGAAATTGTATATAAAAAATAATTATTATTAGTTTTTGTATTTTTAAATTGCGACCGGTATGTATTGTGTTTAACTATTGCATGTTTAATGAGAAATGTATGCGAGTGCAGATCTTTACGCCAAGCGGGACAGGCTCCCTGCGAGACGCTTCCTGGGAGCAGTCTGCTCTACAAGCACACTATTTCTAAGCCGATTTTTGTTTGTTTTCGATAGCGACCGTGAAGATTTAAAAAAAGAAATTAACAGAAATTGTCTATAAAAAATAATTATTATTCGTTTGTGTATTTTTAAATTGCGACCGGTATGTATTGTGTTTAACCGTTGTACGTTTAATGAGAAATGTATGCGAGTGCAGATCTTTACGCGAAGCGGGACAGGCTCCCTGCGAGACGCTTCCTGGGAGCAGTCTGCTCTACAAGCACACTATTTCTAAGCCGATTATTGTTTGTTTTCGATAGCGACCATGAAGATTTAAAAAAGAAATTAACAGAAATTGTCTATAAAAAATAATTATTATTAGTTTGTGTATTTTTAAATTGCGACCAGTATGTATTGTGTTTAACTGTTCTACGTTTAATGAGAAATGTATGCGAGTGCAGATCTTTACGAGAAGCGGAAAAGGCTCCCTGCGAGACGCTTCCTGGGAGCAGTCTGCTCTACAAGCACACTATTTCTAAGCCGATAATTTTCTTTTTTCAATTGAGACCGTGAATGTTTTAAAAAAGAAATTAAGTGGAATTGTCTATAAAAAATAATTATTATTAGTTTGTGTATTTTTAAATTGCGACCGGTATGCATTGTGTTTAACTATTGTACGTTTAATGAGAAATGTATGCTAGTGCAGATCTTTACGCGAAGCGGTACAGGTTCCCTGCGAGACGCTTCCTGGGAGCAGTCTGCTCTACAAGCACACTATTTCTAAGCCGATTATTTTTTGTTTTCGATAGAGACCGTGAAGATTTAAAAAAGAAATTAACTGAAATTGTCTATAAAAAATAATTATTATTAGTTTGTGTATTTTTAAATTCCGACCGGTGTGTATTGTGTTTAACTATTGTATGTTTAATGAGAAATGTATGCGAGTGCAGATCTTTACGCGAAGCGGGACAGGCTCCCTGCGAGACGCTTCCTGGGAGCAGTCTGCTCTACAAGCACACTATTTCTAAGCCGATTATTGTTTGTTTTCGATAGCGACCGTGAAGATTTAAAAAAAGAAATTAACAGAAATTGTCTATAAAAAATAATTATTATTAGTTTGTGCATTTTTAAATTGCGACCGGTATGTATTGTGTTTAACCGTTTATGTTTAATGAGAAATGTATCCGAGTGCAGATCTTTACGCGAAGCGGAAAAGGCTCCCTGCGAGACGCTTCCTGGGAGCAGTCTGCTCTACAAGCACACTATTTATAAGCCGATTATTGTTTGTTTTCAATTGCGACCGTGAAGATTTAAAAAAGAAATTAACTGAAATTGTCCATAAAAAATAATTATTATTAGTTTGTGTATTTTTAAATTGCGACCGGTATGTATTGTGTTTAACTGTTCTACGTTTAATGAGAAATGTATGCGAGTGCAGATCTTTACGAGAAGCGGAAAAGGCTCCCTGCGAGACGCTTCCTGGGAGCAGTCTGCTCTACAAGCACACTATTTCTAAGCCGATAATTTTCTTTTTTCAATTGAGACCGTGAATGTTTTAAAAAAGAAATTAAGTGGAATTGTCTATAAAAAATAATTATTATTAGTTTGTGTATTTTTAAATTGCGACCGGTATGCATTGTGTTTAACTATTGTACGTTTAATGAGAAATGTATGCTAGTGCAGATCTTTACGCGAAGCGGTACAGGTTCCCTGCGAGACGCTTCCTGGGAGCAGTCTGCTCTACAAGCACACTATTTCTAAGCCGATTATTTTTTGTTTTCGATAGCGACCGTGAAGATTTAAAAAAGAAATTAACTGAAATTGTCTATAAAAAATAATTATTGTTAGTTTGTGTATTTTTAAATTTCGACCGGTGTGTATTGTGTTTAACTATTGTATGTTTAATGAGAAATGTATGCGAGTGCAGATCTTTACGCGAAGCGGGACAGGCTCCCTGCGAGACGCTTCCTGGGAGCAGTCTGCTCTACAAGCACACTATTTCTAAGCCGATTATTGTTTGTTTTCGATAGCGACCGTGAAGATTTAAAAAAAGAAATTAACAGAAATTGTCTATAAAAAATAATTATTATTAGTTTGTGCATTTTTAAATTGCGACCGGTATGTATTGTGTTTAACCGTTTATGTTTAATGAGAAATGTATCCGAGTGCAGATCTTTACGCGAAGCGGAACAGGCTCCCTGCGAGACGCTTCGTGTTTAACCGTTGTACATTTAATGAGAAATGTATGCGAGTGCAGATCTTTACGCGAAGCGGTACAGGCTCCCTGCGAGACGCTTCCTGGGAGCAGTCTGCTCTACAAGCACACTCTTTCTAAGCCGATAATTTTCTTTTTTCGATTGCGACCGTGAATGTTTTAAAAAAGAAATTAAGTGGAATTGTCTATAAAAAATAATTATTATTAGTTTGTGTATTTTTTAATTGCGACCGGTATGTATTGTGTTTAACTATTGTACGTTTAATGAGAAATGTATGCGAGTGCAGATCTTTACGCGAAGCGGACAGGCTCCCTGCGAGACGCTTCCTGGGAGCAGTCTGCTCTACAAGCACACTCTTTCTAAGCCGATAATTTTCTTTTTTCGATTGCGACCGTGAATGTTTTAAAAAAGAAATTAAGTGGAATTGTCTATAAAAAATAATTATTTTTAGTTTGTGTATTTTTTAATTGCGACCGGTATGTATTGTGTTTAACTATTGTACGTTTTATGAGAAATGTATGCGAGTGCAGATCTTTACGCGAAGCGGAACAGGCTCCCTGCGAGACGCTTCCTGGGAGCAGTCTGCTCTACAAGCACACTATTTCTAAGCCGATTATTGTTTGTTTTCGATAGCGACCGTGAAGATTTAAAAAAAGAAATTAACTGAAATTGTATATAAAAAATAATTATTATTAGTTTTTGTATTTTTAAATTGCGACCGGTATGTATTGTGTTTAACTATTGCATGTTTAATGAGAAATGTATGCGAGTGCAGATCTTTACGCGAAGCGGAACAGGCTCCCTGCGAGACGCTTCCTGGGAGCAGTCTGCTCTACAAGCACACTATTTCTAAGCCGATTATTGTTTGTTTTCGATAGCGACCGTGAAGATTTAAAAAAAGAAATTAACAGAAATTGTCTATAAAAAATAATTATTATTCGTTTGTGTATTTTTAAATTGCGACCGGTATGTATTGTGTTTAACCGTTGTATGTTTAATGAGAAATGTATGCGACTGCAGATCTTTACGCGAAGCGGAACAGGCTCCCTGCGAGACGCTTCCTGGGAGCAGTCTGCTCTACAAGCACACTATTTCTAAGCCGATTATTGTTTGTTTTCGATGGCGACCGTGAAGATTTAAAAAAAGAAATTAACAGAAATTGTCTATAAAAAATAATTATTATTAGTTTGTGTATTTTTAAATTGCGACCGGTATGTATTGTGTTTAACCGTTGTACGTTTAATGAGAAATGTATGCGAGTGCAGATCTTTACGCGAAGCGGGACAGGCTCCCTGCGAGACGCTTCCTGGGAGCAGTCTGCTCTACAAGCACACTATTTCTAAGCCGATTATTGTTTGTTTTCGATAGCGACCGTGAAGATTTAAAAAAGAAATTAACAGAAATTGTCTATAAAAAATAATTATTATTAGTTTGTGTATTTTTAAATTGCGACCAGTATGTATTGTGTTTAACTGTTCTACGTTTAATGAGAAATGTATGCGAGTGCAGATCTTTACGAGAAGCGGAAAAGGCTCCCTGCGAGACGCTTCCTGGGAGCAGTCTGCTCTACAAGCACACTATTTCTAAGCCGATAATTTTCTATTTTCAATTGAGACCGTGAATGTTTTAAAAAAGAAATTAAGTGGAATTGTCTATAAAAAATAATTATTATTAGTTTGTGTATTTTTAAATTGCGACCGGTATGAATTGTGTTTATCTATTGTACGTTTAATGAGAAATGTATTCGAGTGCAGATCTTTACGCGAAGCGGTACAGGCTCCCTGCGAGACGCTTCCTGGGAGCAGTCTGCTCTACAAGCACACTCTTTCTAAGCCGATAATTTTCTTTTTTCGATTGCGACCGTGAATGTTTTAAAAAAGAAATTAAGTGGAATTGTCTATAAAAAATAATTATTATTAGTTTGTGTATTTTTAAATTGCGTCCGGTATGTATTGTGTTTAACTGTTGTACGTTTAATGAGAAATGTATGCGAGTGCAGATCTTTACGCGAAGCGGACCAGGCTCCCTGCGAGACTCTTCCTGGGAGCAGTCTGCTCTACAAGCACACTATTTCTAAGCCGATAATTTTCTTTTTTCAATTGCGACCGTGAATGTTTTAAAAAAGAAATTAAGTGGAATTGTCTATAAAAAATAATTATTATTAGTTTGTGTATTTTTAAATTGCGACCGGTATGCATTGTGTTTAACTATTGTACGTTTAATGAGAAATGTATGCGAGTGCAGATCTTTACGCGAAGCGGGACAGGCTCCCTGCGAGACGCTTCCTGGGAGCAGTCTGCTCTACAAGCACACTATTTCTAAGCCGATTATTTTTTGTTTTCGATAGCGACCGTGAAGATTTAAAAAAGAAATTAACTGAAATTGTCTATAAAAAATAATTATTATTAGTTTGTGTATTTTTAAATTTCGACCGGTGTGTATTGTGTTTAACTATTGTATGTTTAATGAGAAATGTATGCGAGTGCAGATCTTTACGCGAAGCGGGACAGGCTCCCTGCGAGACGCTTCCTGGGAGCAGTCTGCTCTACAAGCACACTATTTCTAAACCGATTATTGTTTGTGTTCGATAGCGACCGTGAAGATTTAAAAAAAGAAATTAACAGAAATTGTCTATAAAAAATAATTATTATTAGTTTGTGTATTTTTAAATTGCGACCGGTATGTATTGTGTTTAACTGTTCTACGTTTAATGAGAAATGTATGCGAGTGCAGATCTTTACGCGAAGCGGAAAAGGCTCCCTGCGAGACGCTTCCTGGGAGCAGTCTGCTCTACAAGCACACTATTTATAAGCCGATTATTGTTTGTTTTCAATTGCGACCGTGAAGATTTAAAAAAGAAATTAACTGAAATTGTCTATAAAAAATAATTATTATTAGTTTGTGTATTTTTAAATTGCGACCGGTATGTATTGTGTTTAACTGTTCTACGTTTAATGAGAAATGTATGCGAGTGCAGATCTTTACGAGAAGCGGAAAAGGCTCCCTGCGAGACGCTTCCTGGGAGCAGTCTGCTCTACAAGCACACTATTTCTAAGCCGATTATTGTTTGTTTTCGATAGCGACCGTGAAGATTTAAAAAAAGAAATTAACAGAATATGTCTATAAAAAATAATTATTATTAGTTTGTGTATTTTTAAATTGCGTCCGGTATGTATTGTGTTTAACTGTTGTACGTTTAATGAGAAATGTATGCGAGTGCAGATCTTTACGCGAAGCGGACCAGGCTCCCTGCGAGACTCTTCCTGGGAGCAGTCTGCTCTACAAGCACACTATTTCTAAGCCGATAAATTTCTTTTTTCAATTGCGACCGTGAATGTTTTAAAAAAGAAATTAAGTGGAATTGTCTAAAAAAAATAATTATTATTAGTTTGTGTATTTTTAAATTGCGACCGGTATGCATTGTGTTTAACTATTGTACGTTTAATGAGAAATGTATGCGAGTGCAGATCTTTACGCGAAGCGGGACAGGCTCCCTGCGAGACGCTTCCTGGGAGCAGTCTGCTCTACAAGCACACTATTTCTAAGCCGATTATTTTTTGTTTTCGATAGCGACCGTGAAGATTTAAAAAAGAAATTAACTGAAATTGTCTATAAAAAATAATTATTATTAGTTTGTGTATTTTTAAATTTCGACCGGTGTGTATTGTGTTTAACTATTGTATGTTTAATGAGAAATGTATGCGAGTGCAGATCTTTACGCGAAGCGGGACAGGCTCCCTGCGAGACGCTTCCTGGGAGCAGTCTGCTCTACAAGCACACTATTTCTAAACCGATTATTGTTTGTGTTCGATAGCGACCGTGAAGATTTAAAAAAAGAAATTAACAGAAATTGTCTATAAAAATAATTATTATTAGTTTGTGTATTTTTAAATTGCGACCTGTATGTATTGTGTTTAACCGTTTATGTTTAATGAGAAATGTATGCGAGTGCAGATCTTTACGCGAAGCGGAACAGGCCCCCTGCGAGACGCTTCCTGGGAGCAGTGTGCTCTACAAGCACACTATTTCTAAGCTGATTATTGTTTGTTTTCGATAGCGACCGTGAAGATTTAAAAAAAGAAATTAACAGAAATTGTCTATAAAAAATAATTATTATTAGTTTGTGTATTTTTAAATTGCGACCGGTATGTATTGTGTTTAACTATTGTATGTTTAAAGAGAAATGTATGCGAGTGCAGATCTTTACGCGAAGCGGAACAGGCTCCCTGCGAGACGCTTCCTGGGAGCAGTCTGCTCTACAAGCACACTATTTCTAAGCCGATAATTTTCTTTTTTCAATTGCGACCGTGAATGTTTTAAAAAAGAAATTAAGTGGAATTGTCTAAAAAAAATAATTATTATTAGTTTGTGTATTTTTAAATTGCGACCGGTATGAATTGTGTTTATCTATTGTACGTTTAATGAGAAATGTATTCGAGTGCAGATCTTTACGCGAAGCGGTACAGGCTCCCTGCGAGACGCTTCCTGGGAGCAGTCTGCTCTACAAGCACACTCTTTCTAAGCCGATAATTTTCTTTTTTCGATTGCGACCGTGAATGTTTTAAAAAAGAAATTAAGTGGAATTGTCTATAAAAAATAATTATTATTAGTTTGTGTATTTTTAAATTGCGTCCGGTATGTATTGTGTTTAACTGTTGTACGTTTAATGAGAAATGTATGCGAGTGCAGATCTTTACGCGAAGCGGACCAGGCTCCCTGCGAGACTCTTCCTGGGAGCAGTCTGCTCTACAAGCACACTATTTCTAAGCCGATAATTTTCTTTTTTCAATTGCGACCGTGAATGTTTTAAAAAAGAAATTAAGTGGAATTGTCTATAAAAAATAATTATTATTAGTTTGTGTATTTTTAAATTGCGACCGGTATGCATTGTGTTTAACTATTGTACGTTTAATGAGAAATGTATGCGAGTGCAGATCTTTACGCGAAGCGGGACAGGCTCCCTGCGAGACGCTTCCTGGGAGCAGTCTGCTCTACAAGCACACTATTTCTAAGCCGATTATTTTTTGTTTTCGATAGCGACCGTGAAGATTTAAAAAAGAAATTAACTGAAATTGTCTATAAAAAATAATTATTATTAGTTTGTGTATTTTTAAATTTCGACCGGTGTGTATTGTGTTTAACTATTGTATGTTTAATGAGAAATGTATGCGAGTGCAGATCTTTACGCGAAGCGGGACAGGCTCCCTGCGAGACGCTTCCTGGGAGCAGTCTGCTCTACAAGCACACTATTTCTAAACCGATTATTGTTTGTGTTCGATAGCGACCGTGAAGATTTAAAAAAAGAAATTAACAGAAATTGTCTATAAAAAATAATTATTATTAGTTTGTGTATTTTTAAATTGCGACCGGTATGTATTGTGTTTAACTGTTCTACGTTTAATGAGAAATGTATGCGAGTGCAGATCTTTACGCGAAGCGGAAAAGGCTCCCTGCGAGACGCTTCCTGGGAGCAGTCTGCTCTACAAGCACACTATTTATAAGCCGATTATTGTTTGTTTTCAATTGCGACCGTGAAGATTTAAAAAAGAAATTAACTGAAATTGTCTATAAAAAATAATTATTATTAGTTTGTGTATTTTTAAATTGCGACCGGTATGTATTGTGTTTAACTGTTCTACGTTTAATGAGAAATGTATGCGAGTGCAGATCTTTACGAGAAGCGGAAAAGGCTCCCTGCGAGACGCTTCCTGGGAGCAGTCTGCTCTACAAGCACACTATTTCTAAGCCGATTATTGTTTGTTTTCGATAGCGACCGTGAAGATTTAAAAAAAGAAATTAACAGAATATGTCTATAAAAAATAATTATTATTAGTTTGTGTATTTTTAAATTGCGTCCGGTATGTATTGTGTTTAACTGTTGTACGTTTAATGAGAAATGTATGCGAGTGCAGATCTTTACGCGAAGCGAACCAGGCTCCCTGCGAGACTCTTCCTGGGAGCAGTCTGCTCTACAAGCACACTATTTCTAAGCCGATAAATTTCTTTTTTCAATTGCGACCGTGAATGTTTTAAAAAAGAAATTAAGTGGAATTGTCTAAAAAAAATAATTATTATTAGTTTGTGTATTTTTAAATTGCGACCGGTATGCATTGTGTTTAACTATTGTACGTTTAATGAGAAATGTATGCGAGTGCAGATCTTTACGCGAAGCGGGACAGGCTCCCTGCGAGACGCTTCCTGGGAGCAGTCTGCTCTACAAGCACACTATTTCTAAGCCGATTATTTTTTGTTTTCGATAGCGACCGTGAAGATTTAAAAAAGAAATTAACTGAAATTGTCTATAAAAAATAATTATTATTAGTTTGTGTATTTTTAAATTTCGACCGGTGTGTATTGTGTTTAACTATTGTATGTTTAATGAGAAATGTATGCGAGTGCAGATCTTTACGCGAAGCGGGACAGGCTCCCTGCGAGACGCTTCCTGGGAGCAGTCTGCTCTACAAGCACACTATTTCTAAACCGATTATTGTTTGTGTTCGATAGCGACCGTGAAGATTTAAAAAAAGAAATTAACAGAAATTGTCTATAAAAATAATTATTATTAGTTTGTGTATTTTTAAATTGCGACCTGTATGTATTGTGTTTAACCGTTTATGTTTAATGAGAAATGTATGCGAGTGCAGATCTTTACGCGAAGCGGAACAGGCCCCCTGCGAGACGCTTCCTGGGAGCAGTGTGCTCTACAAGCACACTATTTCTAAGCTGATTATTGTTTGTTTTCGATAGCGACCGTGAAGATTTAAAAAAAGAAATTAACAGAAATTGTCTATAAAAAATAATTATTATTAGTTTGTGTATTTTTAAATTGCGACCGGTATGTATTGTGTTTAACTATTGTATGTTTAAAGAGAAATGTATGCGAGTGCAGATCTTTACGCGAAGCGGAACAGGCTCCCTGCGAGACGCTTCCTGGGAGCAGTCTGCTCTACAAGCACACTATTTCTAAGCCGATAATTTTCTTTTTTCAATTGCGACCGTGAATGTTTTAAAAAAGAAATTAAGTGGAATTGTCTAAAAAAAATAATTATTATTAGTTTGTGTATTTTTAAATTGCGACCGGTATGCATTGTGTTTAACTATTGTACGTTTAATGAGAAATGTATGCGAGTGCAGATCTTTACGCGAAGCGGGACAGGCTCCCTGCGAGACGCTTCCTGGGAGCAGTCTGCTCTACAAGCACACTCTTTCTAAGCCGATAATTTTCTTTTTTCGATTGCGACCGTGAATGTTTTAAAAAAGAAATTAAGTGGAATTGTCTATAAAAAATAATTATTATTAGTTTGTGTATTTTTAAATTGCGTCCGGTATGTATTGTGTTTAACTGTTGTACGTTTAATGAGAAATGTATGCGAGTGCAGATCTTTACGCGAAGCGGACCAGGCTCCCTGCGAGACTCTTCCTGGGAGCAGTCTGCTCTACAAGCACACTATTTCTAAGCCGATAATTTTCTTTTTTCAATTGCGACCGTGAATGTTTTAAAAAAGAAATTAAGTGGAATTGTCTATAAAAAATAATTATTATTAGTTTGTGTATTTTTAAATTGCGACCGGTATGCATTGTGTTTAACTATTGTACGTTTAATGAGAAATGTATGCGAGTGCAGATCTTTACGCGAAGCGGGACAGGCTCCCTGCGAGACGCTTCCTGGGAGCAGTCTGCTCTACAAGCACACTATTTCTAAGCCGATTATTTTTTGTTTTCGATAGCGACCGTGAAGATTTAAAAAAGAAATTAACTGAAATTGTCTATAAAAAATAATTATTATTAGTTTGTGTATTTTTAAATTTCGACCGGTGTGTATTGTGTTTAACTATTGTATGTTTAATGAGAAATGTATGCGAGTGCAGATCTTTACGCGAAGCGGGACAGGCTCCCTGCGAGACGCTTCCTGGGAGCAGTCTGCTCTACAAGCACACTATTTCTAAACCGATTATTGTTTGTGTTCGATAGCGACCGTGAAGATTTAAAAAAAGAAATTAACAGAAATTGTCTATAAAAAATAATTATTATTAGTTTGTGTATTTTTAAATTGCGACCGGTATGTATTGTGTTTAACTGTTCTACGTTTAATGAGAAATGTATGCGAGTGCAGATCTTTACGCGAAGCGGAAAAGGCTCCCTGCGAGACGCTTCCTGGGAGCAGTCTGCTCTACAAGCACACTATTTATAAGCCGATTATTGTTTGTTTTCAATTGCGACCGTGAAGATTTAAAAAAGAAATTAACTGAAATTGTCTATAAAAAATAATTATTATTAGTTTGTGTATTTTTAAATTGCGACCGGTATGTATTGTGTTTAACTGTTCTACGTTTAATGAGAAATGTATGCGAGTGCAGATCTTTACGAGAAGCGGAAAAGGCTCCCTGCGAGACGCTTCCTGGGAGCAGTCTGCTCTACAAGCACACTATTTCTAAGCCGATTATTGTTTGTTTTCGATAGCGACCGTGAAGATTTAAAAAAAGAAATTAACAGAAATTGTCTATAAAAAATAATTATTATTAGTTTGTGTATTTTTAAATTGCGTCCGGTATGTATTGTGTTTAACTGTTGTACGTTTAATGAGAAATGTATGCGAGTGCAGATCTTTACGCGAAGCGGACCAGGCTCCCTGCGAGACTCTTCCTGGGAGCAGTCTGCTCTACAAGCACACTATTTCTAAGCCGATAAATTTCTTTTTTCAATTGCGACCGTGAATGTTTTAAAAAAGAAATTAAGTGGAATTGTCTAAAAAAAATAATTATTATTAGTTTGTGTATTTTTAAATTGCGACCGGTATGCATTGTGTTTAACTATTGTACGTTTAATGAGAAATGTATGCGAGTGCAGATCTTTACGCGAAGCGGGACAGGCTCCCTGCGAGACGCTTCCTGGGAGCAGTCTGCTCTACAAGCACACTATTTCTAAGCCGATTATTTTTTGTTTTCGATAGCGACCGTGAAGATTTAAAAAAGAAATTAACTGAAATTGTCTATAAAAAATAATTATTATTAGTTTGTGTATTTTTAAATTTCGACCGGTGTGTATTGTGTTTAACTATTGTATGTTTAATGAGAAATGTATGCGAGTGCAGATCTTTACGCGAAGCGGGACAGGCTCCCTGCGAGACGCTTCCTGGGAGCAGTCTGCTCTACAAGCACACTATTTCTAAACCGATTATTGTTTGTGTTCGATAGCGACCGTGAAGATTTAAAAAAAGAAATTAACAGAAATTGTCTATAAAAATAATTATTATTAGTTTGTGTATTTTTAAATTGCGACCTGTATGTATTGTGTTTAACCGTTTATGTTTAATGAGAAATGTATGCGAGTGCAGATCTTTACGCGAAGCGGAACAGGCCCCCTGCGAGACGCTTCCTGGGAGCAGTGTGCTCTACAAGCACACTATTTCTAAGCTGATTATTGTTTGTTTTCGATAGCGACCGTGAAGATTTAAAAAAAGAAATTAACAGAAATTGTCTATAAAAAATAATTATTATTAGTTTGTGTATTTTTAAATTATGACCGGTATGTATTGTGTTTAACTATTGTATGTTTAAAGAGAAATGTATGCGAGTGCAGATCTTTACGCGAAGCGGAACAGGCTCCCTGCGAGACGCTTCCTGGGAGCAGTCTGCTCTACAAGCACACTATTTCTAAGCCGATAATTTTCTTTTTTCAATTGCGACCGTGAATGTTTTAAAAAAGAAATTAAGTGGAATTGTCTAAAAAAAATAATTATTATTAGTTTGTGTATTTTTAAATTGCGACCGGTATGCATTGTGTTTAACTATTGTACGTTTAATGAGAAATGTATGCGAGTGCAGATCTTTACGCGAAGCGGGACAGGCTCCCTGCGAGACGCTTCCTGGGAGCAGTCTGCTCTACAAGCACACTATTTCTAAGCCGATTATTGTTTGTTTTCGATAGCGGCCGTGAAGATTTAAAAAAAGAAATTAGCTGAAATTGTCTATAAAAAATAATTATTATTAGTTTGTGTATTTTTAAATTGCGACCGGTATGTATTGTGTTTAACTGTTCTACGTTTAATGAGAAATGTATGCGAGTGCAGATCTTTACGCGAAGCGGAAAAGGCTCCCTGCGAGACGCTTCCTGGGAGCAGTCTGCTCTACAAGCACACTATTTATAAGCCGATTATTGTTTGTTTTCAATTGCGACCGTGAAGATTTAAAAAAGAAATTAACTGAAATTGTCTATACAAAATAATTATTATTAGTTTGTGTATTTTTAAATTGCGACCGGTATGTATTGTGTTTAACTGTTCTACGTTTAATGAGAAATGTATGCGAGTGCAGATCTTTACGAGAAGCGGAAAAGGCTCCCTGCGAGACGCTTCCTGGGAGCAGTCTGCTCTACAAGCACACTATTTCTAAGCCGATTATTGTTTGTTTTCGATAGCGACCGTGAAGATTTAAAAAAAGAAATTAACAGAAATTGTCTATAAAAAATAATTATTATTAGTTTGTGTATTTTTAAATTGCGTCCGGTATGTATTGTGTTTAACTGTTGTACGTTTAATGAGAAATGTATGCGAGTGCAGATCTTTACGCGAAGCGGACCAGGCTCCCTGCGAGACTCTTCCTGGGAGCAGTCTGCTCTACAAGCACACTATTTCTAAGCCGATAATTTTCTTTTTTCAATTGCGACCGTGAATGTTTTAAAAAAGAAATTAAGTGGAATTGTCTATAAAAAATAATTATTATTAGTTTGTGTATTTTTAAATTGCGACCGGTATGCATTGTGTTTAACTATTGTACGTTTAATGAGAAATGTATGCGAGTGCAGATCTTTACGCGAAGCGGGACAGGCTCCCTGCGAGACGCTTCCTGGGAGCAGTCTGCTCTACAAGCACACTATTTCTAAGCCGATTATTTTTTGTTTTCGATAGCGACCGTGAAGATTTAAAAAAGAAATTAACTGAAATTGTCTATAAAAATAATTATTATTAGTTTGTGTATTTTTAAATTTCGACCGGTGTGTATTGTGTTTAACTATTGTATGTTTAATGAGAAATGTATGCGAGTGCAGATCTTTACGCGAAGCGGGACAGGCTCCCTGCGAGACGCTTCCTGGGAGCAGTCTGCTCTACAAGCACACTATTTCTAAACCGATTATTGTTTGTGTTCGATAGCGACCGTGAAGATTTAAAAAAAGAAATTAACAGAAATTGTCTATAAAAATAATTATTATTAGTTTGTGTATTTTTAAATTGCGACCTGTATGTATTGTGTTTAACCGTTTATGTTTAATGAGAAATGTATGCGAGTGCAGATCTTTACGCGAAGCGGAACAGGCCCCCTGCGAGACGCTTCCTGGGAGCAGTGTGCTCTACAAGCACACTATTTCTAAGCTGATTATTGTTTGTTTTCGATAGCGACCGTGAAGATTTAAAAAAAGAAATTAACAGAAATTGTCTATAAAAAATAATTATTATTAGTTTGTGTATTTTTAAATTGCGACCGGTATGTATTGTGTTTAACTATTGTATGTTTAAAGAGAAATGTATGCGAGTGCAGATCTTTACGCGAAGCGGAACAGGCTCCCTGCGAGACGCTTCCTGGGAGCAGTCTGCTCTAAAAGCACACTATTTCTAAGCCGATTATTGTTTGTTTTCGATAGCGACCGTGAAGATTTAATAAAAGAAATTAACAGAAATTATCTATAAAAAATAATTATTATTAGTTTGTGTATTTTTAAATTGCGACCGGTATGTATTGTGTTTAACCGTTGTATGTTTAATGAGAAATGTATGCGAGTGCAGATCTTTACGCGAAGCGGAACAGGCTCCCTGCGAGACGCGTCCTGGGAGCAGTCTGCTCTACAAGCACACTATTTCTAAGCCGATTATTTTTTGTTTTCGATAGCGACCGTGAAGATTTAAAAATCAAATTAACAGAAATTGTCTATAAAAAATAATTATTATTAGTTTGTGTATTTTTAAATTGCGACCGGTATGCATTGTGTTTAACTATTGTACGTTTAATGAGAAATGTATGCGAGTGCAGATCTTTACTCGAAGCGGAACAGGCTCCCTGCGAGACGCTTCTTGGGAGCAGTCTGCTCTACAAGCACACTATTTCTAAGCCGATTCTTGTTTGTTTTCGATAGCGACCGTGAAGATTTAAAAAAGAAATTAACAGAAATTGTCTATAAAAAATAATTATTATTAGTTTTTGTATTTTTAAATTGCGACCGGTATGTATTGTGTTTAACTATTGTATGTTTAATGAGAAATGTATGCGAGTGCAGATCTTTACGCGAAGCGGAACAGGCTCCCTGCGAGACGCTTCCTGGGAGCAGTCTGCTCTACAAGCACACTATTTCTAAGCCGATTATTGTTTGTTTTCGATAGCGGCCGTGAAGATTTAAAAAAAGAAATTAGCTGAAATTGTCTATAAAAAATAATTATTATTAGTTTGTGTATTTTTAAATTGCGACCGGTATGTATTGTGTTTAACTGTTCTACGTTTAATGAGAAATGTATGCGAGTGCAGATCTTTACGCGAAGCGGAAAAGGCTCCCTGCGAGACGCTTCCTGGGAGCAGTCTGCTCTACAAGCACACTATTTATAAGCCGATTATTGTTTGTTTTCAATTGCGACCGTGAAGATTTAAAAAAGAAATTAACTGAAATTGTCTATAAAAAATAATTATTATTAGTTTGTGTATTTTTAAATTGCGACCGGTATGTATTGTGTTTAACTGTTCTACGTTTAATGAGAAATGTATGCGAGTGCAGATCTTTACGAGAAGCGGAAAAGGCTCCCTGCGAGACGCTTCCTGGGAGCAGTCTGCTCTACAAGCACACTATTTCTAAGCCGATTATTGTTTGTTTTCGATAGCGACCGTGAAGATTTAAAGAAAGAAATTAACAGAAATTGTCTATAAAAAATAATTATTATTAGTTTGTGTATTTTTAAATTGCGTCCGGTATGTATTGTGTTTAACTGTTGTACGTTTAATGAGAAATGTATGCGAGTGCAGATCTTTACGCGAAGCGGACCAGGCTCCCTGCGAGACTCTTCCTGGGAGCAGTCTGCTCTACAAGCACACTATTTCTAAGCCGATAATTTTCTTTTTTCAATTGCGACCGTGAATGTTTTAAAAAAGAAATTAAGTGGAATTGTCTAAAAAAAATAATTATTATTAGTTTGTGTATTTTTAAATTGCGACCGGTATGCATTGTGTTTAACTATTGTACGTTTAATGAGAAATGTATGCGAGTGCAGATCTTTACGCGAAGCGGGACAGGCTCCCTGCGAGACGCTTCCTGGGAGCAGTCTGCTCTACAAGCACACTATTTCTAAGCCGATTATTGTTTGTTTTCGATAGCGGCCGTGAAGATTTAAAAAAAGAAATTAGCTGAAATTGTCTATAAAAAATAATTATTATTAGTTTGTGTATTTTTAAATTGCGACCGGTATGTATTGTGTTTAACTGTTCTACGTTTAATGAGAAATGTATGCGAGTGCAGATCTTTACGCGAAGCGGAAAAGGCTCCCTGCGAGACGCTTCCTGGGAGCAGTCTGCTCTACAAGCACACTATTTATAAGCCGATTATTGTTTGTTTTCAATTGCGACCGTGAAGATTTAAAAAAGAAATTAACTGAAATTGTCTATAAAAAATAATTATTATTAGTTTGTGTATTTTTAAATTGCGACCGGTATGTATTGTGTTTAACTGTTCTACGTTTAATGAGAAATGTATGCGAGTGCAGATCTTTACGAGAAGCGGAAAAGGCTCCCTGCGAGACGCTTCCTGGGAGCAGTCTGCTCTACAAGCACACTATTTCTAAGCCGATTATTGTTTGTTTTCGATAGCGACCGTGAAGATTTAAAAAAAGTAATTAGGTGGAATTGTCTATACAAAATAATTATTATTAGTTTGTGTATTTTTAAATTGCGACCGGTATGTATTGTGTTTAACTATTGTATGTTTAATGATAAATGTATGCGAGTGCAGATCTTTACGCGAAGCGGTACAGGCTCCCTGCGAGACGCTTCCTCGGAGCAGTCTGCTCTACAAGCACACTATTTCTAAGCCGATTATTGTTTGTTTTCGATAGCGACCGTGAAGATTTAAAAAAGAAATTAACTGAAATTGTCTATAAAAAATAATTATTATTAGTTTGTGTATTTTTAAATTGCGACCGGTATGTATTGTGTTTTACTGTTGTACGTTTAATGAGAAATGTATGCGAGTGCAGATCTTTACGCGAAGCGGAACAGGCTCCCTGCGAGACGCCTCCTGGGAGCAGTCTGCTCTACAAGCACACTCTTTCTAAGCCGATAATTTTCTTTTTTCGATTGCGACCGTGAAAGTTTTAAAAAAGAAATTAAGTGGAATTGTCTATAAAAAATAATTATTATTAGTTTGTGTATTTTTTAATTGCGACCGGTATGCATTGTGTTTAACTATTGTACGTTTAATGAGAAATGTATGCGAGTGCAGATCTTTACTCGAAGCGGAACAGGCTCCCTGCGAGACGCTTCTTGGGAGCAGTCTGCTCTACAAGCACTCTATTTCTAAGCCGATTATTGTTTGTTTTCGATAGCGACCGTGAAGATTTAAAAAAGAAATTAACTGAAATTGTCTATAAAAAATAATTATTATTATTTTTTGTATTTTTAAATTGCGACCGGTATGTATTGTGTTTAACTATTGTATGTTTAATGAGAAATGTATGCGAGTGCAGATCTTTACGCGAAGCGGAACAGGCTCCCTGCGAGACGCTTCCTGAGAGCAGTCTGCTCTACAAGCACACTATTTCTAAGCCGATTATTGTTTGTTTTCGATAGCGACCGTGAAGATTTAAAAAAAGAAATTAACAGAAATTGTCTATAAAAAATAATTATTATTAGTTTGTGTATTTTTATATTGCGACCGGTATGTATTGTGTTTAACCGTTGTACGTTTAATGAGAAATGTATGCGAGTGCAGATCTTTACGCGAAGCGGAACAGGCTCCCTGCGAGACGCTTCCTGGGAGCAGTCTGCTTTACAAGCACACTATTTATAAGCCGATTATTGTTTGTTTTCAATTGCGACCGTGAAGATTTAAAAAAGAAATTAACTGAAATTGTCTATAAAAAATAATTATTATTAGTTTGTGTATTTTTAAATTGCGACCGGTATGTATTTTGTTTAACTGTTCTACGTTTAATGAGAAATGTATGCGAGTGCAGATCTTTACGAGAAGCGGAAAAGGCTCCCTGCGAGACGCTTCCTGGGAGCAGTCTGCTCTACAAGCACACTATTTCTAAGCCGATAATTTTCTTTTTTCAATTGAGACCGTGAATGTTTTAAAAAAGAAATTAAGTGGAATTGTCTATAAAAAATAATTATTATTAGTTTGTGTATTTTTAAATTGCGACCGGTATGCATTGTGTTTAACTATTGTACGTTTAATGAGAAATGTATGCGAGTGCAGATCTTTACGCGAAGCGGTACAGGTTCCCTGCGAGACGCTTCCTGGGAGCAGTCTGCTCTACAAGCACACTATTTCTAAGCCGATTATTTTTTGTTTTCGATAGCGACCGTGAAGATTTAAAAAAGAAATTAATTGAAATTGTCTATAAAAACTAATTATTATTATATTGTGTATTTTTAAATTTCGACCGGTGTGTATTGTGTTTAACTATTGTATGTTTAATGAGAAATGTATGCGAGTGCAGATCTTTACGCGAAGCGGGACAGGCTCCCTGCGAGACGCTTCCTGGGAGCAGTCTGCTCTACAAGCACACTATTTCTAAGCCGATTATTGTTTGTTTTCGATAGCGACCGTGAAGATTTAAAAAAAGAAATTAACAGAAATTGTGTATAAAAAATAATTATTATTAGTTTGTGCATTTTTAAATTGCGACCGGTATGTATTGTGTTTAACCGTTTATGTTTAATGAGAAATGTATCCGAGTGCAGATCTTTACGCGAAGCGGGACAGGCTCCCAGCGAGACGCTTCCTGGGAGCAGTGTGCTCTACAAGCACACTATTTCTAAGCTGATTATTGTTTGTTTTCGATAGCGACCGTGAAAATTTAAAAAAAGAAATTAACAGAAATTGTCTATAAAAAATAATTATTATTAGTTTGTGTATTTTTAAATTGCGACCGGTATGTATTGTGTTTAACCGTTGTACGTTTAATAAGAAATGTATGCGAGTGCAGATCTTTACGCGAAGCGGAACAGGGTCCCTGCGAGACGCTTCCTGGGAGCAGTCTGCTCTACAAGCACACTATTTCTAAGCCGATTATTGTTTGTTTTCGATAGCGACCGTGAAGAATTAAAAAAAGAAATTAGGTGGAATTGTCTATACAAAATAATTATTATTAGTTTGTGTATTTTTAAATTGCGACCGGTATGTATTGTGTTTAACTATTGTATGTTTAATGAGAAATGTATGCGAGTGCAGATCTTTATGCGAAGCGGACAGGCTCCCTGCGAGACGCTTCCTGGGAGCAGTCTGCTCTACAAGCACACTATTTCTAAGCCGATTATTGTTTGTTTTCGATAGCGACCGTGAAAATTTAAAAAAGAAATTAACTGAAATTGTCTATAAAAAATAATTATTATTAGTTTGTGTATTTTTAAATTGCGACCGGTATGTATTGTGTTTAACCGTTGTACGTTTAATGAGAAATGTATGCGAGTGCAGATCTTTACGCGAAGCGGACCAGGCTCCCTGCGAGACGCTTCCTGGGAGCAGTCTGCTCTACAAGCACACTATTTCTAAGCCGATTATTGTTTGTTTTCGATAGCGACCGTGAAGATTTAAAAAAGAAATTAACTGAAATTGTCTATAAAAAATAATTATTATTAGTTTGTGTATTTTTAAATTTCGACCGGTGTGTATTTCGTTTAACTATTGTATGTTTAATGAGAAATGTATGCGAGTGCAGATCTTTACGCGAAGCGGGACAGGCTCCCTGCGAGACGCTTCCTGGGAGCAGTCTGCTCTACAAGCACACTATTTCTAAGCCGATTATTGTTTGTTTTCGATAGCGACCGTGAAGATTTAAAAAAAGAAATTAGGTGGAATTGTCTATACAAAATAATTATTATTAGTTTGTGTATTTTTAAATTGCGACCGGTATGTATTGTGTTTAACTATTGTATGTTTAATGATAAATGTATGCGAGTGCAGATCTTTACGCGAAGCGGAACAGGCTCCCTGCGAGACGCTTCCTCGGAGCAGTCTGCTCTACAAGCACACTATTTCTAAGCCGATTATTGTTTGTTTTCGATAGCGACCGTGAAGATTTAAAAAAGAAATTAACTGAAATTGTCTATAAAAAATAATTATTATTAGTTTGTGTATTTTTAAATTGCGACCGGTATGTATTGTGTTTAACTGTTCTACGTTTAATGAGAAATGTATGCGAGTGCAGATCTTTACGCGAAGCGGAAAAGGCTCCCTGCGAGACGCTTCCTGGGAGCAGTCTGCTCTACAAGCACACTATTTATAAGCCGATTATTGTTTGTTTTCAATTGCGACCGTGAAGATTTAAAAAAGAAATTAACTGAAATTGTCTATAAAAATAATTATTATTAGTTTGTGTATTTTTAAATTGCGACCGGTATGTATTGTGTTTAACTGTTCTACGTTTAATGAGAAATGTATGCGAGTGCAGATCTTTACGAGAAGCGGAAAAGGCTCCCTGCGAGACGCTTCCTGGGAGAAGTCTGCTCTACAAGCACACTATTTCTAAGCCGATTATTGTTTGTTTTCGATAGCGACCGTGAAGATTTAAAAAAAGAAATTAACAGAAATTGTCTATAAAAAATAATTATTATTAGTTTGTGCATTTTTAAATTGCGACCGGTATGTATTGTGTTTAACCGTTTATGTTTAATGAGAAATGTATCCGAGTGCAGATCTTTACGCGAAGCGGAAAAGGCTCCCTGCGAGACGCTTCCTGGGAGCAGTCTGCTCTACAAGCACACTATTTATAAGCCGATTATTGTTTGTTTTCAATTGCGACCGTGAAGATTTAAAAAAGAAATTAACTGAAATTGTCTATAAAAAATAATTATTATTAGTTTGTGTATTTTTAAATTGCGACCGGTATGTATTGTGTTTAACTGTTCTACGTTTAATGAGAAATGTATGCGAGTGCAGATCTTTACGAGAAGCGGAAAAGGCTCCCTGCGAGACGCTTCCTGGGAGCAGTCTGCTCTACAAGCACACTATTTCTAAGCCGATTATTGTTTGTTTTCGATAGCGACCGTGAAGATTTAAAAAAAAGAAATTAACAGAAATTGTCTATAAAAAATAATTATTATTAGTTTGTGCATTTTTAAATTGCGACCGGTATGTATTGTGTTTAACCGTTTATGTTTAATGAGAAATGTATCCGAGTGCAGATCTTTACGCGAAGCGGAACAGGCTCCCTGCGAGACGCTTCGTGTTTAACCGTTGTACATTTAATGAGAAATGTATGCGAGTGCAGATCTTTACGCGAAGCGGTACAGGCTCCCTGCGAGACGCTTCCTGGGAGCAGTCTGCTCTACAAGCACACTCTTTCTAAGCCGATAATTTTCTTTTTTCGATTGCGACCGTGAATGTTTTAAAAAAGAAATTAAGTGGAATTGTCTATAAAAAATAATTATTTTTAGTTTGTGTATTTTTTAATTGCGACCGGTATGTATTGTGTTTAACTATTGTACGTTTTATGAGAAATGTATGCGAGTGCAGATCTTTACGCGAAGCGGAACAGGCTCCCTGCGAGACGCTTCCTGGGAGCAGTCTGCTCTACAAGCACACTATTTCTAAGCCGATTATTGTTTGTTTTCGATAGCGACCGTGAAGATTTAAAAAAAGAAATTAACTGAAATTGTATATAAAAAATAATTATTATTAGTTTTTGTATTTTTAAATTGCGACCGGTATGTATTGTGTTTAACTATTGCATGTTTAATGAGAAATGTATGCGAGTGCAGATCTTTACGCGAAGCGGGACAGGCTCCCTGCGAGACGCTACCTGGGAGCAGTCTGCTCTACAAGCACACTATTTCTAAGCCGATTATTGTTTGTTTTCGATAGCGACCGTGAAGATTTAAAAAAAGAAATTAACAGAAATTGTCTATAAAAAATAATTATTATTCGTTTGTGTATTTTTAAATTGCGACCGGTATGTATTGTGTTTAACCGTTGTACGTTTAATGAGAAATGTATTCGAGTGCAGATCTTTACGCGAAGCGGGACAGGCTCCCTGCGAGACGCTTCCTGGGAGCAGTCTGCTCTACAAGCACACTATTTCTAAGCCGATTATTGTTTGTTTTCGATAGCGACCGTGAAGATTTAAAAAAGAAATTAACTGAAATTGTCTATAAAAAATAATTATTATTAGTTTGTGTATTTTTAAATTGCGACCAGTATGTATTGTGTTTAACTGTTCTACGTTTAATGAGAAATGTATGCGAGTGCAGATCTTTACGAGAAGCGGAAAAGGCTCCCTGCGAGACGCTTCCTGGGAGCAGTCTGCTCTACAAGCACACTATTTCTAAGCCGATAATTTTCTTTTTTCAATTGAGACCGTGAATGTTTTAAAAAAGAAATTAAGTGGAATTGTCTATAAAAAATAATTATTATTAGTTTGTGTATTTTTAAATTGCGACCGGTATGCATTGTGTTTAACTATTGTACGTTTAATGAGAAATGTATGCTAGTGCAGATCTTTACGCGAAGCGGTACAGGTTCCCTGCGAGACGCTTCCTGGGAGCAGTCTGCTCTACAAGCACACTATTTCTAAGCCGATTATTTTTTGTTTTCGATAGAGACCGTGAAGATTTAAAAAAGAAATTAACTGAAATTGTCTATAAAAAATAATTATTATTAGTTTGTGTATTTTTAAATTTCGACCGGTGTGTATTGTGTTTAACTATTGTATATTTAATGAGAAATGTATGCGAGTGCAGATCTTTACGCGAAGCGGGACAGGCTCCCTGCGAGACGCTTCCTGGGAGCAGTCTGCTCTACAAGCACACTATTTCTAAGCCGATTATTGTTTGTTTTCGATAGCGACCGTGAAGATTTAAAAAAAGAAATTAACAGAAATTGTCTATAAAAAATAATTATTATTAGTTTGTGCATTTTTAAATTGCGACCGGTATGTATTGTGTTTAACCGTTTATGTTTAATGAGAAATGTATCCGAGTGCAGATCTTTACGCGAAGCGGAAAAGGCTCCCTGCGAGACGCTTCCTGGGAGCAGTCTGCTCTACAAGCACACTATTTATAAGCCGATTATTGTTTGTTTTCAATTGCGACCGTGAAGATTTAAAAAAGAAATTAACTGAAATTGTCTATAAAAAATAATTATTATTAGTTTGTGTATTTTTAAATTGCGACCGGTATGTATTGTGTTTAACTGTTCTACGTTTAATGAGAAATGTATGCGAGTGCAGATCTTTACGAGAAGCGGAAAAGGCTCCCTGCGAGACGCTTCCTGGGAGCAGTCTGCTCTACAAGCACACTATTTCTAAGCCGATAATTTTCTTTTTTCAATTGAGACCGTGAATGTTTTAAAAAAGAAATTAAGTGGAATTGTCTATAAAAAATAATTATTATTAGTTTGTGTATTTTTAAATTGCGACCGGTATGCATTGTGTTTAACTATTGTACGTTTAATGAGAAATGTATGCTAGTGCAGATCTTTACGCGAAGCGGTACAGGTTCCCTGCGAGACGCTTCCTGGGAGCAGTCTGCTCTACAAGCACACTATTTCTAAGCCGATTATTTTTTGTTTTCGATAGCGACCGTGAAGATTTAAAAAAGAAATTAACTGAAATTGTCTATAAAAAATAATTATTGTTAGTTTGTGTATTTTTAAATTTCGACCGGTGTGTATTGTGTTTAACTATTGTATGTTTAATGAGAAATGTATGCGAGTGCAGATCTTTACGCGAAGCGGGACAGGCTCCCTGCGAGACGCTTCCTGGGAGCAGTCAGCTCTACAAGCACACTATTTCTAAGCCGATTATTGTTTGTTTTCGATAGCGACCGTGAAGATTTAAAAAAAGAAATTAACAGAAATTGTCTATAAAAAATAATTATTATTAGTTTGTGCATTTTTAAATTGCGACCGGTATGTATTGTGTTTAACCGTTTATGTTTAATGAGAAATGTATCCGAGTGCAGATCTTTACGCGAAGCGGAACAGGCTCCCTGCGAGACGCTACGTGTTTAACCGTTGTACATTTAATGAGAAATGTATGCGAGTGCAGATCTTTACGCGAAGCGGTACAGGCTCCCTGCGAGACGCTTCCTGGGAGCAGTCTGCTCTACAAGCACACTCTTTCTAAGCCGATAATTTTCTTTTTTCGATTGCGACCGTGAATGTTTTTAAAAAGAAATTAAGTGGAATTGTCTATAAAAAATAATTATTATTAGTTTGTGTATTTTTTAATTGCGACCGGTATGTATTGTGTTTAACTATTGTACGTTTAATGAGAAATGTATGCGAGTGCAGATCTTTACGCGAAGCGGACAGGCTCCCTGCGAGACGCTTCCTGGGAGCAGTCTGCTCTACAAGCACACTCTTTCTAAGCCGATAATTTTCTTTTTTCGATTGCGACCGTGAATGTTTTAAAAAAGAAATTAAGTGGAATTGTCTATAAAAAATAATTATTTTTAGTTTGTGTATTTTTTAATTGCGACCGGTATGTATTGTGTTTAACTATTGTACGTTTTATGAGAAATGTATGCGAGTGCAGATCTTTACGCGAAGCGGAACAGGCTCCCTGCGAGACGCTTCCTGGGAGCAGTCTGCTCTACAAGCACACTATTTCTAAGCCGATTATTGTTTGTTTTCGATAGCGACCGTGAAGATTTAAAAAAAGAAATTAACAGAAATTGTCTATAAAAAATAATTATTATTCGTTTGTGTATTTTTAAATTGCAACCGGTATGTATTGTGTTTAACCGTTGTACGTTTAATGAGAAATGTATGCGACTGCAGATCTTTACGCGAAGCGGAACAGGCTCCCTGCGAGACGCTTCCTGGGAGCAGTCTGCTCTACAAGCACACTATTTCTAAGCCGATTATTGTTTGTTTTCGATGGCGACCGTGAAGATTTAAAAAAAGAAATTAACAGAAATTGTCTATAAAAAATAATTATTATTAGTTTGTGTATTTTTAAATTGCGACCGGTATGTATTGTGTTTAACCGTTGTACGTTTAATGAGAAATGTATGCGAGTGCAGATCTTTACGCGAAGCGGGACAGGCTCCCTGCGAGACGCTTCCTGGGAGCAGTCTGCTCTACAAGCACACTATTTCTAAGCCGATTATTGTTTGTTTTCGATAGCGACCGTGAAGATTTAAAAAAGAAATTAACAGAAATTGTCTATAAAAAATAATTATTATTAGTTTGTGTATTTTTAAATTGCGACCAGTATGTATTGTGTTTAACTGTTCTACGTTTAATGAGAAATGTATGCGAGTGCAGATCTTTACGAGAAGCGGAAAAGGCTCCCTGCGAGACGCTTCCTGGGAGCAGTCTGCTCTACAAGCACACTATTTCTAAGCCGATAATTTTCTATTTTCAATTGAGACCGTGAATGTTTTAAAAAAGAAATTAAGTGGAATTGTCTATAAAAAATAATTATTATTAGTTTGTGTATTTTTAAATTGCGACCGGTATGAATTGTGTTTATCTATTGTACGTTTAATGAGAAATGTATGCGAGTGCAGATCTTTACGCGAAGCGGTACAGGCTCCCTGCGAGACGCTTCCTGGGAGCAGTCTGCTCTACAAGCACACTCTTTCTAAGCCGATAATTTTCTTTTTTCGATTGCGACCGTGAATGTTTTAAAAAAGAAATTAAGTGGAATTGTCTATAAAAAATAATTATTATTAGTTTGTGTATTTTTAAATTGCGTCCGGTATGTATTGTGTTTAACTGTTGTACGTTTAATGAGAAATGTATGCGAGTGCAGATCTTTACGCGAAGCGGACCAGGCTCCCTGCGAGACTCTTCCTGGGAGCAGTCTGCTCTACAAGCACACTATTTCTAAGCCGATAATTTTCTTTTTTCAATTGCGACCGTGAATGTTTTAAAAAAGAAATTAAGTGGAATTGTCTATAAAAAATAATTATTATTAGTTTGTGTATTTTTAAATTGCGACCGGTATGCATTGTGTTTAACTATTGTACGTTTAATGAGAAATGTATGCGAGTGCAGATCTTTACGCGAAGCGGGACAGGCTCCCTGCGAGACGCTTCCTGGGAGCAGTCTGCTCTACAAGCACACTATTTCTAAGCCGATTATTTTTTGTTTTCGATAGCGACCGTGAAGATTTAAAAAAGAAATTAACTGAAATTGTCTATAAAAAATAATTATTATTAGTTTGTGTATTTTTAAATTTCGACCGGTGTGTATTGTGTTTAACTATTGTATGTTTAATGAGAAATGTATGCGAGTGCAGATCTTTACGCGAAGCGGGACAGGCTCCCTGCGAGACGCTTCCTGGGAGCAGTCTGCTCTACAAGCACACTATTTCTAAACCGATTATTGTTTGTGTTCGATAGCGACCGTGAAGATTTAAAAAAAGAAATTAACAGAAATTGTCTATAAAAATAATTATTATTAGTTTGTGTATTTTTAAATTGCGACCTGTATGTATTGTGTTTAACCGTTTATGTTTAATGAGAAATGTATGCGAGTGCAGATCTTTACGCGAAGCGGAACAGGCCCCCTGCGAGACGCTTCCTGGGAGCAGTGTGCTCTACAAGCACACTATTTCTAAGCTGATTATTGTTTGTTTTCGATAGCGACCGTGAAGATTTAAAAAAAGAAATTAACAGAAATTGTCTATAAAAAATAATTATTATTAGTTTGTGTATTTTTAAATTGCGACCGGTATGTATTGTGTTTAACTATTGTATGTTTAAAGAGAAATGTATGCGAGTGCAGATCTTTACGCGAAGCGGAACAGGCTCCCTGCGAGACGCTTCCTGGGAGCAGTCTGCTCTAAAAGCACACTATTTCTAAGCCGATTATTGTTTGTTTTCGATAGCGACCGTGAAGATTTAATAAAAGAAATTAACAGAAATTATCTATAAAAAATAATTATTATTAGTTTGTGTATTTTTAAATTGCGACCGGTATGTATTGTGTTTAACCGTTGTATGTTTAATGAGAAATGTATGCGAGTGCAGATCTTTACGCGAAGCGGAACAGGCTCCCTGCGAGACGCGTCCTGGGAGCAGTCTGCTCTACAAGCACACTATTTCTAAGCCGATTATTTTTTGTTTTCGATAGCGACCGTGAAGATTTAAAAATCAAATTAACAGAAATTGTCTATAAAAAATAATTATTATTAGTTTGTGTATTTTTAAATTGCGACCGGTATGCATTGTGTTTAACTATTGTACGTTTAATGAGAAATGTATGCGAGTGCAGATCTTTACTCGAAGCGGAACAGGCTCCCTGCGAGACGCTTCTTGGGAGCAGTCTGCTCTACAAGCACACTATTTCTAAGCCGATTCTTGTTTGTTTTCGATAGCGACCGTGAAGATTTAAAAAAGAAATTAACAGAAATTGTCTATAAAAAATAATTATTATTAGTTTTTGTATTTTTAAATTGCGACCGGTATGTATTGTGTTTAACTATTGTATGTTTAATGAGAAATGTATGCGAGTGCAGATCTTTACGCGAAGCGGAACAGGCTCCCTGCGAGACCTGGGAGCAGTCTGCTCTACAAGCACACTATTTCTAAGCCGATTATTGTTTGTTTTCGATAGCGACCGTGAAGATTTAAAAAAAGAAATTAACAGAAATTGTCTATAAAAAATAATTATTATTAGTTTGTGTATTTTTATATTGCGACCGGTATGTATTGTGTTTAACCGTTGTACGTTTAATGTGAAATGTATGCGAGTGCAGATCTTTACGCGAAGCGGCACAGGCTCCCTGCGAGACGCTTCCTGGGAGCAGTCTGCTCTACAAGCACACTATTTCTAAGCCGATTATTGTTTGTTTTCGATAGCGACCGTGAAGATTTAAAAAAAGAAATTAGCTGAAATTGTCTATAAAAAATAATTATTATTAGTTTGTGTATTTTTAAATTGCGACCGGTATGTATTGTGTTTAACTGTTCTACGTTTAATGAGAAATGTATGCGAGTGCAGATCTTTACGCGAAGCGGAAAAGGCTCCCTGCGAGACGCTTCCTGGGAGCAGTCTGCTCTACAAGCACACTATTTATAAGCCGATTATTGTTTGTTTTCAATTGCGACCGTGAAGATTTAAAAAAGAAATTAACTGAAATTGTCTATAAAAAATAATTATTATTAGTTTGTGTATTTTTAAATTGCGACCGGTATGTATTGTGTTTAACTGTTCTACGTTTAATGAGAAATGTATGCGAGTGCAGATCTTTACGAGAAGCGGAAAAGGCTCCCTGCGAGACGCTTCCTGGGAGCAGTCTGCTCTACAAGCACACTATTTCTAAGCCGATAATTTTCTTTTTTCAATTGAGACCGTGAATGTTTTAAAAAAGAAATTAAGTGGAGTTGTCTATAAAAAATAATTATTATTAGTTTGTGTATTTTTAAATTGCGACCGGTATGCATTGTGTTTAACTATTGTACGTTTAATGAGAAATGTATGCGAGTGCAGATCTTTACGCGAAGCGGAACAGGCTCCCTGCGAGACGCGTCCTGGGAGCAGTCTGCTCTACAAGCACACTATTTCTAAGCCGATTATTTTTTGTTTTCGATAGCGACCGTGAAGATTTAAAAATCAAATTAACAGAAATTGTCTATAAAAAATAATTATTATTAGTTTGTGTATTTTTAAATTGCGACCGGTATGCATTGTGTTTAACTATTGTACGTTTAATGAGAAATGTATGCGAGTGCAGATCTTTACTCGAAGCGGAACAGGCTCCCTGCGAGACGCTTCTTGGGAGCAGTCTGCTCTACAAGCACACTATTTCTAAGCCGATTCTTGTTTGTTTTCGATAGCGACCGTGAAGATTTAAAAAAGAAATTAACAGAAATTGTCTATAAAAAATAATTATTATTAGTTTTTGTATTTTTAAATTGCGACCGGTATGTATTGTGTTTAACTATTGTATGTTTAATGAGAAATGTATGCGAGTGCAGATCTTTACGCGAAGCGGAACAGGCTCCCTGCGAGACGCTTCCTGGGAGCAGTCTGCTCTACAAGCACACTATTTCTAAGCCGATTATTGTTTGTTTTCGATAGCGACCGTGAAGATTTAAAAAAAGAAATTAACAGAAATTGTCTATAAAAAATAATTATTATTAGTTTGTGTATTTTTATATTGCGACCGGTATGTATTGTGTTTAACCGTTGTACGTTTAATGTGAAATGTATGCGAGTGCAGATCTTTACGCGAAGCGGCACAGGCTCCCTGCGAGACGCTTCCTGGGAGCAGTCTGCTCTACAAGCACACTATTTCTAAGCCGATTATTGTTTGTTTTCGATAGCGACCGTGAAGATTTAAAAAAAGAAATTAGCTGAAATTGTCTATAAAAAATAATTATTATTAGTTTGTGTATTTTTAAATTGCGACCGGTATGTATTGTGTTTAACTGTTCTACGTTTAATGAGAAATGTATGCGAGTGCAGATCTTTACGCGAAGCGGAAAAGGCTCCCTGCGAGACGCTTCCTGGGAGCAGTCTGCTCTACAAGCACACTATTTATAAGCCGATTATTGTTTGTTTTCAATTGCGACCGTGAAGATTTAAAAAAGAAATTAACTGAAATTGTCTATAAAAAATAATTATTATTAGTTTGTGTATTTTTAAATTGCGACCGGTATGTATTGTGTTTAACTGTTCTACGTTTAATGAGAAATGTATGCGAGTGCAGATCTTTACGAGAAGCGGAAAAGGCTCCCTGCGAGACGCTTCCTGGGAGCAGTCTGCTCTACAAGCACACTATTTCTAAGCCGATAATTTTCTTTTTTCAATTGAGACCGTGAATGTTTTAAAAAAGAAATTAAGTGGAATTGTCTATAAAAAATAATTATTATTAGTTTGTGTATTTTTAAATTGCGACCGGTATGCATTGTGTTTAACTATTGTACGTTTAATGAGAAATGTATGCGAGTGCAGATCTTTACTCGAAGCGGAACAGGCTCCCTGCGAGACGCTTCTTGGGAGCAGTCTGCTCTACAAGCACACTATTTCTAAGCCGATTCTTGTTTGTTTTCGATAGCGACCGTGAAGATTTAAAAAAGAAATTAACAGAAATTGTCTATAAAAAATAATTATTATTAGTTTTTGTATTTTTAAATTGCGACCGGTATGTATTGTGTTTAACTATTGTATGTTTAATGAGAAATGTATGCGAGTGCAGATCTTTACGCGAAGCGGAACAGGCTCCCTGCGAGACGCTTCCTGGGAGCAGTCTGCTCTACAAGCACACTATTTCTAAGCCGATTATTGTTTGTTTTCGATAGCGACCGTGAAGATTTAAAAAAAGAAATTAACAGAAATTGTCTATAAAAAATAATTATTATTAGTTTGTGTATTTTTATATTGCGACCGGTATGTATTGTGTTTAACCGTTGTACGTTTAATGTGAAATGTATGCGAGTGCAGATCTTTACGCGAAGCGGCACAGGCTCCCTGCGAGACGCTTCCTGGGAGCAGTCTGCTCTACAAGCACACTATTTCTAAGCCGATTATTGTTTGTTTTCGATAGCGACCGTGAAGATTTAAAAAAAGAAATTAGCTGAAATTGTCTATAAAAAATAATTATTATTAGTTTGTGTATTTTTAAATTGCGACCGGTATGTATTGTGTTTAACTGTTCTACGTTTAATGAGAAATGTATGCGAGTGCAGATCTTTACGCGAAGCGGAAAAGGCTCCCTGCGAGACGCTTCCTGGGAGCAGTCTGCTCTACAAGCACACTATTTATAAGCCGATTATTGTTTGTTTTCAATTGCGACCGTGAAGATTTAAAAAAGAAATTAACTGAAATTGTCTATAAAAAATAATTGTTATTAGTTTGTGTATTTTTAAATTGCGACCGGTATGTATTGTGTTTAACTGTTCTACGTTTAATGAGAAATGTATGCGAGTGCAGATCTTTACGAGAAGCGGAAAAGGCTCCCTGCGAGACGCTTCCTGGGAGCAGTCTGCTCTACAAGCACACTATTTCTAAGCCGATAATTTTCTTTTTTCAATTGAGACCGTGAATGTTTTAAAAAAGAAATTAAGTGGAATTGTCTATAAAAAATAATTATTATTAGTTTGTGTATTTTTAAATTGCGACCGGTATGCATTGTGTTTAACTATTGTACGTTTAATGAGAAATGTATGCTAGTGCAGATCTTTACGCGAAGCGGTACAGGTTCTCTGCGAGACGCTTCCTGGGAGCAGTCTGCTCTACAAGCACACTATTTCTAAGGCGATTATTTTTTGTTTTCGATAGCGACCGTGAAGATTTAAAAAAGAAATTAACTGAAATTGTCTATAAAAAATAATTATTATTAGTTTGTGTATTTTTAAATTTCGACCGGTGTGTATTGTGTTTAACTATTGTATGTTTAATGAGAAATGTATGCGAGTGCAGATCTTTACGCGAAGCGGGACAGGCTCCCTGCGAGACGCTTCCTGGGAGCAGTCTGCTCTACAAGCACACTATTTCTAAGCCGATTATTGTTTGTTTTCGATAGCGACCGTGAAGATTTAAAAAAAGAAATTAACAGAAATTGTCTATAAAAAATAATTATTATTAGTTTGTGCATTTTTAAATTGCGACCGGTATGTATTGTGTTTAACCGTTTATGTTTAATGAGAAATGTATCCGAGTGCAGATCTTTACGCGAAGCGGAACAGGCTCCCTGCGAGACGCTTCGTGTTTAACCGTTGTACATTTAATGAGAAATGTATGCGAGTGCAGATCTTTACGCGAAGCGGTACAGGCTCCCTGCGAGACGCTTCCTGGGAGCAGTCTGCTCTACAAGCACACTCTTTCTAAGCCGATAATTTTCTTTTTTCGATTGCGACCGTGAATGTTTTAAAAAAGAAATTAAGTGGAATTGTCTATAAAAAATAATTATTATTAGTTTGTGTATTTTTTAATTGCGACCGGTATGTATTGTGTTTAACTATTGTACGTTTAATGAGAAATGTATGCGAGTGCAGATCTTTACGCGAAGCGGACAGGCTCCCTGCGAGACGCTTCCTGGGAGCAGTCTGCTCTACAAGCACACTATTTCTAAGCCGATTATTGTTTGTTTTCGATAGCGACCGTGAAGAGTTAAAAAAGAAATTAACTGAAATTGTATATAAAAAATAATTATTATTAGTTTTTGTATTTTTAAATTGCGACCGGTATGTATTGTGTTTAACTATTGTATGTTTATGAGAAATGTATGCGAGTGCAGATCTTTACGCGAAGCGGGACAGGCTCCCTGCGAGACGCTTCCTGGGAGCAGTCTGCTCTAAAAGCACACTATTTCTAAGCCGATTATTGTTTGTTTTCGATAGCGACCGTGAAGATTTAAAAAAAGAAATTAACAGAAATTATCTATAAAAAATAATTATTATTAGTTTGTGTATTTTTAAATTGCGACCGGTATGTATTGTGTTTAACCGTTGTTTGTTTAATGAGAAATGTATGCGAGTGCAGATCTTTACGCGAAGCGGAACAGGCTCCCTGCGAGACGCTTCCTGGGAGCAGTCTGCTCTACAAGCACACTATTTCTAAGCCGATTATTGTTTGTTTTCGATAGCGAACGTGAAGATTTAAAAAAACAAATTAACAGAAATTTTCTCTAAAAAATAATTATTATTAGTTTGTGTATTTTTAAATTGCGACCGGTATGTATTGTGTTTAACCGTTGTACGTTTAATGAGAAATGTATGCGAGTGCAGATCTTTACGCGAAGCGGGAAAGGCTCCCTGCGAGACGCTTCCTTGGAGCAGTCTGCTCTACAAGCACACTATTTCTAAGCCGATAATTTTCTTTTTTCGATTGAGGCCGTGAATGTTTTAAAAAAGAAATTAAGTGGAATTGTCTATAAAAAATAATTATTATTAGTTTGTGTATTTTTAAATTGCGACCGGTATGCATTGTGTTTAACTATTGTACGTTTAATGAGAAATGTATGCGAGTGCAGATCTTTACTCGAAGCGGAACAGGCTCCCTGCGAGACGCTTCTTGGGAGCAGTCTGCTCTACAAGCACACTATTTCTAAGCCGATTATTGTTTGTTTTCGATAGCGACCGTGAAGATTTAAAAAAGAAATTAACTGAAATTGTCTATAAAAAATAATTATTATTATTTTTTGTATTTTTAAATTGCGACCGGTATGTATTGTGTTTAACCGTTGTACGTTTAATGAGAAATGTATGCGAGTGCAGATCTTTACGCGAAGCGGAAAAGGCTCCCTGCGAGACGCTTCCTTGGAGCAGTCTGCTCTACAAGCACACTATTTCTAAGCCGATAATTTTCTTTTTTCGATTGAGGCCGTGAATGTTTTAAAAAAGAAATTAAGTGGAATTGTCTATAAAAAATAATTATTATTAGTTTGTGTATTTTTAATTTGCGACCGGTATGCATTGTGTTTAACTATTGTACGTTTAATGAGAAATGTATGCGAGTGCAGATCTTTACTCGAAGCGGAACAGGCTCCCTGCGAGACGCTTCTTGGGAGCAGTCTGCTCTACAAGCACTCTATTTCTAAGCCGATTATTGTTTGTTTTCGATAGCGACCGTGAAGATTTAAAAAAGAAATTAACTGAAATTGTCTATAAAAAATAATTATTATTATTTTTTGTATTTTTAAATTGCGACCGGTATGTATTGTGTTTAACTATTGTATGTTTAATGAGAAATGTATGCGAGTGCAGATCTTTACGCGAAGCGGAACAGGCTCCCTGCGAGACGCTTCCTGGGAGCAGTCTGCTCTACAAGCACACTATTTCTAAGCCGATTATTGTTTGTTTTCGATAGCGACCGTGAAGATTTAAAAAAAGAAATTAACAGAAATTGTCTATAAAAAATAATTATTATTAGTTTGTGTATTTTTATATTGCGACCGGTATGTATTGTGTTTAACCGTTGTACGTTTAATGAGAAATGTATGCGAGTGCAGATCTTTACGTGAAGCGGAACAGGCTCCCTGCGAGACGCTTCCTGGGAGCAGTCTGCTTTACAAGCACACTATTTATAAGCCGATTATTGTTTGTTTTCAATTGCGACCGTGAAGATTTAAAAAAGAAATTAACTGAAATTGTCTATAAAAAATAATTATTATTAGTTTGTGTATTTTTAAATTTCGACCGGTGTGTATTGTGTTTAACTATTGTATGTTTAATGAGAAATGTATGCGAGTGCAGATCTTTACGCGAAGCGGGACAGGCTCCCTGCGAGACGCTTCCTGGGAGCAGTCTGCTCTACAAGCACACTATTTCTAAGCCGATTATTGTTTGTTTTCGATAGCGACCGTGAAGATTTAAAAAAAGAAATTAACAGAAATTGTCTATAAAAAATAATTATTATTAGTTTGTGCATTTTTAAATTGCGACCGGTATGTATTGTGTTTAACCGTTTATGTTTAATGAGAAATGTATCCGAGTGCAGATCTTTACGCGAAGCGGAACAGGCTCCCTGCGAGACGCTTCGTGTTTAACCGTTGTACATTTAATGAGAAATGTATGCGAGTGCAGATCTTTACGCGAAGCGGTACAGGCTCCCTGCGAGACGCTTCCTGGGAGCAGTCTGCTCTACAAGCACACTCTTTCTAAGCCGATAATTTTCTTTTTTCGATTGCGACCGTGAATGTTTTAAAAAAGAAATTAAGTGGAATTGTCTATAAAAAATAATTATTATTAGTTTGTGTATTTTTTAATTGCGACCGGTATGTATTGTGTTTAACTATTGTACGTTTAATGAGAAATGTATGCGAGTGCAGATCTTTACGCGAAGCGGACAGGCTCCCTGCGAGACGCTTCCTGGGAGCAGTCTGCTCTACAAGCACACTATTTCTAAGCCGATTATTGTTTGTTTTCGATAGCGACCGTGAAGAGTTAAAAAAGAAATTAACTGAAATTGTATATAAAAAATAATTATTATTAGTTTTTGTATTTTTAAATTGCGACCGGTATGTATTGTGTTTAACTATTGTATGTTTAATGAGAAATGTATGCGAGTGCAGATCTTTACGCGAAGCGGGACAGGCTCCCTGCGAGACGCTTCCTGGGAGCAGTCTGCTCTAAAAGCACACTATTTCTAAGCCGATTATTGTTTGTTTTCGATAGCGACCGTGAAGATTTAAAAAAAGAAATTAACAGAAATTATCTATAAAAAATAATTATTATTAGTTTGTGTATTTTTAAATTGCGACCGGTATGTATTGTGTTTAACCGTTGTTTGTTTAATGAGAAATGTATGCGAGTGCAGATCTTTACGCGAAGCGGAACAGGCTCCCTGCGAGACGCTTCCTGGGAGCAGTCTGCTTTACAAGCACACTATTTATAAGCCGATTATTGTTTGTTTTCAATTGCGACCGTGAAGATTTAAAAAAGAAATTAACTGAAATTGTCTATAAAAAATAATTATTATTAGTTTGTGTATTTTTAAATTTCGACCGGTGTGTATTGTGTTTAACTATTGTATGTTTAATGAGAAATGTATGCGAGTGCAGATCTTTACGCGAAGCGGGACAGGCTCCCTGCGAGACGCTTCCTGGGAGCAGTCTGCTCTACAAGCACACTATTTCTAAGCCGATTATTGTTTGTTTTCGATAGCGACCGTGAAGATTTAAAAAAAGAAATTAACAGAAATTGTCTATAAAAAATAATTATTATTAGTTTGTGCATTTTTAAATTGCGACCGGTATGTATTGTGTTTAACCGTTTATGTTTAATGAGAAATGTATCCGAGTGCAGATCTTTACGCGAAGCGGAACAGGCTCCCTGCGAGACGCTTCGTGTTTAACCGTTGTACATTTAATGAGAAATGTATGCGAGTGCAGATCTTTACGCGAAGCGGTACAGGCTCCCTGCGAGACGCTTCCTGGGAGCAGTCTGCTCTACAAGCACACTATTTCTAAGCCGATTATTGTTTGTTTTCGATAGCGACCGTGAAGAGTTAAAAAAGAAATTAACTGAAATTGTATATAAAAAATAATTATTATTAGTTTTTGTATTTTTAAATTGCGACCGGTATGTATTGTGTTTAACCGTTGTACGTTTAATGAGAAATGTATGCGAGTGCAGATCTTTACGCGAAGCGGAAAAGGCTCCCTGCGAGACGCTTCCTTGGAGCAGTCTGCTCTACAAGCACACTATTTCTAAGCCGATAATTTTCTTTTTTCGATTGAGGCCGTGAATGTTTTAAAAAAGAAATTAAGTGGAATTGTCTATAAAAAATAATTATTATTAGTTTGTGTATTTTTAAATTGCGACCGGTATGCATTGTGTTTAACTATTGTACGTTTAATGAGAAATGTATGCGAGTGCAGATCTTTACTCGAAGCGGAACAGGCTCCCTGCGAGACGCTTCCTGGGAGCAGTCTGCTCTACAAGCACTCTATTTCTAAGCCGATTATTGTTTGTTTTCGATAGCGACCGTGAAGATTTAAAAAAGAAATTAACTGAAATTGTCTATAAAAAATAATTATTATTATTTTTTGTATTTTTAAATTGCGACCGGTATGTATTGTGTTTAACTATTGTATGTTTAATGAGAAATGTATGCGAGTGCAGATCTTTACGCGAAGCGGAATAGGCTCCCTGCGAGACGCTTCCTGGGAGCAGTCTGCTCTACAAGCACACTATTTCTAAGCCGATTATTGTTTGTTTTCGATAGCGACCGTGAAGATTTAAAAAAAGAAATTAACAGAAATTGTCTATAAAAAATAATTATTATTTGTTTGTGTATTTTTATATTGCGACCGGTATGTATTGTGTTTAACCGTTGTACGTTTAATGAGAAATGTATGCGAGTGCAGATCTTTACGTGAAGCGGAACAGGCTCCCTGCGAGACGCTTCCTGGGAGCAGTCTGCTTTACAAGCACACTATTTATAAGCCGATTATTGTTTGTTTTCAATTGCGACCGTGAAGATTTAAAAAAGAAATTAACTGAAATTGTCTATAACAAATAATTATTATTAGTTTGTGTATTTTTAAATTTCGACCGGTGTGTATTGTGTTTAACTATTGTATGTTTAATGAGAAATGTATGCGAGTGCAGATCTTTACGCGAAGCGGGACAGGCTCCCTGCGAGACGCTTCCTGGGAGCAGTCTGCTCTACAAGCACACTATTTCTAAGCCGATTATTGTTTGTTTTCGATAGCGACCGTGAAGATTTAAAAAAAGAAATTAACAGAAATTGTGTATAAAAAATAATTATTATTAGTTTGTGCATTTTTAAATTGCGACCGGTATGTATTGTGTTTAACCGTTTATGTTTAATGAGAAATGTATCCGAGTGCAGATCTTTACGCGAAGCGGGACAGGCTCCCAGCGAGACGCTTCCTGGGAGCAGTGTGCTCTACAAGCACACTATTTCTAAGCTGATTATTGTTTGTTTTCGATAGCGACCGTGAAAATTTAAAAAAAGAAATTAACAGAAATTGTCTATAAAAAATAATTATTATTAGTTTGTGTATTTTTAAATTGCGACCGGTATGTATTGTGTTTAACCGTTGTACGTTTAATAAGAAATGTATGCGAGTGCAGATCTTTACGCGAAGCGGAACAGGGTCCCTGCGAGACGCTTCCTGGGAGCAGTCTGCTCTACAAGCACACTATTTCTAAGCCGATTATTGTTTGTTTTCGATAGCGACCGTGAAGAATTAAAAAAAGAAATTAGGTGGAATTGTCTATACAAAATAATTATTATTAGTTTGTGTATTTTTAAATTGCGACGGGTATGTATTGTGTTTAACTATTGTATGTTTAATGAGAAATGTATGCGAGTGCAGATCTTTATGCGAAGCGGACAGGCTCCCTGCGAGACGCTTCCTGGGAGCAGTCTGCTCTACAAGCACACTATTTCTATGCCGATTATTGTTTGTTTTCGATAGCGACCGTGAAAATTTAAAAAAGAAATTAACTGAAATTGTCTATAAAAAATAATTATTATTAGTTTGTGTATTTTTAAATTGCGACCGGTATGTATTGTGTTTAACTGTTGTACGTTTAATGAGAAATGTATGCGAGTGCAGATCTTTACGCGAAGCGGAATAGGCTCCCTGCGAGACGCTTCCTGGGAGCAGTCTGCTCTACAAGCACACTATTTCTAAGCCGATTATTGTTTGTGTTCGATAGCGACCGTGAAGATTTAAAAAAAGAAATTAACAGAAATTGTCTATAAAAAATAATTATTATTAGTTTGTGTATTTTTAAATTGCGACCGGTATGTATTGTGTTTAACCGTTGTACGTTTAATGAGAAATGTATGCGAGTGCAGATCTTTACGCGAAGCGGAACAGGCTCCCTGCGAGACGCTTCCTGGGAGCAGTCTGCTCTACAAGCACACTATTTCTAAGCTGATTATTGTTTGTTTTCGATAGCAACCGTGAAGATTTAAAAAAGAAATTAACTGAAATTGTCTATAAAAAATAATTATTATTAGTTTGTGTATTTTTAAATTGCGACCGGTATGTATTGTGTTTAACCGTTGTACGTTTAATGAGAAATGTATGCGAGTGCAGATCTTTACGCGAAGCGGACCAGGCTCCCTGCGAGACGCTTCCTGGGAGCAGTCTGCTCTACAAGCACACTATTTCTAAGCCGATTATTGTTTGTTTTCGATAGCGACCGTGAAGATTTAAAAAAGAAATTAACTGAAATTTTCTATAAAAAATAATTATTATTAGTTTGTGTATTTTTAAATTTCGACCGGTGTGTATTTCGTTTAACTATTGTATGTTTAATGAGAAATGTATGCGAGTGCAGATCTTTACGCGAAGCGGAACAGGCTCCCTGCGAGACGCTTCCTGGGAGCAGTCTGCTCTACAAGCACACTATTTCTAAGCCGATTATTGTTTGTTTTCGATAGCGACCGTGAAGATTTAAAAAAGAAATTAACTGAAATTGTCTATAAAAAATAATTATTATTATTTTTTGTATTTTTAAATTGCGACCGGTATGTATTGTGTTTAACTATTGTATGTTTAATGAGAAATATATGCGAGTGCAGATCTTTACGCGAAGCGGAACAGGCTCCCTGCGAGACGCTTCCTGGGAGCAGTCTGCTCTACAAGCACACTATTTCTAAGCCGATTATTGTTTGTTTTCGATAGCGACCGTGAAGATTTAAAAAAAGAAATTAACAGAAATTGTCTATAAAAAATAATTATTATTAGTTTGTGTATTTTTATATTGCGACCGGTATGTATTGTGTTTAACCGTTGTACGTTTAATGAGAAATGTATGCGAGTGCAGATCTTTACGTGAAGCGGAACAGGCTCCCTGCGAGACGCTTCCTGGGAGCAGTCTGCTTTACAAGCACACTATTTATAAGCCGATTATTGTTTGTTTTCAATTGCGACCGTGAAGATTTAAAAAAGAAATTAACTGAAATTGTCTATAAAAAATAATTATTATTAGTTTGTGTATTTTTAAATTTCGACCGGTGTGTATTGTGTTTAACTATTGTATGTTTAATGAGAAATGTATGCGAGTGCAGATCTTTACGCGAAGCGGGACAGGCTCCCTGCGAGACGCTTCCTGGGAGCAGTCTGCTCTACAAGCACACTATTTCTAAGCCGATTATTGTTTGTTTTCGATAGCGACCGTGAAGATTTAAAAAAAGAAATTAACAGAAATTGTGTATAAAAAATAATTATTATTAGTTTGTGCATTTTTAAATTGCGACCGGTATGTATTGTGTTTAACCGTTTATGTTTAATGAGAAATGTATCCGAGTGCAGATCTTTACGCGAAGCGGGACAGGCTCCCAGCGAGACGCTTCCTGGGAGCAGTGTGCTCTACAAGCACACTATTTCTAAGCTGATTATTGTTTGTTTTCGATAGCGACCGTGAAAATTTAAAAAAAGAAATTAACAGAAATTGTCTATAAAAAATAATTATTATTAGTTTGTGTATTTTTAAATTGCGACCGGTATGTATTGTGTTTAACCGTTGTACGTTTAATAAGAAATGTATGCGAGTGCAGATCTTTACGCGAAGCGGAACAGGGTCCCTGCGAGACGCTTCCTGGGAGCAGTCTGCTCTACAAGCACACTATTTCTAAGCCGATTATTGTTTGTTTTCGATAGCGACCGTGAAGAATTAAAAAAAGAAATTAGGTGGAATTGTCTATACAAAATAATTATTATTAGTTTGTGTATTTTTAAATTGCGACCGGTATGTATTGTGTTTAACTATTGTATGTTTAATGAGAAATGTATGCGAGTGCAGATCTTTATGCGAAGCGGACAGGCTCCCTGCGAGACGCTTCCTGGGAGCAGTCTGCTCTACAAGCACACTATTTCTATGCCGATTATTGTTTGTTTTCGATAGCGACCGTGAAAATTTAAAAAAGAAATTAACTGAAATTGTCTATAAAAAATAATTATTATTAGTTTGTGTATTTTTAAATTGCGACCGGTATGTATTGTGTTTAACTGTTGTACGTTTAATGAGAAATGTATGCGAGTGCAGATCTTTACGCGAAGCGGAACAGGCTCCCTGCGAGACGCTTCCTGGGAGCAGTCTGCTCTACAAGCACACTATTTCTAAGCCGATTATTGTTTGTGTTCGATAGCGACCGTGAAGATTTAAAAATCAAATTAACAGAAATTGTCTATAAAAAATAATTATTATTAGTTTGTGTATTTTTAAATTGCGACCGGTATGTATTGTGTTTAACCGTTGTACGTTTAATGAGAAATGTATGCGAGTGCAGATCTTTACGCGAAGCGGAACAGGCTCCCTGCGAGACGCTTCCTGGGAGCAGTCTGCTCTACAAGCACACTATTTCTAAGCTGATTATTGTTTGTTTTCGATAGCAACCGTGAAGATTTAAAAAAGAAATTAACTGAAATTGTCTATAAAAAATAATTATTATTAGTTTGTGTATTTTTAAATTGCGACCGGTATGTATTGTGTTTAACCGTTGTACGTTTAATGAGAAATGTATGCGAGTGCAGATCTTTACGCGAAGCGGACCAGGCTCCCTGCGAGACGCTTCCTGGGAGCAGTCTGCTCTACAAGCACACTATTTCTAAGCCGATTATTGTTTGTTTTCGATAGCGACCGTGAAGATTTAAAAAAGAAATTAACTGAAATTTTCTATAAAAAATAATTATTATTAGTTTGTGTATTTTTAAATTTCGACCGGTGTGTATTTCGTTTAACTATTGTATGTTTAATGAGAAATGTATGCGAGTGCAGATCTTTACGGGAAGCGGAACAGGCTCCCTGCGAGACGCTTCCTGGGAGCAGTCTGCTCTACAAGCACACTATTTCTAAGCCGATTATTGTTTGTTTTCGATAGCGACCGTGAAGATTTAAAAAAAGAAATTAGGTGGAATTGTCTATACAAAATAATTATTATTAGTTTGTGTATTTTTAAATTGCGACCGGTATGTATTGTGTTTAACTATTGTATGTTTAATGATAAATGTATGCGAGTGCAGATCTTTACGCGAAGCGGTACAGGCTCCCTGCGAGACGCTTCCTCGGAGCAGTCTGCTCTACAAGCACACTATTTCTAAGCCGATTATTGTTTGTTTTCGATAGCGACCGTGAAGATTTAAAAAAGAAATTAACTGAAATTGTCTATAAAAAATAATTATTATTAGTTTGTGTATTTTTAAATTGCGACCGGTATGTATTGTGTTTTACTGTTGTACGTTTAATGAGAAATGTATGCGAGTGCAGATCTTTACGCGAAGCGGAACAGGCTCCCTGCGAGACGCCTCCTGGGAGCAGTCTGCTCTACAAGCACACTCTTTCTAAGCCGATAATTTTCTTTTTTCGATTGCGACCGTGAAAGTTTTAAAAAAGAAATTAAGTGGAATTGTCTATAAAAAATAATTATTATTAGTTTGTGTATTTTTTAATTGCGACCGGTATGCATTGTGTTTAACTATTGTACGTTTAATGAGAAATGTATGCGAGTGCAGATCTTTACTCGAAGCGGAACAGGCTCCCTGCGAGACGCTTCTTGGGAGCAGTCTGCTCTACAAGCACTCTATTTCTAAGCCGATTATTGTTTGTTTTCGATAGCGACCGTGAAGATTTAAAAAAGAAATTAACTGAAATTGTCTATAAAAAATAATTATTATTATTTTTTGTATTTTTAAATTGCGACCGGTATGTATTGTGTTTAACTATTGTATGTTTAATGAAAATGTATGCGAGTGCAGATCTTTACGCGAAGCGGAACAGGCTCCCTGCGAGACGCTTCCTGAGAGCAGTCTGCTCTACAAGCACACTATTTCTAAGCCGATTATTGTTTGTTTTCGATAGCGACCGTGAAGATTTAAAAAAAGAAATTAACAGAAATTGTCTATAAAAAATAATTATTATTAGTTTGTGTATTTTTATATTGCGACCGGTATGTATTGTGTTTAACCGTTGTACGTTTAATGAGAAATGTATGCGAGTGCAGATCTTTACGCGAAGCGGAACAGGCTCCCTGCGAGACGCTTCCTGGGAGCAGTCTGCTTTACAAGCACACTATTTATAAGCCGATTATTGTTTGTTTTCAATTGCGACCGTGAAGATTTAAAAAAGAAATTAACTGAAATTGTCTATAAAAAATAATTATTATTAGTTTGTGTATTTTTAAATTGCGACCGGTATGTATTTTGTTTAACTGTTCTACGTTTAATGAGAAATGTATGCGAGTGCAGATCTTTACGAGAAGCGGAAAAGGCTCCCTGCGAGACGCTTCCTGGGAGCAGTCTGCTCTACAAGCACACTATTTCTAAGCCGATAATTTTCTTTTTTCAATTGAGACCGTGAATGTTTTAAAAAAGAAATTAAGTGGAATTGTCTATAAAAAATAATTATTATTAGTTTGTGTATTTTTAAATTGCGACCGGTATGCATTGTGTTTAACTATTGTACGTTTAATGAGAAATGTATGCGAGTGCAGATCTTTACGCGAAGCGGTACAGGCTCCCTGCGAGACGCTTCCTGGGAGCAGTCTGCTCTACAAGCACACTATTTCTAAGCCGATTATTTTTTGTTTTCGATAGCGACCGTGAAGATTTAAAAAAGAAATTAATTGAAATTGTCTATAAAAATTAATTATTATTATATTGTGTATTTTTAAATTTCGACCGGTGTGTATTGTGTTTAACTATTGTATGTTTAATGAGAAATGTATGCGAGTGCAGATCTTTAGGCGAAGCGGGACAGGCTCCCTGCGAGACGCTTCCTGGGAGCAGTCTGCTCTACAAGCACACTATTTCTAAGCCGATTATTGTTTGTTTTCGATAGCGACCGTGAAGATTTAAAAAAAGAAATTAACAGAAATTGTGTATAAAAAAAAATTATTATTAGTTTGTGCATTTTTAAATTGCGACCGGTATGTATTGTGTTTAACCGTTTATGTTTAATGAGAAATGTATCCGAGTGCAGATCTTTACGCGAAGCGGGACAGGCTCCCAGCGAGACGCTTCCTGGGAGCAGTGTGCTCTACAAGCACACTATTTCTAAGCTGATTATTGTTTGTTTTCGATAGCGACCGTGAAAATTTAAAAAAAGAAATTAACAGAAATTGTCTATAAAAAATAATTATTATTAGTTTGTGTATTTTTAAATTGCGACCGGTATGTATTGTGTTTAACCGTTGTACGTTTAATAAGAAATGTATGCGAGTGCAGATCTTTACGCGAAGCGGAACAGGGTCCCTGCGAGACGCTTCCTGGGAGCAGTCTGCTCTACAAGCACACTATTTCTAAGCCGATTATTGTTTGTTTTCGATAGCGACCGTGAAGAATTAAAAAAAGAAATTAGGTGGAATTGTCTATACAAAATAATTATTATTAGTTTGTGTATTTTTAAATTGCGACCGGTATGTATTGTGTTTAACTATTGTATGTTTAATGAGAAATGTATGCGAGTGCAGATCTTTATGCGAAGCGGACAGGCTCCCTGCGAGACGCTTCCTGGGAGCAGTCTGCTCTACAAGCACACTATTTCTAAGCCGATTATTGTTTGTTTTCGATAGCGACCGTGAAAATTTAAAAAAGAAATTAACTGAAATTGTCTATAAAAAATAATTATTATTAGTTTGTGTATTTTTAAATTGCGACCGGTATGTATTGTGTTTAACTGTTGTACGTTTAATGAGAAATGTATGCGAGTGCAGATCTTTACGCGAAGCGGAACAGGCTCCCTGCGAGACGCTTCCTGGGAGCAGTCTGCTCTACAAGCACACTATTTCTAAGCCGATTATTGTTTGTGTTCGATAGCGACCGTGAAGATTTAAAAAAAGAAATTAACAGAAATTGTCTATAAAAAATAATTATTATTAGTTTGTGTATTTTTAAATTGCGACCGGTATGTATTGTGTTTAACCGTTGTACGTTTAATGAGAAATGTATGCGAGTGCAGATCTTTACGCGAAGCGGACCAGGCTCCCTGCGAGACGCTTCCTGGGAGCAGTCTGCTCTACAAGCACACTATTTCTAAGCCGATTATTGTTTGTTTTCGATAGCGACCGTGAAGATTTAAAAAAGAAATTAACTGAAATTGTCTATAAAAAATAATTATTATTAGTTTGTGTATTTTTAAATTTCGACCGGTGTGTATTTCGTTTAACTATTGTATGTTTAATGAGAAATGTATGCGAGTGCAGATCTTTACGCGAAGCGGAACAGGCTCCCTGCGAGACGCTTCCTGGGAGCAGTCTGCTCTACAAGCACACTATTTCTAAGCCGATTATTGTTTGTTTTCGATAGCGACCGTGAAGATTTAAAAAAAGAAATTAGGTGGAATTGTCTATACAAAATAATTATTATTAGTTTGTGTATTTTTAAATTGCGACCGGTATGTATTGTGTTTAACTATTGTATGTTTAATGATAAATGTATGCGAGTGCAGATCTTTACGCGAAGCGGAACAGGCTCCCTGCGAGACGCTTCCTCGGAGCAGTCTGCTCTACAAGCACACTATTTCTAAGCCGATTATTGTTTGTTTTCGATAGCGACCGTGAAGATTTAAAAAAGAAATTAACTGAAATTGTCTATAAAAAATAATTATTATTAGTTTGTGTATTTTTAAATTGCGACCGGTATGTATTGTGTTTTACTGTTGTACGTTTAATGAGAAATGTATGCGAGTGCAGATCTTTACGCGAAGCGGAACAGGCTCCCTGCGAGACGCCTCCTGGGAGCAGTCTGCTCTACAAGCACACTCTTTCTAAGCCGATAATTTTCTTTTTTCGATTGCGACCGTGAAAGTTTTAAAAAAGAAATTAAGTGGAATTGTCTATAAAAAATAATTATTATTAGTTTGTGTATTTTTTAATTGCGACCGGTATGTATTGTGTTTAACTATTGTACGTTTAATGAGAAATGTATGCGAGTGCAGATCTTTACGCGAAGCGGAACAGGCTCCCTGCGAGACGCTTCCTGGGAGCAGTCTGCTCTACAAGCACACTATTTCTAAGCCGATTATTGTTTGTTTTCGATAGCGACCGTGAAGATTTAAAAAAAGAAATCGGTCGCTATCGAAAACAAACAATAATCGGCTTAGAAATAGTGTGCTTGTAGAGCAGACTGCTCCCAGGAAGCGTCTCGCAGGGAGCCTGTTACGCTTCGCGTAAAGATCTGCACTCGCATACATTTCTCATTAAACATACAATAGTTAAACACAATACATACCGGTCGCAATTTAAAAATACAAAAACTAATAATAATTATTTTTTATATACAATTTCAGTTATTTTCTTTTTTTAAATCTTCAGAGGCGCTATCGAAAACAAACAACAAACGGCTTAGTTTGTGTATTTTTAAATTGCGACCGGTATGTATTGTGTTTAACTATTGTATGTTTAATGAGAAATGTATGCGAGTGCAGATCTTTACGCGAAGCGGGACAGGCTCCCTGCGAGACGCTTCCTGGGAGCAGTCTGCTCTACAAGCACACTCTTTCTAAGCCGATAATTTTCTTTTTTCGATTGCGACCGTGAATGTTTTAAAAAAGAAATTAAGTGGAATTGCCTATAAAAAATAATTAATTTTAGTTTGTGTATTTTTTAATTGCGACAGGTATGTATTGTGTTTAACTATTGTACGTTTTATGAGAAATGTATGCGAGTGCAGATCTTTACGCGAAGCGGAACAGGCTCCCTGCGAGACGCTTCCTGGGAGCAGTCTGCTCTACAAGCACACTCTTTCTAAGCCGATAATTTTCTTTTTTCGATTGCGACCGTGAATGTTTTAAAAAAGAAATTAAGTGGAATTGTCTATAAAAAATAATTATTTTTAGTTTGTGTATTTTTTAATTGCGACCGGTATGTATTGTGTTTAACTATTGTACGTTTTATGAGAAATGTATGCGAGTGCAGATCTTTACGCGAAGCGGAACAGGCTCCCTGCGAGACGCTTCCTGGGAGCAGTCTGCTCTACAAGCACACTATTTCTAAGCCGATTATTGTTTGTTTTCGATAGCGACCGTGAAGATTTAAAAAAAGAAATTAACTGAAATTGTATATAAAAAATAATTATTATTAGTTTTTGTATTTTTAAATTGCGACCGGTATGTATTGTGTTTAACTATTGCATGTTTAACGAGAAATGTATGCGAGTGCAGATCTTTACGCGAAGCGGAACAGGCTCCCTGCGAGACGCTTCCTGGGAGCAGTCTGCTCTACAAGCACACTATTTCTAAGCCGATTATTGTTTGTTTTCGATAGCGACCGTGAAGATTTAAAAAAAGAAATTAACAGAAATTGTCTATAAAAAATAATTATTATTCGTTTGTGTATTTTTAAATTGCGACCGGTATGTATTGTGTTTAACCGTTGTACGTTTAATGAGAAATGTATGCGACTGCAGATCTTTACGCGAAGCGGAACAGGCTCCCTGCGAGACGCTTCCTGGGAGCAGTCTGCTCTACAAGCACACTATTTCTAAGCCGATTATTGTTTGTTTTCGATGGCGACCGTGAAGATTTAAAAAAAGAAATTAACAGAAATTGTCTATAAAATATAATTATTATTAGTTTGTGTATTTTTAAATTGCGACCGGTATGTATTGTGTTTAACCGTTGTACGTTTAATGAGAAATGTATGCGAGTGCAGATCTTTACGCGAAGCGGAACAGGCTCCCTGCGAGACGCTTCCTGGGAGCAGTCTGCTCTACAAGCACACTATTTCTAAGCCGATTATTGTTTGTTTTCGATAGCGACCGTGAAGATATAAAAAAGAAATTAACTGAAATTGTCTAAAAAAATAATTATTATTAGTTTGTGTATTTTTAAATTTCGACCGGTGTGTATTGTGTTTAGCTATTGTACGTTTAATGAGAAATGTATGCGAGTGCAGATCTTTACGCGAAGCGGAACAGGCTCCCTGCGAGACGCTTCCTGGGAGCAGTCTGCTCTACAAGCACACTATTTCTAAGCCGATTATTGTTTGTTTTCGATAGCGACCGTGAAGATTTAAAAAAAGAAATTAACTTAAATTGTATATAAAAAATAATTATTATTAGTTTGTGTATTTTTAAATTGCGACCGGTATGTATTGTGTTTAACTATTGTATGTTTAATGAGAAATGTATGCGAGTGCAGATCTTTACGCGAAGCGGAACAGGCTCCCTGCGAGACGCTTCCTGGGAGCAGTCTGCTCTACAAGCACACTATTTCTAAGCCGATTATTGTTTGTTTTCGATAGCGACCGTGAATGTTTTAAAAAAGAAATTAAGTGGAATTGTCTATAAAAAATAATTATTATTAGTTTGTGTATTTTTAAATTGCGACCGGTATGTATTGTGTTGAACCGTTGTACGTTTAATGAGAAATGTATGCGAGTGCAGATATTTACGCGAAGCGGAACAGGCTCCCTGCGAGACGCTTCCCGGGAGCAGTCTGCTCTACAAGCACACTCTTTCTAAGCCGAATTTTCTTTTTTTGATTGCGACCGTGAATGTTTTAAAAAAGAAATTAAGTGGAATTGTCTATAAAAAATAATTATTATTAGTTTGTGTATTTTTTAATTGCGACCGGTATGTATTGTGTTTAACTATTGTACGTTTAATGAGAAATGTATGCGAGTGCAGATCTTTACGCGAAGCGGAACAGGCTCCCTGCGAGACGCTTCCTGGGAGCAGTCTGCTCTACAAGCACACTATTTCTAAGCCGATTATTGTTTGTTTTCGATAGCGACCGTGAAGATTTAAAAAAAGAAATTAACTGAAATTGTATATAAAAAATAATTATTATTAGTTTTTGTATTTTTAAATTGCGACCGGTATGTATTGTGTTTAACTATTGTATGTTTAATGAGAAATGTATGCGAGTGCAGATCTTTACGCGAAGCGGAACAGGCTCCCTGCGAGACGCTTCCTGGGAGCAGTCTGCTCTACAAGCACACTATTTCTAAGCCGATTATTGTTCGTTTTCGATAGCGACCGTGAAGATTTAAAAAAAGAAATTAACAGAAATTGTCTATAAAAAATAATTATTATTAGTTTGTGTATTTTTAAATTGCGACCGGTATGTATTGTGTTTAACCGTTGTACGTTTAATGAGAAATGTATGCGAGTGCAGATATTTACGCGAAGCGGAACAGGCTCCCTGCGAGACGCTTCCTGGGAGCAGTCTGCTCTACAAACACACTATTTCTAAGCCGATTATTGTTTGTTTTCGATAGCGACCGTGAAGATTTAAAAAAGAAATTAACTGAAATTGTCTATAAAAAATAATTATTATTAGTTTGTGTATTTTTAAATTGCGACCGGTATGTATTGTGTTTAACTATTGTATGTTTAATGAGAAATGTATGCGAGTGCAGATCTTTACGCGAAGCGGAACAGCCTCGTTGCGAGACGCTTCCTGGGAGCAGTCTGCTCTACAAGCACACTATTTCTAAGCCGATAATTTTCTTTTTTCGATTGAGGCCGTGAATGTTTTAAAAAAGAAATTAAGTAGAATTGTCTATAAAAAATAATTATTATTAGTTTGTGTATTTTTAAATTGCGACCGGTATGCATTGTGTTTAACTATTGTACGTTTAATGAGAAATGTATGCGAGTGCAGATCTTTACTCGAAGCGGAACAGCCTCCCTGCGAGACGCTTCTTGGGAGCAGTCCGCTCTACAAGCACACTATTTCTAAGCCGATTATTGCTTGTTTTCGATAGCGACCGTGAAGATTTAAAAAAGAAATTAACTGAAATTGTCTATAAAAAATAATTATTATTAGTTTTTGTATTTTTAAATTACGACCGGTATGTATTGTGTTTAACTATTGTATGTTTAATGAGAAATGTATGCGAGTGCAGATCTTTACGCGAAGCGGAACAGGCTCCCTGCGAGACGCTTCCTGGGAGCAGTCTGCTCTACAAGCACACTATTTCTAAGCCGATTATTGTTTGTTTTGATAGCGACCGTGAAGATTTAAAAAAAGAAATTAACAGAAATTGTCTATACAAAATAATTATTATTAGTTTGTGTATTTTTAAATTGCGACCGGTATGTATTGTGTTTAACTATTGTATGTTTAATGAGAAATGTATGTGGGTGCAGATCTTTACGCGAAGCGGACCAGGCTCCCTGCGAGACGCTTCCTGGGAGCAGTCTGCTCTACAAGCACACTATTTCTAAGCCGATTATTGTTTGTTTTCGATAGCGAACGTGAAGATTTAAAAAAGAAATTAACTGAAATTGTCTATAAAAAATAATTATTATTAGTTTGTGTATTTTTAAATTTCGACCGGTGTGTATTGTGTTTAACTATTGTATGTTTAATGAGAAATGTATGCGAGTGCAGATCTTTACGCGAAGCGGAACACGCTCCCTGCGAGACGCTTCCTGGGAGCAGTCTGCTCTACAAGCACACTATTTCTAAGCCGATTATTGTTTGTTTTCGATAGCGACCGTGAAGATTTAAAAAAAGAAATTAGGTGGAATTGTCTATACAAAATAATTATTATTAATTTGTGTATTTTTAAATTGCGACCGGTATGTATTGTGTTTAACTATTGTATGTTTAATAAGAAATGTATGCGAGTGCCGATCTTTACGCGAAGCGGAACAGGCTCCCTGCGAGACGCTTCCTGGGAGCAGTCTGCTCTACAAGCACACTATTTCTAAGCCGATTATTGTTTGTTTTCGATAGCGACCGTGAAGATTTAAAAAAAGAAATTAGGTGGAATTGTCTATAAAAAATAATTATTATTAGTTTGTGTATTTTTATATTGCGACCGGTATGTATTGTGTTTAACCGTTGTACGTTTAATGAGAAATGTATGCGAGTGCAGATCTTTACGCGAAGCGGAACAGGCTCCCTGCGAGATGCTTCCTAGGAGCAGTCTGCTTTACAAGCACACTATTTATAAGCCGATTATTGTTTGTTTTCAATTGCGACCGTGAAGATTTAAAAAAGAAATTAACTGAAATTGTCTATAAAAAATAATTATTATTAGTTTGTGTATTTTTAAATTGCGATCGGTATGTATTGTGTTTAAAACTGTTCTACGTTTAATGAGAAATGTATGCGAGTGCAGATCTTTACGAGAAGCGGAAAAGGCTCCCTGCGAGACGCTTCCTGGGAGCAGTCTGCTCTACAAGCACACTATTTCTAAGACGATAATTTTCTTTTTTCAATTGAGACCGTGAATGTTTTAAAAAAGAAATTAAGTGGAATTGTCTATAAAAAATAATTATTATTAGTTTGTGTATTTTTAAATTGCGACCGGTATGCATTGTGTTTAACTATTGTACGTTTAATGAGAAATGTATGCGAGTGCAGATCTTTACGCGAAGCGGTACAGGCTCCCTGCGAGACGCTTCCTGGGAGCAGTCTGCTCTACAAGCACACTATTTCTAAGCCGATTATTTTTTGTTTTCGATAGCGACCGTGAAGATTTAAAAAAGAAATTAACTGAAATTGTCAATAAAAATTAATTATTATTAGTTTGTGTATTTTTAAATTTCGACCGGTGTGTATTGTGTTTAACTATTGTATGTTTAATGAGAAATGTATGCGAGTGCAGATCTTTACGCGAAGCGGGACAGGCTCCCTGCGAGACGCTTCCTGGGAGCAGTCTGCTCTACAAGCACACTATTTCTATGCCGATTATTGTTTGTTTTCGATAGCGACCGTGAAGATTTAAAAAAGAAATTAACTGAAATTGTCTATAAAAAATAATTATTATTAGTTTGTGTATTTTTAAATTGCGACCGGTATGTATTGTGTTTAACTGTTGTACGTTTAATGAGAAATGTATGCGAGTGCAGATCTTTACGCGAAGCGGAACAGGCTCCCTGCGAGACGCTTCCTGGGAGCAGTCTGCTCTACAAGCACACTATTTCTAAGCCGATTATTGTTTTTTTTCGATAGCGACCGTGAAGATTTAAAAAAAGAAATTAGGTGGAATTGTCTATACAAAATAATTATTATTAGTTTGTGTATTTTTAAATTGCGACCGGTATGTATTGTGTTTAACTATTGTATGTTTAATGAGAAATGTATGCGAGTGCAGATCTTTACGCGAAGCGGGACAGGCTCCCTGCGAGACGCTTCCTGGGAGCAGTCTGCTCTACAAGCACACTCTTTCTAAGCCGATCATTTTCTTTTTTCGATTGCGACCGTGAAAGTTTTAAAAAAGAAATTAAGTGGAATTGTCTATAAAAAATAATTATTATTAGTTTGTGTATTTTTTAATTGCGACCGGTATGTATTGTGTTTAACTATTGTACGTTTAGTGAGAAATGTATGCGAGTGCAGATCTTTACGCGAAGCGGAACAGGCTCCCTGCGAGACGCTTCCTGGGAGCAGTCTGCTTTACAAGCACACTATTTCTAAGCCGATTATTGTTTGTTTTCGATAGCGACCGATTTCTTTTTTTAAATCTTCACGGTCGCTATCGAAAACAAACAATAATCGGCTTAGAAATAGTGTGCTTGTAGAGCAGACTGCTCCCAGGAAGCGTCTCGCAGGGAGCCTGTTCCGCTTCGCGTAAAGATCTGCACTCGCAGACATTTCTCATTAAACATACAATAGTTAAACACAATACATACCGGTCGCAATTTAAAAATACAAAAACTAATAATAATTATTTTTTATAGACAATTCCACTGAATTTCTTTTTTAAAACTTTCACGGTCGCAATCGAAAAAAGAAAATTATCGGCTTAGAAAGAGTGTGCTTGTAGAGCAGACTGCTACCAGGAAGCGTCTCGCAGGGAGCCTGTTCCGCTTCGCGTAAAGATCTGCACTCGAATACATTTCTCATTAAACGTACAACAGTAAAACACAATACATACCGGTCGCAATTTAAAAATACACAAACTAATAATAATTATTTTTTATAGAAAATTTCAGTTATTTTCTTTTTTTAAATCTTCAGAGGCGCTATCGAAAACAAACAACAAACGGCTTAGTTTGTGTATTTTTAAATTGCGACCGGTATGTATTGTGTTTAACCGTTGTACGTTTAATGAGAAATGTATGCGAGAGCAGATCTTTACGCGAAGCGGAACAGGCTCCCTGCGAGACGCTTCCTGGGAGCAGTCTGCTCTACAAGCACACTATTTCAAAGCCGATTATTGTTTGTTTTCGATAGCGACCGTGAAGATTTAAAAAAAGAAATTAACAGAAATTGTCTATAAAAAATAATTATTATTAGTTTGTGTATTTTTAAATTGCGACCGGTATGTATTGTGTTTAACCGTTGTACGTTTAATGAGAAATGTATGCGAGTGCAGATCTTTACGCGAAGCGGAACAGGCTCCCTGCGAGACGCTTTCTGGGAGCAGTCTGCTCTACAAGCACACTATTTCTAAGCCGATTATTGTTTGTTTTCGATAGCGACCGTGAAGATTTAAAAAAAAAATTAACTGAAATTGTCTATAAAAAATAATTATTATTAGTTTGTGTATTTTTTAATTTCGACCGGTGTGTATTGTGTTTAACTATTGTATGTTTAATGAGAAATGCATGCGAGTGCAGATCTTTACGCGAAGCGGTACAGGCTACCTGCGAGACGCTTCCTGGGAGCAGTCTGCTCTTTAAGCACACTATTTCTAAGCCGATAATTTTCTTTTTTCGATTGCGACCGTGAATGTTTTAAAAAAGAAATTAAGTGGAATTGTCTATAAAAAATAATTATTTTTAGTTTGTGTATTTTTTAATTGCGACCGGTATGTATTGTGTTTAACTATTGTACGTTTAATGGAAAATGTATGCGAGTGCAGATCTTTACGCGAAGCGGGACAGGCTCCCTGCGAGACGCTTCCTGGGAGCAGTCTGCTCTACAAGCACACTCTTTCTAAGCCGATAATTTTCTTTTTTCGATTGCGACCGTGAATGTTTTAAAAAAGAAATTAAGTGGAATTGTCTATAAAAAATAATTATTTTTAGTTTGTGTATTTTTTAATTGCGACCGGTATGTATTGTGTTTAACTATTGTACGTTTTATGAGAAATGTATGCGAGTGCAGATCTTTACGCGAAGCGGAACAGGCTCCCTGCGAGACGCTTCCTGGGAGCAGTCTGCTCTACAAGCACAGTATTTCTAAGCCGATTATTGTTTGTTTTCGATAGCGACCGTGAAGATTTAAAAAAAGAAATTAACTGAAATTGTCTATAAAAAATAATTATTATTAGTTTGTGTATTTTTAAATTGCGACCGGTATGTATTGTGTTTAACTGTTGTACGTTTAATGAGAAATGTATGCGAGTGCAGATCTTTACGCGAAGCGGGACAGGCTCCCTGCGAGACGCTTCCTGGGAGCAGTCTGCTCTACAAGCACACTATTTCTAAGCCGATTATTGTTTGTTTTCGATAGCGACCGTGAAGATTTAAAAAAGAAATTAACTGAAATTGTCTATAAAAAATAACTATTATTAGTTTGTGTATTTTGAAATTGCGACCGGTATGTATTGTGTTTTACAGTTGTACGTTTAATGAGAAATGTATGCGAGTGCAGATCTTTACGCGAAGCGGAACAGGCTCCCTGCGAGACGCTTCCTGGTAGCAGTCTGCTCTACAAGCACACTCTTTCTAAGCCGATCATTTTCTTTTTTCGATTGCGACCGTGAAAGTTTTAAAAAAGAAATTAAGTGGAATTGTCTATAAAAAATAATTATTATTAGTTTGTGTATTTTTTAATTGCGACCGGTATGTATTGTGTTTAACTATTGTACGTTTAGTGAGAAATGTATGCGAGTGCAGATCTTTACGCGAAGCGGAACAGGCTCCCTGCGAGACGCTTCCTGGGAGCAGTCTGCTTTACAAGCACACTATTTCTAAGCCGATTATTGTTTGTTTTCGAAAACAAACAATAATCGGCTTAGAAATAGTGTGCTTGTAGAGCAGACTGCTCCCAGGAAGCGTCTCGCAGGGAGCCTGTTCCGCTTCGCGTAAAGATCTGCACTCGCATACATTTCTCATTAAACATACAATAGTTAAACACAATACATACCGGTCGCAATTTAAAAATACAAAAACTAATAATAATTATTTTTTATAGACAATTCCACTGAATTTCTTTTTTAAAACTTTCACGGTCGCAATCGAAAAAAGAAAATTATCGGCTTAGAAAGAGTGTGCTTGTAGAGCAGACAGCTACCAGGAAGCGTCTCGCAGGGAGCCTGTTCCGCTTCGCGTAAAGATCTGCACTCCCATACATTTCTCATTAAACGTACAACAGTAAAACACAATACATACCGGTCGCAATTTAAAAATACACAAACTAATAATAATTATTTTTTATAGAAAATTTCAGTTATTTTCTTTTTTTAAATCTTCAGAGGCGCTATCGAAAACAAACAACAAACGGCTTAGTTTGTGTATTTTTAAATTGCGACCGGTATGTATTGTGTTTAACCGTTGTACGTTTAATGAGAAATGTATGCGAGAGCAGATCTTTACGCGAAGCGGAACAGGCTCCCTGCGAGACGCTTCCTGGGAGCAGTCTGCTCTACAAGCACACTATTTCAAAGCCGATTATTGTTTGTTTTCGATAGCGACCGTGAAGATTTAAAAAAAGAAATTAACAGAAATTGTCTATAAAAAATAATTATTATTAGTTTGTGTATTTTTAAATTGCGACCGGTATGTATTGTGTTTAACCGTTGTACGTTTAATGAGAAATGTATGCGAGTGCAGATCTTTACGCGAAGCGGAACAGGCTCCCTGCGAGACGCTTTCTGGGAGCAGTCTGCTCTACAAGCACACTATTTCTAAGCCGATTATTGTTTGTTTTCGATAGCGACCGTGAAGATTTAAAAAAAAAATTAACTGAAATTGTCTATAAAAAATAATTATTATTAGTTTGTGTATTTTTTAATTTCGACCGGTGTGTATTGTGTTTAACTATTGTATGTTTAATGAGAAATGCATGCGAGTGCAGATCTTTACGCGAAGCGGAACAGGCTCCCTGCGAGACGCTTCCTGGGAGCAGTCTGCTCTACAAGCACACTATTTCAAAGCCGATTATTGTTTGTTTTCGATAGCGACCGTGAAGATTTAAAAAAAGAAATTAACAGAAATTGTCTATAAAAAATAATTATTATTAGTTTGTGTATTTTTAAATTGCGACCGGTATGTATTGTGTTTAACCGTTGTACGTTTAATGAGAAATGTATGCGAGTGCAGATCTTTACGCGAAGCGGAACAGGCTCCCTGCGAGACGCTTTCTGGGAGCAGTCTGCTCTACAAGCACACTATTTCTAAGCCGATTATTGTTTGTTTTCGATAGCGACCGTGAAGATTTAAAAAAAAAATTAACTGAAATTGTCTATAAAAAATAATTATTATTAGTTTGTGTATTTTTTAATTTCGACCGGTGTGTATTGTGTTTAACTATTGTATGTTTAATGAGAAATGCATGCGAGTGCAGATCTTTACGCGAAGCGGTACAGGCTACCTGCGAGACGCTTCCTGGGAGCAGTCTGCTCTTTAAGCACACTATTTCTAAGCCGATAATTTTCTTTTTTCGATTGCGACCGTGAATGTTTTAAAAAAGAAATTAAGTGGAATTGTCTATAAAAAATAATTATTTTTAGTTTGTGTATTTTTTAATTGCGACCGGTATGTATTGTGTTTAACTATTGTACGTTTAATGGAAAATGTATGCGAGTGCAGATCTTTACGCGAAGCGGGACAGGCTCCCTGCGAGACGCTTCCTGGGAGCAGTCTGCTCTACAAGCACACTCTTTCTAAGCCGATAATTTTCTTTTTTCGATTGCGACCGTGAATGTTTTAAAAAAGAAATTAAGTGGAATTGTCTATAAAAAATAATTATTTTTAGTTTGTGTATTTTTTAATTGCGACCGGTATGTATTGTGTTTAACTATTGTACGTTTTATGAGAAATGTATGCGAGTGCAGATCTTTACGCGAAGCGGAACAGGCTCCCTGCGAGACGCTTCCTGGGAGCAGTCTGCTCTACAAGCACAGTATTTCTAAGCCGATTATTGTTTGTTTTCGATAGCGACCGTGAAGATTTAAAAAAAGAAATTAACTGAAATTGTCTATAAAAAATAATTATTATTAGTTTGTGTATTTTTAAATTGCGACCGGTATGTATTGTGTTTAACTGTTGTACGTTTAATGAGAAATGTATGCGAGTGCAGATCTTTACGCGAAGCGGGACAGGCTCCCTGCGAGACGCTTCCTGGGAGCAGTCTGCTCTACAAGCACACTATTTCTAAGCCGATTATTGTTTGTTTTCGATAGCGACCGTGAAGATTTAAAAAAGAAATTAACTGAAATTGTCTATAAAAAATAACTATTATTAGTTTGTGTATTTTGAAATTGCGACCGGTATGTATTGTGTTTTACAGTTGTACGTTTAATGAGAAATGTATGCGAGTGCAGATCTTTACGCGAAGCGGAACAGGCTCCCTGCGAGACGCTTCCTGGTAGCAGTCTGCTCTACAAGCACACTCTTTCTAAGCCGATCATTTTCTTTTTTCGATTGCGACCGTGAAAGTTTTAAAAAAGAAATTAAGTGGAATTGTCTATAAAAAATAATTATTATTAGTTTGTGTATTTTTTAATTGCGACCGGTATGTATTGTGTTTAACTATTGTACGTTTAGTGAGAAATGTATGCGAGTGCAGATCTTTACGCGAAGCGGAACAGGCTCCCTGCGAGACGCTTCCTGGGAGCAGTCTGCTTTACAAGCACACTATTTCTAAGCCGATTATTGTTTGTTTTCGAAAACAAACAATAATCGGCTTAGAAATAGTGTGCTTGTAGAGCAGACTGCTCCCAGGAAGCGTCTCGCAGGGAGCCTGTTCCGCTTCGCGTAAAGATCTGCACTCGCATACATTTCTCATTAAACATACAATAGTTAAACACAATACATACCGGTCGCAATTTAAAAATACAAAAACTAATAATAATTATTTTTTATAGACAATTCCACTGAATTTCTTTTTTAAAACTTTCACGGTCGCAATCGAAAAAAGAAAATTATCGGCTTAGAAAGAGTGTGCTTGTAGAGCAGACAGCTACCAGGAAGCGTCTCGCAGGGAGCCTGTTCCGCTTCGCGTAAAGATCTGCACTCCCATACATTTCTCATTAAACGTACAACAGTAAAACACAATACATACCGGTCGCAATTTAAAAATACACAAACTAATAATAATTATTTTTTATAGAAAATTTCAGTTATTTTCTTTTTTTAAATCTTCAGAGGCGCTATCGAAAACAAACAACAAACGGCTTAGTTTGTGTATTTTTAAATTGCGACCGGTATGTATTGTGTTTAACCGTTGTACGTTTAATGAGAAATGTATGCGAGAGCAGATCTTTACGCGAAGCGGAACAGGCTCCCTGCGAGACGCTTCCTGGGAGCAGTCTGCTCTACAAGCACTCTATTTCTAAGCCGATTATTGTTTGTTTTCGATAGCGACCGTGAAGATTTAAAAAAGAAATTAACTGAAATTGTCTATAAAAAATAATTATTATTATTTTTTGTATTTTTAAATTGCGACCGGTATGTATTGTGTTTAACTATTGTATGTTTAATGAGAAATGTATGCCAGTGCAGATCTTTACGCGAAGCGGAACAGGCTCCCTGCGAGACGCTTCCTGGGAGCAGTCTGCTCTACAAGCACACTATTTCTAAGCCGATTATTGTTTGTTTTCGATAGCGACCGTGAAGATTTAAAAAAAGAAATTAACAGAAATTGTCTATAAAAAATAATTATTATTAGTTTGTGTATTTTTATATTGCGACCGGTATGTATTGTGTTTAACCGTTGTACGTTTAATGAGAAATGTATGCGAGTGCAGATCTTTACGTGAAGCGGAACAGGCTCCCTGCGAGACGCTTCCTGGGAGCAGTCTGCTTTACAAGCACACTATTTATAAGCCGATTATTGTTTGTTTTCAATTGCGACCGTGAAGATTTAAAAAAGAAATTAACTGAAATTGTCTATAAAAAATAATTATTATTAGTTTGTGTATTTTTAAATTGCGACCGGTATGTATTGTGTTTAACTGTTGTACGTTTAATGAGAAATGTATGCGAGTGCAGATCTTTACGCGAAGCGGAACAGGCTCCCTGCGAGACGCTTCCTGGGAGCAGTCTGCTCTACAAGCACACTATTTCTAAGCCGATTATTGTTTGTTTTGATAGCGACCGTGAAGATTTAAAAAAAGAAATTAACAGAAATTGTCTATACAAAATAATTATTATTAGTTTGTGTATTTTTAAATTGCGACCGGTATGTATTGTGTTTAACTATTGTATGTTTAATGAGAAATGTATGTGGGTGCAGATCTTTACGCGAAGCGGACCAGGCTCCCTGCGAGACGCTTCCTGGGAGCAGTCTGCTCTACAAGCACACTATTTCTAAGCCGATTATTGTTTGTTTTCGATAGCGAACGTGAAGATTTAAAAAAGAAATTAACTGAAATTGTCTATAAAAAATAATTATTATTAGTTTGTGTATTTTTAAATTTCGACCGGTGTGTATTGTGTTTAACTATTGTATGTTTAATGAGAAATGTATGCGAGTGCAGATCTTTACGCGAAGCGGAACACGCTCCCTGCGAGACGCTTCCTGGGAGCAGTCTGCTCTACAAGCACACTATTTCTAAGCCGATTATTGTTTGTTTTCGATAGCGACCGTGAAGATTTAAAAAAAGAAATTAGGTGGAATTGTCTATACAAAATAATTATTATTAATTTGTGTATTTTTAAATTGCGACCGGTATGTATTGTGTTTAACTATTGTATGTTTAATAAGAAATGTATGCGAGTGCCGATCTTTACGCGAAGCGGAACAGGCTCCCTGCGAGACGCTTCTTGGGAGCAGTCTGCTCTACAAGCACACTATTTCTAAGCCGATTATTGTTTGTTTTTGATAGCGACCGTGTAGATTTAAAAAAGAAATTAACTGGAATTGTCTATAAAAAATAATTGTTATTAGTTTGTGTATTTTTAAATTGCGACCGGTATGTATTGTGTTTAACTGTTGTACGTTTAATGAGAAATGTATGCGAGTGCAGATCTTTACGCGCAGCGGAACAGGCTCCCTGCGAGAGGCTTCCTGGGAGCAGTCTGCTCTACAAGCACATTTTTTCTAAGCCGATAATTTTCTTTTTTCGATTGCGACCGTGAATGTTTTAAAAAAGAAATTAAGTGGAATTGTCTATAAAAAATAATTATTATTAGTTTGTGTATTTTTTTATTGCGACCGGTATGTATTGGGTTTAACTATTGTACGTTTAATGAGAAATGTATGCGAGTGCAGATCTTTACGCGAAGCGGAACAGGCTCCCTGCGAGACACTTCCTGGGAGCAGTCTGCTCTACAAGCACACTATTTCTAAGCCGATTATTGTTTGTTTTCGATAGCGACCGTGAAGATTTAAAAAAAGAAATTAACTGAAATTGTATATAAAAAATAATTATTATTAGTTTTTGTATTTTTAAATTGCGACCGGTATGTATTGTGTTTAACTATTGTATGTTTAATGAGAAATGTATGCGAGTGCAGATCTTTACGCGAAGCGGAACAGGCTCCCTGCGAGACGCTTCCTGGGAGCAGTCTGCTCTACAAGCACACTATTTCTAAGCCGATTATTGTTTGTTTTCGATAGCGACCGTGAAGATTTAAAAAAAGAAATTAACAGAAATTGTCTATAAAAAATAATTATTATTAGTTTGTGTATTTTTATATTGCGACCGGTATGTATTGTGTTTAACCGTTGTACGTTTAATGAGAAATGTATGCGAGTGCAGATCTTTACGCGAAGCGGAACAGGCTCCCTGCGAGATGCTTCCTGGGAGCAGTCTGCTTTACAAGCACACTATTTATAAGCCGATTATTGTTTGTTTTCAATTGCGACCGTGAAGATTTAAAAAAGAAATTAACTGAAATTGTCTATAAAAAATAATTATTATTAGTTTGTGTATTTTTAAATTGCGATCGGTATGTATTGTGTTTAAAACTGTTCTACGTTTAATGAGAAATGTATGCGAGTGCAGATCTTTACGAGAAGCGGAAAAGGCTCCCTGCGAGACGCTTCCTGGGAGCAGTCTGCTCTACAAGCACACTATTTCTAAGACGATAATTTTCTTTTTTCAATTGAGACCGTGAATGTTTTAAAAAAGAAATTAAGTGGAATTGTCTATAAAAAATAATTATTATTAGTTTGTGTATTTTTAAATTGCGACCGGTATGCATTGTGTTTAACTATTGTACGTTTAATGAGAAATGTATGCGAGTGCAGATCTTTACGCGAAGCGGTACAGACTCCCTGCGAGACGCTTCCTGGGAGCAGTCTGCTCTACAAGCACACTATTTCTAAGCCGATTATTTTTTGTTTTCGATAGCGACCGTGAAGATTTAAAAAAGAAATTAACTGAAATTGTCAATAAAAATTAATTATTATTAGTTTGTGTATTTTTAAATTTCGACCGGTGTGTATTGTGTTTAACTATTGTATGTTTAATGAGAAATGTATGCGAGTGCAGATCTTTACGCGAAGCGGGACAGGCTCCCTGCGAGACGCTTCCTGGGAGCAGTCTGCTCTACAAGCACACTATTTCTATGCCGATTATTGTTTGTTTTCGATAGCGACCGTGAAGATTTAAAAAAGAAATTAACTGAAATTGTCTATAAAAAATAATTATTATTAGTTTGTGTATTTTTAAATTGCGACCGGTATGTATTGTGTTTAACTGTTGTACGTTTAATGAGAAATGTATGCGAGTGCAGATCTTTACGCGAAGCGGAACAGGCTCCCTGCGAGACGCTTCCTGGGAGCAGTCTGCTCTACAAGCACACTATTTCTAAGCCGATTATTGTTTGTTTTCGATAGCGACCGTGAAGATTTAAAAAAAGAAATTAGGTGGAATTGTCTATACAAAATAATTATTATTAGTTTGTGTATTTTTAAATTGCGACCGGTATGTATTGTGTTTAACTATTGTATGTTTAATGAGAAATGTATGCGAGTGCAGATCTTTACGCGAAGCGGGACAGGCTCCCTGCGAGACGCTTCCTGGGAGCAGTCTGCTCTACAAGCACACTCTTTCTAAGCCGATCATTTTCTTTTTTCGATTGCGACCGTGAAAGTTTTAAAAAAGAAATTAAGTGGAATTGTCTATAAAAAATAATTATTATTAGTTTGTGTATTTTTTAATTGCGACCGGTATGTATTGTGTTTAACTATTGTACGTTTAGTGAGAAATGTATGCGAGTGCAGATCTTTACGCGAAGCGGAACAGGCTCCCTGCGAGACGCTTCCTGGGAGCAGTCTGCTTTACAAGCACACTATTTCTAAGCCGATTATTGTTTGTTTTCGATAGCGACCGATTTCTTTTTTTAAATCTTCACGGTCGCTATCGAAAACAAACAATAATCGGCTTAGAAATAGTGTGCTTGTAGAGCAGACTGCTCCCAGGAAGCGTCTCGCAGGGAGCCTGTTCCGCTTCGCGTAAAGATCTGCACTCGCATACATTTCTCATTAAACATACAATAGTTAAACACAATACATACCGGTCGCAATTTAAAAATACAAAAACTAATAATAATTATTTTTTATAGACAATTCCACTGAATTTCTTTTTTAAAACTTTCACGGTCGCAATCGAAAAAAGAAAATTATCGGCTTAGAAAGAGTGTGCTTGTAGAGCAGACTGCTACCAGGAAGCGTCTCGCAGGGAGCCTGTTCCGCTTCGCGTAAAGATCTGCACTCGAATACATTTCTCATTAAACGTACAACAGTAAAACACAATACATACCGGTCGCAATTTAAAAATACACAAACTAATAATAATTATTTTTTATAGAAAATTTCAGTTATTTTCTTTTTTTAAATCTTTAGAGGCGCTATCGAAAACAAACAACAAACGGCTTAGTTTGTGTATTTTTAAATTGCGACCGGTATGTATTGTGTTTAACCGTTGTACGTTTAATGAGAAATGTATGCGAGAGCAGATCTTTACGCGAAGCGGAACAGGCTCCCTGCGAGACGCTTCCTGGGAGCAGTCTGCTCTACAAGCACACTATTTCAAAGCCGATTATTGTTTGTTTTCGATAGCGACCGTGAAGATTTAAAAAAAGAAATTAACAGAAATTGTCTATAAAAAATAATTATTATTAGTTTGTGTATTTTTAAATTGCGACCGGTATGTATTGTGTTTAACCGTTGTACGTTTAATGAGAAATGTACGCGAGTGCAGATCTTTACGCGAAGCGGAACAGGCTCCCTGCGAGACGCTTTCTGGGAGCAGTCTGCTCTACAAGCACACTATTTCTAAGCCGATTATTGTTTGTTTTCGATAGCGACCGTGAAGATTTAAAAAAAAAATTAACTGAAATTGTCTATAAAAAATAATTATTATTAGTTTGTGTATTTTTTAATTTCGACCGGTGTGTATTGTGTTTAACTATTGTATGTTTAATGAGAAATGCATGCGAGTGCAGATCTTTACGCGAAGCGGTACAGGCTACCTGCGAGACGCTTCCTGGGAGCAGTCTGCTCTTTAAGCACACTATTTCTAAGCCGATAATTTTCTTTTTTCGATTGCGACCGTGAATGTTTTAAAAAAGAAATTAAGTGGAATTGTCTATAAAAAATAATTATTTTTAGTTTGTGTATTTTTTAATTGCGACCGGTATGTATTGTGTTTAACTATTGTACGTTTAATGGAAAATGTATGCGAGTGCAGATCTTTACGCGAAGCGGGACAGGCTCCCTGCGAGACGCTTCCTGGGAGCAGTCTGCTCTACAAGCACACTCTTTCTAAGCCGATAATTTTCTTTTTTCGATTGCGACCGTGAATGTTTTAAAAAAGAAATTAAGTGGAATTGTCTATAAAAAATAATTATTTTTAGTTTGTGTATTTTTTAATTGCGACCGGTATGTATTGTGTTTAACTATTGTACGTTTTATGAGAAATGTATGCGAGTGCAGATCTTTACGCGAAGCGGAACAGGCTCCCTGCGAGACGCTTCCTGGGAGCAGTCTGCTCTACAAGCACAGTATTTCTAAGCCGATTATTGTTTGTTTTCGATAGCGACCGTGAAGATTTAAAAAAAGAAATTAACTGAAATTGTCTATAAAAAAAAATTATTATTAGTTTGTGTATTTTTAAATTGCGACCGGTATGTATTGTGTTTAACTGTTGTACGTTTAATGAGAAATGTATGCGAGTGCAGATCTTTACGCGAAGCGGGACAGGCTCCCTGCGAGACGCTTCCTGGGAGCAGTCTGCTCTACAAGCACACTATTTCTAAGCCGATTATTGTTTGTTTTCGATAGCGACCGTGAAGATTTAAAAAAGAAATTAACTGAAATTGTCTATAAAAAATAATTATTATTAGTTTGTGTATTTTGAAATTGCGACCGGTATGTATTGTGTTTTACAGTTGTACGTTTAATGAGAAATGTATGCGAGTGCAGATCTTTACGCGAAGCGGAACAGGCTCCCTGCGAGACGCTTCCTGGGAGCAGTCTGCTCTACAAGCACACTATTTCTAAGCCGATTATTGTTTGTTTTCGATAGCGACCGTGAAGATTTAAAAAAGAAATTAACTGAAATTGTCTATACAAAATAATTATTATTAGTTTGTGTATTTTTAAATTGCGACCGGTATGTATTGTGTTTAACTATTGTATGTTTAATGAGAAATGTATGCGAGTGCAGATCTTTACGCGAAGCGGGACAGGCTCCCTGCGAGACGCTTCCTGGGAGCAGTCTGCTCTACAAGCACACTCTTTCTAAGCCGATCATTTTCTTTTTTCGATTGCGACCGTGAAAGTTTTAAAAAAGAAATTAAGTGGAATTGTCTATAAAAAATAATTATTATTAGTTTGTGTATTTTTTAATTGCGACCGGTATGTATTGTGTTTAACTATTGTACGTTTAGTGAGAAATGTATGCGAGTGCAGATCTTTACGCGAAGCGGAACAGGCTCCCTGCGAGACGCTTCCTGGGAGCAGTCTGCTTTACAAGCACACTATTTCTAAGCCGATTATTGTTTGTTTTCGATAGCGACCGATTTCTTTTTTTAAATCTTCACGGTCGCTATCGAAAACAAACAATAATCGGCTTAGAAATAGTGTGCTTGTAGAGCAGACTGCTCCCAGGAAGCGTCTCGCAGGGAGCCTGTTCCGCTTCGCGTAAAGATCTGCACTCGCATACATTTCTCATTAAACATACAATAGTTAAACACAATACATACCGGTCGCAATTTAAAAATACAAAAACTAATAATAATTATTTTTTATAGACAATTCCACTGAATTTCTTTTTTAAAACTTTCACGGTCGCAATCGAAAAAAGAAAATTATCGGCTTAGAAAGAGTGTGCTTGTAGAGCAGACTGCTACCAGGAAGCGTCTCGCAGGGAGCCTGTTCCGCTTCGCGTAAAGATCTGCACTCGAATACATTTCTCATTAAACGTACAACAGTAAAACACAATACATACCGGTCGCAATTTAAAAATACACAAACTAATAATAATTATTTTTTATAGAAAATTTCAGTTATTTTCTTTTTTTAAATCTTCAGAGGCGCTATCGAAAACAAACAACAAACGGCTTAGTTTGTGTATTTTTAAATTGCGACCGGTATGTATTGTGTTTAACCGTTGTACGTTTAATGAGAAATGTATGCGAGAGCAGATCTTTACGCGAAGCGGAACAGGCTCCCTGCGAGACGCTTCCTGGGAGCAGTCTGCTCTACAAGCACACTATTTCAAAGCCGATTATTGTTTGTTTTCGATAGCGACCGTGAAGATTTAAAAAAAGAAATTAACAGAAATTGTCTATAAAAAATAATTATTATTAGTTTGTGTATTTTTAAATTGCGACCGGTATGTATTGTGTTTAACCGTTGTACGTTTAATGAGAAATGTATGCGAGTGCAGATCTTTACGCGAAGCGGAACAGGCTCCCTGCGAGACGCTTTCTGGGAGCAGTCTGCTCTACAAGCACACTATTTCAAAGCCGATTATTGTTTGTTTTCGATAGCGACCGTGAAGATTTAAAAAAAAAATTAACTGAAATTGTCTATAAAAAATAATTATTATTAGTTTGTGTATTTTTTAATTTCGACCGGTGTGTATTGTGTTTAACTATTGTATGTTTAATGAGAAATGCATGCGAGTGCAGATCTTTACGCGAAGCGGTACAGGCTACCTGCGAGACGCTTCCTGGGAGCAGTCTGCTCTTTAAGCACACTATTTCTAAGCCGATAATTTTCTTTTTTCGATTGCGACCGTGAATGTTTTAAAAAAGAAATTAAGTGGAATTGTCTATAAAAAATAATTATTTTTAGTTTGTGTATTTTTTAATTGCGACCGGTATGTATTGTGTTTAACTATTGTACGTTTAATGGAAAATGTATGCGAGTGCAGATCTTTACGCGAAGCGGGACAGGCTCCCTGCGAGACGCTTCCTGGGAGCAGTCTGCTCTACAAGCACACTCTTTCTAAGCCGATAATTTTCTTTTTTCGATTGCGACCGTGAATGTTTTAAAAAAGAAATTAAGTGGAATTGTCTATAAAAAATAATTATTTTTAGTTTGTGTATTTTTTAATTGCGACCGGTATGTATTGTGTTTAACTATTGTACGTTTTATGAGAAATGTATGCGAGTGCAGATCTTTACGCGAAGCGGAACAGGCTCCCTGCGAGACGCTTCCTGGGAGCAGTCTGCTCTACAAGCACAGTATTTCTAAGCCGATTATTGTTTGTTTTCGATAGCGACCGTGAAGATTTAAAAAAAGAAATTAACTGAAATTGTCTATAAAAAATAATTATTAATAGTTTGTGTATTTTTAAATTGCGACCGGTATGTATTGTGTTTAACTGTTGTACGTTTAATGAGAAATGTATGCGAGTGCAGATCTTTACGCGAAGCGGGACAGGCTCCCTGCGAGACGCTTCCTGGGAGCAGTCTGCTCTACAAGCACACTATTTCTAAGCCGATTATTGTTTGTTTTCGATAGCGACCGTGAAGATTTAAAAAAGAAATTAACTGAAATTGTCTATAAAAAATAATTATTATTAGTTTGTGTATTTTGAAATTGCGACCGGTATGTATTGTGTTTTACAGTTGTACGTTTAATGAGAAATGTATGCGAGTGCAGATCTTTACGCGAAGCGGAACAGGCTCCCTGCGAGACGCTTCCTGGTAGCAGTCTGCTCTACAAGCACACTCTTTCTAAGCCGATCATTTTCTTTTTTCGATTGCGACCGTGAAAGTTTTAAAAAAGAAATTAAGTGGAATTGTCTATAAAAAATAATTATTATTAGTTTGTGTATTTTTTAATTGCGACCGGTATGTATTGTGTTTAACTATTGTACGTTTAGTGAGAAATGTATGCGAGTGCAGATCTTTACGCGAAGCGGAACAGGCTCCCTGCGAGACGCTTCCTGGGAGCAGTCTGCTTTACAAGCACACTATTTCTAAGCCGATTATTGTTTGTTTTCGATAGCGACCGATTTCTTTTTTTAAATCTTCACGGTCGCTATCGAAAACAAACAATAATCGGCTTAGAAATAGTGTGCTTGTAGAGCAGACTGCTCCCAGGAAGCGTCTCGCAGGGAGCCTGTTCCGCTTCGCGTAAAGATCTGCACTCGCATACATTTCTCATTAAACATACAATAGTTAAACACAATACATACCGGTCGCAATTTAAAAATACAAAAACTAATAATAATTATTTTTTATAGACAATTCCACTGAATTTCTTTTTTAAAACTTTCACGGTCGCAATCGAAAAAAGAAAATTATCGGCTTAGAAAGAGTGTGCTTGTAGAGCAGACAGCTACCAGGAAGCGTCTCGCAGGGAGCCTGTTCCGCTTCGCGTAAAGATCTGCACTCCCATACATTTCTCATTAAACGTACAACAGTAAAACACAATACATACCGGTCGCAATTTAAAAATACACAAACTAATAATAATTATTTTTTATAGAAAATTTCAGTTATTTTCTTTTTTTAAATCTTCAGAGGCGCTATCGAAAACAAACAACAAACGGCTTAGTTTGTGTATTTTTAAATTGCGACCGGTATGTATTGTGTTTAACCGTTGTACGTTTAATGAGAAATGTATGCGAGAGCAGATCTTTACGCGAAGCGGAACAGGCTCCCTGCGAGACGCTTCCTGGGAGCAGTCTGCTCTACAAGCACTCTATTTCTAAGCCGATTATTGTTTGTTTTCGATAGCGACCGTGAAGATTTAAAAAAGAAATTAACTGAAATTGTCTATAAAAAATAATTATTATTATTTTTGGTATTTTTAAATTGCGACCGGTATGTATTGTGTTTAACTATTGTATGTTTAATGAGAAATGTATGCGAGTGCAGATCTTTACGCGAAGCGGAACAGGCTCCCTGCGAGACGCTTCCTGGGAGCAGTCTGCTCTACAAGCACACTATTTCTAAGCCGATTATTGTTTGTTTTCGATAGCGACCGTGAAGATTTAAAAAAAGAAATTAACAGAAATTGTCTATAAAAAATAATTATTATTAGTTTGTGTATTTTTATATTGCGACCGGTATGTATTGTGTTTAACCGTTGTACGTTTAATGAGAAATGTATGCGAGTGCAGATCTTTACGTGAAGCGGAACAGGCTCCCTGCGAGACGCTTCCTGGGAGCAGTCTGCTTTACAAGCACACTATTTATAAGCCGATTATTGTTTGTTTTCAATTGCGACCGTGAAGATTTAAAAAAGAAATTAACTGAAATTGTCTATAAAAAATAATTATTATTAGTTTGTGTATTTTTAAATTGCGACCGGTATGTATTGTGTTTAACTATTGTATGTTTAATGAGAAATGTATGCGAGTGCAGATCTTTATGCGAAGCGGACAGGCTCCCTGCGAGACGCTTCCTGGGAGCAGTCTGCTCTACAAGCACACTATTTCTAAGCCGATTATTGTTTGTTTTCGATAGCGACCGTGAAAATTTAAAAAAGAAATTAACTGAAATTGTCTATAAAAAATAATTATTATTAGTTTGTGTATTTTTAAATTGCGACCGGTATGTATTGTGTTTAACTGTTGTACGTTTAATGAGAAATGTATGCGAGTGCAGATCTTTACGCGAAGCGGAACAGGCTCCCTGCGAGACGCTTCCTGGGAGCAGTCTGCTCTACAAGCACACTATTTCTAAGCCGATTATTGTTTGTGTTCGATAGCGACCGTGAAGATTTAAAAAAAGAAATTAACAGAAATTGTCTATAAAAAATAATTATTATTAGTTTGTGTATTTTTAAATTGCGACCGGTATGTATTGTGTTTAACCGTTGTACGTTTAATGAGAAATGTATGCGAGTGCAGATCTTTACGCGAAGCGGAACAGGCTCCCTGCGAGACGCTTCCTGGGAGCAGTCTGCTCTACAAGCACACTATTTCTAAGCTGATTATTGTTTGTTTTCGATAGCGACCGTGAAGATTTAAAAAAGAAATTAACTGAAATTGTCTATAAAAAATAATTATTATTAGTTTGTGTATTTTTAAATTGCGACCGGTATGTATTGTGTTTAACCGTTGTACGTTTAATGAGAAATGTATGCGAGTGCAGATCTTTACGCGAAGCGGACCAGGCTCCCTGCGAGACGCTTCCTGGGAGCAGTCTGCTCTACAAGCACACTATTTCTAAGCCGATTATTGTTTGTTTTCGATAGCGACCGTGAAGATTTAAAAAAGAAATTAACTGAAATTGTCTATAAAAAATAATTATTATTAGTTTGTGTATTTTTAAATTTCGACCGGTGTGTATTTCGTTTAACTATTGTATGTTTAATGAGAAATGTATGCGAGTGCAGATCTTTACGCGAAGCGGAACAGGCTCCCTGCGAGACGCTTCCTGGGAGCAGTCTGCTCTACAAGCACACTATTTCTAAGCCGATTATTGTTTGTTTTCGATAGCGACCGTGAAGATTTAAAAAAAGAAATTAGGTGGAATTGTCTATACAAAATAATTATTATTAGTTTGTGTATTTTTAAATTGCGACCGGTATGTATTGTGTTTAACTATTGTATGTTTAATGATAAATGTATGCGAGTGCAGATCTTTACGCGAAGCGGAACAGGCTCCCTGCGAGACGCTTCCTCGGAGCAGTCTGCTCTACAAGCACACTATTTCTAAGCCGATTATTGTTTGTTTTCGATAGCGACCGTGAAGATTTAAAAAAGAAATTAACTGAAATTGTCTATAAAAAATAATTATTATTAGTTTGTGTATTTTTAAATTGCGACCGGTATGTATTGTGTTTTACTGTTGTACGTTTAATGAGAAATGTATGCGAGTGCAGATCTTTACGCGAAGCGGAACAGGCTCCCTGCGAGACGCCTCCTGGGAGCAGTCTGCTCTACAAGCACACTCTTTCTAAGCCGATAATTTTCTTTTTTCGATTGCGACCGTGAAAGTTTTAAAAAAGAAATTAAGTGGAATTGTCTATAAAAAATAATTATTATTAGTTTGTGTATTTTTTAATTGCGACCGGTATGCATTGTGTTTAACTATTGTACGTTTAATGAGAAATGTATGCGAGTGCAGATCTTTACTCGAAGCGGAACAGGCTCCCTGCGAGACGCTTCTTGGGAGCAGTCTGCTCTACAAGCACTCTATTTCTAAGCCGATTATTGTTTGTTTTCGATAGCGACCGTGAAGATTTAAAAAAGAAATTAACTGAAATTGTCTATAAAAAATAATTATTATTATTTTTTGTATTTTTAAATTGCGACCGGTATGTATTGTGTTTAACTATTGTATGTTTAATGAGAAATGTATGCGAGTGCAGATCTTTACGCGAAGCGGAACAGGCTCCCTGCGAGACGCTTCCTGAGAGCAGTCTGCTCTACAAGCACACTATTTCTAAGCCGATTATTGTTTGTTTTCGATAGCGACCGTGAAGATTTAAAAAAAGAAATTAACAGAAATTGTCTATAAAAAATAATTATTATTAGTTTGTGTATTTTTATATTGCGACCGGTATGTATTGTGTTTAACCGTTGTACGTTTAATGAGAAATGTATGCGAGTGCAGATCTTTACGCGAAGCGGAACAGGCTCCCTGCGAGACGCTTCCTGGGAGCAGTCTGCTTTACAAGCACACTATTTATAAGCCGATTATTGTTTGTTTTCAATTGCGACCGTGAAGATTTAAAAAAGAAATTAACTGAAATTGTCTATAAAAAATAATTATTATTAGTTTGTGTATTTTTAAATTGCAACCGGTATGTATTTTGTTTAACTGTTCTACGTTTAATGAGAAATGTATGCGAGTGCAGATCTTTACGAGAAGCGGAAAAGGCTCCCTGCGAGACGCTTCCTGGGAGCAGTCTGCTCTACAAGCACACTATTTCTAAGCCGATAATTTTCTTTTTTCAATTGAGACCGTGAATGTTTTAAAAAAGAAATTAAGTGGAATTGTCTATAAAAAATAATTATTATTAGTTTGTGTATTTTTAAATTGCGACCGGTATGCATTGTGTTTAACTATTGTACGTTTAATGAGAAATGTATGCGAGTGCAGATCTTTACGCGAAGCGGTACAGGCTCCCTGCGAGACGCTTCCTGGGAGCAGTCTGCTCTACAAGCACACTATTTCTAAGCCGATTATTTTTTGTTTTCGATACCGACCGTGAAGATTTAAAAAAGAAATTAATTGAAATTGTCTATAAAAATTAATTATTATTATATTGTGTATTTTTAAATTTCGACCGGTGTGTATTGTGTTTAACTATTGTATGTTTAATGAGAAATGTATGCGAGTGCAGATCTTTACGCGAAGCGGGACAGGCTCCCTGCGAGACGCTTCCTGGGAGCAGTCTGCTCTACAAGCACACTATTTCTAAGCCGATTATTGTTTGTTTTCGATAGCGACCGTGAAGATTTAAAAAAAGAAATTAACAGAAATTGTGTATAAAAAATAATTATTATTAGTTTGTGCATTTTTAAATTGCGACCGGTATGTATTGTGTTTAACCGTTTATGTTTAATGAGAAATGTATCCGAGTGCAGATCTTTACGCGAAGCGGGACAGGCTCCCAGCGAGACGCTTCCTGGGAGCAGTGTGCTCTACAAGCACACTATTTCTAAGCTGATTATTGTTTGTTTTCGATAGCGACCGTGAAAATTTAAAAAAAGAAATTAACAGAAATTGTCTATAAAAAATAATTATTATTAGTTTGTGTATTTTTAAATTGCGACCGGTATGTATTGTGTTTAACCGTTGTACGTTTAATAAGAAATGTATGCGAGTGCAGATCTTTACGCGAAGCGGAACAGGGTCCCTGCGAGACGCTTCCTGGGAGCAGTCTGCTCTACAAGCACACTATTTCTAAGCCGATTATTGTTTGTTTTCGATAGCGACCGTGAAGAATTAAAAAAAGAAATTAGGTGGAATTGTCTATACAAAATAATTATTATTAGTTTGTGTATTTTTAAATTGCGACCGGTATGTATTGTGTTTAACTATTGTATGTTTAATGAGAAATGTATGCGAGTGCAGATCTTTATGCGAAGCGGACAGGCTCCCTGCGAGACGCTTCCTGGGAGCAGTCTGCTCTACAAGCACACTATTTCTAAGCCGATTATTGTTTGTTTTCGATAGCGACCGTGAAAATTTATAAAAGAAATTAACTGAAATTGTCTATAAAAAATAATTATTATTAGTTTGTGTATTTTTAAATTGCGACCGGTATGTATTGTGTTTAACTGTTGTACGTTTAATGAGAAATGTATGCGAGTGCAGATCTTTACGCGAAGCGGAACAGGCTCCCTGCGAGACGCTTCCTGGGAGCAGTCTGCTCTACAAGCACACTTTTTCTAAGCCGATTATTGTTTGTGTTCGATAGCGACCGTGAAGATTTAAAAAAAGAAATTAACAGAAATTGTCTATAAAAAATAATTATTATTAGTTTGTGTATTTTTAAATTGCGACCGGTATGTATTGTGTTTAACCGTTGTACGTTTAATGAGAAATGTATGCGAGTGCAGATCTTTACGCGAAGCGGACCAGGCTCCCTGCGAGACGCTTCCTGGGAGCAGTCTGCTCTACAAGCACACTATTTCTAAGCCGATTATTGTTTGTTTTCGATAGCGACCGTGAAGATTTAAAAAAGAAATTAACTGAAATTGTCTATAAAAAATAATTATTATTAGTTTGTGTATTTTTAAATTTCGACCGGTGTGTATTTCGTTTAACTATTGTATGTTTAATGAGAAATGTATGCGAGTGCAGATCTTTACGCGAAGCGGAACAGGCTCCCTGCGAGACGCTTCCTGGGAGCAGTCTGCTCTACAAGCACACTATTTCTAAGCCGATTATTGTTTGTTTTCGATAGCGACCGTGAAGATTTAAAAAAAGAAATTAGGTGGAATTGTCTATACAAAATAATTATTATTAGTTTGTGTATTTTTAAATTGCGACCGGTATGTATTGTGTTTAACTATTGTATGTTTAATGATAAATGTATGCGAGTGCAGATCTTTACGCGAAGCGGAACAGGCTCCCTGCGAGACGCTTCCTCGGAGCAGTCTGCTCTACAAGCACACTATTTCTAAGCCGATTATTGTTTGTTTTCGATAGAGACCGTGAAGATTTAAAAAAGAAATTAACTGAAATTGTCTATAAAAAATAATTATTATTAGTTTGTGTATTTTTAAATTGCGACCGGTATGTATTGTGTTTTACTGTTGTACGTTTAATGAGAAATGTATGCGAGTGCAGATCTTTACGCGAAGCGGAACAGGCTCCCTGCGAGACGCCTCCTGGGAGCAGTCTGCTCTACAAGCACACTCTTTCTAAGCCGATAATTTTCTTTTTTCGATTGCGACCGTGAAAGTTTTAAAAAAGAAATTAAGTGGAATTGTCTATAAAAAATAATTATTATTAGTTTGTGTATTTTTTAATTGCGACCGGTATGTATTGTGTTTAACTATTGTACGTTTAATGAGAAATGTATGCGAGTGCAGATCTTTACGCGAAGCGGAACAGGCTCCCTGCGAGACGCTTCCTGGGAGCAGACTGCTCTACAAGCACACTATTTCTAAGCCGATTATTGTTTGTTTTCGATAGCGACCGTGAAGATTTAAAAAAAGAAATCGGTCGCTATCGAAAACAAACAATAATCGGCTTAGAAATAGTGTGCTTGTAGAGCAGACTGCTCCCAGGAAGCGTCTCGCAGGGAGCCTGTTACGCTTCGCGTAAAGATCTGCACTCGCATACATTTCTCATTAAACATACAATAGTTAAACACAATACATACCGGTCGCAATTTAAAAATACAAAAACTAATAATAATTATTTTTTATATACAATTTCAGTTATTTTCTTTTTTTAAATCTTCAGAGGCGCTATCGAAAACAAACAACAAACGGCTTAGTTTGTGTATTTTTAAATTGCGACCGGTATGTATTGTGTTTTACTGTTGTACGTTTAATGAGAAATGTATGCGAGTGCAGATCTTTACGCGAAGCGGAACAGGCTCCCTGCGAGACGCTTCCTGGGAGAAGTCTGCTCTACAAGCACACTCTTTCTAAGCCGATAATTTTCTTTTTTCGATTGCGAACGTGAAAGTTTTAAAAAAGAAATTAAGTGGAATTGTCTATAAAAAATAATTATTATTAGTTTGTGTATTTTTTAATTGCGACCGGTATGTATTGTGTTTAACTATTGTACGTTTAATGAGAAATGTATGCGAGTGCAGATCTTTACGCGAAGCGGAACAGGCTCCCTGCGAGACGCTTCCTGGGAGCAGTCTGCTTTACAAGCACACTATTTCTAAGCCGATTATTGTTTGTTTTCGATAGCGACCGATTTCTTTTTTTAAATCTTCACGGTCGCTATCGAAAACAAACAATAATCGGCTTAGAAATAGTGTGCTTGTAGAGCAGACTGCTCCCAGGAAGCGTCTCGCAGGGAGCCTGTTACGCTTCGCGTAAAGATCTGCACTCGCATACATTTCTCATTAAACATACAATAGTTAAACACAATACATACCGGTCGCAATTTAAAAATACAAAAACTAATAATAATTATTTTTTATATACAATTTCAGTTATTTTCTTTTTTTAAATCTTCAGAGGCGCTATCGAAAACAAACAACAAACGGCTTAGTTTGTGTATTTTTAAATTGCGACCGGTATGTATTGTGTTTAACTATTGTATGTTTAATGAGAAATGTATGCGAGTGCAGATCTTTACGCGAAGCGGGACAGGCTCCCTGCGAGACGCTTCCTGGGAGCAGTCTGCTCTACAAGCACACTCTTTCTAAGCCGATAATTTTCTTTTTTCGATTGCGACCGTGAATGTTTTAAAAAAGAAATTAAGTGGAATTGCCTATAAAAAATAATTAATTTTAGTTTGTGTATTTTTTAATTGCGACCGGTATGTATTGTGTTTAACTATTGTACGTTTTATGAGAAATGTATGCGAGTGCAGATCTTTACGCGAAGCGGAACAGGCTCCCTGCGAGACGCTTCCTGGGAGCAGTCTGCTCTACAAGCACACTCTTTCTAAGCCGATAATTTTCTTTTTTCGATTGCGACCGTGAATGTTTTAAAAAAGAAATTAAGTGGAATCGTCTATAAAAAATAATTATTTTTAGTTTGTGTATTTTTTAATTGCGACCGGTATGTATTGTGTTTAACTATTGTACGTTTTATGAGAAATGTATGCGAGTGCAGATCTTTACGCGAAGCGGAACAGGCTCCCTGCGAGACGCTTCCTGGGAGCAGTCTGCTCTACAAGCACACTATTTCTAAGCCGATTATTGTTTGTTTTCGATAGCGACCGTGAAGATTTAAAAAAAGAAATTAACTGAAATTGTATATAAAAAATAATTATTATTAGTTTTTGTATTTTTAAATTGCGACCGGTATGTATTGTGTTTAACTATTGCATGTTTAACGAGAAATGTATGCGAGTGCAGATCTTTACGCGAAGCGGAACAGGCTCCCTGCGAGACGCTTCCTGGGAGCAGTCTGCTCTACAAGCACACTATTTCTAAGCCGATTATTGTTTGTTTTCGATAGCGACCGTGAAGATTTAAAAAAAGAAATTAACAGAAATTGTCTATAAAAAATAATTATTATTCGTTTGTGTATTTTTAAATTGCGACCGGTATGTATTGTGTTTAACCGTTGTACGTTTAATGAGAAATGTATGCGACTGCAGATCTTTACGCGAAGCGGAACAGGCTCCCTGCGAGACGCTTCCTGGGAGCAGTCTGCTCTACAAGCACACTATTTCTAAGCCGATTATTGTTTGTTTTCGATGGCGACCGTGAAGATTTAAAAAAAGAAATTAACAGAAATTGTCTATAAAATATAATTATTATTAGTTTGTGTATTTTTAAATTGCGACCGGTATGTATTGTGTTTAACCGTTGTACGTTTAATGAGAAATGTATGCGAGTGCAGATCTTTACGCGAAGCGGCACAGGCTCCCTGCGAGACGCTTCCTGGGAGCAGTCTGCTCTACAAGCACACTATTTCTAAGCCGATTATTGTTTGTTTTCGATAGCGACCGTGAAGATTTAAAAAAGAAATTAACTGAAATTGTCTAAAAAAATAATTATTATTAGTTTGTGTATTTTTAAATTTCGACCGGTGTGTATTGTGTTTAGCTATTGTACGTTTAATGAGAAATGTATGCGAGTGCAGATCTTTACGCGAAGCGGAACAGGCTCCCTGCGAGACGCTTCCTGGGAGCAGTCTGCTCTACAAGCACACTATTTCTAAGCCGATTATTGTTTGTTTTCGATAGCGACCGTGAAGATTTAAAAAAAGAAATTATGTGGAATTGTCTATACAAAATAATTATTATTAGTTTGTGTATTTTTAAATTGCGACCGGTATGTATTGTGTTTAACTATTGTATGTTTAATGAGAAATGTATGCGAGTGCAGATCTTTACGCGAAGCGGAACAGGCTCCCTGCGAGACGCTTCCTGGGAGCAGTCTGCTCTACAAGCACACTATTTCTAAGCCGATTATTGTTTGTTTTCGATAGCGACCGTGAAGATTTAAAAAAAAATTAACTGAAATTGTCTATAAAAAATAATTATTATTAGTTTGTGTATTTTTAAATTGCGACCGGTATGTATTGTGTTTAACCGTTGTACGTTTAATGAGAAATGTATGCGAGTGCAGATCTTTACGCGAAGCGGACCAGGCTCCCTGCGAGACGCTTCCTGGGAGCAGTCTGCTCTACAAGCACACTATTTCTAAGCCGATTATTGTTTGTTTTCGATAGCGACCGTGAAGATTTAAAAAAGAAATTAACTGAAATTGTCTATAAAAAATAATTATTATTAGTTTGTGTATTTTTAAATTTCGACCGGTGTGTATTTCGTTTAACTATTGTATGTTTAATGAGAAATGTATGCGAGTGCAGATCTTTACGCGAAGCGGAACAGGCTCCCTGCGAGACGCTTCCTGGGAGCAGTCTGCTCTACAAGCACACTATTTCTAAGCCGACTATTGTTTGTTTTCGATAGCGACCGTGAAGATTTAAAAAAAGAAATTAGGTGGAATTGTTTATACAAAATAATTATTATTAGTTTGTGTATTTTTAAATTGCGACCGGTATGTATTGTGTTTAACTATTGTATGTTTAATGATAAATGTATGCGAGTGCAGATCTTTACGCGAAGCGGAACAGGCTCCCTGCGAGACGCTTCCTCGGAGCAGTCTGCTCTACAAGCACACTATTTCTAAGCCGATTATTGTTTGTTTTCGATAGCGACCGTGAAGATTTAAAAAAGAAATTAACTGAAATTGTCTATAAAAAATAATTATTATTAGTTTGTGTATTTTTAAATTGCGACCGGTATGTATTGTGTTTTACTGTTGTACGTTTAATGAGAAATGTATGCGAGTGCAGATCTTTACGCGAAGCGGAACAGGCTCCCTGCGAGACGCCTCCTGGGAGCAGTCTGCTCTACAAGCACACTCTTTCTAAGCCGATAATTTTCTTTTTTCGATTGCGACCGTGAAAGTTTTAAAAAAGAAATTAAGTGGAATTGTCTATAAAAAATAATTATTATTAGTTTGTGTATTTTTTAATTGCGACCGGTATGCATTGTGTTTAACTATTGTACGTTTAATGAGAAATGTATGCGAGTGCAGATCTTTACTCGAAGCGGAACAGGCTCCCTGCGAGACGCTTCTTGGGAGCAGTCTGCTCTACAAGCACTCTATTTCTAAGCCGATTATTGTTTGTTTTCGATAGCGACCGTGAAGATTTAAAAAAGAAATTAACTGAAATTGTCTATAAAAAATAATTATTATTATTTTTTGTATTTTTAAATTGCGACCGGTATGTATTGTGTTTAACTATTGTATGTTTAATGAGAAATGTATGCGAGTGCAGATCTTTACGCGAAGCGGAACAGGCTCCCTGCGAGACGCTTCCTGAGAGCAGTCTGCTCTACAAGCACACTATTTCTAAGCCGATTATTGTTTGTTTTCGATAGCGACCGTGAAGATTTAAAAAAAGAAATTAACAGAAATTGTCTATAAAAAATAATTATTATTAGTTTGTGTATTTTTATATTGCGACCGGTATGTATTGTGTTTAACCGTTGTACGTTTAATGAGAAATGTATGCGAGTGCAGATCTTTACGCGAAGCGGAACAGGCTCCCTGCGAGACGCTTCCTGGGAGCAGTCTGCTTTACAAGCACACTATTTATAAGCCGATTATTGTTTGTTTTCAATTGCGACCGTGAAGATTTAAAAAAGAAATTAACTGAAATTGTCTATAAAAAATAATTATTATTAGTTTGTGTATTTTTAAATTGCAACCGGTATGTATTTTGTTTAACTGTTCTACGTTTAATGAGAAATGTATGCGAGTGCAGATCTTTACGAGAAGCGGAAAAGGCTCCCTGCGAGACGCTTCCTGGGAGCAGTCTGCTCTACAAGCACACTATTTCTAAGCCGATAATTTTCTTTTTTCAATTGAGACCGTGAATGTTTTAAAAAAGAAATTAAGTGGAATTGTCTATAAAAAATAATTATTATTAGTTTGTGTATTTTTAAATTGCGACCGGTATGCATTGTGTTTAACTATTGTACGTTTAATGAGAAATGTATGCGAGTGCAGATCTTTACGCGAAGCGGTACAGGCTCCCTGCGAGACGCTTCCTGGGAGCAGTCTGCTCTACAAGCACACTATTTCTAAGCCGATTATTTTTTGTTTTCGATACCGACCGTGAAGATTTAAAAAAGAAATTAATTGAAATTGTCTATAAAAATTAATTATTATTATATTGTGTATTTTTAAATTTCGACCGGTGTGTATTGTGTTTAACTATTGTATGTTTAATGAGAAATGTATGCGAGTGCAGATCTTTACGCGAAGCGGGACAGGCTCCCTGCGAGACGCTTCCTGGGAGCAGTCTGCTCTACAAGCACACTATTTCTAAGCCGATTATTGTTTGTTTTCGATAGCGACCGTGAAGATTTAAAAAAAGAAATTAACAGAAATTGTGTATAAAAAATAATTATTATTAGTTTGTGCATTTTTAAATTGCGACCGGTATGTATTGTGTTTAACCGTTTATGTTTAATGAGAAATGTATCCGAGTGCAGATCTTTACGCGAAGCGGGACAGGCTCCCAGCGAGACGCTTCCTGGGAGCAGTGTGCTCTACAAGCACACTATTTCTAAGCTGATTATTGTTTGTTTTCGATAGCGACCGTGAAAATTTAAAAAAAGAAATTAACAGAAATTGTCTATAAAAAATAATTATTATTAGTTTGTGTATTTTTAAATTGCGACCGGTATGTATTGTGTTTAACCGTTGTACGTTTAATAAGAAATGTATGCGAGTGCAGATCTTTACGCGAAGCGGAACAGGGTCCCTGCGAGACGCTTCCTGGGAGCAGTCTGCTCTACAAGCACACTATTTCTAAGCCGATTATTGTTCTTTTTCGATAGCGACCGTGAAGAATTAAAAAAAGAAATTAGGTGGAATTGTCTATACAAAATAATTATTATTAGTTTGTGTATTTTTAAATTGCGACCGGTATGTATTGTGTTTAACTATTGTATGTTTAATGAGAAATGTATGCGAGTGCAGATCTTTATGCGAAGCGGACAGGCTCCCTGCGAGACGCTTCCTGGGAGCAGTCTGCTCTACAAGCACACTATTTCTAAGCCGATTATTGTTTGTTTTCGATAGCGACCGTGAAAATTTATAAAAGAAATTAACTGAAATTGTCTATAAAAAATAATTATTATTAGTTTGTGTATTTTTAAATTGCGACCGGTATGTATTGTGTTTAACCGTTGTACGTTTAATGAGAAATGTATGCGACTGCAGATCTTTACGCGAAGCGGAACAGGCTCCCTGCGAGACGCTTCCTGGGAGCAGTCTGCTCTACAAGCACACTATTTCTAAGCCGATTATTGTTTGTTTTCGATGGCGACCGTGAAGATTTAAAAAAAGAAATTAACAGAAATTGTCTATAAAATATAATTATTATTAGTTTGTGTATTTTTAAATTGCGACCGGTATGTATTGTGTTTAACCGTTGTACGTTTAATGAGAAATGTATGCGAGTGCAGATCTTTACGCGAAGCGGAACAGGCTCCCTGCGAGACGCTTCCTGGGAGCAGTCTGCTCTACAAGCACACTATTTCTAAGCCGATTATTGTTTGTTTTCGATAGCGACCGTGAAGATTTAAAAAAGAAATTAACTGAAATTGTCTAAAAAAATAATTATTATTAGTTTGTGTATTTTTAAATTTCGACCGGTGTGTATTGTGTTTAGCTATTGTACGTTTAATGAGAAATGTATGCGAGTGCAGATCTTTACGCGAAGCGGAACAGGCTCCCTGCGAGACGCTTCCTGGGAGCAGTCTGCTCTACAAGCACACTATTTCTAAGCCGATTATTGTTTGTTTTCGATAGCGACCGTGAAGATTTAAAAAAAGAAATTATGTGGAATTGTCTATACAAAATAATTATTATTAGTTTGTGTATTTTTAAATTGCGACCGGTATGTATTGTGTTTAACTATTGTATGTTTAATGAGAAATGTATGCGAGTGCAGATCTTTACGCGAAGCGGAACAGGCTCCCTGCGAGACGCTTCCTGGGAGCAGTCTGCTCTACAAGCACACTATTTCTAAGCCGATTATTGTTTGTTTTCGATAGCGACCGTGAAGATTTAAAAAAAAATTAACTGAAATTGTCTATAAAAAATAATTATTATTAGTTTGTGTATTTTTAAATTGCGACCGGTATGTATTGTGTTTAACCGTTGTACGTTTAATGAGAAATGTATGCGAGTGCAGATCTTTACGCGAAGCGGACCAGGCTCCCTGCGAGACGCTTCCTGGGAGCAGTCTGCTCTACAAGCACACTATTTCTAAGCCGATTATTGTTTGTTTTCGATAGCGACCGTGAAGATTTAAAAAAGAAATTAACTGAAATTGTCTATAAAAAATAATTATTATTAGTTTGTGTATTTTTAAATTTCGACCGGTGTGTATTTCGTTTAACTATTGTATGTTTAATGAGAAATGTATGCGAGTGCAGATCTTTACGCGAAGCGGAACAGGCTCCCTGCGAGACGCTTCCTGGGAGCAGTCTGCTCTACAAGCACACTATTTCTAAGCCGACTATTGTTTGTTTTCGATAGCGACCGTGAAGATTTAAAAAAAGAAATTAGGTGGAATTGTTTATACAAAATAATTATTATTAGTTTGTGTATTTTTAAATTGCGACCGGTATGTATTGTGTTTAACTATTGTATGTTTAATGATAAATGTATGCGAGTGCAGATCTTTACGCGAAGCGGAACAGGCTCCCTGCGAGACGCTTCCTCGGAGCAGTCTGCTCTACAAGCACACTATTTCTAAGCCGATTATTGTTTGTTTTCGATAGCGACCGTGAAGATTTAAAAAAGAAATTAACTGAAATTGTCTATAAAAAATAATTATTATTAGTTTGTGTATTTTTAAATTGCGACCGGTATGTATTGTGTTTTACTGTTGTACGTTTAATGAGAAATGTATGCGAGTGCAGATCTTTACGCGAAGCGGAACAGGCTCCCTGCGAGACGCCTCCTGGGAGCAGTCTGCTCTACAAGCACACTCTTTCTAAGCCGATAATTTTCTTTTTTCGATTGCGACCGTGAAAGTTTTAAAAAAGAAATTAAGTGGAATTGTCTATAAAAAATAATTATTATTAGTTTGTGTATTTTTTAATTGCGACCGGTATGCATTGTGTTTAACTATTGTACGTTTAATGAGAAATGTATGCGAGTGCAGATCTTTACTCGAAGCGGAACAGGCTCCCTGCGAGACGCTTCTTGGGAGCAGTCTGCTCTACAAGCACTCTATTTCTAAGCCGATTATTGTTTGTTTTCGATAGCGACCGTGAAGATTTAAAAAAGAAATTAACTGAAATTGTCTATAAAAAATAATTATTATTATTTTTTGTATTTTTAAATTGCGACCGGTATGTATTGTGTTTAACTATTGTATGTTTAATGAGAAATGTATGCGAGTGCAGATCTTTACGCGAAGCGGAACAGGCTCCCTGCGAGACGCTTCCTGAGAGCAGTCTGCTCTACAAGCACACTATTTCTAAGCCGATTATTGTTTGTTTTCGATAGCGACCGTGAAGATTTAAAAAAAGAAATTAACAGAAATTGTCTATAAAAAATAATTATTATTAGTTTGTGTATTTTTAAATTGCGACCGGTATGTATTGTGTTTAACCGTTGTACGTTTAATGAGAAATGTATGCGAGTGCAGATCTTTACGCGAAGCGGACCAGGCTCCCTGCGAGACGCTTCCTGGGAGCAGTCTGCTCTACAAGCACACTATTTCTAAGCCGATTATTGTTTGTTTTCGATAGCGACCGTGAAGATTTAAAAAAGAAATTAACTGAAATTGTCTATAAAAAATAATTATTATTAGTTTGTGTATTTTTAAATTTCGACCGGTGTGTATTTCGTTTAACTATTGTATGTTTAATGAGAAATGTATGCGAGTGCAGATCTTTACGCGAAGCGGAACAGGCTCCCTGCGAGACGCTTCCTGGGAGCAGTCTGCTCTACAAGCACACTATTTCTAAGCCGACTATTGTTTGTTTTCGATAGCGACCGTGAAGATTTAAAAAAAGAAATTAGGTGGAATTGTTTATACAAAATAATTATTATTAGTTTGTGTATTTTTAAATTGCGACCGGTATGTATTGTGTTTAACTATTGTATGTTTAATGATAAATGTATGCGAGTGCAGATCTTTACGCGAAGCGGAACAGGCTCCCTGCGAGACGCTTCCTCGGAGCAGTCTGCTCTACAAGCACACTATTTCTAAGCCGATTATTGTTTGTTTTCGATAGCGACCGTGAAGATTTAAAAAAGAAATTAACTGAAATTGTCTATAAAAAATAATTATTATTAGTTTGTGTATTTTTAAATTGCGACCGGTATGTATTGTGTTTTACTGTTGTACGTTTAATGAGAAATGTATGCGAGTGCAGATCTTTACGCGAAGCGGAACAGGCTCCCTGCGAGACGCCTCCTGGGAGCAGTCTGCTCTACAAGCACACTCTTTCTAAGCCGATAATTTTCTTTTTTCGATTGCGACCGTGAAAGTTTTAAAAAAGAAATTAAGTGGAATTGTCTATAAAAAATAATTATTATTAGTTTGTGTATTTTTTAATTGCGACCGGTATGCATTGTGTTTAACTATTGTACGTTTAATGAGAAATGTATGCGAGTGCAGATCTTTACTCGAAGCGGAACAGGCTCCCTGCGAGACGCTTCTTGGGAGCAGTCTGCTCTACAAGCACTCTATTTCTAAGCCGATTATTGTTTGTTTTCGATAGCGACCGTGAAGATTTAAAAAAGAAATTAACTGAAATTGTCTATAAAAAATAATTATTATTATTTTTTGTATTTTTAAATTGCGACCGGTATGTATTGTGTTTAACTATTGTATGTTTAATGAGAAATGTATGCGAGTGCAGATCTTTACGCGAAGCGGAACAGGCTCCCTGCGAGACGCTTCCTGAGAGCAGTCTGCTCTACAAGCACACTATTTCTAAGCCGATTATTGTTTGTTTTCGATAGCGACCGTGAAGATTTAAAAAAAGAAATTAACAGAAATTGTCTATAAAAAATAATTATTATTAGTTTGTGTATTTTTATATTGCGACCGGTATGTATTGTGTTTAACCGTTGTACGTTTAATGAGAAATGTATGCGAGTGCAGATCTTTACGCGAAGCGGAACAGGCTCCCTGCGAGACGCTTCCTGGGAGCAGTCTGCTTTACAAGCACACTATTTATAAGCCGATTATTGTTTGTTTTCAATTGCGACCGTGAAGATTTAAAAAAGAAATTAACTGAAATTGTCTATAAAAAATAATTATTATTAGTTTGTGTATTTTTAAATTGCAACCGGTATGTATTTTGTTTAACTGTTCTACGTTTAATGAGAAATGTATGCGAGTGCAGATCTTTACGAGAAGCGGAAAAGGCTCCCTGCGAGACGCTTCCTGGGAGCAGTCTGCTCTACAAGCACACTATTTCTAAGCCGATAATTTTCTTTTTTCAATTGAGACCGTGAATGTTTTAAAAAAGAAATTAAGTGGAATTGTCTATAAAAAATAATTATTATTAGTTTGTGTATTTTTAAATTGCGACCGGTATGCATTGTGTTTAACTATTGTACGTTTAATGAGAAATGTATGCGAGTGCAGATCTTTACGCGAAGCGGTACAGGCTCCCTGCGAGACGCTTCCTGGGAGCAGTCTGCTCTACAAGCACACTATTTCTAAGCCGATTATTTTTTGTTTTCGATACCGACCGTGAAGATTTAAAAAAGAAATTAACAGAAATTGTGTATAAAAAATAATTATTATTAGTTTGTGCATTTTTAAATTGCGACCGGTATGTATTGTGTTTAACCGTTTATGTTTAATGAGAAATGTATCCGAGTGCAGATCTTTACGCGAAGCGGGACAGGCTCCCAGCGAGACGCTTCCTGGGAGCAGTGTGCTCTACAAGCACACTATTTCTAAGCTGATTATTGTTTGTTTTCGATAGCGACCGTGAAAATTTAAAAAAAGAAATTAACAGAAATTGTCTATAAAAAATAATTATTATTAGTTTGTGTATTTTTAAATTGCGACCGGTATGTATTGTGTTTAACCGTTGTACGTTTAATAAGAAATGTATGCGAGTGCAGATCTTTACGCGAAGCGGAACAGGGTCCCTGCGAGACGCTTCCTGGGAGCAGTCTGCTCTACAAGCACACTATTTCTAAGCCGATTATTGTTTGTTTTCGATAGCGACCGTGAAGAATTAAAAAAAGAAATTAGGTGGAATTGTCTATACAAAATAATTATTATTAGTTTGTGTATTTTTAAATTGCGACCGGTATGTATTGTGTTTAACTATTGTATGTTTAATGAGAAATGTATGCGAGTGCAGATCTTTATGCGAAGCGGACAGGCTCCCTGCGAGACGCTTCCTGGGAGCAGTCTGCTCTACAAGCACACTATTTCTAAGCCGATTATTGTTTGTTTTCGATAGCGACCGTGAAAATTTATAAAAGAAATTAACTGAAATTGTCTATAAAAAATAATTATTATTAGTTTGTGTATTTTTAAATTGCGACCGGTATGTATTGTGTTTAACTGTTGTACGTTTAATGAGAAATGTATGCGAGTGCAGATCTTTACGCGAAGCGGAACAGGCTCCCTGCGAGACGCTTCCTGGGAGCAGTCTGCTCTACAAGCACACTTTTTCTAAGCCGATTATTGTTTGTGTTCGATAGCGACCGTGAAGATTTAAAAAAAGAAATTAACAGAAATTGTCTATAAAAAATAATTATTATTAGTTTGTGTATTTTTAAATTGCGACCGGTATGTATTGTGTTTAACCGTTGTACGTTTAATGAGAAATGTATGCGAGTGCAGATCTTTACGCGAAGCGGACCAGGCTCCCTGCGAGACGCTTCCTGGGAGCAGTCTGCTCTACAAGCACACTATTTCTAAGCCGATTATTGTTTGTTTTCGATAGCGACCGTGAAGATTTAAAAAAGAAATTAACTGAAATTGTCTATAAAAAATAATTATTATTAGTTTGTGTATTTTTAAATTTCGACCGGTGTGTATTTCGTTTAACTATTGTATGTTTAATGAGAAATGTATGCGAGTGCAGATCTTTACGCGAAGCGGAACAGGCTCCCTGCGAGACGCTTCCTGGGAGCAGTCTGCTCTACAAGCACACTATTTCTAAGCCGACTATTGTTTGTTTTCGATAGCGACCGTGAAGATTTAAAAAAAGAAATTAGGTGGAATTGTTTATACAAAATAATTATTATTAGTTTGTGTATTTTTAAATTGCGACCGGTATGTATTGTGTTTAACTATTGTATGTTTAATGATAAATGTATGCGAGTGCAGATCTTTACGCGAAGCGGAACAGGCTCCCTGCGAGACGCTTCCTCGGAGCAGTCTGCTCTACAAGCACACTATTTCTAAGCCGATTATTGTTTGTTTTCGATAGCGACCGTGAAGATTTAAAAAAGAAATTAACTGAAATTGTCTATAAAAAATAATTATTATTAGTTTGTGTATTTTTAAATTGCGACCGGTATGTATTGTGTTTTACTGTTGTACGTTTAATGAGAAATGTATGCGAGTGCAGATCTTTACGCGAAGCGGAACAGGCTCCCTGCGAGACGCCTCCTGGGAGCAGTCTGCTCTACAAGCACACTCTTTCTAAGCCGATAATTTTCTTTTTTCGATTGCGACCGTGAAAGTTTTAAAAAAGAAATTAAGTGGAATTGTCTATAAAAAATAATTATTATTAGTTTGTGTATTTTTTAATTGCGACCGGTATGCATTGTGTTTAACTATTGTACGTTTAATGAGAAATGTATGCGAGTGCAGATCTTTACTCGAAGCGGAACAGGCTCCCTGCGAGACGCTTCTTGGGAGCAGTCTGCTCTACAAGCACTCTATTTCTAAGCCGATTATTGTTTGTTTTCGATAGCGACCGTGAAGATTTAAAAAAGAAATTAACTGAAATTGTCTATAAAAAATAATTATTATTATTTTTTGTATTTTTAAATTGCGACCGGTATGTATTGTGTTTAACTATTGTATGTTTAATGAGAAATGTATGCGAGTGCAGATCTTTACGCGAAGCGGAACAGGCTCCCTGCGAGACGCTTCCTGAGAGCAGTCTGCTCTACAAGCACACTATTTCTAAGCCGATTATTGTTTGTTTTCGATAGCGACCGTGAAGATTTAAAAAAAGAAATTAACAGAAATTGTCTATAAAAAATAATTATTATTAGTTTGTGTATTTTTATATTGCGACCGGTATGTATTGTGTTTAACCGTTGTACGTTTAATGAGAAATGTATGCGAGTGCAGATCTTTACGCGAAGCGGAACAGGCTCCCTGCGAGACGCTTCCTGGGAGCAGTCTGCTTTACAAGCACACTATTTATAAGCCGATTATTGTTTGTTTTCAATTGCGACCGTGAAGATTTAAAAAAGAAATTAACTGAAATTGTCTATAAAAAATAATTATTATTAGTTTGTGTATTTTTAAATTGCAACCGGTATGTATTTTGTTTAACTGTTCTACGTTTAATGAGAAATGTATGCGAGTGCAGATCTTTACGAGAAGCGGAAAAGGCTCCCTGCGAGACGCTTCCTGGGAGCAGTCTGCTCTACAAGCACACTATTTCTAAGCCGATAATTTTCTTTTTTCAATTGAGACCGTGAATGTTTTAAAAAAGAAATTAAGTGGAATTGTCTATAAAAAATAATTATTATTAGTTTGTGTATTTTTAAATTGCGACCGGTATGCATTGTGTTTAACTATTGTACGTTTAATGAGAAATGTATGCGAGTGCAGATCTTTACGCGAAGCGGTACAGGCTCCCTGCGAGACGCTTCCTGGGAGCAGTCTGCTCTACAAGCACACTATTTCTAAGCCGATTATTTTTTGTTTTCGATACCGACCGTGAAGATTTAAAAAAGAAATTAACAGAAATTGTGTATAAAAAATAATTATTATTAGTTTGTGCATTTTTAAATTGCGACCGGTATGTATTGTGTTTAACCGTTTATGTTTAATGAGAAATGTATCCGAGTGCAGATCTTTACGCGAAGCGGGACAGGCTCCCAGCGAGACGCTTCCTGGGAGCAGTGTGCTCTACAAGCACACTATTTCTAAGCTGATTATTGTTTGTTTTCGATAGCGACCGTGAAAATTTAAAAAAAGAAATTAACAGAAATTGTCTATAAAAAATAATTATTATTAGTTTGTGTATTTTTAAATTGCGACCGGTATGTATTGTGTTTAACCGTTGTACGTTTAATAAGAAATGTATGCGAGTGCAGATCTTTACGCGAAGCGGAACAGGGTCCCTGCGAGACGCTTCCTGGGAGCAGTCTGCTCTACAAGCACACTATTTCTAAGCCGATTATTGTTTGTTTTCGATAGCGACCGTGAAGAATTAAAAAAAGAAATTAGGTGGAATTGTCTATACAAAATAATTATTATTAGTTTGTGTATTTTTAAATTGCGACCGGTATGTATTGTGTTTAACTATTGTATGTTTAATGAGAAATGTATGCGAGTGCAGATCTTTATGCGAAGCGGACAGGCTCCCTGCGAGACGCTTCCTGGGAGCAGTCTGCTCTACAAGCACACTATTTCTAAGCCGATTATTGTTTGTTTTCGATAGCGACCGTGAAAATTTATAAAAGAAATTAACTGAAATTGTCTATAAAAAATAATTATTATTAGTTTGTGTATTTTTAAATTGCGACCGGTATGTATTGTGTTTAACTGTTGTACGTTTAATGAGAAATGTATGCGAGTGCAGATCTTTACGCGAAGCGGAACAGGCTCCCTGCGAGACGCTTCCTGGGAGCAGTCTGCTCTACAAGCACACTTTTTCTAAGCCGATTATTGTTTGTGTTCGATAGCGACCGTGAAGATTTAAAAAAAGAAATTAACAGAAATTGTCTATAAAAAATAATTATTATTAGTTTGTGTATTTTTAAATTGCGACCGGTATGTATTGTGTTTAACCGTTGTACGTTTAATGAGAAATGTATGCGAGTGCAGATCTTTACGCGAAGCGGACCAGGCTCCCTGCGAGACGCTTCCTGGGAGCAGTCTGCTCTACAAGCACACTATTTCTAAGCCGATTATTGTTTGTTTTCGATAGCGACCGTGAAGATTTAAAAAAGAAATTAACTGAAATTGTCTATAAAAAATAATTATTATTAGTTTGTGTATTTTTAAATTTCGACCGGTGTGTATTTCGTTTAACTATTGTATGTTTAATGAGAAATGTATGCGAGTGCAGATCTTTACGCGAAGCGGAACAGGCTCCCTGCGAGACGCTTCCTGGGAGCAGTCTGCTCTACAAGCACACTATTTCTAAGCCGATTATTGTTTGTTTTCGATAGCGACCGTGAAGATTTAAAAAAAGAAATTAGGTGGAATTGTCTATACAAAATAATTATTATTAGTTTGTGTATTTTTAAATTGCGACCGGTATGTATTGTGTTTAACTATTGTATGTTTAATGATAAATGTATGCGAGTGCAGATCTTTACGCGAAGCGGAACAGGCTCCCTGCGAGACGCTTCCTCGGAGCAGTCTGCTCTACAAGCACACTATTTCTAAGCCGATTATTGTTTGTTTTCGATAGAGACCGTGAAGATTTAAAAAAGAAATTAACTGAAATTGTCTATAAAAAATAATTATTATTAGTTTGTGTATTTTTAAATTGCGACCGGTATGTATTGTGTTTTACTGTTGTACGTTTAATGAGAAATGTATGCGAGTGCAGATCTTTACGCGAAGCGGAACAGGCTCCCTGCGAGACGCCTCCTGGGAGCAGTCTGCTCTACAAGCACACTCTTTCTAAGCCGATAATTTTCTTTTTTCGATTGCGACCGTGAAAGTTTTAAAAAAGAAATTAAGTGGAATTGTCTATAAAAAATAATTATTATTAGTTTGTGTATTTTTTAATTGCGACCGGTATGTATTGTGTTTAACTATTGTACGTTTAATGAGAAATGTATGCGAGTGCAGATCTTTACGCGAAGCGGAACAGGCTCCCTGCGAGACGCTTCCTGGGAGCAGACTGCTCTACAAGCACACTATTTCTAAGCCGATTATTGTTTGTTTTCGATAGCGACCGTGAAGATTTAAAAAAAGAAATCGGTCGCTATCGAAAACAAACAATAATCGGCTTAGAAATAGTGTGCTTGTAGAGCAGACTGCTCCCAGGAAGCGTCTCGCAGGGAGCCTGTTACGCTTCGCGTAAAGATCTGCACTCGCATACATTTCTCATTAAACATACAATAGTTAAACACAATACATACCGGTCGCAATTTAAAAATACAAAAACTAATAATAATTATTTTTTATATACAATTTCAGTTATTTTCTTTTTTTAAATCTTCAGAGGCGCTATCGAAAACAAACAACAAACGGCTTAGTTTGTGTATTTTTAAATTGCGACCGGTATGTATTGTGTTTTACTGTTGTACGTTTAATGAGAAATGTATGCGAGTGCAGATCTTTACGCGAAGCGGAACAGGCTCCCTGCGAGACGCTTCCTGGGAGAAGTCTGCTCTACAAGCACACTCTTTCTAAGCCGATAATTTTCTTTTTTCGATTGCGACCGTGAAAGTTTTAAAAAAGAAATTAAGTGGAATTGTCTATAAAAAATAATTATTATTAGTTTGTGTATTTTTTAATTGCGACCGGTATGTATTGTGTTTAACTATTGTACGTTTAATGAGAAATGTATGCGAGTGCAGATCTTTACGCGAAGCGGAACAGGCTCCCTGCGAGACGCTTCCTGGGAGCAGTCTGCTTTACAAGCACACTATTTCTAAGCCGATTATTGTTTGTTTTCGATAGCGACCGATTTCTTTTTTTAAATCTTCACGGTCGCTATCGAAAACAAACAATAATCGGCTTAGAAATAGTGTGCTTGTAGAGCAGACTGCTCCCAGGAAGCGTCTCGCAGGGAGCCTGTTACGCTTCGCGTAAAGATCTGCACTCGCATACATTTCTCATTAAACATACAATAGTTAAACACAATACATACCGGTCGCAATTTAAAAATACAAAAACTAATAATAATTATTTTTTATATACAATTTCAGTTATTTTCTTTTTTTAAATCTTCAGAGGCGCTATCGAAAACAAACAACAAACGGCTTAGTTTGTGTATTTTTAAATTGCGACCGGTATGTATTGTGTTTAACTATTGTATGTTTAATGAGAAATGTATGCGAGTGCAGATCTTTACGCGAAGCGGGACAGGCTCCCTGCGAGACGCTTCCTGGGAGCAGTCTGCTCTACAAGCACACTCTTTCTAAGCCGATAATTTTCTTTTTTCGATTGCGACCGTGAATGTTTTAAAAAAGAAATTAAGTGGAATTGCCTATAAAAAATAATTAATTTTAGTTTGTGTATTTTTTAATTGCGACCGGTATGTATTGTGTTTAACTATTGTACGTTTTATGAGAAATGTATGCGAGTGCAGATCTTTACGCGAAGCGGAACAGGCTCCCTGCGAGACGCTTCCTGGGAGCAGTCTGCTCTACAAGCACACTCTTTCTAAGCCGATAATTTTCTTTTTTCGATTGCGACCGTGAATGTTTTAAAAAAGAAATTAAGTGGAATCGTCTATAAAAAATAATTATTTTTAGTTTGTGTATTTTTTAATTGCGACCGGTATGTATTGTGTTTAACTATTGTACGTTTTATGAGAAATGTATGCGAGTGCAGATCTTTACGCGAAGCGGAACAGGCTCCCTGCGAGACGCTTCCTGGGAGCAGTCTGCTCTACAAGCACACTATTTCTAAGCCGATTATTGTTTGTTTTCGATAGCGACCGTGAAGATTTAAAAAAAGAAATTAACTGAAATTGTATATAAAAAATAATTATTATTAGTTTTTGTATTTTTAAATTGCGACCGGTATGTATTGTGTTTAACTATTGCATGTTTAACGAGAAATGTATGCGAGTGCAGATCTTTACGCGAAGCGGGACAGGCTCCCTGCGAGACGCTTCCTGGGAGCAGTCTGCTCTACAAGCACACTATTTCTAAGCCGATTATTGTTTGTTTTCGATAGCGACCGTGAAGATTTAAAAAAAGAAATTAACAGAAATTGTCTATAAAAAATAATTATTATTCGTTTGTGTATTTTTAAATTGCGACCGGTATGTATTGTGTTTAACCGTTGTACGTTTAATGAGAAATGTATGCGACTGCAGATCTTTACGCGAAGCGGAACAGGCTCCCTGCGAGACGCTTCCTGGGAGCAGTCTGCTCTACAAGCACACTATTTCTAAGCCGATTATTGTTTGTTTTCGATGGCGACCGTGAAGATTTAAAAAAAGAAATTAACAGAAATTGTCTATAAAATATAATTATTATTAGTTTGTGTATTTTTAAATTGCGACCGGTATGTATTGTGTTTAACCGTTGTACGTTTAATGAGAAATGTATGCGAGTGCAGATCTTTACGCGAAGCGGAACAGGCTCCCTGCGAGACGCTTCCTGGGAGCAGTCTGCTCTACAAGCACACTATTTCTAAGCCGATTATTGTTTGTTTTCGATAGCGACCGTGAAGATTTAAAAAAGAAATTAACTGAAATTGTCTAAAAAAATAATTATTATTAGTTTGTGTATTTTTAAATTTCGACCGGTGTGTATTGTGTTTAGCTATTGTACGTTTAATGAGAAATGTATGCGAGTGCAGATCTTTACGCGAAGCGGAACAGGCTCCCTGCGAGACGCTTCCTGGGAGCAGTCTGCTCTACAAGCACACTATTTCTAAGCCGATTATTGTTTGTTTTCGATAGCGACCGTGAAGATTTAAAAAAAGAAATTATGTGGAATTGTCTATACAAAATAATTATTATTAGTTTGTGTATTTTTAAATTGCGACCGGTATGTATTGTGTTTAACTATTGTATGTTTAATGAGAAATGTATGCGAGTGCAGACCTTTACGCGAAGCGGAACAGGCTCCCTGCGAGACGCTTCCTGGGAGCAGTCTGCTCTACAAGCACACTATTTCTAAGCCGATTATTGTTTGTTTTCGATAGCGACCGTGAAGATTTAAAAAAAAATTAACTGAAATTGTCTATAAAAAATAATTATTATTAGTTTGTGTATTTTTAAATTGCGACCGGTATGTATTGTGTTTTACTGTTGTACGTTTAATGAGAAATGTATGCGAGTGCAGATCTTTACGCGAAGCGGAATAGGCTCCCTGCGAGACGCTTCCTGGGAGCAGTCTGCTCTACAAGCACACTCTTTCTAAGCCGATAATTTTCTTTTTTCGATTGCGACCGTGAAAGTTTTAAAAAAGAAATTAAGTGGAATTGTCTATAAAAAATAATTATTATTAGTTTGTGCATTTTTAAATTGCGACCGGTATGTATTGTGTTTAACTATTGTATGTTTAATAAGAAATGTATGCGAGTGCAGATCTTTACGCGAAGCGGGACAGGCTCCCTGCGAGACGCTTCCTGGGAGCAGTCTGCTCTACAAGCACACTATTTCTAAGCCGATTATTGTTTGTTTTCGATAGCGACCGTGAAGATTTAAAAAAGAAATTAACTGAAATTGTCTATAAAAAATAATTGTTATTAGTTTGTGTATTTTTAAATTGCGACCGGTATGTATTGTGTTTAACTGTTGTACGTTTAATGAGAAATGTATGCGAGTGCAGATCTTTACGCGCAGCGGAACAGGCTCCCTGCGAGACGCTTCCTGGGAGCAGTCTGCTCTACAAGCACACTCTTTCTAAGCCGATAATTTTCTTTTTTCAATTGCGACCGTGAATGTTTTAAAAAAGAAATTAAGTGGAATTGTCTATAAAAAATAATTATTGTTAGTTTGTGTATTTTAAATTGCGACCGGTATGCATTGTGTTTAACTATTGTACGTTTAATGAGAAATGTATGCGAGTGCAGATCTTTACTCGAAGCGGAACAGCCTCCCTGCGAGACGCTTCTTGGGAGCAGTCCGCTCTACAAGCACACTATTTCTAAGCCGATTATTGTTTGTTTTCGATAGCGACCGTGAAGATTTAAAAAAGAAATTAACTGAAATTGTCTATAAAAAATAATTATTATTAGTTTTTGTATTTTTAAATTGCGACCGGTATGTATTGTGTTTAACTATTGTATGTTTAATGAGAAATGTATGCGAGTGCAGATCTTTACGCGAAGCGGAACAGGCTTCCTGCGAGACGCTTCCTGGGAGCAGTCTGCTCTACAAGCACACTATTTCTAAGCCGATTATTGTTTGTTTTCGATAGCGACCGTGAAGATTTAAAAAAAGAAATTAACAGAAATTGTCTATAAAAAATAATTATTATTAGTTTGTGTATTTTTAAATTGCGACCGGTATGTATTGTGTTTAACCGTTGTACGTTTAATGAGAAATGTATGCGAGTGCAGATCTTTACGCGAAGCGGTACAGGCTCCGTGCGAGACGCTTCCTGGGAGTAGTCTGCTGTACAAGCACACTATTTATAAGCCGATTATTGTTTGTTTTCAATTGCGACCGTGAAGATTTAAAAAAGAAATTAACTGAAATTGTCTATAAAAAATAATTATTATTAGTTTGTGTATTTTTAAATTGCGACCGGTATGTATTGTGTTTAACTGTTCTACGTTTAATGAGAAATGTATGCGAGTGCCGATCTTTACGCGAAGCGGAACAGGCTCCCTGCGAGACGCTTCTTGGGAGCAGTCTGCTCTACAAGCACACTATTTCTAAGCCGATTATTGTTTGTTTTCGATAGCGACCGTGAAGATTTAAAAAAGAAATTAACTGAAATTGTCTATAAAAAATAATTATTATTAGTTTTTGTATTTTTAAATTGCGACCGGTATATATTGTGTTTAACTATTATATGTTTAATGAGAAATGTATGTGGGTGCAGATCTTTACGCGAAGTGGACAGGCTCCCTGCGAGACGCTTCCTGGGAGCAGTCTGCTCTACAAGCACACAATTTCTAAGCCGATTATTGTTTGTTTTCGATAGCGAACGTGAAGATTTAAAAAAGAAATTAACTGAAATTGTCTATAAAAAATAATTATTATTAGTTTGTGTATTTTTAAATTTCGACCGGTGTGTATTGTGTTTAACTATTGTATGTTTAATGAGAAATGTATGCGAGTGCAGATCTTTACGCGAAGCGGAACAGGCTCCCTGCGAGACGCTTCCTGGGAGCAGTCTGCTCTACAAGCACACTATTTCTAAGCCGATTATTGTTTGTTTTCGATAGCGACCGTGAAGATTTAAAAAAAGAAATTAGGTGGAATTGTCTATACAAAATAATTATTATTAGTTTGTGTATTTTTAAATTGCGACCGGTATGTATTGTGTTTAACTATTGTATGTTTAATAAGAAATGTATACGAGTGCAGATCTTTACGCGAAGCGGAACAGGCTCCCTGCGAGACGCCTCCTGGGAGCAGTCTGCTCTACAAGCACACTATTTCTAAGCCGATTATTGTTTGTTTTCGATAGCGACCGTGAAGATTTAAAAAAGAAATTAACTGAAATTGTCTATAAAAAATAATTGGTATTAGTTTGTGTATTTTTAAATTGCGACCGGTATGTATTGTGTTTAACTGTTGTACGTTTAATGAGAAATGTATGCGAGTGCAGATCTTTACGCGCAGCGGAACAGGCTCCCTGCGAGACACTTCCTGGGAGCAGTCTGCTCTACAAGCACACTATTTCTAAGCCGATTATTGTTTGTTTTCGATAGCGACCGTGAAGATTTAAAAAAAGAAATTAACTGAAATTGTATATAAAAAATAATTATTATTAGTTTTTGTATTTTTAAATTGCGACCGGTGTGTATTGTGTTTAACTATTGTATGTTTAATGAGAAATGTATGCGAGTGCAGATCTTTACGCGAAGCGGGACAGGCTCCAGGCGAGACGCTTCCTGGGAGCAGTCTGCTCTAAAAGCACACTATTTCTAAGCCGATTATTGTTTGTTTTCGATAGCGACCGTGAAGATTTAAAAAAAGAAATTAACAGAAATTATCTATAAAAAATAATTATTATTAGTTTGTGTACTTTTAAATTGCGACCGGTATGTATTGTGTTTAACTATTGTATGTTTAATGAGAAATGTATGCGAGTGCAGATCTTTACGCGAAGCGGGACAGGCTCCAGGCGAGACGCTTCCTGGGAGCAGTCTGCTCTACAAGCACACTCTTTCTAAGCCGATAATTTTCTTTTTTCGATTGCGACCGTGAATGTTTTAAAAAAGAAATTAAGTGGAATTGTCTATAAAAAATAATTATTATTAGTTTTGGATTTTTTAATTGCGACCGGTATGTATTGTGTTTAACTATTGTACGTTTAATGAGAAATGTATGCGAGTGCAGATCTTTACGCGAAGCGGACCAGGCTCCCTGCGAGACACTTCCTGGGAGCAGTCTGCTCTACAAGCACACTATTTCTAAGCCGATTATTGTTTGTTTTCGATAGCGACCGTGAAGATTTAAAAAAAGAAATTAACTGAAATTGTATATAAAAAATAATTATTATTAGTTTTTGTATTTTTAAATTGCGACCGGTATGTATTGTGTTTAACTATTGTATGTTTAATGAGAAATGTATGCGAGTGCAGATCTTTACGCGAAGCGGGACAGGCTCCAGGCGAGACGCTTCCTGGGAGCAGTCTGCTCTAAAAGCACACTATTTCTAAGCCGATTATTGTTTGTTTTCGATAGCGACCGTGTAGATTTAAAAAAAGAAATTAACAGAAATTATCTATAAAAAATAATTATTATTAGTTTGTGTACTTTTAAATTGCGACCGGTATGTATTGTGTTTAACCGTTGTATGTTTAATGAGAAATGTATGCGAGTGCAGATCTTTACGCGAAGCGGAACTGGCTCCCTGCGAGACGCTTCCTGGGAGCAGTCTGCTCTACAAGCACACTATTTCTAAGCCGATTATTGTTTGTTTTCGATAGCGACCGTGAAGATTTAAAAAAGAAATTAACTGAAATTGTCTATAAAAAATAATTGTTATTAGTTTGTGTATTTTTAAATTGCGACCGGTATGTATTGTGTTTAACTGTTGTACGTTTAATGAGAAATGTATGCGAGTGCAGATCTTTACGCGCAGCGGAACAGGCTCCCTGCGAGACGCTTCCTGGGAGCAGTCTGCTCTACAAGCACACTCTTTCTAAGCCGATAATTTTCTTTTTTCAATTGCGACCGTGAATGTTTTAAAAAAGAAATTAAGTGGAATTGTCTATAAAAAATAATTATTATTAGTTTGTGTATTTTTAAATTGCGACCGGTATGTATTGTGTTTAACTATTGTATGTTTAATGAGAAATGTATGCGAGTGCAGATTTTTACGCGAAGCGGAACAGGCTCCCTGCGAGACGCTTCCTGGGAGCAGTCTGTTCTAAAAGCACACTATTTCTAAGCCGATTATTGTTTGTTTTCGATAGCGACCGTGAAGATTTAAAAAAAGAAATTAACAGAAATTATCTATAAAAAATATTTATTATTAGTTTGTGTATTTTTAAATTGCGACCGGTATGTATTGTGTTTAACCGTTGTACGTTTAATGAGAAATGTATGCGAGTGCAGATATTTACGCGAAGCGGAACAGGCTCCCTGCGAGACGCTTCCTGGGAGCAGTCTGCTCTACAAGCACACTATTTCTAAGTCGATTATTGTTTGTTTTCGATAGCGACCGTGAAGATTTAAAAAAGAAATTAACTGAAATTGTCTATAAAAAATAATTATTATTAGTTTGTGTATTTTTAAATTGCGACCGGTATGTATTGTGTTTAACTATTGTACGTTTAATGAGAAATGTATGCGAGTGCAGATCTTTACTCGAAGCGGAACAGCCTCCCTGCGAGACGCTTCCTGGGAGCAGTCTGCTCTACAAGCACACTATTTCTAAGCCGATAATTTTCTTTTTTCGATTGAGGCCGTGAATGTTTTAAAAAAGAAATTAAGTGGAATTGTCTATAAAAAATAATTATTATTAGTTTGTGTATTTTAAATTGCGACCGGTATGCATTGTGTTTAACTATTGTACGTTTAATGAGAAATGTATGCGAGTGCAGATCTTTACTCGAAGCGGAACAGCCTCCCTGCGAGACGCTTCTTGGGAGCAGTCCGCTCTACAAGCACACTATTTCTAAGCCGATTATTGTTTGTTTTCGATAGCGACCGTGAAGATTTAAAAAAGAAATTAACTGAAATTGTCTATAAAAAATAATTATTATTAGTTTTTGTATTTTTAAATTGCGACCGGTATGTATTGTGTTTAACTATTGTATGTTTAATGAGAAATGTATGCGAGTGCAGATCTTTACGCGAAGCGGAACAGGCTTCCTGCGAGACGCTTCCTGGGAGCAGTCTGCTCTACAAGCACACTATTTCTAAGCCGATTATTGTTTGTTTTCGATAGCGACCGTGAAGATTTAAAAAAAGAAATTAACAGAAATTGTCTATAAAAAATAATTATTATTAGTTTGTGTATTTTTAAATTGCGACCGGTATGTATTGTGTTTAACCGTTGTACGTTTAATGAGAAATGTATGCGAGTGCAGATCTTTACGCGAAGCGGTACAGGCTCCCTGCGAGACGCTTCCTGGGAGTAGTCTGCTGTTCAAGCACACTATTTATAAGCCGATTATTGTTTGTTTTCAATTGCGACCGTGAAGATTTAAAAAAGAAATTAACTGAAATTGTCTATAAAAAATAATTATTATTAGTTTGTGTATTTTTAAATTGCGACCGGTATGTATTGTGTTTAACTGTTCTACGTTTAATGAGAAATGTATGCGAGTGCCGATCTTTACGCGAAGCGGAACAGGCTCCCTGCGAGACGCTTCTTGGGAGCAGTCTGCTCTACAAGCACACTATTTCTAAGCCGATTATTGTTTGTTTTCGATAGCGACCGTGAAGATTTAAAAAAGAAATTAACTGAAATTGTCTATAAAAAATAATTATTATTAGTTTTTGTATTTTTAAATTGCGACCGGTATATATTGTGTTTAACTATTATATGTTTAATGAGAAATGTATGCGAGTGCAGATCTTTACGCGAAGCGGTACACGCTCCCTGCGAGACGCTTCCTGGGAGCAGTCTGCTCTACAAGCACACTATTTCTAAGCCGATTATTGTTTGTTTTCGATAGCGACCGTGAAGATTTAAAAAAAGAAATTAATAGAAATTGTCTATACAAAATAATTATTATTAGTTTGTGTATTTTTAAATTGCGACCGGTATGTATTGTGTTTAACTATTGTATGTTTAATGAGAAATGTATGTGGGTGCAGATCTTTACGCGAAGTGGACAGGCTCCCTGCGAGACGCTTCCTGGGAGCAGTCTGCTCTACAAGCACACTATTTCTAAGCCGATTATTGTTTGTTTTCGATAGCGAACGTGAAGATTTAAAAAAGAAATTAACTGAAATTGTCTATAAAAATAATTATTATTAGTTTGTGTATTTTTAAATTTCGACCGGTGTGTATTGTGTTTAACTATTGTATGTTTAATGAGAAATGTATGCGAGTGCAGATCTTTACGCGAAGCGGAACAGGCTCCCTGCGAGACGCTTCCTGGGAGCAGTCTGCTCTACAAGCACACTATTTCTAAGCCGATTATTGTTTGTTTTCGATAGCGACCGTGAAGATTTAAAAAAAGAAATTAGGTGGAATTGTCTATACAAAATAATTATTATTAGTTTGTGTATTTTTAAATTGCGACCGGTATGTATTGTGTTTAACTATTGTATGTTTAATAAGAAATGTATGCGAGTGCAGATCTTTACGCGAAGCGGAACAGGCGCCCTGCGAGACGCTTCCTGGGAGCAGTCTGCTCTACAAGCACACTATTTCTAAGCCGATTATTGTTTGTTTTCGATAGCGACCGTGAAGATTTAAAAAAGAAATTAACTGAAATTGTCTATAAAAAATAATTGTTATTAGTTTGTGTATTTTTAAATTGCGACCGGTATGTATTGTGTTTAACTGTTGTACGTTTAATGAGAAATGTATGCGAGTGCAGATCTTTACGCGCAGCGGAACAGGCTCCCTTCGAGACGCTTCCTGGGAGCAGTCTGCTCTACAAGCACACTCTTTCTAAGCCGATAATTTTCTTTTTTCGATTGCGACCGTGAATGTTTTAAAAAAGAAATTAAGTGGAATTGTCTATAAAAAATAATTATTATTAGTTTTGGATTTTTTAATTGCGACCGGTATGTATTGTGTTTAACTATTGTACGTTTAATGAGAAATGTATGCGAGTGCAGATCTTTACGCGAAGCGGACCAGGCTCCCTGCGAGACGCTTCCTGGGAGCAGTCTGTTCTAAAAGCACACTATTTCTAAGCCGATTATTGTTTGTTTTCGATAGCGACCGTGAAGATTTAAAAAAAGAAATTAACAGAAATTTTCTATAAAAAATATTTATTATTAGTTTGTGTATTTTTAAATTGCGACCGGTATGTATTGTGTTTAACCGTTGTACGTTTAATGAGAAATGTATGCGAGTGCAGATATTTACGCGAAGCGGAACAGGCTCCCTGCGAGACGCTTCCTGGGAGCAGTCTGCTCTACAAGCACACTATTTCTAAGTCGATTATTGTTTGTTTTCGATAGCGACCGTAAAGATTTAAAAAAGAAATTAACTGAAATTGTCTATAAAAAATAATTATTATTAGTTTGTGTATTTTTAAATTGCGACCGGTATGTATTGTGTTTAACTATTGTACGTTTAATGAGAAATGTATGCGAGTGCAGATCTTTACTCGAAGCGGAACAGCCTCCCTGCGAGACGCTTCCTGGGAGCAGTCTGCTCTACAAGCACACTATTTCTAAGCCGATAATTTTCTTTTTTCGATTGAGGCCGTGAATGTTTTAAAAAAGAAATTAAGTGGAATTGTCTATAAAAAATAATTATTATTAGTTTGTGTATTTTAAATTGCGACCGGTATGCATTGTGTTTAACTATTGTACGTTTAATGAGAAATGTATGCGAGTGCAGATCTTTACTCGAAGCGGAACAGCCTCCCTGCGAGACGCTTCTTGGGAGCAGTCCGCTCTACAAGCACACTATTTCTAAGCCGATTATTGTTTGTTTTCGATAGCGACCGTGAAGATTTAAAAAAGAAATTAACTGAAATTGTCTATAAAAAATAATTATTATTAGTTTTTGTATTTTTAAATTGCGACCGGTATCTATTGTGTTTAACTATTTTATGTTTAATGAGAAATGTATGCGAGTGCAGATCTTTACGCGAAGCGGAACAGGCTTCCTGCGAGACGCTTCCTGGGAGCAGTCTGCTCTACAAGCACACTATTTCTAAGCCGATTATTGTTTGTTTTCGATAGCGACCGTGAAGATTTAAAAAAAGAAATTAACAGAAATTGTCTATAAAAAATAATTGTTATTAGTTTGTGTATTTTTAAATTGCGACCGGTATGTATTGTGTTTAACCGTTGTACGTTTAATGAGAAATGTATGCGAGTGCAGATCTTTACGCGAAGCGGTACAGGCTCCCTGCGAGACGCTTCCTGGGAGTAGTCTGCTGTACAAGCACACTATTTATAAGCCGATTATTGTTTGTTTTCAATTGCGACCGTGAAGATTTAAAAAAGAAATTAACTGAAATTGTCTATAAAAAATAATTATTATTAGTTTGTGTATTTTTAAATTGCGACCGGTATGTATTGTGTTTAACTGTTCTACGTTTAATGAGAAATGTATGCGAGTGCCGATCTTTACGCGAAGCGGAACAGGCTCCCTGCGAGACGCTTCTTGGGAGCAGTCTGCTCTACAAGCACACTATTTCTAAGCCGATTATTGTTTGTTTTCGATAGCGACCGTGAAGATTTAAAAAAGAAATTAACTGAAATTGTCTATAAAAAATAATTATTATAAGTTTTTGTATTTTTAAATTGCGACCGGTATATATTGTGTTTAACTATTATATGTTTAATGAGAAATGTATGCGAGTGCAGATCTTTACGCGAAGCGGTACACGCTCCCTGCGAGACGCTTCCTGGGAGCAGTCTGCTCTACAAGCACACTATTTCTAAGCCGATTATTGTTTGTTTTCGATAGCGACCGTGAAGATTTAAAAAAAGAAATTAATAGAAATTGTCTATACAAAATAATTATTATTAGTTTGTGTATTTTTAAATTGCGACCGGTATGTATTGTGTTTAACTATTGTATGTTTAATGAGAAATGTATGTGGGTGCAGATCTTTACGCGAAGTGGACAGGCTCCCTGCGAGACGCTTCCTGGGAGCAGTCTGCTCTACAAGCACACTATTTCTAAGCCGATTATTGTTTGTTTTCGATAGCGAACGTGAAGATTTAAAAAAGAAATTAACTGAAATTGTCTATAAAAATAATTATTATTAGTTTGTGTATTTTTAAATTTCGACCGGTGTGTATTGTGTTTAACTATTGTATGTTTAATGAGAAATGTATGCGAGTGCAGATCTTTACGCGAAGCGGAACAGGCTCCCTGCGAGACGCTTCCTGGGAGCAGTCTGCTCTACAAGCACACTATTTCTAAGCCGATTATTGTTTGTTTTCGATAGCGACCGTGAAGATTTAAAAAAAGAAATTAGGTGGAATTGTCTATACAAAATAATTATTATTAGTTTGTGTATTTTTAAATTGCGACCGGTATGTATTGTGTTTAACTATTGTATGTTTAATAAGAAATGTATGCGAGTGCAGATCTTTACGCGAAGCGGAACAGGCTCCCTGCGAGACGCTTCCTGGGAGCAGTCTGCTCTACAAGCACACTATTTCTAAGCCGATTATTGTTTGTTTTCGATAGCGACCGTGAAGATTTAAAAAAGAAATTAACTGAAATTGTCTATAAAAAATAATTGTTATTAGTTTGTGTATTTTTAAATTGCGACCGGTATGTATTGTGTTTAACTGTTGTACGTTTAATGAGAAATGTATGCGAGTGCAGATCTTTACGCGCAGCGGAACAGGCTCCCTTCGAGACGCTTCCTGGGAGCAGTCTGCTCTACAAGCACACTCTTTCTAAGCCGATAATTTTCTTTTTTCGATTGCGACCGTGAATGTTTTAAAAAAGAAATTAAGTGGAATTGTCTATAAAAAATAATTATTATTAGTTTTGGATTTTTTAATTGCGACCGGTATGTATTGTGTTTAACTATTGTACGTTTAATGAGAAATGTATGCGAGTGCAGATCTTTACGCGAAGCGGACCAGGCTCCCTGCGAGACACTTCCTGGGAGCAGTCTGCTCTACAAGCACACTATTTCTAAGCCGATTATTGTTTGTTTTCGATAGCGACCGTGAAGATTTAAAAAAAGAAATTAACTGAAATTGTATATAAAAAATAATTATTATTAGTTTTTGTATTTTTAAATTGCGACCGGTATGTATTGTGTTTAACTATTGTATGTTTAATGAGAAATGTATGCGAGTGCAGATCTTTACGCGAAGCGAAACAGGCTTCCTGCGAGACGCTTCCTGGGAGCAGTCTGCTCTACAAGCACACTATTTCTAAGCCGATTATTGTTTGTTTTCGATAGCGACCGTGAAGATTTAAAAAAAGAAATTAACAGAAATTGTCTATAAAAAATAATTATTATTAGTTTGTGTATTTTTAAATTGCGACCGGTATGTATTGTGTTTAACCGTTGTACGTTTAATGAGAAATGTATGCGAGTGCAGATCTTTACGCGAAGCGGTACAGGCTCCCTGCGAGACGCTTCCTGGGAGTAGTCTGCTGTACAAGCACACTATTTATAAGCCGATTATTGTTTGTTTTCAATTGCGACCGTGAAGATTTAAAAAAGAAATTAACTGAAATTGTCTATAAAAAATAATTATTATTAGTTTGTGTATTTTTAAATTGCGACCGGTATGTATTGTGTTTAACTGTTCTACGTTTAATGAGAAATGTATGCGAGTGCCGATCTTTACGCGAAGCGGAACAGGCTCCCTGCGAGACGCTTCTTGGGAGCAGTCTGCTCTACAAGCACACTATTTCTAAGCCGATTATTGTTTGTTTTCGATAGCGACCGTGAAGATTTAAAAAAGAAATTAACTGAAATTGTCTATAAAAAATAATTATTATTAGTTTTTGTATTTTTAAATTGCGACCGGTATATATTGTGTTTAACTATTATATGTTTAATGAGAAATGTATGCGAGTGCAGATCTTTACGCGAAGCGGAACACGCTCCCTGCGAGACGCTTCCTGGGAGCAGTCTGCTCTACAAGCACACTATTTCTAAGCCGATTATTGTTTGTTTTCGATAGCGACCGTGAAGATTTAAAAAAAGAAATTAATAGAAATTGTCTATACAAAATAATTATTATTAGTTTGTGTATTTTTAAATTGCGACCGGTATGTATTGTGTTTAACTATTGTATGTTTAATGAGAAATGTATGTGGGTGCAGATCTTTACGCGAAGTGGACAGGCTCCCTGCGAGACGCTTCCTGGGAGCAGTCTGCTCTACAAGCACACTATTTCTAAGCCGATTATTGTTTGTTTTCGATAGCGAACGTGAAGATTTAAAAAAGAAATTAACTGAAATTGTCTATAAAAAATAATTATTATTAGTTTGTGTATTTTTAAATTTCGACCGGTGTGTATTGTGTTTAACTATTGTATGTTTAATGAGAAATGTATGCGAGTGCAGATCTTTACGCGAAGCGGAACAGGCTCCCTGCGAGACGCTTCCTGGGAGCAGTCTGCTCTACAAGCACACTATTTCTAAGCCGATTATTGTTTGTTTTCGATAGCGACCGTGAAGATTTAAAAAAAGAAATTAGGTGGAATTGTCTATACAAAATAATTATTATTAGTTTGTGTATTTTTAAATTGCGACCGGTATGTATTGTGTTTAACTATTGTATGTTTAATAAGAAATGTATGCGAGTGCAGATCTTTACGCGAAGCGGAACAGGCTCCCTGCGAGACGCTTCCTGGGAGCAGTCTGCTCTACAAGCACACTATTTCTAAGCCGATTATTGTTTGTTTTCGATAGCGACCGTGAAGATTTAAAAAAGAAATTAACTGAAATTGTCTATAAAAAATAATTGTTATTAGTTTGTGTATTTTTAAATTGCGACCGGTATGTATTGTGTTTAACTGTTGTACGTTTAATGAAAAATGTATGCGAGTGCAGATCTTTACGCGCAGCGGAACAGGCTCCCTTCGAGACGCTTCCTGGGAGCAGTCTGCTCTACAAGCACACTCTTTCTAAGCCGATAATTTTCTTTTTTCGATTGCGACCGTGAATGTTTTAAAAAAGAAATTAAGTGGAATTGTCTATAAAAAATAATTATTATTAGTTTTGGATTTTTTAATTGCGACCGGTATGTATTGTGTTTAACTATTGTACGTTTAATGAGAAATGTATGCGAGTGCAGATCTTTACGCGAAGCGGACCAGGCTCCCTGCGAGACACTTCCTGGGAGCAGTCTGCTCTACAAGCACACTATTTCTAAGCCGATTATTGTTTGTTTTCGATAGCGACCGTGAAGATTTAAAAAAAGAAATTAACTGAAATTGTATATAAAAAATAATTATTATTAGTTTTTGTATTTTTAATTTGCGACCGGTATGTATTGTGTTTAACTATTGTATGTTTAATGAGAAATGTATGCGAGTGCAGATCTTTACGCGAAGCGGGACAGGCTCCAGGCGAGACGCTTCCTGGGAGCAGTCTGCTCTAAAAGCACACTATTTCTAAGCCGATTATTGTTTGTTTTCGATAGCGACCGTGAAGATTTAAAAAAAGAAATTAACAGAAATTATCTATAAAAAATAATTATTATTAGTTTGTGTACTTTTAAATTGCGACCGGTATGTATTGTGTTTAACCGTTGTATGTTTAATGAGAAATGTATGCGAGTGCAGATCTTTACGCGAAGCGGAACAGGCTCCCTGCGAGACGCTTCCTGGGAGCAGTCTGCTCTACAAGCACACTATTTCTAAGCCGATTATTGTTTGTTTTCGATAGCGACCGTGAAGATTTAAAAAAAGAAATTAACAGAAATTGTCTATAAAAAATAATTATTATTAGTTTGTGTATTTTTAAATTGCGACCGGTATGTATTGTGTTTAACCGTTGTACGTTTAATGAGAAATGTATGCGAGTGCAGATATTTACGCGAAGCGGAACAGGCTCCCTGCGAGACGCTTCCTGGGAGCAGTCTGCTCTACAAGCACACTATTTCTAAGCCGATTATTGTTTGTTTTCGATAGCGACCGTGAAGATTTAAAAAAGAAATTAACTGAAATTCTCTATAAAAAATAATTATTATTAGTTTGTGTATTTTTAAATTGCGACCGGTATGTATTGTATTTAACTGTTGTACGTTTAATGAGAAATGTATGCGAATGCAGATCTTTACGCGAAGCGGAACAGGCTCCCTGCGAGACGCTTCCTGGGAGCAGTCTGCTCTACAAGCACACTATTTCTAAGCCGATTATTGTTTGTTTTCGATGGCGACCGTGAAGATTTAAAAAAAGAAATTAACAGAAATTGTCTATAAAAAATCATTACTATTAGTTTGTGTATTTTTAAATTTCGACCGGTGTGTATTGTGTTTAACTATTGTATGTTTAATGAGAAATGTATGCGAGTGCAGATCTTTACGCGAAGCGGAACAGGCTCCCTGCGAGACGCTTCCTGGGAGCAGTCTGCTCTACAAGCACACTATTTCTAAGCCGATTATTGTTTGTTTTCGATAGCGACCGTGAAGATTTAAAAAAAGAAATTAGGTGGAATTGTCTATACAAAATAATTATTATTAGTTTGTGTATTTTTAAATTGCGACCGGTATGTATTGTGTTTAACTATTGTATGTTTAATGAGAAATGTATGCGAGTGCAGATCTTTACGCGAAGCGGAAAAGGCTCCCTGCGAGACGCTTCCTGGGAGCAGTCTGCTCTACAAGCACACTATTTCTAAGCCGATTATTGTTTGTTTTCGATAGCGACCGTGAAGACTTAAAAAAGAAATTAACTGAAATTGTCTATAAAAAATAATTATTATTAGTTTGTGTATTTTTAAATTGCGACCGATATGTATTGTGTTTAACTGTTGTACGTTTAATGAGAAATATATGCGAGTGCAGATCTTTACGCGCAGCGGAACAGGCTCCCTGCGAGACGCTTCCTGGGAGCAGTCTGCTCTACAAGCACACTCTTTCTAAGCCGAATTTTCTTTTTTTGATTGCGACCGTGAATGTTTTAAAAAAGAAATTAAGTGGAATTGTCTATAAAAAATAATTATTATTAGTTTGTGAATTTTTAAATTGCGACCGGTATGCATTTTGTTTAACTATTGTACGTTTAATGAGAAATGTATGCGAGTGCAGATATTTACGCGAAGCGGAACAGGCTCCCTGCGAGACGCTTCTTGGGAGCAGTCTGCTCTACAAGCACACTATTTCTAAGCCGATTATTGTTTGTTTTCGATAGCGACCGTGAAGATTTAAAAAAGAAATTAACTGAAATTGTCTATAAAAAATAATTATTATTAGTTTTTGTTTTTTTAAATTGCGACCGGTATATATTGTGTTTAACTATTATATGTTTAATGAGAAATGTATGCGAGTGCAGATCTTTACGCGAAGCGGAACAGGCTCCCTGCGAGACGCTTCCTGGGAGCAGTCTGCTCTACAAGAACACTATTTCTAAGCCGATTATTGTTTGTTTTCGATAGCGACCGTGAAGATTTAAAAAAAGAAATTAACAGAAATTGTCTATACAAAATAATTATTATTAGTTTGTGTATTTTTAAATTGCGACCGGTATGTATTGTGTTTAACTATTGTATGCTTAATGAGAAATGTATGTGGGTGCAGATCTTTACGCGAAGCGGAACAGGCTCCCTGCGAGACGCTTCTTGGGAGCAGTCTGCTCTACAAGCAATCTATTTCTAAGCCGATTATTGTTTGTTTTCGATAGCGAACGTGAAGATTTAAAAAAGAAATTAACTGAAAGTGTCTATAAAAAATAATTATTATTAGTTTGTGTATTTTTAAATTTCGACCGGTGTGTATTGTGTTTAACTATTGTATGTTTAATGAGAAATGTATGCGAGTGCAGATCTTTACGCGAAGCGGAATAGGCTCCCTGCGAGACGCTTCCTGGGAGCAGTCTGCTCTACAAGCACACTATTTCTAAGCCGATTATTGTTTGTTTTCGATAGCGACCGTGAAGATTTAAAAAAAGAAATTAGGTGGAATTGTCTATACAAAATAATTATTATTAGTTTGTGTATTTTTAAATTGCGACCGGTATGTATTGTGTTTAACTATTGTATGTTTAATAAGAAATGTATGCGAGTGCAGATCTTTACGCGAAGCGGAACAGGCTCCCTGCGAGACGCTTCCTGGGAGCAGTCTGCTCTACAAGCACACTATTTCTAAGCCGATTATTGTTTGTTTTCGATAGCGACCGTGAAGATTTAAAAAAGAAATTAACTGAAATTGTCTATAAAAAATAATTGTTATTAGTTGGTGTATTTTTAAATTGCGACCGGTATGTATTGTGTTTAACTGTTGTACGTTTAATGAGAAATGTATGCGAGTGCAGATCTTTACGCGCAGCGGAACAGGCTCCCTGCGAGACGCTTCCTGGGAGCAGTCAGCTCTACAAGCACACTATTTCTAAGCCGATTATTGTTTGTTTTCGATAGCGACCGTGAAGATTTAAAAAAGAATTTAACTGAAATTGTCTATAAAAAATAATTATTATTAGTTTGTGTATTTTTAAATTGCGACCGGTATGTATTGTGTTTAACTATTGTACGTTTAATGAGAAATGTATGCGAGTGCAGATCTTTACTCGAAGCAGAACAGGCTCCCTGCGAGACGCTTCCTGGGAGCAGTCTGCTCTAAAAGCACACTATTTCTAAGCCGATTATTGTTTGTTTTCGATAGCGACCGTGAAGATTTAAAAAAAGAAATTAACAGAAATTATCTATAAAAAATATTTATTATTAGTTTGTGTATTTTTAAATTGCGACCGGTATGTATTGTGTTTAACCGTTGTACGTTTAATGAGAAATGTATGCGAGTGCAGATATTTACGCGAAGCGGTACAGGCTCCCTGCGAGACGCTTCCTGGGAGCAGTCTGCTCTACAAGCACACTATTTCTAAGCCGATTATTGTTTGTTTTCGATAGCGACCGTGAAGATTTAAAAAAGAATTTAACTGAAATTGTCTATAAAAAATAATTATTATTAGTTTGTGTATTTTTAAATTGCGACCGGTATGTATTGTGTTTAACTATTGTACGTTTAATGAGAAATGTATGCGAGTGCAGATCTTTACTCGAAGCGGAACAGCCTCCCTGCGAGACGCTTCCTGGGAGCAGTCTGCTCTACAAGCACACTATTTCTAAGCCGATAATTTTCTTTTTTCGATTGAGGCCGTGAATGTTTTAAAAAAGAAATTAAGTGGAATTGTCTATAAAAAATAATTATTATTAATTTGTGTATTTTAAATTGCGACCGGTATGCATTGTGTTTAACTATTGTACGTTTAATGAGAAATGTATGCGAGTGCAGATCTTTACGCGAAGCGGAACAGGCTCCCTGCGAGACACTTCCTGGGAGCAGTCTGCTCTACAAGCACACTATTTCTAAGCCGATTATTGTTTGTTTTCGATAGCGACCGTGAAGATTTAAAAAAAGAAATTAACTGAAATTGTATATAAAAAATAATTATTATTAGTTTTTGTATTTTTAAATTGCGACCGGTATGTATTGTGTTTAACTATTGTATGTTTAATGAGAAATGTATGCGAGTGCAGATCTTTACGCGAAGCGGATCAGGCTCCAGGCGAGACGCTTCCTGGGAGCAGTCTGCTCTAAAAGCACACTATTTCTAAGCCGATTATTGTTTGTTTTCGATAGCGACCGTGAAGATTTAAAAAAAGAAATTAACAGAAATTATCTATAAAAAATAATTATTATTAGTTTGTGTACTTTTAAATTGCGACCGGTATGTATTGTGTTTAACCGTTGTATGTTTAATGAGAAATGTATGCGAGTGCAGATCTTTACGCGAAGCGGAACAGGCTCCCTGCGAGACGCTTCCTGGGAGCAGTCTGCTCTACAAGCACACTATTTCTAAGCCGATTATTGTTTGTTTTCGATAGCGACCGTGAAGATTTAAAAAAAGAAATTAACAGAAATTGTCTATAAAAAATAATTATTATTAGTTTGTGTATTTTTAAATTGCGACCGGTATGTATTGTGTTTAACCGTTGTACGTTTAATGAGAAATGTATGCGAGTGCAGATATTTACGCGAAGCGGAACAGGCTCCCTGCGAGACGCTTCCTGGGAGCAGTCTGCTCTACAAGCACACTATTTCTAAGCCGATTATTGTTTGTTTTCGATAGCGACCGTGAAGATTTAAAAAAGAAATTAACTGAAATTCTCTATAAAAAATAATTATTATTAGTTTGTGTATTTTTAAATTGCGACCGGTATGTATTGTATTTAACTGTTGTACGTTTAATGAGAAATGTATGCGAATGCAGATCTTTACGCGAAGCGGAACAGGCTCCCTGCGAGACGCTTCCTGGGAGCAGTCTGCTCTACAAGCACACTATTTCTAGTTTGTTTTCGATGGCGACCGTGAAGATTTAAAAAAAGAAATTAACAGAAATTGTCTATAAAAAATCATTACTATTAGTTTGTGTATTTTTAAATTTCGACCGGTGTGTATTGTGTTTAACTATTGTATGTTTAATGAGAAATGTATGCAAGTGCAGATCTTTACGCGAAGCGGAACAGGCTCCCTGCGAGACGCTTCCTGGGAGCAGTCTGCTCTACAAGGTCACTATTTCTAAGCCGATTATTGTTTGTTTTCGATAGCGACCTTGAAGATTTAAAAAAAGAAATTAGGTGGAATTGTCTATACAAAATAATTATTATTAGTTTGTGTATTTTTAAATTGCGACCGGTATGTATTGTGTTTAACTATTGTATGTTTAATGAGAAATGTATGCGAGTGCAGATCTTTACGCGAAGCGGAAAAGGCTCCCAGCGAGACGCTTCCTGGGAGCAGTCTGCTCTACAAGCACACTATTTCTAAGCCGATTATTGTTTGTTTTCTGTAGCGACCGTGAAGATTTAAAAAAGAAATTAACTGAAATTGTCTATAAAAAATAATTATTATTAGTTTGTGTATTTTTAAATTGCGACCGATATGTATTGTGTTTAACTGTTGTACGTTTAATGAGAAATATATGCGAGTGCAGATTTTTACGCGCAGCGGAACAGGCTCCCTGCGAGACGCTTCCTGGGAGCAGTCTGCTCTACAAGCACACTCTTTCTAAGCCGAATTTTCTTTTTTTGATTGCGACCGTGAATGTTTTAAAAAAGAAATTAAGTGGAATTGTCTATAAAAAATAATTATTATTAGTTTGTGTATTTTTAAATTGCGACCGGTATGTATTGTGTTTAACCGTTGTACGTTTAATGAGAAATGTATGCGAGTGCAGATATTTACATGAAGCGGAACAGGCTCCCTGCGAGACGCTTCCTGGGAGCAGTCTGTTTTACAAGCACACTATTTCTAAGCCGATTATTGTTTGTTTTCGATAGCGACCGTGAAGATTTAAAAAAGAAATTAACTGAAATTGTCTATAAAAAATAATTATTATTAGTTTTTGTTTTTTTAAATTGCGACCGGTATATATTGTGTTTAACTATTATATGTTTAATGAGAAATGTATGCGAGTGCAGATCTTTACGCGAAGTGGAAAAGGCTCCCTGCGAGACGCTTCCTGGGAGCAGTCTGCTCTACAAGCACACTATTTCTAAGCCGATAATTTTCTTTTTTTAATTGAGACCGTGAATGTTTTAAAAAAGAAATTAAGTGGAATTGTCTATAAAAAATAATTATTATTAGTTTGTGTATTTTTAAATTGCGACCGGTATGCATTTTGTTTAACTATTGTACGTTTAATGAGAAATGCATGCGAGTGCAGATATTTACGCGAAGCGGAACAGGCTCCCTGCGAGACGCTTCTTGGGAGCAGTCTGCTCTACAAGCACACTATTTCTAAGCCGATTATTGTTTGTTTTCGATAGCGACCGTGAAGATTTAAAAAAGAAATTAACTGAAATTGTCTATAAAAAATAATTATTATTAGTTTTTGTTTTTTTAAATTGCGACCGGTATATATTGTGTTTAACTATTATATGTTTAATGAGAAATGTATGCGAGTGCAGATCTTTACGCGAAGCGGAACAGGCTCCCTGCGAGACGCTTCCTGGGAGCAGTCTGCTCTACAAGAACACTATTTCTAAGCCGATTATTGTTTGTTTTCGATAGCGACCGTGAAGATTTAAAAAAAGAAATTAACAGAAATTGTCTATACAAAATAATTATTATTAGTTTGTGTATTTTTAAATTGCGACCGGTATGTATTGTGTTTAACTATTGTATGCTTAATGAGAAATGTATGTGGGTGCAGATCTTTACGCGAAGCGGAACAGGCTCCCTGCGAGACGCTTCTTGGGAGCAGTCTGCTCTACAAGCACACTATTTCTAAGCCGATTATTGTTTGTTTTCGATAGCGAACGTGAAGATTTAAAAAAGAAATTAACTGAAATTGTCTATAAAAAATAATTATTATTAGTTTGTGTATTTTTAAATTTCGACCGGTGTGTATTGTGTTTAACTATTGTATGTTTAATGAGAAATGTATGCGAGTGCAGATCTTTACGCGAAGCGGAATAGGCTCCCTGCGAGACGCTTCCTGGGAGCAGTCTGCTCTACAAGCACACTATTTCTAAGCCGATTATTGTTTGTTTTCGATAGCGACCGTGAAGATTTAAAAAAGAAATTAACTGAAATTGTCTATAAAAAATAATTGTTATTAGTTTGTGTATTTTGAAATTGCGACCGGTATGTATTGTGTTTAACTGTTGTACGTTTAATGAGAAATGTATGCGAGTGCAGATCTTTACGCGCAGCGGAACAGGCTCCCTGCGAGACGCTTCCTGGGAGCAGTCAGCTCTACAAGCACACTCTTTCTAAGCCGATAATTTTCTTTTTTCAATTGCGACCGTGAATGTTTTAAAAAAGAAATTAAGTGGAATTGTCTATAAAAAATAATTATTATTAGTTTGTGTATTTTAAATTGCGACCGGTATGCATTGTGTTTAACTATTGTACGTTTAATGAGAAATGTATGCGAGTGCAGATCTTTACTCGAAGCGGAACAGCCTCCCTGCGAGACGCTTCTTGGGAGCAGTCCGCTCTACAAGCACACTATTTCTAAGCCGATTATTGTTTGTTTTCGATAGCGACCGTGAAGATTTAAAAAAGAAATTAACTGAAATTGTCTATAAAAAATAATTATTATTAGTTTTTGTATTTTTAAATTGCGACCGGTATGTATTGTGTTTAACTATTGTATGTTTAATGAGAAATGTATGCGAGTGCAGATCTTTACGCTAAGCGGAACAGGCTTCCTGCGAGACGCTTCCTGGGAGCAGTCTGCTCTACAAGCACACTATTTCTAAGCCGATTATTGTTTGTTTTCGATAGCGACCGTGAAGATTTAAAAAAAGAAATTAACAGAAATTGTCTATAAAAAATAATTATTATTAGTTTGTGTATTTTTAAATTGCGACCGGTATGTATTGTGTTTAACCGTTGTACGTTTAATAAAAAATGTATGCGAGTGCAGATCTTTACGCGAAGCGGTACAGGCTCCCTGCGAGACGCTTCCTGGGAGTAGTCTGCTGTACAAGCACACTATTTATAAGCCGATTATTGTTTGTTTTCAATTGCGACCGTGAAGATTTAAAAAAGAAATTAACTGAAATTGTCTATAAAAAATAATTATTATTAGTTTGTGTATTTTTAAATTGCGACCGGTATGTATTGTGTTTAACTGTTCTACGTTTAATGAGAAATGTATGCGAGTGCCGATCTTTACGCGAAGCGGAACAGGCTCCCTGCGAGACGCTTCTTGGGAGCAGTCTGCTCTACAAGCACACTATTTCTAAGCCGATTATTGTTTGTTTTCGATAGCGACCGTGAAGATTTAAAAAAGAAATTAACTGAAATTGTCTATAAAAAATAATTATTATTAGTTTTTGTATTTTTAAATTGCGACCGGTATATATTGTGTTTAACTATTATATGTTTAATGAGAAATGTATGCGAGTGCAGATCTTTACGCGAAGCGGAACACGCTCCCTGCGAGACGCTTCCTGGGAGCAGTCTGCTCTACAAGCACACTATTTCTAAGCCGATTATTGTTTGTTTTCGATAGCGACCGTGAAGATTTAAAAAAAGAAATTAATAGAAATTGTCTATACAAAATAATTATTATTAGTTTGTGTATTTTTAAATTGCGACCGGTATGTATTGTGTTTAACTATTGTATGTTTAATGAGAAATGTATGTGGGTGCAGATCTTTACGCGAAGTGGAACAGGCTCCCTGCGAGACGCTTCCTGGAAGCAGTCTGCTCTACAAGCACACTATTTCTAAGCCGATTATTGTTTGTTTTCGATAGCGAACGTGAAGATTTAAAAAAGAAATTAACTGAAATTGTCTATAAAAAATAATTATTATTAGTTTGTGTATTTTTAAATTTCGACCGGTGTGTATTGTGTTTAACTATTGTATGTTTAATGAGAAATATATGCGAGTGCAGATCTTTACGCGAAGCGGAACAGGCTCCCTGCGAGACGCTTCCTGGGAGCAGTCTGCTCTACAAACACACTATTTCTAAGCCGATTATTGTTTGTTTTCGATAGCGACCGTGAAGATTTAAAAAAGAAATTAACTGAAATTGTCTATAAAAAATAATTGTTATTAGTTTGTGTATTTTTAAATTGCGACCGGTATGTATTGTGTTTAACTGTTGTACGTTTACTGAGAAATGTATGCGAGTGCAGATCTTTACGCGCAGCGGAACAGGCTCCCTGCGAGACGCTTCCTGGGAGCAGTCTGCTCTACAAGCACACTCTTTCTAAGCCGATAATTTTCTTTTTTCGATTGCGACCGTGAATGTTTTAAAAAAGAAATTAAGTGGAATTGTCTATAAAAAATAATTATTATTAGTTTTGGATTTTTTAATTGCGACCGGTATGTATTGTGTTTAACTATTGTACGTTTAATGAGAAATGTATGCGAGTGCAGATATTTACGCGAAGCGGTACAGGCTCCCTGCGAGACGCTTCTTGGGAGCAGTCTGCTCTACAAGCACACTATTTCTAAGCCGATTATTGTTTGTTTTCGATAGCGACCGTGAAGATTTAAAAAAGAAATTAACTGAAATTGTCTATAAAAAATAATTATTATTAGTTTTTGTTTTTTTAAATTGCGACCGGTATATATTGTGTTTAACTATTATATGTTTAATGAGAAATGTATGCGAGTGCAGATCTTTACGCGAAGCGGAACAGGCTCCCTGCGAGACGCTTCCTGGGAGCAGTCTGCTCTACAAGCACACTATTTCTAAGCCGATTATTGTTTGTTTTCGATAGCGACCGTGAAGATTTAAAAAAGAAATTAACTGAAATTGTCTATAAAAAATAATTGTTATTAGTTTGTGTATTTTTAAATTGCGACCGGTATGCATTGTGTTTAACTGTTGTACGTTTAATGAGAAATGTATGCGAGTGCAGATCTTTACGCGCAGCGGAACAGGCTCCCTGCGAGACGCTTCCTGGGAGCAGTCTGCTCTACAAGCACACTCTTTCTAAGCCGATAATTTTCTTTTTTCAATTGCGACCGTGAATGTTTTAAAAAAGAAATTAAGTGGAATTGTCTATAAAAAATAATTATTATTAGTTTGTGTATTTTTAAATTTCGACCGGTGTGTATTGTGTTTAACTATTGTATGTTTAATGAGAAATGTATGAGAGTGCAGATCTTTACGCGAAGCGGAATAGGCTCCCTGCGAGACGCTTTCTCGGAGCAGTCTGCTCTACAAGCACACTATTTCTAAGCCGATTATTGTTTGTTTTCGATAGCGACCGTGAAGATTTAAAAAAAGAAATTAGGTGGAATTGTCTATACAAAATAATTATTATTAGTTTGTGTATTTTTAAATTGCGACCGGTATGTATTGTGTTTAACCGTTGTACGTTTAATGAGAAATGTATGCGAGTGCAGATCTTTACGCGAAGCGGAACAGGCTCCCTGCGAGACGCTTCCTGGGAGCAGTCTGCTCTACAAGCACACTATTTCTAAGCCGATTATTGTTTGTTTTCGATAGCGACCGTGAAGATTTAAAAAAGAAATTAACTGAAATTGTCTATAAAAAATAATTGTTATTAGTTTGTGTATTTTTAAATTGCGACCGGTATGCATTGTGTTTAACTGTTGTACGTTTAATGAGAAATGTATGCGAGTGCAGATCTTTACGCGCAGCGGAACAGGCTCCCTGCGAGACGCTTCCTGGGAGCAGTCTGCTCTACAAGCACACTCTTTCTAAGCCGATAATTTTCTTTTTTCAATTGCGACCGTGAATGTTTTAAAAAAGAAATTAAGTGGAATTGTCTATAAAAAATAATTATTATTAGTTTGTGTATTTTTAAATTGCGACCGGTATGTATTGTGTTTAACTATTGTATGTTTAATGAGAAATGTATGCGAGTGCAGATTTTTACGCGAAGCGGAACAGGCTCCCTGCGAGACGCTTCCTGGGAGCAGTCTGCTCTAAAAGCACACTATTCCTAAGCCGATTATTGTTTGTTTTCGATAGCGACCGTGAAGATTTAAAAAAAGAAATTAACAGAAATTATCTATAAAAAATATTTATTATTAGTTTGTGTATTTTTAAATTGCGACCGGTATGTATTGTGTTTAACCGTTGTACGTTTAATGAGAAATGTATGCGAGTGCAGATATTTACGCGAAGCGGAACAGGCTCCCTGCGAGACGCTTCCTGGGAGCAGTCTGCTCTACAAGCACACTATTTCTAAGCCGATTATTGTTTGTTTTCGATAGCGACCGTGAAGATTTAAAAAAGAAATTAACTGAAATTGTCTATAAAAAATAATTATTATTAGTTTGTGTATTTTTAAATTGCGACCGGTATGTATTGTGTTTAACTATTGTACGTTTAATGAGAAATGTATGCGAGTGCAGATCTTTACTCGAAGCGGAACAGCCTCCCTGCGAGACGCTTCCTGGGAGCAGTCTGCTCTAGAAGCACACTATTTCTAAGCCGATAATTTTCTTTTTTCGATTGAGGCCGTGAATGTTTTAAAAAAGAAATTAAGTGGAATTGTCTATAAAAAATAATTATTATTAGTTTGTGTATTTTAAATTGCGACCGGTATGCATTGTGTTTAACTATTGTACGTTTAATGAGAAATGTATGCGAGTGCAGATCTTTACTCGAAGCGGAACAGCCTCCCTGCGAGACGCTTCTTGGGAGCAGTCCGCTCTACAAGCACACTATTTCTAAGCCGATTATTGTTTGTTTTCGTTAGCGACCGTGAAGATTTAAAAAAGAAATTAACTGAAATTGTCTATAAAAAATAATTATTATTAGTTTTTGTATTTTTAAATTGCGACCGGTATGTATTGTGTTTAACTGTTCTACGTTTAATGAGAAATGTATGCGAGTGCCGATCTTTACGCGAAGCGGAACAGGCTCCCTGCGAGACGCTTCTTGGGAGCAGTCTGCTCTACAAGCACACTATTTCTAAGCCGATTATTGTTTGTTTTCGATAGCGACCGTGAAGATTTAAAAAAGAAATTAACTGAAATTGTCTATAAAAAATAATTATCATTAGTTTTTGTATTTTTAAATTGCGACCGGTATATATTGTGTTTAACTATTATATGTTTAATGAGAAATGTATGCGAGTGCAGATCTTTACGCGAAGCGGAACACGCTCCCTGCGAGACGCTTCCTGGGAGCAGTCTGCTCTACAAGCACACTATTTCTAAGCCGATTATTGTTTGTTTTCGATAGCGAACGTGAAGATTTAAAAAAGAAATTAACTGAAATTGTCTATAAAAAATAATTATTATTAGTTTGTGTATTTTTAAATTTTGACCGGTGTGTATTGTGTTTAACTATTGTATGTTTAATGAGAAATGTATGCGAGTGCAGATCTTTACGCGAAGCGGAACAGGCTCCCTGCGAGACGCTTCCTGGGAGCAGTCTGCTCTACAAGCACACTATTTCTAAGCCGATTATTGTTTGTTTTCGATAGCGACCGTGAAGATTTAAAAAAAGAAATTAGGTGGAATTGTCTATACAAAATAATTATTATTAGTTTGTGTATTTTTAAATTGCGACCGGTATGTATTGTGTTTAACTATTGTATGTTTAATAAGAAATGTATGCGAGTGCAGATCTTTACGCGAAGCGGAACAGGCTCCCTGCGAGACGCTTCCTGGGAGCAGTCTGCTCTACAAGCACACTATTTCTAAGCCGATTATTGTTTGTTTTCGATAGCGACCGTGAAGATTTAAAAAAGAAATTAACTGAAATTGTCTATAAAAAATAATTGTTATTAGTTTGTGTATTTTTAAATTGCGACCGGTATGTATTGTGTTTAACTGTTGTACGTTTAATGAGAAATGTATGCGAATGCAGACCTTTACGCGAAGCGGAACAGGCTCCCTGCGAGACGCTTCCTGGGAGCAGTCTGCTCTACAAGCACACTATTTCTAAGCCAATTATTGTTTGTTTTCGATGGCGACCGTGAAGATTTAAAAAAAGAAATTAACAGAAATTGTCTATAAAAAATCATTATTATTAGTTTGTGTATTTTTAAATTGCGACCGGTATGTATTGTGTTTAACCGTTGTACGTTGAATGAGAAATGTATGCGAGTGCAGATCTTTACGCGAAGCGGAACAGGCTCCCTGCGAGACGCTTCCTGGGAGCAGTCTGCTCTACAAGCACACTATTTCTAAGCCGATTATTATTTGTTTTCGATAGCGACCGTGAAGATTTAAAAAAGAAATTAACTAAAATTGTCTATAAAAAATAATTATTATTAGTTTGTGTATTTTTAAATTTCGACCGGTGTGTATTGTGTTTAACTATTGTATGTTTAATGAGAAATGTATGCGAGTGCAGATCTTTACGCGAAGCGGAACAGGCTCCCTGCGAGACGCTTCCTGGGAGCAGTCTGCTCTACAAGCACACTATTTCTAAGCCGATTATTGTTTGTTTTCGATAGCGACCGTGAAGATTTAAAAAAAGAAATTAGGTGGAATTGTCTATACAAAATAATTATTATTAGTTTGTGTATTTTTAAATTGCGACCGGTATGTATTGTGTTTAACTATTGTATGTTTAATGAGAAATGTATGCGAGTGCAGATCTTTACGCGAAGCGGAACAGGCTCCCTGCGAGACGCTTCCTGGGAGCAGTCTGCTCTACAAGCACACTATTTCTAAACCGATTATTGTTTGTTTTCTATAGCGACCGTGAAGATTTAAAAAAGAAATTAACTGAAATTGTCTATAAAAAATAATTGTTATTAGTTTGTATATTTTTAAATTGCGACCGGTATGTATTGTGTTTAACTGTTGTACGTTTAATGAGAAATGTATGCGAGTGCAGATCTTTACGCGCAGCGGAACAGGCTCCCTGCGAGACGCTTCCTGGGAGCAGTCTGCTCTACAAGCACACTCTTTCTAAGCCGATAATTTTCTTTTTTCGATTGCGACCGTGAATGTTTTAAAAAAGAAATTAAGTGGAATTGTCTATAAAAAATAATTATTATTAGTTTGTGTATTTTTTAATTGCGACCGGTATGTATTGTGTTTAACTATTGTACGTTTAATGAGAAATGTATGCGAGTGCAGATCTTTACGCGAAGCGGAACAGGCTCCCTGCGAGACGCTTCCTGCGAGCAGTCTGCTCTACAAGCACACTATTTCTAAGCCGATTATTGTTTGTTTTCGATAGCGACCGTGAAGATTTAAAAAAAGAAATTAACTAAAATTGTATATAAAAAATATTTATTATTAGTTTGTGTATTTTTAAATTGCGACCGGTATGTATTGTGTTTAACTATTGTATGTTTAATGAGAAATGTATGCGAGTGCAGATCTTTACGCGAAGCGGAACAGGCTCCCAGCGAGACGCTTCCTGGGAGCAGTCTGCTCTACAAGCACACTATTTCTAAGCCGATTATTGTTTGTTTTCGATAGCGACCGTGAAGATTTAAAAAAGAAATTAACTGAAATTGTCTATAAAAAATAATTGTTATTAGTTTGTGTATTTTTAAATTGCGACCGGTATGTATTGTGTTTAACTGTTGTACGTTTAATGAGAAATGTATGCGAGTGCAGATCTTTACGCGCAGCGAAACACGCTCCCTGCGAGACGCTTCCTGGGAGCAGTCTGCTCTACAAGCACACTCTTTCTAAGCCGATAATTTTCTTTTTTCGATTGCGACCGTGAATGTTTTAAAAAAGAAATTAAGTGGAATTGTCTATAAAAAATAATTATTATTAGTTTGTGTATTTTTTAATTGCGACCGGTATGTATTGTGTTTAACTATTGTACGTTTAATGAGAAATGTATGCGAGTGCAGATCTTTACGCGAAGCGGAACAGGCTCCCTGCGAGACGCTTCCTGGGAGCAGTCTGCTCTACAAGCACACTATTTCTAAGCCGATTATTGTTTGTTTTCGATAGCGACCGTGAAGATTTAAAAAAAGAAATTAACTGAAATTGTATATAAAAAATATTTATTATTAGTTTGTGTATTTTTAAATTGCGACCGGTATGTATTGTGTTTAACTATTGTATGTTTAATGAGAAATGTATGCGAGTGCAGATCTTTACGCGAAGCGGAACAGGCTCCCAGCGAGACGCTTCCTGGGAGCAGTCTGCTCTACAAGCACACTATTTCTAAGCCGATTATTGTTTGTTTTCGATAGCGACCGTGAAGATTTATAAAAGAAATTAACTGAAATTGTCTATAAAAAATAATTCTTATTAGTTTGTGTATTTTTAAATTGCGACCGGTATGTATTGTGTTTAACTGTTGTACGTTTAATGAGAAATGTATGCGAGTGCAGATCTTTACGCGCAGCGGAACACGCTCCCTGCGAGACGCTACCTGGGAGCAGTCTGCTCTACAAGCACACTCTTTCTAAGCCGATAATTTTCTTTTTTCGATTGCGACCGTGAATGTTTTAAAAAAGAAATTAAGTGGAATTGTCTATAAAAAATAATTATTATTAGTTTGTGTATTTTTTAATTGCGACCGGTATGTATTGTGTTTAACTATTGTACGTTTAATGAGAAATGTATGCGAGTGCAGATCTTTACGCGAAGCGGAACAGGCTCTCTGCGAGCCGCTTCCTGGGAGCAGTCTGCTCTACAAGCACACTATTTCTAAGCCGATTATTGTTTGTTTTCGATAGCGACCGTGAAGATTTAAAAAAAGAAATTAACTGAAATTGTATATAAAAAATAATTATTATTAGTTTTTGTATTTTTAAATTGCGACCGGTATGTATTGTGTTTAACTATTGTATGTTTAATGAGAAATGTATGCGAGTGCAGATCTTTACGCGAAGCGGAACAGGCTCCCTGCGAGACGCTTCCTGGGAGCAGTCTGCTCTAAAAGCACACTATTTCTAAGCCGATTATTGTTTGTTTTCGATAGCGACCGTGAAGATTTAAAAAAAGAAATTAACTGAAATTGTATATAAAAAATAATTATTATTAGTTTTTGTATTTTTAAATTGCGACCGGTATGTATTGTGTTTAACTATTGTATGTTTAATGAGAAATGTATGCGAGTGCAGATCTTTACGCGAAGCGGCACAGGCTCCCTGCGAGACGCTTCCTGGGAGCAGTCTGCTCTAAAAGCACACTATTTCTAAGCCGATTATTGTTTATTTTCGATAGCGACCGTGAAGATTTAATAAAAGAAATTAACAGAAATTGTCTATAAAAAATAATTATTATTAGTTTGTGTATTTTTAAATTGCGACCGGTATGTATTGTGTTTAACCGTTGTACGTTTAATGAGAAATGTATGCGAGTGCAGATCTTTACGCGAAGCGGCACAGGCTCCCTGCGAGACGCTTCCTGGGAGTAGTCTGCTCTACAAGCACACTATTTATAAGCCGATTATTGTTTGTTTTCAATTGCGACCGTGAAGATTTAAAAAAGAAATTAACTGAAATTGTCTATAAAATATAATTATTATTAGTTTGTGTATTTTTAAATTGCGACCGGTATGTATTGTGTTTAACTGTTCTACGTTTAATGAGAAATGTATGCGAGTGCAGATCTTTACGCGAAGTGGAAAAGGCTCCCTGCGAGACGCTTCCTGGGAGCAGTCTGCTCTACAAGCACACTATTTCTAAGCCGATAATTTTCTTTTTTCAATTGAGACCGTGAATGTTTTAAAAAAGAAATTAAGTGGAATTGTCTATAAAAAATAATTATTATTAGTTTGTGTATTTTTAAATTGCGACCGGTATGCATTTTGTTTAACTATTGTACGTTTAATGAGAAATGTATGCGAGTGCAGATATTTACGCGAAGCGGAACAGGCTCCCTGCGAGACGCTTCTTGGGAGCAGTCTGCTCTACAAGCACACTATTTCTAAGCCGATTATTGTTTGTTTTCGATAGCGACCGTGAAGATTTAAAAAAGAAATTAACTGAAATTGTCTATAAAAAATAATTATTATTAGTTTTTGTTTTTTTAAATTGCGACCGGTATATATTGTGTTTAACTATTATATGTTTAATGAGAAATGTATGCGAGTGAAGATCTTTACGCGAAGCGGAACAGGCTCCCTGCGAGACGCTTCCTGGGAGCAGTCTGCTCTACAAGAACACTATTTCTAAGCCGATTATTGTTTGTTTTCGATAGCGACCGTGAAGATTTAAAAAAAGAAATTAACAGAAATTGTCTATACAAAATAATTATTATTAGTTTGTGTATTTTTAAATTGCGACCGGTATGTATTGTGTTTAACTATTGTATGCTTAATGAGAAATGTATGTGGGTGCAGATCTTTACGGGAAGCGGAACAGGCTCCCTGCGAGACGCTTCTTGGGAGCAGTCTGCTCTACAAGCACACTATTTCTAAGCCGATTATTGTTTGTTTTCGATAGCGAACGTGAAGATTTAAAAAAGAAATTAACTGAAATTGTCTATAAAAAATAATTATTATTAGTTTTTGTATTTTTAAATTTCGACCGGTGTGTATTGTGTTTAACTATTGTATGTTTAATGAGAAATGTATGCGAGTGCAGATCTTTACGCGAAGCGGAATAGGCTCCCTGCGAGACGCTTCCTGGGAGCAGTCTGCTCTACAAGCACACTATTTCTAAGCCGATTATTGTTTGTTTTCGATAGCGACCGTGAAGATTTAAAAAAAGAAATTAGGTGGAATTGTCTATACAAAATAATTATTATTAGTTTGTGTATTTTTAAATTGCGACCGGTATGTATTGTGTTTAACTATTGTATGTTTAATAAGAAATGTATGCGAAGCGGAACAGGCTCCCTGCGAGACGCTTCCTGGGAGCAGTCTGCTCTACAAGCACACTATTTCTAAGCCGATTATTGTTTGTTTTCGATAGCGACCGTGAAGATTTAAAAAAGAAATTAACTGAAATTGTCTATAAAAAATAATTGTTATTAGTTTGTGTATTTTTAAATTGCGACCGGTATGTATTGTGTTTAACTGTTGTACGTTTAATGAGAAATGTATGCGAGTGCAGATCTTTACGCGCAGCGGAACAGGCTCCCTGCGAGTCGCTTCCTGGGAGCAGTCAGCTCTACAAGCACACTCTTTCTAAGCCGATAATTTTCTTTTTTCAATTGCGACCGTGAATGTTTTAAAAAAGAAATTAAGTGGAATTGTCTATAAAAAATAATTATTATTATTTTGTGTATTTTTAAATTGCGACCGGTATGTATTGTGTTTAACTATTGTATGTTTAATGAGAAATGTATGCGAGTGCAGATTTTTACGCGAAGCGGAACAGGCTCCCTGCGAGACGCTTCCTGGGAGCAGTCTGCTCTAAAAGCACACTATTTCTAAGCCGATTATTGTTTGTTTTCGATAGCGACCGTGAAGATTTAAAAAAAGAAATTAACAGAAATTATCTATAAAAAATATTTATTATTAGTTTGTGTATTTTTAAATTGCGACCGGTATGTATTGTGTTTAACCGTTGTACGTTTAATGAGAAATGTATGCGAGTGCAGATATTTACGCGAAGCGGAACAGGCTCCCTGCGAGACGCTTCCTGGGAGCAGTCTGCTCTACAAGCACACTATTTCTAAGCCGATTATTGTTTGTTTTCGATAGCGACCGTGAAGATTTAAAAAAGAAATTAACTGAAATTGTCTATAAAAAATAATTATTATTAGTTTGTGTATTTTTAAATTGCGACCGGTATGTATTGTGTTTAACTATTGTACGTTTAATGAGAAATGTATGCGAGTGCAGATCTTTACTCGAAGCGGAAGAGCCTCCCTGCGAGACGCTTCCTGGGAGCAGTCTGCTCTACAAGCACACTATTTCTAAGCCGATAATTTTCTTTTTTCGATTGAGGCCGTGAATGTTTTAAAAAAGAAATTAAGTGGAATTGTCTATAAAAAATAATTATTATTAGTTTGTGTATTTTAAATTGCGACCGGTATGCATTGTGTTTAACTATTGTACGTTTAATGAGAAATGTATGCGAGTGCAGATCTTTACTCGAAGCGGAACAGCCTCCCTGCGAGACGCTTCTTGGCAGCAGTCCGCTCTACAAGCACACTATTTCTAAGCCGATTATTGTTTGTTTTCGATAGCGACCGTGAAGATTTAAAAAAGAAATTAACTGAAATTGTCTATAAAAAATAATTATTATTAGTTTTTGTATTTTTAAATTGCGACCGGTATGTATTGTGTTTAACTATTGTATGTTTAATGAGAAATGTATGCGAGTGCAGATCTTTACGCGAAGCGGAACAGGCTTCCTGCGAGACGCTTCCTGGGAGCAGTCTGCTCTACAAGCACACTATTTCTAAGCCGATTATTGTTTGTTTTCGATAGCGACCGTGAAGATTTAAAAAAGAAATTAACTGAAATTGTCTATAAAAAATAATTATTATTAGTTTTTGTTTTTTTAAATTGCGACCGGTATCTATTGTGTTTAACTATTATATGTTTAATGAGAAATGTATGCGAGTGCAGATCTTTACGCGAAGCGGAACAGGCTCCCTGCGAGACGCTTCCTGGGAGCAGTCTGCTCTACAAGAACACTATTTCTAAGCCGATTATTGTTTGTTTTCGATAGCGACCGTGAAGATTTAAAAAAAGAAATTAACAGAAATTGTCTATACAAAATAATTATTATTAGTTTGTGTATTTTTAAATTGCGACCGGTATGTATTGTGTTTAACTATTGTATGCTTAATGAGAAATGTATGTGGGTGTAGATCTTTACGGGAAGCGGAACAGGCTCCCTGCGAGACGCTTCTTGGGAGCAGTCTGCTCTACAAGCACACTATTTCTAAGCCGATTATTGTTTGTTTTCGATAGCGAACGTGAAGATTTAAAAAAGAAATTAACTGAAATTGTCTATAAAAAATAATTATTATTAGTTTGTGTATTTTTAAATTTCGACCGGTGTGTATTGTGTTTAACTATTGTATGTTTAATGAGAAATGTATGCGAGTGCAGATCTTTACGCGAAGCGGAATAGGCTCCCTGCGAGACGCTTCCTGGGAGCAGTCTGCTCTACAAGCACACTATTTCTAAGCCGATTATTGTTTGTTTTCGATAGCGACCGTGAAGATTTAAAAAAAGAAATTAGGTGGAATTGTCTATACAAAATAATTATTATTAGTTTGTGTATTTTTAAATTGCGACCGGTATGTATTGTGTTTAACTATTGTATGTTTAATAAGAAATGTATGCGAGTGCAGATCTTTACGCGAAGCGGAACAGGCTCCCTGCGAGACGCTTCCTGGGAGCAGTCTGCTCTACAAGCACACTATTTCTAAGCCGATTATTGTTTGTTTTCGATAGCGACCGTGAAGATTTAAAAAAGAAATTAACTGAAATTGTCTATAAAAAATAATTGTTATTAGTTTGTGTATTTTTAAATTGCGACCGGTATGTATTGTGTTTAACTGTTGTACGTTTAATGAGAAATGTATGCGAGTGCAGATCTTTACGCGCAGCGGAACAGGCTCCCTGCGAGACGCTTCCTGGGAGCAGTCAGCTCTACAAGCACACTCTTTCTAAGCCGATAATTTTCTTTTTTCAATTGCGACCGTGAATGTTTTAAAAAAGAAATTAAGTGGAATTGTCTATAAAAAATAATTATTATTATTTTGTGTATTTTTAAATTGCGACCGGTATGTATTGTGTTTAACTATTGTATGTTTAATGAGAAATGTATGCGAGTGCAGATTTTTACGCGAAGCGGAACAGGCTCCCTGCGAGACGCTTCCTGGGAGCAGTCTGCTCTAAAAGCACACTATTTCTAAGCCGATTATTGTTTGTTTTCGATAGCGACCGTGAAGATTTAAAAAAAGAAATTAACAGAAATTATCTATAAAAAATATTTATTATTAGTTTGTGTATTTTTAAATTGCGACCGGTATGTATTGTGTTTAACCGTTGTACGTTTAATGAGAAATGTATGCGAGTGCAGATATTTACGCGAAGCGGAACAGGCTCCCTGCGAGACGCTTCCTGGGAGCAGTCTGCTCTACAAGCACACTATTTCTAAGCCGATTATTGTTTGTTTTCGATAGCGACCGTGAAGATTTAAAAAAGAAATTAACTGAAATTGTCTATAAAAAATAATTATTATTAGTTTGTGTATTTTTAAATTGCGACCGGTATGTATTGTGTTTAACTATTGTATTTAATGAGAAATGTATGCGAGTGCAGATATTTACGCGAAGCGGAACAGGCTCCCTGCGAGACGCTTCCTGGGAGCAGTCTGCTCTACAAGCACACTATTTCTAAGCCGATTATTGTTTGTTTTCGATAGCAACCGTGAAGATTTAAAAAAGAAATTAACTGAAATTGTCTATAAAAAATAATTATTATTAGTTTGTGTATTTTTAAATTGCGACCGGTATGTATTGTGTTTAACTATTGTACGTTTAATGAGAAATGTATGCGAGTGCAGATCTTTACTCGAAGCGGAACAGCCTCCCTGCGAGACGCTTCCTGGGAGCAGTCTGCTCTACAAGCACACTATTTCTAAGCCGATAATTTTCTTTTTTCGATTGAGGCCGTGAATGTTTTAAAAAAGAAATTAAGTGGAATTGTCTATAAAAAATAATTATTATTAGTTTGTGTATTTTAAATTGCGACCGGTATGCATTGTGTTTAACTATTGTACGTTTAATGAGAAATGTATGCGAGTGCAGATCTTTACTCGAAGCGGAACAGCCTCCCTGCGAGACGCTTCTTGGCAGCAGTCCGCTCTACAAGCACACTATTTCTAAGCCGATTATTGTTTGTTTTCGATAGCGACCGTGAAGATTTAAAAAAGAAATTAACTGAAATTGTCTATAAAAAATAATTATTATTAGTTTTTGTATTTTTAAATTGCGACCGGTATGTATTGTGTTTAACTATTGTATGTTTAATGAGAAATGTATGCGAGTGCAGATCTTTACGCGAAGCGGAACAGGCTTCCTGCGAGACGCTTCCTGGGAGCAGTCTGCTCTACAAGCACACTATTTCTAAGCCGATTATTGTTTGTTTTCGATAGCGACCGTGAAGATTTAAAAAAAGAAATTAACAGAAATTGTCTATAAAAAATAATTATTATTAGTTTGTGTATTTTTAAATTGCGACCGGTATGTATTGTGTTTAACCGTTGTACGTTTAATGAGAAATGTATGCGAGTGCAGATCTTTACGCGAAGCGGACCAGGCTCCCTGCGAGACGCTTCCTGGGAGCAGTCTGCTCTACAAGCACACTATTTCTAAGCCGATTATTGTTTGTTTTCGATAGCGACCGTGAAGATTTAAAAAAGAAATTAACTAAAATTGTCTATAAAAAATAATTATTATTAGTTTGTGTATTTTTAAATTTCGACCGGTGTGTATTGTGTTTAACTATTGTATGTTTAATGAGAAATGTATGCGAGTGCAGATCTTTACGCGAAGCGGAACAGGCTCCCTGCGAGACGCTTCCTGGGAGCAGTCTGCTCTACAAGCACACTATTTCTAAGCCGATTATTGTTTGTTTTCGATAGCGACCGTGAAGATTTAAAAAAAGAAATTAGGTGGAATTGTCTATACAAAATAATTATTATTAGTTTGTGTATTTTTAAATTGCGACCGGTATGTATTGTGTTTAACTATTGTATGTTTAATGAGAAATGTATGCGAGTGCAGATCTTTACGCGAAGCGGAACAGGCTCCCTGCGAGACGCTTCCTGGGAGCAGTCTGCTCTACAAGCACACTATTTCTAAACCGATTATTGTTTGTTTTCTATAGCGACCGTGAAGATTTAAAAAAGAAATTAACTGAAATTGTCTATAAAAAATAATTGTTATTAGTTTGTATATTTTTAAATTGCGACCGGTATGTATTGTGTTTAACTGTTGTACGTTTAATGAGAAATGTATGCGAGTGCAGATTTTTACGCGAAGCGGAACAGGCTCCCTGCGAGACGCTTCCTGGGAGCAGTCTGCTCTAAAAGCACACTATTCCTAAGCCGATTATTGTTTGTTTTCGATAGCGACCGTGAAGATTTAAAAAAAGAAATTAACAGAAATTATCTATAAAAAATATTTATTATTAGTTTGTGTATTTTTAAATTGCGACCGGTATGTATTGTGTTTAACCGTTGTACGTTTAATGAGAAATGTATGCGAGTGCAGATATTTACGCGAAGCGGAACAGGCTCCCTGCGAGACGCTTCCTGGGAGCAGTCTGCTCTAAAACACACTATTCCTAAGCCGATTATTGTTTGTTTTCGATAGCGACCGTGAAGATTTAAAAAAAGAAATTAACAGAAATTATCTATAAAAAATATTTATTATTAGTTTGTGTATTTTTAAATTGCGACCGGTATGTATTGTGTTTAACCGTTGTACGTTTAATGAGAAATGTATGCGAGTGCAGATATTTACGCGAAGCGGAACAGGCTCCCTGCGAGACGCTTCCTGGGAGCAGTCTGCTCTACAAGCACACTATTTCTAAGCCGATTATTGTTTGTTTTCGATAGCGACCGTGAAGATTTAAAAAAGAAATTAACTGAAATTGTCTATAAAAAATAATTATTATTAGTTTGTGTATTTTTAAATTGCGACCGGTATGTATTGTGTTTAACTATTGTACGTTTAATGAGAAATGTATGCGAGTGCAGATCTTTACTCGAAGCGGAACAGCCTCCCTGCGAGACGCTTCCTGGGAGCAGTCTGCTCTAGAAGCACACTATTTCTAAGCCGATAATTTTCTTTTTTCGATTGAGGCCGTGAATGTTTTAAAAAAGAAATTAAGTGGAATTGTCTATAAAAAATAATTATTATTAGTTTGTGTATTTTAAATTGCGACCGGTATGCATTGTGTTTAACTATTGTACGTTTAATGAGAAATGTATGCGAGTGCAGATCTTTACTCGAAGCGGAACAGCCTCCCTGCGAGACGCTTCTTGGGAGCAGTCCGCTCTACAAGCACACTATTTCTAAGCCGATTATTGTTTGTTTTCGTTAGCGACCGTGAAGATTTAAAAAAGAAATTAACTGAAATTGTCTATAAAAAATAATTATTATTAGTTTTTGTATTTTTAAATTGCGACCGGTATGTATTGTGTTTAACTGTTCTACGTTTAATGAGAAATGTATGCGAGTGCCGATCTTTACGCGAAGCGGAACAGGCTCCCTGCGAGACGCTTCTTGGGAGCAGTCTGCTCTACAAGCACACTATTTCTAAGCCGATTATTGTTTGTTTTCGATAGCGAACGTGAAGATTTAAAAAAGAAATTAACTGAAATTGTCTATAAAAAATAATTATTATTAGTTTGTGTATTTTTAAATTTTGACCGGTGTGTATTGTGTTTAACTATTGTATGTTTAATGAGAAATGTATGCGAGTGCAGATCTTTACGCGAAGCGGAACAGGCTCCCTGCGAGACGCTTCCTGGGAGCAGTCTGCTCTACAAGCACACTATTTCTAAGCCGATTATTGTTTGTTTTCGATAGCGACCGTGAAGATTTAAAAAAAGAAATTAGGTGGAATTGTCTATACAAAATAATTATTATTAGTTTGTGTATTTTTAAATTGCGACCGGTATGTATTGTGTTTAACTATTGTATGTTTAATAAGAAATGTATGCGAGTGCAGATCTTTACGCGAAGCGGAACAGGCTCCCTGCGAGACGCTTCCTGGGAGCAGTCTGCTCTACAAGCACACTATTTCTAAGCCGATTATTGTTTGTTTTCGATAGCGACCGTGAAGATTTAAAAAAGAAATTAACTGAAATTGTCTATAAAAAATAATTGTTATTAGTTTGTGTATTTTTAAATTGCGACCGGTATGTATTGTGTTTAACTGTTGTACGTTTAATGAGAAATGTATGCGAATGCAGATCTTTACGCGAAGCGGAACAGGCTCCCTGCGAGACGCTTCCTGGGAGCAGTCTGCTCTACAAGCACACTATTTCTAAGCCAATTATTGTTTGTTTTCGATGGCGACCGTGAAGATTTAAAAAAAGAAATTAACAGAAATTGTCTATAAAAAATCATTATTATTAGTTTGTGTATTTTTAAATTGCGACCGGTATGTATTGTGTTTAACCGTTGTACGTTGAATGAGAAATGTATGCGAGTGCAGATCTTTACGCGAAGCGGAACAGGCTCCCTGCGAGACGCTTCCTGGGAGCAGTCTGCTCTACAAGCACACTATTTCTAAGCCGATTATTGTTTGTTTTCGATAGCGACCGTGAAGATTTAAAAAAGAAATTAACTAAAATTGTCTATAAAAAATAATTATTATTAGTTTGTGTATTTTTAAATTTCGACCGGTGTGTATTGTGTTTAACTATTGTATGTTTAATGAGAAATGTATGCGAGTGCAGATCTTTACGCGAAGCGGAACAGGCTCCCTGCGAGACGCTTCCTGGGAGCAGTCTGCTCTACAAGCACACTATTTCTAAGCCGATTATTGTTTGTTTTCGATAGCGACCGTGAAGATTTAAAAAAAGAAATTAGGTGGAATTGTCTATACAAAATAATTATTATTAGTTTGTGTATTTTTAAATTGCGACCGGTATGTATTGTGTTTAACTATTGTATGTTTAATGAGAAATGTATGCGAGTGCAGATCTTTACGCGAAGCGGAACAGGCTCCCTGCGAGACGCTTCCTGGGAGCAGTCTGCTCTACAAGCACACTATTTCTAAACCGATTATTGTTTGTTTTCTATAGCGACCGTGAAGATTTAAAAAAGAAATTAACTGAAATTGTCTATAAAAAATAATTGTTATTAGTTTGTATATTTTTAAATTGCGACCGGTATGTATTGTGTTTAACTGTTGTACGTTTAATGAGAAATGTATGCGAGTGCAGATCTTTACGCGCAGCGGAACAGGCTCCCTGCAATACGCTTCCTGGGAGCAGTCTGCTCTACAAGCACACTCTTTCTAAGCCGATAATTTTCTTTTTTCGATTGCGACCGTGAATGTTTTAAAAAAGAAACTAAGTGGAATTGTCTATAAAAAAAAATTATTATTAGTTTGTGTATTTTTTAATTGCGACCGGTATGTATTGTGTTTAACTATTGTACGTTTAATGAGAAATGTATGCGAGTGCAGATCTTTACGCGAAGCGGAACAGGCTCCCTGCGAGACGCTTCCTGCGAGCAGTCTGCTCTACAAGCACACTATTTCTAAGCCGATTATTGTTTGTTTTCGATAGCGACCGTGAAGATTTAAAAAAAGAAATTAACTAAAATTGTATATAAAAAATATTTATTATTAGTTTGTGTATTTTTAAATTGCGACCGGTATGTATTGTGTTTAACTATTGTATGTTTAATGAGAAATGTATGCGAGTGCAGATCTTTACGCGAAGCGGAACAGGCTCCCAGCGAGACGCTTCCTGGGAGCAGTCTGCTCTACAAGCACACTATTTCTAAGCCGATTATTGTTTGTTTTCGATAGCGACCGTGAAGATTTAAAAAAGAAATTAACTGAAATTGTCTATAAAAAATAATTGTTATTAGTTTGTGTATTTTTAAATTGCGACCGGTATGTATTGTGTTTAACTGTTGTACGTTTAATGAGAAATGTATGCGAGTGCAGATCTTTACGCGCAGCGAAACACGCTCCCTGCGAGACGCTTCCTGGGAGCAGTCTGCTCTACAAGCACACTCTTTCTAAGCCGATAATTTTCTTTTTTCGATTGCGACCGTGAATGTTTTAAAAAAGAAATTAAGTGGAATTGTCTATAAAAAATAATTATTATTAGTTTGTGTATTTTTTAATTGCGACCGGTATGTATTGTGTTTAACTATTGTACGTTTAATGAGAAATGTATGCGAGTGCAGATCTTTACGCGAAGCGGAACAGGCTCCCTGCGAGACGCTTCCTGGGAGCAGTCTGCTCTACAAGCACACTATTTCTAAGCCGATTATTGTTTGTTTTCGATAGCGACCGTGAAGATTTAAAAAAAGAAATTAACTGAAATTGTATATAAAAAATATTTATTATTAGTTTGTGTATTTTTAAATTGCGACCGGTATGTATTGTGTTTAACTATTGTATGTTTAATGAGAAATGTATGCGAGTGCAGATCTTTACGCGAAGCGGAACAGGCTCCCAGCGAGACGCTTCCTGGGAGCAGTCTGCTCTACAAGCACACTATTTCTAAGCCGATTATTGTTTGTTTTCGATAGCGACCGTGAAGATTTATAAAAGAAATTAACTGAAATTGTCTATAAAAAATAATTCTTATTAGTTTGTGTATTTTTAAATTGCGACCGGTATGTATTGTGTTTAACTGTTGTACGTTTAATGAGAAATGTATGCGAGTGCAGATCTTTACGCGCAGCGGAACACGCTCCCTGCGAGACGCTACCTGGGAGCAGTCTGCTCTACAAGCACACTCTTTCTAAGCCGATAATTTTCTTTTTTCGATTGCGACCGTGAATGTTTTAAAAAAGAAATTAAGTGGAATTGTCTATAAAAAATAATTATTATTAGTTTGTGTATTTTTTAATTGCGACCGGTATGTATTGTGTTTAACTATTGTACGTTTAATGAGAAATGTATGCGAGTGCAGATCTTTACGCGAAGCGGAACAGGCTCTCTGCGAGCCGCTTCCTGGGAGCAGTCTGCTCTACAAGCACACTATTTCTAAGCCGATTATTGTTTGTTTTCGATAGCGACCGTGAAGATTTAAAAAAAGAAATTAACTGAAATTGTATATAAAAAATAATTATTATTAGTTTTTGTATTTTTAAATTGCGACCGGTATGTATTGTGTTTAACTATTGTATGTTTAATGAGAAATGTATGCGAGTGCAGATCTTTACGCGAAGCGGAACAGGCTCCCTGCGAGACGCTTCCTGGGAGCAGTCTGCTCTAAAAGCACACTATTTCTAAGCCGATTATTGTTTGTTTTCGATAGCGACCGTGAAGATTTAAAAAAAGAAATTAACTGAAATTGTATATAAAAAATAATTATTATTAGTTTTTGTATTTTTAAATTGCGACCGGTATGTATTGTGTTTAACTATTGTATGTTTAATGAGAAATGTATGCGAGTGCAGATCTTTACGCGAAGCGGCACAGGCTCCCTGCGAGACGCTTCCTGGGAGCAGTCTGCTCTAAAAGCACACTATTTCTAAGCCGATTATTGTTTATTTTCGATAGCGACCGTGAAGATTTAATAAAAGAAATTAACAGAAATTGTCTATAAAAAATAATTATTATTAGTTTGTGTATTTTTAAATTGCGACCGGTATGTATTGTGTTTAACCGTTGTACGTTTAATGAGAAATGTATGCGAGTGCAGATCTTTACGCGAAGCGGCACAGGCTCCCTGCGAGACGCTTCCTGGGAGTAGTCTGCTCTACAAGCACACTATTTATAAGCCGATTATTGTTTGTTTTCAATTGCGACCGTGAAGATTTAAAAAAGAAATTAACTGAAATTGTCTATAAAATATAATTATTATTAGTTTGTGTATTTTTAAATTGCGACCGGTATGTATTGTGTTTAACTGTTCTACGTTTAATGAGAAATGTATGCGAGTGCAGATCTTTACGCGAAGTGGAAAAGGCTCCCTGCGAGACGCTTCCTGGGAGCAGTCTGCTCTACAAGCACACTATTTCTAAGCCGATAATTTTCTTTTTTCAATTGAGACCGTGAATGTTTTAAAAAAGAAATTAAGTGGAATTGTCTATAAAAAATAATTATTATTAGTTTGTGTATTTTTAAATTGCGACCGGTATGCATTTTGTTTAACTATTGTACGTTTAATGAGAAATGTATGCGAGTGCAGATATTTACGCGAAGCGGAACAGGCTCCCTGCGAGACGCTTCTTGGGAGCAGTCTGCTCTACAAGCACACTATTTCTAAGCCGATTATTGTTTGTTTTCGATAGCGACCGTGAAGATTTAAAAAAGAAATTAACTGAAATTGTCTATAAAAAATAATTATTATTAGTTTTTGTTTTTTTAAATTGCGACCGGTATATATTGTGTTTAACTATTATATGTTTAATGAGAAATGTATGCGAGTGAAGATCTTTACGCGAAGCGGAACAGGCTCCCTGCGAGACGCTTCCTGGGAGCAGTCTGCTCTACAAGAACACTATTTCTAAGCCGATTATTGTTTGTTTTCGATAGCGACCGTGAAGATTTAAAAAAAGAAATTAACAGAAATTGTCTATACAAAATAATTATTATTAGTTTGTGTATTTTTAAATTGCGACCGGTATGTATTGTGTTTAACTATTGTATGCTTAATGAGAAATGTATGTGGGTGCAGATCTTTACGGGAAGCGGAACAGGCTCCCTGCGAGACGCTTCTTGGGAGCAGTCTGCTCTACAAGCACACTATTTCTAAGCCGATTATTGTTTGTTTTCGATAGCGAACGTGAAGATTTAAAAAAGAAATTAACTGAAATTGTCTAAAAAAATAATTATTATTAGTTTGTGTATTTTTAAATTTCGACCGGTGTGTATTGTGTTTAACTATTGTATGTTTAATGAGAAATGTATGCGAGTGCAGATCTTTACGCGAAGCGGAATAGGCTCCCTGCGAGACGCTTCCTGGGAGCAGTCTGCTCTACAAGCACACTATTTCTAAGCCGATTATTGTTTGTTTTCGATAGCGACCGTGAAGATTTAAAAAAAGAAATTAGGTGGAATTGTCTATACAAAATAATTATTATTAGTTTGTGTATTTTTAAATTGCGACCGGTATGTATTGTGTTTAACTATTGTATGTTTAATAAGAAATGTATGCGAGTGCAGATCTTTACGCGAAGCGGAACAGGCTCCCTGCGAGACGCTTCCTGGGAGCAGTCTGCTCTACAAGCACACTATTTCTAAGCCGATTATTGTTTGTTTTCGATAGCGACCGTGAAGATTTAAAAAAGAAATTAACTGAAATTGTCTATAAAAAATAATTGTTATTAGTTTGTGTATTTTTAAATTGCGACCGGTATGTATTGTGTTTAACTGTTGTACGTTTAATGAGAAATGTATGCGAGTGCAGATCTTTACGCGCAGCGGAACAGGCTCCCTGCGAGTCGCTTCCTGGGAGCAGTCAGCTCTACAAGCACACTCTTTCTAAGCCGATAATTTTCTTTTTTCAATTGCGACCGTGAATGTTTTAAAAAAGAAATTAAGTGGAATTGTCTATAAAAAATAATTATTATTATTTTGTGTATTTTTAAATTGCGACCGGTATGTATTGTGTTTAACTATTGTATGTTTAATGAGAAATGTATGCGAGTGCAGATTTTTACGCGAAGCGGAACAGGCTCCCTGCGAGACGCTTCCTGGGAGCAGTCTGCTCTAAAAGCACACTATTTCTAAGCCGATTATTGTTTGTTTTCGATAGCGACCGTGAAGATTTAAAAAAAGAAATTAACAGAAATTATCTATAAAAAATATTTATTATTAGTTTGTGTATTTTTAAATTGCGACCGGTATGTATTGTGTTTAACCGTTGTACGTTTAATGAGAAATGTATGCGAGTGCAGATATTTACGCGAAGCGGAACAGGCTCCCTGCGAGACGCTTCCTGGGAGCAGTCTGCTCTACAAGCACACTATTTCTAAGCCGATTATTGTTTGTTTTCGATAGCGACCGTGAAGATTTAAAAAAGAAATTAACTGAAATTGTCTATAAAAAATAATTATTATTAGTTTGTGTATTTTTAAATTGCGACCGGTATGTATTGTGTTTAACTATTGTACGTTTAATGAGAAATGTATGCGAGTGCATATCTTTACTCGAAGCGGAACAGCCTCCCTGCGAGACGCTTCCTGGGAGCAGTCTGCTCTACAAGCACACTATTTCTAAGCCGATAATTTTCTTTTTTCGATTGAGGCCGTGAATGTTTTAAAAAAGAAATTAAGTGGAATTGTCTATAAAAAATAATTATTATTAGTTTGTGTATTTTAAATTGCGACCGGTATGCATTGTGTTTAACTATTGTACGTTTAATGAGAAATGTATGCGAGTGCAGATCTTTACTCGAAGCGGAACAGCCTCCCTGCGAGACGCTTCTTGGCAGCAGTCCGCTCTACAAGCACACTATTTCTAAGCCGATTATTGTTTGTTTTCGATAGCGACCGTGAAGATTTAAAAAAGAAATTAACTGAAATTGTCTATAAAAAATAATTATTATTAGTTTTTGTATTTTTAAATTGCGACCGGTATGTATTGTGTTTAACTATTGTATGTTTAATGAGAAATGTATGCGAGTGCAGATCTTTACGCGAAGCGGAACAGGCTTCCTGCGAGACGCTTCCTGGGAGCAGTCTGCTCTACAAGCACACTATTTCTAAGCCGATTATTGTTTGTTTTCGATAGCGACCGTGAAGATTTAAAAAAGAAATTAACTGAAATTGTCTATAAAAAATAATTATTATTAGTTTTTGTTTTTTTAAATTGCGACCGGTATCTATTGTGTTTAACTATTATATGTTTAATGAGAAATGTATGCGAGTGCAGATCTTTACGCGAAGCGGAACAGGCTCCCTGCGAGACGCTTCCTGGGAGCAGTCTGCTCTACAAGAACACTATTTCTAAGCCGATTATTGTTTGTTTTCGATAGCGACCGTGAAGATTTAAAAAAAGAAATTAACAGAAATTGTCTATACAAAATAATTATTATTAGTTTGTGTATTTTTAAATTGCGACCGGTATGTATTGTGTTTAACTATTGTATGCTTAATGAGAAATGTATGTGGGTGTAGATCTTTACGGGAAGCGGAACAGGCTCCCTGCGAGACGCTTCTTGGGAGCAGTCTGCTCTACAAGCACACTATTTCTAAGCCGATTATTGTTTGTTTTCGATAGCGAACGTGAAGATTTAAAAAAGAAATTAACTGAAATTGTCTATAAAAAATAATTATTATTAGTTTGTGTATTTTTAAATTTCGACCGGTGTGTATTGTGTTTAACTATTGTATGTTTAATGAGAAATGTATGCGAGTGCAGATCTTTACGCGAAGCGGAATAGGCTCCCTGCGAGACGCTTCCTGGGAGCAGTCTGCTCTACAAGCACACTATTTCTAAGCCGATTATTGTTTGTTTTCGATAGCGACCGTGAAGATTTAAAAAAAGAAATTAGGTGGAATTGTCTATACAAAATAATTATTATTAGTTTGTGTATTTTTAAATTGCGACCGGTATGTATTGTGTTTAACTATTGTATGTTTAATAAGAAATGTATGCGAGTGCAGATCTTTACGCGAAGCGGAACAGGCTCCCTGCGAGACGCTTCCTGGGAGCAGTCTGCTCTACAAGCACACTATTTCTAAGCCGATTATTGTTTGTTTTCGATAGCGACCGTGAAGATTTAAAAAAGAAATTAACTGAAATTGTCTATAAAAAATAATTGTTATTAGTTTGTGTATTTTTAAATTGCGACCGGTATGTATTGTGTTTAACTGTTGTACGTTTAATGAGAAATGTATGCGAGTGCAGATCTTTACGCGCAGCGGAACAGGCTCCCTGCGAGACGCTTCCTGGGAGCAGTCAGCTCTACAAGCACACTCTTTCTAAGCCGATAATTTTCTTTTTTCAATTGCGACCGTGAATGTTTTAAAAAAGAAATTAAGTGGAATTGTCTATAAAAAATAATTATTATTATTTTGTGTATTTTTAAATTGCGACCGGTATGTATTGTGTTTAACTATTGTATGTTTAATGAGAAATGTATGCGAGTGCAGATTTTTACGCGAAGCGGAACAGGCTCCCTGCGAGACGCTTCCTGGGAGCAGTCTGCTCTAAAAGCACACTATTTCTAAGCCGATTATTGTTTGTTTTCGATAGCGACCGTGAAGATTTAAAAAAAGAAATTAACAGAAATTATCTATAAAAAATATTTATTATTAGTTTGTGTATTTTTAAATTGCGACCGGTATGTATTGTGTTTAACCGTTGTACGTTTAATGAGAAATGTATGCGAGTGCAGATATTTACGCGAAGCGGCACAGGCTCCCTGCGAGACGCTTCCTGGGAGCAGTCTGCTCTACAAGCACACTATTTCTAAGCCGATTATTGTTTGTTTTCGATAGCGACCGTGAAGATTTAAAAAAGAAATTAACTGAAATTTTCTATAAAAAATAATTATTATTAGTTTGTGTATTTTTAAATTGCGACCGGTATGTATTGTGTTTAACTATTGTATTTAATGAGAAATGTATGCGAGTGCAGATATTTACGCGAAGCGGAACAGGCTCCCTGCGAGACGCTTCCTGGGAGCAGTCTGCTCTACAAGCACACTATTTCTAAGCCGATTATTGTTTGTTTTCGATAGCGACCGTGAAGATTTAAAAAAGAAATTAACTGAAATTGTCTATAAAAAATAATTATTATTAGTTTGTGTATTTTTAAATTGCGACCGGTATGTATTGTGTTTAACTATTGTACGTTTAATGAGAAATGTATGCGAGTGCAGATCTTTACTCGAAGCGGAACAGCCTCCCTGCGAGACGCTTCCTGGGAGCAGTCTGCTCTACAAGCACACTATTTCTAAGCCGATAATTTTCTTTTTTCGATTGAGGCCGTGAATGTTTTAAAAAAGAAATTAAGTGGAATTGTCTATAAAAAATAATTATTATTAGTTTGTGTATTTTAAATTGCGACCGGTATGCATTGTGTTTAACTATTGTACGTTTAATGAGAAATGTATGCGAGTGCAGATCTTTACTCGAAGCGGAACAGCCTCCCTGCGAGACGCTTCTTGGCAGCAGTCCGCTCTACAAGCACACTATTTCTAAGCCGATTATTGTTTGTTTTCGATAGCGACCGTGAAGATTTAAAAAAGAAATTAACTGAAATTGTCTATAAAAAATAATTATTATTAGTTTTTGTATTTTTAAATTGCGACCGGTATGTATTGTGTTTAACTATTGTATGTTTAATGAGAAATGTATGCGAGTGCAGATCTTTACGCGAAGCGGAACAGGCTTCCTGCGAGACGCTTCCTGGGAGCAGTCTGCTCTACAAGCACACTATTTCTAAGCCGATTATTGTTTGTTTTCGATAGCGACCGTGAAGATTTAAAAAAAGAAATTAACAGAAATTGTCTATAAAAAATAATTATTATTAGTTTGTGTATTTTTAAATTGCGACCGGTATGTATTGTGTTTAACCGTTGTACGTTTAATGAGAAATGTATGCGAGTGCAGATCTTTACGCGAAGCGGAACAGGCTCCCTGCGAGACGCTTCCTGGGAGCAGTCTGCTCTACAAGCACACTATTTCTAAGCCGATTATTGTTTGTTTTCGATAGCGACCGTGAAGATTTAAAAAAGAAATTAACTAAAATTGTCTATAAAAAATAATTATTATTAGTTTGTGTATTTTTAAATTTCGACCGGTGTGTATTGTGTTTAACTATTGTATGTTTAATGAGAAATGTATGCGAGTGCAGATCTTTACGCGAAGCGGAACAGGCTCCCTGCGAGACGCTTCCTGGGAGCAGTCTGCTCTACAAGCACACTATTTCTAAGCCGATTATTGTTTGTTTTCGATAGCGACCGTGAAGATTTAAAAAAAGAAATTAGGTGGAATTGTCTATACAAAATAATTATTATTAGTTTGTGTATTTTTAAATTGCGACCGGTATGTATTGTGTTTAACTATTGTATGTTTAATGAGAAATGTATGCGAGTGCAGATCTTTACGCGAAGCGGAACAGGCTCCCTGCGAGACGCTTCCTGGGAGCAGTCTGCTCTACAAGCACACTATTTCTAAACCGATTATTGTTTGTTTTCTATAGCGACCGTGAAGATTTAAAAAAGAAATTAACTGAAATTGTCTATAAAAAATAATTGTTATTAGTTTGTATATTTTTAAATTGCGACCGGTATGTATTGTGTTTAACTGTTGTACGTTTAATGAGAAATGTATGCGAGTGCAGATCTTTACGCGCAGCGGAACAGGCTCCCTGCGAGACGCTTCCTGGGAGCAGTCTGCTCTACAAGCACACTCTTTCTAAGCCGATAATTTTCTTTTTTCGATTGCGACCGTGAATGTTTTAAAAAAGAAATTAAGTGGAATTGTCTATAAAAAATAATTATTATTAGTTTGTGTATTTTTTAATTGCGACCGGTATGTATTGTGTTTAACTATTGTACGTTTAATGAGAAATGTATGCGAGTGCAGATCTTTACGCGAAGCGGAACAGGCTCCCTGCGAGACGCTTCCTGCGAGCAGTCTGCTCTACAAGCACACTATTTCTAAGCCGATTATTGTTTGTTTTCGATAGCGACCGTGAAGATTTAAAAAAAGAAATTAACTAAAATTGTATATAAAAAATATTTATTATTAGTTTGTGTATTTTTAAATTGCGACCGGTATGTATTGTGTTTAACTATTGTATGTTTAATGAGAAATGTATGCGAGTGCAGATCTTTACGCGAAGCGGAACAGGCTCCCAGCGAGACGCTTCCTGGGAGCAGTCTGCTCTACAAGCACACTATTTCTAAGCCGATTATTGTTTGTTTTCGATAGCGACCGTGAAGATTTAAAAAAGAAATTAACTGAAATTGTCTATAAAAAATAATTGTTATTAGTTTGTGTATTTTTAAATTGCGACCGGTATGTATTGTGTTTAACTGTTGTACGTTTAATGAGAAATGTATGCGAGTGCAGATCTTTACGCGCAGCGAAACACGCTCCCTGCGAGACGCTTCCTGGGAGCAGTCTGCTCTACAAGCACACTCTTTCTAAGCCGATAATTTTCTTTTTTCGATTGCGACCGTGAATGTTTTAAAAAAGAAATTAAGTGGAATTGTCTATAAAAAATAATTATTATTAGTTTGTGTATTTTTTAATTGCGACCGGTATGTATTGTGTTTAACTATTGTACGTTTAATGAGAAATGTATGCGAGTGCAGATCTTTACGCGAAGCGGAACAGGCTCCCTGCGAGACGCTTCCTGGGAGCAGTCTGCTCTACAAGCACACTATTTCTAAGCCGATTATTGTTTGTTTTCGATAGCGACCGTGAAGATTTAAAAAAAGAAATTAACTGAAATTGTATATAAAAAATATTTATTATTAGTTTGTGTATTTTTAAATTGCGACCGGTATGTATTGTGTTTAACTATTGTATGTTTAATGAGAAATGTATGCGAGTGCAGATCTTTACGCGAAGCGGAACAGGCTCCCAGCGAGACGCTTCCTGGGAGCAGTCTGCTCTACAAGCACACTATTTCTAAGCCGATTATTGTTTGTTTTCGATAGCGACCGTGAAGATTTATAAAAGAAATTAACTGAAATTGTCTATAAAAAATAATTCTTATTAGTTTGTGTATTTTTAAATTGCGACCGGTATGTATTGTGTTTAACTGTTGTACGTTTAATGAGAAATGTATGCGAGTGCAGATCTTTACGCGCAGCGGAACACGCTCCCTGCGAGACGCTACCTGGGAGCAGTCTGCTCTACAAGCACACTCTTTCTAAGCCGATAATTTTCTTTTTTCGATTGCGACCGTGAATGTTTTAAAAAAGAAATTAAGTGGAATTGTCTATAAAAAATAATTATTATTAGTTTGTGTATTTTTAAATTGCGACCGGTATGTATTGTGTTTAACTATTGTATGTTTAATAAGAAATGTATGCGAGTGCAGATCTTTACGCGAAGCGGAACAGGCTCCCTGCGAGACGCTTCCTGGGAGCAGTCTGCTCTACAAGCACACTATTTCTAAGCCGATTATTGTTTGTTTTCGATAGCGACCGTGAAGATTTAAAAAAGAAATTAACTGAAATTGTCTATAAAAAATAATTGTTATTAGTTTGTGTATTTTTAAATTGCGACCGGTATGTATTGTGTTTAACTGTTGTACGTTTAATGAGAAATGTATGCGAGTGCAGATCTTTACGCGCAGCGGAACAGGCTCCCTGCGAGACGCTTCCTGGGAGCAGTCAGCTCTACAAGCACACTCTTTCTAAGCCGATAATTTTCTTTTTTCAATTGCGACCGTGAATGTTTTAAAAAAGAAATTAAGTGGAATTGTCTATAAAAAATAATTATTATTATTTTGTGTATTTTTAAATTGCGACCGGTATGTATTGTGTTTAACTATTGTATGTTTAATGAGAAATGTATGCGAGTGCAGATTTTTACGCGAAGCGGAACAGGCTCCCTGCGAGACGCTTCCTGGGAGCAGTCTGCTCTAAAAGCACACTATTTCTAAGCCGATTATTGTTTGTTTTCGATAGCGACCGTGAAGATTTAAAAAAAGAAATTAACAGAAATTATCTATAAAAAATATTTATTATTAGTTTGTGTATTTTTAAATTGCGACCGGTATGTATTGTGTTTAACCGTTGTACGTTTAATGAGAAATGTATGCGAGTGCAGATATTTACGCGAAGCGGAACAGGCTCCCTGCGAGACGCTTCCTGGGAGCAGTCTGCTCTACAAGCACACTATTTCTAAGCCGATTATTGTTTGTTTTCGATAGCGACCGTGAAGATTTAAAAAAGAAATTAACTGAAATTGTCTATAAAAAATAATTATTATTAGTTTGTGTATTTTTAAATTGCGACCGGTATGTATTGTGTTTAACTATTGTATTTAATGAGAAATGTATGCGAGTGCAGATATTTACGCGAAGCGGAACAGGCTCCCTGCGAGACGCTTCCTGGGAGCAGTCTGCTCTACAAGCACACTATTTCTAAGCCGATTATTGTTTGTTTTCGATAGCGACCGTGAAGATTTAAAAAAGAAATTAACTGAAATTGTCTATAAAAAATAATTATTATTAGTTTGTGTATTTTTAAATTGCGACCGGTATGTATTGTGTTTAACTATTGTACGTTTAATGAGAAATGTATGCGAGTGCAGATCTTTACTCGAAGCGGAACAGCCTCCCTGCGAGACGCTTCCTGGGAGCAGTCTGCTCTACAAGCACACTATTTCTAAGCCGATAATTTTCTTTTTTCGATTGAGGCCGTGAATGTTTTAAAAAAGAAATTAAGTGGAATTGTCTATAAAAAATAATTATTATTAGTTTGTGTATTTTAAATTGCGACCGGTATGCATTGTGTTTAACTATTGTACGTTTAATGAGAAATGTATGCGAGTGCAGATCTTTACTCGAAGCGGAACAGCCTCCCTGCGAGACGCTTCTTGGCAGCAGTCCGCTCTACAAGCACACTATTTCTAAGCCGATTATTGTTTGTTTTCGATAGCGACCGTGAAGATTTAAAAAAGAAATTAACTGAAATTGTCTATAAAAAATAATTATTATTAGTTTTTGTATTTTTAAATTGCGACCGGTATGTATTGTGTTTAACTATTGTATGTTTAATGAGAAATGTATGCGAGTGCAGATCTTTACGCGAAGCGGAACAGGCTTCCTGCGAGACGCTTCCTGGGAGCAGTCTGCTCTACAAGCACACTATTTCTAAGCCGATTATTGTTTGTTTTCGATAGCGACCGTGAAGATTTAAAAAAAGAAATTAACAGAAATTGTCTATAAAAAATAATTATTATTAGTTTGTGTATTTTTAAATTGCGACCGGTATGTATTGTGTTTAACCGTTGTACGTTTAATGAGAAATGTATGCGAGTGCAGATCTTTACGCGAAGCGGAACAGGCTCCCTGCGAGACGCTTCCTGGGAGCAGTCTGCTCTACAAGCACACTATTTCTAAGCCGATTATTGTTTGTTTTCGATAGCGACCGTGAAGATTTAAAAAAGAAATTAACTAAAATTGTCTATAAAAAATAATTATTATTAGTTTGTGTATTTTTAAATTTCGACCGGTGTGTATTGTGTTTAACTATTGTATGTTTAATGAGAAATGTATGCGAGTGCAGATCTTTACGCGAAGCGGAACAGGCTCCCTGCGAGACGCTTCCTGGGAGCAGTCTGCTCTACAAGCACACTATTTCTAAGCCGATTATTGTTTGTTTTCGATAGCGACCGTGAAGATTTAAAAAAAGAAATTAGGTGGAATTGTCTATACAAAATAATTATTATTAGTTTGTGTATTTTTAAATTGCGACCGGTATGTATTGTGTTTAACTATTGTATGTTTAATGAGAAATGTATGCGAGTGCAGATCTTTACGCGAAGCGGAACAGGCTCCCTGCGAGACGCTTCCTGGGAGCAGTCTGCTCTACAAGCACACTATTTCTAAACCGATTATTGTTTGTTTTCTATAGCGACCGTGAAGATTTAAAAAAGAAATTAACTGAAATTGTCTATAAAAAATAATTGTTATTAGTTTGTATATTTTTAAATTGCGACCGGTATGTATTGTGTTTAACTGTTGTACGTTTAATGAGAAATGTATGCGAGTGCAGATCTTTACGCGCAGCGGAACAGGCTCCCTGCGAGACGCTTCCTGGGAGCAGTCTGCTCTACAAGCACACTCTTTCTAAGCCGATAATTTTCTTTTTTCGATTGCGACCGTGAATGTTTTAAAAAAGAAATTAAGTGGAATTGTCTATAAAAAATAATTATTATTAGTTTGTGTATTTTTTAATTGCGACCGGTATGTATTGTGTTTAACTATTGTACGTTTAATGAGAAATGTATGCGAGTGCAGATCTTTACGCGAAGCGGAACAGGCTCCCTGCGAGACGCTTCCTGCGAGCAGTCTGCTCTACAAGCACACTATTTCTAAGCCGATTATTGTTTGTTTTCGATAGCGACCGTGAAGATTTAAAAAAAGAAATTAACTAAAATTGTATATAAAAAATATTTATTATTAGTTTGTGTATTTTTAAATTGCGACCGGTATGTATTGTGTTTAACTATTGTATGTTTAATGAGAAATGTATGCGAGTGCAGATCTTTACGCGAAGCGGAACAGGCTCCCAGCGAGACGCTTCCTGGGAGCAGTCTGCTCTACAAGCACACTATTTCTAAGCCGATTATTGTTTGTTTTCGATAGCGACCGTGAAGATTTAAAAAAGAAATTAACTGAAATTGTCTATAAAAAATAATTGTTATTAGTTTGTGTATTTTTAAATTGCGACCGGTATGTATTGTGTTTAACTGTTGTACGTTTAATGAGAAATGTATGCGAGTGCAGATCTTTACGCGCAGCGAAACACGCTCCCTGCGAGACGCTTCCTGGGAGCAGTCTGCTCTACAAGCACACTCTTTCTAAGCCGATAATTTTCTTTTTTCGATTGCGACCGTGAATGTTTTAAAAAAGAAATTAAGTGGAATTGTCTATAAAAAATAATTATTATTAGTTTGTGTATTTTTTAATTGCGACCGGTATGTATTGTGTTTAACTATTGTACGTTTAATGAGAAATGTATGCGAGTGCAGATCTTTACGCGAAGCGGAACAGGCTCCCTGCGAGACGCTTCCTGGGAGCAGTCTGCTCTACAAGCACACTATTTCTAAGCCGATTATTGTTTGTTTTCGATAGCGACCGTGAAGATTTAAAAAAAGAAATTAACTGAAATTGTATATAAAAAATATTTATTATTAGTTTGTGTATTTTTAAATTGCGACCGGTATGTATTGTGTTTAACTATTGTATGTTTAATGAGAAATGTATGCGAGTGCAGATCTTTACGCGAAGCGGAACAGGCTCCCAGCGAGACGCTTCCTGGGAGCAGTCTGCTCTACAAGCACACTATTTCTAAGCCGATTATTGTTTGTTTTCGATAGCGACCGTGAAGATTTATAAAAGAAATTAACTGAAATTGTCTATAAAAAATAATTCTTATTAGTTTGTGTATTTTTAAATTGCGACCGGTATGTATTGTGTTTAACTGTTGTACGTTTAATGAGAAATGTATGCGAGTGCAGATCTTTACGCGCAGCGGAACACGCTCCCTGCGAGACGCTACCTGGGAGCAGTCTGCTCTACAAGCACACTCTTTCTAAGCCGATAATTTTCTTTTTTCGATTGCGACCGTGAATGTTTTAAAAAAGAAATTAAGTGGAATTGTCTATAAAAAATAATTATTATTAGTTTGTGTATTTTTAAATTGCGACCGGTATGTATTGTGTTTAACTATTGTATGTTTAATGAGAAATGTATGCGAGTGCAGATCTTTACGCGAAGCGGAACAGGCTCCCAGCGAGACGCTTCCTGGGAGCAGTCTGCTCTACAAGCACACTATTTCTAAGCCGATTATTGTTTGTTTTCGATAGCGACCGTGAAGATTTAAAAAAGAAATTAACTGAAATTGTCTATAAAAAATAATTGTTATTAGTTTGTGTATTTTTAAATTGCGACCGGTATGTATTGTGTTTAACTGTTGTACGTTTAATGAGAAATGTATGCGAGTGCAGATCTTTACGCGCAGCGAAACACGCTCCCTGCGAGACGCTTCCTGGGAGCAGTCTGCTCTACAAGCACACTCTTTCTAAGCCGATAATTTTCTTTTTTCGATTGCGACCGTGAATGTTTTAAAAAAGAAATTAAGTGGAATTGTCTATAAAAAATAATTATTATTAGTTTGTGTATTTTTTAATTGCGACCGGTATGTATTGTGTTTAACTATTGTACGTTTAATGAGAAATGTATGCGAGTGCAGATCTTTACGCGAAGCGGAACAGGCTCCCTGCGAGACGCTTCCTGGGAGCAGTCTGCTCTACAAGCACACTATTTCTAAGCCGATTATTGTTTGTTTTCGATAGCGACCGTGAAGATTTAAAAAAAGAAATTAACTGAAATTGTATATAAAAAATATTTATTATTAGTTTGTGTATTTTTAAATTGCGACCGGTATGTATTGTGTTTAACTATTGTATGTTTAATGAGAAATGTATGCGAGTGCAGATCTTTACGCGAAGCGGAACAGGCTCCCAGCGAGACGCTTCCTGGGAGCAGTCTGCTCTACAAGCACACTATTTCTAAGCCGATTATTGTTTGTTTTCGATAGCGACCGTGAAGATTTATAAAAGAAATTAACTGAAATTGTCTATAAAAAATAATTCTTATTAGTTTGTGTATTTTTAAATTGCGACCGGTATGTATTGTGTTTAACTGTTGTACGTTTAATGAGAAATGTATGCGAGTGCAGATCTTTACGCGCAGCGGAACACGCTCCCTGCGAGACGCTACCTGGGAGCAGTCTGCTCTACAAGCACACTCTTTCTAAGCCGATAATTTTCTTTTTTCGATTGCGACCGTGAATGTTTTAAAAAAGAAATTAAGTGGAATTGTCTATAAAAAATAATTATTATTAGTTTGTGTATTTTTTAATTGCGACCGGTATGTATTGTGTTTAACTATTGTACGTTTAATGAGAAATGTATGCGAGTGCAGATCTTTACGCGAAGCGGAACAGGCTCCCTGCGAGACGCTTCTTGGGAGCAGTCTGCTCTACAAGCACACTATTTCTAAGCCGATTATTGTTTGTTTTCGATAGCGACCGTGAAGATTTAAAAAAAGAAATTAACAGAAATTGTCTATACAAAATAATTATTATTAGTTTGTGTATTTTTAAATTGCGACCGGTATGTATTGTGTTTAACTATTGTATGCTTAATGAGAAATGTATGTGGGTGTAGATCTTTACGGGAAGCGGAACAGGCTCCCTGCGAGACGCTTCTTGGGAGCAGTCTGCTCTACAAGCACACTATTTCTAAGCCGATTATTGTTTGTTTTCGATAGCGAACGTGAAGATTTAAAAAAGAAATTAACTGAAATTGTCTATAAAAAATAATTATTATTAGTTTGTGTATTTTTAAATTTCGACCGGTGTGTATTGTGTTTAACTATTGTATGTTTAATGAGAAATGTATGCGAGTGCAGATCTTTACGCGAAGCGGAATAGGCTCCCTGCGAGACGCTTCCTGGGAGCAGTCTGCTCTACAAGCACACTATTTCTAAGCCGATTATTGTTTGTTTTCGATAGCGACCGTGAAGATTTAAAAAAAGAAATTAGGTGGAATTGTCTATACAAAATAATTATTATTAGTTTGTGTATTTTTAAATTGCGACCGGTATGTATTGTGTTTAACTATTGTATGTTTAATCAGAAATGTATGCGAGTGCAGATCTTTACGCGAAGCGGAACAGGCTCCCTGCGAGACGCTTCCTGGGAGCAGTCTGCTCTACAAGCACACTATTTCTAAGCCGATTATTGTTTGTTTTCGATAGCGACCGTGAAGATTTAAAAAAGAAATTAACTGAAATTGTCTATAAAAAATAATTGTTATTAGTTTGTGTATTTTTAAATTGCGACCGGTATGTATTGTGTTTAACTGTTGTACGTTTAATGAGAAATGTATGCGAGTGCAGATCTTTACGCGCAGCGGAACAGGCTCCCTGCGAGACGCTTCCTGGGAGCAGTCAGATCTACAAGCACACTCTTTCTAAGCCGATAATTTTCTTTTTTCAATTGCGACCGTGAATGTTTTAAAAAAGAAATTAAGTGGAATTGTCTATAAAAAATAATTATTATTATTTTGTGTATTTTTAAATTGCGACCGGTATGTATTGTGTTTAACTATTGTATGTTTAATGAGAAATGTATGCGAGTGCAGATTTTTACGCGAAGCGGAACAGGCTCCCTGCGAGACGCTTCCTGGGAGCAGTCTGCTCTAAAAGCACACTATTTCTAAGCCGATTATTGTTTGTTTTCGATAGCGACCGTGAAGATTTAAAAAAAGAAATTAACAGAAATTATCTATAAAAAATATTTATTATTAGTTTGTGTATTTTTAAATTGCGACCGGTATGTATTGTGTTTAACCGTTGTACGTTTAATGAGAAATGTATGCGAGTGCAGATATTTACGCGAAGCGGCACAGGCTCCCTGCGAGACGCTTCCTGGGAGCAGTCTGCTCTACAAGCACACTATTTCTAAGCCGATTATTGTTTGTTTTCGATAGCGACCGTGAAGATTTAAAAAAGAAATTAACTGAAATTGTCTATAAAAAATAATTATTATTAGTTTGTGTATTTTTAAATTGCGACCGGTATGTATTGTGTTTAACTATTGTATTTAATGAGAAATGTATGCGAGTGCAGATATTTACGCGAAGCGGAACAGGCTCCCTGCGAGACGCTTCCTGGGAGCAGTCTGCTCTACAAGCACACTATTTCTAAGCCGATTATTGTTTGTTTTCGATAGCGACCGTGAAGATTTAAAAAAGAAATTAACTGAAATTGTCTATAAAAAATAATTATTATTAGTTTGTGTATTTTTAAATTGCGACCGGTATGTATTGTGTTTAACTATTGTACGTTTAATGAGAAATGTATGCGAGTGCAGATCTTTACTCGAAGCGGAACAGCCTCCCTGCGAGACGCTTCCTGGGAGCAGTCTGCTCTACAAGCACACTATTTCTAAGCCGATAATTTTCTTTTTTCGATTGAGGCCGTGAATGTTTTAAAAAAGAAATTAAGTGGAATTGTCTATAAAAAATAATTATTATTAGTTTGTGTATTTTAAATTGCGACCGGTATGCATTGTGTTTAACTATTGTACGTTTAATGAGAAATGTATGCGAGTGCAGATCTTTACTCGAAGCGGAACAGCCTCCCTGCGAGACGCTTCTTGGCAGCAGTCCGCTCTACAAGCACACTATTTCTAAGCCGATTATTGTTTGTTTTCGATAGCGACCGTGAAGATTTAAAAAAGAAATTAACTGAAATTGTCTATAAAAAATAATTATTATTAGTTTTTGTATTTTTAAATTGCGACCGGTATGTATTGTGTTTAACTATTGTATGTTTAATGAGAAATGTATGCGAGTGCAGATCTTTACGCGAAGCGGAACAGGCTTCCTGCGAGACGCTTCCTGGGAGCAGTCTGCTCTACAAGCACACTATTTCTAAGCCGATTATTGTTTGTTTTCGATAGCGACCGTGAAGATTTAAAAAAAGAAATTAACAGAAATTGTCTATAAAAAATAATTATTATTAGTTTGTGTATTTTTAAATTGCGACCGGTATGTATTGTGTTTAACCGTTGTACGTTTAATGAGAAATGTATGCGAGTGCAGATCTTTACGCGAAGCGGAACAGGCTCCCTGCGAGACGCTTCCTGGGAGCAGTCTGCTCTACAAGCACACTATTTCTAAGCCGATTATTGTTTGTTTTCGATAGCGACCGTGAAGATTTAAAAAAGAAATTAACTAAAATTGTCTATAAAAAATAATTATTATTAGTTTGTGTATTTTTAAATTTCGACCGGTGTGTATTGTGTTTAACTATTGTATGTTTAATGAGAAATGTATGCGAGTGCAGATCTTTACGCGAAGCGGAACAGGCTCCCTGCGAGACGCTTCCTGGGAGCAGTCTGCTCTACAAGCACACTATTTCTAAGCCGATTATTGTTTGTTTTCGATAGCGACCGTGAAGATTTAAAAAAAGAAATTAGGTGGAATTGTCTATACAAAATAATTATTATTAGTTTGTGTATTTTTAAATTGCGACCGGTATGTATTGTGTTTAACTATTGTATGTTTAATGAGAAATGTATGCGAGTGCAGATCTTTACGCGAAGCGGAACAGGCTCCCTGCGAGACGCTTCCTGGGAGCAGTCTGCTCTACAAGCACACTATTTCTAAACCGATTATTGTTTGTTTTCTATAGCGACCGTGAAGATTTAAAAAAGAAATTAACTGAAATTGTCTATAAAAAATAATTGTTATTAGTTTGTATATTTTTAAATTGCGACCGGTATGTATTGTGTTTAACTGTTGTACGTTTAATGAGAAATGTATGCGAGTGCAGATCTTTACGCGCAGCGGAACAGGCTCCCTGCGAGACGCTTCCTGGGAGCAGTCTGCTCTACAAGCACACTCTTTCTAAGCCGATAATTTTCTTTTTTCGATTGCGACCGTGAATGTTTTAAAAAAGAAATTAAGTGGAATTGTCTATAAAAAATAATTATTATTAGTTTGTGTATTTTTTAATTGCGACCGGTATGTATTGTGTTTAACTATTGTACGTTTAATGAGAAATGTATGCGAGTGCAGATCTTTACGCGAAGCGGAACAGGCTCCCTGCGAGACGCTTCCTGCGAGCAGTCTGCTCTACAAGCACACTATTTCTAAGCCGATTATTGTTTGTTTTCGATAGCGACCGTGAAGATTTAAAAAAAGAAATTAACTAAAATTGTATATAAAAAATATTTATTATTAGTTTGTGTATTTTTAAATTGCGACCGGTATGTATTGTGTTTAACTATTGTATGTTTAATGAGAAATGTATGCGAGTGCAGATCTTTACGCGAAGCGGAACAGGCTCCCAGCGAGACGCTTCCTGGGAGCAGTCTGCTCTACAAGCACACTATTTCTAAGCCGATTATTGTTTGTTTTCGATAGCGACCGTGAAGATTTAAAAAAGAAATTAACTGAAATTGTCTATAAAAAATAATTGTTATTAGTTTGTGTATTTTTAAATTGCGACCGGTATGTATTGTGTTTAACTGTTGTACGTTTAATGAGAAATGTATGCGAGTGCAGATCTTTACGCGCAGCGAAACACGCTCCCTGCGAGACGCTTCCTGGGAGCAGTCTGCTCTACAAGCACACTCTTTCTAAGCCGATAATTTTCTTTTTTCGATTGCGACCGTGAATGTTTTAAAAAAGAAATTAAGTGGAATTGTCTATAAAAAATAATTATTATTAGTTTGTGTATTTTTTAATTGCGACCGGTATGTATTGTGTTTAACTATTGTACGTTTAATGAGAAATGTATGCGAGTGCAGATCTTTACGCGAAGCGGAACAGGCTCCCTGCGAGACGCTTCCTGGGAGCAGTCTGCTCTACAAGCACACTATTTCTAAGCCGATTATTGTTTGTTTTCGATAGCGACCGTGAAGATTTAAAAAAAGAAATTAACTGAAATTGTATATAAAAAATATTTATTATTAGTTTGTGTATTTTTAAATTGCGACCGGTATGTATTGTGTTTAACTATTGTATGTTTAATGAGAAATGTATGCGAGTGCAGATCTTTACGCGAAGCGGAACAGGCTCCCAGCGAGACGCTTCCTGGGAGCAGTCTGCTCTACAAGCACACTATTTCTAAGCCGATTATTGTTTGTTTTCGATAGCGACCGTGAAGATTTATAAAAGAAATTAACTGAAATTGTCTATAAAAAATAATTCTTATTAGTTTGTGTATTTTTAAATTGCGACCGGTATGTATTGTGTTTAACTGTTGTACGTTTAATGAGAAATGTATGCGAGTGCAGATCTTTACGCGCAGCGGAACACGCTCCCTGCGAGACGCTACCTGGGAGCAGTCTGCTCTACAAGCACACTCTTTCTAAGCCGATAATTTTCTTTTTTCGATTGCGACCGTGAATGTTTTAAAAAAGAAATTAAGTGGAATTGTCTATAAAAAATAATTATTATTAGTTTGTGTATTTTTAAATTGCGACCGGTATGTATTGTGTTTAACTATTGTATGTTTAATAAGAAATGTATGCGAGTGCAGATCTTTACGCGAAGCGGAACAGGCTCCCTGCGAGACGCTTCCTGGGAGCAGTCTGCTCTACAAGCACACTATTTCTAAGCCGATTATTGTTTGTTTTCGATAGCGACCGTGAAGATTTAAAAAAGAAATTAACTGAAATTGTCTATAAAAAATAATTGTTATTAGTTTGTGTATTTTTAAATTGCGACCGGTATGTATTGTGTTTAACTGTTGTACGTTTAATGAGAAATGTATGCGAGTGCAGATCTTTACGCGCAGCGGAACAGGCTCCCTGCGAGACGCTTCCTGGGAGCAGTCAGCTCTACAAGCACACTCTTTCTAAGCCGATAATTTTCTTTTTTCAATTGCGACCGTGAATGTTTTAAAAAAGAAATTAAGTGGAATTGTCTATAAAAAATAATTATTATTATTTTGTGTATTTTTAAATTGCGACCGGTATGTATTGTGTTTAACTATTGTATGTTTAATGAGAAATGTATGCGAGTGCAGATTTTTACGCGAAGCGGAACAGGCTCCCTGCGAGACGCTTCCTGGGAGCAGTCTGCTCTAAAAGCACACTATTTCTAAGCCGATTATTGTTTGTTTTCGATAGCGACCGTGAAGATTTAAAAAAAGAAATTAACAGAAATTATCTATAAAAAATATTTATTATTAGTTTGTGTATTTTTAAATTGCGACCGGTATGTATTGTGTTTAACCGTTGTACGTTTAATGAGAAATGTATGCGAGTGCAGATATTTACGCGAAGCGGAACAGGCTCCCTGCGAGACGCTTCCTGGGAGCAGTCTGCTCTACAAGCACACTATTTCTAAGCCGATTATTGTTTGTTTTCGATAGCGACCGTGAAGATTTAAAAAAGAAATTAACTGAAATTGTCTATAAAAAATAATTATTATTAGTTTGTGTATTTTTAAATTGCGACCGGTATGTATTGTGTTTAACTATTGTATTTAATGAGAAATGTATGCGAGTGCAGATATTTACGCGAAGCGGAACAGGCTCCCTGCGAGACGCTTCCTGGGAGCAGTCTGCTCTACAAGCACACTATTTCTAAGCCGATTATTGTTTGTTTTCGATAGCGACCGTGAAGATTTAAAAAAGAAATTAACTGAAATTGTCTATAAAAAATAATTATTATTAGTTTGTGTATTTTTAAATTGCGACCGGTATGTATTGTGTTTAACTATTGTACGTTTAATGAGAAATGTATGCGAGTGCAGATCTTTACTCGAAGCGGAACAGCCTCCCTGCGAGACGCTTCCTGGGAGCAGTCTGCTCTACAAGCACACTATTTCTAAGCCGATAATTTTCTTTTTTCGATTGAGGCCGTGAATGTTTTAAAAAAGAAATTAAGTGGAATTGTCTATAAAAAATAATTATTATTAGTTTGTGTATTTTAAATTGCGACCGGTATGCATTGTGTTTAACTATTGTACGTTTAATGAGAAATGTATGCGAGTGCAGATCTTTACTCGAAGCGGAACAGCCTCCCTGCGAGACGCTTCTTGGCAGCAGTCCGCTCTACAAGCACACTATTTCTAAGCCGATTATTGTTTGTTTTCGATAGCGACCGTGAAGATTTAAAAAAGAAATTAACTGAAATTGTCTATAAAAAATAATTATTATTAGTTTTTGTATTTTTAAATTGCGACCGGTATGTATTGTGTTTAACTATTGTATGTTTAATGAGAAATGTATGCGAGTGCAGATCTTTACGCGAAGCGGAACAGGCTTCCTGCGAGACGCTTCCTGGGAGCAGTCTGCTCTACAAGCACACTATTTCTAAGCCGATTATTGTTTGTTTTCGATAGCGACCGTGAAGATTTAAAAAAAGAAATTAACAGAAATTGTCTATAAAAAATAATTATTATTAGTTTGTGTATTTTTAAATTGCGACCGGTATGTATTGTGTTTAACCGTTGTACGTTTAATGAGAAATGTATGCGAGTGCAGATCTTTACGCGAAGCGGAACAGGCTCCCTGCGAGACGCTTCCTGGGAGCAGTCTGCTCTACAAGCACACTATTTCTAAGCCGATTATTGTTTGTTTTCGATAGCGACCGTGAAGATTTAAAAAAGAAATTAACTAAAATTGTCTATAAAAAATAATTATTATTAGTTTGTGTATTTTTAAATTTCGACCGGTGTGTATTGTGTTTAACTATTGTATGTTTAATGAGAAATGTATGCGAGTGCAGATCTTTACGCGAAGCGGAACAGGCTCCCTGCGAGACGCTTCCTGGGAGCAGTCTGCTCTACAAGCACACTATTTCTAAGCCGATTATTGTTTGTTTTCGATAGCGACCGTGAAGATTTAAAAAAAGAAATTAGGTGGAATTGTCTATACAAAATAATTATTATTAGTTTGTGTATTTTTAAATTGCGACCGGTATGTATTGTGTTTAACTATTGTATGTTTAATGAGAAATGTATGCGAGTGCAGATCTTTACGCGAAGCGGAACAGGCTCCCTGCGAGACGCTTCCTGGGAGCAGTCTGCTCTACAAGCACACTATTTCTAAACCGATTATTGTTTGTTTTCTATAGCGACCGTGAAGATTTAAAAAAGAAATTAACTGAAATTGTCTATAAAAAATAATTGTTATTAGTTTGTATATTTTTAAATTGCGACCGGTATGTATTGTGTTTAACTGTTGTACGTTTAATGAGAAATGTATGCGAGTGCAGATCTTTACGCGCAGCGGAACAGGCTCCCTGCGAGACGCTTCCTGGGAGCAGTCTGCTCTACAAGCACACTCTTTCTAAGCCGATAATTTTCTTTTTTCGATTGCGACCGTGAATGTTTTAAAAAAGAAATTAAGTGGAATTGTCTATAAAAAATAATTATTATTAGTTTGTGTATTTTTTAATTGCGACCGGTATGTATTGTGTTTAACTATTGTACGTTTAATGAGAAATGTATGCGAGTGCAGATCTTTACGCGAAGCGGAACAGGCTCCCTGCGAGACGCTTCCTGCGAGCAGTCTGCTCTACAAGCACACTATTTCTAAGCCGATTATTGTTTGTTTTCGATAGCGACCGTGAAGATTTAAAAAAAGAAATTAACTAAAATTGTATATAAAAAATATTTATTATTAGTTTGTGTATTTTTAAATTGCGACCGGTATGTATTGTGTTTAACTATTGTATGTTTAATGAGAAATGTATGCGAGTGCAGATCTTTACGCGAAGCGGAACAGGCTCCCAGCGAGACGCTTCCTGGGAGCAGTCTGCTCTACAAGCACACTATTTCTAAGCCGATTATTGTTTGTTTTCGATAGCGACCGTGAAGATTTAAAAAAGAAATTAACTGAAATTGTCTATAAAAAATAATTGTTATTAGTTTGTGTATTTTTAAATTGCGACCGGTATGTATTGTGTTTAACTGTTGTACGTTTAATGAGAAATGTATGCGAGTGCAGATCTTTACGCGCAGCGAAACACGCTCCCTGCGAGACGCTTCCTGGGAGCAGTCTGCTCTACAAGCACACTCTTTCTAAGCCGATAATTTTCTTTTTTCGATTGCGACCGTGAATGTTTTAAAAAAGAAATTAAGTGGAATTGTCTATAAAAAATAATTATTATTAGTTTGTGTATTTTTTAATTGCGACCGGTATGTATTGTGTTTAACTATTGTACGTTTAATGAGAAATGTATGCGAGTGCAGATCTTTACGCGAAGCGGAACAGGCTCCCTGCGAGACGCTTCCTGGGAGCAGTCTGCTCTACAAGCACACTATTTCTAAGCCGATTATTGTTTGTTTTCGATAGCGACCGTGAAGATTTAAAAAAAGAAATTAACTGAAATTGTATATAAAAAATATTTATTATTAGTTTGTGTATTTTTAAATTGCGACCGGTATGTATTGTGTTTAACTATTGTATGTTTAATGAGAAATGTATGCGAGTGCAGATCTTTACGCGAAGCGGAACAGGCTCCCAGCGAGACGCTTCCTGGGAGCAGTCTGCTCTACAAGCACACTATTTCTAAGCCGATTATTGTTTGTTTTCGATAGCGACCGTGAAGATTTATAAAAGAAATTAACTGAAATTGTCTATAAAAAATAATTCTTATTAGTTTGTGTATTTTTAAATTGCGACCGGTATGTATTGTGTTTAACTGTTGTACGTTTAATGAGAAATGTATGCGAGTGCAGATCTTTACGCGCAGCGGAACACGCTCCCTGCGAGACGCTACCTGGGAGCAGTCTGCTCTACAAGCACACTCTTTCTAAGCCGATAATTTTCTTTTTTCGATTGCGACCGTGAATGTTTTAAAAAAGAAATTAAGTGGAATTGTCTATAAAAAATAATTATTATTAGTTTGTGTATTTTTAAATTGCGACCGGTATGTATTGTGTTTAACTATTGTATGTTTAATGAGAAATGTATGCGAGTGCAGATCTTTACGCGAAGCGGAACAGGCTCCCAGCGAGACGCTTCCTGGGAGCAGTCTGCTCTACAAGCACACTATTTCTAAGCCGATTATTGTTTGTTTTCGATAGCGACCGTGAAGATTTAAAAAAGAAATTAACTGAAATTGTCTATAAAAAATAATTGTTATTAGTTTGTGTATTTTTAAATTGCGACCGGTATGTATTGTGTTTAACTGTTGTACGTTTAATGAGAAATGTATGCGAGTGCAGATCTTTACGCGCAGCGAAACACGCTCCCTGCGAGACGCTTCCTGGGAGCAGTCTGCTCTACAAGCACACTCTTTCTAAGCCGATAATTTTCTTTTTTCGATTGCGACCGTGAATGTTTTAAAAAAGAAATTAAGTGGAATTGTCTATAAAAAATAATTATTATTAGTTTGTGTATTTTTTAATTGCGACCGGTATGTATTGTGTTTAACTATTGTACGTTTAATGAGAAATGTATGCGAGTGCAGATCTTTACGCGAAGCGGAACAGGCTCCCTGCGAGACGCTTCCTGGGAGCAGTCTGCTCTACAAGCACACTATTTCTAAGCCGATTATTGTTTGTTTTCGATAGCGACCGTGAAGATTTAAAAAAAGAAATTAACTGAAATTGTATATAAAAAATATTTATTATTAGTTTGTGTATTTTTAAATTGCGACCGGTATGTATTGTGTTTAACTATTGTATGTTTAATGAGAAATGTATGCGAGTGCAGATCTTTACGCGAAGCGGAACAGGCTCCCAGCGAGACGCTTCCTGGGAGCAGTCTGCTCTACAAGCACACTATTTCTAAGCCGATTATTGTTTGTTTTCGATAGCGACCGTGAAGATTTATAAAAGAAATTAACTGAAATTGTCTATAAAAAATAATTCTTATTAGTTTGTGTATTTTTAAATTGCGACCGGTATGTATTGTGTTTAACTGTTGTACGTTTAATGAGAAATGTATGCGAGTGCAGATCTTTACGCGCAGCGGAACACGCTCCCTGCGAGACGCTACCTGGGAGCAGTCTGCTCTACAAGCACACTCTTTCTAAGCCGATAATTTTCTTTTTTCGATTGCGACCGTGAATGTTTTAAAAAAGAAATTAAGTGGAATTGTCTATAAAAAATAATTATTATTAGTTTGTGTATTTTTTAATTGCGACCGGTATGTATTGTGTTTAACTATTGTACGTTTAATGAGAAATGTATGCGAGTGCAGATCTTTACGCGAAGCGGAACAGGCTCTCTGCGAGCCGCTTCCTGGGAGCAGTCTGCTCTACAAGCACACTATTTCTAAGCCGATTATTGTTTGTTTTCGATAGCGACCGTGAAGATTTAAAAAAAGAAATTAACTGAAATTGTATATAAAAAATAATTATTATTAGTTTTTGTATTTTTAAATTGCGACCGGTATGTATTGTGTTTAACTATTGTATGTTTAATGAGAAATGTATGCGAGTGCAGATCTTTACGCGAAGCGGAACAGGCTCCCTGCGAGACGCTTCCTGGGAGCAGTCTGCTCTAAAAGCACACTATTTCTAAGCCGATTATTGTTTGTTTTCGATAGCGACCGTGAAGATTTAAAAAAAGAAATTAACTGAAATTGTATATAAAAAATAATTATTATTAGTTTTTGTATTTTTAAATTGCGACCGGTATGTATTGTGTTTAACTATTGTATGTTTAATGAGAAATGTATGCGAGTGCAGATCTTTACGCGAAGCGGCACAGGCTCCCTGCGAGACGCTTCCTGGGAGCAGTCTGCTCTAAAAGCACACTATTTCTAAGCCGATTATTGTTTATTTTCGATAGCGACCGTGAAGATTTAAAAAAAGAAATTAACAGAAATTGTCTATAAAAAATAATTATTATTAGTTTGTGTATTTTTAAATTGCGACCGGTATGTATTGTGTTTAACCGTTGTACGTTTAATGAGAAATGTATGCGAGTGCAGATCTTTACGCGAAGCGGCACAGGCTCCCTGCGAGACGCTTCCTGGGAGTAGTCTGCTCTACAAGCACACTATTTATAAGCCGATTATTGTTTGTTTTCAATTGCGACCGTGAAGATTTAAAAAAGAAATTAACTGAAATTGTCTATAAAATATAATTATTATTAGTTTGTGTATTTTTAAATTGCGACCGGTATGTATTGTGTTTAACTGTTCTACGTTTAATGAGAAATGTATGCGAGTGCAGATCTTTACGCGAAGTGGAAAAGGCTCCCTGCGAGACGCTTCCTGGGAGCAGTCTGCTCTACAAGCACACTATTTCTAAGCCGATAATTTTCTTTTTTCAATTGAGACCGTGAATGTTTTAAAAAAGAAATTAAGTGGAATTGTCTATAAAAAATAATTATTATTAGTTTGTGTATTTTTAAATTGCGACCGGTATGCATTTTGTTTAACTATTGTACGTTTAATGAGAAATGTATGCGAGTGCAGATATTTACGCGAAGCGGAACAGGCTCCCTGCGAGACGCTTCTTGGGAGCAGTCTGCTCTACAAGCACACTATTTCTAAGCCGATTATTGTTTGTTTTCGATAGCGACCGTGAAGATTTAAAAAAGAAATTAACTGAAATTGTCTATAAAAAATAATTATTATTAGTTTTTGTTTTTTTAAATTGCGACCGGTATATATTGTGTTTAACTATTATATGTTTAATGAGAATTGTATGCGAGTGAAGATCTTTACGCGAAGCGGAACAGGCTCCCTGCGAGACGCTTCCTGGGAGCAGTCTGCTCTACAAGAACACTATTTCTAAGCCGATTATTGTTTGTTTTCGATAGCGACCGTGAAGATTTAAAAAAAGAAATTAACAGAAATTGTCTGTACAAAATAATTATTATTAGTTTGTGTATTTTTAAATTGCGACCGGTATGTATTGTGTTTAACTATTGTATGCTTAATGAGAAATGTATGTGGGTGCAGATCTTTACGGGAAGCGGAACAGGCTCCCTGCGAGACGCTTCTTGGGAGCAGTCTGCTCTACAAGCACACTATTTCTAAGCCGATTATTGTTTGTTTTCGATAGCGAACGTGAAGATTTAAAAAAGAAATTAACTGAAATTGTCTATAAAAAATAATTATTATTAGTTTGTGTATTTTTAAATTTCGACCGGTGTGTATTGTGTTTAACTATTGTATGTTTAATGAGAAATGTATGCGAGTGCAGATCTTTACGCGAAGCGGAATAGGCTCCCTGCGAGACGCTTCCTGGGAGCAGTCTGCTCTACAAGCACACTATTTCTAAGCCGATTATTGTTTGTTTTCGATAGCGACCGTGAAGATTTAAAAAAAGAAATTAGGTGGAATTGTCTATACAAAATAATTATTATTAGTTTGTGTATTTTTAAATTGCGACCGGTATGTATTGTGTTTAACTATTGTATGTTTAATAAGAAATGTATGCGAGTGCAGATCTTTACGCGAAGCGGAACAGGCTCCCTGCGAGACGCTTCCTGGGAGCAGTCTGCTCTACAAGCACACTATTTCTAAGCCGATTATTGTTTGTTTTCGATAGCGACCGTGAAGATTTAAAAAAGAAATTAACTGAAATTGTCTATAAAAAATAATTGTTATTAGTTTGTGTATTTTTAAATTGCGACCGGTATGTATTGTGTTTAACTGTTGTACGTTTAATGAGAAATGTATGCGAGTGCAGATCTTTACGCGCAGCGGAACAGGCTCCCTGCGAGTCGCTTCCTGGGAGCAGTCAGCTCTACAAGCACACTCTTTCTAAGCCGATAATTTTCTTTTTTCAATTGCGACCGTGAATGTTTTAAAAAAGAAATTAAGTGGAATTGTCTATAAAAAATAATTATTATTATTTTGTGTATTTTTAAATTGCGACCGGTATGTATTGTGTTTAACTATTGTATGTTTAATGAGAAATGTATGCGAGTGCAGATTTTTACGCGAAGCGGAACAGGCTCCCTGCGAGACGCTTCCTGGGAGCAGTCTGCTCTAAAAGCACACTATTTCTAAGCCGATTATTGTTTGTTTTCGATAGCGACCGTGAAGATTTAAAAAAAGAAATTAACAGAAATTATCTATAAAAAATATTTATTATTAGTTTGTGTATTTTTAAATTGCGACCGGTATGTATTGTGTTTAACCGTTGTACGTTTAATGAGAAATGTATGCGAGTGCAGATATTTACGCGAAGCGGAACAGGCTCCCTGCGAGACGCTTCCTGGGAGCAGTCTGCTCTACAAGCACACTATTTCTAAGCCGATTATTGTTTGTTTTCGATAGCGACCGTGAAGATTTAAAAAAGAAATTAACTGAAATTGTCTATAAAAAATAATTATTATTAGTTTGTGTATTTTTAAATTGCGACCGGTATGTATTGTGTTTAACTATTGTACGTTTAATGAGAAATGTATGCGAGTGCAGATCTTTACTCGAAGCGGAACAGCCTCCCTGCGAGACGCTTCCTGGGAGCAGTCTGCTCTACAAGCACACTATTTCTAAGCCGATAATTTTCTTTTTTCGATTGAGGCCGTGAATGTTTTAAAAAAGAAATTAAGTGGAATAGTCTATAAAAAATAATTATTATTAGTTTGTGTATTTTAAATTGCGACCGGTATGCATTGTGTTTAACTATTGTACGTTTAATGAGAAATGTATGCGAGTGCAGATCTTTACTCGAAGCGGAACAGCCTCCCTGCGAGACGCTTCTTGGGAGCAGTCCGCTCTACAAGCACACTATTTCTAAGCCGATTATTGTTTGTTTTCGATAGCGACCGTGAAGATTTAAAAAAGAAATTAACTGAAATTGTCTATAAAAAATAATTATTATTAGTTTTTGTATTTTTAAATTGCGACCGGTATGTATTGTGTTTAACTATTGTATGTTTAATGAGAAATGTATGCGAGTGCAGATCTTTACGCGAAGCGGAACAGGCTTCCTGCGAGACGCTTCCTGGGAGCAGTCTGCTCTACAAGCACACTATTTCTAAGCCGATTATTGTTTGTTTTCGATAGCGACCGTGAAGATTTAAAAAAAGAAATTAACAGAAATTGTCTATAAAAAATAATTATTATTAGTTTGTGTATTTTTAAATTGCGACCGGTATGTATTGTGTTTAACCGTTGTACGTTTAATGAGAAATGTATGCGAGTGCAGATCTTTACGCGAAGCGGTACAGGCTCCCTGCGAGACGCTTCCTGGGAGTAGTCTGCTGTACAAGCACACTATTTATAAGCCGATTATTGTTTGTTTTCAATTGCGACCGTGAAGATTTAAAAAAGAAATTAACTGAAATTGTCTATAAAAAATAATTATTATTAGTTTGTGTATTTTTAAATTGCGACCGGTATGTATTGTGTTTAACTGTTCTACGTTTAATGAGAAATGTATGCGAGTGCCGATCTTTACGCGAAGCGGAACAGGCTCCCTGCGAGACGCTTCTTGGGAGCAGTCTGCTCTACAAGCACACTATTTCTAAGCCGATTATTGTTTGTTTTCGATAGCGACCGTGAAGATTTAAAAAAGAAATTAACTGAAATTGTCTATAAAAAATAATTATTATTAGTTTTTGTATTTTTAAATTGCGACCGGTATATATTGTGTTTAACTATTATATGTTTAATGAGAAATGTATGCGAGTGCAGATCTTTACGCGAAGCGGAACACGCTCCCTGCGAGACGCTTCCTGGGAGCAGTCTGCTCTACAAGCACACTATTTCTAAGCCGATTATTGTTTGTTTTCGATAGCGACCGTGAAGATTTAAAAAAGAAATTAACTGAAATTGTCTATAAAAAATAATTATTATTAGTTTGTGTATTTTTAAATTTCGACCGGTGTGTATTGTGTTTAACTATTGTATGTTTAATGAGAAATGTATGCGAGTGCAGATCTTTACGCGAAGCGGAACAGGCTCCCTGCGAGACGCTTCCTGGGAGCAGTCTGCTCTACAAGCACACTATTTCTAAGCCGATTATTGTTTGTTTTCGATAGCGACCGTGAAGATTTAAAAAAGAAATTAACTGAAATTGTCTATAAAAAATAATTGTTATTAGTTTGTGTATTTTTAAATTGCGACCGGTATGTATTGTGTTTAACTGTTGTACGTTTAATGAGAAATGTATGCGAGTGCAGATCTTTACGCGCAGCGGAACAGGCTCCCTGCGAGACGCTTCCTGGGAGCAGTCTGCTCTACAAGCACACTCTTTCTAAGCCGATAATTTTCTTTTTTCGATTGCGACCGTGAATGTTTTAAAAGAGAAATTAAGTGGAATTGTCTATAAAAAATAATTATTATTAGTTTTGGAATTTTTAATTGCGACCGTTATGTATTGTGTTTAACTATTGTACGTTCAATGAGAAATGTATGCGAGTGCAGATATTTACGCGAAGCGGAACAGGCTCCCTGCGAGACGCTTCTTGGGAGCAGTCTGCTCTACAAGCACACTATTTCTAAGCCGATTATTGTTTGTTTTCGATAGCGACCGTGAAGATTTAAAAAAGAAATTAACTGAAATTGTCTATAAAAAATAATTATTATTAGTTTTTGTTTTTTTAAATTGCGACCGGTATATATTGTGTTTAACTATTATATGTTTAATGAGAAATGTATGCGAGTGCAGATCTTTACGCGAAGCGGAACAGGCTCCCTGCGAGACGCTTCCTGGGAGCAGTCTGCTCTACAAGAACACTATTTCTAAGCCGATTATTGTTTGTTTTCGATAGCGACCGTGAAGATTTAAAAAAAGAAATTAACAGAAATTGTCTATACAAAATAATTATTATTAGTTTGTGTATTTTTAAATTGCGACCGGTATGTATTGTGTTTAACTATTGTATGCTTAATGAGAAATGTATGTGGGTGCAGATCTTTACGCGAAGCGGAACAGGCTCCCTGCGAGACGCTTCTTGGGAACAGTCTGCTCTACAAGCACACTATTTCTAAGCCGATTATTGTTTGTTTTCGATAGCGAACGTGAAGATTTAAAAAAGAAATTAACTGAAATTGTCTATAAAAAATAATTATTATTAGTTTGTGTATTTTTAAATTTCGACCGGTGTGTATTGTGTTTAACTATTGTATGTTTAATGAGAAATGTATGCGAGTGCAGATCTTTACGCGAAGCGGAATAGGCTCCCTGCGAGACGCTTCCTGGGAGCAGTCTGCTCTACAAGCACACTATTTCTAAGCCGATTATTGTTTGTTTTCGATAGCGACCGTGAAGATTTAAAAAAAGAAATTAGGTGGAATTGTCTATACAAAATAATTATTATTAGTTTGTGTATTTTTAAATTGCGACCGGTATGTATTGTGTTTAACTATTGTATGTTTAATAAGAAATGTATGCGAGTGCAGATCTTTACGCGAAGCGGAACAGGCTCCCTGCGAGACGCTTCCTGGGAGCAGTCTGCTCTACAAGCACACTATTTCTAAGCCGATTATTGTTTGTTTTCGATAGCGACCGTGAAGATTTAAAAAAAGAAATTAACAGAAATTGTCTATACAAAATAATTATTATTAGTTTGTGTATTTTTAAATTGCGACCGGTATGTATTGTGTTTAACTATTGTATGCTTAATGAGAAATGTATGTGGGTGTAGATCTTTACGGGAAGCGGAACAGGCTCCCTGCGAGACGCTTCTTGGGAGCAGTCTGCTCTACAAGCACACTATTTCTAAGCCGATTATTGTTTGTTTTCGATAGCGAACGTGAAGATTTAAAAAAGAAATTAACTGACATTGTCTATAAAAAATAATTATTATTAGTTTGTGTATTTTTAAATTTCGACCGGTGTGTATTGTGTTTAACTATTGTATGTTTAATGAGAAATGTATGCGAGTGCAGATCTTTACGCGAAGCGGAATAGGCTCCCTGCGAGACGCTTCCTGGGAGCAGTCTGCTCTACAAGCACACTATTTCTAAGCCGATTATTGTTTGTTTTCGATAGCGACCGTGAAGATTTAAAAAAAAGAAATTAGGTGGAATTGTCTATACAAAATAATTATTATTAGTTTGTGTATTTTTAAATTGCGACCGGTATGTATTGTGTTTAACTATTGTATGTTTAATAAGAAATGTATGCGAGTGCAGATCTTTACGCGAAGCGGAACAGGCTCCCTGCGAGACGCTTCCTGGGAGCAGTCTGCTCTACAAGCACACTATTTCTAAGCCGATTATTGTTTGTTTTCGATAGCGACCGTGAAGATTTAAAAAAGAAATTAACTGAAATTGTCTATAAAAAATAATTTTTATTAGTTTGTGTATTTTTAAATTGCGACCGGTATGTATTGTGTTTAACTGTTGTACGTTTAATGAGAAATGTATGCGAGTGCAGATCTTTACGCGCAGCGGAACAGGCTCCCTGCGAGACGCTTCCTGGGAGCAGTCAGCTCTACAAGCACACTCTTTCTAAGCCGATAATTTTCTTTTTTCAATTGCGACCGTGAATGTTTTAAAAAAGAAATTAAGTGGAATTGTCTATAAAAAATAATTATTATTATTTTGTGTATTTTTAAATTGCGACCGGTATGTATTGTGTTTAACTATTGTATGTTTAATGAGAAATGTATGCGAGTGCAGATTTTTACGCGAAGCGGAACAGGCTCCCTGCGAGACGCTTCCTGGGAGCAGTCTGCTCTAAAAGCACACTATTTCTAAGCCGATTATTGTTTGTTTTCGATAGCGACCGTGAAGATTTAAAAAAAGAAATTAACAGAAATTATCTATAAAAAATATTTATTATTAGTTTGTGTATTTTTAAATTGCGACCGGTATGTATTGTGTTTAACCGTTGTACGTTTAATGAGAAATGTATGCGAGTGCAGATATTTACGCGAAGCGGAACAGGCTCCCTGCGAGACGCTTCCTGGGAGCAGTCTGCTCTACAAGCACACTATTTCTAAGCCGATTATTGTTTGTTTTCGATAGCGACCGTGAAGATTTAAAAAAGAAATTAACTGAAATTGTCTATAAAAAATAATTATTATTAGTTTGTGTATTTTTAAATTGCGACCGGTATGTATTGTGTTTAACTATTGTATTTAATGAGAAATGTATGCGAGTGCAGATATTTACGCGAAGCGGAACAGGCTCCCTGCGAGACGCTTCCTGGGAGCAGTCTGCTCTACAAGCACACTATTTCTAAGCCGATTATTGTTTGTTTTCGATAGCGACCGTGAAGATTTAAAAAAGAAATTAACTGAAATTGTCTATAAAAAATAATTATTATTAGTTTGTGTATTTTTAAATTGCGACCGGTATGTATTGTGTTTAACTATTGTACGTTTAATGAGAAATGTATGCGAGTGCAGATCTTTACTCGAAGCGGAACAGCCTCCCTGCGAGACGCTTCCTGGGAGCAGTCTGCTCTACAAGCACACTATTTCTAAGCCGATAATTTTCTTTTTTCGATTGAGGCCGTGAATGTTTTAAAAAAGAAATTAAGTGGAATTGTCTATAAAAAATAATTATTATTAGTTTGTGTATTTTAAATTGCGACCGGTATGCATTGTGTTTAACTATTGTACGTTTAATGAGAAATGTATGCGAGTGCAGATCTTTACTCGAAGCGGAACAGCCTCCCTGCGAGACGCTTCTTGGCAGCAGTCCGCTCTACAAGCACACTATTTCTAAGCCGATTATTGTTTGTTTTCGATAGCGACCGTGAAGATTTAAAAAAGAAATTAACTGAAATTGTCTATAAAAAATAATTATTATTAGTTTTTGTATTTTTAAATTGCGACCGGTATGTATTGTGTTTAACTATTGTATGTTTAATGAGAAATGTATGCGAGTGCAGATCTTTACGCGAAGCGGAACAGGCTTCCTGCGAGACGCTTCCTGGGAGCAGTCTGCTCTACAAGCACACTATTTCTAAGCCGATTATTGTTTGTTTTCGATAGCGACCGTGAAGATTTAAAAAAAGAAATTAACAGAAATTGTCTATAAAAAATAATTATTATTAGTTTGTGTATTTTTAAATTGCGACCGGTATGTATTGTGTTTAACCGTTGTACGTTTAATGAGAAATGTATGCGAGTGCAGATCTTTACGCGAAGCGGACCAGGCTCCCTGCGAGACGCTTCCTGGGAGCAGTCTGCTCTACAAGCACACTATTTCTAAGCCGATTATTGTTTGTTTTCGATAGCGACCGTGAAGATTTAAAAAAGAAATTAACTAAAATTGTCTATAAAAAATAATTATTATTAGTTTGTGTATTTTTAAATTTCGACCGGTGTGTATTGTGTTTAACTATTGTATGTTTAATGAGAAATGTATGCGAGTGCAGATCTTTACGCGAAGCGGAACAGGCTCCCTGCGAGACGCTTCCTGGGAGCAGTCTGCTCTACAAGCACACTATTTCTAAGCCGATTATTGTTTGTTTTCGATAGCGACCGTGAAGATTTAAAAAAAGAAATTAGGTGGAATTGTCTATACAAAATAATTATTATTAGTTTGTGTATTTTTAAATTGCGACCGGTATGTATTGTGTTTAACTATTGTATGTTTAATGAGAAATGTATGCGAGTGCAGATCTTTACGCGAAGCGGAACAGGCTCCCTGCGAGACGCTTCCTGGGAGCAGTCTGCTCTACAAGCACACTATTTCTAAACCGATTATTGTTTGTTTTCTATAGCGACCGTGAAGATTTAAAAAAGAAATTAACTGAAATTGTCTATAAAAAATAATTGTTATTAGTTTGTATATTTTTAAATTGCGACCGGTATGTATTGTGTTTAACTGTTGTACGTTTAATGAGAAATGTATGCGAGTGCAGATTTTTACGCGAAGCGGAACAGGCTCCCTGCGAGACGCTTCCTGGGAGCAGTCTGCTCTAAAAGCACACTATTCCTAAGCCGATTATTGTTTGTTTTCGATAGCGACCGTGAAGATTTAAAAAAAGAAATTAACAGAAATTATCTATAAAAAATATTTATTATTAGTTTGTGTATTTTTAAATTGCGACCGGTATGTATTGTGTTTAACCGTTGTACGTTTAATGAGAAATGTATGCGAGTGCAGATATTTACGCGAAGCGGAACAGGCTCCCTGCGAGACGCTTCCTGGGAGCAGTCTGCTCTAAAACACACTATTCCTAAGCCGATTATTGTTTGTTTTCGATAGCGACCGTGAAGATTTAAAAAAAGAAATTAACAGAAATTATCTATAAAAATATTTATTATTAGTTTGTGTATTTTTAAATTGCGACCGGTATGTATTGTGTTTAACCGTTGTACGTTTAATGAGAAATGTATGCGAGTGCAGATATTTACGCGAAGCGGAACAGGCTCCCTGCGAGACGCTTCCTGGGAGCAGTCTGCTCTACAAGCACACTATTTCTAAGCCGATTATTGTTTGTTTTCGATAGCGACCGTGAAGATTTAAAAAAGAAATTAACTGAAATTGTCTATAAAAAATAATTATTATTAGTTTGTGTATTTTTAAATTGCGACCGTATGTATTGTGTTTAACTATTGTACGTTTAATGAGAAATGTATGCGAGTGCAGATCTTTACTCGAAGCGGAACAGCCTCCCTGCGAGACGCTTCCTGGGAGCAGTCTGCTCTAGAAGCACACTATTTCTAAGCCGATAATTTTCTTTTTTCGATTGAGGCCGTGAATGTTTTAAAAAAGAAATTAAGTGGAATTGTCTATAAAAAATAATTATTATTAGTTTGTGTATTTTAAATTGCGACCGGTATGCATTGTGTTTAACTATTGTACGTTTAATGAGAAATGTATGCGAGTGCAGATCTTTACTCGAAGCGGAACAGCCTCCCTGCGAGACGCTTCTTGGGAGCAGTCCGCTCTACAAGCACACTATTTCTAAGCCGATTATTGTTTGTTTTCGTTAGCGACCGTGAAGATTTAAAAAAGAAATTAACTGAAATTGTCTATAAAAAATAATTATTATTAGTTTTTGTATTTTTAAATTGCGACCGGTATGTATTGTGTTTAACTGTTCTACGTTTAATGAGAAATGTATGCGAGTGCCGATCTTTACGCGAAGCGGAACAGGCTCCCTGCGAGACGCTTCTTGGGAGCAGTCTGCTCTACAAGCACACTATTTCTAAGCCGATTATTGTTTGTTTTCGATAGCGACCGTGAAGATTTAAAAAAGAAATTAACTGAAATTGTCTATAAAAAATAATTATCATTAGTTTTTGTATTTTTAAATTGCGACCGGTATATATTGTGTTTAACTATTATATGTTTAATGAGAAATGTATGCGAGTGCAGATCTTTACGCGAAGCGGAACACGCTCCCTGCGAGACGCTTCCTGGGAGCAGTCTGCTCTACAAGCACACTATTTCTAAGCCGATTTTCGATAGCGAACGTGAAGATTTAAAAAAGAAATTAACTGAAATTGTCTAAAAAAAATAATTATTATTAGTTTGTGTATTTTTAAATTTTGACCGGTGTGTATTGTGTTTAACTATTGTATGTTTAATGAGAAATGTATGCGAGTGCAGATCTTTACGCGAAGCGGAACAGGCTCCCTGCGAGACGCTTCCTGGGAGCAGTCTGCTCTACAAGCACACTATTTCTAAGCCGATTATTGTTTGTTTTCGATAGCGACCGTGAAGATTTAAAAAAAGAAATTAGGTGGAATTGTCTATACAAAATAATTATTATTAGTTTGTGTATTTTTAAATTGCGACCGGTATGTATTGTGTTTAACTATTGTATGTTTAATAAGAAATGTATGCGAGTGCAGATCTTTACGCGAAGCGGAACAGGCTCCCTGCGAGACGCTTCCTGGGAGCAGTCTGCTCTACAAGCACACTATTTCTAAGCCGATTATTGTTTGTTTTCGATAGCGACCGTGAAGATTTAAAAAAGAAATTAACTGAAATTGTCTATAAAAAATAATTGTTATTAGTTTGTGTATTTTTAAATTGCGACCGGTATGTATTGTGTTTAACTGTTGTACGTTTAATGAGAAATGTATGCGAATGCAGATCTTTACGCGAAGCGGAACAGGCTCCCTGCGAGACGCTTCCTGGGAGCAGTCTGCTCTACAAGCACACTATTTCTAAGCCAATTATTGTTTGTTTTCGATGGCGACCGTGAAGATTTAAAAAAAGAAATTAACAGAAATTGTCTATAAAAAATCATTATTATTAGTTTGTGTATTTTTAAATTGCGACCGGTATGTATTGTGTTTAACCGTTGTACGTTGAATGAGAAATGTATGCGAGTGCAGATCTTTACGCGAAGCGGAACAGGCTCCCTGCGAGACGCTTCCTGGGAGCAGTCTGCTCTACAAGCACACTATTTCTAAGCCGATTATTGTTTGTTTTCGATAGCGACCGTGAAGATTTAAAAAAGAAATTAACTAAAATTGTCTATAAAAAATAATTATTATTAGTTTGTGTATTTTTAAATTTCGACCGGTGTGTATTGTGTTTAACTATTGTATGTTTAATGAGAAATGTATGCGAGTGCAGATCTTTACGCGAAGCGGAACAGGCTCCCTGCGAGACGCTTCCTGGGAGCAGTCTGCTCTACAAGCACACTATTTCTAAGCCGATTATTGTTTGTTTTCGATAGCGACCGTGAAGATTTAAAAAAAGAAATTAGGTGGAATTGTCTATACAAAATAATTATTATTAGTTTGTGTATTTTTAAATTGCGACCGGTATGTATTGTGTTTAACTATTGTATGTTTAATGAGAAATGTATGCGAGTGCAGATCTTTACGCGAAGCGGAACAGGCTCCCTGCGAGACGCTTCCTGGGAGCAGTCTGCTCTACAAGCACACTATTTCTAAACCGATTATTGTTTGTTTTCTATAGCGACCGTGAAGATTTAAAAAAGAAATTAACTGAAATTGTCTATAAAAAATAATTGTTATTAGTTTGTATATTTTTAAATTGCGACCGGTATGTATTGTGTTTAACTGTTGTACGTTTAATGAGAAATGTATGCGAGTGCAGATCTTTACGCGCAGCGGAACAGGCTCCCTGCGAGACGCTTCCTGGGAGCAGTCTGCTCTACAAGCACACTCTTTCTAAGCCGATAATTTTCTTTTTTCGATTGCGACCGTGAATGTTTTAAAAAAGAAATTAAGTGGAATTGTCTATAAAAAATAATTATTATTAGTTTGTGTATTTTTTAATTGCGACCGGTATGTATTGTGTTTAACTATTGTACGTTTAATGAGAAATGTATGCGAGTGCAGATCTTTACGCGAAGCGGAACAGGCTCCCTGCGAGACGCTTCCTGCGAGCAGTCTGCTCTACAAGCACACTATTTCTAAGCCGATTATTGTTTGTTTTCGATAGCGACCGTGAAGATTTAAAAAAAGAAATTAACTAAAATTGTATATAAAAAATATTTATTATTAGTTTGTGTATTTTTAAATTGCGACCGGTATGTATTGTGTTTAACTATTGTATGTTTAATGAGAAATGTATGCGAGTGCAGATCTTTACGCGAAGCGGAACAGGCTCCCAGCGAGACGCTTCCTGGGAGCAGTCTGCTCTACAAGCACACTATTTCTAAGCCGATTATTGTTTGTTTTCGATAGCGACCGTGAAGATTTAAAAAAGAAATTAACTGAAATTGTCTATAAAAAATAATTGTTATTAGTTTGTGTATTTTTAAATTGCGACCGGTATGTATTGTGTTTAACTGTTGTACGTTTAATGAGAAATGTATGCGAGTGCAGATCTTTACGCGCAGCGAAACACGCTCCCTGCGAGACGCTTCCTGGGAGCAGTCTGCTCTACAAGCACACTCTTTCTAAGCCGATAATTTTCTTTTTTCGATTGCGACCGTGAATGTTTTAAAAAAGAAATTAAGTGGAATTGTCTATAAAAAATAATTATTATTAGTTTGTGTATTTTTTAATTGCGACCGGTATGTATTGTGTTTAACTATTGTACGTTTAATGAGAAATGTATGCGAGTGCAGATCTTTACGCGAAGCGGAACAGGCTCCCTGCGAGACGCTTCCTGGGAGCAGTCTGCTCTACAAGCACACTATTTCTAAGCCGATTATTGTTTGTTTTCGATAGCGACCGTGAAGATTTAAAAAAAGAAATTAACTGAAATTGTATATAAAAAATATTTATTATTAGTTTGTGTATTTTTAAATTGCGACCGGTATGTATTGTGTTTAACTATTGTATGTTTAATGAGAAATGTATGCGAGTGCAGATCTTTACGCGAAGCGGAACAGGCTCCCAGCGAGACGCTTCCTGGGAGCAGTCTGCTCTACAAGCACACTATTTCTAAGCCGATTATTGTTTGTTTTCGATAGCGACCGTGAAGATTTATAAAAGAAATTAACTGAAATTGTCTATAAAAAATAATTGTTATTAGTTTGTATATTTTTAAATTGCGACCGGTATGTATTGTGTTTAACTGTTGTACGTTTAATGAGAAATGTATGCGAGTGCAGATCTTTACGCGCAGCGGAACAGGCTCCCTGCGAGACGCTTCCTGGGAGCAGTCTGCTCTACAAGCACACTCTTTCTAAGCCGATAATTTTCTTTTTTCGATTGCGACCGTGAATGTTTTAAAAAAGAAATTAAGTGGAATTGTCTATAAAAAATAATTATTATTAGTTTGTGTATTTTTTAATTGCGACCGGTATGTATTGTGTTTAACTATTGTACGTTTAATGAGAAATGTATGCGAGTGCAGATCTTTATGCGAAGCGGAACAGGCTCCCTGCGAGACGCTTCCTGCGAGCAGTCTGCTCTACAAGCACACTATTTCTAAGCCGATTATTGTTTGTTTTCGATAGCGACCGTGAAGATTTAAAAAAAGAAATTAACTAAAATTGTATATAAAAAATATTTATTATTAGTTTGTGTATTTTTAAATTGCGACCGGTATGTATTGTGTTTAACTATTGTATGTTTAATGAGAAATGTATGCGAGTGCAGATCTTTACGCGAAGCGGAACAGGCTCCCAGCGAGACGCTTCCTGGGAGCAGTCTGCTCTACAAGCACACTATTTCTAAGCCGATTATTGTTTGTTTTCGATAGCGACCGTGAAGATTTAAAAAAGAAATTAACTGAAATTGTCTATAAAAAATAATTGTTATTAGTTTGTGTATTTTTAAATTGCGACCGGTATGTATTGTGTTTAACTGTTGTACGTTTAATGAGAAATGTATGCGAGTGCAGATCTTTACGCGCAGCGAAACACGCTCCCTGCGAGACGCTTCCTGGGAGCAGTCTGCTCTACAAGCACACTCTTTCTAAGCCGATAATTTTCTTTTTTCGATTGCGACCGTGAATGTTTTAAAAAAGAAATTAAGTGGAATTGTCTATAAAAAATAATTATTATTAGTTTGTGTATTTTTTAATTGCGACCGGTATGTATTGTGTTTAACTATTGTACGTTTAATGAGAAATGTATGCGAGTGCAGATCTTTACGCGAAGCGGAACAGGCTCCCTGCGAGACGCTTCCTGAGAGCAGTCTGCTCTACAAGCACACTATTTCTAAGCCGATTATTGTTTGTTTTCGATAGCGACCGTGAAGATTTAAAAAAAGAAATTAACTGAAATTGTATATAAAAAATATTTATTATTAGTTTGTGTATTTTTAAATTGCGACCGGTATGTATTGTGTTTAACTATTGTATGTTTAATGAGAAATGTATGCGAGTGCAGATCTTTACGCGAAGCGGAACAGGCTCCCAGCGAGACGCTTCCTGGGAGCAGTCTGCTCTACAAGCACACTATTTCTAAGCCGATTATTGTTTGTTTTCGATAGCGACCGTGAAGATTTATAAAAGAAATTAACTGAAATTGTCTATAAAAAATAATTCTTATTAGTTTGTGTATTTTTAAATTGCGACCGGTATGTATTGTGTTTAACTGTTGTACGTTTAATGAGAAATGTATGCGAGTGCAGATCTTTACGCGCAGCGGAACACGCTCCCTGCGAGACGCTACCTGGGAGCAGTCTGCTCTACAAGCACACTCTTTCTAAGCCGATAATTTTCTTTTTTCGATTGCGACCGTGAATGTTTTAAAAAAGAAATTAAGTGGAATTGTCTATAAAAAATAATTATTATTAGTTTGTGTATTTTTTAATTGCGACCGGTATGTATTGTGTTTAACTATTGTACGTTTAATGAGAAATGTATGCGAGTGCAGATCTTTACGCGAAGCGGAACAGGCTCTCTGCGAGCCGCTTCCTGGGAGCAGTCTGCTCTACAAGCACACTATTTCTAAGCCGATTATTGTTTGTTTTCGATAGCGACCGTGAAGATTTAAAAAAAGAAATTAACTGAAATTGTATATAAAAAATAATTATTATTAGTTTTTGTATTTTTAAATTGCGACCGGTATGTATTGTGTTTAACTATTGTATGTTTAATGAGAAATGTATGCGAGTGCAGATCTTTACGCGAAGCGGAACAGGCTCCCTGCGAGACGCTTCCTGGGAGCAGTCTGCTATAAAAGCACACTATTTCTAAGCCGATTATTGTTTGTTTTCGATAGCGACCGTGAAGATTTAAAAAAAGAAATTAACTGAAATTGTATATAAAAAATAATTATTATTAGTTTTTGTATTTTTAAATTGCGACCGGTATGTATTGTGTTTAACTATTGTATGTTTAATGAGAAATGTATGCGAGTGCAGATCTTTACGCGAAGCGGCACAGGCTCCCTGCGAGACGCTTCCTGGGAGCAGTCTGCTCTAAAAGCACACTATTTCTAAGCCGATTATTGTTTATTTTCGATAGCGACCGTGAAGATTTAATAAAAGAAATTAACAGAAATTGTCTATAAAAAATAATTATTATTAGTTTGTGTATTTTTAAATTGCGACCGGTATGTATTGTGTTTAACCGTTGTACGTTTAATGAGAAATGTATGCGAGTGCAGATCTTTACGCGAAGCGGCACAGGCTCCCTGCGAGACGCTTCCTGGGAGTAGTCTGCTCTACAAGCACACTATTTATAAGCCGATTATTGTTTGTTTTCAATTGCGACCGTGAAGATTTAAAAAAGAAATTAACTGAAATTGTCTATAAAATATAATTATTATTAGTTTGTGTATTTTTAAATTGCGACCGGTATGTATTGTGTTTAACTGTTCTACGTTTAATGAGAAATGTATGCGAGTGCAGATCTTTACGCGAAGTGGAAAAGGCTCCCTGCGAGACGCTTCCTGGGAGCAGTCTGCTCTACAAGCACACTATTTCTAAGCCGATAATTTTCTTTTTTCAATTGAGACCGTGAATGTTTTAAAAAAGAAATTAAGTGGAATTGTCTATAAAAAATAATTATTATTAGTTTGTGTATTTTTAAATTGCGACCGGTATGCATTTTGTTTAACTATTGTACGTTTAATGAGAAATGTATGCGAGTGCAGATATTTACGCGAAGCGGAACAGGCTCCCTGCGAGACGCTTCTTGGGAGCAGTCTGCTCTACAAGCACACTATTTCTAAGCCGATTATTGTTTGTTTTCGATAGCGACCGTGAAGATTTAAAAAAGAAATTAACTGAAATTGTCTATAAAAAATAATTATTATTAGTTTTTGTTTTTTTAAATTGCGACCGGTATATATTGTGTTTAACTATTATATGTTTAATGAGAAATGTATGCGAGTGAAGATCTTTACGCGAAGCGGAACAGGCTCCCTGCGAGACGCTTCCTGGGAGCAGTCTGCTCTACAAGAACACTATTTCTAAGCCGATTATTGTTTGTTTTCGATAGCGACCGTGAAGATTTAAAAAAAGAAATTAACAGAAATTGTCTATACAAAATAATTATTGTTAGTTTGTGTATTTTTAAATTGCGACCGGTATGTATTGTGTTTAACTATTGTATGCTTAATGAGAAATGTATGTGGGTGCAGATCTTTACGGGAAGCGGAACAGGCTCCCTGCGAGACGCTTCTTGGGAGCAGTCTGCTCTACAAGCACACTATTTCTAAGCCGATTATTGTTTGTTTTCGATAGCGAACGTGAAGATTTAAAAAAGAAATTAACTGAAATTGTCTAAAAAAATAATTATTATTAGTTTGTGTATTTTTAAATTTCGACCGGTGTGTATTGTGTTTAACTATTGTATGTTTAATGAGAAATGTATGCGAGTGCAGATCTTTACGCGAAGCGGAATAGGCTCCCTGCGAGACGCTTCCTGGGAGCAGTCTGCTCTACAAGCACACTATTTCTAAGCCGATTATTGTTTGTTTTCGATAGCGACCGTGAAGATTTAAAAAAAGAAATTAGGTGGAATTGTCTATACAAAATAATTATTATTAGTTTGTGTATTTTTAAATTGCGACCGGTATGTATTGTGTTTAACTATTGTATGTTTAATAAGAAATGTATGCGAGTGCAGATCTTTACGCGAAGCGGAACAGGCTCCCTGCGAGACGCTTCCTGGGAGCAGTCTGCTCTACAAGCACACTATTTCTAAGCCGATTATTGTTTGTTTTCGATAGCGACCGTGAAGATTTAAAAAAGAAATTAACTGAAATTGTCTATAAAAAATAATTGTTATTAGTTTGTGTATTTTTAAATTGCGACCGGTATGTATTGTGTTTAACTGTTGTACGTTTAATGAGAAATGTATGCGAGTGCAGATCTTTACGCGCAGCGGAACAGGCTCCCTGCGAGTCGCTTCCTGGGAGCAGTCAGCTCTACAAGCACACTCTTTCTAAGCCGATAATTTTCTTTTTTCAATTGCGACCGTGAATGTTTTAAAAAAGAAATTAAGTGGAATTGTCTATAAAAAATAATTATTATTATTTTGTGTATTTTTAAATTGCGACCGGTATGTATTGTGTTTAACTATTGTATGTTTAATGAGAAATGTATGCGAGTGCAGATTTTTACGCGAAGCGGAACAGGCTCCCTGCGAGACGCTTCCTGGGAGCAGTCTGCTCTAAAAGCACACTATTTCTAAGCCGATTATTGTTTGTTTTCGATAGCGACCGTGAAGATTTAAAAAAAGAAATTAACAGAAATTATCTATAAAAAATATTTATTATTAGTTTGTGTATTTTTAAATTGCGACCGGTATGTATTGTGTTTAACCGTTGTACGTTTAATGAGAAATGTATGCGAGTGCAGATATTTACGCGAAGCGGAACAGGCTCCCTGCGAGACGCTTCCTGGGAGCAGTCTGCTCTACAAGCACACTATTTCTAAGCCGATTATTGTTTGTTTTCGATAGCGACCGTGAAGATTTAAAAAAGAAATTAACTGAAATTGTCTATAAAAAATAATTATTATTAGTTTGTGTATTTTTAAATTGCGACCGGTATGTATTGTGTTTAACTATTGTACGTTTAATGAGAAATGTATGCGAGTGCATATCTTTACTCGAAGCGGAACAGCCTCCCTGCGAGACGCTTCCTGGGAGCAGTCTGCTCTACAAGCACACTATTTCTAAGCCGATAATTTTCTTTTTTCGATTGAGGCCGTGAATGTTTTAAAAAAGAAATTAAGTGGAATTGTCTATAAAAAATAATTATTATTAGTTTGTGTATTTTAAATTGCGACCGGTATGCATTGTGTTTAACTATTGTACGTTTAATGAGAAATGTATGCGAGTGCAGATCTTTACTCGAAGCGGAACAGCCTCCCTGCGAGACGCTTCTTGGCAGCAGTCCGCTCTACAAGCACACTATTTCTAAGCCGATTATTGTTTGTTTTCGATAGCGACCGTGAAGATTTAAAAAAGAAATTAACTGAAATTGTCTATAAAAAATAATTATTATTAGTTTTTGTATTTTTAAATTGCGACCGGTATGTATTGTGTTTAACTATTGTATGTTTAATGAGAAATGTATGCGAGTGCAGATCTTTACGCGAAGCGGAACAGGCTTCCTGCGAGACGCTTCCTGGGAGCAGTCTGCTCTACAAGCACACTATTTCTAAGCCGATTATTGTTTGTTTTCGATAGCGACCGTGAAGATTTAAAAAAGAAATTAACTGAAATTGTCTATAAAAAATAATTATTATTAGTTTTTGTTTTTTTAAATTGCGACCGGTATCTATTGTGTTTAACTATTATATGTTTAATGAGAAATGTATGCGAGTGCAGATCTTTACGCGAAGCGGAACAGGCTCCCTGCGAGACGCTTCCTGGGAGCAGTCTGCTCTACAAGAACACTATTTCTAAGCCGATTATTGTTTGTTTTCGATAGCGACCGTGAAGATTTAAAAAAAGAAATTAACAGAAATTGTCTATACAAAATAATTATTATTAGTTTGTGTATTTTTAAATTGCGACCGGTATGTATTGTGTTTAACTATTGTATGCTTAATGAGAAATGTATGTGGGTGTAGATCTTTACGGGAAGCGGAACAGGCTCCCTGCGAGACGCTTCTTGGGAGCAGTCTGCTCTACAAGCACACTATTTCTAAGCCGATTATTGTTTGTTTTCGATAGCGAACGTGAAGATTTAAAAAAGAAATTAACTGAAATTGTCTATAAAAAATAATTATTATTAGTTTGTGTATTTTTAAATTTCGACCGGTGTGTATTGTGTTTAACTATTGTATGTTTAATGAGAAATGTATGCGAGTGCAGATCTTTACGCGAAGCGGAATAGGCTCCCTGCGAGACGCTTCCTGGGAGCAGTCTGCTCTACAAGCACACTATTTCTAAGCCGATTATTGTTTGTTTTCGATAGCGACCGTGAAGATTTAAAAAAAGAAATTAGGTGGAATTGTCTATACAAAATAATTATTATTAGTTTGTGTATTTTTAAATTGCGACCGGTATGTATTGTGTTTAACTATTGTATGTTTAATAAGAAATGTATGCGAGTGCAGATCTTTACGCGAAGCGGAACAGGCTCCCTGCGAGACGCTTCCTGGGAGCAGTCTGCTCTACAAGCACACTATTTCTAAGCCGATTATTGTTTGTTTTCGATAGCGACCGTGAAGATTTAAAAAAGAAATTAACTGAAATTGTCTATAAAAAATAATTGTTATTAGTTTGTGTATTTTTAAATTGCGACCGGTATGTATTGTGTTTAACTGTTGTACGTTTAATGAGAAATGTATGCGAGTGCAGATCTTTACGCGCAGCGGAACAGGCTCCCTGCGAGACGCTTCCTGGGAGCAGTCAGCTCTACAAGCACACTATTTCTAAGCCGATTATTGTTTGTTTTCGATAGCGACCGTGAAGATTTAAAAAAGAAATTAACTGAAATTGTCTATAAAAAATAATTATTATTAGTTTTTGTTTTTTTAAATTGCGACCGGTATCTATTGTGTTTAACTATTATATGTTTAATGAGAAATGTATGCGAGTGCAGATCTTTACGCGAAGCGGAACAGGCTCCCTGCGAGACGCTTCCTGGGAGCAGTCTGCTCTACAAGAACACTATTTCTAAGCCGATTATTGTTTGTTTTCGATAGCGACCGTGAAGATTTAAAAAAAGAAATTAACAGAAATTGTCTATACAAAATAATTATTATTAGTTTGTGTATTTTTAAATTGCGACCGGTATGTATTGTGTTTAACTATTGTATGCTTAATGAGAAATGTATGTGGGTGTAGATCTTTACGGGAAGCGGAACAGGCTCCCTGCGAGACGCTTCTTGGGAGCAGTCTGCTCTACAAGCACACTATTTCTAAGCCGATTATTGTTTGTTTTCGATAGCGAACGTGAAGATTTAAAAAAGAAATTAACTGAAATTGTCTATAAAAAATAATTATTATTAGTTTGTGTATTTTTAAATTTCGACCGGTGTGTATTGTGTTTAACTATTGTATGTTTAATGAGAAATGTATGCGAGTGCAGATCTTTACGCGAAGCGGAATAGGCTCCCTGCGAGACGCTTCCTGGGAGCAGTCTGCTCTACAAGCACACTATTTCTAAGCCGATTATTGTTTGTTTTCGATAGCGACCGTGAAGATTTAAAAAAAGAAATTAGGTGGAATTGTCTATACAAAATAATTATTATTAGTTTGTGTATTTTTAAATTGCGACCGGTATGTATTGTGTTTAACTATTGTATGTTTAATAAGAAATGTATGCGAGTGCAGATCTTTACGCGAAGCGGAACAGGCTCCCTGCGAGACGCTTCCTGGGAGCAGTCTGCTCTACAAGCACACTATTTCTAAGCCGATTATTGTTTGTTTTCGATAGCGACCGTGAAGATTTAAAAAAGAAATTAACTGAAATTGTCTATAAAAAATAATTGTTATTAGTTTGTGTATTTTTAAATTGCGACCGGTATGTATTGTGTTTAACTGTTGTACGTTTAATGAGAAATGTATGCGAGTGCAGATCTTTACGCGCAGCGGAACAGGCTCCCTGCGAGACGCTTCCTGGGAGCAGTCAGCTCTACAAGCACACTCTTTCTAAGCCGATAATTTTCTTTTTTCAATTGCGACCGTGAATGTTTTAAAAAAGAAATTAAGTGGAATTGTCTATAAAAAATAATTATTATTATTTTGTGTATTTTTAAATTGCGACCGGTATGTATTGTGTTTAACTATTGTATGTTTAATGAGAAATGTATGCGAGTGCAGATTTTTACGCGAAGCGGAACAGGCTCCCTGCGAGACGCTTCCTGGGAGCAGTCTGCTCTAAAAGCACACTATTTCTAAGCCGATTATTGTTTGTTTTCGATAGCGACCGTGAAGATTTAAAAAAAGAAATTAACAGAAATTATCTATAAAAAATATTTATTATTAGTTTGTGTATTTTTAAATTGCGACCGGTATGTATTGTGTTTAACCGTTGTACGTTTAATGAGAAATGTATGCGAGTGCAGATATTTACGCGAAGCGGAACAGGCTCCCTGCGAGACGCTTCCTGGGAGCAGTCTGCTCTACAAGCACACTATTTCTAAGCCGATTATTGTTTGTTTTCGATAGCGACCGTGAAGATTTAAAAAAGAAATTAACTGAAATTGTCTATAAAAAATAATTATTATTAGTTTGTGTATTTTTAAATTGCGACCGGTATGTATTGTGTTTAACTATTGTATTTAATGAGAAATGTATGCGAGTGCAGATATTTACGCGAAGCGGAACAGGCTCCCTGCGAGACGCTTCCTGGGAGCAGTCTGCTCTACAAGCACACTATTTCTAAGCCGATTATTGTTTGTTTTCGATAGCGACCGTGAAGATTTAAAAAAGAAATTAACTGAAATTGTCTATAAAAAATAATTATTATTAGTTTGTGTATTTTTAAATTGCGACCGGTATGTATTGTGTTTAACTATTGTACGTTTAATGAGAAATGTATGCGAGTGCAGATCTTTACTCGAAGCGGAACAGCCTCCCTGCGAGACGCTTCCTGGGAGCAGTCTGCTCTACAAGCACACTATTTCTAAGCCGATAATTTTCTTTTTTCGATTGAGGCCGTGAATGTTTTAAAAAAGAAATTAAGTGGAATTGTCTATAAAAAATAATTATTATTAGTTTGTGTATTTTAAATTGCGACCGGTATGCATTGTGTTTAACTATTGTACGTTTAATGAGAAATGTATGCGAGTGCAGATCTTTACTCGAAGCGGAACAGCCTCCCTGCGAGACGCTTCTTGGCAGCAGTCCGCTCTACAAGCACACTATTTCTAAGCCGATTATTGTTTGTTTTCGATAGCGACCGTGAAGATTTAAAAAAGAAATTAACTGAAATTGTCTATAAAAAATAATTATTATTAGTTTTTGTATTTTTAAATTGCGACCGGTATGTATTGTGTTTAACTATTGTATGTTTAATGAGAAATGTATGCGAGTGCAGATCTTTACGCGAAGCGGAACAGGCTTCCTGCGAGACGCTTCCTGGGAGCAGTCTGCTCTACAAGCACACTATTTCTAAGCCGATTATTGTTTGTTTTCGATAGCGACCGTGAAGATTTAAAAAAAGAAATTAACAGAAATTGTCTATAAAAAATAATTATTATTAGTTTGTGTATTTTTAAATTGCGACCGGTATGTATTGTGTTTAACCGTTGTACGTTTAATGAGAAATGTATGCGAGTGCAGATCTTTACGCGAAGCGGAACAGGCTCCCTGCGAGACGCTTCCTGGGAGCAGTCTGCTCTACAAGCACACTATTTCTAAGCCGATTATTGTTTGTTTTCGATAGCGACCGTGAAGATTTAAAAAAGAAATTAACTAAAATTGTCTATAAAAAATAATTATTATTAGTTTGTGTATTTTTAAATTTCGACCGGTGTGTATTGTGTTTAACTATTGTATGTTTAATGAGAAATGTATGCGAGTGCAGATCTTTACGCGAAGCGGAACAGGCTCCCTGCGAGACGCTTCCTGGGAGCAGTCTGCTCTACAAGCACACTATTTCTAAGCCGATTATTGTTTGTTTTCGATAGCGACCGTGAAGATTTAAAAAAAGAAATTAGGTGGAATTGTCTATACAAAATAATTATTATTAGTTTGTGTATTTTTAAATTGCGACCGGTATGTATTGTGTTTAACTATTGTATGTTTAATGAGAAATGTATGCGAGTGCAGATCTTTACGCGAAGCGGAACAGGCTCCCTGCGAGACGCTTCCTGGGAGCAGTCTGCTCTACAAGCACACTATTTCTAAACCGATTATTGTTTGTTTTCTATAGCGACCGTGAAGATTTAAAAAAGAAATTAACTGAAATTGTCTATAAAAAATAATTGTTATTAGTTTGTATATTTTTAAATTGCGACCGGTATGTATTGTGTTTAACTGTTGTACGTTTAATGAGAAATGTATGCGAGTGCAGATCTTTACGCGCAGCGGAACAGGCTCCCTGCGAGACGCTTCCTGGGAGCAGTCTGCTCTACAAGCACACTCTTTCTAAGCCGATAATTTTCTTTTTTCGATTGCGACCGTGAATGTTTTAAAAAAGAAATTAAGTGGAATTGTCTATAAAAAATAATTATTATTAGTTTGTGTATTTTTTAATTGCGACCGGTATGTATTGTGTTTAACTATTGTACGTTTAATGAGAAATGTATGCGAGTGCAGATCTTTACGCGAAGCGGAACAGGCTCCCTGCGAGACGCTTCCTGCGAGCAGTCTGCTCTACAAGCACACTATTTCTAAGCCGATTATTGTTTGTTTTCGATAGCGACCGTGAAGATTTAAAAAAAGAAATTAACTAAAATTGTATATAAAAAATATTTATTATTAGTTTGTGTATTTTTAAATTGCGACCGGTATGTATTGTGTTTAACTATTGTATGTTTAATGAGAAATGTATGCGAGTGCAGATCTTTACGCGAAGCGGAACAGGCTCCCAGCGAGACGCTTCCTGGGAGCAGTCTGCTCTACAAGCACACTATTTCTAAGCCGATTATTGTTTGTTTTCGATAGCGACCGTGAAGATTTAAAAAAGAAATTAACTGAAATTGTCTATAAAAAATAATTGTTATTAGTTTGTGTATTTTTAAATTGCGACCGGTATGTATTGTGTTTAACTGTTGTACGTTTAATGAGAAATGTATGCGAGTGCAGATCTTTACGCGCAGCGAAACACGCTCCCTGCGAGACGCTTCCTGGGAGCAGTCTGCTCTACAAGCACACTCTTTCTAAGCCGATAATTTTCTTTTTTCGATTGCGACCGTGAATGTTTTAAAAAAGAAATTAAGTGGAATTGTCTATAAAAAATAATTATTATTAGTTTGTGTATTTTTTAATTGCGACCGGTATGTATTGTGTTTAACTATTGTACGTTTAATGAGAAATGTATGCGAGTGCAGATCTTTACGCGAAGCGGAACAGGCTCCCTGCGAGACGCTTCCTGGGAGCAGTCTGCTCTACAAGCACACTATTTCTAAGCCGATTATTGTTTGTTTTCGATAGCGACCGTGAAGATTTAAAAAAAGAAATTAACTGAAATTGTATATAAAAAATATTTATTATTAGTTTGTGTATTTTTAAATTGCGACCGGTATGTATTGTGTTTAACTATTGTATGTTTAATGAGAAATGTATGCGAGTGCAGATCTTTACGCGAAGCGGAACAGGCTCCCAGCGAGACGCTTCCTGGGAGCAGTCTGCTCTACAAGCACACTATTTCTAAGCCGATTATTGTTTGTTTTCGATAGCGACCGTGAAGATTTATAAAAGAAATTAACTGAAATTGTCTATAAAAAATAATTCTTATTAGTTTGTGTATTTTTAAATTGCGACCGGTATGTATTGTGTTTAACTGTTGTACGTTTAATGAGAAATGTATGCGAGTGCAGATCTTTACGCGCAGCGGAACACGCTCCCTGCGAGACGCTACCTGGGAGCAGTCTGCTCTACAAGCACACTCTTTCTAAGCCGATAATTTTCTTTTTTCGATTGCGACCGTGAATGTTTTAAAAAAGAAATTAAGTGGAATTGTCTATAAAAAATAATTATTATTAGTTTGTGTATTTTTAAATTGCGACCGGTATGTATTGTGTTTAACTATTGTATGTTTAATGAGAAATGTATGCGAGTGCAGATCTTTACGCGAAGCGGAACAGGCTCCCAGCGAGACGCTTCCTGGGAGCAGTCTGCTCTACAAGCACACTATTTCTAAGCCGATTATTGTTTGTTTTCGATAGCGACCGTGAAGATTTAAAAAAGAAATTAACTGAAATTGTCTATAAAAAATAATTGTTATTAGTTTGTGTATTTTTAAATTGCGACCGGTATGTATTGTGTTTAACTGTTGTACGTTTAATGAGAAATGTATGCGAGTGCAGATCTTTACGCGCAGCGAAACACGCTCCCTGCGAGACGCTTCCTGGGAGCAGTCTGCTCTACAAGCACACTCTTTCTAAGCCGATAATTTTCTTTTTTCGATTGCGACCGTGAATGTTTTAAAAAAGAAATTAAGTGGAATTGTCTATAAAAAATAATTATTATTAGTTTGTGTATTTTTTAATTGCGACCGGTATGTATTGTGTTTAACTATTGTACGTTTAATGAGAAATGTATGCGAGTGCAGATCTTTACGCGAAGCGGAACAGGCTCCCTGCGAGACGCTTCCTGGGAGCAGTCTGCTCTACAAGCACACTATTTCTAAGCCGATTATTGTTTGTTTTCGATAGCGACCGTGAAGATTTAAAAAAAGAAATTAACTGAAATTGTATATAAAAAATATTTATTATTAGTTTGTGTATTTTTAAATTGCGACCGGTATGTATTGTGTTTAACTATTGTATGTTTAATGAGAAATGTATGCGAGTGCAGATCTTTACGCGAAGCGGAACAGGCTCCCAGCGAGACGCTTCCTGGGAGCAGTCTGCTCTACAAGCACACTATTTCTAAGCCGATTATTGTTTGTTTTCGATAGCGACCGTGAAGATTTATAAAAGAAATTAACTGAAATTGTCTATAAAAAATAATTCTTATTAGTTTGTGTATTTTTAAATTGCGACCGGTATGTATTGTGTTTAACTGTTGTACGTTTAATGAGAAATGTATGCGAGTGCAGATCTTTACGCGCAGCGGAACACGCTCCCTGCGAGACGCTACCTGGGAGCAGTCTGCTCTACAAGCACACTCTTTCTAAGCCGATAATTTTCTTTTTTCGATTGCGACCGTGAATGTTTTAAAAAAGAAATTAAGTGGAATTGTCTATAAAAAATAATTATTATTAGTTTGTGTATTTTTTAATTGCGACCTGTATGTATTGTGTTTAACTATTGTACGTTTAATGAGAAATGTATGCGAGTGCAGATCTTTACGCGAAGCGGAACAGGCTCTCTGCGAGCCACTTCCTGGGAGCAGTCTGCTCTACAAGCACACTATTTCTAAGCCGATTATTGTTTGTTTTCGATAGCGACCGTGAAGATTTAAAAAAAGAAATTAACTGAAATTGTATATAAAAAATAATTATTATTAGTTTTTGTATTTTTAAATTGCGACCGGTATGTATTGTGTTTAACTATTGTATGTTTAATGAGAAATGTATGCGAGTGCAGATCTTTACGCGAAGCGGAACAGGCTCCCTGCGAGACGCTTCCTGGGAGCAGTCTGCTCTAAAAGCACACTATTTCTAAGCCGATTATTGTTTGTTTTCGATAGCGACCGTGAAGATTTAAAAAAAGAAATTAACTGAAATTGTATATAAAAAATAATTATTATTAGTTTTTGTATTTTTAAATTGCGACCGGTATGTATTGTGTTTAACTATTGTATGTTTAATGAGAAATGTATGCGAGTGCAGATCTTTACGCGAAGCGGCACAGGCTCCCTGCGAGACGCTTCCTGGGAGCAGTCTGCTCTAAAAGCACACTATTTCTAAGCCGATTATTGTTTATTTTCGATAGCGACCGTGAAGATTTAAAAAAAGAAATTAACAGAAATTGTCTATAAAAAATAATTATTATTAGTTTGTGTATTTTTAAATTGCGACCGGTATGTATTGTGTTTAACCGTTGTACGTTTAATGAGAAATGTATGCGAGTGCAGATCTTTACGCGAAGCGGCACAGGCTCCCTGCGAGACGCTTCCTGGGAGTAGTCTGCTCTACAAGCACACTATTTATAAGCCGATTATTGTTTGTTTTCAATTGCGACCGTGAAGATTTAAAAAAGAAATTAACTGAAATTGTCTATAAAATATAATTATTATTAGTTTGTGTATTTTTAAATTGCGACCGGTATGTATTGTGTTTAACTGTTCTACGTTTAATGAGAAATGTATGCGAGTGCAGATCTTTACGCGAAGTGGAAAAGGCTCCCTGCGAGACGCTTCCTGGGAGCAGTCTGCTCTACAAGCACACTATTTCTAAGCCGATAATTTTCTTTTTTCAATTGAGACCGTGAATGTTTTAAAAAAGAAATTAAGTGGAATTGTCTATAAAAAATAATTATTATTAGTTTGTGTATTTTTAAATTGCGACCGGTATGCATTTTGTTTAACTATTGTACGTTTAATGAGAAATGTATGCGAGTGCAGATATTTACGCGAAGCGGAACAGGCTCCCTGCGAGACGCTTCTTGGGAGCAGTCTGCTCTACAAGCACACTATTTCTAAGCCGATTATTGTTTGTTTTCGATAGCGACCGTGAAGATTTAAAAAAGAAATTAACTGAAATTGTCTATAAAAAATAATTATTATTAGTTTTTGTTTTTTTAAATTGCGACCGGTATATATTGTGTTTAACTATTATATGTTTAATGAGAATTGTATGCGAGTGAAGATCTTTACGCGAAGCGGAACAGGCTCCCTGCGAGACGCTTCCTGGGAGCAGTCTGCTCTACAAGAACACTATTTCTAAGCCGATTATTGTTTGTTTTCGATAGCGACCGTGAAGATTTAAAAAAAGAAATTAACAGAAATTGTCTATACAAAATAATTATTATTAGTTTGTGTATTTTTAAATTGCGACCGGTATGTATTGTGTTTAACTATTGTATGCTTAATGAGAAATGTATGTGGGTGCAGATCTTTACGGGAAGCGGAACAGGCTCCCTGCGAGACGCTTCTTGGGAGCAGTCTGCTCTACAAGCACACTATTTCTAAGCCGATTATTGTTTGTTTTCGATAGCGAACGTGAAGATTTAAAAAAGAAATTAACTGAAATTGTCTATAAAAAATAATTATTATTAGTTTGTGTATTTTTAAATTTCGACCGGTGTGTATTGTGTTTAACTATTGTATGTTTAATGAGAAATGTATGCGAGTGCAGATCTTTACGCGAAGCGGAATAGGCTCCCTGCGAGACGCTTCCTGGGAGCAGTCTGCTCTACAAGCACACTATTTCTAAGCCGATTATTGTTTGTTTTCGATAGCGACCGTGAAGATTTAAAAAAAGAAATTAGGTGGAATTGTCTATACAAAATAATTATTATTAGTTTGTGTATTTTTAAATTGCGACCGGTATGTATTGTGTTTAACTATTGTATGTTTAATAAGAAATGTATGCGAGTGCAGATCTTTACGCGAAGCGGAACAGGCTCCCTGCGAGACGCTTCCTGGGAGCAGTCTGCTCTACAAGCACACTATTTCTAAGCCGATTATTGTTTGTTTTCGATAGCGACCGTGAAGATTTAAAAAAGAAATTAACTGAAATTGTCTATAAAAAATAATTGTTATTAGTTTGTGTATTTTTAAATTGCGACCGGTATGTATTGTGTTTAACTGTTGTACGTTTAATGAGAAATGTATGCGAGTGCAGATCTTTACGCGCAGCGGAACAGGCTCCCTGCGAGTCGCTTCCTGGGAGCAGTCAGCTCTACAAGCACACTCTTTCTAAGCCGATAATTTTCTTTTTTCAATTGCGACCGTGAATGTTTTAAAAAAGAAATTAAGTGGAATTGTCTATAAAAAATAATTATTATTATTTTGTGTATTTTTAAATTGCGACCGGTATGTATTGTGTTTAACTATTGTATGTTTAATGAGAAATGTATGCGAGTGCAGATTTTTACGCGAAGCGGAACAGGCTCCCTGCGAGACGCTTCCTGGGAGCAGTCTGCTCTAAAAGCACACTATTTCTAAGCCGATTATTGTTTGTTTTCGATAGCGACCGTGAAGATTTAAAAAAAGAAATTAACAGAAATTATCTATAAAAAATATTTATTATTAGTTTGTGTATTTTTAAATTGCGACCGGTATGTATTGTGTTTAACCGTTGTACGTTTAATGAGAAATGTATGCGAGTGCAGATATTTACGCGAAGCGGAACAGGCTCCCTGCGAGACGCTTCCTGGGAGCAGTCTGCTCTACAAGCACACTATTTCTAAGCCGATTATTGTTTGTTTTCGATAGCGACCGTGAAGATTTAAAAAAGAAATTAACTGAAATTGTCTATAAAAAATAATTATTATTAGTTTGTGTATTTTTAAATTGCGACCGGTATGTATTGTGTTTAACTATTGTACGTTTAATGAGAAATGTATGCGAGTGCAGATCTTTACTCGAAGCGGAACAGCCTCCCTGCGAGACGCTTCCTGGGAGCAGTCTGCTCTACAAGCACACTATTTCTAAGCCGATAATTTTCTTTTTTCGATTGAGGCCGTGAATGTTTTAAAAAAGAAATTAAGTGGAATAGTCTATAAAAAATAATTATTATTAGTTTGTGTATTTTAAATTGCGACCGGTATGCATTGTGTTTAACTATTGTACGTTTAATGAGAAATGTATGCGAGTGCAGATCTTTACTCGAAGCGGAACAGCCTCCCTGCGAGACGCTTCTTGGGAGCAGTCCGCTCTACAAGCACACTATTTCTAAGCCGATTATTGTTTGTTTTCGATAGCGACCGTGAAGATTTAAAAAAGAAATTAACTGAAATTGTCTATAAAAAATAATTATTATTAGTTTTTGTATTTTTAAATTGCGACCGGTATGTATTGTGTTTAACTATTGTATGTTTAATGAGAAATGTATGCGAGTGCAGATCTTTACGCGAAGCGGAACAGGCTTCCTGCGAGACGCTTCCTGGGAGCAGTCTGCTCTACAAGCACACTATTTCTAAGCCGATTATTGTTTGTTTTCGATAGCGACCGTGAAGATTTAAAAAAAGAAATTAACAGAAATTGTCTATAAAAAATAATTATTATTAGTTTGTGTATTTTTAAATTGCGACCGGTATGTATTGTGTTTAACCGTTGTACGTTTAATGAGAAATGTATGCGAGTGCAGATCTTTACGCGAAGCGGTACAGGCTCCCTGCGAGACGCTTCCTGGGAGTAGTCTGCTGTACAAGCACACTATTTATAAGCCGATTATTGTTTGTTTTCAATTGCGACCGTGAAGATTTAAAAAAGAAATTAACTGAAATTGTCTATAAAAAATAATTATTATTAGTTTGTGTATTTTTAAATTGCGACCGGTATGTATTGTGTTTAACTGTTCTACGTTTAATGAGAAATGTATGCGAGTGCCGATCTTTACGCGAAGCGGAACAGGCTCCCTGCGAGACGCTTCTTGGGAGCAGTCTGCTCTACAAGCACACTATTTCTAAGCCGATTATTGTTTGTTTTCGATAGCGACCGTGAAGATTTAAAAAAGAAATTAACTGAAATTGTCTATAAAAAATAATTATTATTAGTTTTTGTATTTTTAAATTGCGACCGGTATATATTGTGTTTAACTATTATATGTTTAATGAGAAATGTATGCGAGTGCAGATCTTTACGCGAAGCGGAACACGCTCCCTGCGAGACGCTTCCTGGGAGCAGTCTGCTCTACAAGCACACTATTTCTAAGCCGATTATTGTTTGTTTTCGATAGCGACCGTGAAGATTTAAAAAAGAAATTAACTGAAATTGTCTATAAAAAATAATTATTATTAGTTTGTGTATTTTTAAATTTCGACCGGTGTGTATTGTGTTTAACTATTGTATGTTTAATGAGAAATGTATGCGAGTGCAGATCTTTACGCGAAGCGGAACAGGCTCCCTGCGAGACGCTTCCTGGGAGCAGTCTGCTCTACAAGCACACTATTTCTAAGCCGATTATTGTTTGTTTTCGATAGCGACCGTGAAGATTTAAAAAAGAAATTAACTGAAATTGTCTATAAAAAATAATTGTTATTAGTTTGTGTATTTTTAAATTGCGACCGGTATGTATTGTGTTTAACTGTTGTACGTTTAATGAGAAATGTATGCGAGTGCAGATCTTTACGCGCAGCGGAACAGGCTCCCTGCGAGACGCTTCCTGGGAGCAGTCTGCTCTACAAGCACACTCTTTCTAAGCCGATAATTTTCTTTTTTCGATTGCGACCGTGAATGTTTTAAAAGAGAAATTAAGTGGAATTGTCTATAAAAAATAATTATTATTAGTTTTGGAATTTTTAATTGCGACCGTTATGTATTGTGTTTAACTATTGTACGTTCAATGAGAAATGTATGCGAGTGCAGATATTTACGCGAAGCGGAACAGGCTCCCTGCGAGACGCTTCTTGGGAGCAGTCTGCTCTACAAGCACACTATTTCTAAGCCGATTATTGTTTGTTTTCGATAGCGACCGTGAAGATTTAAAAAAGAAATTAACTGAAATTGTCTATAAAAAATAATTATTATTAGTTTTTGTTTTTTTAAATTGCGACCGGTATATATTGTGTTTAACTATTATATGTTTAATGAGAAATGTATGCGAGTGCAGATCTTTACGCGAAGCGGAACAGGCTCCCTGCGAGACGCTTCCTGGGAGCAGTCTGCTCTACAAGAACACTATTTCTAAGCCGATTATTGTTTGTTTTCGATAGCGACCGTGAAGATTTAAAAAAAGAAATTAACAGAAATTGTCTATACAAAATAATTATTATTAGTTTGTGTATTTTTAAATTGCGACCGGTATGTATTGTGTTTAACTATTGTATGCTTAATGAGAAATGTATGTGGGTGCAGATCTTTACGCGAAGCGGAACAGGCTCCCTGCGAGACGCTTCTTGGGAACAGTCTGCTCTACAAGCACACTATTTCTAAGCCGATTATTGTTTGTTTTCGATAGCGAACGTGAAGATTTAAAAAAGAAATTAACTGAAATTGTCTATAAAAAATAATTATTATTAGTTTGTGTATTTTTAAATTTCGACCGGTGTGTATTGTGTTTAACTATTGTATGTTTAATGAGAAATGTATGCGGGTGCAGATCTTTACGCGAAGCGGAATAGGCTCCCTGCGAGACGCTTCCTGGGAGCAGTCTGCTCTACAAGCACACTATTTCTAAGCCGATTATTGTTTGTTTTCGATAGCGACCGTGAAGATTTAAAAAAAGAAATTAGGTGGAATTGTCTATACAAAATAATTATTATTAGTTTGTGTATTTTTAAATTGCGACCGGTATGTATTGTGTTTAACTATTGTATGTTTAATAAGAAATGTATGCGAGTGCAGATCTTTACGCGAAGCGGAACAGGCTCCCTGCGAGACGCTTCCTGGGAGCAGTCTGCTCTACAAGCACACTATTTCTAAGCCGATTATTGTTTGTTTTCGATAGCGACCGTGAAGATTTAAAAAAGAAATTAACTGAAATTGTCTATAAAAAATAATTGTTATTAGTTTGTGTATTTTTAAATTGCGACCGGTATGTATTGTGTTTAACTGTTGTACGTTTAATGAGAAATGTATGCGAGTGCAGATATTTACGCGAAGCGGTACAGGCTCCTTGCGAGACGCTTCCTGGGAGCAGTCTGCTCTACAAGCACACTCTTTCTAAGCCGATAATTTTCTTTTTTCAATTGCGACCGTGAATGTTTTAAAAAAGAAATTAAGTGGAATTGTCTATAAAAAATAATTATTATTAGTTTGTGTATTTTTATATTGCGACCGGTATGTATTGTGTTTAACTATTGTATGTTTAATGAGAAATGTATGCGAGTGCAGATTTTTACGCGAAGCGGAACAGGCTCCCTGCGAGACGCTTCCTGGGAGCAGTCTGCTCTAAAAGCACACTATTTCTAAGCCGATTATTGTTTGTTTTCGATAGCGACCGTGAAGATTTAAAAAAAGAAATTAACAGAAATTATCTATAAAAAATAATTATTATTAGTTTGTGTATTTTTAAATTGCGACCGGTATGTATTGTGTTTAACTATTGTACGTTTAATGAGAAATGTATGCGAGTGCAGATCTTTACTCGAAGCGGAACAGCCTCCCTGCGAGACGCTTCCTGGGAGCAGTCTGCTCTAGAAGCACACTATTTCTAAGCCGATAATTTTCTTTTTTCGATTGAGGCCGTGAATGTTTTAAAAAAGAAATTAAGTGGAATTGTCTATAAAAAATAATTATTATTAGTTTGTGTATTTTAAATTGCGACCGGTATGCATTGTGTTTAACTATTGTACGTTTAATGAGAAATGTATGCGAGTGCAGATCTTTACTCGAAGCGGAACAGCCTCCCTGCGAGACGCTTCTTGGGAGCAGTCCGCTCTACAAGCACACTATTTCTAAGCCGATTATTGTTTGTTTTCGTTAGCGACCGTGAAGATTTAAAAAAGAAATTAACTGAAATTGTCTATAAAAAATAATTATTATTAGTTTTTGTATTTTTAAATTGCGACCGGTATGTATTGTGTTTAACTATTGTATGTTTAATGAGAAATGTATGCGAGTGCAGATCTTTACGCGAAGCGGAACAGGCTTCCTGCGAGACGCTTCCTGGGAGCAGTCTGCTCTACAAGCACACTATTTCTAAGCCGATTATTGTTTGTTTTCGATAGCGACCGTGAAGATTTAAAAAAAGAAATTAACAGAAATTGTCTATAAAAAATAATTATTATTAGTTTGTGTATTTTTAAATTGCGACCGGTATGTATTGTGTTTAACCGTTGTACGTTTAATGAGAAATGTATGCGAGTGCAGATCTTTACGCGAAGCGGTACAGGCTCCCTGCGAGACGCTTCCTGGGAGTAGTCTGCTGTACAAGCACACTATTTATAAGCCGATTATTGTTTGTTTTCAATTGCGACCGTGAAGATTTAAAAAAGAAATTAACTGAAATTGTCTATAAAAAATAATTATTATTAGTTTGTGTATTTTTAAATTGCGACCGGTATGTATTGTGTTTAACTGTTCTACGTTTAATGAGAAATGTATGCGAGTGCCGATCTTTACGCGAAGCGGAACAGGCTCCCTGCGAGACGCTTCTTGGGAGCAGTCTGCTCTACAAGCACACTATTTCTAAGCCGATTATTGTTTGTTTTCGATAGCGACCGTGAAGATTTAAAAAAGAAATTAACTGAAATTGTCTATAAAAAATAATTATTATTAGTTTGTGTATTTTTAAATTGCGACCGGTATGTATTGTGTTTAACTGTTCTACGTTTAATGAGAAATGTATGCGAGTGCCGATCTTTACGCGAAGCGGAACACGCTCCCTGCGAGACGCTTCCTGGGAGCAGTCTGCTCTACAAGCACACTATTTCTAAGCCGATTATTGTTTGTTTTCGATAGCGAACGTGAAGATTTAAAAAAGAAATTAACTGAAATTGTCTATAAAAAATAATTATTATTAGTTTGTGTATTTTTAAATTTTGACCGGTGTGTATTGTGTTTAACTATTGTATGTTTAATGAGAAATGTATGCGAGTGCAGATCTTTACGCGAAGCGGGACAGGCTCCCTGCGAGACGCTTCCTGGGAGCAGTCTGCTCTACAAGCACACTATTTCTAAGCCGATTATTGTTTGTTTTCGATAGCGACCGTGAAGATTTAAAAAAAGAAATTAGGTGGAATTGTCTATACAAAATAATTATTATTAGTTTGTGTATTTTTAAATTGCGACCGGTATGTATTGTGTTTAACTATTGTATGTTTAATAAGAAATGTATGCGAGTGCAGATCTTTACGCGAAGCGGAACAGGCTCCCTGCGAGACGCTTCCTGGGAGCAGTCTGCTCTACAAGCACACTATTTCTAAGCCGATTATTGTTTGTTTTCGATAGCGACCGTGAAGATTTAAAAAAGAAATTAACTGAAATTGTCTATAAAAAATAATTGTTATTAGTTTGTGTATTTTTAAATTGCGACCGGTATGTATTGTGTTTAACTGTTGTACGTTTAATGAGAAATGTATGCGAATGCAGATCTTTACGCGAAGCGGAACAGGCTCCCTGCGAGACGCTTCCTGGGAGCAGTCTGCTCTACAAGCACACTATTTCTAAGCCAATTATTGTTTGTTTTCGATGGCGACCGTGAAGATTTAAAAAAAGAAATTAACAGAAATTGTCTATAAAAAATCATTATTATTAGTTTGTGTATTTTTAAATTGCGACCGGTATGTATTGTGTTTAACCGTTGTACGTTGAATGAGAAATGTATGCGAGTGCAGATCTTTACGCGAAGCGGAACAGGCTCCCTGCGAGACGCTTCCTGGGAGCAGTCTGCTCTACAAGCACACTATTTCTAAGCCGATTATTGTTTGTTTTCGATAGCGACGGTGAAGATTTAAAAAAGAAATTAACTAAAATTGTCTATAAAAAATAATTATTATTAGTTTGTGTATTTTTAAATTTCGACCGGTGTGTATTGTGTTTAACTATTGTATGTTTAATGAGATATGTATGCGAGTGCAGATCTTTACGCGAAGCGGAACAGGCTCCCTGCGAGACGCTTCCTGGGAGCAGTCTGCTCTACAAGCACACTATTTCTAAGCCGATTATTGTTTGTTTTCGATAGCGACCGTGAAGATTTAAAAAAAGAAATTAGGTGGAATTGTCTATACAAAATAATTATTATTAGTTTGTGTATTTTTAAATTGCGACCGGTATGTATTGTGTTTAACTATTGTATGTTTAATGAGAAATGTATGCGAGTGCAGATCTTTACGCGAAGCGGAACAGGCTCCCTGCGAGACGCTTCCTGGGAGCAGTCTGCTCTACAAGCACACTATTTCTAAACCGATTATTGTTTGTTTTCTATAGCGACCGTGAAGATTTAAAAAAGAAATTAACTGAAATTGTCTATAAAAAATAATTGTTATTAGTTTGTATATTTTTAAATTGCGACCGGTATGTATTGTGTTTAACTGTTGTACGTTTAATGAGAAATGTATGCGAGTGCAGATCTTTACGCGCAGCGGAACAGGCTCCCTGCGAGACGCTTCCTGGGAGCAGTCTGCTCTACAAGCACACTCTTTCTAAGCCGATAATTTTCTTTTTTCGATTGCGACCGTGAATGTTTTAAAAAAGAAATTAAGTGGAATTGTCTATAAAAAATAATTATTATTAGTTTGTGTATTTTTTAATTGCGACCGGTATGTATTGTGTTTAACTATTGTACGTTTAATGAGAAATGTATGCGAGTGCAGATCTTTACGCGAAGCGGAACAGGCTCCCTGCGAGACGCTTCCTGCGAGCAGTCTGCTCTACAAGCACACTATTTCTAAGCCGATTATTGTTTGTTTTCGATAGCGACCGTGAAGATTTAAAAAAAGAAATTAACTAAAATTGTATATAAAAAATATTTATTATTAGTTTGTGTATTTTTAAATTGCGACCGGTATGTATTGTGTTTAACTATTGTATGTTTAATGAGAAATGTATGCGAGTGCAGATCTTTACGCGAAGCGGAACAGGCTCCCAGCGAGACGCTTCCTGGGAGCAGTCTGCTCTACAAGCACACTATTTCTAAGCCGATTATTGTTTGTTTTCGATAGCGACCGTGAAGATTTAAAAAAGAAATTAACTGAAATTGTCTATAAAAAATAATTGTTATTAGTTTGTGTATTTTTAAATTGCGACCGGTATGTATTGTGTTTAACTGTTGTACGTTTAATGAGAAATGTATGCGAGTGCAGATCTTTACGCGCAGCGAAACACGCTCCCTGCGAGACGCTTCCTGGGAGCAGTCTGCTCTACAAGCACACTCTTTCTAAGCCGATAATTTTCTTTTTTCGATTGCGACCGTGAATGTTTTAAAAAAGAAATTAAGTGGAATTGTCTATAAAAAATAATTATTATTAGTTTGTGTATTTTTTAATTGCGACCGGTATGTATTGTGTTTAACTATTGTACGTTTAATGAGAAATGTATGCGAGTGCAGATCTTTACGCGAAGCGGAACAGGCTCTCTGCGAGCCGCTTCCTGGGAGCAGTCTGCTCTACAAGCACACTATTTCTAAGCCGATTATTGTTTGTTTTCGATAGCGACCGTGAAGATTTAAAAAAAGAAATTAACTGAAATTGTATATAAAAAATAATTATTATTAGTTTTTGTATTTTTAAATTGCGACCGGTATGTATTGTGTTTAACTATTGTATGTTTAATGAGAAATGTATGCGAGTGCAGATCTTTACGCGAAGCGGAACAGGCTCCCTGCGAGACGCTTCCTGGGAGCAGTCTGCTCTAAAAGCACACTATTTCTAAGCCGATTATTGTTTGTTTTCGATAGCGACCGTGAAGATTTAAAAAAAGAAATTAACTGAAATTGTATATAAAAAATAATTATTATTAGTTTTTGTATTTTTAAATTGCGACCGGTATGTATTGTGTTTAACTATTGTATGTTTAATGAGAAATGTATGCGAGTGCAGATCTTTACGCGAAGCGGCACAGGCTCCCTGCGAGACGCTTCCTGGGAGCAGTCTGCTCTAAAAGCACACTATTTCTAAGCCGATTATTGTTTATTTTCGATAGCGACCGTGAAGATTTAAAAAAAGAAATTAACAGAAATTGTCTATAAAAAATAATTATTATTAGTTTGTGTATTTTTAAATTGCGACCGGTATGTATTGTGTTTAACCGTTGTACGTTTAATGAGAAATGTATGCGAGTGCAGATCTTTCCGCGAAGCGGCACAGGCTCCCTGCGAGACGCTTCCTGGGAGTAGTCTGCTCTACAAGCACACTATTTATAAGCCGATTATTGTTTGTTTTCAATTGCGACCGTGAAGATTTAAAAAAGAAATTAACTGAAATTGTCTATAAAATATAATTATTATTAGTTTGTGTATTTTTAAATTGCGACCGGTATGTATTGTGTTTAACTGTTCTACGTTTAATGAGAAATGTATGCGAGTGCAGATCTTTACGCGAAGTGGAAAAGGCTCCCTGCGAGACGCTTCCTGGGAGCAGTCTGCTCTACAAGCACACTATTTCTAAGCCGATAATTTTCTTTTTTCAATTGAGACCGTGAATGTTTTAAAAAAGAAATTAAGTGGAATTGTCTATAAAAAATAATTATTATTAGTTTGTGTATTTTTAAATTGCGACCGGTATGCATTTTGTTTAACTATTGTACGTTTAATGAGAAATGTATGCGAGTGCAGATATTTACGCGAAGCGGAACAGGCTCCCTGCGAGACGCTTCTTGGGAGCAGTCTGCTCTACAAGCAAACTATTTCTAAGCCGATTATTGTTTGTTTTCGATAGCGACCGTGAAGATTTAAAAAAGAAATTAACTGAAATTGTCTATAAAAAATAATTATTATTAGTTTTTGTTTTTTTAAATTGCGACCGGTATATATTGTGTTTAACTATTATATGTTTAATGAGAAATGTATGCGAGTGAAGATCTTTACGCGAAGCGGAACAGGCTCCCTGCGAGACGCTTCCTGGGAGCAGTCTGCTCTACAAGAACACTATTTCTAAGCCGATTATTGTTTGTTTTCGATAGCGACCGTGAAGATTTAAAAAAAGAAATTAACAGAAATTGTCTATACAAAATAATTATTATTAGTTTGTGTATTTTTAAATTGCGACCGGTATGTATTGTGTTTAACTATTGTATGCTTAATGAGAAATGTATGTGGGTGCAGATCTTTACGGGAAGCGGAACAGGCTCCCTGCGAGACGCTTCTTGGGAGCAGTCTGCTCTACAAGCACACTATTTCTAAGCCGATTATTGTTTGTTTTCGATAGCGAACGTGAAGATTTAAAAAAGAAATTAACTGAAATTGTCTATAAAAAATAATTATTATTAGTTTGTGTATTTTTAAATTTCGACCGGTGTGTATTGTGTTTAACTATTGTATGTTTAATGAGAAATGTATGCGAGTGCAGATCTTTACGCGAAGCGGAATAGGCTCCCTGCGAGACGCTTCCTGGGAGCAGTCTGCTCTACAAGCACACTATTTCTAAGCCGATTATTGTTTGTTTTCGATAGCGACCGTGAAGATTTAAAAAAAGAAATTAGGTGGAATTGTCTATACAAAATAATTATTATTAGTTTGTGTATTTTTAAATTGCGACCGGTATGTATTGTGTTTAACTATTGTATGTTTAATAAGAAATGTATGCGAGTGCAGATCTTTACGCGAAGCGGAACAGGCTCCCTGCGAGACGCTTCCTGGGAGCAGTCTGCTCTACAAGCACACTATTTCTAAGCCGATTATTGTTTGTTTTCGATAGCGACCGTGAAGATTTAAAAAAGAAATTAACTGAAATTGTCTATAAAAAATAATTGTTATTAGTTTGTGTATTTTTAAATTGCGACCGGTATGTATTGTGTTTAACTGTTGTACGTTTAATGAGAAATGTATGCGAGTGCAGATCTTTACGCGCAGCGGAACAGGCTCCCTGCGAGTCGCTTCCTGGGAGCAGTCAGCTCTACAAGCACACTCTTTCTAAGCCGATAATTTTCTTTTTTCAATTGCGACCGTGAATGTTTAAAAAAGAAATTAAGTGGAATTGTCTATAAAAAATAATTATTATTATTTTGTGTATTTTTAAATTGCGACCGGTATGTATTGTGTTTAACTATTGTATGTTTAATGAGAAATGTATGCGAGTGCAGATTTTTACGCGAAGCGGACCAGGCTCCCTGCGAGACGCTTCCTGGGAGCAGTCTGCTCTAAAAGCACACTATTTCTAAGCCGATTATTCTTTGTTTTCGATAGCGACCGTGAAGATTTAAAAAAAGAAATTAACAGAAATTATCTATAAAAAATATTTATTATTAGTTTGTGTATTTTTAAATTGCGACCGGTATGTATTGTGTTTAACCGTTGTACGTTTAATGAGAAATGTATGCGAGTGCAGATATTTACGCGAAGCGGAACAGGCTCCCTGCGAGACGCTTCCTGGGAGCAGTCTGCTCTACAAGCACACTATTTCTAAGCCGATTATTGTTTGTTTTCGATAGCGACCGTGAAGATTTAAAAAAGAAATTAACTGAAATTGTCTATAAAAAATAATTATTATTAGTTTGTGTATTTTTAAATTGCGACCGGTATGTATTGTGTTTAACTATTGTACGTTTAATGAGAAATGTATGCGAGTGCAGATCTTTACTCGAAGCGGAACAGCCTCCCTGCGAGACGCTTCCTGGGAGCAGTCTGCTCTACAAGCACACTATTTCTAAGCCGATAATTTTCTTTTTTCGATTGAGGCCGTGAATGTTTTAAAAAAGAAATTAAGTGGAATTGTCTATAAAAAATAATTATTATTAGTTTGTGTATTTTAAATTGCGACCGGTATGCATTGTGTTTAACTATTGTACGTTTAATGAGAAATGTATGCGAGTGCAGATCTTTACTCGAAGCGGAACAGCCTCCCTGCGAGACGCTTCTTGGCAGCAGTCCGCTCTACAAGCACACTATTTCTAAGCCGATTATTGTTTGTTTTCGATAGCGACCGTGAAGATTTAAAAAAGAAATTAACTGAAATTGTCTATAAAAAATAATTATTATTAGTTTTTGTATTTTTAAATTGCGACCGGTATGTATTGTGTTTAACTATTGTATGTTTAATGAGAAATGTATGCGAGTGCAGATCTTTACGCGAAGCGGAACAGGCTTCCTGCGAGACGCTTCCTGGGAGCAGTCTGCTCTACAAGCACACTATTTCTAAGCCGATTATTGTTTGTTTTCGATAGCGACCGTGAAGATTTAAAAAAGAAATTAACTGAAATTGTCTATAAAAAATAATTATTATTAGTTTTTGTTTTTTTAAATTGCGACCGGTATCTATTGTGTTTAACTATTATATGTTTAATGAGAAATGTATGCGAGTGCAGATCTTTACGCGAAGCGGAACAGGCTCCCTGCGAGACGCTTCCTGGGAGCAGTCTGCTCTACAAGAACACTATTTCTAAGCCGATTATTGTTTGTTTTCGATAGCGACCGTGAAGATTTAAAAAAAGAAATTAACAGAAATTGTCTATACAAAATAATTATTATTAGTTTGTGTATTTTTAAATTGCGACCGGTATGTATTGTGTTTAACTATTGTATGCTTAATGAGAAATGTATGTGGGTGTAGATCTTTACGGGAAGCGGAACAGGCTCCCTGCGAGACGCTTCTTGGGAGCAGTCTGCTCTACAAGCACACTATTTCTAAGCCGATTATTGTTTGTTTTCGATAGCGAACGTGAAGATTTAAAAAAGAAATTAACTGAAATTGTCTATAAAAAATAATTATTATTAGTTTGTGTATTTTTAAATTTCGACCGGTGTGTATTGTGTTTAACTATTGTATGTTTAATGAGAAATGTATGCGAGTGCAGATCTTTACGCGAAGCGGAATAGGCTCCCTGCGAGACGCTTCCTGGGAGCAGTCTGCTCTACAAGCACACTATTTCTAAGCCGATTATTGTTTGTTTTCGATAGCGACCGTGAAGATTTAAAAAAAGAAATTAGGTGGAATTGTCTATACAAAATAATTATTATTAGTTTGTGTATTTTTAAATTGCAACCGGTATGTATTGTGTTTAACTATTGTATGTTTAATAAGAAATGTATGCGAGTGCAGATCTTTACGCGAAGCGGAACAGGCTCCCTGCGAGACGCTTCCTGGGAGCAGTCTGCTCTACAAGCACACTATTTCTAAGCCGATTATTGTTTGTTTTCGATAGCGACCGTGAAGATTTAAAAAAGAAATTAACTGAAATTGTCTATAAAAAATAATTGTTATTAGTTTGTGTATTTTTAAATTGCGACCGGTATGTATTGTGTTTAACTGTTGTACGTTTAATGAGAAATGTATGCGAGTGCAGATCTTTACGCGCAGCGGAACAGGCTCCCTGCGAGACGCTTCCTGGGAGCAGTCAGCTCTACAAGCACACTCTTTCTAAGCCGATAATTTTCTTTTTTCAATTGCGACCGTGAATGTTTTAAAAAAGAAATTAAGTGGAATTGTCTATAAAAAATAATTATTATTATTTTGTGTATTTTTAAATTGCGACCGGTATGTATTGTGTTTAACTATTGTATGTTTAATGAGAAATGTATGCGAGTGCAGATTTTTACGCGAAGCGGAACAGGCTCCCTGCGAGACGCTTCCTGGGAGCAGTCTGCTCTAAAAGCACACTATTTCTAAGCCGATTATTGTTTGTTTTCGATAGCGACCGTGAAGATTTAAAAAAAGAAATTAACAGAAATTATCTATAAAAAATATTTATTATTAGTTTGTGTATTTTTAAATTGCGACCGGTATGTATTGTGTTTAACCGTTGTACGTTTAATGAGAAATGTATGCGAGTGCAGATATTTACGCGAAGCGGAACAGGCTCCCTGCGAGACGCTTCCTGGGAGCAGTCTGCTCTACAAGCACACTATTTCTAAGCCGATTATTGTTTGTTTTCGATAGCGACCGTGAAGATTTAAAAAAGAAATTAACTGAAATTGTCTATAAAAAATAATTATTATTAGTTTGTGTATTTTTAAATTGCGACCGGTATGTATTGTGTTTAACTATTGTATTTAATGAGAAATGTATGCGAGTGCAGATATTTACGCGAAGCGGAACAGGCTCCCTGCGAGACGCTTCCTGGGAGCAGTCTGCTCTACAAGCACACTATTTCTAAGCCGATTATTGTTTGTTTTCGATAGCGACCGTGAAGATTTAAAAAAGAAATTAACTGAAATTGTCTATAAAAAATAATTATTATTAGTTTGTGTATTTTTAAATTGCGACCGGTATGTATTGTGTTTAACTATTGTACGTTTAATGAGAAATGTATGCGAGTGCAGATCTTTACTCGAAGCGGAACAGCCTCCCTGCGAGACGCTTCCTGGGAGCAGTCTGCTCTACAAGCACACTATTTCTAAGCCGATAATTTTCTTTTTTCGATTGAGGCCGTGAATGTTTTAAAAAAGAAATTAAGTGGAATTGTCTATAAAAAATAATTATTATTAGTTTGTGTATTTTAAATTGCGACCGGTATGCATTGTGTTTAACTATTGTACGTTTAATGAGAAATGTATGCGAGTGCAGATCTTTACTCGAAGCGGAACAGCCTCCCTGCGAGACGCTTCTTGGCAGCAGTCCGCTCTACAAGCACACTATTTCTAAGCCGATTATTGTTTGTTTTCGATAGCGACCGTGAAGATTTAAAAAAGAAATTAACTGAAATTGTCTATAAAAAATAATTATTATTAGTTTTTGTATTTTTAAATTGCGACCGGTATGTATTGTGTTTAACTATTGTATGTTTAATGAGAAATGTATGCGAGTGCAGATCTTTACGCGAAGCGGAACAGGCTTCCTGCGAGACGCTTCCTGGGAGCAGTCTGCTCTACAAGCACACTATTTCTAAGCCGATTATTGTTTGTTTTCGATAGCGACCGTGAAGATTTAAAAAAAGAAATTAACAGAAATTGTCTATAAAAAATAATTATTATTAGTTTGTGTATTTTTAAATTGCGACCGGTATGTATTGTGTTTAACCGTTGTACGTTTAATGAGAAATGTATGCGAGTGCAGATCTTTACGCGAAGCGGTACAGGCTCCCTGCGAGACGCTTCCTGGCAGTAGTCTGCTGTACAAGCACACTATTTATAAGCCGATTATTGTTTGTTTTCAATTGCGACCGTGAAGATTTAAAAAAGAAATTAACTGAAATTGTCTATAAAAAATAATTATTATTAGTTTGTGTATTTTTAAATTGCGACCGGTATGTATTGTGTTTAACTGTTCTACGTTTAATGAGAAATGTATGCGAGTGCCGATCTTTACGCGAAGCGGACAGGCTCCCTGCGAGACGCTTCTTGGGAGCAGTCTGCTCTACAAGCACACTATTTCTAAGCCGATTATTGTTTGTTTTCGATAGCGACCGTGAAGATTTAAAAAAGAAATTAACTGAAATTGTCTATAAAAAATAATTATTATTAGTTTTTGTTTTTTTAAATTGCGACCGGTATATATTGTGTTTAACTATTATATGTTTAATGAGAAATGTATGCGAGTGCAGATCTTTACGCGAAGCGGAACAGGCTCCCTGCGAGACGCTTCCTGGGAGCAGTCTGCTCTACAAGAACACTATTTCTAAGCCGATTATTGTTTGTTTTCGATAGCGACCGTGAAGATTTAAAAAAAGAAATTAACAGAAATTGTCTATATAAAATAATTATTATTAGTTTGTGTATTTTTAAATTGCGACCGGTATGTATTGTGTTTAACTATTGTATGCTTAATGAGAAATGTATGTGGGTGTAGATCTTTACGGGAAGCGGAACAGGCTCCCTGCGAGACGCTTCTTGGGAGCAGTCTGCTCTACAAGCACACTATTTCTAAGCCGATTATTGTTTGTTTTCGATAGCGAACGTGAAGATTTAAAAAAGAAATTAACTGAAATTGTCTATAAAAAATAATTATTATTAGTTTGTGTATTTTTAAATTTCGACCGGTGTGTATTGTGTTTAACTATTGTATGTTTAATGAGAAATGTATGCGAGTGCAGATCTTTACGCGAAGCGGAATAGGCTCCCTGCGAGACGCTTCCTGGGAGCAGTCTGCTCTACAAGCACACTATTTCTAAGCCGATTATTGTTTGTTTTCGATAGCGACCGTGAAGATTTAAAAAAAGAAATTAGGTGGAATTGTCTATACAAAATAATTATTATTAGTTTGTGTATTTTTAAATTGCGACCGGTATGTATTGTGTTTAACTATTGTATGTTTAATAAGAAATGTATGCGAGTGCAGATCTTTACGCGAAGCGGAACAGGCTCCCTGCGAGACGCTTCCTGGGAGCAGTCTGCTCTACAAGCACACTATTTCTAAGCCGATTATTGTTTGTTTTCGATAGCGACCGTGAAGATTTAAAAAAGAAATTAACTGAAATTGTCTATAAAAAATAATTGTTATTAGTTTGTGTATTTTTAAATTGCGACCGGTATGTATTGTGTTTAACTGTTGTACGTTTAATGAGAAATGTATGCGAGTGCAGATCTTTACGCGCAGCGGAACAGGCTCCCTGCGAGACGCTTCCTGGGAGCAGTCAGCTCTACAAGCACACTCTTTCTAAGCCGATAATTTTCTTTTTTCAATTGCGACCGTGAATGTTTTAAAAAAGAAATTAAGTGGAATTGTCTATAAAAAATAATTATTATTATTTTGTGTATTTTTAAATTGCGACCGGTATGTATTGTGTTTAACTATTGTATGTTTAATGAGAAATGTATGCGAGTGCAGATTTTTACGCGAAGCGGAACAGGCTCCCTGCGAGACGCTTCCTGGGAGCAGTCTGCTCTAAAAGCACACTATTTCTAAGCCGATTATTGTTTGTTTTCGATTGCGACCGTGAAGATTTAAAAAAAGAAATTAACAGAAATTATCTATAAAAAATATTTATTATTAGTTTGTGTATTTTTAAATTGCGACCGGTATGTATTGTGTTTAACCGTTGTACGTTTAATGAGAAATGTATGCGAGTGCAGATATTTACGCGAAGCGGAACAGGCTCCCTGCGAGACGCTTCCTGGGAGCAGTCTGCTCTACAAGCACACTATTTCTAAGCCGATTATTGTTTGTTTTCGATAGCGACCGTGAAGATTTAAAAAAGAAATTAACTGAAATTGTCTATAAAAAATAATTATTATTAGTTTGTGTATTTTTAAATTGCGACCGGTATGTATTGTGTTTAACTATTGTATTTAATGAGAAATGTATGCGAATGCAGATCTTTACTCGAAGCGGAACAGCCTCCCTGCGAGACGCTTCCTGGGAGCAGTCTGCTCTACAAGCACACTATTTCTAAGCCGATAATTTTCTTTTTTCGATTGAGGCCGTGAATGTTTTAAAAAAGAAATTAAGTGGAATAGTCTATAAAAAATAATTATTATTAGTTTGTGTATTTTAAATTGCGACCGGTATGCATTGTGTTTAACTATTGTACGTTTAATGAGAAATGTATGCGAGTGCAGATCTTTACTCGAAGCGGAACAGCCTCCCTGCGAGACGCTTCTTGGGAGCAGTCCGCTCTACAAGCACACTATTTCTAAGCCGATTATTGTTTGTTTTCGATAGCGACCGTGAAGATTTAAAAAAGAAATTAACTGAAATTGTCTATAAAAAATAATTATTATTAGTTTTTGTATTTTTAAATTGCGACCGGTATGTATTGTGTTTAACTATTGTATGTTTAATGAGAAATGTATGCGAGTGCAGATCTTTACGCGAAGCGGAACAGGCTTCCTGCGAGACGCTTCCTGGGAGCAGTCTGCTCTACAAGCACACTATTTCTAAGCCGATTATTGTTTGTTTTCGATAGCGACCGTGAAGATTTAAAAAAAGAAATTAACAGAAATTGTCTATAAAAAATAATTATTATTAGTTTGTGTATTTTTAAATTGCGACCGGTATGTATTGTGTTTAACCGTTGTACGTTTAATGAGAAATGTATGCGAGTGCAGATCTTTACGCGAAGCGGTACAGGCTCCCTGCGAGACGCTTCCTGGGAGTAGTCTGCTGTACAAGCACACTATTTATAAGCCGATTATTGTTTGTTTTCAATTGCGACCGTGAAGATTTAAAAAAGAAATTAACTGAAATTGTCTATAAAAAATAATTATTATTAGTTTGTGTATTTTTAAATTGCGACCGGTATGTATTGTGTTTAACTGTTCTACGTTTAATGAGAAATGTATGCGAGTGCCGATCTTTACGCGAAGCGGAACAGGCTCCCTGCGAGACGCTTCTTGGGAGCAGTCTGCTCTACAAGCACACTATTTCTAAGCCGATTATTGTTTGTTTTCGATAGCGACCGTGAAGATTTAAAAAAGAAATTAACTGAAATTGTCTATAAAAAATAATTATTATTAGTTTCTGTATTTTTAAATTGCGACCGGTATATATTGTGTTTAACTATTATATGTTTAATGAGAAATGTATGCGAGTGCAGATCTTTACGCGAAGCGGAACACGCTCCCTGCGAGACGCTTCCTGGGAGCAGTCTGCTCTACAAGCACACTATTTCTAAGCCGATTATTGTTTGTTTTCGATAGCGACCGTGAAGATTTAAAAAAGAAATTAACTGAAATTGTCTATAAAAAATAATTATTATTAGTTTGTGTATTTTTAAATTTCGACCGGTGTGTATTGTGTTTAACTATTGTATGTTTAATGAGAAATGTATGCGAGTGCAGATCTTTACGCGAAGCGGAACAGGCTCCCTGCGAGACGCTTCCTGGGAGCAGTCTGCTCTACAAGCACACTATTTCTAAGCCGATTATTGTTTGTTTTCGATAGCGACCGTGAAGATTTAAAAAAGAAATTAACTGAAATTGTCTATAAAAAATAATTGTTATTAGTTTGTGTATTTTTAAATTGCGACCGGTATGTATTGTGTTTAACTGTTGTACGTTTAATGAGAAATGTATGCGAGTGCAGATCTTTACGCGCAGCGGAACAGGCTCCCTGCGAGACGCTTCCTGGGAGCAGTCTGCTCTACAAGCACACTATTTCTAAGCCGATTATTGTTTGTTTTCGATAGCGACCGTGAAGATTTAAAAAAGAAATTAACTGAAATTGTCTATAAAAAATAATTATTATTAGTTTCTGTATTTTTAAATTGCGACCGGTATATATTGTGTTTAACTATTATATGTTTAATGAGAAATGTATGCGAGTGCAGATCTTTACGCGAAGCGGAACAGGCTCCCTGCGAGACGCTTCCTGGGAGCAGTCTGCTCTACAAGAACACTATTTCTAAGCCGATTATTGTTTGTTTTCGATAGCGACCGTGAAGATTTAAAAAAAGAAATTAACAGAAATTGTCTATACAAAATAATTATTATTAGTTTGTGTATTTTTAAATTGCGACCGGTATGTATTGTGTTTAACTATTGTATGCTTAATGAGAAATGTATGTGGGTGCAGATCTTTACGCGAAGCGGAACAGGCTCCCTGCGAGACGCTTCTTGGGAGCAGTCTGCTCTACAAGCACACTATTTCTAAGCCGATTATTGTTTGTTTTCGATAGCGACCGTGAAGATTTAAAAAAGAAATTAACTGAAATTGTCTATAAAAAATAATTGTTATTAGTTTGTGTATTTTTAAATTGCGACCGGTATGTATTGTGTTTAACTGTTGTACGTTTAATGAGAAATGTATGCGAGTGCAGATATTTACGCGAAGCGGTACAGGCTCCTTGCGAGACGCTTCCTGGGAGCAGTCTGCTCTACAAGCACACTCTTTCTAAGCCGATAATTTTCTTTTTTCAATTGCGACCGTGAATGTTTTAAAAAAGAAATTAAGTGGAATTGTCTATAAAAAATAATTATTATTAGTTTGTGTATTTTTATATTGCGACCGGTATGTATTGTGTTTAACTATTGTATGTTTAATGAGAAATGTATGCGAGTGCAGATTTTTACGCGAAGCGGAACAGGCTCCCTGCGAGACGCTTCCTGGGAGCAGTCTGCTCTAAAAGCACACTATTTCTAAGCCGATTATTGTTTGTTTTCGATAGCGACCGTGAAGATTTAAAAAAAGAAATTAACAGAAATTATCTATAAAAAATAATTATTATTAGTTTGTGTATTTTTAAATTGCGACCGGTATGTATTGTGTTTAACTATTGTACGTTTAATGAGAAATGTATGCGAGTGCAGATCTTTACGCGAAGCGGAACAGGCTTCCTGCGAGACGCTTCCTGGGAGCAGTCTGCTCTACAAGCACACTATTTCTAAGCCGATTATTGTTTGTTTTCGATAGCGACCGTGAAGATTTAAAAAAAGAAATTAACAGAAATTGTCTATAAAAAATAATTATTATTAGTTTGTGTATTTTTAAATTGCGACCGGTATGTATTGTGTTTAACCGTTGTACGTTTAATGAGAAATGTATGCGAGTGCAGATCTTTACGCGAAGCGGTACAGGCTCCCTGCGAGACGCTTCCTGGGAGTAGTCTGCTGTACAAGCACACTATTTATAAGCCGATTATTGTTTGTTTTCAATTGCGACCGTGAAGATTTAAAAAAGAAATTAACTGAAATTGTCTATAAAAAATAATTATTATTAGTTTGTGTATTTTTAAATTGCGACCGGTATGTATTGTGTTTAACTGTTCTACGTTTAATGAGAAATGTATGCGAGTGCCGATCTTTACGCGAAGCGGAACAGGCTCCCTGCGAGACGCTTCTTGGGAGCAGTCTGCTCTACAAGCACACTATTTCTAAGCCGATTATTGTTTGTTTTCGATAGCGACCGTGAAGATTTAAAAAAGAAATTAACTGAAATTGTCTATAAAAAATAATTATTATTAGTTTCTGTATTTTTAAATTGCGACCGGTATATATTGTGTTTAACTATTATATGTTTAATGAGAAATGTATGCGAGTGCAGATCTTTACGCGAAGCGGAACACGCTCCCTGCGAGACGCTTCCTGGGAGCAGTCTGCTCTACAAGCACACTATTTCTAAGCCGATTATTGTTTGTTTTCGATAGCGACCGTGAAGATTTAAAAAAGAAATTAACTGAAATTGTCTATAAAAAATAATTATTATTAGTTTGTGTATTTTTAAATTTCGACCGGTGTGTATTGTGTTTAACTATTGTATGTTTAATGAGAAATGTATGCGAGTGCAGATCTTTACGCGAAGCGGAACAGGCTCCCTGCGAGACGCTTCCTGGGAGCAGTTTGCTCTACAAGCACACTATTTCTAAGCCGATTATTGTTTGTTTTCGATAGCGACCGTGAAGATTTAAAAAAGAAATTAACTGAAATTGTCTATAAAAAATAATTGTTATTAGTTTGTGTATTTTTAAATTGCGACCGGTATGTATTGTGTTTAACTGTTGTACGTTTAATGAGAAATGTATGCGAGTGCAGATCTTTACGCGCAGCGGAACAGGCTCCCTGCGAGACGCTTCCTGGGAGCAGTCTGCTCTACAAGCACACTCTTTCTAAGCCGATAATTTTCTTTTTTCGATTGCGACCGTGAATGTTTTAAAAGAGAAATTAAGTGGAATTGTCTATAAAAAATAATTATTATTAGTTTTGGATTTTTTAATTGCGACCGGTATGTATTGTGTTTAACTATTGTACGTTCAATGAGAAATGTATGCGAGTGCAGATATTTACGCGAAGCGGAACAGGCTCCCTGCGAGACGCTTCTTGGGAGCAGTCTGCTCTACAAGCACACTATTTCTAAGCCGATTATTGTTTGTTTTCGATAGCGACCGTGAAGATTTAAAAAAGAAATTAACTGAAATTGTCTATAAAAAATAATTATTATTAGTTTTTGTTTTTTTAAATTGCGACCGGTATATATTGTGTTTAACTATTGTATGCTTAATGAGAAATGTATGTGGGTGCAGATCTTTACGCGAAGCGGAACAGGCTCCCTGCGAGACGCTTCTTGGGAGCAGTCTGCTCTACAAGCACACTATTTCTAAGCCGATTATTGTTTGTTTTCGATAGCGACCGTGAAGATTTAAAAAAAGAAATTAACAGAAATTATCTATAAAAAATAATTATTATTAGTTTGTGTATTTTTAAATTGCGACCGGTATGTATTGTGTTTAACTATTGTACGTTTAATGAGAAATGTATGCGAGTGCAGATCTTTACGCGAAGCGGAACAGGCTTCCTGCGAGACGCTTCCTGGGAGCAGTCTGCTCTACAAGCACACTATTTCTAAGCCGATTATTGTTTGTTTTCGATAGCGACCGTGAAGATTTAAAAAAAGAAATTAACAGAAATTGTCTATAAAAAATAATTATTATTAGTTTGTGTATTTTTAAATTGCGACCGGTATGTATTGTGTTTAACCGTTGTACGTTTAATGAGAAATGTATGCGAGTGCAGATCTTTACGCGAAGCGGTACAGGCTCCCTGCGAGACGCTTCCTGGGAGTAGTCTGCTGTACAAGCACACTATTTATAAGCCGATTATTGTTTGTTTTCAATTGCGACCGTGAAGATTTAAAAAAGAAATTAACTGAAATTGTCTATAAAAAATAATTATTATTAGTTTGTGTATTTTTAAATTGCGACCGGTATGTATTGTGTTTAACTGTTCTACGTTTAATGAGAAATGTATGCGAGTGCCGATCTTTACGCGAAGCGGAACAGGCTCCCTGCGAGACGCTTCTTGGGAGCAGTCTGCTCTACAAGCACACTATTTCTAAGCCGATTATTGTTTGTTTTCGATAGCGACCGTGAATGTTTTAAAAAAGAAATTAAGTGGAATTGTCTATAAAAAATAATTATTATTAGTTTGTGTATTTTTATATTGCGACCGGTATGTATTGTGTTTAACTATTGTATGTTTAATGAGAAATGTATGCGAGTGCAGATTTTTACGCGAAGCGGAACAGGCTCCCTGCGAGACGCTTCCTGGGAGCAGTCTGCTCTAAAAGCACACTATTTCTAAGCCGATTATTGTTTGTTTTCGATAGCGACCGTGAAGATTTAAAAAAAGAAATTAACAGAAATTATCTATAAAAAATAATTATTATTAGTTTGTGTATTTTTAAATTGCGACCGGTATGTATTGTGTTTAACTATTGTACGTTTAATGAGAAATGTATGCGAGTGCAGATCTTTACGCGAAGCGGAACAGGCTTCCTGCGAGACGCTTCCTGGGAGCAGTCTGCTCTACAAGCACACTATTTCTAAGCCGATTATTGTTTGTTTTCGATAGCGACCGTGAAGATTTAAAAAAAGAAATTAACAGAAATTGTCTATAAAAAATAATTATTATTAGTTTGTGTATTTTTAAATTGCGACCGGTATGTATTGTGTTTAACCGTTGTACGTTTAATGAGAAATGTATGCGAGTGCAGATCTTTACGCGAAGCGGTACAGGCTCCCTGCGAGACGCTTCCTGGGAGTAGTCTGCTGTACAAGCACACTATTTATAAGCCGATTATTGTTTGTTTTCAATTGCGACCGTGAAGATTTAAAAAAGAAATTAACTGAAATTGTCTATAAAAAATAATTATTATTAGTTTGTGTATTTTTAAATTGCGACCGGTATGTATTGTGTTTAACTGTTCTACGTTTAATGAGAAATGTATGCGAGTGCCGATCTTTACGCGAAGCGGAACAGGCTCCCTGCGAGACGCTTCTTGGGAGCAGTCTGCTCTACAAGCACACTATTTCTAAGCCGATTATTGTTTGTTTTCGATAGCGACCGTGAAGATTTAAAAAAGAAATTAACTGAAATTGTCTATAAAAAATAATTATTATTAGTTTCTGTATTTTTAAATTGCGACCGGTATATATTGTGTTTAACTATTATATGTTTAATGAGAAATGTATGCGAGTGCAGATCTTTACGCGAAGCGGAACACGCTCCCTGCGAGACGCTTCCTGGGAGCAGTCTGCTCTACAAGCACACTATTTCTAAGCCGATTATTGTTTGTTTTCGATAGCGACCGTGAAGATTTAAAAAAGAAATTAACTGAAATTGTCTATAAAAAATAATTATTATTAGTTTGTGTATTTTTAAATTTCGACCGGTGTGTATTGTGTTTAACTATTGTATGTTTAATGAGAAATGTATGCGAGTGCAGATCTTTACGCGAAGCGGAACAGGCTCCCTGCGAGACGCTTCCTGGGAGCAGTTTGCTCTACAAGCACACTATTTCTAAGCCGATTATTGTTTGTTTTCGATAGCGACCGTGAAGATTTAAAAAAGAAATTAACTGAAATTGTCTATAAAAAATAATTGTTATTAGTTTGTGTATTTTTAAATTGCGACCGGTATGTATTGTGTTTAACTGTTGTACGTTTAATGAGAAATGTATGCGAGTGCAGATCTTTACGCGCAGCGGAACAGGCTCCCTGCGAGACGCTTCCTGGGAGCAGTCTGCTCTACAAGCACACTCTTTCTAAGCCGATAATTTTCTTTTTTCGATTGCGACCGTGAATGTTTTAAAAGAGAAATTAAGTGGAATTGTCTATAAAAAATAATTATTATTAGTTTTGGATTTTTTAATTGCGACCGGTATGTATTGTGTTTAACTATTGTACGTTCAATGAGAAATGTATGCGAGTGCAGATATTTACGCGAAGCGGAACAGGCTCCCTGCGAGACGCTTCTTGGGAGCAGTCTGCTCTACAAGCACACTATTTCTAAGCCGATTATTGTTTGTTTTCGATAGCGACCGTGAAGATTTAAAAAAGAAATTAACTGAAATTGTCTATAAAAAATAATTATTATTAGTTTTTGTTTTTTTAAATTGCGACCGGTATATATTGTGTTTAACTATTGTATGCTTAATGAGAAATGTATGTGGGTGCAGATCTTTACGCGAAGCGGAACAGGCTCCCTGCGAGACGCTTCTTGGGAGCAGTCTGCTCTACAAGCACACTATTTCTAAGCCGATTATTGTTTGTTTTCGATAGCGACCGTGAAGATTTAAAAAAGAAATTAACTGAAATTGTCTATAAAAAATAATTGTTATTAGTTTGTGTATTTTTAAATTGCGACCGGTATGTATTGTGTTTAACTGTTGTACGTTTAATGAGAAATGTATGCGAGTGCAGATATTTACGCGAAGCGGTACAGGCTCCTTGCGAGACGCTTCCTGGGAGCAGTCTGCTCTACAAGCACACTCTTTCTAAGCCGATAATTTTCTTTTTTCAATTGCGACCGTGAATGTTTTAAAAAAGAAATTAAGTGGAATTGTCTATAAAAAATAATTATTATTAGTTTGTGTATTTTTATATTGCGACCGGTATGTATTGTGTTTAACTATTGTATGTTTAATGAGAAATGTATGCGAGTGCAGATTTTTACGCGAAGCGGAACAGGCTCCCTGCGAGACGCTTCCTGGGAGCAGTCTGCTCTAAAAGCACACTATTTCTAAGCCGATTATTGTTTGTTTTCGATAGCGACCGTGAAGATTTAAAAAAAGAAATTAACAGAAATTATCTATAAAAAATAATTATTATTAGTTTGTGTATTTTTAAATTGCGACCGGTATGTATTGTGTTTAACTATTGTACGTTTAATGAGAAATGTATGCGAGTGCAGATCTTTACTCGAAGCGGAACAGCCTCCCTGCGAGACGCTTCCTGGGAGCAGTCTGCTCTAGAAGCACACTATTTCTAAGCCGATAATTTTCTTTTTTCGATTGAGGCCGTGAATGTTTTAAAAAAGAAATTAAGTGGAATTGTCTATAAAAAATAATTATTATTAGTTTGTGTATTTTAAATTGCGACCGGTATGCATTGTGTTTAACTATTGTACGTTTAATGAGAAATGTATGCGAGTGCAGATCTTTACTCGAAGCGGAACAGCCTCCCTGCGAGACGCTTCTTGGGAGCAGTCCGCTCTACAAGCACACTATTTCTAAGCCGATTATTGTTTGTTTTCGTTAGCGACCGTGAAGATTTAAAAAAGAAATTAACTGAAATTGTCTATAAAAAATAATTATTATTAGTTTTTGTATTTTTAAATTGCGACCGGTATGTATTGTGTTTAACTATTGTATGTTTAATGAGAAATGTATGCGAGTGCAGATCTTTACGCGAAGCGGAACAGGCTTCCTGCGAGACGCTTCCTGGGAGCAGTCTGCTCTACAAGCACACTATTTCTAAGCCGATTATTGTTTGTTTTCGATAGCGACCGTGAAGATTTAAAAAAAGAAATTAACAGAAATTGTCTATAAAAAATAATTATTATTAGTTTGTGTATTTTTAAATTGCGACCGGTATGTATTGTGTTTAACCGTTGTACGTTTAATGAGAAATGTATGCGAGTGCAGATCTTTACGCGAAGCGGTACAGGCTCCCTGCGAGACGCTTCCTGGGAGTAGTCTGCTGTACAAGCACACTATTTATAAGCCGATTATTGTTTGTTTTCAATTGCGACCGTGAAGATTTAAAAAAGAAATTAACTGAAATTGTCTATAAAAAATAATTATTATTAGTTTGTGTATTTTTAAATTGCGACCGGTATGTATTGTGTTTAACTGTTCTACGTTTAATGAGAAATGTATGCGAGTGCCGATCTTTACGCGAAGCGGAACAGGCTCCCTGCGAGACGCTTCTTGGGAGCAGTCTGCTCTACAAGCACACTATTTCTAAGCCGATTATTGTTTGTTTTCGATAGCGACCGTGAAGATTTAAAAAAGAAATTAACTGAAATTGTCTATAAAAAATAATTATCATTAGTTTTTGTATTTTTAAATTGCGACCGGTATATATTGTGTTTAACTATTATATGTTTAATGAGAAATGTATGCGAGTGCAGATCTTTACGCGAAGCGGAACACGCTCCCTGCGAGACGCTTCCTGGGAGCAGTCTGCTCTACAAGCACACTATTTCTAAGCCGATTATTGTTTGTTTTCGATAGCGAACGTGAAGATTTAAAAAAGAAATTAACTGAAATTGTCTATAAAAAATAATTATTATTAGTTTGTGTATTTTTAAATTTTGACCGGTGTGTATTGTGTTTAACTATTGTATGTTTAATGAGAAATGTATGCGAGTGCAGATCTTTACGCGAAGCGGAACAGGCTCCCTGCGAGACGCTTCCTGGGAGCAGTCTGCTCTACAAGCACACTATTTCTAAGCCGATTATTGTTTGTTTTCGATAGCGACCGTGAAGATTTAAAAAAAGAAATTAGGTGGAATTGTCTATACAAAATAATTATTATTAGTTTGTGTATTTTTAAATTGCGACCGGTATGTATTGTGTTTAACTATTGTATGTTTAATAAGAAATGTATGCGAGTGCAGATCTTTACGCGAAGCGGAACAGGCTCCCTGCGAGACGCTTCCTGGGAGCAGTCTGCTCTACAAGCACACTATTTCTAAGCCGATTATTGTTTGTTTTCGATAGCGACCGTGAAGATTTAAAAAAGAAATTAACTGAAATTGTCTATAAAAAATAATTGTTATTAGTTTGTGTATTTTTAAATTGCGACCGGTATGTATTGTGTTTAACTGTTGTACGTTTAATGAGAAATGTATGCGAATGCAGATCTTTACGCGAAGCGGAACAGGCTCCCTGCGAGACGCTTCCTGGGAGCAGTCTGCTCTACAAGCACACTATTTCTAAGCCAATTATTGTTTGTTTTCGATGGCGACCGTGAAGATTTAAAAAAAGAAATTAACAGAAATTGTCTATAAAAAATCATTATTATTAGTTTGTGTATTTTTAAATTGCGACCGGTATGTATTGTGTTTAACCGTTGTACGTTGAATGAGAAATGTATGCGAGTGCAGATCTTTACGCGAAGCGGAACAGGCTCCCTGCGAGACGCTTCCTGGGAGCAGTCTGCTCTACAAGCACACTATTTCTAAGCCGATTATTGTTTGTTTTCGATAGCGACCGTGAAGATTTAAAAAAGAAATTAACTAAAATTGTCTATAAAAAATAATTATTATTAGTTTGTGTATTTTTAAATTTCGACCGGTGTGTATTGTGTTTAACTATTGTATGTTTAATGAGAAATGTATGCGAGTGCAGATCTTTACGCGAAGCGGAACAGGCTCCCTGCGAGACGCTTCCTGGGAGCAGTCTGCTCTACAAGCACACTATTTCTAAGCCGATTATTGTTTGTTTTCGATAGCGACCGTGAAGATTTAAAAAAAGAAATTAGGTGGAATTGTCTATACAAAATAATTATTATTAGTTTGTGTATTTTTAAATTGCGACCGGTATGTATTGTGTTTAACTATTGTATGTTTAATGAGAAATGTATGCGAGTGCAGATCTTTACGCGAAGCGGAACAGGCTCCCTGCGAGACGCTTCCTGGGAGCAGTCTGCTCTACAAGCACACTATTTCTAAACCGATTATTGTTTGTTTTCTATAGCGACCGTGAAGATTTAAAAAAGAAATTAACTGAAATTGTCTATAAAAAATAATTGTTATTAGTTTGTATATTTTTAAATTGCGACCGGTATGTATTGTGTTTAACTGTTGTACGTTTAATGAGAAATGTATGCGAGTGCAGATCTTTACGCGCAGCGGAACAGGCTCCCTGCGAGACGCTTCCTGGGAGCAGTCTGCTCTACAAGCACACTCTTTCTAAGCCGATAATTTTCTTTTTTCGATTGCGACCGTGAATGTTTTAAAAAAGAAATTAAGTGGAATTGTCTATAAAAAATAATTATTATTAGTTTGTGTATTTTTTAATTGCGACCGGTATGTATTGTGTTTAACTATTGTACGTTTAATGAGAAATGTATGCGAGTGCAGATCTTTACGCGAAGCGGAACAGGCTCCCTGCGAGACGCTTCCTGCGAGCAGTCTGCTCTACAAGCACACTATTTCTAAGCCGATTATTGTTTGTTTTCGATAGCGACCGTGAAGATTTAAAAAAAGAAATTAACTAAAATTGTATATAAAAAATATTTATTATTAGTTTGTGTATTTTTAAATTGCGACCGGTATGTATTGTGTTTAACTATTGTATGTTTAATGAGAAATGTATGCGAGTGCAGATCTTTACGCGAAGCGGAACAGGCTCCCAGCGAGACGCTTCCTGGGAGCAGTCTGCTCTACAAGCACACTATTTCTAAGCCGATTATTGTTTGTTTTCGATAGCGACCGTGAAGATTTAAAAAAGAAATTAACTGAAATTGTCTATAAAAAATAATTGTTATTAGTTTGTGTATTTTTAAATTGCGACCGGTATGTATTGTGTTTAACTGTTGTACGTTTAATGAGAAATGTATGCGAGTGCAGATCTTTACGCGCAGCGAAACACGCTCCCTGCGAGACGCTTCCTGGGAGCAGTCTGCTCTACAAGCACACTCTTTCTAAGCCGATAATTTTCTTTTTTCGATTGCGACCGTGAATGTTTTAAAAAAGAAATTAAGTGGAATTGTCTATAAAAAATAATTATTATTAGTTTGTGTATTTTTTAATTGCGACCGGTATGTATTGTGTTTAACTATTGTACGTTTAATGAGAAATGTATGCGAGTGCAGATCTTTACGCGAAGCGGAACAGGCTCCCTGCGAGACGCTTCCTGGGAGCAGTCTGCTCTACAAGCACACTATTTCTAAGCCGATTATTGTTTGTTTTCGATAGCGACCGTGAAGATTTAAAAAAAGAAATTAACTGAAATTGTATATAAAAAATATTTATTATTAGTTTGTGTATTTTTAAATTGCGACCGGTATGTATTGTGTTTAACTATTGTATGTTTAATGAGAAATGTATGCGAGTGCAGATCTTTACGCGAAGCGGAACAGGCTCCCAGCGAGACGCTTCCTGGGAGCAGTCTGCTCTACAAGCACACTATTTCTAAGCCGATTATTGTTTGTTTTCGATAGCGACCGTGAAGATTTATAAAAGAAATTAACTGAAATTGTCTATAAAAAATAATTCTTATTAGTTTGTGTATTTTTAAATTGCGACCGGTATGTATTGTGTTTAACTGTTGTACGTTTAATGAGAAATGTATGCGAGTGCAGATCTTTACGCGCAGCGGAACACGCTCCCTGCGAGACGCTACCTGGGAGCAGTCTGCTCTACAAGCACACTCTTTCTAAGCCGATAATTTTCTTTTTTCGATTGCGACCGTGAATGTTTTAAAAAAGAAATTAAGTGGAATTGTCTATAAAAAATAATTATTATTAGTTTGTGTATTTTTTAATTGCGACCGGTATGTATTGTGTTTAACTATTGTACGTTTAATGAGAAATGTATGCGAGTGCAGATCTTTACGCGAAGCGGAACAGGCTCTCTGCGAGCCGCTTCCTGGGAGCAGTCTGCTCTACAAGCACACTATTTCTAAGCCGATTATTGTTTGTTTTCGATAGCGACCGTGAAGATTTAAAAAAAGAAATTAACTGAAATTGTATATAAAAAATAATTATTATTAGTTTTTGTATTTTTAAATTGCGACCGGTATGTATTGTGTTTAACTATTGTATGTTTAATGAGAAATGTATGCGAGTGCAGATCTTTACGCGAAGCGGAACAGGCTCCCTGCGAGACGCTTCCTGGGAGCAGTCTGCTCTAAAAGCACACTATTTCTAAGCCGATTATTGTTTGTTTTCGATAGCGACCGTGAAGATTTAAAAAAAGAAATTAACTGAAATTGTATATAAAAAATAATTATTATTAGTTTTTGTATTTTTAAATTGCGACCGGTATGTATTGTGTTTAACTATTGTATGTTTAATGAGAAATGTATGCGAGTGCAGATCTTTACGCGAAGCGGCACAGGCTCCCTGCGAGACGCTTCCTGGGAGCAGTCTGCTCTAAAAGCACACTATTTCTAAGCCGATTATTGTTTATTTTCGATAGCGACCGTGAAGATTTAAAAAAGAAATTAACAGAAATTGTCTATAAAAAATAATTATTATTAGTTTGTGTATTTTTAAATTACGACCGGTATGTATTGTGTTTAACCGTTGTACGTTTAATGAGAAATGTATGCGAGTGCAGATCTTTACGCGAAGCGGCACAGGCTCCCTGCGAGACGCTTCCTGGGAGTAGTCTGCTCTACAAGCACACTATTTATAAGCCGATTATTGTTTGTTTTCAATTGCGACCGTGAAGATTTAAAAAAGAAATTAACTGAAATTGTCTATAAAATATAATTATTATTAGTTTGTGTATTTTTAAATTGCGACCGGTATGTATTGTGTTTAACTGTTCTACGTTTAATGAGAAATGTATGCGAGTGCAGATCTTTACGCGAAGTGGAAAAGGCTCCCTGCGAGACGCTTCCTGGGAGCAGTCTGCTCTACAAGCACACTATTTCTAAGCCGATAATTTTCTTTTTTCAATTGAGACCGTGAATGTTTTAAAAAAGAAATTAAGTGGAATTGTCTATAAAAAATAATTATTATTAGTTTGTGTATTTTTAAATTGCGACCGGTATGCATTTTGTTTAACTATTGTACGTTTAATGAGAAAGGTATGCGAGTGCAGATATTTACGCGAAGCGGAACAGGCTCCCTGCGAGACGCTTCTTGGGAGCAGTCTGCTCTACAAGCACACTATTTCTAAGCCGATTATTGTTTGTTTTCGATAGCGACCGTGAAGATTTAAAAAAGAAATTAACTGAAATTGTCTATAAAAAATAATTATTATTAGTTTTTGTTTTTTTTAAATTGCGACCGGTATATATTGTGTTTAACTATTATATGTTTAATGAGAAATGTATGCGAGTGAAGATCTTTACGCGAAGCGGAACAGGCTCCCTGCGAGACGCTTCCTGGGAGCAGTCTGCTCTACAAGAACACTATTTCTAAGCCGATTATTGTTTGTTTTCGATAGCGACCGTGAAGATTTAAAAAAAGAAATTAACAGAAATTGTCTATACAAAATAATTATTATTAGTTTGTGTATTTTTAAATTGCGACCGGTATGTATTGTGTTTAACTATTGTATGCTTAATGAGAAATGTATGTGGGTGCAGATCTTTACGGGAAGCGGAACAGGCTCCCTGCGAGACGCTTCTTGGGAGCAGTCTGCTCTACAAGCACACTATTTCTAAGCCGATTATTGTTTGTTTTCGATAGCGAACGTGAAGATTTAAAAAAGAAATTAACTGAAATTGTCTATAAAAAATAATTATTATTAGTTTGTGTATTTTTAAATTTCGACCGGTGTGTATTGTGTTTAACTATTGTATGTTTAATGAGAAATGTATGCGAGTGCAGATCTTTACGCGAAGCGGAATAGGCTCCCTGCGAGACGCTTCCTGGGAGCAGTCTGCTCTACAAGCACACTATTTCTAAGCCGATTATTGTTTGTTTTCGATAGCGACCGTGAAGATTTAAAAAAAGAAATTAGGTGGAATTGTCTATACAAAATAATTATTATTAGTTTGTGTATTTTTAAATTGCGACCGGTATGTATTGTGTTTAACTATTGTATGTTTAATAAGAAATGTATGCGAGTGCAGATCTTTACGCGAAGCGGAACAGGCTCCCTGCGAGACGCTTCCTGGGAGCAGTCTGCTCTACAAGCACACTATTTCTAAGCCGATTATTGTTTGTTTTCGATAGCGACCGTGAAGATTTAAAAAAGAAATTAACTGAAATTGTCTATAAAAAATAATTGTTATTAGTTTGTGTATTTTTAAATTGCGACCGGTATGTATTGTGTTTAACTGTTGTACGTTTAATGAGAAATGTATGCGAGTGCAGATCTTTACGCGCAGCGGAACAGGCTCCCTGCGAGTCGCTTCCTGGGAGCAGTCAGCTCTACAAGCACACTCTTTCTAAGCCGATAATTTTCTTTTTTCAATTGCGACCGTGAATGTTTTAAAAAAGAAATTAAGTGGAATTGTCTATAAAAAATAATTATTATTATTTTGTGTATTTTTAAATTGCGACCGGTATGTATTGTGTTTAACTATTGTATGTTTAATGAGAAATGTATGCGAGTGCAGATTTTTACGCGAAGCGGAACAGGCTCCCTGCGAGACGCTTCCTGGGAGCAGTCTGCTCTAAAAGCACACTATTTCTAAGCCGATTATTGTTTGTTTTCGATAGCGACCGTGAAGATTTAAAAAAAGAAATTAACAGAAATTATCTATAAAAAATATTTATTATTAGTTTGTGTATTTTTAAATTGCGACCGGTATGTATTGTGTTTAACCGTTGTACGTTTAATGAGAAATGTATGCGAGTGCAGATATTTACGCGAAGCGGAACAGGCTCCCTGCGAGACGCTTCCTGGGAGCAGTCTGCTCTACAAGCACACTATTTCTAAGCCGATTATTGTTTGTTTTCGATAGCGACCGTGAAGATTTAAAAAAGAAATTAACTGAAATTGTCTATAAAAAATAATTATTATTAGTTTGTGTATTTTTAAATTGCGACCGGTATGTATTGTGTTTAACTATTGTACGTTTAATGAGAAATGTATGCGAGTGCAGATCTTTACTCGAAGCGGAACAGCCTCCCTGCGAGACGCTTCCTGGGAGCAGTCTGCTCTACAAGCACACTATTTCTAAGCCGATAATTTTCTTTTTTCGATTGAGGCCGTGAATGTTTTAAAAAAGAAATTAAGTGGAATTGTCTATAAAAAATAATTATTATTAGTTTGTGTATTTTAAATTGCGACCGGTATGCATTGTGTTTAACTATTGTACGTTTAATGAGAAATGTATGCGAGTGCAGATCTTTACTCGAAGCGGAACAGCCTCCCTGCGAGACGCTTCTTGGCAGCAGTCCGCTCTACAAGCACACTATTTCTAAGCCGATTATTGTTTGTTTTCGATAGCGACCGTGAAGATTTAAAAAAGAAATTAACTGAAATTGTCTATAAAAAATAATTATTATTAGTTTTTGTATTTTTAAATTGCGACCGGTATGTATTGTGTTTAACTATTGTATGTTTAATGAGAAATGTATGCGAGTGCAGATCTTTACGCGAAGCGGAACAGGCTTCCTGCGAGACGCTTCCTGGGAGCAGTCTGCTCTACAAGCACACTATTTCTAAGCCGATTATTGTTTGTTTTCGATAGCGACCGTGAAGATTTAAAAAAAGAAATTAACAGAAATTGTCTATAAAAAATAATTATTATTAGTTTGTGTATTTTTAAATTGCGACCGGTATGTATTGTGTTTAACCGTTGTACGTTTAATGAGAAATGTATGCGAGTGCAGATCTTTACGCGAAGCGGTACAGGCTCCCTGCGAGACGCTTCCTGGCAGTAGTCTGCTGTACAAGCACACTATTTATAAGCCGATTATTGTTTGTTTTCAATTGCGACCGTGAAGATTTAAAAAAGAAATTAACTGAAATTGTCTATAAAAAATAATTATTATTAGTTTGTGTATTTTTAAATTGCGACCGGTATGTATTGTGTTTAACTGTTCTACGTTTAATGAGAAATGTATGCGAGTGCCGATCTTTACGCGAAGCGGACAGGCTCCCTGCGAGACGCTTCTTGGGAGCAGTCTGCTCTACAAGCACACTATTTCTAAGCCGATTATTGTTTGTTTTCGATAGCGACCGTGAAGATTTAAAAAAGAAATTAACTGAAATTGTCTATAAAAAATAATTATTATTAGTTTTTGTTTTTTTAAATTGCGACCGGTATATATTGTGTTTAACTATTATATGTTTAATGAGAAATGTATGCGAGTGCAGATCTTTACGCGAAGCGGAACAGGCTCCCTGCGAGACGCTTCCTGGGAGCAGTCTGCTCTACAAGAACACTATTTCTAAGCCGATTATTGTTTGTTTTCGATAGCGACCGTGAAGATTTAAAAAAAGAAATTAACAGAAATTGTCTATACAAAATAATTATTATTAGTTTGTGTATTTTTAAATTGCGACCGGTATGTATTGTGTTTAACTATTGTATGCTTAATGAGAAATGTATGTGGGTGTAGATCTTTACGGGAAGCGGAACAGGCTCCCTGCGAGACGCTTCTTGGGAGCAGTCTGCTCTACAAGCACACTATTTCTAAGCCGATTATTGTTTGTTTTCGATAGCGAACGTGAAGATTTAAAAAAGAAATTAACTGAAATTGTCTATAAAAAATAATTATTATTAGTTTGTGTATTTTTAAATTTCGACCGGTGTGTATTGTGTTTAACTATTGTATGTTTAATGAGAAATGTATGCGAGTGCAGATCTTTACGCGAAGCGGAATAGGCTCCCTGCGAGACGCTTCCTGGGAGCAGTCTGCTCTACAAGCACACTATTTCTAAGCCGATTATTGTTTGTTTTCGATAGCGACCGTGAAGATTTAAAAAAAGAAATTAGGTGGAATTGTCTATACAAAATAATTATTATTAGTTTGTGTATTTTTAAATTGCGACCGGTATGTATTGTGTTTAACTATTGTATGTTTAATAAGAAATGTATGCGAGTGCAGATCTTTACGCGAAGCGGAACAGGCTCCCTGCGAGACGCTTCCTGGGAGCAGTCTGCTCTACAAGCACACTATTTCTAAGCCGATTATTGTTTGTTTTCGATAGCGACCGTGAAGATTTAAAAAAGAAATTAACTGAAATTGTCTATAAAAAATAATTGTTATTAGTTTGTGTATTTTTAAATTGCGACCGGTATGTATTGTGTTTAACTGTTGTACGTTTAATGAGAAATGTATGCGAGTGCAGATCTTTACGCGCAGCGGAACAGGCTCCCTGCGAGACGCTTCCTGGGAGCAGTCAGCTCTACAAGCACACTCTTTCTAAGCCGATAATTTTCTTTTTTCAATTGCGACCGTGAATGTTTTAAAAAAGAAATTAAGTGGAATTGTCTATAAAAAATAATTATTATTATTTTGTGTATTTTTAAATTGCGACCGGTATGTATTGTGTTTAACTATTGTATGTTTAATGAGAAATGTATGCGAGTGCAGATTTTTACGCGAAGCGGAACAGGCTCCCTGCGAGACGCTTCCTGGGAGCAGTCTGCTCTAAAAGCACACTATTTCTAAGCCGATTATTGTTTGTTTTCGATAGCGACCGTGAAGATTTAAAAAAAGAAATTAACAGAAATTATCTATAAAAAATATTTATTATTAGTTTGTGTATTTTTAAATTGCGACCGGTATGTATTGTGTTTAACCGTTGTACGTTTAATGAGAAATGTATGCGAGTGCAGATATTTACGCGAAGCGGAACAGGCTCCCTGCGAGACGCTTCCTGGGAGCAGTCTGCTCTACAAGCACACTATTTCTAAGCCGATTATTGTTTGTTTTCGATAGCGACCGTGAAGATTTAAAAAAAGAAATTAACAGAAATTGTCTATAAAAAATAATTATTATTAGTTTGTGCATTTTTAAATTGCGACCGGTATGTATTGTGTTTAACCGTTTATGTTTAATGAGAAATGTATCCGAGTGCAGATCTTTACGCGAAGCGGAACAGGCTCCCTGCGAGACGCTACGTGTTTAACCGTTGTACATTTAATGAGAAATGTATGCGAGTGCAGATCTTTACGCGAAGCGGTACAGGCTCCCTGCGAGACGCTTCCTGGGAGCAGTCTGCTCTACAAGCACACTCTTTCTAAGCCGATAATTTTCTTTTTTCGATTGCGACCGTGAATGTTTTTAAAAAGAAATTAAGTGGAATTGTCTATAAAAAATAATTATTATTAGTTTGTGTATTTTTTAATTGCGACCGGTATGTATTGTGTTTAACTATTGTACGTTTAATGAGAAATGTATGCGAGTGCAGATCTTTACGCGAAGCGGACAGGCTCCCTGCGAGACGCTTCCTGGGAGCAGTCTGCTCTACAAGCACACTCTTTCTAAGCCGATAATTTTCTTTTTTCGATTGCGACCGTGAATGTTTTAAAAAAGAAATTAAGTGGAATTGTCTATAAAAAATAATTATTTTTAGTTTGTGTATTTTTTAATTGCGACCGGTATGTATTGTGTTTAACTATTGTACGTTTTATGAGAAATGTATGCGAGTGCAGATCTTTACGCGAAGCGGAACAGGCTCCCTGCGAGACGCTTCCTGGGAGCAGTCTGCTCTACAAGCACACTATTTCTAAGCCGATTATTGTTTGTTTTCGATAGCGACCGTGAAGATTTAAAAAAAGAAATTAACAGAAATTGTCTATAAAAAATAATTATTATTCGTTTGTGTATTTTTAAATTGCAACCGGTATGTATTGTGTTTAACCGTTGTACGTTTAATGAGAAATGTATGCGACTGCAGATCTTTACGCGAAGCGGGACAGGCTCCCTGCGAGACGCTTCCTGGGAGCAGTCAGCTCTACAAGCACACTATTTCTAAGCCGATTATTGTTTGTTTTCGATAGCGACCGTGAAGATTTAAAAAAAGAAATTAACAGAAATTGTCTATAAAAAATAATTATTATTAGTTTGTGCATTTTTAAATTGCGACCGGTATGTATTGTGTTTAACCGTTTATGTTTAATGAGAAATGTATCCGAGTGCAGATCTTTACGCGAAGCGGAACAGGCTCCCTGCGAGACGCTACGTGTTTAACCGTTGTACATTTAATGAGAAATGTATGCGAGTGCAGATCTTTACGCGAAGCGGTACAGGCTCCCTGCGAGACGCTTCCTGGGAGCAGTCTGCTCTACAAGCACACTCTTTCTAAGCCGATAATTTTCTTTTTTCGATTGCGACCGTGAATGTTTTTAAAAAGAAATTAAGTGGAATTGTCTATAAAAAATAATTATTATTAGTTTGTGTATTTTTTAATTGCGACCGGTATGTATTGTGTTTAACTATTGTACGTTTAATGAGAAATGTATGCGAGTGCAGATCTTTACGCGAAGCGGACAGGCTCCCTGCGAGACGCTTCCTGGGAGCAGTCTGCTCTACAAGCACACTCTTTCTAAGCCGATAATTTTCTTTTTTCGATTGCGACCGTGAATGTTTTAAAAAAGAAATTAAGTGGAATTGTCTATAAAAAATAATTATTTTTAGTTTGTGTATTTTTTAATTGCGACCGGTATGTATTGTGTTTAACTATTGTACGTTTTATGAGAAATGTATGCGAGTGCAGATCTTTACGCGAAGCGGAACAGGCTCCCTGCGAGACGCTTCCTGGGAGCAGTCTGCTCTACAAGCACACTATTTCTAAGCCGATTATTGTTTGTTTTCGATAGCGACCGTGAAGATTTAAAAAAAGAAATTAACAGAAATTGTCTATAAAAAATAATTATTATTCGTTTGTGTATTTTTAAATTGCAACCGGTATGTATTGTGTTTAACCGTTGTACGTTTAATGAGAAATGTATGCGACTGCAGATCTTTACGCGAAGCGGAACAGGCTCCCTGCGAGACGCTTCCTGGGAGCAGTCTGCTCTACAAGCACACTATTTCTAAGCCGATTATTGTTTGTTTTCGATGGCGACCGTGAAGATTTAAAAAAAGAAATTAACAGAAATTGTCTATAAAAAATAATTATTATTAGTTTGTGTATTTTTAAATTGCGACCGGTATGTATTGTGTTTAACCGTTGTACGTTTAATGAGAAATGTATGCGAGTGCAGATCTTTACGCGAAGCGGGACAGGCTCCCTGCGAGACGCTTCCTGGGAGCAGTCTGCTCTACAAGCACACTATTTCTAAGCCGATTATTGTTTGTTTTCGATAGCGACCGTGAAGATTTAAAAAAGAAATTAACAGAAATTGTCTATAAAAAATAATTATTATTAGTTTGTGTATTTTTAAATTGCGACCAGTATGTATTGTGTTTAACTGTTCTACGTTTAATGAGAAATGTATGCGAGTGCAGATCTTTACGAGAAGCGGAAAAGGCTCCCTGCGAGACGCTTCCTGGGAGCAGTCTGCTCTACAAGCACACTATTTCTAAGCCGATAATTTTCTATTTTCAATTGAGACCGTGAATGTTTTAAAAAAGAAATTAAGTGGAATTGTCTATAAAAAATAATTATTATTAGTTTGTGTATTTTTAAATTGCGACCGGTATGAATTGTGTTTATCTATTGTACGTTTAATGAGAAATGTATGCGAGTGCAGATCTTTACGCGAAGCGGTACAGGCTCCCTGCGAGACGCTTCCTGGGAGCAGTCTGCTCTACAAGCACACTCTTTCTAAGCCGATAATTTTCTTTTTTCGATTGCGACCGTGAATGTTTTAAAAAAGAAATTAAGTGGAATTGTCTATAAAAAATAATTATTATTAGTTTGTGTATTTTTAAATTGCGTCCGGTATGTATTGTGTTTAACTGTTGTACGTTTAATGAGAAATGTATGCGAGTGCAGATCTTTACGCGAAGCGGACCAGGCTCCCTGCGAGACTCTTCCTGGGAGCAGTCTGCTCTACAAGCACACTATTTCTAAGCCGATAATTTTCTTTTTTCAATTGCGACCGTGAATGTTTTAAAAAAGAAATTAAGTGGAATTGTCTATAAAAAATAATTATTATTAGTTTGTGTATTTTTAAATTGCGACCGGTATGCATTGTGTTTAACTATTGTACGTTTAATGAGAAATGTATGCGAGTGCAGATCTTTACGCGAAGCGGGACAGGCTCCCTGCGAGACGCTTCCTGGGAGCAGTCTGCTCTACAAGCACACTATTTCTAAGCCGATTATTGTTTGTTTTCGATAGCGACCGTGAAGATTTAAAAAAGAAATTAACTGAAATTGTCTATAAAAAATAATTGTTATTAGTTTGTGTATTTTTAAATTGCGACCGGTATGTATTGTGTTTAACTGTTGTACGTTTAATGAGAAATGTATGCGAGTGCAGATCTTTACGCGCAGCGGAACAGGCTCCCTGCGAGACGCTTCCTGGGAGCAGTCAGCTCTACAAGCACACTCTTTCTAAGCCGATAATTTTCTTTTTTCAATTGCGACCGTGAATGTTTTAAAAAAGAAATTAAGTGGAATTGTCTATAAAAAATAATTATTATTATTTTGTGTATTTTTAAATTGCGACCGGTATGTATTGTGTTTAACTATTGTATGTTTAATGAGAAATGTATGCGAGTGCAGATTTTTACGCGAAGCGGAACAGGCTCCCTGCGAGACGCTTCCTGGGAGCAGTCTGCTCTAAAAGCACACTATTTCTAAGCCGATTATTGTTTGTTTTCGATAGCGACCGTGAAGATTTAAAAAAAGAAATTAACAGAAATTATCTATAAAAAATATTTATTATTAGTTTGTGTATTTTTAAATTGCGACCGGTATGTATTGTGTTTAACCGTTGTACGTTTAATGAGAAATGTATGCGAGTGCAGATATTTACGCGAAGCGGAACAGGCTCCCTGCGAGACGCTTCCTGGGAGCAGTCTGCTCTACAAGCACACTATTTCTAAGCCGATTATTGTTTGTTTTCGATAGCGACCGTGAAGATTTAAAAAAGAAATTAACTGAAATTGTCTATAAAAAATAATTATTATTAGTTTGTGTATTTTTAAATTGCGACCGGTATGTATTGTGTTTAACTATTGTATTTAATGAGAAATGTATGCGAATGCAGATCTTTACTCGAAGCGGAACAGCCTCCCTGCGAGACGCTTCCTGGGAGCAGTCTGCTCTACAAGCACACTATTTCTAAGCCGATAATTTTCTTTTTTCGATTGAGGCCGTGAATGTTTTAAAAAAGAAATTAAGTGGAATAGTCTATAAAAAATAATTATTATTAGTTTGTGTATTTTAAATTGCGACCGGTATGCATTGTGTTTAACTATTGTACGTTTAATGAGAAATGTATGCGAGTGCAGATCTTTACTCGAAGCGGAACAGCCTCCCTGCGAGACGCTTAATGGGAGCAGTCCGCTCTACAAGCACACTATTTCTAAGCCGATTATTGTTTGTTTTCGATAGCGACCGTGAAGATTTAAAAAAGAAATTAACTGAAATTGTCTATAAAAAATAATTATTATTAGTTTTTGTATTTTTAAATTGCGACCGGTATGTATTGTGTTTAACTATTGTATGTTTAATGAGAAATGTATGCGAGTGCAGATCTTTACGCGAAGCGGAACAGGCTTCCTGCGAGACGCTTCCTGGGAGCAGTCTGCTCTACAAGCACACTATTTCTAAGCCGATTATTGTTTGTTTTCGATAGCGACCGTGAAGATTTAAAAAAAGAAATTAACAGAAATTGTCTATAAAAAATAATTATTATTAGTTTGTGTATTTTTAAATTGCGACCGGTATGTATTGTGTTTAACCGTTGTACGTTTAATGAGAAATGTATGCGAGTGCAGATCTTTACGCGAAGCGGTACAGGCTCCCTGCGAGACGCTTCCTGGGAGTAGTCTGCTGTACAAGCACACTATTTATAAGCCGATTATTGTTTGTTTTCAATTGCGACCGTGAAGATTTAAAAAAGAAATTAACTGAAATTGTCTATAAAAAATAATTATTATTAGTTTGTGTATTTTTAAATTGCGACCGGTATGTATTGTGTTTAACTGTTCTACGTTTAATGAGAAATGTATGCGAGTGCCGATCTTTACGCGAAGCGGAACAGGCTCCCTGCGAGACGCTTCTTGGGAGCAGTCTGCTCTACAAGCACACTATTTCTAAGCCGATTATTGTTTGTTTTCGATAGCGACCGTGAAGATTTAAAAAAGAAATTAACTGAAATTGTCTATAAAAAATAATTATTATTAGTTTTTGTATTTTTAAATTGCGACCGGTATATATTGTGTTTAACTATTATATGTTTAATGAGAAATGTATGCGAGTGCAGATCTTTACGCGAAGCGGAACACGCTCCCTGCGAGACGCTTCCTGGGAGCAGTCTGCTCTACAAGCACACTATTTCTAAGCCGATTATTGTTTGTTTTCGATAGCGACCGTGAAGATTTAAAAAAGAAATTAACTGAAATTGTCTATAAAAAATAATTATTATTAGTTTGTGTATTTTTAAATTTCGACCGGTGTGTATTGTGTTTAACTATTGTATGTTTAATGAGAAATGTATGCGAGTGCAGATCTTTACGCGAGGCGGAACAGGCTCCCTGCGAGACGCTTCCTGGGAGCAGTCTGCTCTACAAGCACACTATTTCTAAGCCGATTATTGTTTGTTTTCGATAGCGACCGTGAAGATTTAAAAAAAGAAATTAGGTGGAATTGTCTATACAAAATAATTATTATTAGTTTGTGTATTTTTAAATTGCGACCGGTATGTATTGTGTTTAACTGTTGTACGTTTAATGAGAAATGTATGCGAGTGCAGATCTTTACGCGCAGCGGAACAGGCTCCCTGCGAGACGCTTCCTGGGAGCAGTCTGCTCTACAAGCACACTCTTTCTAAGCCGATAATTTTCTTTTTTCGATTGCGACCGTGAATGTTTTAAAAGAGAAATTAAGTGGAATTGTCTATAAAAAATAATTATTATTAGTTTTGGATTTTTTAATTGCGACCGGTATGTATTGTGTTTAACTATTGTACGTTCAATGAGAAATGTATGCGAGTGCAGATATTTACGCGAAGCGGGACAGGCTCCCTGCGAGACGCTTCTTGGGAGCAGTCTGCTCTACAAGCACACTATTTCTAAGCCGATTATTGTTTGTTTTCGATAGCGACCGTGAAGATTTAAAAAAGAAATTAACTGAAATTGTCTATAAAAAATAATTATTATTAGTTTTTGTTTTTTTAAATTGCGACCGGTATATATTGTGTTTAACTATTATATGTTTAATGAGAAATGTATGCGAGTGCAGATCTTTACGCGAAGCGGAACAGGCTCCCTGCGAGACGCTTCCTGGGAGCAGTCTGCTCTACAAGAACACTATTTCTAAGCCGATTATTGTTTGTTTTCGATAGCGACCGTGAAGATTTAAAAAAAGAAATTAACAGAAATTGTCTATACAAAATAATTATTATTAGTTTGTGTATTTTTAAATTGCGACCGGTATGTATTGTGTTTAACTATTGTATGCTTAATGAGAAATGTATGTGGGTGCAGATCTTTACGCGAAGCGGAACAGGCTCCCTGCGAGACGCTTCTTGGGAGCAGTCTGCTCTACAAGCACACTATTTCTAAGCCGATTATTGTTTGTTTTCGATAGCGAACGTGAAGATTTAAAAAAGAAATTAACTGAAATTGTCTATAAAAAATAATTATTATTAGTTTGTGTATTTTTAAATTTCGACCGGTGTGTATTGTGTTTAACTATTGTATGTTTAATGAGAAATGTATGCGGGTGCAGATCTTTACGCGAAGCGGAATAGGCTCCCTGCGAGACGCTTCCTGGGAGCAGTCTGCTCTACAAGCACACTATTTCTAAGCCGATTATTGTTTGTTTTCGATAGCGACCGTGAAGATTTAAAAAAAGAAATTAGGTGGAATTGTCTATACAAAATAATTATTATTAGTTTGTGTATTTTTAAATTGCGACCGGTATGTATTGTGTTTAACTATTGTATGTTTAATAAGAAATGTATGCGAGTGCAGATCTTTACGCGAAGCGGAACAGGCTCCCTGCGAGACGCTTCCTGGGAGCAGTCTGCTCTACAAGCACACTATTTCTAAGCCGATTATTGTTTGTTTTCGATAGCGACCGTGAAGATTTAAAAAAGAAATTAACTGAAATTGTCTATAAAAAATAATTGTTATTAGTTTGTGTATTTTTAAATTGCGACCGGTATGTATTGTGTTTAACTGTTGTACGTTTAATGAGAAATGTATGCGAGTGCAGATATTTACGCGAAGCGGTACAGGCTCCCTGCGAGACGCTTCCTGGGAGCAGTCTGCTCTACAAGCACACTCTTTCTAAGCCGATAATTTTCTTTTTTCAATTGCGACCGTGAATGTTTTAAAAAAGAAATTAAGTGGAATTGTCTATAAAAAATAATTATTATTAGTTTGTGTATTTTTATATTGCGACCGGTATGTATTGTGTTTAACTATTGTATGTTTAATGAGAAATGTATGCGAGTGCAGATTTTTACGCGAAGCGGAACAGGCTCCCTGCGAGACGCTTCCTGGGAGCAGTCTGCTCTAAAAGCACACTATTTCTAAGCCGATTATTGTTTGTTTTCGATAGCGACCGTGAAGATTTAAAAAAAGAAATTAACAGAAATTATCTATAAAAAATATTTATTATTAGTTTGTGTATTTTTAAATTGCGACCGGTATGTATTGTGTTTAACCGTTGTACGTTTAATGAGAAATGTATGCGAGTGCAGATATTTACGCGAAGCGGTACAGGCTCCCTGCGAGACGCTTCCTGGGAGCAGTCTGCTCTACAAGCACACTATTTCTAAGCCGATTATTGTTTGTTTTCGATAGCGACCGTGAAGATTTAAAAAAGAAATTAACTGAAATTGTCTATAAAAAATAATTATTATTAGTTTGTGTATTTTTAAATTGCGACCGGTATGTATTGTGTTTAACTATTGTACGTTTAATGAGAAATGTATGCGAGTGCAGATCTTTACTCGAAGCGGAACAGCCTCCCTGCGAGACGCTTCCTGGGAGCAGTCTGCTCTACAAGCACACTATTTCTAAGCCGATAATTTTCTTTTTTCGATTGAGGCCGTGAATGTTTTAAAAAAGAAATTAACTGAAATTGTCTATAAAAAATAATTATTATTAGTTTGTGTATTTTTAAATTTCGACCGGTGTGTATTGTGTTTAACTATTGTATGTTTAATGAGAAATGTATGCGAGTGCAGATCTTTACGCGAAGCGGAATAGGCTCCCTGCGAGACGCTTCCTGGGAGCAGTCTGCTCTACAAGCACACTATTTCTAAGCCGATTATTGTTTGTTTTCGATAGCGACCGTGAAGATTTAAAAAAAGAAATTAGGTGGAATTGTCTATACAAAATAATTATTATTAGTTTGTGTATTTTTAAATTGCGACCGGTATGTATTGTGTTTAACTATTGTATGTTTAATAAGAAATGTATGCGAGTGCAGATCTTTACGCGAAGCGGAACAGGCTCCCTGCGAGACGCTTGCTGGGAGCAGTCTGCTCTACAAGCACACTATTTCTAAGCCGATTATTGTTTGTTTTCGATAGCGACCGTGAAGATTTAAAAAAGAAATTAACTGAAATTGTCTATAAAAAATAATTATTATTAGTTTGTGTATTTTTAAATTGCGACCGGTATGTATTGTGTTTAACTATTGTACGTTTAATGAGAAATGTATGCGAGTGCAGATCTTTACTCGAAGCGGAACAGCCTCCCTGCGAGACGCTTCCTGGGAGCAGTCTGCTCTACAAGCACACTATTTCAAAGCCGATAATTTTCTTTTTTCGATTGAGGCCGTGAATGTTTTAAAAAAGAAATTAACTGAAATTGTCTATAAAAAATAATTATTATTAGTTTGTGTATTTTTAAATTTCGACCGGTGTGTATTGTGTTTAACTATTGTATGTTTAATGAGAAATGTATGCGAGTGCAGATCTTTACGCGAAGCGGAATAGGCTCCCTGCGAGACGCTTCCTGGGAGCAGTCTGCTCTACAAGCACACTATTTCTAAGCCGATTATTGTTTGTTTTCGATAGCGACCGTGAAGATTTAAAAAAAGAAATTAGGTGGAATTGTCTATACAAAATAATTATTATTAGTTTGTGTATTTTTAAATTGCGACCGGTATGTATTGTGTTTAACTATTGTATGTTTAATAAGAAATGTATGCGAGTGCAGATCTTTACGCGAAGCGGAACAGGCTCCCTGCGAGACGCTTCCTGGGAGCAGTCTGCTCTACAAGCACACTATTTCTAAGCCGATTATTGTTTGTTTTCGATAGCGACCGTGAAGATTTAAAAAAGAAATTAACTGAAATTGTCTATAAAAAATAATTGTTATTCGTTTGTGTATTTTTAAATTGCGACCGGTATGTATTGTGTTTAACTGTTGTACGTTTAATGAGAAATGTATGCGAGTGCAGATCTTTACGCGCAGCGGAACAGGCTCCCTGCGAGACGCTTCCTGGGAGCAGTCTACTCTAGAAGCACACTCTTTCTAAGCCGATAATTTTCTTTTTTCAATTGCGACCGTGAATGTTTTAAAAAAGAAATTAAGTGGAATTGTCTATAAAAAATAATTATTATTAGTTTGTGTATTTTTATATTGCGACCGGTATGTATTGTGTTTAACTATTGTATGTTTAATGAGAAATGTATGCGAGTGCAGATTTTTACGCGAAGCGGAACAGGCTCCCTGCGAGACGCTTCCTGGGAGCAGTCTGCTCTAAAAGCACACTATTTCTAAGCCGATTATTGTTTGTTTTCGATAGCGACCGTGAAGATTTAAAAAAAGAAATTAACAGAAATTATCTATAAAAAATATTTATTATTAGTTTGTGTATTTTTAAATTGCGACCGGTATGTATTGTGTTTAACCGTTGTACGTTTAATGAGAAATGTATGCGAGTGCAGATATTTACGCGAAGCGGAACAGGCTCCCTGCGAGACGCTTCCTGGGAGCAGTCTGCTCTACAAGCACACTATTTCTAAGCCGATAATTTTCTTTTTTCGATTGAGGCCGTGAATGTTTTAAAAAAGAAATTAACTGAAATTGTCTATAAAAAATAATTATTATTAGTTTGTGTATTTTTAAATTGCGACCGGTATGTATTGTGTTTAACTATTGTACGTTTAATGAGAAATGTATGCGAGTGCAGATCTTTACTCGAAGCGGAACAGCCTCCCTGCGAGACGCTTCCTGGGAGCAGTCTGCTCTACAAGCACACTATTTCTAAGCCGATAATTTTCTTTTTTCGATTGAGGCCGTGAATGTTTTAAAAAAGAAATTAAGTGGAATTGTCTATAAAAAATAATTATTATTAGTTTGTGTATTTTAAATTGCGACCGGTATGCATTGTGTTTAACTATTGTACGTTTAATGAGAAATGTATGCGAGTGCAGATCTTTACTCGAAGCGGAACAGCCTCCCTGCGAGACGCTTCTTGGGAGCAGTCCGCTCTACAAGCACACTATTTCTAAGCCGATTATTGTTTCTTTTCGATAGCGACCGTGAAGATTTAAAAAAGAAATTAACTGAAATTGTCTATAAAAAATAATTATTATTAGTTTTTGTATTTTTAAATTGCGACCGGTATGTATTGTGTTTAACTATTGTATGTTTAATGAGAAATGTATGCGAGTGCAGATCTTTACGCGAAGCGGAACAGGCTTCCTGCGAGACGCTTCCTGGGAGCAGTCTGCTCTACAAGCACACTATTTCTAAGCCGATTATTGTTTGTTTTCGATAGCGACCGTGAAGATTTAAAAAAAGAAATTAACAGAAATTGTCTATAAAAAATAATTATTATTAGTTTGTGTATTTTTAAATTGCGACCGGTATGTATTGTGTTTAACCGTTGTACGTTTAATGAGAAATGTATGCGAGTGCAGATCTTTACGCGAAGCGGTAAAGGCTCCCTGCGAGACGCTTCCTGGGAGTAGTCTGCTGTACAAGCACACTATTTAGAAGCCGATTATTGTTTGTTTTCAATTGCGACCGTGAAGATTTAAAAAAGAAATTAACTGAAATTGTCTATAAAAAATAATTATTATTAGTTTGTGTATTTTTAAATTGCGACCGGTATGTATTGTGTTTAACTGTTCTACGTTTAATGAGAAATGTATGCGAGTGCCGATCTTTACGCGAAGCGGATCAGGCTCCCTGCGAGACGCTTCTTGGGAGCAGTCTGCTCTACAAGCACACTATTTCTAAGCCGATTATTGTTTGTTTTCGATAGCGACCGTGAAGATTTAAAAAAGAAATTAACTGAAATTGTCTATAAAAAATAATTATTATTAGTTTTTGTATTTTTAAATTGCGACCGGTATATATTGTGTTTAACTATTATATGTTTAATGAGAAATGTATGCGAGTGCAGATCTTTACGCGAAGCGGAACACGCTCCCTGCGAGACGCTTCCTGGGAGCAGTCTGCTCTACAAGCACACTATTTCTAAGCCGATTATTGTTTGTTTTCGATAGCGAACGTGAAGATTTAAAAAAGAAATTAACTGAAATTGTCTATAAAAAATAATTATTATTAGTTTGTGTATTTTTAAATTTCGACCGGTGTGTATTGTGTTTAACTATTGTATGTTTAATGAGAAATGTATGCGAGTGCAGATCTTTACGCGAAGCGGAACAGGCTCCCTGCGAGACGCTTCCTGGGAGCAGTCTGCTCTACAAGCACACTATTTCTAAGCCGATTATTGTTTGTTTTCGATAGCGACCGTGAAGATTTAAAAAAAGAAATTAGGTGGAATTGTCTATACAAAATAATTATTATTAGTTTGTGTATTTTTAAATTGCGACCGGTATGTATTGTGTTTAACTATTGTATGTTTAATAAGAAATGTATGCGAGTGCAGATCTTTACGCGAAGCGGACAGGCTCCCTGCGAGACGCTTCCTGGGAGCAGTCTGCTCTACAAGCACACTATTTCTAAGCCGATTATTGTTTGTTTTCGATAGCGACCGTGAAGATTTAAAAAAAGAAATTAACAGAAATTGTCTATAAAAAATAATTATTATTAGTTTGTGTATTTTTAAATTGCGACCGGTATGTATTGTGTTTAACCGTTGTACGTTTAATGAGAAATGTATGCGAGTGCAGATATTTACGCGAAGCGAAACAGGCTCCCTGCGAGACGCTTCCTGGGAGCAGTCTGCTCTACAAGCACACTATTTCTAAGCCGATTATTGTTTGTTTTCGATAGCGACCGTGAAGATTTAAAAAAGAAATTAACTGAAATTCTCTATAAAAAATAATTATTATTAGTTTGTGTGTTTTTAAATTGCGACCGGTATGTATTGTGTTTAACTGTTGTACGTTTAATGAGAAATGTATGCGAGTGCAGATCTTTACGCGCAGCGGAACAGGCTCCCTGCGAGACGCTTCCTGGGAGCAGTCTGCTCTACAAGCACACTCTTTCTAAGCCGATAATTTTCTTTTTTCGATTGCGACCGTGAATGTTTTAAAAAAGAAATTAAGTGGAATTGTCTATAAAAAATAATTATTATTAGTTTTGGATTTTTTAATTGCGACCGGTATGTATTGTGTTTAACTATTGTACGTTTAATGAGAAATGTATGCGAGTGCAGATCTTTACGCGAAGCGGAACAGGCTCCCTGCGAGACGCTTCCTGGGAGCAGTCTGCTCTACAAGCACACTATTTCTAAGCCGATTATTGTTTGTTTTCGATAGCGACCGTGAAGATTTAAAAAAAGAAATTAACTGAAATTGTATATAAAAAATAATTATTATTAGTTTTTGTATTTTTAAATTGCGACCGGTATGTATTGTGTTTAACTATTGTATGTTTAATGAGAAATGTATGCGAGTGCAGATCTTTACGCGAAGCGGATCAGGCTCCCTGCGAGACGCTTCCGGGGAGCAGTCTGCTCTACAAGCACACTATTTCTAAGCCGATTATTGTTTGTTTTCGATAGCGACCGTGAAGATTTAAAAAAAGAAATTAACAGAAATTGTCTATAAAAAATAATTATTATTAGTTTGTGTATTTTTAAATTGCGACCGGTATGTATTGTGTTTAACCGTTGTACGTTTAATGAGAAATGTATGCGAGTGCAGATATTTACGCGAAGCGAAACAGGCTCCCTGCGAGACGCTTCCTGGGAGCAGTCTGCTCTACAAGCACACTATTTCTAAGCCGATTATTGTTTGTTTTCGATAGCGACCGTGAAGATTTAAAAAAGAAATTAACTGAAATTCTCTATAAAAAATAATTATTATTAGTTTGTGTGTTTTTAAATTGCGACCGGTATGTATTGTGTTTAACTGTTGTACGTTTAATGAGAAATGTATGCGAATGCAGATCTTTACGCGAAGCGGAACAGGCTCCCTGCGAGACGCTTCCTGGGAGCAGTCTGCTCTACAAGCACACTATTTCTAAGCCGATTATTGTTTGTTTTCGATGGCGACCGTGAAGATTTAAAAAAAGAAATTAACAGAAATTGTCTATAAAAAATCATTATTATTAGTTTGTGTATTTTTAAATTGCGACCGGTATGTATTGTGTTTAACCGTTGTACGTTGAATGAGAAATGTATGCGAGTGCAGATCTTTACGCGAAGCGGAACAGGCTCCCTGCGAGACGCTTCCTGGGAGCAGTCTGCTCTACAAGCACACTATTTCTAAGCCGATTATTGTTTGTTTTCGATAGCGACCGTGAAGATTTAAAAAAAGAAATTAGGTGGAATTGTCTATACAAAATAATTATTATTAGTTTGTGTATTTTTAAATTGCGACCGGTATGTATTGTGTTTAACTATTTTATGTTTAATGAGAAATGTATGCGAGTGCAGATCATTACGCGAAGCGGAACAGGCTCCCTGCGAGACGCTTCCTGGGAGCAGTCTGCTCTACAAGCACACTATTTCTAAACCGATTATTGTTTGTTTTCTATAGCGACCGTGAAGATTTAAAAAAGAAATTAACTGAAATTGTCTATAAAAAATAATTGTTATTAGTTTGTGTATTTTTAAATTGCGACCGGTATGTATTGTGTTTAACTGTTGTACGTTTAATGAGAAATGTATGAGAGTGCAGATCTTTACGCGCAGCGGAAAAGGCTCCCTGCGAGACGCTTCCTGGGAGCAGTCTGCTCTACAAGCACACTCTTTCTAAGCCGATAATTTTCTTTTTTCGATTGCGACCGTGAATGTTTTAAAAAAGAAATTAAGTGGAATTGTCTATAAAAAATAATTATTATTAGTTTGTGTATTTTTTAATTGCGACCGGTATGTATTGTGTTTAACTATTGTACGTTTAATGAGAAATGTATGCGAGTGCAGATCTTTACGCGAAGCGGAACAGGCTCCCTGCGAGACGCTTCCTGCGAGCAGTCTGCTCTACAAGCACACTATTTCTAAGCCGATTATTGTTTGTTTTCGATAGCGACCGTGAAGATTTAAAAAAAGAAATTAACTAAAATTGTATATAAAAAATATTTATTATTAGTTTGTGTATTTTTAAATTGCGACCGGTATGTATTGTGTTTAACTATTGTATGTTTAATGAGAAATGTATGCGAGTGCAGATCTTTACGCGAAGCGGAACAGGCTCCCAGCGAGACGCTTCCTGGGAGCAGTCTGCTCTACAAGCACACTATTTCTTAGCCGATTATTGTTTGTTTTCGATAGCGACCGTGAAGATTTAAAAAAGAAATTAACTGAAATTGTATATAAAAAATAATTGTTATTAGTTTGTGTATTTTTAAATTGCGACCGGTATGTATTGTGTTTAACCGTTGTACGTTTAATGAGAAATGTATGCGAGTGCAGATATTTACGCGAAGCGGAACAGGCTCCCTGCGAGACGCTTCCTGGGAGCAGTCTGCTCTACAAGCACACTATTTCTAAGCCGATAATTTTCTTTTTTCGATTGAGGCCGTGAATGTTTTAAAAAAGAAATTAACTGAAATTGTCTATAAAAAATAATTATTATTAGTTTGTGTATTTTTAAATTGCGACCGGTATGTATTGTGTTTAACTATTGTACGTTTAATGAGAAATGTATGCGAGTGCAGATCTTTACTCGAAGCGGAACAGCCTCCCTGCGAGACGCTTCCTGGGAGCAGTCTGCTCTACAAGCACACTATTTCTAAGCCGATAATTTTCTTTTTTCGATTGAGGCCGTGAATGTTTTAAAAAAGAAATTAAGTGGAATTGTCTATAAAAAATAATTATTATTAGTTTGTGTATTTTAAATTGCGACCGGTATGCATTGTGTTTAACTATTGTACGTTTAATGAGAAATGTATGCGAGTGCAGATCTTTACTCGAAGCGGAACAGCCTCCCTGCGAGACGCTTCTTGGGAGCAGTCCGCTCTACAAGCACACTATTTCTAAGCCGATTATTGTTTCTTTTCGATAGCGACCGTGAAGATTTAAAAAAGAAATTAACTGAAATTGTCTATAAAAAATAATTATTATTAGTTTTTGTATTTTTAAATTGCGACCGGTATGTATTGTGTTTAACTATTGTATGTTTAATGAGAAATGTATGCTAGTGCAGATCTTTACGCGAAGCGGAACAGGCTTCCTGCGAGACGCTTCCTGGGAGCAGTCTGCTCTACAAGCACACTATTTCTAAGCCGATTATTGTTTGTTTTCGATAGCGACCGTGAAGATTTAAAAAAAGAAATTAACAGAAATTGTCTATAAAAAATAATTATTATTAGTTTGTGTATTTTTAAATTGCGACCGGTATGTATTGTGTTTAACCGTTGTACGTTTAATGAGAAATGTATGCGAGTGCAGATCTTTACGCGAAGCGGTAAAGGCTCCCTGCGAGACGCTTCCTGGGAGTAGTCTGCTGTACAAGCACACTATTTAGAAGCCGATTATTGTTTGTTTTCAATTGCGACCGTGAAGATTTAAAAAAGAAATTAACTGAAATTGTCTATAAAAAATAATTATTATTAGTTTGTGTATTTTTAAATTGCGACCGGTATGTATTGTGTTTAACTGTTCTACGTTTAATGAGAAATGTATGCGAGTGCCGATCTTTACGCGAAGCGGATCAGGCTCCCTGCGAGACGCTTCTTGGGAGCAGTCTGCTCTACAAGCACACTATTTCTAAGCCGATTATTGTTTGTTTTCGATAGCGACCGTGAAGATTTAAAAAAGAAATTAACTGAAATTGTCTATAAAAAATAATTATTATTAGTTTTTGTATTTTTAAATTGCGACCGGTATATATTGTGTTTAACTATTATATGTTTAATGAGAAATGTATGCGAGTGCAGATCTTTACGCGAAGCGGAACACGCTCCCTGCGAGACGCTTCCTGGGAGCAGTCTGCTCTACAAGCACACTATTTCTAAGCCGATTATTGTTTGTTTTCGATAGCGAACGTGAAGATTTAAAAAAGAAATTAACTGAAATTGTCTATAAAAAATAATTATTATTAGTTTGTGTATTTTTAAATTTCGACCGGTGTGTATTGTGTTTAACTATTGTATGTTTAATGAGAAATGTATGCGAGTGCAGATCTTTACGCGAAGCGGAACAGGCTCCCTGCGAGACGCTTCCTGGGAGCAGTCTGCTCTACAAGCACACTATTTCTAAGCCGATTATTGTTTGTTTTCGATAGCGACCGTGAAGATTTAAAAAAAGAAATTAGGTGGAATTGTCTATACAAAATAATTATTATTAGTTTGTGTATTTTTAAATTGCGACCGGTATGTATTGTGTTTAACTATTGTATGTTTAATAAGAAATGTATGCGAGTGCAGATCTTTACGCGAAGCGGACAGGCTCCCTGCGAGACGCTTCCTGGGAGCAGTCTGCTCTACAAGCACACTATTTCTAAGCCGATTATTGTTTGTTTTCGATAGCGACCGTGAAGATTTAAAAAAAGAAATTAACAGAAATTGTCTATAAAAAATAATTATTATTAGTTTGTGTATTTTTAAATTGCGACCGGTATGTATTGTGTTTAACCGTTGTACGTTTAATGAGAAATGTATGCGAGTGCAGATATTTACGCGAAGCGAAACAGGCTCCCTGCGAGACGCTTCCTGGGAGCAGTCTGCTCTACAAGCACACTATTTCTAAGCCGATTATTGTTTGTTTTCGATAGCGACCGTGAAGATTTAAAAAAGAAATTAACTGAAATTCTCTATAAAAAATAATTATTATTAGTTTGTGTGTTTTTAAATTGCGACCGGTATGTATTGTGTTTAACTGTTGTACGTTTAATGAGAAATGTATGCGAGTGCAGATCTTTACGCGCAGCGGAACAGGCTCCCTGCGAGACGCTTCCTGGGAGCAGTCTGCTCTACAAGCACACTCTTTCTAAGCCGATAATTTTCTTTTTTCGATTGCGACCGTGAATGTTTTAAAAAAGAAATTAAGTGGAATTGTCTATAAAAAATAATTATTATTAGTTTTGGATTTTTTAATTGCGACCGGTATGTATTGTGTTTAACTATTGTACGTTTAATGAGAAATGTATGCGAGTGCAGATCTTTACGCGAAGCGGAACAGGCTCCCTGCGAGACGCTTCCTGGGAGCAGTCTGCTCTACAAGCACACTATTTCTAAGCCGATTATTGTTTGTTTTCGATAGCGACCGTGAAGATTTAAAAAAAGAAATTAACTGAAATTGTATATAAAAAATAATTATTATTAGTTTTTGTATTTTTAAATTGCGACCGGTATGTATTGTGTTTAACTATTGTATGTTTAATGAGAAATGTATGCGAGTGCAGATCTTTACGCGAAGCGGATCAGGCTCCCTGCGAGACGCTTCCGGGGAGCAGTCTGCTCTACAAGCACACTATTTCTAAGCCGATTATTGTTTGTTTTCGATAGCGACCGTGAAGATTTAAAAAAAGAAATTAACAGAAATTGTCTATAAAAAATAATTATTATTAGTTTGTGTATTTTTAAATTGCGACCGGTATGTATTGTGTTTAACCGTTGTACGTTTAATGAGAAATGTATGCGAGTGCAGATATTTACGCGAAGCGAAACAGGCTCCCTGCGAGACGCTTCCTGGGAGCAGTCTGCTCTACAAGCACACTATTTCTAAGCCGATTATTGTTTGTTTTCGATAGCGACCGTGAAGATTTAAAAAAGAAATTAACTGAAATTCTCTATAAAAAATAATTATTATTAGTTTGTGTGTTTTTAAATTGCGACCGGTATGTATTGTGTTTAACTGTTGTACGTTTAATGAGAAATGTATGCGAATGCAGATCTTTACGCGAAGCGGAACAGGCTCCCTGCGAGACGCTTCCTGGGAGCAGTCTGCTCTACAAGCACACTATTTCTAAGCCGATTATTGTTTGTTTTCGATGGCGACCGTGAAGATTTAAAAAAAGAAATTAACAGAAATTGTCTATAAAAAATCATTATTATTAGTTTGTGTATTTTTAAATTGCGACCGGTATGTATTGTGTTTAACCGTTGTACGTTGAATGAGAAATGTATGCGAGTGCAGATCTTTACGCGAAGCGGAACAGGCTCCCTGCGAGACGCTTCCTGGGAGCAGTCTGCTCTACAAGCACACTATTTCTAAGCCGATTATTGTTTGTTTTCGATAGCGACCGTGAAGATTTAAAAAAAGAAATTAGGTGGAATTGTCTATACAAAATAATTATTATTAGTTTGTGTATTTTTAAATTGCGACCGGTATGTATTGTGTTTAACTATTTTATGTTTAATGAGAAATGTATGCGAGTGCAGATCATTACGCGAAGCGGAACAGGCTCCCTGCGAGACGCTTCCTGGGAGCAGTCTGCTCTACAAGCACACTATTTCTAAACCGATTATTGTTTGTTTTCTATAGCGACCGTGAAGATTTAAAAAAGAAATTAACTGAAATTGTCTATAAAAAATAATTGTTATTAGTTTGTGTATTTTTAAATTGCGACCGGTATGTATTGTGTTTAACTGTTGTACGTTTAATGAGAAATGTATGAGAGTGCAGATCTTTACGCGCAGCGGAAAAGGCTCCCTGCGAGACGCTTCCTGGGAGCAGTCTGCTCTACAAGCACACTCTTTCTAAGCCGATAATTTTCTTTTTTCGATTGCGACCGTGAATGTTTTAAAAAAGAAATTAAGTGGAATTGTCTATAAAAAATAATTATTATTAGTTTGTGTATTTTTTAATTGCGACCGGTATGTATTGTGTTTAACTATTGTACGTTTAATGAGAAATGTATGCGAGTGCAGATCTTTACGCGAAGCGGAACAGGCTCCCTGCGAGACGCTTCCTGCGAGCAGTCTGCTCTACAAGCACACTATTTCTAAGCCGATTATTGTTTGTTTTCGATAGCGACCGTGAAGATTTAAAAAAAGAAATTAACTAAAATTGTATATAAAAAATATTTATTATTAGTTTGTGTATTTTTAAATTGCGACCGGTATGTATTGTGTTTAACTATTGTATGTTTAATGAGAAATGTATGCGAGTGCAGATCTTTACGCGAAGCGGAACAGGCTCCCAGCGAGACGCTTCCTGGGAGCAGTCTGCTCTACAAGCACACTATTTCTTAGCCGATTATTGTTTGTTTTCGATAGCGACCGTGAAGATTTAAAAAAGAAATTAACTGAAATTGTATATAAAAAATAATTGTTATTAGTTTGTGTATTTTTAAATTGCGACCGGTATGTATTGTGTTTAACTGTTGTACGTTTAATGAGAAATGTATGCGAGTGCAGATCTTTACGCGCAGCGGAACAGGCTCCCTGCGAGACGCTTCCTGGGAGCAGTCTGCTCTACAAGCACACTCTTTCTAAGCCGATAATTTTCTTTTTTCGATTGCGACCGTGAATGTTTTAAAAAAGAAATTAAGTGGAATTGTCTATAAAAAATAATTATTATTAGTTTGTGTATTTTTTAATTGCGACCGGTATGTATTGTGTTTAACTATTGTACGTTTAATGAGAAATGTATGCGAGTGCAGATCTTTACGCGAAGCGGAACAGGCTCCCTGCGAGACGCTTCCTGGGAGCAGTCTGCTCTACAAGCACACTATTTCTAAGCCGATTATTGTTTGTTTTCGATAGCGACCGTGAAGATTTAAAAAAAGAAATTAACTGAAATTGTATATAAAAAATAATTATTATTAGTTTTTGTATTTTTAAATTGCGACCGGTATGTATTGTGTTTAACTATTGTATGTTTAATGAGAAATGTATGCGAGTGCAGATCTTTACGCGAAGCGGAACAGGCTCCCTGCGAGACGCTTCCTGGGAGCAGTCTGCTCTAAAAGCACACTATTTCTAAGCCGATTATTGTTTGTTTTCGATAGCGACCGTGAAGATTTAAAAAAAGAAATTAACTGAAATTGTATATAAAAAATAATTATTATTAGTTTTTGTATTTTTAAATTGCGACCGGTATGTATTGTGTTTAACTATTGTATGTTTAATGAGAAATGTATGCGAGTGCAGATCTTTACGCGAACCGGAACAGGCTCCCTGCGAGACGCTTCCTGGGAGCAGTCTGCTCTAAAAGCACACTATTTCTAAGCCGATTATTGTTTATTTTCGATAGCGACCGTGAAGATTTAAAAAAAGAAATTAACAGAAATTGTCTATAAAAAATAATTATTATTAGTTTGTGTATTTTTAAATTGCGACCGGTATGTATTGTGTTTAACCGTTGTACGTTTAATGAGAAATGTATGCGAGTGCAGATCTTTACGCGAAGCGGCACAGGCTCCCTGCGAGACGCTTCCTGGGAGTAGTCTGCTCTACAAGCACACTATTTATAAGCCGATTATTGTTTGTTTTCAATTGCGACCGTGAAGATTTAAAAAAGAAATTAACTGAAATTGTCTATAAAAAATAATTATTATTAGTTTGTGTATTTTTAAATTGCGACCGGTATGTATTGTGTTTAACTGTTCTACGTTTAATGAGAAATGTATGCGAGTGCAGATCTTTACGCGAAGTGGAAAAGGCTCCCTGCGAGACGCTTCCTGGGAGCAGTCTGCTCTACAAGCACACTATTTCTAAGCCGATAATTTTCTTTTTTCAATTGAGACCGTGAATGTTTTAAAAAAGAAATTAAGTGGAATTGTCTATAAAAAATAATTATTATTAGTTTGTGTATTTTTAAATTGCGACCGGTATGCATTTTGTTTAACTATTGTACGTTTAATGAGAAATGTATGCGAGTGCAGATCTTTACGCGAAGCGGAACAGGCTCCCTGCGAGACGCTTCTTGGGAGCAGTCTGCTCTACAAGCACACTATTTCTAAGCCGATTATTGTTTGTTTTCGATAGCGACCGTGAAGATTTAAAAAAGAAATTAACTGAAATTGTCTATAAAAAATAATTATTATTAGTTTTTGTATTTTTAAATTGCGACCGGTATATATTGTGTTTAACTATTATATGTTTAATGAGAAATGTATGCGAGTGCAGATCTTTACGCGAAGCGGAACAGGCTCCCTGCGAGACGCTTCCTGGGAGCAGTCTGCTCTACAAGCACATTATTTCTAAGCCGATTATTGTTTGTTTTCGATAGCGACCGTGAAGATTTAAAAAAAGAAATTAACAGAAATTGTCTATAAAAAATAATTATTATTAGTTTGTGTATTTTTAAATTGCGACCGGTATGTATTGTGTTTAACCGTTGTACGTTTAATGAGAAATGTATGCGAGTGCAGATATTTACGCGAAGCGGAACAGGCTCCCTGCGAGACGCTTCCTGGGAGCAGTCTGCTCTACAAGCACACTATTTCTAAGCCGATTATTGTTTGTTTTCGATAGCGACCGTGAAGATTTAAAAAAGAAATTAACTGAAATTGTCTATAAAAAATAATTATTATTAGTTTGTGTATTTTTAAATTGCGACCGGTATGTATTGTGTTTAACTATTGTACGTTTAATGAGAAATGTATGCGAGTGCAGATCTTTACTCGAAGCGGAACAGCCTCCCTGCGAGACGCTTCCTGGGAGCAGTCTGCTCTACAAGCACACTATTTCTAAGCCGATAATTTTCTTTTTTCGATTGAGGCCGTGAATGTTTTAAAAAAGAAATTAAGTGGAATTGTCTATAAAAAATAATTATTATTAGTTTGTGTATTTTAAATTGCGACCGGTATGCATTGTGTTTAACTATTGTACGTTTAATGAGAAATGTATGCGAGTGCAGATCTTTACTCGAAGCGGAACAGCCTCCCTGCGAGACGCTTCTTGGGAGCAGTCCGCTCTACAAGCACACTATTTCTAAGCCGATTATTGTTTCTTTTCGATAGCGACCGTGAAGATTTAAAAAAGAAATTAACTGAAATTGTCTATAAAAAATAATTATTATTAGTTTTTGTATTTTTAAATTGCGACCGGTATGTATTGTGTTTAACTATTGTATGTTTAATGAGAAATGTATGCGAGTGCAGATCTTTACGCGAAGCGGAACAGGCTTCCTGCGAGACGCTTCCTGGGAGCAGTCTGCTCTACAAGCACACTATTTCTAAGCCGATTATTGTTTGTTTTCGATAGCGACCGTGAAGATTTAAAAAAAGAAATTAACAGAAATTGTCTATAAAAAATAATTATTATTAGTTTGTGTATTTTTAAATTGCGACCGGTATGTATTGTGTTTAACCGTTGTACGTTTAATGAGAAATGTATGCGAGTGCAGATCTTTACGCGAAGCGGTACAGGCTCCCTGCGAGACGCTTCCTGGGAGTAGTCTGCTGTACAAGCACACTATTTAGAAGCCGATTATTGTTTGTTTTCAATTGCGACCGTGAAGATTTAAAAAAGAAATTAACTGAAATTGTCTATAAAAAATAATTATTATTAGTTTGTGTATTTTTAAATTGCGACCGGTATGTATTGTGTTTAACTGTTCTACGTTTAATGAGAAATGTATGCGAGTGCCGATCTTTACGCGAAGCGGATCAGGCTCCCTGCGAGACGCTTCTTGGGAGCAGTCTGCTCTACAAGCACACTATTTCTAAGCCGATTATTGTTTGTTTTCGATAGCGACCGTGAAGATTTAAAAAAGAAATTAACTGAAATTGTCTATAAAAAATAATTATTATTAGTTTTTGTATTTTTAAATTGCGACCGGTATATATTGTGTTTAACTATTATATGTTTAATGAGAAATGTATGCGAGTGCAGATCTTTACGCGAAGCGGAACACGCTCCCTGCGAGACGCTTCCTGGGAGCAGTCTGCTCTACAAGCACACTATTTCTAAGCCGATTATTGTTTGTTTTCGATAGCGAACGTGAAGATTTAAAAAAGAAATTAACTGAAATTGTCTATAAAAAATAATTATTATTAGTTTGTGTATATTTAAATTTCGACCGGTGTGTACTGTGTTTAACTATTGTATGTTTAATGAGAAATGTATGCGAGTGCAGATCTTTACGCGAAGCGGAACAGGCTCCCTGCGAGACGCTTCCTGGGAGCAGTCTGCTCTACAAGCACACTATTTCTAAGCCGATTATTGTTTGTTTTCGATAGCGACCGTGAAGATTTAAAAAAAGAAATTAGGTGGAATTGTCTATACAAAATAATTATTATTAGTTTGTGTATTTTTAAATTGCGACCGGTATGTATTGTGTTTAACTATTGTATGTTTAATAAGAAATGTATGCGAGTGCAGATCTTTACGCGAAGCGGACAGGCTCCCTGCGAGACGCTTCCTGGGAGCAGTCTGCTCTACAAGCACACTATTTCTAAGCCGATTATTGTTTGTTTTCGATAGCGACCGTGAAGATTTAAAAAAAGAAATTAACAGAAATTGTCTATAAAAAATAATTATTATTAGTTTGTGTATTTTTAAATTGCGACCGGTATGTATTGTGTTTAACCGTTGTACGTTTAATGAGAAATGTATGCGAGTGCAGATATTTACGCGAAGCGAAACAGGCTCCCTGCGAGACGCTTCCTGGGAGCAGTCTGCTCTACAAGCACACTATTTCTAAGCCGATTATTGTTTGTTTTCGATAGCGACCGTGAAGATTTAAAAAAGAAATTAACTGAAATTCTCTATAAAAAATAATTATTATTAGTTTGTGTGTTTTTAAATTGCGACCGGTATGTATTGTGTTTAACTGTTGTACGTTTAATGAGAAATGTATGCGAGTGCAGATCTTTACGCGCAGCGGAACAGGCTCCCTGCGAGACGCTTCCTGGGAGCAGTCTGCTCTACAAGCACACTCTTTCTAAGCCGATAATTTTCTTTTTTCGATTGCGACCGTGAATGTTTTAAAAAAGAAATTAAGTGGAATTGTCTATAAAAAATAATTATTATTAGTTTTGGATTTTTTAATTGCGACCGGTATGTATTGTGTTTAACTATTGTACGTTTAATGAGAAATGTATGCGAGTGCAGATCTTTACGCGAAGCGGAACAGGCTCCCTGCGAGACGCTTCCTGGGAGCAGTCTGCTCTACAAGCACACTATTTCTAAGCCGATTATTGTTTGTTTTCGATAGCGACCGTGAAGATTTAAAAAAAGAAATTAACTGAAATTGTATATAAAAAATAATTATTATTAGTTTTTGTATTTTTAAATTGCGACCGGTATGTATTGTGTTTAACTATTGTATGTTTAATGAGAAATGTATGCGAGTGCAGATCTTTACGCGAAGCGGTCCAGGCTCCCTGCGAGACGCTTCCTGGGAGCAGTCTGCTCTAAAAGCACACTATTTCTAAGCCGATTATTGTTTGTTTTCGATAGCGACCGTGAAGATTTAAAAAAAGAAATTAACACAAATTATCTATAAAAAATAATTATTATTAGTTTGTGTACTTTTAAATTGCGACCGGTATGTATTGTGTTTAACCGTTGTATGTTTAATGAGAAATGTATGCGAGTGCAGATCTTTACGCGAAGCGGATCAGGCTCCCTGCGAGACGCTTCCGGGGAGCAGTCTGCTCTACAAGCACACTATTTCTAAGCCGATTATTGTTTGTTTTCGATAGCGACCGTGAAGATTTAAAAAAAGAAATTAACAGAAATTGTCTATAAAAAATAATTATTATTAGTTTGTGTATTTTTAAATTGCGACCGGTATGTATTGTGTTTAACCGTTGTACGTTTAATGAGAAATGTATGCGAGTGCAGATATTTACGCGAAGCGAAACAGGCTCCCTGCGAGACGCTTCCTGGGAGCAGTCTGCTCTACAAGCACACTATTTCTAAGCCGATTATTGTTTGTTTTCGATAGCGACCGTGAAGATTTAAAAAAGAAATTAACTGAAATTCTCTATAAAAAATAATTATTATTAGTTTGTGTGTTTTTAAATTGCGACCGGTATGTATTGTGTTTAACTGTTGTACGTTTAATGAGAAATGTATGCGAATGCAGATCTTTACGCGAAGCGGTACAGGCTCCCTGCGAGACGCTTCCTGGGAGCAGTCTGCTCTACAAGCACACTATTTCTAAGCCGATTATTGTTTGTTTTCGATGGCGACCGTGAAGATTTAAAAAAAGAAATTAACAGAAATTGTCTATAAAAAATCATTATTATTAGTTTGTGTATTTTTAAATTGCGACCGGTATGTATTGTGTTTAACCGTTGTACGTTGAATGAGAAATGTATGCGAGTGCAGATCTTTACGCGAAGCGGAACAGGCTCCCTGCGAGACGCTTCCTGGGAGCAGTCTGCTCTACAAGCACACTATTTCTAAGCCGATTATTGTTTGTTTTCGATAGCGACCGTGAAGATTTAAAAAAAGAAATTAGGTGGAATTGTCTATACAAAATAATTATTATTAGTTTGTGTATTTTTAAATTGCGACCGGTATGTATTGTGTTTAACTATTTTATGTTTAATGAGAAATGTATGCGAGTGCAGATCATTACGCGAAGCGGAACAGGCTCCCTGCGAGACGCTTCCTGGGAGCAGTCTGCTCTACAAGCACACTATTTCTAAACCGATTATTGTTTGTTTTCTATAGCGACCGTGAAGATTTAAAAAAGAAATTAACTGAAATTGTCTATAAAAAATAATTGTTATTAGTTTGTGTATTTTTAAATTGCGACCGGTATGTATTGTGTTTAACTGTTGTACGTTTAATGAGAAATGTATGAGAGTGCAGATCTTTACGCGCAGCGGAAAAGGCTCCCTGCGAGACGCTTCCTGGGAGCAGTCTGCTCTACAAGCACACTCTTTCTAAGCCGATAATTTTCTTTTTTCGATTGCGACCGTGAATGTTTTAAAAAAGAAATTAAGTGGAATTGTCTATAAAAAATAATTATTATTAGTTTGTGTATTTTTTAATTGCGACCGGTATGTATTGTGTTTAACTATTGTACGTTTAATGAGAAATGTATGCGAGTGCAGATCTTTACGCGAAGCGGAACAGGCTCCCTGCGAGACGCTTCCTGCGAGCAGTCTGCTCTACAAGCACACTATTTCTAAGCCGATTATTGTTTGTTTTCGATAGCGACTGTGAAGATTTAAAAAAAGAAATTAACTAAAATTGTATATAAAAAATATTTATTATTAGTTTGTGTATTTTTAAATTGCGACCGGTATGTATTGTGTTTAACTATTGTATGTTTAATGAGAAATGTATGCGAGTGCAGATCTTTACGCGAAGCGGAACAGGCTCCCAGCGAGACGCTTCCTGGGAGCAGTCTGCTCTACAAGCACACTATTTCTTAGCCGATTATTGTTTGTTTTCGATAGCGACCGTGAAGATTTAAAAAAGAAATTAACTGAAATTGTCTATAAAAAATAATTGTTATTAGTTTGTGTATTTTTAAATTGCGACCGGTATGTATTGTGTTTAACTGTTGTACGTTTAATGAGAAATGTATGCGAGTGCAGATCTTTACGCGCAGCGGAACAGGCTCCCTGCGAGACGCTTCCTGGGAGCAGTCTGCTCTACAAGCACACTCTTTCTAAGCCGATAATTTTCTTTTTTCGATTGCGACCGTGAATGTTTTAAAAAAGAAATTAAGTGGAATTGTCTATAAAAAATAATTATTATTAGTTTGTGTATTTTTTAATTGCGACCGGTATGTATTGTGTTTAACTATTGTACGTTTAATGAGAAATGTATGCGAGTGCAGATCTTTACGCGAAGCGGAACAGGCTCCCTGCGAGACGCTTCCTGGGAGCAGTCTGCTCTACAAGCACACTATTTCTAAGCCGATTATTGTTTGTTTTCGATAGCGACCGTGAAGATTTAAAAAAAGAAATTAACTGAAATTGTATATAAAAAATAATTATTATTAGTTTTTGTATTTTTAAATTGCGACCGGTATGTATTGTGTTTAACTATTGTATGTTTAATGAGAAATGTATGCGAGTGCAGATCTTTACGCGAAGCGGAACAGGCTCCCTGCGAGACGCTTCCTGGGAGCAGTCTGCTCTAAAAGCACACTATTTCTAAGCCGATTATTGTTTGTTTTCGATAGCGACCGTGAAGATTTAAAAAAAGAAATTAACTGAAATTGTATATAAAAAATAATTATTATTAGTTTTTGTATTTTTAAATTGCGACCGGTATGTATTGTGTTTAACTATTGTATGTTTAATGAGAAATGTATGCGAGTGCAGATCTTTACGCGAACCGGAACAGGCTCCCTGCGAGACGCTTCCTGGGAGCAGTCTGCTCTAAAAGCACACTATTTCTAAGCCGATTATTGTTTATTTTCGATAGCGACCGTGAAGATTTAAAAAAAGAAATTAACAGAAATTGTCTATAAAAAATAATTATTATTAGTTTGTGTATTTTTAAATTGCGACCGGTATGTATTGTGTTTAACCGTTGTACGTTTAATGAGAAATGTATGCGAGTGCAGATCTTTACGCGAAGCGGCACAGGCTCCCTGCGAGACGCTTCCTGGGAGTAGTCTGCTCTACAAGCACACTATTTATAAGCCGAATATTGTTTGTTTTCAATTGCGACCGTGAAGATTTAAAAAAGAAATTAACTGAAATTGTCTATAAAAAATAATTATTATTAGTTTGTGTATTTTTAAATTGCGACCGGTATGTATTGTGTTTAACTGTTCTACGTTTAATGAGAAATGTATGCGAGTGCAGATCTTTACGCGAAGTGGAAAAGGCTCCCTGCGAGACGCTTCCTGGGAGCAGTCTGCTCTACAAGCACACTATTTCTAAGCCGATAATTTTCTTTTTTCAATTGAGACCGTGAATGTTTTAAAAAAGAAATTAAGTGGAATTGTCTATAAAAAATAATTATTATTAGTTTGTGTATTTTTAAATTGCGACCGGTATGCATTTTGTTTAACTATTGTACGTTTAATGAGAAATGTATGCGAGTGCAGATCTTTACGCGAAGCGGAACAGGCTCCCTGCGAGACGCTTCTTGGGAGCAGTCTGCTCTACAAGCACACTATTTCTAAGCCGATTATTGTTTGTTTTCGATAGCGACCGTGAAGATTTAAAAAAGAAATTAACTGAAATTGTCTATAAAAAATAATTATTATTAGTTTTTGTATTTTTAAATTGCGACCGGTATATATTGTGTTTAACTATTATATGTTTAATGAGAAATGTATGCGAGTGCAGATCTTTACGCGAAGCGGAACAGGCTCCCTGCGAGACGCTTCCTGGGAGCAGTCTGCTCTACAAGCACATTATTTCTAAGCCGATTATTGTTTGTTTTCGATAGCGACCGTGAAGATTTAAAAAAAGAAATTAACAGAAATTGTCTATAAAAAATAATTATTATTAGTTTGTGTATTTTTAAATTGCGACCGGTATGTATTGTGTTTAACCGTTGTACGCTTAATGAGAAATGTATGCGAGTGCAGATCTTTACGCGAAGCGGAACAGGCTCCCTGCGAGACGCTTCCTGGAAGCAGTCTGCTCTACAAGCACACTATTTCTAAGCCGATTATTGTTTGTTTTCGATAGCGACCGTGAAGATTTAAAAAAAGAAATTAGGTGGAATTGTCTATAAAAAATAATTATTATTAGTTTGTGTATTTTTAAATTTCGACCGGTGTGTATTGTGTTTAACTGTTGTACGTTTAATGAGAAATGTATGCGAGTGCAGATCTTTAAGCGAAGCGGAACAGGCTCCCTGCGAGACGCTTCCTGGGAGCAGTCTGCTCTACAAGCACACTATTTCTAAGCCGATAATTTTCTTTTTTCGATTGAGACCGTGAATGTTTTAAAAGAGAAATTAAGTGGAATTGTCTATAAAAAATAATTATTATTAGTTTGTGTATTTTTAAATTGCGACCGGTATGTTTTGTGTTTAACTATTGTACGTTTAATGAGAAATGTATGCGAGTGCAGATCTTTACGCGAAGCGGAACAGGCTTCCTGCGAGACGCTTCCTGGGAGCAGTCTGCTCTACAAGCACACTATTTCTAAGCCGATTATTGTTTGTTTTCGATAGCGACCCTGAAGATTTAAAAAAAGAAATTAACAGAAATTAACTATAAAAAATAATTGTTAGTTTGTGTATTTTTAAATTGCGACCGGTATGTATTGGGTTTAACTATTGTATGTTTAATGAGAAATGTATGCGAGTGCAGATCTTTACGCGAAGCGGCACAGGCTCCCTGCGAGACGCTTCCTGGGAGCAGTCTGCTCTACAAGCACACTATTTCTAAGCCGATTATTGTTTGTTTTCGATAGCGACCGTGAAGATTTAAAAAAAGAAATTAACAGAAATTGTCTATAAAAAATAATTATTATTAGTTTGTGTATTTTTAAATTGCGACCGGTATGTATTGTGTTTAACCGTTGTACGTTTAATGAGAAATGTATGCGAGTGCAGATATTTACGCGAAGCGGAACAGGCTCCCTGCGAGACGCTTCCTGGGAGCAGTCTGCTCTACAAGCACACTATTTCTAAGCCGATTATTGTTTGTTTTCGATAGCGACCGTGAAGATTTAAAAAAGAAATTAACTGAAATTGTCTATAAAAAATAATTATTATTAGTTTGTGTATTTTTAAATTGCGACCGGTATGTATTGTGTTTAACTATTGTACGTTTAATGAGAAATGTATGCGAGTGCAGATCTTTACTCGAAGCGGAACAGCCTCCCTGCGAGACGCTTCCTGGGAGCAGTCTGCTCTACAAGCACACTATTTCTAAGCCGATAATTTTCTTTTTTCGATTGAGGCCGTGAATGTTTTAAAAAAGAAATTAAGTGGAATTGTCTATAAAAAATAATTATTATTAGTTTGTGTATTTTAAATTGCGACCGGTATGCATTGTGTTTAACTATTGTACGTTTAATGAGAAATGTATGCGAGTGCAGATCTTTACTCGAAGCGGAACAGCCTCCCTGCGAGACGCTTCTTGGGAGCAGTCCGCTCTACAAGCACACTATTTCTAAGCCGATTATTGTTTCTTTTCGATAGCGACCGTGAAGATTTAAAAAAGAAATTAACTGAAATTGTCTATAAAAAATAATTATTATTAGTTTTTGTATTTTTAAATTGCGACCGGTATGTATTGTGTTTAACTATTGTATGTTTAATGAGAAATGTATGCGAGTGCAGATCTTTACGCGAAGCGGAACAGGCTTCCTGCGAGACGCTTCCTGGGAGCAGTCTGCTCTACAAGCACACTATTTCTAAGCCGATTATTGTTTGTTTTCGATAGCGACCGTGAAGATTTAAAAAAAGAAATTAACAGAAATTGTCTATAAAAAATAATTATTATTAGTTTGTGTATTTTTAAATTGCGACCGGTATGTATTGTGTTTAACCGTTGTACGTTTAATGAGAAATGTATGCGAGTGCAGATCTTTACGCGAAGCGGTACAGGCTCCCTGCGAGACGCTTCCTGGGAGTAGTCTGCTGTACAAGCACACTATTTAGAAGCCGATTATTGTTTGTTTTCAATTGCGACCGTGAAGATTTAAAAAAGAAATTAACTGAAATTGTCTATAAAAAATAATTATTATTAGTTTGTGTATTTTTAAATTGCGACCGGTATGTATTGTGTTTAACTGTTCTACGTTTAATGAGAAATGTATGCGAGTGCCGATCTTTACGCGAAGCGGATCAGGCTCCCTGCGAGACGCTTCTTGGGAGCAGTCTGCTCTACAAGCACACTATTTCTAAGCCGATTATTGTTTGTTTTCGATAGCGACCGTGAAGATTTAAAAAAGAAATTAACTGAAATTGTCTATAAAAAATAATTATTATTAGTTTTTGTATTTTTAAATTGCGACCGGTATATATTGTGTTTAACTATTATATGTTTAATGAGAAATGTATGCGAGTGCAGATCTTTACGCGAAGCGGAACACGCTCCCTGCGAGACGCTTCCTGGGAGCAGTCTGCTCTACAAGCACACTATTTCTAAGCCGATTATTGTTTGTTTTCGATAGCGAACGTGAAGATTTAAAAAAGAAATTAACTGAAATTGTCTATAAAAAATAATTATTATTAGTTTGTGTATATTTAAATTTCGACCGGTGTGTACTGTGTTTAACTATTGTATGTTTAATGAGAAATGTATGCGAGTGCAGATCTTTACGCGAAGCGGAACAGGCTCCCTGCGAGACGCTTCCTGGGAGCAGTCTGCTCTACAAGCACACTATTTCTAAGCCGATTATTGTTTGTTTTCGATAGCGACCGTGAAGATTTAAAAAAAGAAATTAGGTGGAATTGTCTATACAAAATAATTATTATTAGTTTGTGTATTTTTAAATTGCGACCGGTATGTATTGTGTTTAACTATTGTATGTTTAATAAGAAATGTATGCGAGTGCAGATCTTTACGCGAAGCGGACAGGCTCCCTGCGAGACGCTTCCTGGGAGCAGTCTGCTCTACAAGCACACTATTTCTAAGCCGATTATTGTTTGTTTTCGATAGCGACCGTGAAGATTTAAAAAAAGAAATTAACAGAAATTGTCTATAAAAAATAATTATTATTAGTTTGTGTATTTTTAAATTGCGACCGGTATGTATTGTGTTTAACCGTTGTACGTTTAATGAGAAATGTATGCGAGTGCAGATATTTACGCGAAGCGAAACAGGCTCCCTGCGAGACGCTTCCTGGGAGCAGTCTGCTCTACAAGCACACTATTTCTAAGCCGATTATTGTTTGTTTTCGATAGCGACCGTGAAGATTTAAAAAAGAAATTAACTGAAATTCTCTATAAAAAATAATTATTATTAGTTTGTGTGTTTTTAAATTGCGACCGGTATGTATTGTGTTTAACTGTTGTACGTTTAATGAGAAATGTATGCGAGTGCAGATCTTTACGCGCAGCGGAACAGGCTCCCTGCGAGACGCTTCCTGGGAGCAGTCTGCTCTACAAGCACACTCTTTCTAAGCCGATAATTTTCTTTTTTCGATTGCGACCGTGAATGTTTTAAAAAAGAAATTAAGTGGAATTGTCTATAAAAAATAATTATTATTAGTTTTGGATTTTTTAATTGCGACCGGTATGTATTGTGTTTAACTATTGTACGTTTAATGAGAAATGTATGCGAGTGCAGATCTTTACGCGAAGCGGAACAGGCTCCCTGCGAGACGCTTCCTGGGAGCAGTCTGCTCTACAAGCACACTATTTCTAAGCCGATTATTGTTTGTTTTCGATAGCGACCGTGAAGATTTAAAAAAAGAAATTAACTGAAATTGTATATAAAAAATAATTATTATTAGTTTTTGTATTTTTAAATTGCGACCGGTATGTATTGTGTTTAACTATTGTATGTTTAATGAGAAATGTATGCGAGTGCAGATCTTTACGCGAAGCGGTCCAGGCTCCCTGCGAGACGCTTCCTGGGAGCAGTCTGCTCTAAAAGCACACTATTTCTAAGCCGATTATTGTTTGTTTTCGATAGCGACCGTGAAGATTTAAAAAAAGAAATTAACACAAATTATCTATAAAAAATAATTATTATTAGTTTGTGTACTTTTAAATTGCGACCGGTATGTATTGTGTTTAACCGTTGTATGTTTAATGAGAAATGTATGCGAGTGCAGATCTTTACGCGAAGCGGATCAGGCTCCCTGCGAGACGCTTCCGGGGAGCAGTCTGCTCTACAAGCACACTATTTCTAAGCCGATTATTGTTTGTTTTCGATAGCGACCGTGAAGATTTAAAAAAAGAAATTAACAGAAATTGTCTATAAAAAATAATTATTATTAGTTTGTGTATTTTTAAATTGCGACCGGTATGTATTGTGTTTAACCGTTGTACGTTTAATGAGAAATGTATGCGAGTGCAGATATTTACGCGAAGCGAAACAGGCTCCCTGCGAGACGCTTCCTGGGAGCAGTCTGCTCTACAAGCACACTATTTCTAAGCCGATTATTGTTTGTTTTCGATAGCGACCGTGAAGATTTAAAAAAGAAATTAACTGAAATTCTCTATAAAAAATAATTATTATTAGTTTGTGTGTTTTTAAATTGCGACCGGTATGTATTGTGTTTAACTGTTGTACGTTTAATGAGAAATGTATGCGAATGCAGATCTTTACGCGAAGCGGAACAGGCTCCCTGCGAGACGCTTCCTGGGAGCAGTCTGCTCTACAAGCACACTATTTCTAAGCCGATTATTGTTTGTTTTCGATGGCGACCGTGAAGATTTAAAAAAAGAAATTAACAGAAATTGTCTATAAAAAATCATTATTATTAGTTTGTGTATTTTTAAATTGCGACCGGTATGTATTGTGTTTAACCGTTGTACGTTGAATGAGAAATGTATGCGAGTGCAGATCTTTACGCGAAGCGGAACAGGCTCCCTGCGAGACGCTTCCTGGGAGCAGTCTGCTCTACAAGCACACTATTTCTAAGCCGATTATTGTTTGTTTTCGATAGCGACCGTGAAGATTTAAAAAAAGAAATTAGGTGGAATTGTCTATACAAAATAATTATTATTAGTTTGTGTATTTTTAAATTGCGACCGGTATGTATTGTGTTTAACTATTTTATGTTTAATGAGAAATGTATGCGAGTGCAGATCATTACGCGAAGCGGAACAGGCTCCCTGCGAGACGCTTCCTGGGAGCAGTCTGCTCTACAAGCACACTATTTCTAAACCGATTATTGTTTGTTTTCTATAGCGACCATGAAGATTTAAAAAAGAAATTAACTGAAATTTTCTATAAAAAATAATTGTTATTAGTTTGTGTATTTTTAAATTGCGACCGGTATGTATTGTGTTTAACTGTTGTACGTTTAATGAGAAATGTATGAGAGTGCAGATCTTTACGCGCAGCGGAAAAGGCTCCCTGCGAGACGCTTCCTGGGAGCAGTCTGCTCTACAAGCACACTCTTTCTAAGCCGATAATTTTCTTTTTTCGATTGCGACCGTGAATGTTTTAAAAAAGAAATTAAGTGGAATTGTCTATAAAAAATAATTATTATTAGTTTGTGTATTTTTTAATTGCGACCGGTATATATTGTGTTTAACTATTGTACGTTTAATGAGAAATGTATGCGAGTGCAGATCTTTACGCGAAGCGGAACAGGCTCCCTGCGAGACGCTTCCTGCGAGCAGTCTGCTCTACAAGCACACTATTTCTAAGCCGATTATTGTTTGTTTTCGATAGCGACCGTGAAGATTTAAAAAAAGAAATTAACTAAAATTGTATATAAAAAATATTTATTATTAGTTTGTGTATTTTTAAATTGCGACCGGTATGTATTGTGTTTAACTATTGTATGTTTAATGAGAAATGTATGCGAGTGCAGATCTTTACGCGAAGCGGAACAGGCTCCCAGCGAGACGCTTCCTGGGAGCAGTCTGCTCTACAAGCACACTATTTCTTAGCCGATTATTGTTTGTTTTCGATAGCGACCGTGAAGATTTAAAAAAGAAATTAACTGAAATTGTCTATAAAAAATAATTGTTATTAGTTTGTGTATTTTTAAATTGCGACCGGTATGTATTGTGTTTAACTGTTGTACGTTTAATGAGAAATGTATGCGAGTGCAGATCTTTACGCGCAGCGGAACAGGCTCCCTGCGAGACGCTTCCTGGGAGCAGTCTGCTCTACAAGCACACTCTTTCTAAGCCGATAATTTTCTTTTTTCGATTGCGACCGTGAATGTTTTAAAAAAGAAATTAAGTGGAATTGTCTATAAAAAATAATTATTATTAGTTTGTGTATTTTTTAATTGCGACCGGTATGTATTGTGTTTAACTATTGTACGTTTAATGAGAAATGTATGCGAGTGCAGATCTTTACGCGAAGCGGAACAGGCTCCCTGCGAGACGCTTCCTGGGAGCAGTCTGCTCTACAAGCACACTATTTCTAAGCCGATTATTGTTTGTTTTCGATAGCGACCGTGAAGATTTAAAAAAAGAAATTAACTGAAATTGTATATAAAAAATAATTATTATTAGTTTTTGTATTTTTAAATTGCGACCGGTATGTATTGTGTTTAACTATTGTATGTTTAATGAGAAATGTATGCGAGTGCAGATCTTTACGCGAAGCGGAACAGGCTCCCTGCGAGACGCTTCCTGGGAGCAGTCTGCTCTAAAAGCACACTATTTCTAAGCCGATTATTGTTTGTTTTCGATAGCGACCGTGAAGATTTAAAAAAAGAAATTAACTGAAATTGTATATAAAAAATAATTATTATTAGTTTTTGTATTTTTAAATTGCGACCGGTATGTATTGTGTTTAACTATTGTATGTTTAATGAGAAATGTATGCGAGTGCAGATCTTTACGCGAACCGGAACAGGCTCCCTGCGAGACGCTTCCTGGGAGCAGTCTGCTCTAAAAGCACACTATTTCTAAGCCGATTATTGTTTATTTTCGATAGCGACCGTGAAGATTTAAAAAAAGAAATTAACAGAAATTGTCTATAAAAAATAATTATTATTAGTTTGTGTATTTTTAAATTGCGACCGGTATGTATTGTGTTTAACCGTTGTACGTTTAATGAGAAATGTATGCGAGTGCAGATCTTTACGCGAAGCGGCACAGGCTCCCTGCGAGACGCTTCCTGGGAGTAGTCTGCTCTACAAGCACACTATTTATAAGCCGATTATTGTTTGTTTTCAATTGCGACCGTGAAGATTTAAAAAAGAAATTAACTGAAATTGTCTATAAAAAATAATTATTATTAGTTTGTGTATTTTTAAATTGCGACCGGTATGTATTGTGTTTAACTGTTCTACGTTTAATGAGAAATGTATGCGAGTGCAGATCTTTACGCGAAGTGGAAAAGGCTCCCTGCGAGACGCTTCCTGGGAGCAGTCTGCTCTACAAGCACACTATTTCTAAGCCGATAATTTTCTTTTTTCAATTGAGACCGTGAATGTTTTAAAAAAGAAATTAAGTGGAATTGTCTATAAAAAATAATTATTATTAGTTTGTGTATTTTTAAATTGCGACCGGTATGCATTTTGTTTAACTATTGTACGTTTAATGAGAAATGTATGCGAGTGCAGATCTTTACGCGAAGCGGAACAGGCTCCCTGCGAGACGCTTCTTGGGAGCAGTCTGCTCTACAAGCACACTATTTCTAAGCCGATTATTGTTTGTTTTCGATAGCGACCGTGAAGATTTAAAAAAGAAATTAACTGAAATTGTCTATAAAAAATAATTATTATTAGTTTTTGTATTTTTAAATTGCGACCGGTATATATTGTGTTTAACTATTATATGTTTAATGAGAAATGTATGCGAGTGCAGATCTTTACGCGAAGCGGAACAGGCTCCCTGCGAGACGCTTCCTGGGAGCAGTCTGCTCTACAAGCACATTATTTCTAAGCCGATTATTGTTTGTTTTCGATAGCGACCGTGAAGATTTAAAAAAAGAAATTAACAGAAATTGTCTATAAAAAATAATTATTATTAGTTTGTGTATTTTTAAATTGCGACCGGTATGTATTGTGTTTAACCGTTGTACGCTTAATGAGAAATGTATGCGAGTGCAGATCTTTACGCGAAGCGGAACAGGCTCCCTGCGAGACGCTTCCTGGAAGCAGTCTGCTCTACAAGCACACTATTTCTAAGCCGATTATTGTTTGTTTTCGATAGCGACCGTGAAGATTTAAAAAAAGAAATTAGGTGGAATTGTTTATAAAAAATAATTATTATTAGTTTGTGTATTTTTAAATTTCGACCGGTGTGTATTGTGTTTAACTGTTGTACGTTTAATGAGAAATGTATGCGAGTGCAGATCTTTAAGCGAAGCGGAACAGGCTCCCTGCGAGACGCTTCCTGGGAGCAGTCTGCTCTACAAGCACACTATTTCTAAGCCGATAATTTTCTTTTTTCGATTGAGACCGTGAATGTTTTAAAAGAGAAATTAAGTGGAATTGTCTATAAAAAATAATTATTATTAGTTTGTGTATTTTTAAATTGCGACCGGTATGTTTTGTGTTTAACTATTGTACGTTTAATGAGAAATGTATGCGAGTGCAGATCTTTACGCGAAGCGGAACAGGCTTCCTGCGAGACGCTTCCTGGGAGCAGTCTGCTCTACAAGCACACTATTTCTAAGCCGATTATTGTTTGTTTTCGATAGCGACCCTGAAGATTTAAAAAAAGAAATTAACAGAAATTAACTATAAAAAATAATTGTTAGTTTGTGTATTTTTAAATTGCGACCGGTATGTATTGGGTTTAACTATTGTATGTTTAATGAGAAATGTATGCGAGTGCAGATCTTTACGCGAAGCGGCACAGGCTCCCTGCGAGACGCTTCCTGGGAGCAGTCTGCTCTACAAGCACACTATTTCTAAGCCGATTATTGTTTGTTTTCGATAGCGACCGTGAAGATTTAAAAAAAGAAATTAACAGAAATTGTCTATCAAAATGATTATTATTAGTTTGTGTATTTTTAAATTGCGACCGGTATGTATTGTGTTTAACTATTGTATGTTTAATGAGAAATGTATGCGAGTGCAGATCTTTACGCGAAGCGGAACAGGCTCCCTGCGAGTCGCTTCCTGGGAGCAGTCTGCTCTACAAGCACACTCTTTCTAAGCCGATAATTTTCTTTTTTCGATTGCGACCGTGAATGTTTTAAAAAAGAAATTAAGTGGAATTGTCTATAAAAAATAATTATTATTAGTTTGTGTATTTTTAAATTGCGACCGGTATGTATTGTGTTTAACGTTGTATGTTTGATGAGAAATGTATGCGAGTGCAGACCTTTATGCGAAGCGGAATAGGCTCCCTGCGAGACGCTTCCTGGGAGCAGTCTGCTCTACAAGCACACTATTTCTAAGCCGATACTTATTTGTTTTCGATTGCGACCGTGTATGTTGATGCTCATATAAATGTACATGCACTGAAGTCTGATAAATGAAAGAATCTAAAATTATATTATATGAATTTTAGCACTTATCTTTTCTGTTAGCATGAATATTCTTTAACATCTTTCAATCTCAGAAAAAACCCCACTGAGAGCACTTCCCCACAGGCCCAGGATCTTAGTGCAGTCAATCCGGCCAATCTACATCCATCAATATGTTGAGGAGCTTCATTACCTTCGACTTCCTTTCTTAGAATTTTCTCTTGAAATGAAAAAATTTAGAAAACTACAGTATTCTACGCATGATGACTATTGTTGTATTGTTTAGTTAAATACATATTTTGATAGATATTATATTGTTGAAACAAATGCATTTGATTATTCAACAATGCTAATTATTCCTTTAAAATGTGATGTTACTAAAATGATAACCACATTATATACGAAGAGAAAAAGACAAACAATTTTAAAAACAGCCAAATAATTTAAAATCACACTAAAGTAGCAATACGTAAAGAAAGAAATTTATATAAAAAACAAAGAAACAAGAATTAAAAAAAAGCGTGTTTTTAAGACACGATTGATACGTGTAATTACGTGTAATTACGTATAATGTAACTTTTATGTTGTGGCCACCCACAAAATTTACTTTCATATTATCCTGCACAAAATTACACAGTCTATATTATTTATTATTTTTTATCAAAATTGTTTTCCATGATGAATGCAAACGATTTTCATCTCGTAGTAGTATAACACCAAATATAAGGTGTTCCCAAATGAAAAGGAGGCCTTAGCTGTAGTGGCGTTAAATCGAATCCCAATGAGTTAATGTGTTGACCGATATATGGCATGGTGGTATTGCTACATGCACATGCGCAGTTAAAGGCTTCGCATCAATATCCTCATGCTGGAGAGCCATTTCCACAGTTCGTTGCATGATGGATTCCTCCAGATCGGCACAAAAAGATCGGCTGTGGATGAGCTCATACGGCAGAATAGCCGGATCACCACACATGAAATTGCTGTTGAACTGTCGATAAACAAAGGAACTGTGCATCACATAATTCACAAAAAGCTTGGTTATGACAAATTTGCGCACAATGGGTGCCCAAGCATCTGTCAGAGAATCAGAAGACGGAGAAAATGGATGTTTGCCTGACCCATCTGTTGAGCCATCCACTCCTTTCCAACGCGCTGGGATCAGTGTACCAGATGACAATTATTTATAGTTGTTCTATACCACATGAACTGTAATTATAATATTGTTATTAAAAATTCTTCACATATAACTTTCGTCTCCTTTTCATTTGGGCACACCTTTTGTGCTGATCTGGTGGAATTCATCATGCAACGAACTGCGGAAATGACTCTCCAGCAATGAGGATATTGATGCGAAGCCGTTAACTGCGCAGATGCATTTAGCAATACCACTATGTCATATATCGGCCAACACATTAACTCACTGGGTATTTGATACAACGCCGCGCCGCTACAGCTAAGGTCTCCTTTTCATTTGGGCACACCTTATATATATATAAACAATTTTATGCTGTACAGAATATACTTTAGGAAATGCGTTGTTGCTATTATTATTTTTTTTATTATTATTCAAAGTGAAAAGATTTAAAGGTATTGACGAGTCTTTTGAAAAATAACCATATTGAAATTTTTCACGAGGGGGATGTTTTTATATATACAAAAAAAAAAAAAAAATAATCTAGTTGACTTATTGTTATAAATATATATATCTTTTCTTAATTTCACTTTGAAATTTTAAAAATATTTCTCATTATATACGCTTATACTAAATTTTGTCCTACACTGCCGTATTAAAAATTACGAAAAACTCGGGTGACAGTGTTACATGTTGAGCGATTGATCCTCAGATATAATTAGCACCGTTTTAGGTCAAAGTCCAAATAAATACAGAGTTTAATTACATATCACTCGTTGGTTCATGAGATGCAGCATCCACAATTTTTTTTATATAAACACAGACGGGCAGTCATTTTCTAAAAATGGACAAATCGTGTGCAGGATATCTCAGAAAGTGTAAATCCATCGAAAACTACAGACTGGAAATTTTTAGGAAACCAATACTTTCTTTTGTTGAATATAGAAGAACTTAAACGAATTCCTTTCAATTACATTCCTCCAGATCGGCATGGAGGAGAGAGAGAGAATTAATTCTCTTTCTCTCTCTCTCTCTCTCTCTCTTTGTGTGTGTGTGTGGGGGGGGGGGGGGAGGAGAGAGCAAATTGTTTAGTTTCAATTAAAAATTTCTCATTTTTCAATGCTATATTATCTTATTCTTACATACTTTTATTTAACTTGGTTGTTCTGTCTGTCGGGGTCAAATCTTGCAGTCAATTTTTAACCCGCTTCCACCGAACCGCTCAAAGTTTGAACATAATTTCCTATGACAATATAATGCGCAAGCATTTATTGGGATCTATCTCAGTAGAAGTAGGTTCCAGGAGCAAAAACCTGTGGGCTGTAACAAACCTATCTATTCATTTTTAATCTGTATAGTGTCGAACCAATTCTGCACAAATTTTACACATAGTCGACGAACCATAAAGCGCTCCAGTGAATCCATAGTCGATGAACAATAAAGCGCTCCAGTACTTTTAGGAATATATCTGACCAAGTGTCAATTTCAGAGACAAAAGCATCCCGATTTTACTCAAATTTTAAATAAGAGTCCTTGGGCGATAACAATACAATATGGAAGTATTTTCAGAGTGTTCCCTCATCAAGGGCGGATTCCAAAAGGAAAGAAAAATTTGTTACTTTCTCCTGTGTTCAATAGAAGAAAGTTTTGGATTCGTGAAAATTTTCGGCTTCCGGTTTTCGGTGGATTTACACGCTTTGAGAGGCCCAAAACACGATTTGACCATTTTAAGAAAACGTCTGTCTGTCTTTGTGTGTGAGAGAGACAAAAATTTTGTGGCGACTGTATCTCAGGATTTATAGCACAGAATTGCATATAATTTTACATGAAGATGCACCTTGAGCTAAATTAGTGCCTATCAACTTTTAGTGCCAAACCGCTCAACAGGTGGTGCTGCTATTCAGCAATTTCCTCAATTTAAGAAAATAAGGCTATATCTCAGGAACAACTGCATAAAAATGCATACAATTTTATATGTAGATGCATCTTGACACATGTTAATGCTTTTCAATTTTTGGTGTCAACTGCTCGACAGGTGGCGCAGCAGTTTTCACAATTTAAGGAAGAGCTATATCTCAAGAACTACTGCGTAAAATTGCATAAAAATTTATATGTGATGGATGTACCTTGACATAAGCTAGTGCGAATCCCCTTTTGGTATTAATTTCTCAACAGGTGGCGCTGCTATACTTCGATTTCCTCAGTTTAAGGGAAGATTATATCTCAGGTTCTAATGCGTATAATCAAAGAACACTTGATATGTGAGAAAGCTATTATAAAGCATTATGCCGGTTCAGTTTGTATGTATATTTACCAGTAAGGGATACGCTGCTATAGCGCAATTTTTCCCGAAGGCGGCAATGTTATATTTCAACTTCTATGGCATTTAACTGTATGAAACTTGATATATGAGACCATTATGAAAACGCATTCTTTAGATGTTAGTTAAACTGTCTTTCTTTGGATATTTAGTGTTAATTTTTTCTAAGATGAAAACCGTCTACATTCATCATGGAAGGTAATTTTAAAAATAATAGTTTTTGTTAATTATTTGAATTGAGGGAATTTGTATAGGAAAATATAGAAGAAAGTCTTGTGGTGGCCACAGCATACTGGTTTGTATAGAAACTTGTTACTAATTTAATCCGCTTCCGCTAAATCAAAATTTTAAGTACATGTTGGAATTAAGGTGTATTTTTATTTTATTTTATTTATTTTATTACTTTCTGAACATACTATGTTAGTAAAGTATAGTAACCATGATTTGCGAAATGGATTTTGTATCTCGCATAGTTCAAAAACGAATGATCATAGAATATCGAAAATTTACTTTTTGACTGTCTTGACGTTTAGTTATACACCTACAACTTTGGTCTTGACATGGGCTTTTAGAGATATCTACAATATTATACGATTTTATATGATGTATGTATGAGTGTATGTATGCATGTGTATCAGTGATCACGATAAAGTCTAAACACTTTGTTCGAATGAGCTGACAGTTGGTACGTATATTATAGTCACCGTAGCAGGTGTGACTATATGGGTTTTAATGAATCTAGAATTTATAGTTTTTTAAAGGAACATGAAGAAAAATTCTTTATCATCACAGGTTTTGGGCTCAAAATATTTAAAGTGTAATAGAGTCTAATTACTTTATAAATTGAAAATTTGAATACATGTTATAGGTCACCGTCGCACCAACTGTATACATTTTTATGAATCTAGCACTAATGGTTTTGTTACAGGAACACAACAAAAAATTCTTTATCATTATGACCCACGGGTTGAAATCATTTAATGCACGATAGCGTCTAAATACCATATCCGATTAAGCTGAAAATTTATGTACCCGTTATAGGTAACCATCGCAAGAACTGTATAGAATATGAGTAATATAGTACATACAGGGACACAAAAAAAAACACTCTTCTTCATTATGGGCTATTGGCTCAAATTATTTAAAGTAGAGTGTTTAAACGCCTTATTCGAATGAATTGAAAATTTATGTACATGCATAGATCACCTTCGTACGAACGGTATACGTTTTGGTGAATCTAGCGCTTGTAGTTTCTTCTTTTTTTTTTTACAGAGACACAACAAAAAGTTCTTTTTCATTATGGCTCATGGGTTGAAATTACTAAAAGTGCGACAGCGTCTAAATGCTTTATTCAATTGAGTTGAAAATTTATATACATGTTACAGGTTACCGTTGCACGAACTGTATAAATTTTGGTGAATCTAGTACTTATAAATTTTTACAGGGACGCAGCAAAATGTTCTTTATCATTATGAACTATCGGCTTAAATTACTTGAGTGCAATAGCATTAAGCACCTTATTCGATTGAGCTATTTGATTTCAGACTTCTCTTACTTTAGTTTATTTAAACAACTGTTAATTACTCAGTGTTCAGAATGTCAAGTGGAATCACTCCAGATTTTTAGTTTACACAGCCTTACTTCCTTGGTTTTTTTTTTTTTTTTTTTTTTCAGTTTTACCATATTGTAAACATTCTGGTGATTTTCGTTTATTTTCGCCAAATGCTGACAAATTAACAGCAACTGAATCAGGTACTCGATTAAAAAAAAATAAACAAGAAAATGTCCCTAGTTTAATTTGATACCTTTGGACGATTTTGTGAAAAAAATAAAATATTATTGTGACTAAATTTTTAAAAAATGTGAAATTTGAATCATAAACTCTTTTTATACTTTCCGAACATATGTATGTAGGGAAAGTATTGTAATTCTGATTTGTGAAATGGATTTTGTATGTCGCATAGCTCAAAAATAAATAGTTTTAGAATGTTGCAAAAGTATATTTCAGACTGTCGTGATGTATAGAGGTACACCTGCAACTTTCGTTTTGACATGCGCTCCCCTTTTGGAGTTTCACACATTTTTTCGTGATGAATCTATGCGTGCGTGTGTGTTGTATGTATGCATGTGTGTGAGTAAAAATTAAAAGCTTTGTTCGAATAAACTGAAAGTTCTCATGTACGTTACAAGTTATCGTAACACGAGCGCTGTAGATTTTGGTGAATCTAGAATTTATAATTTTTTTTATAGGGCACAACGAAAAATTCTTTATCATTATACTCTGTGGGCCGGTCATATTATATAAGCATTTCAAAAGTACGAACCTTGTGTTGCGCTGCTACCAGTGAAACTATTTTCACTGTTTTGGAATGGAATTGAATGACCCTGACAGTGTTTTCGAAGAATTTACTTTTTTCAGAGATGGGAAGCGAGAGGAATCGAAAATAGGAATGTTTCTGGAACAGTAAACGCATAACAACGCGCGCTTGTGTGAAAAATGGTGGCACTGGTATGCAAATCTCGTAATTTTTCGTCGGCAGGTAAGGGGTTAATTATTCTCTGTCGTCAATGGTATATGATTCTCAAAATTCGATAAAATTATTTATACTTATCCACATAGTGTATGTGTTTGTATTAAGTTTACATTTTTCCTAAAAGAAAAAGAATGTACTATGCTTCACAGACACTGTCACTGTGCAATAATGGGACCTCAGTTGTACATTTAACTCCTAACCGTAAAGTTTTGTCGCATACCAATCAATGTGTTGTCTACTTGTTTTCTCGTTTGTTTTGGTAAATTGTTTAATTTCCTTTAAAGGACTATAATTTTTCGAATAACTGTCCTGTTATTTTTTTCCTTGGACCATATATTTTTTCCTTTCTTCTATATTCAACCGAAGATAGTTTTGGATTTGTAAAAATTTCCGACTTCCGATTTCTGTTGGATTTACACGTTTTCATATGCACAGAACATGATTTGACCATTTTAAAAAATGCCTCGTTTGTTTTGGTAAATTGTTTAATTTCCTTTAAAGGACTATAATTTTTCGAATAACTGTCATGTTATTTTTTTCCTTGGACCATATATTTTTTCCTTTCTTCTATATTCAACCGAAGATAGTTTTGGATTTGTAAAAATTTCCGACTTCCGATTTCTGTTGGATTTCCACATTTTCATATTCACAGAACATGATTTGACCATTTTAAAAAATGCCTATCTGTGTGTGTTATGTGTTTGTGTGACAAAATGTATGTTCCAACTGTATCTGAAGAAGTACTGCTCTGAATTACATATAAATTTATATATAGTTGTACATTGACACAAATTAGTACCTTTCAATTTTTGGTGTTAATTGCTCAACAGGTGGCGCTGCAATACAGTGATTTCACAATTTCAAGGAAAGCTATATTTCAGAATTTACTGGCTAAAATTGCATATGAATTTATGTGTAGATACACCTTGACATAAATTAGTGCCTATCAACATTTAGTGCCAATATCGCAACAGATAGCGCTGCTATTTAGCAATTTCTACAGTTTCACGGAAGACTATAATTCAGGAACTAATGCACAAAAATGTATATGAATTATATATAGATTCACCTTAACATAAATTAGTGCCTATCAGTTTTTGATGCTAATCGCTCAACATGTGGCGATACTATACAGTGATTTTCGCAATTAAAATAAAAAAAGCTATATCGCAAGGTCTGTTGCGTATAATTGAACAAAATTTAATATGTAAAAAGGTCATTATCAGACAAATTGCTGTTTCAATTTGGGTGCACATCGGCTGATAGAGGGCGCTGATATACTAAAAATTTCCTAGAGAACGGAAAAGATGTCATCTGTGTGTGCACTTCCGTTTCAAATTTCTTGTAACACCTCTCTGAGATTGGAAAATGTCTGTATTCATGATGGAAAAAATAATAATAAATAATTTAAACTGCGTGAATTTGTACAGGAAAATAAAGAAGAAAATTTTGGGATGGCCCCAACCTACTAGATTTTCAATTTGACCGTATCAGTATTTTGGCGAATATTTCTATGTTTAAAATTTTCATCAGATTCAGTGATATCAGATTCCGATTCAGATAACATAAAAGTACCAAATATCCATTAACATCCATAACTTAAACTTTTGTAAGCTTTTCTCAAGCAAAACAAACTTAAGTCATTATTTGCTTAACGACCATCTTCTTTATATTAGGAGACGTGGCTAAATGGTGTGATACACATGAAGTAAATGATGGAAAAATGTTCCTGCGCCCATTTGAATTATAATTTTTGTTAAAAATAATGAAATTGAAGTGACAACGTGTAGTAAAAACTTAGTTACTTACGTAAATACACTTTGGCGCAAATTCTTCAAATTATTTGTGAATTGATTATAGGTCAACGGGCTAATACGGCTAATACAGAAGTACGCAAAATTTTCTACGAGATTTATTTAAGAAGTGCCATAATTTAACCTTCCAGAAGCCAAAATAACGGCACAATAAATAAAATACTTGAAAACAAAAATATAGTCAAATTCAGTCCAAGCAACAGACATTTAAAAAGTTACCTCCACTCTCCACCTAATCAAGAATTGGAATGTCGCTTTACACTCATTTTTTGCACATTAAAACTCATTAGACCGGCTTAAAGTGGATTCTGCACCACTACGAACATCCATGTCTGAACCGGGATTCGAACCCAGCATCTGTCAATTGAAGGTTAGAGCGCTAACCATTTGGCTACCAGATGGGCCTCAGCTTATTCAGAGGTTTTTATATTTGTGAAAAATCCATGTTTGAGTCCTATAAATATTTCTATAGAATGTTTTCTAAAAATGTTATACTCCAATTTCACTTGAAACTGTTCAACGTATATTCAAATCTGCTAAATATATGGGCATTTTTGTACGAAAAAGAAAAAAGTCTAAAAAATTAAAAAGCTTGAGATTCTTTTCTAAGAAATTATTGATATATAAGTCCAAAATGCAATTAAATCACACTTTGTTTGTAGATGAAATAAAATTTATTTAACATTTTTAGTAATAATTCTAAGATGAAAAATGAGGAATTTAATTAAAAATATCTGGAGTGACTTTACTCGACTTTCCGAACATTGAGTAATTAACGGTTGTATAAATAAAGTAAGACAAGTCATTAAATAAACAAAAATGAAAATTATAATAGAATGTTTAAGTATTTTTCTCCATTGTTTAATTTTACGCTATTGCACTTCAAATAATTTGATCTCAAGGATCATAATGATAAAGAATTTTTTGTTGCGTCCCTGTAAAAATCTATAAAAGCTAGATTCACTAAAATCTGTGCAGTTCGGGCGACGGTGACCTACCATATGTGTATAAACTTTTAACTAGTCGAATAAGGTGTTTGGACGTTATCGCACTTTAAAAAATTTAGACTCATAGATTATAATGATAAAGAATTTTTCTTTTTGTTCCTGTAAAAAAAAGTATAACTGCTAGATTCACTAAAATCGATACAGTTTGTGCGACGGCGACTTATAACATGTGTATAAATTTTCAACTCAGATGAACAAGTCGTTTAGACGTTACCGTACTTTAAAAAATTTGGGCCCATAAGTCACAATGATAAAGAATTTTTCTTTGTGTCCCTGTAAAAATACTATCAGTTCTAGATTCACCAAAATCGATAGAGTTTGTACTATGGTAACCTGTAATATATGCACCAACTATTAGCTTATTCGAACAAACGTTTAGACGCTATGATGTTTATTCACACGCATACTCATTATTCACACTCACTCACTCACGCACACATACATATATAATCGTAAAAATAGCAAAAGTGAAATCAGGAAACCTCAAAACGTGTAGAAACACTAATATCTCAAACTCGATTTTTTTTTTACCTGATTACAATACTTTCCTTACATATGTATATTCTGAAAGTAAAAATTTAGTTGGAACAGCAAAGCATACAGATATCTTTATGTATGTGCGCATGTCAGCATTAACAAAGACTAGATAACTTAGTAAATATTTGGCAAAATTGATGACACAATAAATAAATCTCTTAAATGTATTTGAAAAAAACAGGAAGAACTTAAGTTTAACTCACTGCTAGGCGAGTTTTTTATAACTTTCCAACATCGTGCAATATTCCGTCTTCTTCGAGAGTCGATATGGAACAAGATTTGTATAAAGTTTGGCAACTTTTGAAATTTAATGTGAATGTAGCTCGGGCGTTTTCCGCTAAAGACTTTACTTCCACTGCAGCCGTTTTGGTACAACTATAGTATCTCCCCACAACTGAATTTGGCGATTTTTCTTTGGCGCCGTTTTGAACGACAACGATGTCGTTCTGGACTCTTTGCGATATAATATGGCAGCCTGCATGCTGTTTATTTTGGATTTATGATTTAGCTTATGATTTCATCATTTATCATTTATGATTTTAGATTTATGATTTAGCCATAATCGCCAAAAATATATCACTAAATTCACTTGTGGGGATATACTATAGTTGTTCCACAATAATAACACAAATCATCTATTTCCACTATATCTGACTGGATCATGCTATCGAAAAAATGCAGTTTTACTTCTGCAAGCGGCATTTTAAACATAGTACGTTAGAAATATAAGTAGAACATGTAATGTTGTTACGAACTAACAAAAAAAAAAATAAATAAATAAATAAAAATAAATAAATAAAATGCAGTGATAAAAAGTGTAATCAAAATAAGTATATACTTTTTTAACAAGAAATTATACCAAAAAAATCTGATGTGGGCACCACATGACTTCCTTATACACTTTTAGAAATATACATAATGTTAAAAAACATTGACATTGGACCCGAAACAGTTGGCTAAAAATATTTTTAAAAAATGAATTATCACCGTGTTCTGAGTTTTCTGAAAGTTAGCTAAAAACCGATTGCAAGATTTGTACCGGTAACGCTGACGAAGGCAGCAGGGACCCGAAAAAATTGGCTAAAAGTATTAAAAAAAGGAATTTTACCATGTTCTGAACTATTCTGAAAGTTTCAAATGTCTACCTAGTCGGGAAGTTAGTTAAATAATTTTTTTGTTGGACCATATGAACGCTGCCGAAGGCAGCAGGGACCTGAAACAGTTGGCCAAAAGTATTAAAAAGATGCATATTCACCGTGTTCTGAACTATTCTGAATGTTTCAAATGTCTAGCTAGTCGGGAAGTTAGTTAAATAAATTTTCTGTTGAACCATGTAAACGCTGCCGAAGGCAGCAGTGACCCGAAACAATTGGCCAAAAATATTTTAAAAATGCATTGTCACCGTATTTTGAGCTTTTCCGGAAGTTTTAAATGTCTAGCTAGTCGGGAAGTTAGTTACAAATCGATTCCAAGATTTGAACTGGTAACGCTGCCGAAGGCAGCAGGGACCCTATACAGTTGGCTAAAAGTATTTAAAAAATGCATTTTCACCGTGTTCTGTTCTAATCTGAAAGTTTCAAATGTCTAGCTAGTCGGGAAGTTAGTTAAATAAATTTTCTGTTGAATCGCATAAACGCTGCTGAAGGCAGCAGGTATCGGAAACAGTTGGCTAAAAATATTTAAAAAATGCATTGTCAACGTGTTCTGAGCTTTTCTGTAAGTTTCAAATGTCTAGCTAATCGGAAAGTCAGTTAAATTGCAAGATTTGTCTAAACCGTTTTTGAGTTATTACCGTTTTTTGATACATTATGGCCAAATTTTTGTCATTACGAACCTAATTTTCCTAAATATCTCCAAAACGGAAAATCATAGAAAGTCCAAAAAGGCATAGAAAGTCCAAAAGGTTGCTAATAAATTAGCAACATTCAGCGATCATTCGTTTTCGAGCAATGTGAAATACAAAATCCATTTCGCAAATCGGGATTACTATACTTCCTTATACTTTGTATAAGGAAGTAAAAAAAAATGCATAAATAGCGACAAAAATTCAAAAGTTGCCAATGGTTTCTTATACTAAAACTTAATGCGAATAGATAATAATTGGCGATAGTTTTTGCATCGTTTCTATAACATGGTTCGTAAAAATAAAGTAGTACCATTTTATATTTCCATCTCATTTCATTATCACATTTAAGATTTAATTATTGTTTAATTTAAAAGTTTTGACGGAGCTGATTTGGTATCTGTTGTCTTAACCAAAAAACAAACTAGTATGCTGTGGTCACCACAAGACTTTCTTCTATATTTTCCTATAGAAATTCACGCAGTAACAATATTAAAAAAAAAAAAAAAAAAAAAAAAAAAAAAATACGGTTTTTATTCAAAGTTTTTTTTTTTTCGTTAAAAAAAAAATCGATAACTTTGTTTTAAATTATCACATATTTATAGTTCAACCATTCGTTTTAAAGAAATTGACGGGACCTTTCGAAAGATACCCATCTTGAAAATTTACCCCCCACCCGGGGGGTACTTTCCCCTGGGATTGGGGAAGCGATGACCGAGATTTTTTTCCTAATTAACTACTACTATTATTAATAATTCATATTAATTTCACATTCACAGGTTAAGAATAACTCCCATTATGTACATTTATACGAAATTTTGTCCTATACTGCCATGTTAAAAATTTAGAAAAAGTACGATCACAGCACCACCTGTTGAGTGATTGATCCCCAAATCTAATCAGCCCCAGTTTATGTCAGGGGTTTTTCTTCTAAATACCAAGTCAGGTTAAATTTCGTTAAAAAAAAAAAAAATAAATAAAAAAAAAAAAAAAAAAAGATTTTTTTTTCCCAAGTTACTTTTTGTTAAAAGTAAAAAAAATCGATAACTTTGTTTTAAATTATCACAGATTTATAGTTCAACCATTCGTTTTAAAGGTATTGACGAGACCTTTCGAAAGATACCCATCTTGAAAATTTACTCCCCTCGAGGGGGGACTTCCCCCCCAGGGGGGTTCACGAGGCTCCTACGCATACAAAATTTTTTCCCCAGTTGACTACCTCTATCCTAAATAATTCTTGTAAATTTCATAATTATTACTAAAAAATAATTCTCTTTATGCACATTTATACAAAATTTTGTCCTATATCACCATGTTAAAAATTTAGAAAAATCGGGATGGCAACGCAACCTGTTAGACAATTTTTACCAAAAGTTGATAGGCACTAATTTATGTCAAGGTGCAACTACATACTAATTTGTATGAAATTCTGTGCAGTAGTTCCTGAGATACAGTTGCCACAAAATTTTGTCACACACACACACACAGACAGACTGACAGACAGACAGACAGACAGACATTTTCTAAAAAGGGTCAAATCGTGTTCTACAGCTCTCAAAACGTGTAAAACCATCAAAAACCCGAGGTCGAAAATTTTTACGAATCCAATACTTTCTCTATATTACATATAGAAGAAAGTAAAAAGATTGCCAAATTAACTAACAAACATATTTAAATAAGGTCTATTAAGAGAGCGATCATGAACATGGAACAGTATTTCGGACAATATATATTACGTAAATGCATTTGGTGTGTATATTTTTGTATTACGCATCTGATCGCCAAATTAAAAAATCGACAAGGGCGATAGATATCAAATCTATCCAGTTTTGATATACATTTTCTGTAAATTCTTTTTTTTTTTTTTTCTTTGATACTTATGCACTACTTTTTATTTTTTTTCCTTTCATTTATTTATGCATTATTATTATTACTTTCTTCTATATGTAATATAGAGAAAGTATTGGATTCGTAAAAATTTTCGACCTCGGGTTTTTGATGAATTTACACGTTTTGAGAGCTGTAGAACACGATTTGACCATTTTTAGAAAATGTCTGTCTGTCTGTCTGTCTGTCTGTGTGTGTGTGTGTGTGTGTGTGTGTGACAAAATTTTGTGGCAACTGTATCTCAAGAACTACTGCACAGAATTTCATACAAATTGGTATGTAGTTGCACCTTGACATAAATTAGTGCCTATCAACTTTTGGTAAAAATTGTCTTACAGGTTGCGTTGCCATCCCGCTTTTTCTAAATTTTTAACATGGTGATATAGGACAAAATTTTGTATAAATGTGCATAAAGAGAATTATTTTTTAGTAATCATTATGAAATTTACAAGAATTATGTATAATAGAGATAGTCAACCGGGAAAAAAAATTTGTATGCGTAGGAACCTCGCCACCCCCCCTGGGGGGGATGTCCCCCCTCGAGGGGAGTAAATTTTCAAGATGGGTATCTTTCGAAAGGTCTCGTCAATACCTTTAAAACGAATGGTTGAACTATAAATCTGTGATAATTTAAAACAAAGTTATCGATTTTTTTTACTTTTAACAAAAAAAAAAAAAAAAAAAAAAAAAAAAAAAATCGTTTTTTTTTTTTTTTTTTTAACGAAATTTAACCAGACTTGGTATTTAGTTGGCCCCAGACATAAACTGAGGCTGATTAGATTTGGGGATCAATCGCTCAACAGGTGGCGCTGTGATCGTATTTTTTCTAAACTTTTAACATGGCAGTGGGGGGGTGTGTGTAAATTTTCAAGATCGGTATCTTTCGAAAGGTCTCGTCAATACCTTTAAAACGAATGGTTGAACTATAAATATGTGGTAATTTAAAACAAAGTTATCGATTTTTTTTACTTTTAACGAAAAAAAAAAACTTTGAAAAAAATCGTATTTTTTTTTTATTTATTTTTTTTTTTTAATATATATTTTTACTGCGTGAATTTGTATAGGAAAATATAGAAGAAAGTCTTGTGGTGGCCACAACATACTAGTTTTTTTTTTTTTTTTTACTATAAAATGTTGGCAAGTTTGTGCAATATATATTACTTCAATGCTCACATAAAAAGTTTTTGTGTTTTGCATATTGTGTTATACGTGTCTATATCAAGAGTTGGGTCTAATCAAGAATAAGCGACGGTCACCAAATGAGCGATAATGGTGATGGATCATTGCATAGGAGGAAAAGAATACGACCTCCTGTTGGAATCGTTCAAATTTAAAATAGCGCCAAGGCTGCCGCTTATTCTTGACTAGACCTTCAAGGGTTTGGAACAACTATAGTTTCTCCCCACAACTGGATTAGGCGATTACGGCTAAATCATAATCTAAAAATCATAAATGATAAAATCATAAGCTAAATCATAAATTCATAAATCTAAAATAAACAGCATGCAGGCTGCCATATTATATTGCAAAGAATCCAGAACGACATCATTATCGTTCAAAACGGCGCCAAAGAAAAATCGCCAAATCCAGTTGTGGAGAGATACTATAGTTGTACCAAGAGTTTAAATGCTATACTTAACATTTTAAAGTAAATGTGATTTTTATAATAACATCATCAAATATTCGCCAGAAAAATGCATGCAAAATTTCTTTTAATACTTCACCAAAGCCTTTCTTTTAAAATAAATTAATTTATTTAAACCGCAATTATGAAATAAAAATTCTAACAAAACTTCATTAAATTACATAAGAATATTTCAGTTCTAAGTTAATGAATAGAATGCGTTTCTGAATCAAAATAGCGTCAAGTTTGTAAGAATATGTACGGTGCATTACACACAATCAATGTCATTCCAATGTTATGCATTAATACATGGTTGCAATATTTTAAACCACATTTTGTTACAAAATTTAGCGAAGATTCTTTATAGTTTATATTTGCCAAATTTTGGTTGTACAGTCTAAAATTTGACAATATAATATGACCGCAGATGAAATCCCTTGACATGTTTTCAATGTACAACTTGAGAATTGTGTATTTCTATAGCTGTATAAATCATAAGAAATACAATTTTTAAACTAAGATTATGCTTACAAAATCTAAATCGCATAAACCAGATATATCAAAAATACATTTATTTATTTATTTATATTTAAATTTTCATACACGTGCGTTTGGGCCCATATCTATGTGTTCAACAGGTGAATTAACTACGAACTTATTTTAGGAATTTAATTTAAACTCTTTACTTATTAGTAATTAAAAGTAACAGTTTATTGGAAACAGCTTTATTAAGATTCTCCTTTGTCATTTTGAAGTCTTGTCAATGAAGTAGTCCGGGCATTATTCGCCTAAGATTTTGGTTCTACAACAGCCATTTAAAGACCAGCAGCGCATTAAAATACAAATAAATTATGAGATACTGAAAAACATTAATGAAACAAAAATAATAATCACATAAATTATTTATTTTCAATACGCTTGACAGGATCATTTTATTGTAATAACGTGTTTTTATAAACTGCAACATTGTTTCCGTAATTTTAAATCTAACAGCGCGTTAAAAATATGGGTTAGACTATATTTGAGGGTGCCCCTTGATTCTCGCCAAGTTGTGATCGCGGTAAATATATTAAGGTTAGCCTATTTATATATATAGGTTATATAGGTTATATAGGTTATATGTATATATTTATATGTATATAGTGTATATGTATAGGTTATATGTATATAGTGAGGAACAACTATAGTATTTCCCCACAGCTGAATTTGGCGATTTATTTTTGGCCATTATGGCTAAATCATAAATCTAAAAATCATAAATGATAAAATCATAAGCTAAATTTATAAATCATAAAATCATAAATCCAAAATAAACAGCATGCAGGCTGCCATATTATATCGCAAACAGTCCAGAACGACATCGTTATCATTCAATCGGCGCCAAAGAAAAATCGCCAAATTCAGCTGTGGGGAGATACTATAGTTGTACCTATAGGGCATATATATAGGTTATATGTACATATTAACAAAAATGCGCCAAACAGTTTCGCCAAGGGGCACCCTCAAATATATTTTTACCGCTGGACTGATATAAAAAAAATTATCGCCAAGATTTGGAGATTTTTTTTTTTTTTTTAAATAAAATGTATATATATTTAAATATATGATAAGGCTTTAAAGGAAAGGGAAAAAAATCCATATACGTTGCTATTCTAGCACTTACCATTATCACTCATCATCTTAAAGGGCAAAATCAAAACTTCTTTAGCAATGCGGAGTTCCCAACCTACTCTCTTGAAATCTTCTCTGCAACTGACAAATTTCAGAAAAACTAAGAGTTAGAAACAAAAACAACACCATTGTTGTCCCATTGTTTAGTTGTTTATTTATTGTTGCATTAGATTGTTGAGAATCGATGTAATTTTTTTCCCTACAAGTGTGAGGTTGCCAAAATAATAAACATGAAGAAGGGATGCCAGAATTTAAAAATCTGCCAACGACTATCAAAAACATGCCAAACGTAAATAAAATGCATTCCTTCAAAAATATATTTATATGAAATCAATTCTTATTTCTAAATTCATTAAAAAATAAAGAAAATATAATTTATGGAGATAAAATAATATTAAATATTAAATTAAAATTTTTAAATACAATAATTTTCTCGCCAAAGTGAATCGTATCATACGCCTTGAATACAAACTTATACAATATGAGTTTATAACATATAAAAATAATATTGAGATATTCTGTAGCATAAAAAGCACATTTATTGAATTACAAAATTTAAAAGTAAATTAAAAGTATGCTATCTAATAGTGATTCCCATTTTTTTTTTTTAATTACAGAATCCATAAGAAGTAACAGATTTGTCGTGGAATTGTAATTTCAAAATACCAAATAATTTTCAATTATGTTAAATTTGAAAACAGAACCGTCTGTAAAAGCTTGTAAAAATATCTTTTTTGACGAAATCTAAAGTTAATTCATATATGAAACTCATAATGTGCGTTACTAATATTTGTTTGTCTTGCTACTTCAATATCTTTAAATAAGTAACATTTTTACTTCTGTGATTATTTAAAACTAAAAAATTCTAACCATATGTTTAATTACTAATATATTAAAAATAAATAAATAAATAAAATGAGGTGGAAAGGTCTTATTAGAGTGATATTGATAATTTAGAAATCATTACATAGTCACTATGCCGTAACGAATTCATGTCACCAATGTCATGTCAATTTACCGAGTTTCGAAAGTTTTTATTTCCACTTTGACTGTAACACAGTATCAAAATAGAGCAATAGAATGTAGAATCGTTTAAAATCTTTTAAATTTTAAGATAATCTAAAATCTTCTGACTAAGTCTTCACATTTGAGCTATATGCTATTCACCAAAAGCAAGTCTAATTTACAAAAGAGAATTTTGTAAGTTTTTAACATTTGATATCTTTTCATGACAGAGATGATATTTTGATATTAAGACAAAATAAAGTATGCATGGCGCACCAACTGTAATATCACACAAATCTTACAAATGTCTCTGTACGATTCAACTGGTGTCTCTTATATCTAACCTGAAACTCAGAACTCCATTTGAAGCTAAGTTGCAATGCAATACAGTTTAAAAATCACATCCTTTTCTTAATTTCATCTTTTGCAAAACCAAAGAAATGCATATCTCTGTGTTCTTTCTTAGTCAAAAAATTGTTTTTCACTTGAAGCAACGTTCAAGATTTCAAGGATTTTCAACTCAACCTGATACAAAACTGACACTTTTAAATCTGATATCAAAATATAGATTCAGAATTATCAAGAGAATAATTACTAAATGTTTGTTTTAACATAGATTTTATATTTCTTTTTAGATGCACAAATCTGATATTAGGTCTTCTTTATTGCATTTGAAACAAAAAATGTAACCATCAGTTCTTCTTTTTGATTATTAATAACTAATTCTCCATTGCATTCAAAAAGTTTGTGATACTTCCTTTTTGTGAAACGTTTCTTGTGAAATTTCTATTTGTAACAAGAATGAATGAAAAAGTTCAAGCATATCCTTAATACATACACACATTTTAGGGAAATATTACGATGTTTTTTAAATTTAATGCATAATATATAACATTAAAGCATAAAACTTGTTCTATTCTGCTTAATAAATATTCTGCAAAATAAATTCAAATTTTCAGGTATAAAATCAAATTAATTTCGCTGTTTTCACGAGGTTTATTTATTATACAAAATAATTTTCTTTAGTTACTCATTAATTTTTTCTAATATTGATCTCGTGATTCATTTGGAAAAAATAAAAAAAATAAATAAAATGTGACTTTATAAATCTGCTTGGGATACTAAAAAAAGTGGGTAAACATACCATACAAAAGTGATTTTGAGTGTGTATGTGTGTGGATGTATGTGTGCCCTTTTGTCCCAGAAAATTTTTGAAATATTTATAAGAATCTTCTAATTAGGGGGATAATGTACAAAAAATAACCATCGAGCAACAACCCCGAACTTTGCTTTTTATTGGTATTGATCTTAAAATTCCACTTAAAATCAAAATGGGAGACTTTATAAAAGGAGGGAGGAGAGAAGCAAGTTGTGATTTCAAGAATATTTCCGATAAAGTGGATATTGCTGCAGGGATTAAGACCAAGTACTGCACACGAATCCTACGCCTGGGTAAAATGACCTCAGTAGACATCTTTTAATGAGGTCCTAACCTGTATATGAATTTCAGGGAAAACCACAGAAAATTCCGAACGGCTAGATCAACGAATGTGATCTGCTATCGATCCTGGCACTTCCTGACTACCAGCTTCGAGAGAAGAACCTCTCGGTCACTGGTGGAATTCAAACATTTTCAGAATACAATTTTGAAAAGTAATTGGATTATGATTTTTCATATAAATCAAATTAAAATTCTACAACCTTCGATTTTTTTTCATAGAACATTCAAATTTAATTGCGCTTACTATATATTTTGGATTTTCTTTAACAGTATCATTATCAGAATGTGTAGTCACTCGAGGCCTGATTTCACATGGAACAAATGGGGGTTCGGACTCTTACTTAGCCCTCAAATCACACTGAGGTAAAAATTCTGTAACTGACATCTAGAATCTAAATTGTGGTTCTAGTAAAAATAATTCCATGTCATCCTTATAAATTCTAGCCCCCTTTGAAAGCGAGTTTTGGAAACCTAATAATAATGGGGCTATTCTTAATAGAGCTCTATTAGAATTCTAGAGCGTTTACCTATATTATCGAGGTGAAACGTCTCTACAAATAAATGCGAATATAAGAGGCGAGTTTTAGCAACAATAATCTTGATTTATAACAGAATTATAGAAAATCAAGCAAGAATTTCTCGCAATACAAAGAATTTATTATATTCAGAATATTGTTTCCCCATCTAGAAATGCATAGACTAGATATACTCAAACATTTCGTCTATTCCAGCTCATTGGCGTGTCTTATACACATAGCAGGGAATCTATATTTCTAGTTTAGGGATTTAGAAAATGACAACTTATTCGTTCTAGATAAAGGCGGTATATTTTTTCATCAGTGCAGTGGCCTTTCGAAATAACATATTATTCCAAATTCTTTATTTATGCTCTGATAGAAGGTGATCTCGAATTATTGATTTCGGCTTCGTGCATGTAAGTCAGTTACTTAGTCACATGGTAAAAGTATAGTCGTCAGGAACGTGAAAACAATTACATTCTAATCACTGTAAAATCAATATGTCCCATTTGGTAATGCGTCGCACGTGGCATGGTTTTATATCAACACTGAGATGAGGAATATTTCTCTTAAAGGATTACTTTATCTTTTTCTTTTCCGAACATACTACATATGTAAGGAAAGTATTGTAATCATGACAAAAATACCACTTTCACAGAAAAAAAAAAATTCTGTTACTGACATCTAGAAACTAAGTTGTGACTCTAGTAAAAATAGTTCTATTGGGTGAGTGCAAAAGTTCTACCCGGTTTTTATTATCCATCATAAAGAAGAGTAAATAAACGCAAAATGAACAATACCTGTTATTGTGCATAATCCCCATTGCTGTCTGTGACCTCTTGCCATCTTCTGGTAGGAGATGAATCCCACGGCAGTAAAATTCCGGCTGCTTCGAGTCAAAAAAGTCTTGGATGGCAGTTTTCAGAGCATCAAGATCATCAAAGATTTTCTGAAAGAATTGTTCAACGCACGAAATAGGTGATAGTCAGTTGGTGCCAAGTCAGGAGAATAGGGAGTGTGGGGTAAAACCTCCCAACCAAAGCCCAGTAACTTTTGGCGAGTGATGACAGCAGCATGTGGCCTGGCGTTATCTTGATGATGGATAACACCGCGACGATTGATGAAACCTGTCCGCTTTGCTACCAAATTTGAATGCAGTCTAACTGTAGATAGTAGAAAGCAGCATTGATGGTTTGGTTGAGGGGCAGGACCTCCCATCCCAGTGAATTATTCCCTGCACATCCCACCACACACTCAATAGCACCTTCTTGGGATGAAGTTCAGCTTTCGAAGTTGATGCAGGCAGATCAGAAGGACGACACACAGTCCTACGACGCTTTGCGTTACGGTACATAACCCACTTCTCATCTCCTGTCACAATTCGTGTTAAGAATGGGTCATTTTTGTACCAGGAAAGCAAGGAAACACAGGTGGCGATTCGGTCATTCTGTTGACTAGCTGTCAGGTTATGTGGAACTCAACGATCCAACTTTCTCGTAAAATCCAACTTAACCAGCCGTCTCTCGACCGTTGTCCGGTGTACGTTGTAAGTCTCCACTAAGTCTTGCGCGGTTGGGTTTGGGTTGTTTCTTATGGATTAGTCAATATCGTCGTCTCCAATGTGTGATAGCCGTCCACTCCTAGCCTGATCTTGGCAGCTTCTGTCTCCTTAACTAAATTTAAGACATCGACGACATGTGCTTTCGTCTATTGCATCCTCCCAATAAACTTGACAAACATTGCGACATGCTGCAGCTTCCAACTTGTATTAGAATTCTAGAGCGTTTATTAATATTATCGTGGTCAATCTTGTTTAAAAATCTCTGAAAACAAATGCAAACACAAGAAGCGAGTTTTAGTAATTAGAATTTTGGGTTTATGACGCAATTCTAGGAAATAAAGCGAGAATTTCTCGAATTATAATGGGTTCATTATATTCATAATCTTGCTTCACCATGTAGAAAAATATGGATTAGAAATTCTCGATCCTTTCGTCTATCCAGGTTATTTGTTTACTTTATAACTCGGAAATCTATATTCGTAGATTAGGAATTCTGAAAATGACTATTTATTTGGTCTAGATGAAGGCGTTATATTTTTTTTTTCGGTGTTGAGATTTTGGGATATTTATACGTTTTAAGATTTCATGAGTTCATTTTTTCTGTTTTTACATGATGCATGTATGTGTGTGGTGTATATGTGTGTGAAGGAACACGATAGCGTTTAAAAGCTTTGTTCAAATTCGCTAAAAGTTGGTACGTATGTTACAAATTATCGCAGCACGAACTCTAATGATTTTGGTGAATCAAGCACTTATACTTTTTTTTACAAGCACGCAAAGAAAAATTCTTTATCATTACGGCCTAAGGGCTCAAATTATTTAAAGTGCGGTATCGGCTAAACGCCTTATTCCTATGAACTGAAAATTTATAATTTATTACACATGTTATAGGTGCTAACACTTTTGTACTACACTGTAGCAAAAACTGTACAAATTTTGGTGAATCTAGCACTTATGTTTTTTTTTTTTTTTACAGAAACACAAAGAAAATTCTTTATCATTATGGCCTTATGGACTCAAATTATTCAAAGTGCGATAGCGTCTAAACATCTCATTCGATTAAGTAGAAAATTTATACACATACTATACGTAACCATCTCAGGAACGGCATAGATTTTGGTGAATCTAGCATTAATAGATTTTTACATTGACACAACGAAAAATTCTTTATCTTTATGACCTATGGGCTCAAATTATTTGAAGTGCAATAGCGTTAAATTAAACAACATACTGTATGGAAAAAAATATTCATACACCTTATTAGAATTTTCTCATTTGTTTATTTAACGACTTCTCTTATTTTAATTTTATTTAGACAACCGTTAATCACTTATTGTTCGGAAAATAGAGTGGAGTTACTCCATATATATATATACATTTTTTTTTTAGTTTGAGTTTTTACATGAGTTTTTCTTTTTTTTTTTAATTAATTATATGAGACGTACGTTAAATGACTATGCACCCAGAAAGAATTCCTGTTACACCATTGTGCATACTTTCTAACACTATGCTTGCTTGGCAAGCTCTGGGGTTTTAACTTTTTAATTTTCATTTCTTTGTTCTTTTACTTTTAAATTTATTCGTTATTATTATTGAAGATGGAACTTAAGAAGTTCGGAAACGGCCGTACCATGTACTAGTTTACAATTTTTCTTTCACATGTGCTCTTTTAATGTTTATATTGTTCTTTTAATATTCCAGCACAAATTATCTCCATTTATATTTAACTAGCAGGCTTTGCCCGCTTCGCTGATCATTATATTGAAATGATTTTTCAAAATACCATATCAAAATAATTAAAAAAAAAAAAAAAAAAAAAAATCATTGAAATCAGTCAAAATCTAAGTTAAAGTTCTGGCTACCTTCGGAAGCGGTTTTTCCCACACGCCACACTTCGAGTCTGGAGAAACAATGCCTTCGGTAGCGCCTTGCCTGCATTTTACTTCTCCTTCCTCACGGGTAGAGTGGGGAGATTTGCAAAATCAAAACAAAGTGCATTTAATCAAAACCCACACACCAAAAATTGCCACTCAAAGGTAATTTGGAGCACATTTAAACTTGAAAACGTGTTTTTTGCCCCGCCCACCCCTAAGAGGGGGGGGGGTAGGAGTAATTTCACAAAATCCCTTTATAGTTCATGTTGCATACACGTACATAACCGACACATTAAAAAATTGAGATCCTGAGATTATTTGAGGCAGAATTATGTTTTAAAACATGTTTTTTAGCCCACCCCCTGTGTTTTTTTAGCCTCATTCTTAAAGGAAAGAAGGGTGAGGAAATTTTGCAAAATCACTTTATATTATCAGTTAGGTACATGTAACTGACCCACACATCCAAAAGGTCCTTCCTAAAATAATTTACTGCAGAATTAAGCATGAGTACATGTTTTTGCGCCCTCGCCCCCTAAAGGGCGGAAGGGTGTAATTTTGCAAAATCACTTTGTAGAGTGTGTTGAATAAGTATAAGCAGTCCACACATCAAAAATTGCCATTCTATGATAATTTTGAACAAAGTTAGATGTGGAAACATGTTTTTTACCCACCAACCCTAAAAAAAAAGGGGGGGGGGATAACACGCAATTTCAAATAATCCCTTTGTAGTTTGCGTGTGTTGAGTACGCATAACCAATCGACATATCAAAAATCGCTTTCCTGAGATAATTTGCAGCAGAGTTACTCTTTAAAACGTGTTTTTGTCCCACCCCACAGCACCGCCTTTAAAGAAGGAAAGAGGAAATTTCACGAAATCCCTTTATAATGCGTGTTGGGAAAGCATAACCAGCCCACGCATAAAAAATCGCCTAAGATAGTTCAGAGCAGAGTTTCGCATGGAAAAATGATTTCCCCCACCCCACCCCAAGGGGGATATGGTGGAATTTTACAAAAATCCCTTTGCAGTGTGTGTCTTGAGTACGCATAACCAATCTACAGATCAAAAAATCGCTATCCTGAGATAATTTGGAGCACACTAACTCTTATAAGCGTATTTTTGCTCCACTCCCCGCCCTTAAAGGGGAGAGGGAGAAATTTCTTAAATCCCTTTATAGTGCGTGTTGGGAACGCATAAACAAACCACACATAAAATTTAATCTTACCGAGATAATTTGAAGCAAAGTTATGCTTGGAAACGTGTTTATTACACCCCTGCTCTTAACAGGGGGAGGGAGAAATTTCGTAAAATCCCTTTATAGTGCGTGTTGGAATTCATAAACAACCCACACATAAAATTTAATCTTACCGAGATAATTTGAAGCAAAGTTATATGCTTGGAAAGGTGTTTATTACCCTCTCCTGCCCTTAAAGGGGGGGGGGGGAGGAGAAATTTTGTAAAATCCTTTTATAATGCATGTTGGGAACGCATAAACAATTTACACATAAAATTTAATCTTACAGAGATAATTTGAAGCAAATTTATGCTTGGAAACGTGTTAATCCCCCCCCCCTGCCCTTAAATGGGGGGGGAGGGAGAAATTTCGTAAAATCTCTATATAGTGCGTGTTGGGAGCGCATAAACAACTTACACATAAAATTTAATCTTACTGAGATAATTTGAAGCAAAATTAAGCTTGGAAACGTGTTTATCCCCCCCCCCCTGCCCTTAAAGGGGGGAGGGAGAAATTTCATAAAATCTCTATATAGTGCGTGTTGGGAACGCATAAACAACTTACACATAAAATTTAATCTTACTGAGATAATTTGAAGCAAAATTAGGCTTGGAAACGTGTTTATCCCCCCCCCCCCCTGCCCTTAAAGGGGGGAGGGAGAAATTTCATAAAATCCCTTTATAGTGCGTGCTGGGAACGCATAAACAACCCACACGTACAATTTAATCACACTGAGATAATTTAAAGCAAAGTTATGCTTCGAAACGTGTTTATTCCCCCCTACCCCCAAGGGGGGAAAGGGGAGGGCTTTCGCAAAATCCCGTTACAATGGGTGTTGGACACACGTAAATAAGCCACACACTAAAATTGTGACCTTAGCTCCTATAGATTTCCACGGACGAATTTAGCGCTAAAAAAAGGGGTCGAATTTGCCCCCTCGTAACTCCCCCCTAATATCGAAAATCGGAAAAAATCAAAAGTAAATTTTTGGAAATATCCTCAAGAAGACTTTTAGCGAATTTTTATACATTTGGGCTATTATTGTAGAGTTTTACTCGAAAATCCGTATTTTGCTAAATTTGCCTCCGAAAATCGTTTTACCCCCTCCGTCCCCCATTAAAAATCCAAAACTCAAATCGCACAAAATGTTTTTTTTTTGCACTCAAGTCTAGTCTCTCTCTCTGCAATTTCTTCACCGCGAAGCAATTTGGAGCCGAATTATGCTTATAAGGGGGTTTTTGCCTTCTGCCCCCCCTCCAGGGGGAGCGAGGGATGGTTCGCAAAATCCCGCCTTAATGGGCGTCAGAGTCCTAAAACCAACGTGCTCACCAAAATTTGCGAGTCTATCATCCATAGAATCGTCACGGCCGTGTTGAGTCAGTGATTTTACTCTTTTATTCCCCACCCCACCCCCAAAGGGGTAAAGAGGGGGCTTTCACAAAATCCCGTTGCAATGAGTGTTGGACACGTAAATAAGCCACATACTAAAATTTGTGACCTTAGCTTCTATAGATTTCCACGGGCGAATTTAGCGCTAAAAGAGGGGGTCGAATTTGCCCCCTTATCTCCCCCCCCCCCCCCAATATCGAAAATCGGAAAAAATCAAAAGTAAGTTTTGGAAATATCCTCAAGAAGACTCTTGGCGATTTTCTATACATTTGGGCTATTATTGGTAGAGTTTTACTCGAAAATCCGTATTTTGCTAAATTTGCCTCCGAAAATCGTTTTTACCCCCTCCCCCCCCCCTTAAAAATCCAAAACTCAAATCGCAGAAAATGCTTTTTTTGCACTCAGGACTAGTCTCTCTCTCTGCAATTTCTTCACCGTGAAGCAATTTCGAGCCGAATTATGCTTATAAGGGGGTTTTTGCCTTCTGCCCCCCCAGGGGGAGCTAGGGATATTTCGCAAAATCTCGCCAATGGATATCAGGGTCCTAAAACCGACGTGCTCACCAAAATTTGCGAGTCTATCTCTCATAGAATCGCCACGGCTGTGTTGAGTCAGTGTATCAGTGATTTTACTCTTTTATTCCCCACCCAACCCTCAAAAGGGTAAAGGGGGGGGGGGCTTTCACAAAATCCCGTTACAATGGGTGTTTAACACACGTAAGTAAGCCACAGACTAAAATTTGTGACCTCAGCTCCTATAGAACTCCACGGACGAATTTAGCGCTAAAAAGGTTATTATTAGTTAAACTAAAGATGTTACTGTTAGTTACTGAAGAGTTTAAAATAGAGGATTTACGTATAATGGCATAATTATTAGGTGATTTGTTAACATATCACAAAGTCATCCTGCAGTGATTTGATTGAGTTTTTGCGTATGTGCGTGGAATTAGATAATTTATTTTTTTTACAAGGTGCTTAATTTCGATGAGTTTCTATTTTGAATTAGTATCTCTTCTTCTTAAAATATATTAAAAACTAGTTGGCATAGGTGGACTCTGCTCAGTTCCCCATCATATGTATTGTTCTCGTAAATTTCTAGTGCAAAACATATTATATTCATGTTGAGAGAAATGAATTTGATCACAAACTTTTGAGACATTAATAAAATGAAATTCCCGCCTAATAGGCTATACCCACCATTCAGTTCGATATATTTATCTTATTCTAATCTATTAATTTATTTTTTTGGGGGGTCAATTTCGTAGTTTAGTTTTCATGGTAATATTTTCAATGCAACAGTCTCCAAAATGCATATTTATATGGAATATCGCCCAATTTTGCTATGTTGATAAAATCTTAAATTTCAAATGACTTACGAAATTTTCCTATTACAATTTTTTTAGTCAATGATGTTCAAATAAGTATCATAAATATTATTTTGAAGTTGACTAATATATTCAGGATCCTCAAAATGGACGTTTATGCTCAAATTTGCCCTATTTTGCCATGTTAAGTAAATCTTAAATTTCAAATCACTTACGAAATTTTTAAAGTAAAAAAATCATAGTCATAGGATGTTTAAGCCAGTATCATAAATGATATTTTAAAAGTGGTCTGACATCTTTACGATTAAAATATCCCCCAAAACCGACGGTAATGCGAAATTTTGCCGTATTCTGCCATGTTAAGAAATTTGTAAATTTCGAATAACTTGCGAAAATTAGCATGTTTATAGTTAATGATGTTTAACCCGGCATAAAACTGATATTTAAAAGCTGTTCTAACATCTTTATGATAAAAATATTTCTTTATATGCACGTTTAAGTGAAATTTTGCCCTATTCTCCCATGTTAAGAAAATCGTAAATTTCGAATAACTTCTGAAGTTTTTCGATTAGAATGTTGCGAATGAATAGGGTTCTTGCCAGTGTCATAAATAATATTTTAAAACTGGCCCGACTTCTCTGCGATCATTTGTTCGTGAGATATCGTGTACACAAACTAACACACTAACGGACTAACAGACACCCTACAGACGAACACAATACACATTTTGATATTTTCGGATTCCCCAAACCTCAAAACGTGTAAAAAAGTCAAAAAACCGCGGTCGAAAATTTGCTCGATTGGCTAAGTTCCCCATACCTATAGTATGATGGGGAACAAAAAATTTTAGTAAGACTTATATGAATAAATGACAATTTTATTTCTTAATAGTTAAAATATGATAATAAGAAAATTTAAAAAAGACTTTTATGGGTGTGAATAGACTGTCCCTTTATTTCCAATTTGATTGTAAATTAGGTTGACCAAACGTTTCACATTTTATGGGACAGTCCCCATTTTTTTAATTCTCGTCCCAAGAAAAAAAGATTCTCCCATTGGGGCCAAAGACCCCATTTTTAAGTTTTTGTCTTCATTTGTCCCAACTTAAAAAAATCTGGAGTGACTCCACTCGACTTTCCGAACATTGAGTAACTAACAGTTTTGTAGATAAAATAAAGAAAGAGGAGTTGCTAAACAAACAAAAAAGAGAAAACCATAACAGAGTGTTTGAGTATTTTTCTCCATCTATCACACGAGGTTTTATTTAACGCTACTGAACTTTGAGCCCTTAGATCATAAGGATAAAGAATTTTTCGTTGTGTCCCTGTAAAAATCTATAAATGCTAGATTCACCAAAATGCTTATAGTTAGTGCAACAGTGATTTATAATATTCATACAAATTTTCAGCTCAATTGAATAAGGCGTTTAGATGCTATCGCTGGTCTCATAGGCCATAAAGATAAAGAATTTTTCTTTGTCTCCCTGTAAAAAAACTGTAAGTGCTAGATTCACCAAAATCTATACAGATTGAGTATCTGTGACCTATAATATGTGTATAAAGTTTTTGCTCAATTGAATAAGGCGTTTAGATGCTATCGCACTTTTAAAAATTTGGCAAAGAATTTTTCTTTGTGTCCCTGTACAAAAACTATAAGTGCTAGATTCTCCAAAATCTATACAGATTGAGTATCTGTGACCTATAATATGTGTATAAAGTTTTTGCTCAATTGAATAAGGCGTTTAGATGCTATCGCACTTTTAAGATTTTGGTCCCTTGGCCATAATGATAAAGAATTTTTCTTTGTGTCCCTGTAAAAAAACTATAAGTGCTAGATTCACCAAAATCTACAGGGTTCGTACTATGGTGACTTACAATATACGTACCAACTTTCAGCTTATTCGAACAAAGCGTTTAGACGCTAGCGTGTTCACTCACAGACATACACACATACATACACACATACATACACACACACATACATATATCATCGTAAAAATAGTGAAAACGGACTCGTTGTATCTCGAAACGTATAGAAACATCAAAATCTCGAGTTCGGATTTTTGACATGATTACAATACTTTCCTCACTATAGTGTTCGGAAAGTAAAAAATCTGGAGTGACTCCACTCGACTTTCCGAACATTGAGTAATTAACAGTTTTGTACATATAAAGTAAAGAAAGAGGAGTTGTAAAACAAACAAAAGAGAGAAAACCATAATAGAGTGTTTGAGTATTTTTCTCCATATATTACACGATGTTTTATTTAACGCTACTGAACTTTGAGCCCATAGACCATAATGATAAAGAATTTTTCGTTGTGACCCTGTAAAAACCTATAAATGCTAGATTCACCAAAATGCTTGTAGTTAGTGCAACCGTGGTTCATAATATTCATATAAATTTTCAACTCAATTGAATAAGGCGTTTAGATGCTATCGCACTTTTAAAAATTTGGTCCAATAGGCCCTAATGATAAAGAATTTTTCTTTGTGTCCCTGTAAAAAAACTGTAAGTGCTAGTTTCACCAAAATCTATACAGTTGGTGCAACTGTGACCTATAACATGTGTACAATTTTTTTGCTCAGATTAATAAGGCGTTTAGACTCTATCACACTTTTAAAAATTTGGCCCCATAGGCCATAATGATAAAGAATTTTTCTTTGGGTCCCTGTAAAAAAACTATAAGTGCTAGATTCTCCAAAATCTATACAGATTGAGTATCTGTGACCTACAATATATGTATACATTTTTTGCTCAATTGAATAAGGCGTTTAGATGCTATCGCACTTTTAAGATTTTGGTCCCATAGGCCATAATGATAAAGAATTTTCTTTGTGTCCCTGTAAAAAAAACTATAAGTACTAGATTCACCAAAATCAATAGGGTTCGTACTATGGTGACTTACAATACACGTACCAACTTTCAGCCTATTCGAACAAAGCGTTTAGACGCTAGCGTGTTCACTCACGCACATATACCATTGCAAAAATAGTGAAAACGGACTCATTGAACCTCGAAACGTATAGAAACATCAAAATCTCAAATTCGGATTTTTGACATGATTACAATACTTTCCTCACTATAGTGTTCGGAAAGGAAAAAGTGAATTCCAATGGTTTTGTAGAGTCAGATTAACACTCTTCACCATATCTAGTGGTGGAAAATGCCATATTTCAAGCCACTTACGTATCCAAAAGCACCAGAAAATCAGCTAGTTCTGTTTCTTTGTCAAAATTTTTAAATATTTCTTCGAAACAATCTCAAGATAAAGGTAGGTAAAAAATTTTGTATTTTAAATAAAGTTAAATGCATTTGTATGCGGAATTAAAAGCATACGAGTTTTTTTTTTTTTTTTTTTTTTTTTTTTTAAGACTAGCATGAATAAATTTTATTATTTACGTTACAAATGACTTTGAAAATTTGCAATTGAGCTCTGTCATCTAAATAAATTTCTTATGCAAGCATGACACTAAATTTTTATTTACGTCACAAATGACTTTGAAAATTTACAATTGAGCTCTGCCATCTAAATAAATTTCTCATATTCATGAGATTTAATTGCTGTTTTTACTTTCTTCTTTATTCAATAAAAGAAACTACTTTCGTAAAAAATTTCGACATCGGGTTTTTCATGGATTTACACGTTTTGAGAGCTGTAGAACACGATTTGACCATTTTTAGAAATATCTGTCTGTCTGTCTGTTAGTCTGCCTCTCTGTGTGTGTGTGTGACAAAATTTTGTGGCAACTGTATCTCCGGAACTACTGCACAGAATTTCATACAAATTGGTATGTAGTTGCACCTTGACATAAATTAGTGCCTATCAACTTTTGGTAAAAATTGTTTTACAGGTTGCGTTGCCATCCTCCTTTTTCTAAATTTTTAACATGGTAATATAGGACAAAATATTGTATAAATGTGCATAAAGAGAATTATTTTTTAGAAATCAATATGAAATTTACAAGAATTATTTATAATAGAGATAGTCAACTGGAAAAATTTTTTTGTATGTGCAGGAGCCTCGACCCCCCCCCCCCCCCGAGGGGGAAGTCCCACTCGAGGGGAGTAAATTTTCAAGATGGGTATTTTTCGAAAGGTCTCGTCAATACCTTTAAAACAAATGGTTGAACTATAAATTTGTGATAATTTAAAACAAAGTTATCGATTTTTTTTTTTAATTTTAACGAAAAAAAAAGCAGAAAAAACGTTTTTTTTTTTTTTTTTTTTTTTTTTTTAATATTGTTACTGAGTGAATTTGTATAGGAAAAATATAGAAGAAAATCTTGTGGTGGCCACAACATACTAGTTATAATCTGTACTTGTTTAAGAATTATACTCTATTGAAATAAACTTTTGAAATCTAAAATAGAAATAATATTATGTGGTTTTTGGGGTAAAGTTTCTATTTAAGCGGCTGTTAAGAACTAATATAACTAGTATGTTGTGGCCACCACAAGACTTTCTTCTATATTTTTCTATACATATTCAATCAGTAACAATATATATATATATATATATATATAAAGAAAAAATTACGATTTTTTTTACTAAGTTTTTTTTTTTTTTTTTTTTTTTTTTTGTTAAAAGTAATACATATTCAATCAGTAACAATAAAAAAAAAAGAATTTTTTAAGGGTTTTTTTTTTTAGTCAAAAGTAAAAAAAAAATCGATAACTTTGTTTTAAATTATCACAGATTTATGGTTCAACCATTCGTTTTAAAGGTATTGACGAGACCTTTCGAAAGATACCCATCTTGAAACTTTGTACCCCGGAGGGAGGGGGGAACCGATGCCCCCACATGCACAAAATTTTTTTCCTAGTTAACTACTACTATTATCAACGAGATCTTTCGAAAGATACCCATTGTGAAAATTTACTCCCCCGGGGGGGAGGGGGGAAGCGATTCCCACACATGCACAGAAATTTTTTCCTAGTTAACTATTACTATTATCAATAACTCATATTAATTTTACAATTACAAGTTAAAAATAAATCTCATTATGTACATTTATACTGAATTTTGTCCTATACTGCCATGTTAAAAATTTAGAAAAAATGCGATCACAGCGCCACCTGTTGAGCTGTTGATCCCCAAATGTAATCAGCACCAGTTTATGTCGGGGACCAACTGAATACCAAGTTTGGTTAAATTTCGTTAAAAAAAAAAAAAAAAAAAAAAATTCTAAGTTTTTTTTCTTTAAAGTAAAAAAAATCGATAACTTTGTTTTAAATTATCACAGATTTATGGTTCAACCATTCGTTTTAAAGGTATTGACGAGACCTTTCGAAATATTCCCATCTTGAATCTTTGCACCCCGGGGGGGTTACTTCCCCTCCTTAGTGGGGGGGGGAACCGATGCCCCCACATGCACAAAATTGTTTTCCTAGTTAACTATTTCTATTATCAACGAGACCTTTCGAAAGATACCCATCTTGAAAATTTACTTCCCCGGGGGGTACATCGGTCCCCCCGGGGGGGGTGGACCGATGTCCCCACATGCACAATTTTTTTTTTCCTAGTTAACTACTACTATTATCAATAATTCATATTAATTTTACAATCACAAGTTTAAAATAACTCTCATTATGCCCATTTATACGATATTTTGTCTTATACTGCCATGTTAAAAGTTTGCATAAAATGCGATCACAGCGCTACCTGTTGAGCAATTGATCCCCAAATCTAATGAGCACCAGTTTATGTCAGGGTGCAAGTAAATATCGAGTTTGGTTAAATTTCATTCATTGGTTCGTGAGATACAGCGTCCACAAAAAAAAATGATACAGACAGACATACATTTTCTAAAAACTATTAATTCGTGTTATGGACATCCCAAAACGTGTAAATTCATCAAAAAACGGTGGTCGAAAATTTTCACGAATGCAATACTTTCTCTATGTTACATATAGAAGAAAGTAATAATGTATAATTATTTGGATTTGCGCTATTCTGCTAACCTATCATAAAAACTATTCAGAAACATATTCTTATGTATTGCATGTACACTTTAAATATACACGTTCAAAGCCGTTGAATCGCTACAAACTCTTTTATCACAATCAATAAAATCTCATTTTTCATGAGGCATGCCTAATTTTAATGGAATAATAAATCTATAATCTCAACACTTCTTATACATTCTTATTTTTTTGCTTCATAATATATAAGACAACGTATTCATATATAGGGGAGACCCGTGTACCTAGGGCCGCTATTTTTCAATGCCCAAAAACAGAGCCCTTGACCTATTTAAAATTATCAAACTGATATGTGGATATCTTTAGGACTAATTACTTCCAATTGCTATTAATATAAATACCTAAAATAATAAATTCCGACAAATAGAAGGTTTTTAAAAAAACTTCCCTCGTGGCCCTAGGTACAACACCCTCATTGTACCTGGGGCCAGACCTTATTGTACCTCCTAGGGCCATTCTCTCAAATTTATAATTCACTTTCTAATGAATAGAAAATAAGCATATAAACATATATTCTATAAAAAAAACAATATCAAGTAATGTATTTATTTATCATATAATAGTTATCATGTTGTTGCCTTAATTTGAAACACAAATTTTTTCATTCCTTTTTTCTCTTTAGGATACTCTAACAGAACGTTTTTTTCTTCAATTTCTTTTTTTTACTTTCTTCTATATGTAATATAGAGAAAGTATTGGATTCGCGAAAATTTTCGAAGTCCACTTTTTGATGGATTTACATGTTTTGGGATGTGGAGAACACGAATTAATAATTTTTAGGAAATGTCTGTCTGTCTGTCTATCTGTCTGTCTGTCCGTCTGTCTGTCTGTCTGTCTGTCTGTATCATTTTTTTGTGGACGCTGTATCTCACGAACCAATGAATGAAATTTAACCAAACTTGGTATTTAGTTGCACCCTGACATACTCTGGTGCTGATTAGATTTTGGGATCAATCGCTCAATAGGTGGCGTTGTGATCGCATTTTATGCAAATTTTTAACATGGCAGAATAGGACAAAATTCCGTATAAATGGGCATAAAGAGAGTTATTTTACACTTGTGATTGTAAAATTAATATGAATTATTGATAATAGTAGTAGTTAGCTAGGAAAAAAATTTTGTGCATGTGGGGGCATCGGTTCCCCCCCCTGGGGGGGAAGTACCCTCCCCCCCCCGGGGAAGTAAATTTTCAAGATGGGTATCTTTCGAAAGGTCTTGTTGATAATAGTAATAGTTAACTGGGAAAAAAAAATTGTGCATGGAAGTACCCAAGCGGGGGGGGGCAAAGTTTCAAGATGGGTATCTTTCGAAAGGTCTCGTCAATACCTTTAAAACGAATGGTTGAACCATAAATCTGTGATAATTTAAAACAAAGTTATCGATTTTTTTTACTTTTAACAAAAAAAAACTTAGAAAAAAATCGCAATTTTTTTTTTTTTTTTTTTTTTTTTAACGAAATTTAACCAAACTTGGTATTTAGTTGGTCCCCGACATAAACTGGTGCTGATTATGTTTGGGGATCAATAGCTCAACAGGTGGCGCTGTGATAGCATTTTATCTAGATTTTTAACATGGCAGCATAGGACAAAAATTCGTATAAATGTGCTTAATTAGAGTTGTTTTAAACTTGTGATTGTAAAATTAATATGAATTATTGATAATAGTAGTATGTAACTAGGAAAAAAATTTTCTGCATGAGGGGGCATCGCTTCCCCCCCCCTAGGGGGGAAATACCCCCCAGGGGGGGGTAAATTTTCACAATGGGTATCTTTCGAAAGATCAGGTTGATAATAGTAGTAGTTAACTAGGAAAAAAATTTTGTGCATGTGGGGGCATCGTTTCCCCCCCCCCACCGGGGGGGGGGAAGTTCCCACCCGCGGGGGCAAAGTTTCAAGATGGGTATCTTTCGAAAGATCTCGTCAATACCTTTAAAACGAATGGTTGAACGATAGATCTGTGATAATTTAAACCAAAGTTATCGATTTTTTTTAGTTTTAACAAAACAAAACAGAAAAAAAAATCGCAATTTTTTTTTTTTTTTTTTTTTTAACGAAATTTAACCAAACTTGGTATTTAGTTTGTCCCCGACATTAACTGGTGCTGATTATGTTTGGGGATCAATAGCTCAACAGGTGGCGCTGTGATAACATTTTATCTAAATCTTTAACATGGCAGCATAGGACAAAAATTCGTTTAAATGTGCATAATAAGAGTTGTTTTAAACTTGTGATTGTAAAATTAATATGAATTATTGATAATAGTAGTATGTAACTAGGAAAAAAATTTTCTGCATGGGAGGGCATCGCTTCCCCCCTGGGGGGGAGTACCCCCCGGGTGGGATAAATTTTCAAGATGGGTATCTTTCGAAATGTCTCGTCAATACCTTTAAAACGAATGGTTGAAATATAAATCTGTGATAATTTAAAACAAAGTTATCGATTTTTTTTACTTTTAACAAAAAAAAAAAAAAAAAAAAAAAAAAAAAATCGTACTTTTTTTTTTTTTTTTTTAATATTGTTACTGATTGAATATGTATAGGTAAATATAGAAGAAAGTCTTGTGGTGGCCACAACATACTAGTTTTTTCTGGAGTGTCTCTTGGATTTCTAGATCTCTCTGGTTTTCGGTCACATCTTTTCTTTGATGTGGGACGTTTTCCTTTAGGTAAAGATTTTGCTTAGTATCGTACCTGTTAATGCATGACACACGAAAAGATGTTAGATGTTGAAGGTTTCGAAATTTCAACAGGACACTAAACAGAGACATCTAGTTCTATCATTGTTGGTTCCCTTTCTTCCTGATTTTTTTTTTTTTTTAAGTGCTAGAGGCCTATTTTAGTCGGTACAGTTGTCGAATTTTTATAATACACTCTTAATTAGTGCTAGAGGCCTATTTCAGTCGGTTTATTGAATGGGGATTTATTGAATGAAGTCCCCCCAAGGCACAACTTTGACATGAGTCCCCCCCAAGGTACCCCTATTTCAGTCGGTGCAGCGTTGTCGAATTTTTATAATACACTCTTAATTAGTGCTAAGGGCCTATTTCAGTCGGTTTATTGAATGAAGTCCCCCCCAAGGCACAACTTTGACATGAGTACCCCCCCCCCCAGGCCCAACTTTGACATGAGTCCCCCTTCAAGGTACAACTTTGACATGAGTCCCCCTAAGGCCCAACTTTGACATGAGTCCCCCCCAAGGTACAACTTAGACATGAGTCCCCCCCCCAAGGTACAACTTAGACATGAGTCCCCCCCAAGGTACAACTTTGACATGAGTCCCCCCCCAAGGCACACCTTTGACATGAGTCCCCCCCCCCAAGGCACACCTCCCCCTCATTGGGAAAAAGAGAGAAAACGTTGTTTTGCGGCTATAAGACAGTTTGGACTTCCAACGTTATTTGTTACAATATCTGCAGCTGAAACACATTGGTTTGATTTAATGAAAACTTTATCATGGAATTTAGATCGTCACGAATTAATTAAAGAAGAATTTGTCGATATTAACAAGTTTAGCAGTAGGCCTCTGGCACTAAATTAAAATCTGTCAATGTCAGATTTTCATGTTTTAAATAATGAAATAATGTCGTGTCTGTATATATTTTTTTCTTTTTTTTTTTTTTTTTTAAATTTATGGAGGGATTTTGTCTTTCAGTCACATTCGAACTTAAATATTCATCCTCAGTGAATGCACTTTGATTCATTGGGCATATGCCGGATACACGAAAGCCTGATAGAATGTTTACATGCGGATAGGATTTGCCAAAATTTTCAGCAACGTCATATATAGTGATTGGTTTACCAGAGTTTTCCAGCTTCCAATTACTACAAATACTGTGTTTCTTCACACTTTTGTGACCGCTGACGTAGATTCACGTCATTTGAAAATATGAAACTCCAGCAGTGGGCGTTTCTTTTGCAATTTGTATATTATTTGTTTCTAAAAAATATGCACAATATTCATATTTGTACAATCAGTATACTATGGATGCAAATAATTTGATTAGGTAGAGTATGATTATAATGCATATCCATTTGTAATATAAATGTGAATACGGAAAATTTTGTTTTGAAAAATTGTAACTTATGAGAAAAACGCCCACAGTCGGACCTTACTGTCAAAAAGACAAAAACATGCGGTTGTGAAAGTGTTAAAAGGTCCAAACACACTGGCCCTAGGTACAAGGCAGCTATGTAGCCCTAGGTACAAGTTTTGGTAACTTCATTCAAAATACCTTCCACTAAAAAATCCCCATGCAGATAGGACTAATTAAATATCTCATTTATTACTCAATATAACAAGCAACATTATACACTAAAAATGAAAGAAAAATATTTGACTTGCCTTTGTAAAATAGCAAAAGAGATGAGCTGCAAAATTTTACTTCAAACCATGTAAATTCGTTTTCTACATGTAAATTGTCAAAACTTTCTCCTCAAATGTTCCAAAGTAGTTGTAAAAGTAGCAATTGGTGTTGTTACTCGCCCAATTGAGTATTAAAACTTAAAATTAAATATTATTCAAATAAAGATGGGTGGCCCTAGGTACATGATGGCCCTAGGTACACGGGTCTCCCCTACTTATGTTATTACTTTCTTCTATATTCAATAGAGGAAAGTATTGGATTCGTAAAAATTTCCGGATTCCGGTTTTCGACGGAATTACACGTTTTGAGAGGTCTAGAAAACGATTTGACCATTTTTAGAAAATGTCTGTCTGTGTGTATGTGACAAAAATTTTGTGGCAACTGTAACTGCGGAACTACTGATTAGAATTACATATAAATTTATATGTAGATGCACCTTGACCTGAATTAGTGCTTATCAACTTTTGGTGTCTCCTGCTTAACACGTGGCGCTGCTATACAACGATTTCCTCAAGTTAGGGGGTGGCTATATCTCAGATTCTATTGTATATAATCAAACAAAACTTGATATGTAAGAAGTGCATTATAAGACATTATGCTGGGGCAATTTGAATGCTTATTGGCCAACAGGTGACGCTCCTATACAGCGATATCTGCAATTTAAGGGAAGGCTATATCTCAGGAACTACTGCACAGAAATGCATATAATTTTATATGCGGATGCACCTTGACCTAAATTAGTGGCTACCAACTTTTGGTGTCAACTGCTCAACAGGTGGTGCTGCTATACAATGTTTTTCACAATTTAAAGGGAAGGCTATATCTCAGGTTCTATTACGTACAATGAAAGAAAACTTGATATTTGAGAAGGCCATTATGAGACATTATGCTAATTCAATTTGATGATTATCGACCAATAGGTGGCGCTGCTATACTGAAAATTTCCTCGAAAATGGGAAGGCTATATCTCAATTTGTATGACATATAATTATACGAAACTTGATATATGAGATAACCGTTATAAAAATGCACTTTTTAAAATGTTATTTACAGGCAAAACTGGTTTTCTTTGGATATTTAGTGTCAATTTTCTTTAAGATAAAAATCATTTGCATTCATCATGTTAGATAATTTTAATAAATAATAGTTTTAATATATTATTTACACTTAGTGAATTTGTATAGAAAAATATAGAAGAAAGTCTTGCGGTGGCCACAACCTACAAGGTTTAATTTAAAATTTGAGTTATTCTGTTAAATGCATAGTGTCCCCACTTTTGATACAAAAAATGGGGTCATTTCGGCATTTGTCCACATTTTTACATTTAAAAATTTGGCCACCCTACTGTAAATTTATTTTTTCTGCAACAGAACACTTACGGCAGGAAAGATCCATTGCAAAAATATATTACAGGTGTAACATAGTAATTGAATAATGAGTTCTATTTTAATCATTTCACTTTCTCTCTTTCCTCTTACACGTGCTAAGAAGAAACATCAAAGAGGCAAGAGGCGTCATTTGAGAATTCAGACCTTTTCCTCCTAGCATCCTAGCTGTTGAAATTTGGAATTTTTAATATCTTTTCACTGTTTTTGTGCATTTTTACATTTTACCTTCAAACATTTGACCTTTTTGGCACTTGAGTAACTTTGAAATGATATTAATTGTTGTGGGGACAACATTATCTGATTTCTGAGGGCCCACTTGCCATTGGGCAAGTTGACGACCCTGTCAATCCGCCACTGAAAATGAGAAATCAAATGATATATTTTAAATCAAATTATGCACTCGAAATACGCGAAAGAAGTTCTTGGATTTCACTAGGTAGGTAAGACAGATTACCAGAAAATGAAGTAAATCTTACTAATATAAAGATGTATTCACTAGGGAAAATTACGTAAGTTAACTAAAAAAAAATTAATTGTAAGAACAATCAATGGGGTCAAAATACATGTAGATCATTTTTGAGATTAGCAGGGTTTGTAGATTTAAATCAGCTTAATTAAAATCCTGATTTTAATAAAGGATTTAAAGAAGAAGAAGAAAAAAGAAACTAAAATCTTTTTTTTTTTTCTTAAAATCATTCATATATATATTTTTTTAAACATTTTATATTTGACCTGAATTTTTTAATTTATGTTAGAATGTGTTTCAAAGTAAAATGTTACATTTACATCATTCAATAAACAGTCACTACTTATATCAGTCAAGTCAAGTCAACGCTATAGGTTTCTAACACTCACTAACAAACAGAAAACAATGCATTATTGCTATTGTAATAACTTGGGAAAAAAAAAAAAGGATTTTTTATCCTAATTCTGAAATTAATAAAATTGATAAATTAAAGAAACTAGTTGGCATAGGTGGACTCCGCTCAATTCCCCATTATATATATATTGTCATAAATTTCTAGTACAGGACATACTGTATTCATGTTAAGAGAAATGAATTTAACCAGTTGCTCGACACGGTAACAGAGTGAAATGCTCCACCTAATAGGCTACCTAATGTTCAGTTCGATGCATTTGCCTCATCCTAATTTGATTATTTTACTGGGGTCTGTTTCGTAGTTTAGTTTTCATTCAATCCCACATTACTTCTAATGCACTGATCTCCATGATGCAAATTTATATAAAACGTTGCTCTATTCTGCTATGTTGAGAAAATCATAAATTTAGAGTAACTTATGGAATTTTCAAATCAGAATATTTGTAGTCAATGATATTCAAGCTAAGCTGGTATCATAAATGCCATTTTAAAAGTCGCTTGAGCTCTTTACGATGAAAATATGTCTCAAAATGGACGTTTATGCGAAATTTTACGCTGTTGTGCCATGTTAAGAAAATCGTAAATTTTGAATAATGTACGAAAATTTTAAATTAGAAAATTCATTGTCAATTATGTTCATGCCAGTATCCTAAATGATATTAGCTCCCATCATATTATAGGTGCCAGTGGCGTCGCCAGAAAAAAATTTCCGGGCGGTGCACAACTTGAAAAAATATTTTATTTTTTAAATAAAGTTCTAATAGCATAGTTTTAAAAATAAAGAAAAAAAATGCTTATTAGAATTTTTCAGGGGGGGGGGGTGTTGACTGTAGATACGTTAGTGTGTCAGTTAATCTAAGCTGTGATCTGAGTACATGATATCTAAAGAACAAATGATTGCAGAGAGATCGAGCCAGTTTTAAAACATTACTTATAATACTGGCAATAACGGTTACATCCAGACTGCAACGCTCGCTCGCTCGCAAGCGAGTGATCACAAATCCGAAATTTGTGATCGCCAAGAATGTTTCATTCCAAACGCAACAATTTCAGTCGCTCACAAATGACGACGGCTGATCGCAAGTTTGTGATTTCCGGTTTCCAATACATCGATTATTTTAAACGATAAACCGTAATGATTGGCTAGAGAGAAACATGTGACCTAGCATATGCTTGCGTTTTTGTTTATATTTATTTATTAACGTATCCGTAATTAAAAATAGAGAAATGTTTAAATGTAATTGTTTTCCTGGAAATGTCTCTCCCTGTGTATTATGAGAGGGAGATAAAATAAAAAATAAAAGGATATTCACACTTATATATGAAGTTTAATGCAGTTTATGTTTAAAAAAAAATTAGTTGAACTTTTTTTGTTATAGGTTGTTTACATGCAGCTTTTTAAAACTTAGTTTAGAAATATTAATGTATTTGTATCTTTTATATTTTTAGCTTCAGAAACGTTATGTATACGCATCAACTAATCTAACATTTAATCCATATTTTAGGCATTTATTTAAAAAATTCTAAAGTTATATATTTGCATAGTACATGAAAACTAGCATTTATTTTATTTGTTTAGTAGGTAATTTTCAACAATTAGAAGCTTATAAAGCTTTTGTAAATTGATATAATTTTGGATAAACTGTCAGGCTCTTTCATATTATTTAATGACTAGGGACAAATGATACATTGCTTAATTATTTAAAAAAAAATTAAGGTTTATTATTATCAGTACTTTTCTATTTTGCTGGTGCAAATCTCACCATACGGAAATGTTAATAATGCTGCAAATCTTGCCAAGTAAATTTTATTGATGACAACACACAGTTTACGTATAAAAAATTTTTAATAAATGTTAGTTCTAAGAATTTTTTTGCACAAAAAGTAATTTTAGGCTAAATGTGTTTTGCTTGAAATAAACTGACAGATTCTTCCTCTGTTCAGGCAAATCCCAAATTTTTATTGATTTTGGTTTCTCATCCATTTTTGATGTATTAGGAAAAAGATGTGACTAATAAGAAATGAATGCAGCTTGTTTTAAAAATGTGGCGGTAAAGAGTTACCAGTAAGGATATTCCATTTGGTGTTGGTAGTATCTATTTTGGCGACTTTATAGAGCTGTACTTTACTATCATTCATTATTATAGGCAAATATCCATTTTCCTTCATTATGATTATTACATCATTAGTTATATAGTAAAGATATGGAAGCACTTGGATGCAGACAGCAGTAAATTTTGTTTGTGTAAATAGGGTAATGTGGAGGTATTTGAGTTAATAAAATTTAACACGCTCATCTCCATGTCTTCCAGATATGGGTGACGCTCTTCTTGTTCAAGTTAACACAAGATCTGGGGCATCGGGACAATGAAGCAAGGGGGGGCACTTGCCTCTCCCTGGAAAATTCTAATGAGCATTTTTTTCTTTAACTTTAAAACTATGCTATCAGAATTTTATTTTAAAAAAATATTTTTTCAGGTTGTGCCCCCCCCCCCCCTCTGGAATTTTTTCTGGTGACACCACTGCATGAGAGTAATTGTGTCATTTTTTATAACGCTAGTAGTCGCATGACGGTCTATTCCCCGCTGTTGTTTAGTATAAAGGGAAAGCCGAAAGAAAGCCAGTAGAGAAAGATGAGCTGCCTTTAATTCATGCAAAACTTTTCCCGCAAACCTCTAACCTTTCTGAAAAACTAGAAGTAGGGGAAAAAATAATCAACGTTAATAGTTGCATCGCAGTCAAATACCGATTTTAGAAGTAAAATGTTTTTAACTGCTCAAAAAATATCAAGAATGACTTAAAAACAGACTATGTTAGAGAACATCCACTCAAGGTTAGTTACACAGAATTTTCTTACTTTATTTTTAAGGGGTGATCTGTTGGGGAAATTTATAATCAGTGGGCGGCAAATAGACCAATATGTGACTACTAATGCATTAATAAGATTTTTAAAAGGAAATTAATGGAATAAGCACTGAAATATAAATAAAGGATATACAACATAAAAATACTAAAAATCTACACATTATGCTGTACTTTTTATTAATTTATATTTAGGAAAACATTACATTATACTATATCACATGGTGTTTGTTAAAACACTCTAAGCACATTTGAGGTGATTCTGGACAATAGAAACAATAGGTTGCATATATAGTGTTTCTTTTACATTTTTCTTTGCTTCTTGGCATTTGGCAGTTTGCTTCCTCTTCTGGTAACATAGAGCACACACATACATACTTCTTATAGGCTCGCTTTGCTGATTCTTACAAATCTATGAAGGGTGGGACACTTCCTTGTTTTACTCCTATTATTGTCGGGCATAGCGTTTTCTGAGGACAACTATTTGATAAAAAAAATTTCTGGAATTTTCTAATTTCTATTTTTTCATTTGTGGCTCTCTGGTACATGTCATCTCCGACGATCGGATTTGTGCCCAGTGAGAAGCTCAGCTGAATCATGCTGGGCAATGAACGTGTTAATAACGCTATGAGTCTGACTGAGGTACCTTTAATGAGGACCTTTTTTAAGGGATTCTAGCTCAAGTTGTGTAAGTTTCAGACCGCATTGAAAATTCTAAATGGCTAGGCCATTGAGCACAACCTGGGCTCGAACCCTATAACATTCAATTCAAAGTTAGAACTAATTATAAAACAAACAAAATCCTAACTAGGTAGAACAAGCGGGCAATGTTTTTTTAAAGTGGTTTGTTTTGTTTAGTTATAAGCTTCATTACTAATGAATATTAAAATTTATAAACTTGAACCCATAATTTAAAAAAAAAAGAAAGCTTTCACAATTTTTTCTATGTCAATATTATAGTTGACAGGCAAAAATTGGGACCTATTTGCACAGCGCGCATATCCCCTAACCTGTGCTGCCGAAGGCAGTGGGGACTCGGTCTAACTTTTTACTCGATGATAAAGGATTATTTTCGTTTTCTTTTCTTAAAAATAAAAGTTTGACTTGAGAAAGAACACATGCACATGCAGCACACATGGGTCTGCACTGCCGAAGGCAGTGGGGACCCGGTTTGAGTTTTTACCCGATGATAAATGAATTTTGAGAAATCATAAGGAGGGTGAAGGAATATGCACGCGCTGCGCATGGGTCTACGCAACTACAGCGTCTAGAATAAAGTGTGGAAAGCGGCGAATAAAATTGTACTAAAAAAATTAAGCCTGTCACCAGATGTCATTGTAATCGAAGCTAGTGTCATGACAACAAAACCGAGACTCCCTATGGGTTAATTGTATGCTTAGATCACGTGATTAAACTGACGAAACTGGGAAAAGCCAATCAGGTCTTCGATTTGAGCAATAGCTTCGATCACAGCGACATCTGGGTAAGCTTAATTTTTGTAGCATCATTTTAACATCACGGTTATAGGCGATTGCCACACTGTTTATTCTAGACGCTGTAACACAGCCGAAGGCAATTTGGACCCAGTGTGAGTTTTTAGCCAAAGCTGAATGATTTTTTTTTTTTTTTTTTGCAATTCTCTTTCTTAAGAATGAAATTTATGAGTAATAATAAATATGGAATTTTGAAAAATCATAAGGATGGTAAAAGAATATGTGCGTGCAGCGCACGTGTCAACTCTGTCGAAGACAGTGGGGACTCTGTTTCAGTTTTTACCCGATCATGATTTTTTTTTTCTTTTCTTAAGAGTAATGTTGATGAGTGATAAGATGCAATTTTGAGAATTCATTCATTATAGTGATTCATCTAAAAATACTGACCCGCTAGCGGGCGAAGCTCGCTAGTGTCAGATATAAAATCCATTTCGCAAATCAGGATTACAATATTTTCTTATACATTGTATAATAAGGAAGTAAAAAGAGATTGTTTTTAGTAAAATTTTAACGTATTTCAAATGCTATTATAATTATGTTTTCGATGCATTAGGTAGTCAAACCTTATTAACATGAACTGTTTCCACTATCCCCACCAAAATGAAGTTTGGTTATTGATAGTATGAAAAAAATTTTTTTCCTCTCGAGATTCACGTTAACAAATTTCAGTTGTATTAGGGTATTATGCATTTTAAAAAAGTTTTTTTTTTCTTTTAATGTTATGATTGATCGACTATTTTGATGCATTTTCAGAACATCAATAAATCGGTAATCAGGCAACAACTGTTTCCTGCTGATGCTTCAGTGTAAAATTAATCGTGACACAAATCTGATAGACCATGTAATAGGTATAATATTACAGGATTATCGTTTATGATTTAAATTTAAATACCTTATATTTATCCTTTCTTTAAACGGATATATTTCGGCATGCTTATTGCAGCCCTCTTCAGCGTCGAAATGACTTCTATGATTTAAATTTAAATACCTTATATTTATCCTTTCTTTAAACGGATATATTTCGGCATGCTTATCGCAGCCCTCATCAGCGTCGAAATGACGCTGAAGAGGGCTGCGATAAACATGACGAAATATATTCATTTAAAGAAAGGATAAATATAAGGTATTTAAATCATAGACAATGTAACTTTTACTTAGAAATATCATTCATGACTTATGAATATTTATTTAGAGAAATGGAAGTGTAAGGTAAATTTTTTTGTACAAACTATGTGAAAAATATCCAAGCTGGGAATCAAACTCGAGCACCCCACTTACAGTGCAGTTGTTCTACCACTGAGCCACCTTGGCTGATTATCAACTCGGCATTTCCCACATGACATCTGTTGGCAATGTCACTGTATTTGCAAATGCAGATTTAACGGGTAAACATATAAAGTTTAATGATAGCACAACTTTGATAGACCCTGTAATCTTTACTTAAATCATTCATGAACGATGATTTATTTAGAGAAATTTGAGTGTAAGATTGAATTTTGTATACCAACTACGTGAAAAAGGCCAGAGCTGGGAGCTGAAATCGAGCACTCCGCTTATTATGTATCGCTGAGCTACCCTGTCAGATACCAGCTCAGCATTTCCCATATAATATCTGTTTAAGTACCCGAGTTAAATTCTCAGCTCTGTCGTTTTTCATATAGTTGGTATAAAAAAATTATCCTGACATGTTAATGGATATTATGTAGGAAATTCGAAGTTGATAATCAGAGAGTCAGTTGCTGACAAGAAGCTGAACTCATGTTATTCTATGGAGAAATTTGTTTCTATAATTCCTCATTGCTTAATGCATTTATTAATTATGTATTCATGTTGTGAAAATCTATAACCGTTCAATTAGTATTACTTTTTAAAAAATTAATGTTTCACTTTTGAGTTTAAAAAACAAAAAATATTTAAATGTATTTTTAAGCTGAATAAAATGTTAGAAATTGTGAAAACAAGTAGTAGTATGGTTCTGAATTTTCTGAAGGTGAAAACAGAATTTAAGGTAAAAAAAAAAAAAAAAAAAAAATAATAATAATAATCATGTTAACAAAACATGATCCTTCGTCAGGCGAATAAAGTAGGCATGAGTGTTTGTTTGCAGCACTCATGCTTACTTTGTACGCTTGGCAAAAGATCCTGTTTTCTTTCAACCCAAAACAATTTTTGTGAATGAAAGCGTTTTATGGTGTAAATTCAAAGTTTTGTATGTATTACTTTTTAACGTCAGTTTTGTGGTACAATAAGGTTTTTTGTTTCTTGGAAAAGATACTAAAAGCTCTCATTTGAAGATATATGTCAAGTATAAAAATATAGATACAATGGTTTTGTATGTTCACGTTTTTGTAATATTATGGATTACGTAGAAAATTATAATTGTAACATTTATATAGTTCATAAATTTTAGGCTAATTTAACCTTTTTACAGGCCAACGTTCCCAATTTGGAACATCAAATTAAAACTTATAGCACACATATTTAAAAGATGACTTGATTTTTTAAAAAAACAGAAGGAACATTTTTATCATTAGTTGGTAACTGTACAAAAAATCTTAAAAATCATCATTTTCATATTTCTTTTATCGAGTTATTTAAATATTCTTATTGTAAATAACTGCTACCACATTTAACTGTAACTGTCTGATTAGTCAATTTTTTTATTTATGGTATATATTTATAGTTGAAAAAGTACAAGCCACATTCTTTCTCTATTAGTGCTGTAATTGTGTTTTGAAAAATAAAATATTTTATCAAAGAATAATGCATATGTATAATTAATAGCTGCAGCTATTTCATTATATTTAAATTCAATATTAGTTGTTAGTAAGCTTTAAATTTAAAATTTTGCTATTAAATATATTAATGTTTCTCTTTCAGGCTACAATGCTTTAATTCAAGGCTAATTGGTTATTGCTTGATGCTTGTGTGTTGTATTCAATTGACTATATCAAGTTATTTAGTTAAAATGAATGTAGTATATGAAGAAAAAATTCAGTAACAAGGTAATAAGCAATTGGGAAAAAATAGATCTAGCAGCAGTGAATTCAAACACAGCAAAAAAGAAATAATAATAATAATTAAAAAAAAAAAAATGGAGTGAAGAAAGTGTATTGAAGGGGAAGGAAAAAAGTCTATTTATTGTGTAATAATGTAACCATAAACAAAGTAACAGGAAGGGGAGGGAGAGCAGCATATCTCCCCCTCCTCCTCCATTTTTAATGGATAAGATTTTGTAATTTATAGTGTTTAATCATAAAGTTTTCATTTAAAGCTTACAAACAGTTAAATACTGAATTTAAATGTAATGAACCAGCTACAGATATAAATTATGCACATGTATAGTTATTTGACAGTAAAATATTTTTATTCTCCAAAACTCATTTTCAACACTAACAATGAAGTTGTATATTTTCAGCTATAGAGTTTTATATATAATAAAATAAATAATTGACTAATCAGGCTTTTACAATCAAATGCAATAACTGTTATTTACAATAAAAAGTATATTTAAGGTTTACTACACCGAATTATAGTTTTACGAAATATTGCGGCCACATCATCATCTTCTTTTTTTTTTTTTTCGCCTAAACAGAATAAATAGATAATGGAATAAATAATTGACTAATCGGGCTTTTATTTACAACGAGAAGAATATTTATCCAAATGATATCATACCAGATTGTAAAGTTTTAACGAATATCATAGTCATCTCATTAAATAATAGAACATATTATTCTATATTGTAAATAAACAATTACAGAAACATGACATATTACGTTTAATTTACATTAAATAAGCCTAACATTTATAAAATATACAAATGTTACAATTATAATTTTCCGCATAATCCATAATAATATTTCAATGTTAAACATTTAATCTTACATGAATATACAAAACCATAACGTAACATATTTTACACTTACATTTATCTTCCAATTCCAATGAGAGCTTTAAGTATAATTTCCGAGTAAAGAAGAGTTTCACTATGTTGGATAGTATTTAATTCATACTGTAGATTAATGAAATATTATAATATTTGTTTCGGATTATGTATTATCATTTCAAGAATGATTATTACAACAGACAAATTATATCCTTGTCTGTGACTATTACTTTCTTCGATATCACTGGACAACAGCGGCCATGTTTTTTGAGGCGATAGTACACCTGCGATCGAGTTGTGAGAGCTCCGAGGCAGTCACAAATTTCCCCCTCATCGCTCACAACTTTGCGATCAGTTTTGTAAACAAATGTTGCGTTTGGATTGAAACACAGCCAGATTTGTGATTGTTTACCTATTTGTGATCACAATGTTTCAGTCTGGATGTAACTGTAATTCTATTGATTTTCAGCATCCTAATTTAAAAATTTCATTAGTTATTCGATTTTCTAAAGATAGGAGATTGGGCCAAATTTTCACGTTGAAGAACATTAAAAGGAATATTTTCGCTGTAAAGATAAAACATAAATTATTCATAAATTTTATTTGCTAAATTTTACGTGTGTATTCACTCGGAGGAAGACGGTTGTTAACGGTAAAAATGGCCGTCTTTCTTGGAGTGAAAGTAAAAGGGAATCACTTCATCTATGTCTATCTATGATCGGACAGACCTTGTGCCACAAGACAAAAAACCAACAACCGACCAACCAACCAACCAACCCTCTCTCACAAACAAATACAAACTCTGATTTTTTTTTCTTTTGTTACGTCTTTGCAGATTCAAAAAGTAAGTTATTATTACTATATTAATGCTTAAATAGACATTAAGGTCAAAAGATGATTTCTGATAAATTTCAAAATAAAATATTTCTTCAATATTAATAAAACTAATCAGTCATATGAAGGTAAATAGTTTAATCAGGCTCAAATAATACATAGCTGTAAAATATAAACATATGTATTAATTTTAAAAATATAAAAGTAAATAAATTTTTAGTGCAGTAATTAATATTTATCATTATTTTTCATTTTGTTAAACATTGACGTAATTGTGTTAGTTTTAAATTTTGATATGCTTTTCTGACATTCTTTGGTCTGATCCTGCGCTAGTCTGTAAAAATTGCAAGATAATATATATGAGAAGCTCATTGTTTATTTTGACCACACAAGTGCATCATGTTTATGATTGTGACCATTTAGTGATTTTTTTTTTTTTTTTTGGATGTTGTATCGGAATCGTCAACATATCGAAATTCGATTTCGTGTAACAGAATCACAAATGTTCATACGTATTGCATTAACTTATAAATTGAAATTTGCAGTTTATGGTTGAAAGCAAGGATTAAGCTAAAAATTCGATTAAAAACGAAAATAAATAAATAAAAATGGGAGAAAAGTTGTAGATTTTTTTAAAATCTCAGTTGTAAATTTCTTCGTATACATTAAATATATATATGTCCATATGTCTGCGGATTAGCAGGAGTTGATTGCATAAAATGATCTATATAATGCAAAACCTTATAATATGCACTGTTTATGGCCTCAAGGTGTAAATTATATCATCTATTTTATTTTGCTGCTAGAAAATGAAATTGAACCAATGTAAATCTTTAAAGAGTAGAACCAAACAATATTGAATGCATTATTCTCGAATGTTAGCATAAAAAAACAATCAAAGGTAGAAAACACAAAAAATAACATTTATCAAATTTCTCCCCCTGATGTTAGTTATTCAGGCGCTGCACAAAATGCAGAATGAAATTAGGAATCAACATACTAATATAAACCCAATAAAAACATTTTTCAAAGAATTAGAAATGATAAAAACTATATAGACAAAGCCAAAACTCCAGGAATTTATAAAATAGATTTATAAAAGGTAGAGGTGAATCTGGCTCATAAACTGGCATAGCAAATGGAAAAAATCTGGAGTGCCTCCACTCGACTTTCCGAACATTGAGTAATTAACAGTTTTGTAGATAAAGTAAAGAAAGAGGAGTTGTTAAACAAACAAAAGAGATAAAACCATAATAAAGTGTTTGAGTATTTTTCTCCATATATTACACAATGTTTTATTTAACGTTACTGAACTTTGAGCCCATAGATCATGATGATAAAGAATTTTCGTTGTGTCCCTGTAAAAAACCTATAAATGCTAGATTCACCAAAATGCTTATAGTTAGAGCAACAGTGATTTATAATATTCATATAAATTTTCAGCTCAATTGAATAAGGCGTTTAGATGCTATTGCACTTTTAACTAGTAGGTTATGGCCACCACATGACTTTCTTCTATATTTTCCTATACAAATTCACTCAGTAAAAATAATTTATTAAAATTATTATTTAAAAAAATTATCTTCCATGATAATGCATATGATTTCCATATTAGAGAAGTAGTATAACACAAAGTCAATTTTATTGCCAATATTACATAAAAAAAAAAAAAAATATATATATATATATTAGGTGTACAAATTAATTCGGTCCGTTTTTTAGCAATAAAAAAAGTATTTATTATTAAACCAAAACAAAAAATACATTATTCAAAGTATTGTCCATTATTTTCTACTATTTTTTCCCATCTCTCCGGCAATCGTCTGATTCCATCTCGATAAAACAACTCATCTCTTTCGCTCATCCATGTTTCGAGCCATTTTTGTATTTCTTCGTAAGAAGTGAACTGCTGACCGGTCAGATCATTCTGCATTCGTTGGAACAACCAGTAGTCGGAATGGGCAATGTCCGGAGAATACGGCAGGTGCGGTAGGACGTCCCACTTTCTTTTTTGTCTGTAAATCAGGTTCTCGCAAGTGCATAATCGCCTTTCAACGTCTCTGGGTTTCAGTTCATAAGGAACCCATGTTCCTTCTTTTTGGATCATTCCCATCATTATTAGTCTCACCGATATTGCTTGCTGAGTCACTTCCAGTTGTTCTGCAAGCTGTTCTTGTGTTTGAGTCGGATCTTCATTCAGTAATTCCTCTAATTCGTTATCTTCAAATTTTTTCGGTTGTCCAGAGCGACGCCTGTCATCAACGCTAAAATCTCCATCTTTAAATCGTCGAAACCATTTCCTGCATGTTTTGTCAGTCGGAGCACTATCGCCGTATACTTCTACGAGCGTTCGATGCGCTTCGGCAGCACTTTTCTTCCAATGAAAGAAAAAAATCAACACTTCCCGCAAATGCTGCTTATTGACATCAAAACCTGACATGTTTAATGCAATGCTGATCAGGCTATTTCAAGCAAGCGAAAGAGTTGTACACTGAAGATTCTTAACAAATATATAACCTCTCTGAAACCACTGAAAACAGCTGTCATAGTCTAGCATTTGTGGCAGCTAGCGCCATCTTTCGAAAACGGACCGAATTAATTTGTACACCTAATATATATATATATATTTTTTTTTTTTCGAAAAAAAAATCGATAACTTCATTTTAAATTATCGCAGATCTATGGTTCAACCATTCGTTTTAAAGGTACTGGCGAGCTCTTTTCAAAGATACCCATCATGAAAATTTACTCCCCTCGAGGGGGAATTCTCCTCCCCCCCCAGGGATGCGGGAGAAGGCGAGGCTCCTACACATACAAAAACTTTTTCCCAGTTGACTATCTCTATTATAAATAATTCTGGTAAATTTCATAATGATTATTAAAAAATAATTCTCTTTATGCACATTTATACAAAATTTTGTACTATACCACCATGTTAAAAATTTAGAAAAAGCGGGATGGCAATGCAACCTGTAAGACAGATAGGCACTAATTTATATCAAGGTGCAACTACATACCAATTTGTATGAAATTCTGTGAAGTAGTTCCTGAGATACAGTTGCCACAAAATTTTGTCACACACACACACAGAGACTGACAGACAAACAGACAGACATTTTCTAAAAAGGGTCAAATTGTGTTCTACAGACAGCTCTCAAAACGTGTAAATTCATCAAAAACCCGAGGTCGAAAATTTTTATGAATCCAATACTTTCTTCTATTGAATATAGAAGAAAGTAAAAATTTGGTCTCACAGGCCATAATGATAAAGAATTTTTCTTTGTGTCCCTGTAAAAAAACTGTAAGTGATAAATTCACCAAAATCTATACAGTTCGCACATCTGTGACCTATAACATGTGTAGAAATTTTTTGTTCAGATTAAATAAGCATTTAGACGCTATCGCACTTTTAAAAATTTAGCCCCATAGGCCATAATGGTAAAGAATTTTTCTTTGTGCCGCTGTAAAAAAACGGTAAGTACCAGATTCTCCAAACTCTATACAGATTGATTAACTGTGACCTATAATATGTGTATAAATTTTTTGCTCAATTGAATAAGGCGTTTAGATGCTATCGCACTTTTAAGATTTTGGTCCCATAGACCATAATGATAAAGAATTTTTCTTTATGTCCCTGTAAAAAAACTATAAGTGCTAGATTCACCAAAATCTATAGGGTTCGTACTATGGTGACTTACAATATACGCACCAACTTTCAGCTTATTCGAACAAAGCGTTTAGACGCTAGCGTGTTCACTCACAGACATACACACACACATACATACACACATACATACATACACACACACATACATCATCGTAAAAATAGTGAAAACGGACTCAGGAGGCCTCAAAATGTATAGAAACATCAAAATCTCGAATTCGGATTTTTGACATGATTACAATACTTTCCTCACTATAGTGTTCGGAAAGTAAAAATAAAAACCAGAAGAAAAAACTTTAATGATATGAAAAACAACTACAGCTTTAACAATTAGTCCACCAAAACAGAAACTTTAAAATGAATTTTGAAAATCATTCCAAGTTAGCAAATTATAACAGTTGTTTTTATGTCATTAAACATTTGGGATCTTAGCAAATAATAACACATGGAATGAACAAGAACCAACTGAAATTTAATGTAAGATAATGGTAACACTCAATGCTTTGGAGGAGAGGTAAGGAGAGAAGCAAGAGAAAAATCATTATCCATTGTGCTCTGAGGATGACTATGTTCAGCAGTGTTGCCAGTTCAGGAGAATTTTCACTAAATTTAGTCAATTTTCAGCATGTTCAGTGGGAAAAATAAGGGCTTAGTGACAGCGTTTTTTTTTTTTTTTCTTTTTAGGTGTATGTTTGTAGTGAAAATGCACTGCTTGGCGACTTTTCCAAAAATCGCAAATTTGGTGCGTTTCTGCACCACTGCTTGGCGATTTTCTGAAGATGGCCAATTTCACATATTTTAAATTAACTCTTTAAAATTAAAACATAAGAAACTCGCTTCTCAAAAACTTAAACAATAAACAGTCCAAACAAAAATACATAATTTAAAAATTTGCACAATTTTCCTAAAGAAAAAGTACAAAATATTAAACACTAGCAGGCTACGCCCGCTTCGCTGGTCACTATATTTAAATGAATTTTTGAAAGAATTGAATAAATATTTATTTTTTTACACCACATTCTTGAAAAAACCAAAAAAAAAGAAAATAAACTGAAATTGCTCCAAACCTCGCTTAGGGTACCCGCTGTCTACGGCAGCTCTTTTCCCGCCCGCACTGCATCAGGTCTAGATTTCCCGTGCTTGCAGAAAGATCTTTTCTGGGCACTTCAATCTGGATATTTATCGACGGCAGGGGGGATCTGCTACAATTTAAGAACTACGATTTTAAAGATGACTGTATCTCAGCATCTATTAAATATTTTAGTTTTGAACCATGTATTTTATAGCCCATGCTATTTACACTATAGTACAATTACAATTTGATTCCGACCAATGAAATAAAATAAAACAAAACAAAAAGTTGATTAAAAAATAAATATAACATATAAACAAATAAATTTTAATCATTTTAATCCTTTTTACTACGTATATACTACTATTTTTCCCGATAAATACTGTAAATTAAAAAAATTAACAAATAAAAGTTTTTTCTTTTAAAGGAATTAATTAAAAATTGAAAAATAAGAAGTTGTTCTACTATAAAAAATTAAATATAACTGTTATAAATTTTTTCTGCTGCATTACGATTAATAAATATAACAAATAAAAAAAAAAAAAAATTCGCCTTCAAATGAATGTATTAAATAAAAATAAGTTGCGTAATAGCCGTTGCTAAGATACGCAGACGATAAAAGCAAAATAATAAATCTATGAAAAATGAAGCATTAAAGCCAATATTTAAAATCGAAAAAACTTTAATTTAAAAAATTCAAATTCGAAATTCGAAAAAATCTCGATGAGGTGCACACATGCATGGTCCCAGGTACCTATATGCCAAATTTGGAAGCTCTGCGATCAGTAGTGTGAGCACCAGAGCGCAGATACACACACAGACACTTCTCTTTATTTATATAGATTAGAAAAGAAAAAGTACCAGAAATACTTCAAAAACCACATGATATAGATATATTAATAAAAAAAGTTTTTTCACTTATCCATTTCCAAAATCTCCAAGAAAACAGTTAATATTTCCCTCAGAATAACAAACAAATAAATGCTTAATTGTTCGTCAAAACTTTTAAGCAACCATTAACACTAAGCAAATTAACTATTTTTAAAATAGAATTCAAAAGTTTTTTAATTATATTTTACATAAATACTGCGTACTAGAAAACTATAACTATTAATTATCAAACTCTCTATGTAAAAAAAAAAAAAAAAAAAAAAAAGGACTAGCTTCCTTTGTGTACTTCTATCATATATAAAACAGAAATCAAAAATGGCCTACTCAGTTGATAAAATTTTAGAGATTCTTTTAGGTCGATAGACAAACTATGTGCACAGTATTTTTCCTACATGTTATTAAAATACATAAGCACTTCGTCACTGAAAGCAAAATCGTGTTTTTTTTTATTCCTAAGTGAATGATAAATCCCAATAATTTAAAAAAATCTAGAGTGACTCCACTCGACTTTCCGAACATTGAGTAATTAACAGTTTTGTAGAGAAGTAAAGAAAGAGGAGTTGTTAAATAAACAAAAGAGATAAAACCGTAATAGAGTGTTTGAGTACTTTTTTCCATATATTACACGATGTTTTATTTAACGCAACTGAACTTTGAGCCCATAGATCATAATGATAAAGAATCTTTCGTTGTGTCCCTGTAAAAACCTATAAATGCTAGATTCACCAAAATGCTTATAGTTAGTGCAACAGTGATTTATAATACTCATATAAATTTTCAGCTCAATTGAATAAGGCGTTTAGATGCTATCGAACTTTTAAAAATTTAGTCCCATAGGCCATAATGATAAAGAATTTTTCTTTGTGTCCCTGTAAAAAAACTGTAAGTGCTAGATTCACCAAAATCTATACAGTTGGTGCAACTGTGACCTATAATATGTGTACAAATTTTTTGCTCAGATTAATAAGGCGTTTAGACGCCATCACACTTTTAAAAATTTGGCCCCATAGGCCAATTTTTTATATGATAAAGAATTTTTCTTTGTGTCCCTGTAAAAAAACTATAAGTGCTAGATTCTCCAAAATCTATACAGATTGAGTATTTGTGACCTATAATATGTGTATAAATGTTTTGCTCAATTGAATAAGGCGTTTAGATGTTATCGCACTTTTAAAATTTTGCTCCCATAGGCCATAATGATAAAGAATTTTTCTTTGTGTCCCTGTAAAAAAACTATAAGTGCTAAATTCACCAAAATCTATAGGGTTCGTACTATGGTGACTTACAATATACATACTAACTTTCAGCTTATTCGAACAAAGCGTTTAGACGCTAGCGTGTTCACTCACAGACATACACACATACATACACACATACACACACACATACATACATCATCGTAAAAATAGTGAAAACGGACTCAGGGGACCTCGAAACGTATAGAAACATCAAAATCTCGAATTCGGATTTTTGACATGATTACAATACTTTCCTCACTATAGTGTTCGGAAAGTAAAAAGAAGAAAAAAAATTATATCTAATTGTTAAAAAAAGCAGCATTCCTGCAATCAAATGTCAAAATATTATGTTATTTTGTCGTTGATTGACAAATTTATTTTTATTGTAGTTAATTGGTTAATTCTATATTTTTCACTGCCGGTTATTTATATAATTACTCTTTATTTCATTACTAATTGACAAAAATTCCTACTTCAAAAAAAAAAAAAAAAAAGATGTTTCTCGAAATTGGGATTATTAACCCTTTACAGTGCACTACCCTTTAAAGTTTGGAATTTGAACAAAAAAAGTTGTAGGCTATTTACTTAGGTCTAAAGGAATACGCAGGCATAATTTTGTAAAGATAGTACTTACTGTTTTTAATCTGTGGGTGTTCCATCAGTGGGAACACTGCTCCACTAGAGCTCTGAAAAGTGCGTTTAAGCGAGCATCGCAGTGAAGTGCGTAAATGAGTAAAAGATTTTGCATATGAATTAAAAAACACTGTATTATGCCTGTGTAGCAGATTTAGCATGACCCAGGGTTTACACACGGGAAGACCTGATAATCTACACCCTCTCTCCCCCCCCCCCCCAAAAAAAAATAAATAAAATAAAAACCTTGGTTATAGGATTTTTTATGAAATAATTTGATATTTACAGTTAGTATACATATATACAAGTCCTATGTGCAAAAATATTTACAATTAGTCTATTTTTTAGCTTCATAAAATTTTTGGAAGCATGTCACACCCTTTTGGTAGAAGCATGGAATGTATATTTCTTGTTTTTTATTTTTTTTTTTTAATAAACAACCAACCCTCTCTCACAGCATCTGATAGCTTGACGTCATTCCCTCCAAACAGTGGAAAACAGAAAACGTGAACACAGCTGTCTTCTCTCATCATTGCTTTCGGGTGCGTAATATGAAAAGTGCTAGTGTCGCAGTGTTCCAGGAGATGGAACACCTTATTTTATTCAACAATTCCTCGTATGTTTCCTGTATAAAAAGTTAAAAATGATATAGAATAAATAATTTAGAGTACAGCCAACGATATCACATAGAAATTTTTTTTCAAGCAATCTTTTTTGTATCACAAAAAAATATACGAAATTTCTTGTAAATACGAGGATTTAAAATAACGCGTCTCAGTTAAATATCATGGATTGCCTTGTGTGGTGGTGTCATCTATGGGTGAAAAGGAAAGTTCAAAGTAAAAAATGAACCTATTTTTATGCATTTACAATTGAATTTAACATTTGGAGAAGCTAGCAAAGTTAGGTGTTCCATGTAGTGGGACACTGAATGGCAAAGGGTTAAGCAATATAAACAAAAACAACAAAGTTCTTGATTTTCTTTTTTTCCTGGTCTTATTCCTGAAATATGCTGTTTTATGTGGCTTAACAGAAAAAAAAAAAAAATATTGGCCATATTTTTGGACCATTAAAATAAAATAAAAAAAATTCTTTAAAATCTGAATTTTTATAAAGGGTTCATTTTAAGTTTGTCAAATTTTGTAAAAAGTATGTTTTTGCTGATTTTTGTGATTTTCCATTTTCATACCCAAATTTTTCCACTAAAAGATAAATCGTTCTAAGCAATTTCTTTTGGACTTTACCGAGTTTTGTTTTATATTCTTCACTTCAAATTAGGTTTGAATTATAACACAGTATAATCTAATTTGATTTTCAAACCATTTATATCATCTTACCTCTTCATATAAAAACGAAAAGATTAATTTTATTTTAAAAAATATCAATTTTGTCCAGTTTTAATAAGATGTATTTATGTTATAAAAATTAATTATTGAAAATAATTTAGTTGATTTTTCTTTACAGGTCCTATTTTCTGATATATCAACATGAGGACAGATGAAAAACCTGAAATTTTTAACATGTAATATTAAAGGTTTTTCCTCTTTCTTTCTTTTAATTTAAAGGAAAACTCAGCCATTCTGTTACAGATTCAAGTGTTGAGGGAGAGGGGGGGGGGGGGATAGTATTTCAAGATGTTTCTTTATAAACAAATTTTAAAATTTTCAACAAACCAGTAAAATGCTTCATTGAATGTACAATCTCAATAAAATCCAAATTTTAACAAGACACGTTCTTTTCCTTTTTTTTTTTTTGACATGAAAAGAAATTTTTTATTTACACGTGAATGATAAAATTGAAATTAAATTTTATCAGTATCAGTATGTATAAAATAGTTTAGTTTTTACTTTAGTTTTTAGTTTTTAGTTAGTTTGTAATGATATCATTTTTTTCAGATGCATGAGAAAATTCAATTTCTAATAAACTTTTATTATTCACGTGTAAATACATGTTTATTTTTACCTTAAAGAAAAAAATTAACACATATTTTCATTGCATCAGCTTAATATACTGTAAAACAAATATAAGGTTTTAATTTTCGTATTTAGTTAATGTTTAAAAAAGTAATAAATTTTTTTTTAATCAGGCATCAAGGTGCATCAAGAGAGGTCAAAACAAACCTCCATGCAAAATTCTTTAGCTCTGCAGTTAGGGTTAGCTGTTTGCCTATAAAGCCAAGAAACACACACGTCTTTTATTATAAGTAGAGATATAATTTAAAGTTTTGTCTAATTTGTGAATAGTTGAAATTCACAGCATTTAAAAAATTTATTTTTAGGGTGGGGGTGGGGCAGAATCTTGTTTAATATTGTCTTGTTTAATATTACCTTGTATATATATATATTGCTCAGTGTTATTTAGTTTTATTTTTTATTTATTTAATTAAGTTTTTTTTTTATGTTTTTTTAAATAATAGGTTTAGCTCCTACCAATACTTTTAGTTTTCTGCTTAAGTTTGATATTTTGAATTGCAAAGTGGCGACACTTTTGATAGTTGGAATTTTTTAGAATTTAGAATTTGGTTTCTTTTTAGAAAAGAACGAAGTTTATCATTATTTTCATCATTTAGTCGGCAGTATTTATGGAAGAATTGTAGAAATTTTATCATCATAATTTAAGAGTTTATTTCGCCGATTATGTTTGCGTTCTATAGTTAAATAAGCTGTGTTTTTTAATGAATTTAAGTTTTTATGATACAGTTTAATGGAGAAGTATGTGTTATCTATGTAAAGTGTTTCGTGAAATGTGTCAAGTATTACTGTGGTGTTACATTAAATAAAAAAAAGAACTCAAGTGTTATATTTCTATTTTTTTCAAATAAAAATATTTCTACAATTACAATATATGTACAAATATATATATATATATATATATATATATATATATATATATATATATATATATATTCTTTTTGATTTCATTATTATCATCATCTCCCAAATTCAGAACTCTCAAGTAACAAAATGACCTATCTTTATTTTCAGGAGAAATTTTAGAATAAGCTCACCTGTCAGAAAGTGGCCCACCAGTCTCTGGTCGTACTTCCTCATGCAGATATAGGTGAAATTACTTCATGTTCATATTTATATTAACATTTCATGTTTATGCAATTTTAAGTTTTTATTTCTAGTAAATCATACATTCACAAATCAGAAATCTGTATTTCTTTCAAGAGCAGAGAAGTTAGTTACTGGCAAAGCTAAATTTTCATTAGATATGTCATTTTGAAGAACTTTTCCCACAGTGTTCATTGGTTTTGCACAAAAACCAAACATTTAGCATTTTTTTTTTTTTTTTTAATGGAATTAAAAAAATTTCTTCTTGTTTTAATTGATTTTTAAGCTTTTGTGTTTTCTTTTTTTCATTAGCAGCACTATTCTGGAATTTAAGAAATGATGCTTCAGAGTAAGCCATAAGCAGAAGTCACTTTAAATTTCTTAGGAGGCATAAGTAGACCTTGCTGCTTTGATAATGCACTTGTACCTAATTTTTTCACCTAATGAAAGGCTGTGTTGTTATATTGACTGGGGAAAAAGAAAAAAAAAAAAAAAAAAAAAGGGAGATTTTAGCATGTGTTTGCATAGATATTAATTTATTAAATTATTTGAATTTAATCTAATCAGGTTAACATATAGATATTTCAAACCAAAAACTTCTCAAAAATTAGAAAGGCTAATTTGTTTTTTAGACATTTATGATCAGCTATATGTCTAATAGATATTATAAAAATTAGTTCAACAATTTTCAAAACAAAATATAATAGAGAACCAATTATCCGGAATGGTTTGGACAAGACTATTCTAGAAAACTGATTGCTCACCAAAGCAACCCTCATTAATCACTTTTAGAATGCATATGATTCTGATTTTAAATCTAAAATTAACATTTTAAATAATTAATAAGATTAAATTTTTAACTGAAAAAAATTAAAAAAGTTTTAAATTATTTTTCAATTAAGATACATTATTAATCAGAATTTGAAATTGATAGAAAATATCGTTGAAACTAGTTAACTTTACATAAAAATCCAAATCTGCCCTAATCCAAATGCTTTTAACCAAAATTGGCCAATGTTTTTAAAACATTAAATATCATTTAATAAGGATTAGAATATTAAGACCTGACTTTATATGCTTTTTTTTTTTTTTTTTTTTTTTAAATTCTGTTATGAAAATTCATGTTTTTTATATCCATGAAAATGCAAAATATTCATACATTTTTAAAGATATGATTTTTTTTATCACCTTTCTCCATCCCTCACCAAAAAAAATAATTTCAGTGCAAGACCAGTTATCCAGAATCCATTTCACCCAACCTTTTCAAGATGACTTGATCTGCTGTTATATGATATTGTGTAGTGGCACCATTTATTGACATTTTCAAAAACTAAAAGCTATCTGTACAATTTACATTATAATATCGAACTATAGCAACAAAAATATGTTATGACCAGTGGCGATGCGTGAGTGACGTTTCTGTCATCTCCATATGTGTGGTTAGAAACAGTCCATTATCATGGAAAGTTCATTCACCTGATTGACTGTTGGAATGTCGTCATACCTACATTGCTCTATAAAAAAGGCAAATCAACCAATAAGATAAATACATATTCTATTACAATGCACTGTTTCCAGCCACTTGCATAGCGATGACCAAAAACGTCATTCATGCGACGCCACTGGTTATGACAGATAATTATGCATTATATTTACATTCAAAAACCACATAATGAAGAAAAGAAAAAGAAATACATTCATTATCCGTATTTGTTATAATATAGAAATAAATTAACATTTAGAATTTGACAAAATGATCTTTCAACTTATACTCCTTACCAAATAAACAGGGTTGGTAGGTTTTTGACACGGGACAGTTTTTGACGGTTTAAACCATGGTTAAAACCATCATGTCAAAAACCTATATTTAAAATTTGATTTTTATATAAAACTTAATTTAACAAAATATAGTGTATAAAGATTTTTTGAAAACTAAATAGATTGATGTTCTTTGAAAATCACATTGTTATAGATATAGAATTTTAATTAATATATAAAAAAAAAACTTTAGACTTTTAAAATTTCGTTATGAATTATTGTTATGTTCATTCAAAATATGCTGTGATACTTTCATATATTACTACGAAATTTACTTATAACAATGCCTTTATATAGTATATGTTAAACTTAGTTTTGTGACACTTTGAAAATATAGTTATTTTTAATAAGATATTATTTATAAGTATGTTTTAAAAAGTAAACAGATTAATGATTTTGAAGAAACATTATTATTTTATAACATTTTGATTAATATAAAAACAAAACTTTAGGCTTCTAAAAATTCATTATTTATAAACCATTGGTGATAATTAATTTTGATGATAAATCATTTTATTTGTAACACAACATTGTGTATATATATATATATATATTTAGTATTGTGTTTTTAATATTATGTATTAAACCAATAAAATAAAAATGTATAACCTAGTATTTTGTATTTAAATATTTTATAGATTATTATTATTATTTTTAATGTTGATTTATTATTTTTTATGAGATTGTGACTTTTTATGAAAAAGCAATAATTCTGAATGTTAAACAAGCTTGAATTGCTTCTTAAATTCTCATAATTACCATAAGACAAGAGAAATATACATACTTTCTGGACATGTATAAATTAATTTAGTATTTACTCATACAGATTTGTTTTAAATTTATTAGTTCAAATTGTAAACAGATACAAATATTTATACAATCAGTATTAACAATAATAAATAGATAAATTATTATTAAATGGAAAATATAATAATATATAGATTATAAATTTAATTATTTTCAAATTCATATTAACTTACTGCATACAGACATATATTATGTTGTACTTGAAAAAAAAAAAAAAAACAGTTTTCTTGTTTTTTAACACTTAAAATTTTTGTCGATGTTATTATGTCAAATTTGTGTCAATCATGTTAAAATTCCTAATTAACTTTGGAATTTTAGAATTTCATAAATATTAATATAAATAAACATACAAAATATGTGTATGCATGCTTTGTGTATATTTCTTATGTTTCAAACCAGTATATTTACTTACATTTTTATTAATTATCATCTACAAATTGTATTAAGATATGTTAATTTATAAACAGCATAATATTTAGATGTTAACTTATGTATGGCAAATATTACTAATTCCTGTTTCTAGCCAGATTCAAGCTCATTTATAGATTTCGAATTTTGACGATATAGGTTTTTGATGGGTTTTTACCAGTATTATACCCTTGTCATGTCAAAAATCCAACCCTGTGAAATAAATAAATACTACTTTTAAAGTAAAACAAAATTATATGGGCTTTTTAAATTATTATTATTAAATATTTCATCTACTTTTAATTGTTTTAAATTACAATACTAGACCGTTTATTGTGTTTTAAAAAACAATAATACCTAAGAAAAAAAACCTTATGTAAGTTTTTTTTTCTTTCTTAATATAAATATCAGAAGTTAATTGTCTGAAAATATAATTCCGGATAACTGGATTCTGGATAAACAGTTTCCTTCTGTATATAAAGAACATTATTTTCTATTGTCTAACCTAAAAGTATTTCCAGCGCTACTATGACATTAGCTCCAATCGATACTTCAATAGGTTGAAAGACATCACCAACACCCATCAAAATGACATATTTCTCTATTGATTCTTGTGTGAGGGTTCACACATATGTCCTTTAAAAGTTTATTTATTTATTCAAATTTAATATTATAACAAATAGGAGGGATTAATATAAATAATAAAAAAAATCTTTTTTAATTTATGTAATTCAATTAATTAATTATATAGAATTTCCCGTTTTATTTACAAATCAAAATCTTTCATTTAATAGTGTTCTTTGTCCTTTATGGTTACAAACACATTGCTCTAGGAATAACATAAAGCAATTTTTATATCGGGGCTTTTGAAAAAGAATTCCGTTTTTACTTTTTCCCTGAAAGGATTAAATCAATTTAGCTATAATTATTTATTTTTGGCAGGGTTAGAGATGTAAAATTTCCGGAAATTTTGAGGCGGTGGAAAAAAACCAGTTTTTTTCCGGGTTTTTTCGAGAAAAATTGGAAAAATTGGGAAAAATTGAATTTTTACAGATAAAAATAGGGTTTCTTAACAGTTATAATATCTTAGAAAATATAAAGTGTTAAATATTTACAAATACTTGCAATCCATATTCTTCTTTTCTTAACAGAAACATACAAAAAGCTTTGACTGATAAAAAATGAGCCTTTCTGTTTCATAAATGCCAGTACCTTTCCTTGTACAAAACATCAAAAACTAGTCAAATCATCATTCAAACATTAATTTTGCATAGAGTGTGCATTCCTACGGAATGTTCTACTCATAGCAGCATTAATATAATAAATTTAGATTAGAATCAAACCAACATTTTTTTTTTTTTTTTTTTTTTTTTTTTTTATAAACCTGAACTTGATTTCTTTATATCCGAAACCTGAAAATTAAATAAAATTTAATGATTCATATGAAAATAATGCAAAACTTTTTTAAATTATAAAATAAAATAAATTTTCATTGCCACAGAGTTAGTAAATAATAATAAAAAAAAAAAAAAAATTAAATGGATTTACTTATACACTAAGTTAAAAATTTAAAAATCTGAAAAATAGATTAATAATTTCTAACCATTTATGTGTGTTGTGTTCTTCAAGAGTACAAAAATATGCTTTAAGTTTAGTATATATACATATATATATGATTTCTCTTTGTTTATTGCCTTTCTGCGATATGTATGTAATAATTTGTGTACACGTATAATTTAATCATGGGAATATATAGCATGTTTATAATTATAACAAACAAATTCCTGTTTATTATGATAAAATTTTTTGAAAGATGTTCTTAAGTCGACCCGACTGATTGAAAACTTAACCATACCAGCAGGAAAAAAATTCAGTCACTCTAACCCATAAGAAAAATTAATCAGTTAACCTGAACCGAACCTAACATGCAAGAGAAAAAATTTAATCAACCAGACCCAAACCTGATTTCAGGTCAAGCTTGGGTAAAATCGGTCTACTGGACCTGACGCAGGACTCTAATTCAGATTTTCACTTAAAATGAAATCAATCGCAAAGGTAAAATAAAAGTTTAATTTAAAGTTGATTGAACTTCAGAAATTTAAAACAACATTTTATTATTGATTTATTATTATTATTATTATATAAAGGATGGCTAACATTAGAAATTTTCCAAATTCACGGACTTTTTAAAGACTATTTTTCAGCATGTCTCCTGACTTATGCTGTTTATTTCACAAAATTAACAAACAGATTAGCAATTTAGAGGTTTCAAATATGGCTTATTTCCACAAAATTTGTCAAAATTCCCTGACTTTACATGAAATTTCCTGACTATTCCCTGACTAGTAGCCATCTTGTCATAATGTAAAACTTATTGACTCAGATGTAAAGGACATAAATCAAGTAGGTTTTTCCACATATAATTCTTTTAATTGCGTAACACATTTTTTTACAAAAAGTAGTTTCTTAGTTTTTTTTTTTTTTTTTTTTTTTGTTACATGCATTTATGTATATATGCATGTGTGTATGTATATATGTGTGTGTGTATAATATATATCCACACACATTAAAATAATAGACAAGTCTAAGGATATATATTCAAGAAAAAAGACTGAAGTATAAAGGAACTTGAAAAGAATATAAGTAATTTCAAATGAATGTGATGGGAAGGGTGTCATTATAATGCTTAAATATTTCAGGATTACTATTTGATTACATGGTTAAAACTTATATTTTTGAAATATAAACATTAAAAAAATCAATGTTTTCATGTAAGAGACTGAACATGAAAAAATATTTCAAGAAAAGAGCATCGGAATAATTTCTAAATACGTTATTTAAATAAAATTAAATTTCAAAATTTTCAATTTTTCCGGGCGGAAATAAACCCTTTCGGAAAAAAACTGAAAAAAACTGGTTTTTTTCCCAAAGTTTCCGGTTTTTTTCGGACCATTCCCATCTCTAGGCAGGGTAATTTAAAATTCGTTATCAACATTTTCCTAGCATAAATAGCTATTAATAAAATAAAAAACAATCATTTCAGTTTATATTTATTACCCTCATATTTATATTAAAAGCTATTATTATCTCAAGCAGGTCATTATAGTTCTAAAAATAGATTTATAATGGATTTTCATCGACCAACTGGCGTCTAGCAAAGGGGTTGTTTTTCGTACGTTAAAGATGACTCATACCTGGCGATGCTTTTTATGCCAAATCGATGTAACGACATTTTTATATTCAAAATTTAGTATTAATATATTGTAAAGACAAAGAAATAGCTTGGCATTCTTTTGGCTGTTTTTTTTCTAAAATTTGGCTCTTTTTCTTCAGACATCTCGGATCGGTTCTAGTGTAAGGAACTCAGATCGGTTCCAAACCATCGTTTTGTAAAGACTGAATTACTTTCGCTCTCTCCCCCATCTCATGCGACAATCTCAACATTTAACCCTGGAATTTTGTATTTCATTATAAAACAATTTACAACGCTCTGTACCAACTGGTGTGGAATATTAATACTTGAATTTTTGGAAGATTTATTCAATAAAAGCATCTTGATGACAGCAAATGGACTTCTTCTTAATTTATTGCTAATATACCTTTCATTGCAGATATGGCCGATAAACAACGATCACCTGCTGCGTCAATAAACTACGTAACATACATTTGTGCCAAAGCACCAGGAGTTGAGATTGGTCGACATGGGGGAGAGGGGCTGCATTTATTTTTATGAATTGTTTGTTGGACATTTCTATTTGCATGATCCTCCTCAAGCTTTACTCATGGATACGCATATCGAAAATGTGGGAGATGGTACTGGACGGCAATGCCACCATTGATGGATTGTGTCTAAATTGTGCGACTAGTCTTTTTACAAATTTTTCTTCTAAAAATGATCAACCGTTTAACAACGCATTGTTGCACGCATGCATGTGAAAATCCAGAATTTTGTGTGAATCTGTTGCATGTATTGGATTAATTGAAACTCTCGATTTACTAGCAGCTGTTTCTATCACAAACTACTCTTCATCACCCCGGGAAGTTTTTTATTCAAACCACCCCGTTTTCTACATTTTTTGCCACCTGTGTTTTCTCCTGCAAAACTTAAGAAAAATAATTTCCGCATCATATTTAATTCTACGGTAATATTAGAACAGAATTACCGCGGCTTTTGTCGTTTTTTTTAGTAGTTGTGCATTTCCATCCCATACCAAGGGCTGCGGTATAAAAAAACCTTAAGCATATGGAAGTATTTTTTTTTTTTTCTACGTTCGAAAGGACAACTACGTACTTATTTCTGTATTTGAAGCTTTTCTTCAAAACTTCGCTAGTTAGTGTTATTTTAGGAAAACGAATTATTTTGTCATGGAGGAGCAAGTTGCTGTGATGAATACAAGTTTGATTTCGACAAATATAAGGGATTTCAATGCTTCAAATATATATATATATATGTATTTTTTTATTTTTCAAGATATTCGTAAGTACTTTTTCCTTAGTCTTGAATAAAATGAATACTAAAAATTAATTTTGAAAGTAAAGAGTTAAACTTTGTTTGTATATTCTATAACACTTAAATTATTTTTGAGTGAAGCAGTCAAATTTAGTAATTGTTAATTAAAAATATATATATTAATAATTTCAAACTTATATTTTTCTCGTTTTATTAATATTATAATTTTTACTTGTATACTAGTACTCTTGCTTATTTATACGTTCTACCTTTTTTTTTCTTGTATTTAATCTGTGTATTAAAATGTTGGGTAATCCATACAGGTCACATTATCATACCATACATCATATACATTATCAATTTTATAAAAAAATCATTTTTTTAGATTCATAATAATTTCTTTTAGAAAATGTGAAATTTTTGAGTTTTCTGTTAGATAATTTGAAATGCACATCAATATATATACATTTTATCGACTTTATATATTATTAAAGTTCAAATAAATTTACTCTTTGAAAGAAAAATATAGAATATCTAGACTTAATAAGTAATAAATATTATAATATCTCATCTTTTTCATTTCTGAAAAGAGTGATGTTTAATTGCACATCTATAATCAAAGTTGTTTATATCGAATAAGAAGATAAACGAGTTAAATCTGTTCTCAGTATTTCAGGCTGAATTCTAAATAAATTATATTGGCTTTTGTATCTGAAATATAATTTACTTTATTTTATAAACACCATAAATTTTTTTTTAAGTATTGTCTATTTATACATTGTTTTATATTTTTAAAACTTATTTCTAATTTTTTTCTTCATTCTTGTTTTACACTCAAACAAATTTATTTCACACATAGTTTACATTGTTGTCACAAATAGGCTAGCCCTTCGTTAAAATGTTCTCATATCTTCTTGCTAAACATTTCAAAATACTTCAATTGTACATTATGATTTTAGGCATCTTTTCTTTACATGTACATTTTATAACTTTATCAAAAAAAAAAAAAAGTTAAAATAATTTAAGTAAGAATTTTTTTTTTCTGCAATCGTTCGGGACTAGGTGTTTATAAGCGGCAGGTGAGCATTTCCCACTATTTACACACTTACAAACACATTTTTTTTTTTTTACAAATATTTTGCATTTACACATTTCACATTTTCATAAAATTGATCTTTCAATTCTTGTGGGGAATATTAGTAATTAATCATCGATAAATTGATTGGTTTGGCTCATCCTGAAACTGTAGAAATATTTGTTTTCGGACGTTTGTAATAAAATTTTTCTCTTACACTAACACATTTTCAATCATGTTTTTATACATACACTATTTCTAGGTTCTATTAAATAATATCGAGTTGTAAAGTTTTTAATGATAATTTAATTTGTACACATTATAATTTTTATTTTCTACATCTCAAAAGTTTTATACGTTTCCCATTTTAAGATTTAAATTTTATGATTTTGTGCACCACTGTTGCATTTAATGACGTCTTGAATGTAATAGTGTTTGTTTGGTACTCGGGGTATATTTCTTTCTTTGGAAATCCTGGCCAGATTTCTTTATGGGGAGAGATCTGCCTTGATTACCTTGCATTGCACAATTTTACCTTTTTGTTAGAATTTTATTTTCATTTATACGAAATATTTACTTTGCTAGATTAACAGTTCTGCATTTGTTTTCCATACACATACATAAACATAAAAATAAATAAATAAATAAAATAGGGTAATTAAATTGATAAACATTCATTCTTTATTTATTCAATATTTTTCGTATTTTTTACATTTGTTAACAGTATGTAAATGTGACAGGGTTATGTTATTACAGTAAATTAGCTGTTGTTAATAAAAGACTTTCCTGCCCATAATATTTTACATGCATGATGTTCTCATTCTCACACATTGTTATAAATTTACAAATTCATTCAAAATTCACTTTCTTTTTAATTTGCTATGCCTAGATTCTTTTTAACACTTTGTGCAATAACACATTTTTATCTTTTTGCACACATCAAATTTATTTATTTTTCATTTATTACAACTGAAGTCTGCTTATTAAACAATATATATAAATAAAGGAACTGAGAAGCCAACAGATAAATATATAAACAAACACTCTTTATATTCAGGCAATAGTGAAAATAGTTTGTTGGGACATAAATTTTCAACATTTTTATTCTTTTTCAAATATTAAGATGCACATGTATCACTCACCATAAAAAAATAAATAAATAAATAAAGGTGAATAACATAATAATAAAAAAAAGATAATGATAATGTTTTTATGTGTTTCTGTAAATATAATGGCACTTTGTTAAATAATCATATATACACTTATTTATTCATAATTACTCATTAATATTTTTGGTTTATATTCTTATTCATATGTGTATCTTTTTATATTTTATTAATATGTATTCATTAATATGAGTATATATATATAGATATATATAATTACTAGCTAGTTGTATAACATCAGATATCAGGCCTTAAATGTATACGATGCATCACATTTTTGGAATAACATTTACTGCGCAACTTTTGAGCAAATATTTTTTTTTTTTTTTTTTTTTTTATAGATGTCAGCTGATTATGATTAATAGTTTTTAGTCGACTTGATGAACAATTTGAATTCATCTTTTATTGAGAAGTTGTTTATACTTCCTTTACTCGCGTTTTTATAGAATTTGATATGAGCATTTATGACAGTCCCCGTAGCTAGTCTTTATATTGATTTTAAGCTCATTTTAAGAGGCCTCGTTGAAATTGGAAGTTTATATTGTCATGACTTTTTTTTTAACAATTTCATGTGCACCTTTTTTTTATTTCATTATTAATTAAAGACCTGTCATCAGAGATCATAAATAATAATATTGTGGCTATTTTTTTCATCAGTAATACCATTCTAGAATGTTTACGGACATAATTGATAGTTATTGAGAATTTTAATCTCTCATTTTTATTAAAAAAAAAAAAAAAATCAAATTAATTTAACTATGTTATCACAGCTTCTTGTTAAAAAAATAAATAAAATAAATATACATAAGCACACACTCCCTGTTAACACAATTGTGTTGCTTTGGTCTATATATTATGCAGATTGTTTTTATATAATGTGCTGATATTTGACTATAAGTTTAAATTTTCAACACCAAAAATTGTGTTGGGTAAACCACATTTTACATTTATCTTATTATTCAAACATTATTTTTTCAAGCATTCGCTAATTGTTTTACTAAAAAAATATATATATACATAAAAAAAAAAAAAAAAAAAAAAAAAAAACCTAACAAAATGAAATAAATAAACACACATTGTATTGATTATTTTACTGCATGTACTTGAATATAAAATATGTACACTTTCAACATATGCACACTCATGCAATATTCATACATTTAAAAAAAAAAAAAACTTTTCACCTTACATACTTCAAATTAAAAGTTCAAAAATAAGTAACAGAATTATGCGTTTCTTTCTATATATATTTTGCTGCATTATGTACATGTGTTCTTATATATGCTTACTTTTAGGTCAGAACTTCATTGTCATTTGACTAATTTGGGGTACGGTTAAATGACAAATTTTTTTCAATAGTTATTTTACACATTTTTACACGTTTTGACACATTTCACACATTATGGCATGTTTTAATTGGCCTCACAATCCAATTATTCAGCCATGTTCTCTTCTGAGTTTATACACTTTTCTCTGACTTAATTGTTTGGCATGTCATGTGTTCACATGTCAGGTGATCAGCAATATTTTAATTTTAGTTTTTGTTATTCTACTTTTTATAAAATATAGTTAGAGATTTATAAAAGATAAATTATTTATAATAATAATAATAATACTGATAAAATTTTATCCATCTTACACATTATTTCACATGGCTTACCTTGCAATATTTTATAAAGAATGAACAAAGAAACAAACAATTTTAAATAATGCTAACATTGTAATTTTATCAATTACTATTTGCTAATTTTATATTTCTTTGATACATTTTAAATAGTTGCTTGTACTTATTACATTTTCTTTTAATTTTTAAAGGATCTTTTGTACTTCAACTTACGAATTTTACAATACATGTATACATAAAATACAGAATTACATTTTTACAATATCACATCTTTTTCTTTTTCTAAATATTATGTATTGACATGTTTCTTTTTACACAATTGTTTCATATGTGTACTTTTTCTCACACACACACATTTTATTTTTAATCTTGTACACACACATTCTTCTGATTGCATATCAATAAGATTATTCTTAATTGAGAGGTAAACAATGTCTTATACTATTAGACATTTCAAATTTACCAAATCCCTTTTGGGTGTTGTCACACATATACACAAGAAATAAAAATAAATAAATAAATAAATATTATAAAATGTATAGGTTCTAATAATAAATAAGTCATTTACACATCTTTGTCCAAGACGTAAGTGATCTAAACACACACACACACACACACACACCAAAAAAAAAAAAAAAAAAAGGTATCATTCTTTAAAAGCATTCTTAACAAGTTTAACATTTGGTATTTCTCAATTATTTAATGATTATTAAATACAAACATCATGAATAATATATAAAAATATTATTAGAATTTGTCCATGTTGACAATTTACACTTTTCAATTGTGATTCATGTTTCATAAATTATTATATTCGTTAAGGAAAAGGGAATTAATAGTATATTGATATCTTTCTTCATTATTTTAAACCACATAATGTTTGAAAATGAACTTAATTTTTATTTTTAAAGAAATATTTAATTATAATTGAACATAAATAATGGCAATGGTAATTAAAAAAAAATAATTATTGTTGTTATTTATTCTTTTTAATTTTTGCCAGACTTCATACTTGTGTCCTATTATTTTATTAATTGGCCTACCTTTTTTTTTGTTTTTCTCGATTACCTGTACACAAACAAGACATTTAACTATGTTGTGTTGCAGAATTTTAATTTATGTAATTCAATTAATTAATTATATAGAATTTCCCGTTTTATTTACAAATCAAAATCTTTCATTTAATAGTGTTCTTTGTCCTTTATGGTTACAAACACATTGCTCTAAGAATAACATAAAGCAATTTTTATATCGGGGCTTTTGAAAAAGAATTCCGTTTTTACTTTTTCCCTGAAAGGATTAAATCAATTTAGCTATAATTATTTATTTTTGGCAGGGTAATTTAAAATTCGTTATCAGCATTTTCCTAGCATAAATAGCTATTAATAAAATAAAAAACAATCATTTCAGTTTATATTTATTACCCTCATATTTATATTAAAAGCTATTATTATTTCAAGCAGGTCATTATAGTTCTAAAAATAGTTTTATAATGGATTTTCATCGACCAACTGGCGTCTAGCAAAGGGGTTGTTTTTCGTACGTTAAAGATGACTCATACCTGGCGATGCTTTTTATGCCAAATCGATGTAACGACATTTTTATATTCAAAATTTAGTATTAATATATTGTAAAGACAAAGAAATAGCTTGGCATTCTTTTGGCTGTTTTTTTTCTAAAATTTGGCTCTTTTTCTTCAGACATCTCGGATCGGTTCTAGTGTAAGGAACTCAGATCGGTTCCAAACCATCGTTTTGTAAAGACTGAATTACTTTCGCTCTCTCCCCCATCTCATGCGACAATCTCAACATTTAACCCTGGAATTTTGTATTTCATTATAAAACAATTTACAACGCTCTGTACCAACTTGTGTGGAATATTAATACTTGAATTTTTGGAAGATTTATTCAGTAAAAGCATCTTGATGACAGCAAATGGACTTCTTCTTAATTTATTGCTAATATACCTTTCATTGCAGATATGGCCGATAAACAACGATCACCCGCTGCGTCAATAAACTACGTAACAATTCTTTAAGGTGATGGCTCCTTTCCTACAGAGTAAAACATTTTCACAGATAGGATTTGGATCCAAAATTTCAAAAATGCATTTGTGCTAATTGTTTTAAAACAGGATTTTTGCCAGACTTTATCCAATGTTAGGTGAATTAGATCCAATGTTAGAGAACATTACAGAAAAATAGTTACTGTAATATTTAAATTTTCAGTATCTCTTGTCTGTAATAATTAAATTTTTAATAGTATATTCCGATCCCCCTCTCCCCACATTTTTAAGAATTTACTTTTTGAGGTTAATTACAATCTAATAATTTACAACTTAATTCTCTGATTGAGATTATTTATAATATAAAAGTGTATTATGTACAGTGTTGTGCACGAACGCGTTCATTTGAACGCGTTCATGAGCTTAGCTCAAAAATTTTGAGTTTTGAGTTGAACTTCGCTCGTTTTTTAAATAATGAACTTGAGTTGAGCGTAGTTCGTTTTTTACACGAACTTGAGCGTGAAAAAGCAATTCAAACTCAAACTCATATTAAATATTTCTGTCTGAAATATGAAAAGTAAAGTAGAAGAAGAAAAGGACAGAAAAGAAAATAACTGTGCAAAATGGATTCCTGAAAAAAAAAAAAAAAAAAAAAAAAAAAAAAAAAAAGGCATTTGGGAAAAAAGGCACCATAAAAAGGGGCACCCGGAAAAAAGGACACTTTTGCAATTTGCTTTTCACAAAAACAATAAACATCAAATAACGAATTTAAAGCGGGATTTTTCATAATACATTTTTAGAAATTTCAATCAATTAAATTGGTACCATTTTTACTTAGTATATACCTGGGGAAAGGGGGGGGGGGGTGTCTAGAAGCAGACAGAAAGAGAATAATTGTTTTTATATCACTTTCTTATTTATTTTAATTAAACTTTGTCTAATAGTCACTTGCTGTTTATGAAAAAAAATACAGTGTCACACATACTTCGGGGGCTGAAAATGCTGGGGAGAGGAAATTTTTTTTATATCATCGACCTGGGATCGAACCCAGCACTTCCTGTCTAGCAGCTCTGAAGGCATTTGCACATATATTAATTTGCAATTCGACTGTAATATTATAGTGATATTTTATTACATTTAAAGTTTTGTGGAAATTATATTATCAAAGAATGACAAAATTTCGTTGCGTATTTTACGAAATATTTATAAATTGTCTGTATTTTATGGGATGCAATTTTATTTATTTATTTATTTATTTATTTTTTTTTTTTTAATAAATATTTACGATTTTGAAAATATTTTATATAGATTCAGTATATTTTTAGCTACGAGAAACGATAACCATATAATATAAATAACTTTTTGAAATATTTAAGGCAGCGTTTAATGGAATAATCATCATTTTTGTAAAATTCTAATTTTAGTTTTAGGAGCTATCTAAGATGAAAATGGTAATAAAAATTTCCCCGCTTTCATATATTTGAATAGTTATTTCTTAAAACAAATAAAGAAATAAGTAATAATCATTTGTTTAATAAAACAAATAATAAATAAGTAAAATTTGAAACCATATAAATATTATGATGCGCATTATTAATACAGCATTTTTCCCCCGTACTTGTGCTTTGTATGCCCTAAACTAATATTTGAAGGAATCTAGAATCTACATTCGTTCTTCTTGGTCAAAATGTTTTCGACATCATGTGGTTTTCTTGGAACTATATAAGCCGAATCCAATGTATTGAGAATTGTGACTGGTATACGCCAATTTGTCTGTGGGGGAGATTTGTTGTGTGGGCAATTCTGGTACACAAAAAGCAATTGCCTAAAGCCCTTTCCTTTTTTCATTGATAAGAAGAATAGTTAATGGTTAAAATGAGCGTTATCGCATGGGAATAAAAATATAAAAATCACACAGAAGTCGTTTGCTTTGCAACGTGGTAGGTCTTGTGTAAGATAAAAATAAATTACTTCTTTGCTTAAATGTGTATTTTTAATATTAAGTTCTTAATTTAATGATTTAATAGAAATAAATCTATAAGATAGTAGAAATAAAAGTCATATATATATATATATATTGAAAACCTTTTCAAACATTGCATTAGATGAAAATAAGCGTCACATGAAGTACTAGAAAAATTATGAATAAGTCCATGAGGCAATTAATAAATTTTAATAACAGGAGACTTGGAATATTAAAACCCGAATAAACTACTACGTCAGAAACGCCAATTTTGCATTTCCAATATTTTTCTTTGGCGTTTCTGACGTAGTAGTTTATTCGGGTTTTAATTAATAAATTTTATTGAAATGCTAAAAGTTTTATGATGTTATATAATAATAATAATTGAAATTAATTTTTATTTTCCCTCCATTTTCGACTTTTACAATCAAATAATTTTTTTTTTCTATTTTATGATAGATGCGATATATGTTGAACCGCAGTGTACTATGCATTTAGAATTGCATAAATGCATATTGAAACATATATTTAAAAAATCCACTGTTCCAAGTATTTTGACAGTAAAATAAGGAAGCAAATATAGGTCGGAAAAAAAAAAATAGTTTTCCATATAAAGCTTTAAACGTTCAGTATTAATATTTAGGTAAATGTAATTAAATTCATGTTATCAGTCATGTCTTTAAATTACTAGGAAGGAAGACAATGTCATCCAATCTCTTCATTTAAAAGCTTAGATTCATAAGTAAATCAAAAAACAATCTTCGGAGAAAACATTTTGTGAATAAAAATTAATGCAAATTTTACCTGCACCCGACCAGCAAAGCAGGTAATAAGCGATTACCCGACCCGATGCGTTTC